>OU612082.1:12844454-15244454 GCA_914767735.1 Anoplius nigerrimus
CCGTCCACCGTGGGACGTAGTAGGTATAGTTCGCCATGATTTACATATTACAAATACCCGACGCGTTCGACTCACGCGCCCAGATTTCTGCGTCTAGATCGATGTTTGCTACCGAGCGTCCGTTAGTGTGCGCCTTGCGCGCGCGCGCGCCCGCGCACTCCCGTATCTCATTAGGCGGGAAAATGCGCGCTCGCAAGATGCGCGCGATGCGGCACGGAGGCGGGAACCTATTAGAATTGCGCGGTGCGGCGCGAAACGTGGAATCGTATCGGTGTTTACTGACAGTCCCATGCAACTGGGGCGTATCAGTTTGCGATTCCAGCGATGTCGGCCAGTAAGACTGGCGCGTATCAGCGCTGTTTCCTGCGGCATTGGCCAGTAAGACCCACTCTCGCGCTTCCCGTTGCGGATGGGCTAAACGCGCAGTCATTCAGCTTAGCAATGTGATTCAATGGGATTCGTGGTAATGTCGTGAATTCGTGGGTAATAAATTTCTCCGTAGCGCCAATCAGGCCCCCGCTCCCTCTCTGTCGGACTCTGTCGCTGGCCGTCCCTTTCTCGGCTCTCCTCGTCCCTCTCCTTCCTTCTTTGTCTTTCTATTCGACTCTCCGTCACTCTTCGAGACTCCTCACTTTGTCTCTCCGTACCTCCTCCGCGCCGTACACTCTCACCGGAGGAATTCAATAAAGCCGGGGTACGGACATCCTATCGGCACTGCAAGCACATCACTGCAAGCGACAGATAAGAGTTGAAGAATTTACGATCTTGACTCAACCGCCTCCCCTGCTTTCCCTATTTTTCCTCCGCCGTCGGTATTTACCCTCTCGCCACCCTGCCCCCGACTCAGCCCCAAACAGACCCGGCTGGAATTTATTTCTCCGGAACGTCACAATCTTGGCAGTGATAACGTCTCCCTCTCCTGTTACCAGTTTTTTGTCACGGAATTTTACCTTGGCGATGCACGGTTTCGAATTCTGAAGGCGAACATTCAAATCGAACACTACGTATATTCGTCCGTTCATAACGACCGCTACTATGTCCAAATGATATAATTAGTACTTTGAACCTCGTAAGCGGAGTTTCTATTTCGGACTCGTCCGTCTCGTAAGTCGAAATGAAATTCCGCCCGGCGAGTGAGCAATAATTTTCGAAAAATGAACTTGCCACCGTTCGAAGCGTAATCGAGGGATTTTGTGTGCGACAATCCAGGCTCTCAGTTTTCGCCGCTACCGCGGTTCTCACGAGGCTTCGTTATCAAACAGATTACCTCGCCTTGATTAAGACAGATTGTCCCAATAGGCCGACAACGCGCGCGCTCGCGGCCTCGCACTTTTCGAGATCGCGGATCTCGAAATCGTCGGAATTCGGCCCACGTCATTCCAGCCCGATCGATCGATCCGACGATGGCATTGAATCGCGGAACGCACATTCCCACGAGAGCGCGAATTTTTTCGCGGCCGTAACGTGTGCACAGATTGTAAGTGCGGTTCTTACCGGCGGCATCGCTTATCGCGATAGATTACCTCGCGCGCAGATTAAAACGAATTGGCCCAATGAGACGTGTCCCGCGGCCTCTCGAGTGTCGGACTTTTGTAACAATATTTGCGAAACTCTGGACGGCACCGATAAGATCGGTCTCGTGAGCCGCCACCCGCGTAGCTCTGTCACCGACGATAACGATATCGTCCGTCGAGAGCTGGTTTCGGCTGATTCGCGACGGATTCGACTCGTTTCGAGGAGGAAGTCTGCCCTCGTCGGGAGGTCGCCAGTCCGCTCGACTCTTCGCGTCCCTTCCGTTCGTCCGAAAATCGTTCGGCTCGCGGGCCCGGTCCGAGCTTCGAACAGCGAACAGAGGTATCGAACGTTCTGCGGCGAGGACCGACCGGCTTCATAGCTCGATTAAGGCTTTGCGTGGGAGGAGCGTGCGGTGAGTTTAGAAAGAGTCCACAGGAGTCGGACGGGTGTCACCTAAAAGTGGCACGTTAATTCGATTATCGCGCCCGCTGTTTGCACGGCTTTCATGTTGATCGTGGAATATAACGCACCGAGTCAAACAATTACGCGCTACTCATTGGAATACGTATCTCAGCCTCGGTCGAGGACACCGAATTCGAAAGTCGAAGTTCGAATGTGGAAGTTTGCATTGGTCTCGGCTCTCACCGGGAAAATTCAGTTTTTGAGCGAGTGCCGCGGAGTATCGAAAGGGATGAAATTGAGAGTTTGCGCTTGCTCACGGTGGATCGACGAGCATGATCGAACTTTTGGCGTTTACATTGGATTGTGACGCACGGATCGCTCTCTCGGCTTGGGGTTGATTTACACGGCCCGAGTAAGTCCTTCCCGACGTCGAGGGTGCGAGTTTTCCGGGCTTTCCGTCGAAATGTTTGTCAGACGATTCGGTTTCGGATTTGCTAGTCGACGGAAAGCCGTGTGCCGCAATTTCGCTTGACAGACGACACGTTAACGCAACGATAGGTTACACGACCACAGATGCACGACAGGCGCCAAGCTATTTATCCCGGTCGAGTGACAATATGTGTGAAAAATGTTTGCAGCCGCGTTTGGCAGACGTTTTCCTCCACCTAAGAGCATAATATTTACCCGCGAACAGCTTTTCGCTTAGGAGGCGATCGTGTCGTCTAACACGGACGTATGTCGAGCTCGTTAGAGCTCGGCTTTAATTTTACCGGCTAATCAAATAAGTCTCGGATTCGCGGGAGCGATTCGCCTCGGCTGCAAATGGCTCGGAAAATTTTTCACCGAACCGTCGCTTACTCACCCGCGTGGCCCGATTTATTTAAGCGCCCCGTAAACTCTCCTTTTACGGAATCCCTTTAGTACCCGCTTTATGTAACATTTTTATAACCTCCCGACCAATCGATTTATCGAAGCCGCGCCAAGTAACATCCTCTTAATGCGAGAGACGTAAAGCGTACGGCCGGCGAACGCTGGCGGCTGCCAGCGCGGAATATTAATTGTTATCGTCAATGGCGGGAATACATAATATTGTCATGAGGACGGATAATTGTTGCGCGCGCGCTCGTTTTGCCTGCGATTTATTGCAAATCAATGCGGAGGATCCGGCTATTACCAGTAGCGAACGGCGATTCCGCGTTCCGCCGCGGACGTGCCGCAATATTATCTGAAATCGGTGGGCGTGTGTGAGTGCGCGGCTATCGAGTCGCGGAACAAGTCGAAAAGGAGACACAACATCGGACGTCATGTAGTGTCACACGCATATCGTAATTAATCTTACGTGGAAGCACGCTCTCGAACCTTCTATGCGCGCCTGCTTCGGCCACTTGCGTACAACTAAGTATTTTACATATCAATTCATTCGGATCTGTGGAGGCGAAGCGGAGAGAACGCCGAATCTGAGGGGATCGAACTTTTGCGGGAGTCCGCGGATCACAAAGGAGAGGCTAGTCTATTTCGAGGCGAAGCGTGACACGCCGTGCGTCTCGTGAGAAATATTTAACAACACAACGCAACGTGACCGCGATAGGTGTCGGATAGCTTCCATTGAGACAGAATCGACGCCAGCGTTCTCGTAGGCCAACGCGAGTTCTGCCGTGCGCGCTGCATATACAGGGTGTCCACTCTAGCGATCGACTAGGTTCATTATCTACACAGTATTACAATACGCCAATATTACCAACGTCACATTTCCGTCTGTCGAAGTTACCTTGAAATCATACATCATTGAATGAAAAACAACTACTTCTAAATTTGTATACAAAACTAAGTCGGAAGTCACATATAACCTATCTGTGTCGTTAAGTCTCACGTATATTTGTTTATAGTAATTCTGTAAAGAATCATGTAAAACTCTGGTGTTTCTCTGAGGAAACGATTTTTGGAAAAGTTCTCACGCGCCGAGGTTCAAAATCCCTGCGACTCAATGTAGCGTGCACCCTGTACGTGAAACGGTGTCATCCGATCGCGGCGTCTGCCAAATCTAGTTCACGACGTCTTCGCCTTGGGCTCGCGGAGCGTCGGGACGATGGCGATACGCAAATAACGCGCGTCATCCCCGACGAGAGCGAGATCCCGATCTGCGTGCCGCCTCGTCGCTCTCCTTTATTTCGGCTACTATTCTCAAAGGCGTCCAGGGGTCGAGCAATGACCCCCGGCGAGGTGAGACTTTAATAGACGGTTCTCCGGGTTGAAACGGTTATTGGCTCCCGCTAATATCTCCCCGCCTCTCGATTCCGCCGACTACCGGAGGCATTTCACCATCGGCCTCCGACGATATTATCCTCGCGCCACGCCTTCGCGCAGGTTTAGCGCGACAGGATTAGAGCAGGCCGCCTGATCGTTTGCAAATCGACGGGAAGCTGTCTGTGAATAAGACCGATGCGTCGATGAACGCGGCCGTTGTACACTGCCGCGTCAAAGTTCCGTGGTTCCGTAAGATTTGGACTCATCTTTGGTTAAAGTCTTACTTTCACAAAGTTTCGATGAGAGCGACTTAGGGCAAATTTACAGGCTGTAAATTAGTAAAATTGTAGTCATTGCCAGCTAATTCGTACGTGCGACCGCTTCGGGATAATGACCGTTATAAGTCTACACGGCATCTAAACGCATTCTCGGCCGAGTCAGGCCTCGTGCATGACAACCGCTCGGCTTAATTGAAAGTTGCATGCACGCGCGCATCGACAGGTTTGCGTGGGCCACCGATTAGCCGTGCGTTACAACACTGTACGTACTCCGCGTACGTGGAGCGGCGCAAAAATCGTAGGTGACGACAAAGTGGCAATTTCCAGGCCTAGTCGGTGATCGACGCTGACTACGTAGACGCTCGGCGCCGGTATACGCGGCGTCCTGGACAGAAATCGCGCGCGGATAAACGATCCGCTGGATCCACGCTAATCGTTCGGGATATTAAGCGGGAATTATGATCCGTTCGATACCTCCGGCCAGCCTCTCAACGGCGGATTAACGTGCGGATAATGATAATTACAATCTGGATCTTATGCCCGGGATGTAATAGAGGATCGTGGCCGCGGCGTGTTTCGCGGCTAGGTATATAATCTATACCGTGCCAATTGCCATCGTGAGTGACAAGTGTCGTTCATCGGAGCTTCGTTCGGCTCGGTGCGATCCCTTAGCTCGTCTCAACGTTCGACTGACACGAGTCGCGATCACGTATCAGAAGTCGCGCTGTTTAATTGAATCCGTTAATCGATCTCGCCGCGAGTGCTGCGGATCCAGGAATGTCGTGCGCGTCCCGGGCTTAGATGCAACTCTGACGCCGGATCGGGATCCAAGAATTCGGTCGGATCAGTGCTCGGGTGCTAGGGTCTGTGCGAGAAGTTCGGAAAACAGGATTTTGGTGCCGAGTTTCCTACGTATATAATGGGAAGTGGAATGCACGTCGGTTGGCAAGTGCTGTTTGCTTCCAGCCTGACTCGCGAAAACAGGGATTTTTTGCGTGGTTCGATTTCCAGTAGAGTGCATTTTTGCCTTGTCAGTTCGGATTCGTTTTAGAGATATCGGAGAATCGAGAATAACAGCATTGTTACGTGTGGGGTCCAAGAAGACGCGTTCGAAGTTAAGAAGCACACTCTCCGTCATTCGTCGAAGGCACGATTACGATAAAGTCGACTCGGTCGAACATACCCTTTCGAATTTAACTTTGAGAAGTCGAAAGACTCGGAACGCGATCGTACGATCTTACTACTCCGGCTGGCAGTAAGAAGAACGTACTCATTGTCGCCATTCAAACATTGCCGAGCCGAACCAGACGCGCACGCGTCCTCGCTAATTACACTCGCGGCGGCCGACCGCGAGCGCGAAGTTTGCGCTGATAGTTGCCTCTCGTAAAAAGTGTCGCTCTTTATCGGGATGCGCCAAAGTGAAAAGGAGCCCGGTCGATTTCTCGCCAGCGCAAATATGCCCGTTATCGATTAGCAAAGTTTGCGCAACCTCCCGTTTGCACGATATTCCTGAGAACCGCCGATCGACGCCGCTTCGGGCCGAAAAAAATGCGGGAGCGGGCCGTCTCGTTCGAGAGGCTCTCGCTGAGAGCTGCAAAGATGGCGCACCGGATCTGGCGCGACGGCGACGAGGTCGAATTATGGGCGGACATATTGGCCGACATCCGCGGATGTCGAAACTACGGGACAAGGTTGGAGCGATTGCCTTCGATACTCGCGCTCGTTCCATTATCACTGCCAGTGGCGATCGGCAATGAAGGGCGATCTTTTCGTTAGCTAAAGTCGACGTCGCGATCGACTGCATCGAGGATTTTGACGTGCTGCCAGACGTGAAGTGTCGGGGGCACTCGAGGATCTGTCGCTGGATGTGCTAGCCTGATAAAGTCGAGTGCTAGGGTTCTATCTATCGCTATTATTGTCCACTTACGGCCAGTTTGAGTTCAAGTGCGAGTCGGGGGATGTGAAGATCGTTTCGAAAATTCAAACATGTTCCTCGGACACAGTACAGATTGCTCAGTAAAAGTATTATTAATTTCGGTAATGGTTTGATTATTGAGACAGATTTGAGGTTCATCAGGGAATCCTGCTTACTGAAACGTTGAATGCGATTTTTGTATCGGAATTTGTAACAGACAAACGACCTCTATCGACGATACTTTAGTTACACTTGACTCGAGCTAATCGAGTGATTGTGCACACAAGGCGACCCTTTTTTTTTTAATCCATGTTTCTCTTTGCGCAACACCGTACAATGTGTATATTTTGTATCGCGATGATGGTTTATCGGTCTGAGGGGCCACTTGCATCTTGCATCGAGCAGATTTTCTCCGATATATCTTATCGACGATGCTCTATTCAGATACGGGAGTCATTTTATGGTCCCGGCGCCCGCCTTCTTTCTGTAATCATGAATGAGAGACCGTATCTGCCACTGTCGTGCCACCATTGTCAATCACTGATAGAACGAGCACGTGGACTGGACATACATGCGTATCTGTACAAGCTCGTTAAATAAATATTCGAGGCGAGGGGAGGGGCCAAAGCTTGAATAATTCTCAAGACGAAATTTGGCGACGCATAACGTAACGCGCTTTCTTCCTCGTCGAACGTCTGACAATATTAACATACGTGTACGTACGTCACGTATGCACACATTTCGGCAGATAAGGGCAAAGAAACGTACGGGAGCTTTTTCTATATAACGTGCCGTAAGACGTTTTTGATTTACTGAATCCACAAGGAATTTATGATAGACCCGCATACCTATGTGGCATGCGTGCAAATACATTCGGATACTTTACGAAAATACGTACGTGTTGACATACAATTTGATGCCTGACAGATTGCATGTATACCCAGTCACGGAAATATAAGTATTTATATACGTACGTCAGACTTTCGCGGTATCTAAGCCTGACTACGGCGAACGTCCGAACCAAAAATTTTTGCCTGTTTGCGAGCAAATATTTTTGCGGCGCGATATCTCCGCTACCGTAACGCGAGCAGAAGTCGGTTCCCGAGATGCCGAGGCGGCCTGTATCTTTGGCACCGCGAAGATACATACCTACACAGAAAAAGTGCGGGAGTTTGTGTGCAAGCAAATATTTTCCGCGATATCGTATTCCGTTTGCATGGATTATGCGAAAAGTATGGCTGTCACCCCCTCCGAAGCATTGTGCATCTGATGTCAATGTCTCGAATGTCAACCACTCGGATCTACCCCTCTCGGTCCGCTGCAGGGGGAGAAATCGCAAATATCGCTTTCGTCCCAGTGGCGCCGTCGTAAGAAATCGGGCGAACGTAATCTTGACATGTCTCCTGGGCCAAGATTACGTAAACATAGGAAAATATTTGCGATCGACATTCCGCGCTTTGCATAAGAGGCAATTGCGAAGATCGGGCCACTTTTTGCGATCTTCATTGTGAGCCGTTATGGCCCGTTGACAAGAACGAAGCGGAAAGATATAGGTCTAATATAGGAGTGCGACGTATGTCAAACGTTGCACATTATATTATACCGTACACTCAACGGATAAGAATCGTTACATTCCGAGTTCAACAGCCTCACATAGGATACGCCGTTTCGTAGATAGTTGCACAATTTTCTATTTTCCCTTTAGGGCGCCCCTCGTGATATCGGTTGAACGGCCCCATTAACGAGTGACACTCTGTCATCGTTAGCCAGCGTTTTGTCATTCAATAACGGTCCTCATTGACGCGAAAACGGCCGGTCGGGCCCGCGGCACGGAAGAAAAGTCTCGGGACAGGATTGGATAGGAGGTCGAGGTGGCGAGAAACGATATCGGGGCTTGGGTCCACGTCGACACGTGGACAGGTGTCGTGCAGGTGCACCGGCGATACCAGCAGGCACGCTATTTCGAAATCGGCCGATTAATTCTGCGACGGAAAGAACGACCCGCTGCCCGACGAGGAAAAAGTCTGCAAAGGACAAGCCGCGACGGAGAGGAAAAGTCGAAACAAAGGGGGCAGGAAGGAAAGAACGATATGGGGAGAGAACGGGAGGGAGAAGGAGGGGGGAATCGAATATATCGAGCGAAAGTGTAAGCGGGAGTTAGCCGGACGGATGGCGAAGGTTGGGACGGGAAGGAAAGAATCGAAGAGAGAGGCTCGGTGAAGGGTGCGGAGAAGGTGACGGGTCGGGGAACGGCTCTCGTGCGGGATTTTATTTGGGGGATAAGGTCAGGGAGGATCGTTGCGAAAGGTCAAGGTCAGCCGAATCCATCGAAGGCCCCACACGGCAGCGCGTGACGAATGATCAACTCGCTCGAGGTCGACGTCATCTAGTCACCGCGGTGCTTACGGCAAAGTCGCTTAGGATCCCTCCGTCTCTCTCGCACTCACCTTCCGTGGCTCGCAGCCATTCTAAATGCCGTCGTGAAGCGAATTAACCGCCTGATTGCCTCTTTCGGCTCCGCTATGTCGGTCACCGACGAAGGGACGCGCCTCCCACGAGTTTTTCTCTCGCCGATAAATGTGATATCCGGCTTGGATGAAAGATTATCCGGCTAAGAACAATCGTCACCCGGTAGATTCTTTCATGAACCTTCCTCGTCTCTTTCCGCTGCATTGCTTCTCGCCTGTGCTATTTTCGTCGCTGTACGCGTGTAATTATCGAAATTTCGAGATGCGCGTTATGCATCACCAGTTTTGATAAGAGATTCACAGACATTCGTGAAATATAAACTTTGACTTATTCATAATGCTATATCTACAAGAAGGCACGAAGATTGGTAACATTTTTCATACGAAAATTAATGAAATCTGCAATTTCAATTTGTGTATCTCCGTATCAAGACCGCCAATAATAGGATAGCGAAAACGATATTTAAAAAATGTTAATATAACGCGTGCCGCCTGTCGTTTCAAAATTGATGCCGCGATCCCGTTCGCGATGGATAAGAAAAACATCGTCGGGTATCATCGCGTTACCACATTGCCATCCGTCTGCCCGACATGCGAAACGCGGATTCGTCTGGGAAAAATACGAATTGCTTGCTCTGAAAACGAACGGGAGCGCTGTTAACGAGTCCGCCGACAATATTCCCCGCATGAAATAATACAAGGTGCCCGTTCGATTCTCGCGCGAAAAAAAATTAGTCTCCAAATGAGCGAGGACCGAGTCTGTGCTTTACTGATTATCGACCGAACGATAAGGCGATTAGAGTGTCTCATTCTCTCTCCGCCTTTTTCGCCCTCCCCCTCCCTCCCGCTGCCCACAATGTCTGCCCTCCTCGACATCTTCCTATTTTTCTCGCGTTCGAACGTCACGAGTGGACCTGTCCCGCACGTGCCCGGAATTCGTAAGCCCGATATTTGGGTCCTCGGCCAGATCCGAGTTCTAAGCTAATCCCACAGGACGATGCTGTGGCGCATTGAGCCTAATACCGAGCCAGACACGTGGCCTGCGTCGGATTCGCGGTCCGCGCGGAACATCGGCAATTAGCGACAATTTCAAATGACACTTTTCCAACCCGCCTCCCGCGAGAACGCCACATATTGACCAAACGGGGGCGTCACGAATATATGGATCCCCCGGTGTGACCGGCGTTCAAATATTTGCCAGCTAGCGCGTGCCGCGCGATCTACGAATACCGGTGGCCGATCGGCCGACGCATTAACGGAAGGCGGCCGTATTGTTATTCAAATAACGGTAATCCCTAATGCGCCCGCCGTAATCGTCGGTCGTACGACACTCATAAATTTCGCTCGCCGGCAACCGGTTCGTCAATCATTCCCGAAACGTGCGCGCTCCTACGATACACGTACGCCAGCAGCTTGCATACCTTGTGTCCGCAATGTTCGCGGTGCCCCGATTGCAAAATAGCCGGTTCAGAAAAGTGGCGCGACGCGAAGGGGCTCGTACTATCGAATCTCGGCGAGGTAACCGTTCGATTGGCCGCTCGCGAGCGCGTGTGATAATCGCCGGGTGGGGTGGGGGAGGGGGAGCCCGCGCGAGTCCGACGGAGAGAGAAGACAAATTATTATCTTCGAGCCGTTCGTCAATCGTAACCGCGCGCGCGATATCGTTGCGCGGCATTCGTATGACGGTGCGCGCAACGATAAAATAACTTTCACTCTCGGGGGGCTTTCGCAAGGGAATTAAAAGACGACTTTGCCGCCGAAGCCCGGTTTTAACGACGCAGCATCCTCCGACGCGATCGCGAGCAATCATGTGCGTTCGCCGTTCCTACTGACTCGATTACCGAATTCACGGGCACAAGTCGCACTCTGCGTTCGTTTTCTCATTGTTTCGCAAATTTTTTTCCCCTGAATTCAGTCAATACTCTTCGGTAGATCGATAGGACTTGTGTTCCGGTCGGCAATGCACGAGCGTCGCGTTGAATGTTGAATGGGCGGTGTCGGAGTTTGTTCTCGAAAGTCTTCGCAGCGTGTAGAGGGTACAGCGTTCGACATTCAGGCCGCTCTTGTTATTCCGACTTTGCTTAATCGACGATCGCGGTGTTGAGAGGCGGTGCAGGGAGAATGTCAAAAAAGTAACGTGAGATCTCTCCTTTTGCCAGCGATCCGGGGACGACGATGACGTCGACGGAGAATAAAACCGGCAAGCCGAAGCAGCCCGCCAAGGTTCTCCAGCAGAATGGAAGTGGCTGCAAGAACGACGATCTCCAGCTGGAGGACATCAATGACAACAACAATGAGGTGAGTGCGCATCCTTACTGCCCGTCTACGTCGAAGCGAACGAGTATCGAGCTGTTAAATAAAAAAAAAAATGTGCCGCGAGCGTGTGCCAGATGGTGCGCGATCCGATTCGCGAATGGAAAGAGACAGGGACAGAGAGAGAGAGAGAGAAGACAGGGAGAGAAAGAGAACGAGATAGAGAGGAGAAGAGAGGATCGAAAGAGAGCTGACGTGTAAAGTGCACGGCGTTATCAGCTTATTTGCGACATAATGGACCGATAATCGTTGTCTCGTTGTGGGTCATCCAGGGGCGGATATGCTCTGCATAGAGTGGGAGCGACAGAGAAGGACGACGAAACTAGAGGGAGGACGGTCCTTTCTTTTACCTCCCTTTTCTTCAGCCGCGTTTCGAGCTCGGCGCAGCGTTCGTGGCACGCGATGTCACATCGTGTCACCCGCGATTAGATATAACGTTTATGTTCGGGGGCATTTTTCGGATTCGCCGGAGACGATTATTCGCCGCGGCAGACGAACGGAATGAGAACGAGGATCGGCTTCGCGGACGCGCTGAGGGAGTCTCTTATCGTGCGGCCTGCCTCCGTGAGAGGTATGGAAAATTTCGGGGAATGCCTGGATTTTGCAGGTGCACGGCCCGCCGATTGATACGGTTGTAAACGAAAATATTGTCTTTTCCTCCTGTCCGCTCTTGTACCGTGCGAGCGCGTCGTCTTCTTCTCGAACGGGCGGCTCGCACTTCGTCGGACTCGGATCAGCACGTTTTCAGGTGGCGATCGTCGAGTTCGTCGCTACCGATCCGCGACCGTTGGCTATTTGTTGGCTAATGTCAAAGTTACTTCGACGCCGTTAGACGGCGGCCTGTCCGTTGACCTCGGGCTAAACGTCGGAGACTTTCGATGAACGCGCAAATTTGTTCACCGAGGCGAGCGAGTAGACGGGCGGAAACTGGTTTTGAGTTACGAATTTCTCGGGAATCATTCACGAAGCGGTCCCCACCTTGTCGAATCGCTTTTTGGTGAATGCAATTCCTGGAATGCGAACGACGAGGGCGTGCGTCGCGATGATGTAGTCCGCGGATAGTCGGCGACGCCTCGTTTATCGTTACATCGTCACGCGCCGGGATGATTAACGCGCCATTCCTCATTTCCCATATGCCCTCCGCGATCCTCTAATCGAGACACGGACGATCCTAAGATTCCTTTCCCGACAAACGAGAACTGAAAATCGTCACCTTCCTCATTCGTAAACTCTCAATCCGCAATTTTTCATTGTCGGTCAACGCGTCGTTTCGTTTCGCAGTTACTTTTAGTTTCGCTACGTTTCGCAGTTACTTACTGTAATGTCCCATTATAGCACTATGCATATCTAATATATGGACCGTTTATTTTAAAAGTGGTGTAAGTTCATTTAAAAAAAAATTAAATATCAGATAAATAAACCGTTTACACCACGTTAATCATAAATTATATGATATCTCATTTTTTTTTAAATATGAACTTACACCACTGTCAAAATAAAGGGTCCATACAGTACACATATATATATATATAACGTAATACCTGTTCCTTTAAGCGCACTCTGCGCAAAAATCGTTAATCTCAATGACCGCTCGTTCGAAAAATTGCCGGGTTAAATCGCGTGCCGATTTTTGACACTGTCGAGTACATGCCTCGCGCGAGTTGATAACTTCGATGTCTTTTGGGTCAAGCGGGAGAGTCGTTCGGCGGCGAGCGAGATGCATGTTCAAATTTCGGCGCGTCCTTGATCTCGGATTCCACCTTGTGAATTTCCACCACTGCGACGATAGCGAAACACTCGAGAGGAGTCGAGCGAGTTCGGCTTCGAAACTCGTTACGTGCCTCTTCTCGATAAGCAATAATCGAACGGGTCTGAAGGAGGAGCGAGAGCGACGGGGAGAAGCGAAGAGAGAAAAAGAAAGCCTGCGAGAGAGAGAGAGTGTCTCTCTTTAATTAAAAATCGTCAGCGCGCTTATGCAATTTCGTTGATAGAACGCCTTTTTTCTTTTTACGAGAGACTTTTATGATAGCGACTGATGCGCCGAGAAAGGCACACGCGCCGGCGAGTTTGTTGTTTCGAAGATTTGGTAGGATGCATACGTACGCAGAGCGATACCGGTAGATGATGCGCGGTAATGCCAGATACAAGTGTCAGAGTAAATTGATTCAAACGTATCGTTCGAACAGGATTTGTTCGCCACATTCGCGAACGAGAAATATAAATTAATGGAAAAAAGTGTAACCACTCGCGATCGGTCGAACGTGGTCCGAGGCATACGTGACAGATCAGAAATATCGTCTTGCCCATACTCGATTATTTTTTAATTTTTTTAAACAAAGTTCGAACGTTCCCGTTATCACTCACGCTCGACTGATCGCTAAAGCTGTTAGCGGGACTGACGCGTACGGACTTTTTTCAATTTTCTCTCCTCTCGAGTTAAGTTCGATCGAAGACCCGCGACTCTCCTCGATAAGCAATATCCAAACGGGCGTCTTTAATTAAAAATTATTGCTCACGCTTATGCAACCGTTAACGCGAGTACGTTAATTAATTTCGCCTCCGAGTCAAGCAGGTCGTTTCGGCAGATAGAGCGATCGCGACGAAATTGTCATTCGTCGAAAGGCAGGGGATAAGATTGTCGTCGGTTAATATCGGTGCGTGGGCAGGCCGTTTGTAAGAAGGTCGAGCGCGCGTTAAAATTCGTTCGGCATTTTTCACCGCCGTTTATCCGAGCGCAATGGCGACGGCCGATTTCACCGTACCTATTTGCATAAGCGCCGAACGAATTTGTCCGTCCGATCGGCATTGATAACATTGCCGACGGCGCACGAGACTTTTCTCTCCCAGTCGACTTCTGTGCAGACCGCCGACGATCTTTTTTTCCTCGCCAAGCGCATTGCTTATCTCGCAGATTTTCGTTCACGATAACCATCCTGGACTTTATATTACCCGTTCGGCTGACATAACCGGGATGACGTTTTCGCGCATTTTTCGGCGTCGCATAGTTTCGCGTATAAAAAAAAATCTCTCGTATCTCACATCTTGGGAGACGTTTAAAACTTCCGACTCCGAAGCGCGCAATTCTTTACGCATTTCACAGTCGGCGAGCCAAAAGTGTACTCCATTCGCAGCCGTCATGACCACAACGGAATGTATAAGAAGGAAGGTCTTTAAATGTAAGAATCATGCAAATTGCCGTCTGTGAATCAGTAGAATTCGTCGGAGTTACAGTTTATAAAGCCGGGATCCCTCTCAAAGCACGCCAACTGTAACTTTTCTACCGATTACCGCCCAGCGATTATCCGCCGCTTTCGAGTCTATTTTCGTTTCTCGGCAGTTTCTCGTGAAAGATGGTTTTTGATGAACGAGATGAAAATTTGCTTGCAGCTCATCGAGGTGGAAATGATCGTACCGCCGGACGGTGGATGGGGTTGGGTGATCGTGGCAGCTTCGTTCATGTGCAACTTGTTCGTGGACGGCATAATCTTCAGCTTCGGCGTCTTCCTCAACGACATCGCTCAGGCATTCGAAGTCTCCAAGGCTGGCGTCGCTCTGGTCGGCTCCCTTCAGACAGGATTTTATCTTATGGCCGGTAAGTAACGGCGTAAAACGCGGAGAGAGCGTCGTCGAGAAGTCGGGAAGGACGCGATATCGTCGAAAGAATCGTCGAAAGAATCGTCGAAAGAATCGTCGAAAGAATCGTCGTTTACCGCCTCCTGACCTTTAATGCGTTTCCGATGCATTCTCAACTTTCCTTACCGCATTTCTCCGATGTTTTGCGAAGCGAGTGGCTTTTTAAGTGGAAACAGCCACCTGAATATTTCCATATCTTGAAAACAAATTAATGTAAACTGCCTCTGACTAACGTTATCAAAGTTGCTCGCTGTTCTTCTATTCTATTTCTTGCATTCCGACCAAAACAATTCTTCTACCTGTTATTGTTACACGATCGAGAGTATGAATTTGAAGAGTGGCGTAATATTTCATAAGATCAATCGCTAATTAATACGTTTGGAAATTGATTTGGAAGTGATCGATAATGAAGCGAAACAATTACTGTTACAGGTCCGTTCGTGTCGGCGCTGGCGAACAGATACGGATTTAGGCTGGTGGCAATTAGTGGTAGTGTCATCAGCTGCTTGGGCTTCGTCCTCTCGTTCTTCAGCACGTCCGTCGAGTTTCTCTACGTCTCGTTCGGCGTTATCGGTAAGTTTTTCCCCCAATCCTCCTCTTTCACTTCTCTCACGCTCTCGGCTCGGCAGATATTACGTTTTTACGCCAGTTGGAACATGGCGAATCTCTGTCGAAACTTTCTTTCTAACGACAAGGTACCGTCTCAGGAGAAATATAGAATTTGCCGTGTATGGAACGAAGCTTTCATCCTTCGGCTATACGAGTACATTCTGTTATACGTTACGTGGTTCCAATACCGAATCGCGGCTAAGCGTTCCATTTAGTTAATTAAAAGCGACGTCGGCGTAGCAACGCTATCGATTCTTCAGGGAACGTTCAAAAATACATAGGCGTGTTCCATACCTATCGAAATTCTTCGCTTGTTTACTCGTTTAACGTTGAGCCACCTGATTCTCCTTACGGCGCTTAATAATGCTTACGTGCGCGCCGCTGTTTGTATCAGATTATATCTTGCAAGAAATTATTTTCTCTCGGAAATGTTAGTGTAGATTTAGGTTTGTTATCGTGACGTTTACGACTGACAAGGTGATGCGACCTGTCTCGAAAATGAACATCGAAACTGGCGTAACGCGGTCTGTTTCCCGCCCCGTTTAGCTTTCTCTCATTATTTTCTTTCGGTAGACAGGATGAAATATTTAAGAGACATCGATGACTTGCGTCGACGATGTGCACACAGCGATAAAGGCGCATTCAGCCAATGATAATAGCGCGATCTCTCTCGCATGCGAGCGCGAAAGATAACATATTAATATTGAAAGTGTACGCTCGTCGACGCGACAAGTGGTCGTCGCACATTTTAAACCCGGCACCATTGATACGTCTCGGACAATATTGAAATAATCCACATTATTACCCCGACCACATAGCGTGCCAGTCTTGCTTGAGGCAATATTTTGCCCCGATGCATTTCATTTAAGCGTTCATGATCCGATGTAAGAGCTACATAATGTATCGATCGACATTGAACCGTATACAGAGTGACACGTAGACGTTACATGACTCAATGTATTTTCAAACCTTAACTGGGGCATGCATGATACATTTTCGTATCTATCGCAATTTTTTTTCTATCCCTTCGTCTTAATAAATATAAATAAATTTTACTTGCCTATCGTTGCGTGTATACATATATTGGGCGTATTCAGCCGTGATTAACTAAAAATCGCACCGTTTCCGTGTTCTAATCCGAATGCAGGAGGCATCGGGCTGGGGCTGATTTACGTTCCGGCAGTGATAACAGCTGGATTCTACTTCGAGAGGTGGCGAGCACTTGCGACCGGCATCGCAGTATGCGGCTCCGGGATAGGAGCCTTCGTCCTGGCACCGGTCTCCGATCTGCTGATCAAGCATTTCGGCTGGCGATCGGCGCTTCTCATTCAAGCAGGTCAGTGAACCGAAAAAGCTACCGTCCTTTTCACGATTAACGTACCTGCCAACATCACAATCCCAGAATCATTCCTTGCGACGCTTGCAAAGAAAACGTGGATACAAGAGGTCCGTGCAATGAAAATGCTGACAGTGAGCGCAATCGTTAACGCTCGGATAAAGAATGTGTGTCCAAATGTTATTAGACTTCCAACCCACCGTCTCCCAACGTTTCAATTTGCCCAGTGAGTCTTGCTCGAGAATCCTATGAAATCCATCCCCGAGATGATGTTTATGGATACCGGAAAGTGCGCCGATATGCTTTTCTTATTGCGAGACCCGGGAAAAGGCATTCAGTATAAGCTCTCCGCCCGCTTATTCCTGCTCGGATAATCGAATATCGAACCTTCCTATAAGGGATTTAGAGCGCGAGGACCCCTTGCACTGTTGGATCCTTGAACCCGAAGAAGCCGAATATCCCTTCCAATTCCCGACCTCACTGTGTCGGGCTGTTCATTTGAGGTCGACTCATTTTCTCAGGAATGTTGCTCAATTGTGCCACTTTCGGCGCCATGTTCCGGCCGCTGAAGCCAACGAGGGTCAAAGTGAAGCCCACGCAGGAGAACAACGCACCCGCGGAAGTTAAGACATCCCTGATGGCGAAGGGCGTCTCGACGACGTCATTGCACTGCGTACCCCCGGCTCACAGAAGCGGCTTCCTGGGGACGAACAATAACACCGAGTACCCGACAGCGGCCGAACTGCTCAGCAGCAATACAAACATCGTCAAGTAAGAACGATTACTTCGTCTAATGACTCTGCGCACTTGGCAGAACTACCGCGTTTAAAGTATGCTAATAGGTCGCACTTCAAAGTTATCAGCGGCGGTAGATGCTAGTGTCGATATACTTTAATCGAATTTAAAGCTAAAAAGTTGATCCCAGATATCTCGAAAACTTCGATAACCGGACCTTGTTTTCATTTGTGCCCACTGTACGTACGTCTGCGTTTTACTAATCTGCTCGTTGACGAAAATAAAATTGTCAGGCTGTTACGCAACAGCGTATACATTCAACGTCGCGGTCGCTAATGAGTATTTTTTTCATGGGAGTCGCTTCATTTTATACGACATTCGGGCGAATTCGCGAGCGGTTAGTGAATGATGTCTGGCCATCAAACACGCTCGTCGGTGATCCGCAGAGTGTTAGAGCCTGACCCCCGAAGAGATTCTCATTAGACTGAAAGCATCTCGTGTCGAGCATACGTTTTTCGCGGACTATCTCGTTTCGGTGAAGACGCACACTGACACGCAGCGCTTTCTACCCTGACGACAGTGCCTCGAAGTCGTTGCACTCGTTGCACAAGGTCCACGTGGAGCCCAGGGCGCTGACGAGGGAGCTGAGCACGTCGGAGAAGAGGCTGTCGGTGCCGACCTATCCGAACATCGATGTCGAAGCCAAACCGGAGAACGAGGATGAGAAGTCCGTCCAGGAAGAGGAGGAGAACACCCTGCTGGGCAGTGATGGCGAAAGAGTGAACGGAAAGGTACCTGGCGTAAGTTCATCTCACGTAGTTAAGATCAAATCAGCGCACGTGCGAACACGGTGCTACAAACCTTACTCGCTCCCGAAAACATAGCATTATTCGCAAGGTATCATTGGGCGATTACAGGTATTAAGCCGAATGGTGCGAGCTATGTAATTTGGCAGTTTTAGAGAGTTGTTGATTAGACGTTCGAATTCTTTGTAGCGGAAATGAACGGACTCCTCAAGCAGGAAGTTTCGGCTGATAGTTCGATTCTAATCTTACTAAGCAACATGTAAAGAATTTCCTGAGTATATCGATGAATCATTCGAATTACTCGTCTGGAATAATATCTCTGTTTAGTGGTGTATCTGATTAACTTCTTGCGTTGTGAAAGAAGAACGCGGACGTTTGAATTGCCGCGTTGAGACGAATGCCGTTTAATTAATCACGGATTTCGAATGAGGAAAAAGAGTGTTAGGACGAATCGCGGATCGATAGATCGTGTAGGATGGGAGTCGGTGCGAATTGAATTTGATTCGATCCTGATAGCGGACATCGATCGAGGGTTATCTGCGTACGAACAAGGCTGCCTTTCCTTTATAAGTATATAATTCCTGTTTAGTCAACAAGTTCAGCGATACAAAGCTTGCGAAGTGCAGACGAGGTCGTTCCAGCGAGTTCGATCTATGACCCCGGAGGGAACTGCGAAGGGTCGTGGGGTTAAAAATAGTGCACTGTCGAGCTAAAAATAACGCGATTCTTTTCTATCATTGATGACGACAATGTAACTGCTGCAAAATTTGATCGTACGATCGTCGAAGGTTACTGATTAAAACCACGAGGATCGTAGCTGACGAAGGCAATATATCAGATTCTCTACCTTTAAGATATGACATCAGTCAATACTTCAACCTAACGAATATCACGCGTGTACGTGTCAATTCTTCAATACTATTCCTAAACGAATACAACAGAGCAGTGAAACTTGTAGAATCTTCCGCTCGGCACATTGTAGACGCTTATAACGCGACTTATCAGCGCTGGAAATTTACGTTTGGCATGTAGCAAAGGCACAATAAAGGGGACTTATATCGCTCTCCAAAGAGACAGCTAAAACAACGCGTTCCACGCGACGATCATTTCGTCCCGACCGTCCGCTGCGGTCGGCGTTGGGGGGATGCGATTCAATTAGGATCGAGGGTGGCGCGTTAATGAGCGTCGACAACATTTTTTGGCAGGTCCGCAGACACACCATTAGCGGCAGGCGACTGCGAGCGGACTCCGACTGCAGCCAGAAGTCTCTGAGGGCGAGCAACAGGCGAAATCAGCCGCCTCCTGCCAAGGACCCGCAGAGGCCGTTCTACAGGGACGACATCTTCTACGGCGGCTCCTTGAACAGACTTCCTCATTACAAGTCGCAGGTGAGTCAGCTCGTTAGGTCCGACCGGCCCGAAGGCTCGCCGAAGGTCCGTCGATGCCGGAAGAACGAATTCTCCATCCCCGAGGGCAGCTGAACGTTACCGACTTCCTTCGTTATCCGAGGCAAAGACCGATTCCTTGATGAGCAATTCCGCATTGGCCAATAGAATCTCAGGCTCGTCGGGGAAAACTCGCGAAATTTCACTTCCTCGTACTTGACGCTCGCTTCCTCCTTGATTTCCTTCGCGTGCCATTCAGCGCGCCGTACCTACGTCCTTCGCACGGAGGTCTTAACGGACGTTACTCGCAGGAAGCTTCTCGTAACAGCGTACTGCTGACGTACGTTCCGCAAGATTGGCCGTGTTAAGGAAGTCGGCGAATCATTTCTGCCGCGATTACGAGTTGCATTCCTCTCGGTTTTGAGATCGATCGTTTTATAGCGGTCTGAAATTCCGCAGAACCTTCTCACTGCTTATTCCTTGCGTCGAAGGTTTGGCCATCGCGAGTCCTTGGATCTTTCATGCTGAGATCCTTCGCCAGTTGTTGGATCTTTCTCGCTGAGATCCTTCGCGAGTCATTGAATCTTTCTCGCTGAGATCCTTCGCGAGTCATTGAATCTTTCTCGCTGAGATCCTTTGCCAATGGTTTGGATCCTTCTTGCTGAGATCCTTCGCGAGTCCTTCGATCTTTTTCGCTGAGATCTTTCGCGAGTCCTTGGATCTTTCTGGCTAAGATCCTTCGTGAGTCGTTGGATCTCTCTCGCTGAGATCCTTCGCGCGAACCTCGCTCGCCGCGGGATCCAGGATTTACGAGTCAGAAATTGTTTTCCGCAGCAATCGTCAGTCGGCTACCATATGTCTGTGACGCGTTTGCCGACGGCTACCGACGTGGCGGAAGAGAAGAGCGGAAGTTGCTACCTGTGCCCGGAGAGCGTGCGCCGAACTCTGAGCACGATGCTGGATCTCAGTCTACTCAAGAGCCCGACCTTCCTCATCCTGGCGATATCCGGCGGGCTCACGATGATGGGATTCTACACGCCGTTCATGTACGTCCCAGGTACGGTGATCGGATCCTTGGAAGTGATCCTCAATTTGGCAGGGGCGGTGATCTGGGCGGGCAGTTGAAGCACAAAGAGCACGCGAGTCTCGCGAAGGACGCGCTTAATCCTTATCATTCGCTTACCACTCGCTTCTTGTTATCGAATCGAACAATCTCGACGGCGGAAGGTCGGCTTTTATCTTCGTTGACGACAAAATTTTCGTCGGCCGATTGATTCGGCCAAAAAATTGTGGGTCGAGCGATCGGTATGATTTTTAAGCGCGTTGTTCGTGAGAATTGGGGGATTGATCGAAAGATTTGGATATGCTCGGCATTGTGGGAGAGTGAAGGTATTGAAGCAGGTTAAGGAGGACTTCTTTGAATGATCCTAGATCGTGCGATGATGGCTAGTATCGATCAGTCGACGGCGATGTTCCTCGTGTCTGTGATCGGTATCGGGAACACGATCGGTCGTGTCGTCTGCGGCTTGGCCAGCAGTTTGCCAGGAGTCGACGCTCTGGTCGTTAACAACATTTTCATTAGTCTGGGCGGCATACTGACGATGTGCTCCGGCCTGTGGCTGACCGAGGCCTATCAATTCTTCTACGCCGCCAGTTTCGGCCTCAGCATATGTAAGTGTAACGCATCCACTTCTATCTAACACAATCCCTAGACAAATCTTCACCTAATATCTTCCTTCAAGCATTACCAATTTCATATAAATTCAAATTTGCGAACCATCGAAACCTTTCATCCCCAAAAAACGATTACGTCTTCCATTCAACACCTGTTTAGAACATATTCAAAGGACCGTTTCGAAGCGAGCCATCCTTCTTTTATTTTATCTCGCTCGCGCACGAGGTCCCGTTACTCCTGCATTTTATCACCGTCTGCCCTTTTTTCCTCCACAGCGGTGTTCGCCTCTCTGAGATCGATCCTCGTGGTAGACCTCCTGGGGCTGGAGAAGCTGACGAACGCTTTCGGATTGCTCCTTCTGTTTCAAGGCGTGGCAGCAGCCGTAGGCGCGCCTCTAGCAGGTGATTAGAAAATATCGATCATTTGGCGACCGCGAACAAGCGCGGACGTGTAGCCGGGGCTGAGGGCGAGAAAAAGTCGTGGGAAAAAAAGGGAGAAAATGTGGATGCGACGCCGCACGTAGAAGCGGAGCCAACTTGTCCCGTTTGCCGGCCAGCGCGATTATATTCTTATTACGCGCTCGTTTATCACGGGCTACGCGTCATTTACGGGACAAGCGACAATTTCCGAACGATCTGCATACGTAACTTTCTATTACCGCGCGGCTCGCGAGCGATAGCCACAATTTACAGTACATGATCGCGCCGTCGCTAGAATGATTTAACGTCGACGCTCTCTTTCGGACCGAAATTGATGGCTAGAAACTTTCGGAGCGCGAGTGAATTTATTATTTTGCCGCCCGAACTGTTTTCGACGGTCGCGCTAATTAATGCAAGGATTTTCGGGCTTGTCTCTCTGCGGAGGTTTCCGGATTTTTGGATGAGCAAACGATGGGTATTGTTTTTGAACAGGAATGGCTTCGTGACATTTTTCGGCGACAATTGATTCGCGCTATCGCAAGGAGTTACAGCTTATAAATTCCGCTGGACTATCCCCTCTGCACATGCGTTATTCTCCGCGATGTCACGGCGTGCCTGTCTTGTAAATTTTGCGCCCGCAATTTTGCCCGCGTTATCGTGGCAACGTACGACCTCAACCGCTTTGCATGACTATCCCGGAATGCGCGCGTTTCGGCGTAAAAATGCGTTATACGTAAACTGTGCTCCCGGCACAATTAAATCCGGCGTCGGCGTCATTATGTTAAGTGGACGGTATTCGTTAACGGGATACGTTCGTGCCCAACGATCAGAAAATCTAACAATCGCGCACGGTCAGTTTACGATGCTCAACGATGTATTATGCAGCTCGTAAACGTTTCGCAATTATTCCCAGCGTCGCGCTAACAATACATCGTGATAAAACTAAACGGCGGGTAACTTAGTACGTATGTTGGATATGCAGAGCCAGTATCGGGGGAAAAAAAAAGAAGCGTACCTACTATCAGTCAAGGTACGCAATCGCGCGAGATATCTCGCTCGACAAAAATTGTTCGTACAGATGTCGAACAAGCACGATTGACTCTTATCGCCAATCTAGCGGATCGCAAAATTGTCTTATTAACTTCTCGTATCAGTGCGATTGCCATTCAGAAATTACTTCTACAATGTTCGCTGCCTCGAATAAATACGTGCGTCTACTTTCTTTCCGCATCGTACCTGATAAAGTCGAGCCTCGACGATAAACTTGCCATTATCATCTAGCCGTCAACAGTGTCTCGTCTCTCTTTGCCCACGAAAACATCGCGGTTTGAAACGACCGCGGGACATCGGTGATGTTTCTATTACGACGCCGTTATGGCTGCACCGCAATTCATACTCTCTCGTATTCAAGGTGCCTTCATGGACGCGACAGGAAGCTACGACGCCTCGTTCTATCTCTCCGGCGGCCTCATGCTCTTCTCGGCCATAATCTGCTACCCCCTGAAGAGGGTCAACGACTGGGAAAGGAGCAGGGACGGCAAGACGGTTCAGCCAGCGTGTAAGTCTTGACTCGGCGGCGAGTGAAGATGCCAGAAATCGAGACGCTAGAGGAGCTCAGGCTCATTCCCAGGCCCATTCCATGCCCGCTAATATTGCGCAATTAAGCCTTTTTGTACATACGTTCGATCGTGTCTATACGCGAGAATACCTTCTAATTTATGCCAGACGCGCAAATTTAATCATCGGAGCTGAGGAGGGAATCGATCGAAGTTTGCGGTATCGGTCGGTCAAGTCGAATCGAGCACCGTTCGAGTTCGGTGATTGTCGGGGCGAGCTAAAAAACAAGATTACGCTCCCGATTAGATTTTCAATTTCCAGAGTTTACTTTAGAGAAAGCGCGGTCGCGCCGCGTTCCGTGGAAGTTGTCCGTTCGCGGCCGAGCGGAGCGAGCTGTGTGAACAAATGGCGTCGCTCGAATTATGCGAACGGACGACGATCGTTTCGACGCTCGGCGAAAGTTTCGAGTCCGGAGAAGGCAATGCTACACGAAGGTGCAAACGCATTTGCGACGTAATCAATCACAGTGCTCAAACATGCAACGATAACAATGTTAGAGTCAGATAAGCTGGCGAGTGGAAAGTGGCAGCGAGAAGTTTACAGAATAAACTAGCCTTTTTCTTTGTCCATCGGCTCATTCGAACGGCGAACTCGCCCGATCGTTCATCGGCAGTTCATCGGCAGTTCATCGGCTCGATTCGACTCGATCCAACCGAGGTGGAAGCGAGGCTCTTATTTAACGTACGCGTGCCTTAATCGATTAATCGCTTGGAAACCAAACCGACCAAAATTGTCGACCCTTCGCCGCCGGAGACGACAGCGCTGGGAGTCGTTCTTAAGTGTAATTACGTAAAAGTAAGCGCGAGTGTGATTCCATAAGGTGCTCGCATGCGACGCGCATCTCTCGGCAACCGCGCACGGACCTAGCGTAAGGGCCAAGTCATTAAATGTGATATAAGTTAGTCCACCTACGTTTATCGCCGAACGTACGAGAAGCTTCTCTCCCTCGCTGTCGCAACGAATGCTGTAACTGTGTCGGTGATTCTGAGAGCGATTTGAGGAAAAATTCAAGGATGCCGTTGCTTAGCGTAATTAAACGAATAATAAACACGATTCCGTTATACTCTCGACTTGGACTACTCTCAGAATCGTTGGCAGAGTTAACGTGTGCAGCGAAGTGTTGCGTACGAAATTGCGTGCCGACTATCTGGCGAAAGTTTCTCGGTGCCTAGAGGCAGATAGAGCTAAAATTTTGCCCCCGCTCCGCCGTCAGCGCGCATTTGCCATGAGATAAGAATCCTCGCATGCCGGCACCTGTTTATACGCGAACGCGTAGAAGTCGACGACGTGCCTTCCACAGTGTGATCTCCTCGATCCTCGGATCCTGCGATCGGGGCGAGGCGTGGTTTAGAAGTGGGTAGATAGTAAAAACTGTTTTTGCGCGCCGCGTGGCCGGCGTATGCATTTTTCTACGTTGTTTACATTCATCGACGGTGCAGTCGCGATCGGTACATTCGGTCTTGTAACATAGGGAGGTATCAATTTTTCTATACATACGCGGTGTTGCGTGCGTCGACTCTGTATCATTGCGGAGTGCATTGCCTCGCGACACTGAATTTGTAGATTGCGGATCGTACACGTGCGCAGCAGTTTGATACTTTATGTATACATACATACATATATATATAAATTCTAATCTAGACTCTACACTCGTCACGGGATGATATTACAGTCGAGCGGTGACCGTGAAATATAAATTTCTGTTCGCACCCGTGCGTGGATTTTTACGCGACACGGTCGCGAGACTATTATCGCGAACCGCTGTTAAACTGCCATACAGAACATGCGTCACATAGGTTAGATGTTCATAGCTACGTTTTCGATGTACACGACGAAGTGTACATCTTTGAAAGTTCATTCTAATCAGAGGACCGAGTGCCAACGGAATGCAAAGCGCGCGGCATGTAATTAATGTACATGTAATCTCAAACGGCGGCACCGTGCATCCTACGTGCTGTAAGAGCGTTATTTATACCGTTCGAGTATGTATATAGCGACATGCGCATATATACACATCCGTGCCCGTTTGTATATACACGCATAGGACATATATGAATATTTTTATAACATAGCCTTTTACCGAGAGAAACGTGAGTGTATATTTTATAACGTGCATGTACGCGTACGGTTCAGGAGCATAGTGTATATTTTTTACCTGCGCCCGATCGTGGGACACTTGTTACTTTAGTCTCGTAAGATGTTGCTCAAACGTGAAAGTCCGTTCCTAGTGTTCCTAGACGTATATCACTAACAGACTCACATATATTATATGTTACATATACACACTGTTACGAAGTATTTTACGTTGCCCGCGAGCTCATGCCCCCGGGATTAGCATTTACGAAAGACAGAATATGTAATTATTAAATATTACGCAATTATGTTTACCTCCCGGCCAGGCGCGGCGTATCGATCGGCGATCGGATCGTGAATCCGGCGGGGATCTCGATCGATAGTCGAGCCGCGCGTGCGCCGGGAACAACGATCGTAACGATAAGTATGTAAAACGTGTGTAGGAAATGTTAAGATTAAAATACGTTATATGGAGAACAAGACGTGCCTTCGTTACTTGCGCTTCCATCTTTCAACCGCGCGCGCGAGCGCATTGTACGCGCATTCGCGCCCGTTCCCGCTCCTATCCCAATAAAAAACGTGCTAAGCCGATGAGTCGCAAACACTTACTACAATTTAGATACCGCTCCCGATCGTCTCGATTGCACAGCTGACGCGGCGCTGAGTGCCCGCCGATAAAGCGCTTCTTTAATCGCTTTATCGTAATGTCAGCTGTGGCCGGTTGGAAAACTCGCATGACAAATACGAGCCGATCGCACGATGTTCCCTACGTAAACCGATAAACGGCGTACTATCGATCGGGGATGGTAATCAGTCCATCGCGGTCAATTCCGCCGTTATCGGGGAATTCGCAACTTTAATTATCGTCGTCGGACCACTCGAGGATGTTTTCTAATGTTCGCCTCGAGTGTTTCCTTTCGCAGCGAGTATCTTCGCGTCGCGGAGCGCGTGTCGAGTGGTCGATAATGGAAATCGGAATTTCTGATTTGAATTTTATCTGCACTCGCCGGGAACGTGCGTGGCTCGAAGCTCTCGATAACGTTCCCGGGCGGCCGAAGTTGAGATTCGACGACTGAATGAAAGTGTTTATGCATCGTTTGTGCTTCTTACAATTAGGTGGCACACGTCGGGACGTTGAGAACCCTTGTTACGCAGCTATTTTCGTCTGCGCGCGTCGATTCGCGTATCGAATCGTTCTATCGATAAGCGGCGGGGTTGCACTAATTAATGATCCTAATCGTCGGTCACGGTCTGTTTTACGCGCTGTCAATTATCTCCGTGGCTAATTTGCTTCTTAGATTATCAACACTGTCGAGGACGATGTTTCGTTCTCGCTTGAGACGCGATCGTTACAATCGAAATAATAACCTTTTTAACGACTGAACCGATACGAAACATTGTACATATCTAAGTGGTCAGAAATTAATCCTGCTTTAGTTGAAAATTACTTTCATGCTACTAAATATGTAGGAAAGCAGTAAAAACCGGACATTTCGTTAGTCGCGCACTAAACGAAGCGATTAAACCGGATCATCGCGTTAAAGTATTAAAACAATCGCCACTGAACCATTTTACGGGTAGTACTGTGGAAGATACGGTCAACAATACTGGAAAAATGAAACGACCGACCATCGGAGCGACGGAAGATTTTTTGCTTCAGATGACGAAACTTATTTCGGTCTTTCGAAGTAAGCTCACAAGTCGGACGAAGTTGGGAAGCGGATTAAAGGTTCGACATAAATGTTTTACAACGTTGTTTACCGGCCGGAGCTTTGTCGGTCGAAGCTAGTCGTTTCCGCGAGAGTCGCGGGATCAAGTCAAAATGACGAGACGTCTTATCGGCGAGCAACTAAGCGACGAACTCGCGACCGATCAGCGAAATGCTAGAATTCGCTCGCGACACAAACCGTGAGTATTTGCTCGACGATTGATTTACTCCCGAAAGACCCTGCGCGCCGAAGCTTTCCCGAACAAAGTCACGTTCGCTGCCGGTACACGCTCGTCCCGAGTTTCCTTTTCCTAGATTTCTTTCGCCTCAAAGAGACCGTCGTATTTTCTTACCTCGAATCAAGGCAGCGACTTAATATCTCTTTTCCTCTCCACGGAATTCTGCGGCAAACTTTCAGCGCGAGATTCGCTGCTATCGGGCCGATTGTTTTTCGCAAGTGAATTTTTCAGAAGAACGTAGATATTTGTGAGCGACTTCTGATGCGTTTCAGGAATGTGACGCAAGGATATATATCTTGTTGTGGAAGACGATGGCTCAGTCGTCCCTAAAGGCACATACGGGCGATCGAGTCCGGGAATCGTTGGAACAAATATTGTTTTTCCTAAGTCCGCTATGTCAGCATAGTGTACACACGTGTCGCGTTATTCGTCATGATACACCGAATATCGAATGAGCCTGATAAGGCTGTGTTTGATCGCGAGCTGTCGGAACTGTACAATGTCTGACTCGAATTGTGTCGATTTCATTACAAATGCCAAGCCAGCACATTGTCTGTTCAACCCTTTTGCAATATACAGAACTCTCCGGGTCATTATTCATTTCCAACGACCCTTTACCCAAAGTTACCTAAACCTACGACACAATATTCCGAAATCTGATAATTATCCGGCAAAATTCTGCTCTGCCAAAATTTGTAACGTAGAATATTTCCACGTGAACTAGAGTAGAAGAATGGAAAGTGCAGTCGCCGAGGATGAAATTCATACAGCATCGCCGAGCTTCGCTGTCAAGCCTACGCACGGCAGGTTTGTCAGATCCGTGCCAACGTATTCAGAGTTGAAGATCGTGCGCTCGCGCGCGTAAGGAAAATTGCAAACGAGTCATCGAGACAATGCGTCGCCCGATAACGGTGCGACAACCGTGTCTTCCACGCCGCGCCGGGAATATTAACGTCGACCAATGTCAACGATTCCTCCTGGCGTTGTTCGCGCCCGAGCTCTTTGTTCACCTCGCGATCTCGCTTTGGCCTCAGGCTAATGCATACGGCCGCTTACTTTTCCCAACAGCCTCGCCTCTAACGACGAATTCCATTTAACCGTGGCGAGGACCTCGACAATCAACGACACGTCCGCGATACTCCTCTTCTTCCGCGAAATCGGGACCGTATTTCAGTCACGCGCGCGATGAAGGATGATGAAATTAAAGTGCAAATTCTTCTAACGCCGAAAGGTATATTACGTTCGCGGTAGCCGTTCCCGGCGCATCGGAATACTCTGGCGACCTTTCGCGTGGAAATACTATTTTGCTCACGCTCGCCAGAGCGAATCCGCGGAATTAAAAGAGACGAGTCGAAGTTCGCCTACCCTAACTTCGTTTCGTTTGCGTCGGCTTGAGCAGGCCGAAGGACAGCGTCCTTCGTTAGCGAGAGAATTATTAAGAAGAGTGAGGAGTATTGTGAGAAGCCGTAAGTTGGAGAGGGTGAGGTAAGTATGTCGCATTTGGAAACAGTTGCAATCTTGAATGACAATGTTCAACTGCTGTAAAGAGCGAGAGGCCGAGCACTCGGACGCTTAGCGATTATTAAGTCGGAATCTTCCCTCGTCCCGATTTATATGCACAATAAATCTTCGCCAGCCGGCAAAAATGGCGACCCTTCCGAACCTTTTAGCCTCGCAATCGCGCGCCCTACCGCTCAGGAATACTTAATTCCGTCTTTCAGCGAAATGTTTCAATCAGTCGACGACGATTTTTTGCCACGCCTAGCAGTCGGATGTGGCTTGGGACAAAACGATGCGACGGAGGCAAATGAAGAGGAAGAAAGGTATGGAAGGGTGCGAGTCGCGATCAATTTGGCTTCGCTGGGCGGACGTACAATTTCGTTGGCCGCCGGTGCCAAAATATTGGAATGGAGAGCGCCGCCTCGTCGTATCGAGTGCCATCGTTTTTTGCCACTTAGAGAATTTGCTCGGCGGTCAGGGAAGACGGAGTCATTCGTAGCCCGCACGGACGTGACGTGTATTACGTGACGAACGTGACGGGATAAAATATTACACCCCGCCGACTGTTTATTCGGAGCGACGGGTGGCTTATCCAACAATTTGCCTTTTCGCCCGATTAAACGAAAATAATTAGACTCGCGTAATCCGTGCGAGCGGGCGCGTTATGATATTCACGTAACCGTAAAGATTGATGAGATCGATATAATCGTTTGCAACAATTAAAGTGTCGGGGGCGTTTATCACTCGCGCGCGGGCAAATATCGTTATCGCGGCATGCCGAAAAATCAGATTTCCGCGTTCGGCACGTCGGCCGAATAAAATTGACCGAAATGCAGTCCGCCGGAGCTAGAAATCGAGCGTTGACGTACTGCCGGACATTCGGTCGGATAATGTCGAGTGTCTTTCACGGCGAGACAGAGCGAGGAGGGATCCGAATCTCGACGAGGCATCAGCCGTCGGACGTTGAACGACGTGGAACGCCGTGGAGCCCTGGCGTGAGCGCACTGCAGTCCGAAAACAGTCGGTCGACCGTAAGAGAAAGTGCAATCGGCCAACCGATCCTAGGGTAAGGACTACCGCAGTACGTTTCTTTCAATTATCCCGACCTGCGAGCGTCCCTCTCATCGGCGATATACCGGGTGGCAAGGCCAATTTGGGTGGCCGCTGAGATTCGTCGAGCTATAAAGGCGAATTGCTACCGGGCCGATTTATGGCCTTGTTCATTGCCGGCTCCTCGACGAAATCACTGTCTCTGTGCAGTATTGTCAAAGTTATCCTTGACGTTTCTATTGCCCTGCGGCCAACGTAGCTGCCCTTCCGCCGGTGTTTCCCCCTCCACCCCCCCTCGTCTTCCGGCTCCGAGCAGCCGTGTTCGGGCATAAATTCAGACTTTCATTAATACGTAACTGTCCGCGGTGATCAATGGTGGCCGTGCGTCTGAAGGCTTGCTGTGGTAAAAAAGACGTCGATATCTAGCAAAGTCATGGTTATCTCTTTACCCAAAGCTTTGACGATCATTTAATTTCTCCGCGTGTAGGCAAATGTAAATATGAGGGAAAGTAGCAGAAATAACAAAGGTACGCAGAGCGTACCAGCTACTCTGGCCGCATAGAATTAAGTATGTACACTGCGGATAATTGTACTGTAAGCGAGATACAGAAGAATATATATTTCCTCGTAACAGTATTCGACGTACGCGGATGGTGCAGAGGTGAACATGACAGTCGTGATATTTCGCTTTTCGCACGGAAAAACGATCATATTTTACTTACTTATCGACAGTCGCTCCCGCTACGCTTGGCCAGCGAACAAATGTTACGTTCTTAGCTTTATTATAGGTTGCCTGCCGGTAATGATAACCAGTGCGTCGACTTAATTCGCGCCACCGAACGCGCGCGAGTTACGATCGATCCGCCGCGAGGAACTCCAGGCGGAAGCTCCGCAGACTCGCAACGTGCAATTTTAATGAAATAACGTGCATTCGAGCCTGCACATGCGTGCTGGCCAGCTTCGGAGAGAGGCCTCGGCATTACGTCCGGTCAACAATGTACTAAACACGGCCACTCTTTCTCTCGGTTGGCCCTCTTTAAGCGCGCCTTTAACCTCGTCGACGCTGCGTCGACGGGAGGCCGAAGAATTTGTTCAAAGACTTTCATCCCTCCTGGAGACACCGAGAGCGAGAGGGTGAAGAAACGAGGAGACAAGGACGAAGGGAGGGAGAGAGAGAAATAGAGAGAAGGAGAGCGAGCGGGAGAGAGAGGCTCAGATGTACAGTCAGCCTCCATTTTTTCCCTACTTTTTTTGCTGCCTTTCTTTGCGGACAAGCCTTGAGGAAGGCATTCAGAAAACGGCGGAGGGATATTTCTCAACCGCATCTTGTCGCTCGTTAAACGCGACGCGCACGGTTCTTGATTCGCATCTTGTGAGGTCGCGAACTTATTTTCCTTGTTTGAGCTAATTTCCATGACTGATACGTTGGAAATGGGAAAGTTGATAAAAGAGCATAACAAGCGGCGCAGTGTGTACGTATGTTACGCAATTGAAATCTTGATAAAAATATTATGAACACATCTGGTAGTAAAGTATATAGTGTGCCATTCGGCGGCCAATCGACGGTACTTTGGCATAATTTGATGCTGTTAAAACACGATAAAACTTTTCAAATGACGAGAAAACGGTTCCCTTCGATTTCTACGTTGTCTTACATGGGCTAACAAGACTTTTTGCATACTTGGACGTAATTTCGCACTACGTTACATTATTTTAGGCCACATTACGTGATTAGATCTTATTATTATGGATTATTTCGTTATTTTCGAGGTTTTGGAAGACAAAGGAGCGTTTTAACCCTCGTTTAATACAGGCTTGACTGGCTTATCTTTATAATACGACATTCGGTGACCAAGAAAGGACCCAAGAACCCTTCTCATTTTTGCGAAAAATCGAAGGTCGTCGAATCAAATCGCCCTTTTGCTATCTGGTAGGGGGTGAAAACTAACTCGGAGAGCCGTTTGCCGTTGGTCGAAATTCACATTAGTTTCGGAGTTACAGCCAAAAAACCGTCGGAAAATAGGGGTCGAAAAATGGACCAAAAAATTAACGTCTTCAGATCAATTTGTAGCTCTGCATGTTGATAGAGAATCAAAAGAGGATCACAAAAATCGCAACCAGAGCATTCTAAGTACAACAGTTTCCGAGATATGGTCAAGGAAAGATGAAAAAATAGCGAAAAAAATGGTGAAAAATCCAGATTTTTCCGGCCCTGTGGCGCATGATGCACGCTACCTTAAATATTCAGTTAAAACATGAAGAAAAAGCGGGATGAGTGCATCATTACCAGATGTAGCTCTGATTTTTGTCAAGTTTTTTTTCCACTAGATTCCGAGAAAATGGTAAGAGGAACAAACAGTAGATTTTATCCTTTCTCACCCCGCGCGGTCGAGACACAAGGTAGAAAATTCACACAAATGCTTTCCTCTTTACAAGTTATCGAATGACTCATTCAGAATTTCAATCGATTTAGAGGCACTTTTCACAGTCTTATTCGGTCATACTCTGCTGAAATTCTCGCTGGCCTACAGTGAGAGCATGCTGCGGGACGGCCAAAAGAGTTCGGATGTGTTCGATTCTCGAAAACGATCGTCGAACGTTGCGTTCGAGCACGAAAAGGATCTGTTCAATTTGCGCGAACAACGGTTTCGCGCTTCGTTAATTATTGGCACGGTCAATCTGGCGATTTATCCTTAAACGAAGTTCCCAACCACCCCCCCTCCGATAATGACCCGCATGCGATGCCAAAGCCGTCGGAGTGCTCGGAACACGTTTTCGACCTGAAGTTCGGGCCCCTTCCCGCTTGTACTCGACGAACAAAAGGTAAATAGAAAGAATGCGCGCGGAAGGAAAAAGCGGACGGAACGCATTGAACGAGGCGCATTTTTCACAATGAAGAAGCGGGAAACCGGATAGACCCGAGAGATGTTTCCTCTTCGTCCACTTGCGAGCCAATTTGTTGCGTCGGATATTATAAGGATGTATCTTGCGCGGAGTGCATTCGACGGTGCGCATTTTTCTACGCCGATCCGGACGGAAAGGATGATACGTCCGGGAGGATTCGCTCTTTTACTGCGTGTTTTTTTTCTCTCTTACCTCCCCACCCTTTTATTCGCTGAAAATTGTCGAGAAATGTCGGACGCGGAATTGCAATGGTATTAGGCAGTGCGACGTAGGTGGGGCTTTGAATTATCTTGCTGCAGTGGAGTCATAAAACGGTGGCCCGGAAATGATCGTCAACATCGCGACGGAAAGCGTGCCACGTCTGGAAGGCCTCCTCCGTACGTCATATATATGTATCTATGTACACCGTGGGTGATCAATTTTTCCGCGAGTCCTCCAGGAAAGCCCTCTTTTCAGTCGTGACCCCTCGGCGCTCGTTCAGCTGAAATTCTCTTCCACGTCCGGGCGACGTGCATTAACCTGAGCCGGACACAATATAGCCTTTCGTTTACAACCTTTGTCGGCCGTTTAGTGTGTCTCTGCGGACCGCGGCCTTTTTGCATAAAAACGGGATGCGTTTTTCAATTCGCGAAACTCTACGTCAAAGTTTGCCGTACGGTGCGTGGACTCCGGAAAACGAGCTGTTCACTTAGAACTAAATTACGACAGCGTAAATAAATTTTTTTTTATTGTTGGCCGCGCGAGCGCAGTAAACTACCCAGGATTTTAATTAGAGGAGATTTTTGTTCCGCGTGTATATCGGGAGTATTGGTCTTGTTATAAAGCATAGGCTGCCGCCGATAGACCGTGGCGCTTAAATGTTATCGGGTATCAATGATGCTCCGCCGTACGCTCGGAGCATAATACCGTGCGAGTTGTTCTACATTCGAAAATGAATGTTGACCGTCGCTGGTCCAGTTATAAACTCCCTTCGCAAGCGTGGCTCGCGCGCTGAGCATTTAATGTCTCCGCGGAGTGAGGAGCTTTTTTCTCGGAGGAAAAGGTAAAAATGTCCTTCGTCACATTAAAAGATTACGTACCGCCCCCACCCAACAGAGCGATGATATTCTTTGTCTTGTCGGCGAGCAGGCCGCGCGAGACTTATTAAAACATCTCCAAACTCTTAACTTTCAGCGTCAATGGACTCCCGGCGGGACTCACGTGCTTTGACGCGGATTAATCCTCTTAACCGTAAGCATTCAGCTACGCGTATTTGGCCAAATTTACGTCCCGACGACATTCTCGCCGCACGGATGGGAACACGCTTCAGAGGGGGATAGCATTCGATCGATCACCCCCAACGGAAACCGAAGTCGAAAATCATCGAAATTAAACATCTCAATCACACATATGCACGATCAATACCCTACGATCCGCTAACCCCAACTAGCAATCCCCAAAAATCCCCTGACTCCCCATCATCCCCACGGCAGAGCCTCTCGCACCCGGAACATCCAAACCATAATTACCGACCCGCCAACCTAATTACCGCAACCCAATTTCACCCCTAAAATTCACCTACGTATCCGAAAAACAATCCATCACTCCGTCACTCCGCAACCTCCCCCAAAATGGATCCAACAATTAAGCCACCCTCCTCCCCTCGAAAAGAAGCCTCCCGCGAAAGTGCGGAGACAAGGTCGAAAGCGCTCGCTCGCGCCGGACGCAAAATAATCGCGAAGGCATTATTCGTCATAGGCGGGATAGGGCGAGGGGGGATGGACAGGGGATGGACAGGGGATGGGCAGAGGGGGGTTGCGGGGTAACTTTTTCCCCGACGTAACGCGCCTCTTGCCGAGCGTCTCGAAGGCACGGCGGGGTCTCTGCTTCCGACTGCAGATACATTGCGACATAGAGCCGGGGGTTAGGCGCAGGGGGTTCCGGAGGGGGGTTCCGCGGGGGACGGCGCGCTTGTGCTGGCTCGAGTAGGGGGGTGCTGGGCGGGGGTGCGCGGCGGGCAGAGAGGAGGGAGAGCCTCGCTCGGGGCTCGGGAAAGGGGGATGAAATGCGCCGCGACGCGCTGCGGCGAAGCGAGAGGGAGACAGAGTGAGCCTCCGCCTCGTATCCGCAGCATCCAACCCCGCGAGCCTCGTCTCTCTCGCTCCGTCTTTCTACTTCCTTCGCTCCTGCCACCCTCCACCACCCCCCTCGGTGCACCCGGCATCGCGTCTCTCTCTCTATAACTTTCTCTCTCTCCCTCTCTCTCACTTCCCTCCCTTTCCAACCTCGCGGCTCAGGCACTTCTCTTATTCGCCGTCTCTCCCCACGCTTCCCTACACACTCGCGTTCTACACTCATTCTGTCTACGCTCACCCTTTCCACCCTTTCCGTGTGCACGCGCTGTCCGTCTCTCTCCTTCTCTCTCTCCCTCCCTTTCTACCCATCGTTCGCCCAGTCGTCCCTTGCCGTTCTCTCGTCCTACGTTTCGAGTCCCTCTCTCTCTCTCTCTCTCTCTCTCTCTCTCTCTCTCTCTCTTCCTCTCTCTTGCTCCGACAGTTCCTCCCTCTTCCTCGCGCACTGTCCTCGTTCATTGCGAGCGTTCTCTCGCTCTTCGTCCTTCTCCGTCTCGCTCCGTCTCGCTCCCCGCTTCCGCTGTCTCTGTCCGTTTCACCTCACTCGGTCCAGTACAGCGTCGGGCCGTGCACCGAGCAGTTGGCCTCACCACGTTCGTCTCTCCTCGCGGAAAAGGCGCACGCACACGCCGGAATCCGCACGCGTGTCCACGCAAGATCAGCGCGGCCGTGCTCCGGGCCGATTGACGATCAACTGTCGGCGCCCCGAAGGAGAGGACGCGGAGATTCGAGGCGGCGAGAGGAAGAGTCGAGCAGCGTAGGGAGCCGGGAAGGGAAGTGAGGCTGGATCGGGATCGGCTGATTTTCGAAGGGAAGGCGGACGTCGATCAAATTCCACCACCCCACCCCTGCCGAAGTCCACGTGGTATATAGGCGAACACATCCTGGATTGTAGCGCTGATATGGGCTGACGGCTCGAGAGGGGGAGGAAAGGATTTTTTCGCAGGTAAACGACCCTAGCGGATCTCTTTTCCTTTTCTCAGTCGGCCTGTCGGGGAAATCGAGAGTGGCGGTGTCGGATTGGCGAGATTTTGAGCACTTCTTTTTTTCATTTTTTTTTTGGTGCGCGACGCGAGTGTTCCGTACTGGCTCGACGCGGCACGGGTCGGTGTCCCGTTGGAAATTCCTGCAGTCGCCGAAAGTCCAGGGTCCCGGGTTGCGGTCGGAGCAGTACTCGCTGGCTGTGCGACTGTAAAGAGGATAAGAAGGACGAGTGGCTCGGTTCCCGGTTAAATGCAGTTTTCCGCCGCGCGACACACACGGCTCGGCATCGGGATCGTTCGGTCGAGTCCACGTGATTAATGGTCGCGAGGGGGGAAGGAAAGATCATTGCTCACAAGGTCTTACGGAGATCCGGGGCTCCACTCGGTGCCTGTGAGTATCGCACGATTCTAAAGCGAAGGGGATGGAGTGGGCCTTCGAATCTTTCGAATTTGTTTAACGCTGCGGTTGGACATTTTTTGCACACGTGCTGGAATTGTTGAATAAGGATTTATTTAACCGGTGGTACTCTAAATAACGTTTTCTCATGTAGAACGTGTGTAGGGAATATAATGTTTTTGAGACAAGCAGTGTTAGAAGATTAATGTAGTCTTTGAGTCACGTCATTAAAATTCATAAATTTTCGCCAGAAGCTAGATAAAGGCTCAATCTCCAGGATAGACAAAATTACTTTCTGGTAGTAATTTGCACTTGATAGAAGGTTGGATAATTTGTTAATAATTCGTGCGTAGCTTCGACGGTGACGCTACATCACATTGCATGCTAAAGTTTTTGATTAGGATCCACGCGATTAGGGTCTGTCCGTTCTGGAAACATTTGCCAAAGGCGCGGTAGCGCATTCTCTTTCTCAGTGCCTAATGGAATTTTTGATAGAGCCGTTGAAAGGCGAAGTTAAAAATTCGCACGCCTAGTCCACGTGATTAGACTTTGCGTGTCGAAAGAGAAACATATTCTCGGTAATAGCTACTCGGAGTCCTTTGAAGATCAAGGCCTTTCCATCGTACGTTCAGTCAGAATTTTTTGCGAATCCCTGACCGCATCACGAATACGTCGAACACTTCCGGAAAGAAATATATTTATAAATGCAGTCGACAGTATTACCGCCAGCAGGAGGGCGTGGGGAGTTGAATAAAATGTCGAGTGTAAACACAGGGCCGAAAGTACGTCCGAGCGACGAGGGGCGTCGCGAATGAAAAATGTTCGGAAAGGACCAATTGCAGCTGGGCCCGACCGAAGCCACTCGTACATCAATCTTCCCTTTTTTTTCCATCCGCGATCGAATTTCCGACGCGGGCGCGGGCGAGGGCCGGTGGCAAAATGAAAAATTCGCGAATCGAGTAGACGCCGATATATCGACCATTAATATCGGCAAAACGGTATCGCGTGCAAACAACGGTAGGTAGCCCCAGCTATTCCGGAAGATCTCGAATATATTGCGTGCGCACGACACGGCGGAAGACTCGGAGTAGGGCCGACCCTGAAGGCAGGAGAAAGCGAGAAATTTCGAAGCCGCCAGTTGCCACCGGATCGTTCGCCCAGTCGAAAATGTATCGCGGACACGCGAAATGTATCTCCCTACTTTCCGCTCCCTAAGCCAAGAACGTCGAGCTCGCTCGCGAAGCTCGGCTACGTTTCCAGTCTGAAACGCTAGCGGACATCGCGAATTGCCCTCGAAGCGTCACGTGCGCGAAACACTCTTTTTCCGTGCGACGAGACGGCCAAGTTTAATTAGTCGAATCAGCTTTATGCGACGGACGCGCGCAATTTAACCTACGTCGCGGAGTTATCAAGCTTTCCACCCTGCGAATTTACCGGAGAAAGTGCGAGCGAGGACGTTCAAAGGATAGCGCGAGAGTGAGATAGAGTGAGGAAAAGTGTGGGAGGGACGAGTGTGAGGAAGGAAGCCGCGTCAATTGGAAATCGGAGTGGACCATTCACGTGTTGGCCCGAAGATGGGCGCCGATAAAGACGCGAGATCGGACCGAGAGCACTTCGCGCGAAGAGCCCGCTTGATTCGCTCGTATATTGTCACGATGTCCCCTCGCGGCAGCCACCCCCGCACTTGATTCCTCTCGCCGCGCGAATCCGTTCTTTCCGCCGCCCCTCGTAAACCGTCGCAGTATCGGCGGCTGAAAGCACTCCTCGAGACTATTTTGCGAACGGCCGTTGACGGCAATCGAGTGGGATGAGTTTACTCTCAAGAGTGCACGAGGATTGTCGACACGTCAGTTTAATTCATAAACTCTGCCGTTGTGAACGACGCTGAATTTGTCTCCGCTGAATTGCTTATGACTGTCGGGGAGCGTGCAAATATTCTGTGAAGAGATCTGGTTACGGCCATTCAACGTTATGTAGCTATTTCGTACCGGACATTATGCAGGTCGTTATATGAATTGGTCGGCTTGGTCAGTTTTACCTTTGTTTCTCGTTTAACAATGTGCTATACAGCGTCGTAAGACGCATATATTACGTGAATTAAAATGTAATGAAAGTATCCACAGAAATTTGCCTTCGAATATTCCGAATCGTTAGTCGGTGACGCGAGACGTGCCGGAAACGGTGGAAATTCGTGCGTTTAAGGTCGAAGCTTACAGCGGCACGCCAGGCGAGAAGATCCGCTTTGCAGCGCTTGCACTTTTTGACTTTCATATTTCCCTTCCACCCGACGTAAGAGAACCTGTGAGCGCAAACATGTTCACCGTTGCCAACGTAGCACGGGCAGCGGCTTCCCACGCCGAATTTGCATTCTTTCTATTCATCATCGATCTCCCGGCACGTGAATGGTCGTCATGCCGCTCGCCGTAACGCGGACAATTCGATGGATGTTATTGGACGCGGCGATGTACGCTTAGGCGAGTACATAAATGTAACGGTTTGCGCGGCGGGCTGAGCCGTATTTACTACCTCGCGCCGTGCGGGCACGTTTCGGTCGAATAGCGGCACGGCAAAAGGGTTAATTCTCATCCAAATTGTGTGACCGCAGCGTCTGCTTCAAGACGAAGCGCCCCGGTGCATTTAAACGACGCTGAGCAAACTTCCCCGGAATCCCGTCGTAAAGACGAACAAAACACCTTGCAAGTATTCAAAGCATTAAAGCAGTCCCGACTATTAGCGAGTGCCCAATCCCTGCCAATTGCAACCAATTAACGATATCCATACCCTGCAATCACGTCATCACCTATCCATGTCCATCAATCCTATCGAATCCGAACTATGACGCTACGGACAGCCTTGTAATTCGGTAGCGTAGACGGAAAGCAACTAAAAAGCGACCTGCCTCCTCCGTCTAGGTAACACGAGACGTCGGTCGTCGAGGAGCAGCCAGGAACGTCTCCGCGATCCTCCAGCATGTGCAACGCCAGCGAGGTAAAGCACAATCGACGTCACGCTAGCCGCCCTTAAATCTCTCTAACAAAGCACTTGGACGCGAGGAGCAGCAGGCGTGCACAAACACCGGTGCGAACGAAGGAGAGGAGGGGGGCGCGTTATCCTCCGCTCAAACGAGACCGTCGCTCGCGAGAAAGAGTGCCAAGTGCCGAAAGGTTGAGAGATCCTGACCATTCGCAATTCGGAAATTGAAGGAGACGCGCGAGGACGTACGGAGGCAGACCGGACAAAGGTAAGGTCGAGAGTGCGAAGAGGAAGGGAAGAAAGAGGTGAGGAGGGAGAAGAAGTGCGAAGAGGGGAGGAGGGTGCACACAGGGAAGATCGAGAAACAAGGTGAGCCAAGGGGCTAGTACGAACAAGGGAGCCAGTTATTTTCGTGCTAATTAAGTGACGCGACGTGTACGTGCGCGCTGTCTTAAGGACTGCCGTCTAATTGGGATAGCAGGCGCGGTGGCCAGTGTTAATTGGTTAATTCGCCGGTACCGATATATAAGCCGATGCATCGGCGAACCGGCCGACTGCGAACGGGACGGAAGGTCGCTGGGCTCGAATTTGTCGGGATAATGGAGAATTGAGGTGGACCATTGCCGATCGGCAGGGACCGGCTGGGATCGGCTGGCAGCTGATCGAGGGCGGGGGAGCTTCGACGTTTTTTGATCCCACGGACGGCCAGGTGGAGGAAGATACACGGAATCCGGACGAGGAGGTCGGCTTCCGGCCGGCGTCAACGATAATTCGCACGACCTTCCTGCTTTTCTATGACAAGTTCCTCCAGTACGTGACCAAGTTCGCCACCATGACCAGCGGACAGAGGAACAAGTCCGTGGTGCATCCGGAACAGCGGTACGGATACATGCCGTGTCCGCTCTACGACACCGGTGAGTTCTCGGCCTGTGCCACTCTGTTTACATTCCTTTTTACTGCCTCGCTCAAAATTGCCGACCTGCCGCTCAATCTCCTTGCCCCCGACGCCGGGCGTGCAAACTGGATCCAAGTTGGGCCTCCCCACGCTCGTTAGACTGATGAATACTCGAGTGGCAGGGTGGTGGTTCGAAAGGAAATGTTATGTTTAGCGCGATTTCCTTCAGGTGGAATTATAGGGTTGTTCGCTAGAATTTTCGTACTGCAGACGAATGGAAAAGGGCCGCGAATTTCTTCAGGGAAGATATATGGAATTGGAGAGCTTGTGTATTGTGTATATTCGCAAGTGATAAAATTGGCACGTCGCTCGAGTACAATAGGTTGGATATCTGTAACGGCCCCGTGTTCGCTCAATGTCAATGTCGCTCACTTTGTTCTATTCCGAGGTTGTTCACACATGCTAGCGATGTATCGATACGTCGCTCGTTAATATCGATGCTTCACACGAATTAATGTCCCACGCATGACTCAGAAATAAATCGTTTATTTATTACGCCTCAATTCATGAAACATCAGACTCTGCTATGTATTTCACACTGTCGACACTTTCGATTGTAGGATTTGTTGACAATTACACATCTGGTGTATATGAAAGGGAAGGCTGCTAATTCAAACGTTTTTCGTGTCAGTCGAAAGCCGAAGCATTGACATTAGCACCGGCAGGTACGTGACGCAGGCACTGAGCGAATACAGCGAGCAACACATGTACCCGCGGCCTTAATCGGTAAACTTTCGAAACTATCCCCAAAGCGTTCGGCAATTCGCGTGTACTTGCGCCTCGTCGATGCGAAGACCTAAAGGAGGCATGCCCGCGAACGAGATAGTATACCACCGGTGAGGCTTGTTTTCGCGACGTCACATTTTTCTTCATCCTACCTCGAGAACTCCGACACGATCACGAAAAAAACGAAGGAAAGAGACGGAGGCAAACATGGGAAGAAAGAGGGAGCGAGTGCGACAACTAAAGAGGTTCTCGTTATTTTGCGAACGTACCCTAAGTAGAAAAAAGGTCTCCCGACGACACTGGTCGAACTTTCTCGCCGATCTTCCCTCGTCCTCGCTTAATCCCGTCGCTTGAAAGGCAACGCGCGTAAATGAGAGGATGGGCGGGAGGTCGGCAAGGAGGGAAGGGCGTCAAAGTTTTGTTGTATTTAAATGCAGCGGGTCTCGCGCGGACGAGCGACGAACCGCCTTCGGCTCTCATTCCCTTCCGCTCTTCATCGAAACTTCTGATAGAGATATCCTCGCCTTCTGGCCAACAAAAAGTAATAATGCTCGGCCGAGTTTGTCGAGGATCTTACTAATTAAAACGAGCCCCGATCGCGGCGCAGTTTATGGCCCGTGTACTATTCAAGTTTTTTCTTCACTTATCAGCCATGCTTTTGGACTCCCATTCTATCTTCCTCTTTCACTTTCTATCTTCCTCTCTTTCGGGCTTATTAACGCTTCTAGAGTCGAGCGTCGCACAGTGATGACACTCGGCTTGGTTCGGGCGAGGCGGTCATACTTCATAATGGATCACAGAGGTAAACTATAAAGCGACGAGCGTGATCCATCGTTCGCGGCGGAGTCTGTAGAGAATCGCAGCGGGGAATCGAGCTGCTAAAGTTTAAGCCGGCTTGTCGAAGTGGCAGATCTGTCTGTACGTTGTCTGCTTCGAACGGGTCCCGGTTCGTTCAACATTTTTGGCCTCGCACGTTCTTCGCTCGCCGATCACGCGGATGTTTCGGTCCCTCAGCGGCTTATTTGCCGATCCCGAGGTACAGCCACGTATGAATATTACGCGAATGTCTTATGAGTGTCGCGCGAGCGTCATGAGAGTGGCGCGGAAGATGCAAAACTTTCGACCGGGCAAACTCCGGAACGCAGAAACTTTATATTGTCTTTGAGACGTTCCAAGTTCCTGACGCCCTCGCCTTTCGAAAGTGTTGTCACGTGCGATTATGTCTTTTCCGCTGACTTTCTGTTCCGTAATGGCGCGCGGACTTTGGGCCTTCGCGTAAGTAACGATACAACATTTTCGTTTAAGCGAGCGCTTCGAACAGGTCGAATGGACGCATTAAATGTATGTCGATTTTCGAAATTCATCATGTTACACGAACGGATAATTCGTTCGCTGTCGAGTCGCTTTTAGAATATGTTATTCATGAGTTTCATTCGGAAGCGGGGGAGGATATGTGATGTTGCATACCCGATGCTCGGCGTGGGCGCGTATATTTACGTTGGGAGATAAGATCGGGGGAGAGTATCATCGGCGTTCGGCATCTTGGGTATATTACAGGAGCGCTTCTGTGTAATCGAGTGTAAGACTCTCCATTGTGGCCTCACGAGCCATAACTCACCCCGTGGCCCTTTCACGATAAACAGTTTCGAATGCGGGAGGCTATTCGCGGAATTCATCTTCCTTGATAAAGGGCCAATCAGGACGTCTCGTTCGCTCATAATGCGACAGCTGATCCAACCTGACTTCCGCCATTTATCGTCGGAACCCACGTACGCCATTGAAAGCCGACTTAATTAATCCGGACATGAGCTCCGACTCGACGCTTGGAGGTTTTCGCGGTCACTTTTCGTCATTCGTATTTTACGAGGGTAGCCGAGCGAAACCTCTGCTATTTCGAAAGCTCCGAAACTCGTGGAAACGTTAGGGATCGCAACTCTGATACTGCCGGAACCATTGTCGATGCACTGTCCAAAACATTAGACCGCGCTGACGTCCAACCGTAAACTTTCTGCATAAAAATTCGAAATGCCTCCTACAATGGCGGAGGATTCGAGCGATAAAATGAAGCTTTACGAAAACCGTCCTCAAATATATTACGGCTATGAAACCGTTAGAATACCCTTCGTAGAACAGAATTGATTCGGATCTCGAGTCTAAATTTGATCGACTCTACGATATCTATCTTCCACGGTAGAAAAAAGCTGCCGATAAATCTCACTCGGGCGAAACGGCATAAAGCTCATTAGCACGACAATCCGCCTGATTCAACAGGGATTTCAATTTCTTTATCCGTTACACGTCCAATATTCCGGAACACGTCAGCGAAAGTGGGAGGAAATGAAGTGGGAGACGGAATAAATTTATGCTCCTCGAATCCGTGTTACGTCGTACCTTCGCGTTAAGTGCACTGTGCGATCTGCACTAAAAAAAAATGATTTGTTGAATCTACTTTCCTTTTGTCTATTTCACGCGTTAAGCGGCAACGTAAATAAGTAGATCGAGTATGTTTGGCTGAGAGAACGACTGCAGAAGGCGATGCGCAGGAGAAGCTGGTTCTTAATTAGAATCGTACGATCCGCGTGCTATCCCGTCGCAATCAATTGCAAACGTTTTCTGCCCCGGGAATTGCTGTCCCAGAAAGGGAGAGAGAGAAAGAGAGAGAGAGAGAATCTCTAATGCCGCCATGCGAGGCAATCCCTATAAAACCGTCCATTTAGCACTCTCGACGCAGACAACTTACACGTACACTGGGTACAAGCACCATGAATAGACAACGAAATAGGCCTGAGCGGTGTTCGCCGTACAAAATATCTAACGCGTCAAAATCAGTACAAATTCGCAGCTAATTTTTCCATTGCCCACCTTTCGGATTTCGCTCCAACGTGCAAATACGTCGAAGCAGTATAGGCACGCCAAGGAACTGAAATGTTTGCACCGCGCACCGTGTACATTTACGTGTTAAGACTGTAAGCTAACTGCCGGAACGTGCGGGCTCAACAGCGCGGAAGAATATCGACGCTGCCATTCCTCGCACGCGGAATGAATGAAATCTCCCTTAATTTACGTTATTGCTACCGTTGTAAAGCGGCGAGGGCCGTTCGTCGTCGTGTTGCTCCCGTTCTTAACGACGAATGCCCCGTCTCGTCCGCGTGTTGTTCGAATTAACTGTAATTTATAGCACGGCACGGGACGGAAACACGCTCGGCACTTGTCTAAGTTTCGCCGAAGCGCCGCTCGCCGTGCCTCGAACTTCCTCTCGTTACGGGACGATGCACCATAACGTGCGATTCGAACTCCCGCGAAAATGCACTAAACTCCGGGCGTATAATCCGCCCTCTTTACCGAGCCGACGGTGAAGAGCGGCGTGCAAATCGTTCGAAACGATACTCTCACAATTCGCCGACGCTTTATTCGAATCTCATCTTATGATCGGCCGATCGGCGCGTCACGATATTAATCGGGCAAATTGCGTACGCAACGCTACGAAGATCTTGCCGCGCGTAAATGCAGGTAATGGTCGGACGCGTGGGCGGTTTCGAATTAATAAACGAGCGTGGCCCTTCGTTTATTAATCGCAACAATGAAATCGGCGCGGTCGACTGGATTCCCGGAATTATTAATTTCGGCGCTGGGCACGCCCGTCGCAAATTTCGTTACACCCCCCCTTATCTGCCCCCTCGATGCTTGCTAATGGCAGTCGGCGTCACGGAAGACATGGCACGCATGTGGAATAATTGAAAGCTACGTCGATTTATTAGCGATGGTACAACGTGTAGCGCGCAACGTATTGTCGGTGGACGGTAGAACGCATGTGTTGGTTAAAAGTACAGCGCTCATAATGAGTGCCGCGAGTCAGTTTGCCGCCATTTTCATGGTGGGATTTGAATCGATTGGAATCTTTCTCGGTGCGTCTCCTCTTCTACGGTCAAGAGGCTTCGAAAGTTTCGCCGTGCGCAGAGACTTTTCCTCGCGGTACAATTTCATCCGGGCATCGCGCTTTCCGGGGGAGAACGTAAATTACCGCAAAGCGGCATGATCGAGCAACATTTCACTTCGAACTTCCCCGGGAGCGTCCGGAGATTGCGAGGGAAGTTCCGGGCAATGCAAACGCGCGCGGAAGTTTTGTAATTCGAACGTTCGTCCTCGGAAAAATTTCGAAACTCGCCGCGAGACTTCCACGGCGGACTGCACTAACGCGATTGGAGGCATCGATTGTGCACTCTCGACAGTGGAATCGTCGTCGGGCAATATATATATATACATGTATATAAGCTCTTTAGACGAATTCGTAATTTACCGATTGTTAGGACTTTATCGCAACTCGATCAGTGAGCACGAAATTCGAGTGATTCAATCGTTAAATGCAATTCTAGCAGCTTCTCCTTGTCTGTTTTGCAATTCTTGGTCGTGACAACAGATTAAAATATGTGTCTACGCAGGTAGTTGCCATACGGTAGTTTTGGTCAATATTGCCCTTTCGGTCTGATTACTTAACACTGGAAGCCAGTGTCGTCCGTCAACGGGGCAGCTATTTGTTTTAGCAGATATTTCCGCGAAGCGGCAAGGATATAGACCGGGTGTATGCGGTAATCGGCGAAAAAGTAAGCGCGATTGGGGCCGATCTGAAGCAGAGCTCGCAACGTGACACTTCGTTATTCCGGCGAGCACCGGAGGCGACGACCCGATTCTTACCGATGCATTATTCATCGCCGATCGCGGCAGACGACACTGCTGTAACCCAGCATAAACGGAACAATAACGCGTTAATGACAATCGATCGTGTCTCTGTTGACGATAATCACGTCTTCAGTCCGTTTTTCACTCTAAATTTCCGCAATGATTCCATTTCGTTAATATAAAACAACGGTCTGAAGTCACGGTCGATCGCTTAATTAATAACGTAAGATTCGGATGTCGAGTCTGAGTAAATATCTTGATTGAAGTCTGGCTCTTAAATGGCCCTTCACGTGGCGTTGAGCCGTACAATGTCGCGAGGCCGACAAAAACGATCGAGCGAATCGAGCCGGTGATATTTCATAAGGTAAGAACGCGGACAAAGGGAACTTTCGAGTGGCGCACGTTGCGACTTCCGGCGTGACTTCCGGGTCGGTCTATGAAGCGAGATATAAAACCGTATCTCATAAGTTCGCCGAGCCATCGACTGGAACGAGCCGAGTTAAATCGCTCGTGAAATGCGTATCATTCGAAGCCTGCTGTCACTGCGAGCGTGAGTTCCTTCTGCAGGATTAACTCGGAAGTTAACCTGACACAACGGGATGCATACCGCGGAGTTAGCAAACTAAAGTGCCCGAGCGTCGAATGAAATTTGCGCAGTTCGATCGAAAGAGCAAATCGATTCGAACGCGTCAGATTTTTCCACCTGCGCGTTGTGGGATTTTCGGATTTCAATACACGCATGGATGTAGCGTACTCGCATATGGAACGCGTATGACAGAGACAGTATGATAGCAAGCGGATGTAACAAGTGCATGGGGGTCAAAAAGGTACAGAAACGAAAGGAATAAGAGGAGCGAAAGAAAGAAACTCAGGAAGAGACATGAAAGAAATATTGAGAGAAGAATGAAATGTAGACGAAGGCGATGGAATGCGGGCAAAGTTGAAAGACGGGGTAAAATACACGGGAGTTGACGGACAGACGTTGAGCCAGCGATACACGCAGGAACCTTAGCAGTAATCAGAGTAATGGTCCTGCCCGTTTTGCTGCTTGCCACTTTGTCGCTCGTACATTTCGGTTTTCACCTCCTCGAGCTCCGCCCCCGTCATCTATTCTTTTTTTCATGCTCACAGTACGATAACCGCAAGGGTAATCCGACGCTCGCTCGCGATGAAACGGGTAGGCTAACTTCTCTAATAATTGTTACCCATTCTTTATGCCCGACTACGCTCTGCAAGCTGCAGCGACATTTCCGAAAACGTTCTAAAGCCCATTCCCTTTGTCGTCGACTGGCTGCTCCCGGCGAACATAATCGCGAGCGTGCGACAACGTTCCGCTTTAAACGCGAAAAGTTAATGTCCGGCCATTACCGAGAGCCAAGAAAAGGAGGATGTCTGCAACGCGATCAACGTTCGTCTCTCTTTTCACGGACCGTACAACGCGCCACTTTGACGTCAAGCGACGCGATAATTGGTAATTTCTCACACTTAACGACATCAGACGCAGCAGATGCGTTTCCGGCATGCAGGACGTGTCCTGCTTAGTTTAATTGATCAATTAGCGGCAGCAGACACCGTGACGAAGCGCGCGCGCAAAGGTGACCCTTTCCTCGATTTTGCGGCGATTAATGACGCCTCGGCGCGAAATGCAAATACGGCGATGTTTAGAGCCGGCTTCGACGCCGCGTTAAACGCGCAAGTGCCGCTTAATTCTAAGTGCCTCGCGACACTTGCGGATAAATAGATACGGCGTGTTAGGGGGGCTTAGAGGAGAAGTGGCTAATAAGCGTCCGGGGGCCAATCATTGCGAGAGTCGAGATGCGGCCAGAGTGGTCAAATCGCATCGACGCAGGGTTGGCACTCGTGGGAATTACATTTTCAGGACGTCACGTGTCTTGCGAAGGAAGGTTTATGACATGGAAATTGGTGGCGAGCACCTAATTTGTTGCGGACGACAGCGTTATGTTTATCTGTATTCCCTACATTATGGGAGACGTATGCTGGTGGGTTTGTTTGTCTGTATATAGTAGTTTGGAAGAGGTGGGATTCAGAGACACATGAAACGGAGACCTTTCGGCACAGTTAGAAATGAAGAGCGGTGAAACGTGAAGCAATATTCTAGATATGCTGAAAATTGGTTGCTTATTATTTTGTGACATCCGTCGTTTGTTGGAATGCAGAGTGCAAGACTCAAATAGCGATCGGTGCATTAAATTCGAACGTATGAGACGTATTCGATAAAATCGTCGTTCTGTCCTCTGAAACTGAATACGCAGCGCATTCCAAGGGAACCATTGTTGTTAATTAAAACTGTCACGAGAGAGGAGAGTATCAACGTTCGCCGACAATTATTTTTCAACCCCGACGTTGACGGACGGACGTTGCGGCGTTGTACAGGGAGATACGATTTTTAATAATTCATCCCACGATCGATTTCGATTAATCCGACGGTCGCGTGAACCGACGCCTACGATAACCCTTCGGAAAGAAATGATTGCTCAGTACAATCTCTTATCAGCAACCGAAATACTCTGCAAACAAAATCCATTCTGTCATGTAACTATTTCAATTCGAAATAGTGTAAGCCATGCATAATCAACTAGAAAACACCATCCATGCAAATTTTCAAATTTGATAACTTTCAAATCTATTATCCGATCACCGAAAACGAGCAATAATAAAGTTAAACGATTTATGACCCATCTAACTTTGATGACAGCGCGTGAAAAAGTATACATTTACACAGTACAAAGGAACAATATTTATCCTCCGAACCTATGCGACGTTAATTAAATGTATCGCAAAGAGAAAAGAGGGAAGGGGGGAGAAGAGGGACGTTGGAAATGATTAATGCACGCTGTCTGCCCGCACAGATAGTAAACTTCGGGTGGAATTGTGGTAGTGAGAGGAAAGCGCGATGGTGTGCATAGAATATGTAACACGGAATGAAAACGTCCCCTCCTGCCATCCCTGATCCGCTGGAAACCGTCCGTCCTCCCTAATCGGCCGACATGCTCTGCGAGCAGGGGTAACAGCCATTATGTTTATCCGTCAACGTTTATCTGTTTGTTTCTCGCATTATGCCCCTAACTGCCATTGGCTCTCCCCCTTTTATCGTGAATTTTGTGAATTCGTTCTACAACCCCCCAACCTTTGGAATCCGCCTACCGAAATACGATTATTCCGTATTCATTCCGTTTATTCTAAAATTGCACCCGATTTAAGCAGTGTACAATCATAATTACTATATGAATACCTAATGCTGCGATCAAGAAGAAGTGGGGCATTACATGAATAGAATATGTGATTGTAATTACAAATGGCCGATAATGTAACGATTATGTTCCAACAGTCTGTGCAGGAAAGTACCTACAAAACTAGCGTATCGATCGAGATACGTTGGTACGACTCGCCGGTGTACGAAAGAAAAATCCGGATTTATAAATCGGGCAAGCGGAGGTTATTAAGAGCTAATGACGCTATCGCGTATGTGTGTCGAACACAGAATTCGGCTCGAGAACCCGTGTTTCGCGAGGCGCTTATGAGATTTTCACGGACCGTATTCCGGTATAACGGAGAGGTGGAAAGAGAGGTGAAGCATAATCGCGCAGTCTGACACGCGGCGAGCTCGCCAAGGTCACTGAGCAGGAGGTGCGTACGCACACTTCTACCATTGCAGTCCGATGGAACGTTAAGATTGCGGCAAATGCCCGCTGCCACTTTCTACGCAATGCCGATATATCGATACGTCGGGCTGCCTTTACGGCAGCGGTCTGCGACTTTGGCCGCGAAGGTCGCCGAACGAGTCCAGACATTTACGACGACGAGCGGGAGGGTGCCTCGAGCATTTCGATTGTTCTCGCTTTCTCCGCCGAGGCCGACTAAGTAATTGAGCACAACTCCGTTTTCCGTCCTTTTCGAGGCCATTATCGCGCCGCACGCTTGCGCGAACGACAATCGGAATTGCGCGAGGCGTAAACATTAAATAGCATAAGGGGTTTAGTGATCGTCGGTGAAATATGTAACTATGTCTTTTTGCCCAATTCGGTCACTGTAAACTTGAGAGAGGAAGGGGACAGGATCCACTGACATAAGCCCTACTGACGAGTCCGTCAGTGGATCCGGGACGAAACGATTTTTGGAATGAATCTTTTCCTTTTCTCTCTTAAGTTTATAGTGACCGAACTGGCCAAGAAGGCATGAGTATACGTTTCATTGACGATCACTAAATCCCTTGTGTTATTTAATGGATGTTAATTAAGGACAGGACCCACTGACATAAGCCCTACTGATGAGTTCGTCAGTGGATCCGGGACGAAACGATTTTTGGAATGAATCTTTTCCTTTTCTCTCTCAAGTTTACAGTGAACGATTTGGCCAAAAGGGCATGATTATACGTAAACATTAACTGTTGACCGTAAATCGCGGGCGCGTTAATATTGGATCTTGGCAGGGGTGAGATACGGTCACAGTCGGTTACAGGCGGAGAACAGTTAAGCGATTGAAGTGACAGAGCCAGAATGCTCCCGCCTCGTTAGATGCGAACGGCGAGCTCACTTGTTTTAATCGCCGCCTTTGTGCGCCGTTCTGACATTTTACTATCGCCGCACGCTGGCCAAGTCTGACAAATTGATAAATGTGCGTTGATGTCGCGGTTAGGGAGTTCGGCTCGAGCGTGGGGTGGGAAGGTGGGTGGTACGGAGAATGGGTCGCTATTTGCTTTAGTTGCGCCTGATTCGCGTGGTTAATCCATTCTAGTTTCGGCTGACTGAAACGTTGCGGATTGCTGGCTATTCTGTACTTCCGGTCAGGCGAGCGACGGTTAAGGTAAATTTTCGAATAAAAGCGGGACCGGCGACTTGTTCGGAGATATTCGTGGCGCTGAGCGTTTCGTTATGAATTTAGTGTCGCGTAATACGGGCGGGGATATAAATTGTTACTTTACATTGATGATACGAACGTGACCGGAATCGGAACCGACACGCCAGCGCGGAATATTTGAAATTTTTAACGCTTCGACTGGCGGGCCAAGCCGAGAGCGGCATTAAAGAAACAGAGGAGATAGGTAGCATCGGATATCCACGACCACTAAACCGAGTTGGCCGACTTTCCGCCGGCGATCTTTATTTTTCATAAGCTGTTTGATGGCGAGAGCCCTCGTATAAAGTAATCGGGGGGGGAAACTTTCCGATCATTCCGTGCCTACGGCGAAAATGTGACGAAGTATCGAGCACGGCCTGAAAAATAACTCTCCCTACTCATTCATTTTCGCGACACGTAGGACATAATCTCCTCTTTTCCATCGTATGCTAATTTTTTTATACCGTAGTCTTCCACGATATAGCAGCGACTAAAAGAACATCCACCGTGTGTCACTTTGTAAGGTCTCAAGGTTAGCTAGGGCTCCCATTAAAATCAGACAAAAAAGATCGGGATCCCGATAAGGTGAGTGCACCGGTAAAAAAAGGATCATAGACCACTTGGCAGGAGCTCTCCTACCAGGATTATCCACTCGCATGGTCTCCCGAGAGCAGACGATATCCGATAAAGCAGCGGCGAGGTCGTAAATCAGCCCGCGCTTATTTGCCGGAAAATATGGCAACCCGAGGAAGGATCCACCTCCTCAATTAATCGCCCGTCCTATGAGTATTAATGAACATCGGTGAAAAGGCAGCCGGCGGGGAAAAAATGAGAAATGAAGACATAACACTCGCCGGCAGAACGACAGTCCCACCCCCCTTCCGTACCGCCTAACGCAACGTATTAGGCGGGGCCGTGAAAAAAGGGACGTCGCCGAGGATCGTCCTTTTTCGCGTTTGCAGCCCCGACAGCGGTGTCCTTGCGCGCTTTTAAAATGCAAATTTCCAGCGGCGTCGCAATAACGAGCGCGTTCTTTTTCGTCACGGCCGCGACACAGCCTGAACTACGATACGCGCGCGCGCGCGCGCTCGCACGGACGCCGGGAGACAACTCGCACGACGAAGCTTTTTGCAACTTGACAATTTCACGAGCAGTTGGTCCGACTCGAGCGGCAGTGGACTGCCGGCTCATAAATGTTGGATCCCGATTTAAGGACCCGGGTCCGATAACGATCGTCGGCCGTAAAGCGGGCAACGGTTTATAACCGGCGCTCCCGCGGATATTTTATCGTCCTCCGCCGCCTGATAATGACTTTCTTGAACTTCGCCTTGCACCCGTGCCCCCTCTCTCCCCCTCCCCGGACTGCATATTGCGGCTGAGTACGATTACCCTCGCTCGCGTTGCAGTATGCGCGCGTCACGCTCGGAACGTGCGTGCGTCGCGCATGTCGCAACTTCCGCCGCGTCTCCCATTCGATTGCCCCGCAAGCCACGTAGCGAGAAGGGCTTACGCGTCGGCGGAAATCAATGGAACTTGAACTTTATTCAAGTTTAATCCCAAGTGTTCGCCACGCGATCTTGAGACCGGAGGGTACGATAATGGAGCAGAGCGGAAACTGTGCACGCAGGGTCGATGGTGGTCGCCAGACTGGGCTATTTTCGTACCGGAAGTATACATCGATGACGATGAACGAGAGGTAGAGCTGCAGGTTGAAATGCCGGACCGTCGAACGGGGTAAAGGCAAATTAAGTTAGGCCGTTCGTTACGCTCGGTCAATCTTTCTTGCTTGCCGGCCTCTCCCCTTCCCTGTTTCTACGTTTCGCTCGGCGATTCATTTTTATCGAGTTGGCTCCGTGAGGTTTGTTCGCTCTTCGCGCTCTCTCGACGTACGTCAGAGGCCGCGAGCGCTGGGAGGATAATCGAGTTTAATGCGGTTGACGGATGTCTGATGCTTCGCCGCGGGTGCCGCTTCGATTAGGGAGCTTAAATTATTCCGAAACTTCGCTGTAACCCGACGATTCTACCCCGGAGTTCCCGTCTACACGGATGTCCGAGTTGGCCGTGGCACGTTCTTATAAAGCGGTACGGTTAATTTAAGCTTTTAATCGAAGCTCTGTAACCGCGAGTAAGAGCTTCAATTATTCCGGAACTTCGCCCCGCTCGATAATTCTAACCCATTCCACTGTACAAACGGCTGATACGTACACGTGTGTACACTGGTAGGAGCCGTTCGCCGGTAGACACACCAATTTCTACCCTATTACAATGCGAAACGTGGCGGTTTGTTGGGGCGATAAATTATTTTGCCGAGCTCCTTAAATCAAACTACTCATGCCTCATCTCTGCGTCGACGGGCCGACACATCGTCAGTCAATGGGCCACGTGTCTTCATACCTTACCCAACGTCGAAGAGTTCATCCACCTCGGATGTTCACAATCAGCTCTCTCCGATCCTCGATTTTTCCGCCAGTCACTAACAATCTCGACGGATCCCACCGATCTTTGCTTCCTACTGAGTCGATTGAACGTCACTGATCGCCAAGTGAAGAGATTCGGGCTCTTTCGAGAGAATGCTATTGCCGCCTGGCCAACGGCGTGCCGTGAATCGTCTGTCACGGTGAACACCTTGAGGTATTCATAGCGGCTTCGTATCGAGACGCCGCTATTAATACCGGCGATAACTTTAGTTTTCAAACCAATGCCAAGAATAAATCTCGCCTCGTGTCCTGTCGCGTAAATAACGCCTCGACGGCGTTTAGAAGAGGGGTGCACGCGTCGGAGAGTTCGATTACATGAGCGTTGATACGACCGTATTTATCGTCCAGCGGCTCTCGTCAACGCACCTGTCTCGATTAGCAGTCAGTTGCCAGTGAAGACCTTCGAATGGTAGATCCGTTTTTTTTCATAACCAGATCTCGTAAACATAGAATTTTATATTTTAACATTTTTTTCTCGATTGTCTTCAATAAGTGTGTGCCAAGGTAGAATTTATAGTTTCTTTAGTTTCTAGTCTGGAAGTCCATCATTTGAAATTTTCGGGTTTAAAGATTCTAGTATTGTAAGTTTTGTTTTAACAAGGTAATTTAACATTTCTTGTTTCAATAACAGTCACATGTTTGAGCACGAAGCTGATGCCTGACTTGGACGATGTTTGGGCTGTATAAACGGTTGTGTAGGTATTAGGTTACATTTGCGTCGATCGCGATGTAGAACGGAAGTTTTGCGCCTTGGCAGAATATAAGTTAAGCTACGGATTTCATACATCTAACCGGCCGCGTAGATACGTACGGACATACACGCGTACACGCGAACAAGCGGACATACCTACATACGGATTGTGACATCGATGCATTATAAAGGTTGTAGACGTAGCGGCGAAAGTAGCTTCGGATAATAGAACGGTTGGAATTTCTAAATGCGGCTTAACTTCGAGCAATTGTTGGTGGCGCTTGCTGGCTTCGCGATCGTTCGAGTCCGCTATACGCTGCCTATAATATCGGTAATTATAGAATATATGTCGTATGTCGTCCGGAATGCGAAGTTCGCACGGGACGCCATTTATAGATTCCAGAAATCTATGAATACGGCCGCGTAAGCGTTCGCGACAGTTTTCAGTGGCGGACTTAACGAGCAATTTTTCTTTCTCCGCCGACTCTCGTGCTCGCATTCAAACGGCCGACGATCCCTGCATTTTTAATCCGGCCGACTTTTGCCGCGTCAAGGTAATCCGGCAGATAACGAAAAGCTCGTAAGCATCGTTGCGGTCACGAAGTCACAGTCCGCGATTGCTACGCGCAAAATCCCAAAACAACCCGCCAGCCCTGCATTTTTAATCTTCCCCCGACGTAGTTTTTATACAAGGCAAGCATCGTTACGGTCTTTTGACACTCGACAAATTTCGCCCAACGTCCCAGTCAGCCATTCCATGTGCTCTTAAAAGTGCTGATCCTATCATGGGACGAGGACATGGTCTCTCGCGAAATGAAATGGAAGCAAGCACGAAGGCGAGAGTTGATTTTGACGCTTCGCGCGTAAATCACGTAATGCGTAGAGTTTATATACTTTGAGATGCAGATGTTCCGCGAGATTGAATTTACGTCTCCGGAGAGTGTCGCATGTCATGCCGTCCAACGGTCCAACCCATGCGCAGTGGTAGTAGTGGCAGTAGTCGTAGTAGTAGTAGTAGTAGTGGTAGTGGTAAACGCCAGCGGTGGTCAGACGAGTGGTGCGAACAGAAATATATTAGCCGCTAAAGATCCACGACCGCGAGGGAGATGATTTATTCGACCGTCATTCCCAATTTTCACGGCTGCTCCAAGCTCGTCGTGGTTTCCCATTGTGCGACCGTGGGAACAAGTATCAAGGTTCCTATTTTCGTGGAAAATTGGGGGAAACATCGCGCAGACGTAACCCTCTTACCGCTCGTTCTTTGTGAACTCTGGCTTGTCTCGCACTGGGCAAGCTACATTATTCGATGCCCAGCGCGGTTGCTATCGAGTTTCCCGGAACGTTCGCTTAAGAATTTCGTAAATCCGCTGGGACGGAGACACATTGGGAGCGGCACTTATTTTCGTGGCCAATTTCCGCGGACGGCACGTAATAAATTAACGTTATTAGGGGCGACGAGAGTGATGACGTCGAACGCAGAAATATCCATTGGAAATGTTTTTCCGAGTTTTCCTCGGAACGAGCGCGAAGCGTCGTCAACTTTCTTCGGCGCGATGGGTAAAGTAAAAGTTTCGACGATAAATAATTTTTATCCCGATCCTCCTCTCTCGTCGCGCGAAGGAAAAAGTGCGAGTAACGAGAGAACAATCGTGGCTCGGCGTAATTGAAAATAAATTGAAATATATCCGCCGGAATGTCTGAGGTTCGCGGCTGGACCATGCTTTATCGTCCGCTAGGGTTTGCCAACTCAACGACCAGAACATAAATCCTTCCGCGTACAACAATCGCTGAAGACGAAGGAGGGGGTAAACTTCGGAGTAAAGAGGAGAGACAGAGCCGGTCGAGAAGAAGGAAAAGGAGAAGAGGTTAAAATGGAAAGTAAAAAAGTGTCTTAGAATAGGAACGATTTCCAACATTTCGTTCATCTTGTCCCACGAAAGTCATTGCGATGCTCGCTGACCCGTAAGCAAAGATCTTTAGCGGAGATGCTCTCGCTGAAAAATTGTCCTCCCCTCGATTCAGGTGCCAAAAGACAAATACGTCCGGAGTGCGCGCCTTCTGGCAAGCTTCACTTTCGGTTATCGTCTGCGAGCTTTGGCCTCACTTCCAAGAAAAGACTCGGGCAAGAAGTGAACGTACGTTTCCGAGGCCCGTTTGTCACGCCATGTGGGCGTCTTACGTCAAAATCACGCCGATAACGTCATGGCCGGCATTGATTTTCTTCCGGACGATTGGCATGTGCGCCTAGTCAAGTACTAGCTTTTGGTAAAATTCTGTAGTCCTTCCTTTCACTCGACAAGCTATCAGATCCTTCGACTCCTGCAAAAGCATACAAAATACATCGAAAGAGTAAACTTCATTTCTAATTCTATTTTGCGATCAACAGCTTGAGACGGTTCGAAACAAAACAGACCACCGTACAATCTCGTAATGGTTGAAAATTGTATCGCTCGAATTACATCGCCGGTCGTATTTTTATTCGACGCCGGCGGAATCGCACGGAGGCCGCCTTAAATTCGCGAGCCGTAAATCTTCGCCTAGCGGAGCTTGTAAGAGCGGCGCCAGAGTAAGCAATTACACGCTCGTCCGTATCAATTAGCGGTGCTATTTTCGCGACGATCGCGCTCTCGCTTCTGGTTCATTGGGCCGCCGGCGCGACGAAAGGCTCGCATTTGCAAATATCCTCCTTCTCGTATCGGTTGCGTAACGCTAGTCAAACTTTCGTGGGTGGCGAGGCAAGCCAATAACGGGAAAGGTCGTCGAACCCGACCGATCCTTCGCCGCTCGACGTTCTTTCATCCGCAAATTCGTTCTCCGCACAATGCGCCCCGTCGAGTCGCATACTTCGAAGCTTCTTCGTTAACTCCGCGGAAGTTCGGCGCGTCCAAGTGCCGCGGACGTCGCTGATAAGCATCGTCGCAGCTACGCCAAGAATTCAATCGGCGACGTTCGCAAAAGCCAGCACCCGTTTCTCGGACGCAACAAAGGAGCACTTGTAGAGCCAACGGCGTCTTCCAACCGGTCCGTATTTATAGAATACTTTTACGCGAAGCGGATCCCGCGGACTTTCACATATTGTCCCCAGCCCTGGCCCCGTGCCCCCGCGACCGCCCATTGTCATCCGGCCCGATGCTCGCCGACCGCCAAAATAAGCTCTCGTAAAAGCCAGCAGCGAGCGACTGCCGAGCGCGCGACGAACGGCGCGACGCAATTTTCTCGGTCACCGGACGCCGCGCCGGGAAATAACTGCCGACCGAGACTCACGACCTTCCACCATGTTTACGCGGTTCACTTACGCGGCTAACTTTCGCGTTTGCCCGGCGCAAATTAGATTTCCCCCTTTCCGCCAATCCTATTTCCTCCGCCGGCCGACGTATCCGACCATCGGCAAACGTTTCTTTACACGCCGAGCTTCGCATCCGCACTCCCATTTTCTATCCATTCCCTATCCAATATTTCGAAACTCACGCTGAACCTTACAACATAAATCGACCTGTGTTTCCAGCCGTAAGCTTTCCGCCATCGTCCTCCACTGACCCCGAGCCACCTTTCCACCCCATTAAAATTTGTATCGCGGAAAGCGTCGAGGCCCAGCGATGCGGCTCGGCCCGACATCGATATTCGAGCGTGGCTCGCACGTGCTCGCCGCCGCTCTCGCTGCTCGCCTTGGCAAGCGACAGCCCCACTTTTTCACGGCCCTGGTGAGCGTCGCGACGCGCCTCGTGCACGCTTTCAGTGCGGGGGTGCCAGTCGCGCTGTGCGGCGTGGTTCTCGCTCAATCGTCTCCCGTCCTTCGCGGAACCGCTCCGCGGAACGATTTTCCATCGTCCGAAGGCGTGCGTGGACGCCGGGCGTCGTTCGCCGTACATCATCCCCCCTGGGCAACCCCCCTCCGGGCCGCCGTCAGGGCCGCGCAGGCAGGCGCCGATATCGTCGTCCGCACGCCGGCCGATTCTTCATCTACCCGGACTCGCCGCCCAGGGAGATAATAACCTTCGACTCGCTGGAAGAACCTTGACGGATAGTGGGAGCCGCGCCGCGCACACGGACACACATCACGTTAGCCTGTGAATATTTCAATACAGTATCGATCTACCGCCCCGTGCGGAACACGTGCTTCGTGAGTGTTTGTGCGCTTGTGACCACCCACACGCCAGCTCTGTGTTTCGCTTCCTTTCCACTCATTCCGAGCGTGCTCTCTCTGTCTCTCTCTCTCTCTCTCTCCCGGCCTCGTTCTGTCTCACTCGCTCTGTCGCATTACCTGTCTCAGTTGCGCGCGCGATCTTCCTCTCCGCCGGTCTCCCCCCTCGGCCGTCCCGCAAGGACGATCATGTGTTCTCTGCCCTAGTCCTCGGCGCATCACTTTTGTCGTTCCCCGGAGAGGGCAGAAAGCACCTGATCGCGGCTTCGACGCCAAGTGTGACGATCGGCTCGCGTAACGTACTCCGAGAGACGACGAAGCTCGTCCTCTTCGTGCCTAAATCGTGTCCTCGCCTCGCGATAACAGACGCCTAATAACGCGCGCCTAACTAACCCGACGAAGTTCCGGGAAAATGTTCGTCAGCCGTGCTACGTTCCTCGCGACTGCGACCTTCTCCGCTCGACACTGTCTCCTGGCGATCAGCTGCTTGGCAGCGTGTGGGCGCGATACGTGAGACACGTGTGCTAATTCTCGGCGACGATCGAATCAGCGATTTATGAGCTCGACCTCGCTCACTGACACTCTCTTCCGGTCGCCGAATGTGAACGAGAGACGCAGCGAGCCCAGTCCGATCCGGCAACTTTCGAGTCTGACGTTCGAGGCGGCCCGTACGAGCCTGTCGTCCCGACGTCCGCGCGTTCACGTCCCGATAAAGTTTCGCCGCGAATGAAGTGCGACGAGCTTTTTGCCACCCGGACCGTCTGATCGGCTAAAGTTCTCGCTGACGACAGCCGAGGTCTCGGCAAGAGCTCGAGGCTGGTGCGGTCGGCGCGCGTAATTCACCGCCCCCGCAGTTCGAATACCACCCAAATTGTTGGCAGCCGATGGAATTTCGACAGTAACTAGCTTCCCCCCTCTCGAACTGCGCGCGTCCGCTCTGACAAGTGTCCGCGAGCACGCGTCCGACTGATTTCACTCAACGTTCATTGGGCGTGAAAATTAGCGTCATTCTCAGCCGCATTAGAAATCACATGGAACGGATACGTTAATTCGGGCCGATCCGCTTAAGGCGTGGATAAAGATCGATATCTGAATCGCGAAGTTCCGGTAAGGTTGGGCATTAAATCGAGCGGCAGAGTTGAAGTCGTAACGAATCCTGTCCGCATTAGCCGGAGCGTGGCTTTCGGTGGCCGGCATCGGACGTCGTAAAGTAGGATAATCGCGGGTGGTTATAAGTCGGCGAGCGTCTAAGGTCTGTAATCGTCGCTATCTCCGGCAGACGAACGAGGCGCGTGCGACGGCGGCGGCGGAAAGAAAGGAAGCCTCTTTACACACCGTGCCCGCTGATTAATTCAGGTCCCCGTCCTTGTTAAACTTCGCGAGCGGCTAGGACATGGCGGAAGGCGACGTGGGCGTGGGAATTTCAAGTATATCCCTCGCATCTCTGGCCTTACCCTAGACGACGCTCGTCCAGGGCCTATATATGCGCCGGAACTCGGCCGCTCATCCGGCCGATTAGATGAGCGGGATAAAAGGTTGACCGTCGCGTGTCCGGCCGATCTCACCTTCGATCGCTCGATTATTACGCCATCCAGCCGGCGCGCACGTGACCGCGTATAATTATTGTTCCGCGGAAACGACAAGAGGGCGAACGAAGTTCCGTTGCATGCGAGGCGTCGAGGACGCCGACGTCGAGCACGATTTTCGCCAAAGTCCGAGGATTTAAGTGAGCTTCGAAGTGTGCGAGATTGCGGCGCGCTCGCTGGAGTCTTAACGGGATCGCGATCTGGCCGGTAGAATTGCTTTCGTGAAGCAGTCCGCGGAAGCGGGGGCGGGGGTGTTAAGTAGCTCTTTTTCCTTTCCACCTCGGGACAGTGCACGGTCACGGTTAATGTCGAGGGAGAAAACATAGCGCGACTCTGACCTCCTCACCCACATTGCGGACGATCGGCGATAGAGTGATTATGGAGGCTCCGCTGGCCGCACTTTTTATCCTCTAGGGAATCGTGTATGATCTATATAACGCGGAGAAGTTGAAACGCGAGGTACGTACGGGAAAAGGTACGGTAATCACGGCTGAACTCTATTAGAATGAGAATGATAGGGTTTCTTTAATCTCGAACGCGACCGCCTGCTCCCTTGATTGTAATGAAAGGGTCGTAAAAAGCGCGGTCCTTTTCGGGGAATAAATTGAAGTCGGATCACAGATGAAGTCGGTTGGTACAAGTTTACCGTAGGGCTGACGTCGGGGATAAAAAAAGAGAGTAGGGAAACTGTCTGTTGCATTATCGAAGTTCTAGCTTCTACGCTGATGGCCTGAAAAGAAACCCGGAAGTTTATCGCTCGCATCATCTCGTAGGTGAAAAAGCGAGTTTCGAAGCGTAAATGAAAATTGAATGGGACGAGGATCGTGGATGATTAACGCGGCAAATAAAAAAGTAGCTTCGCCGACGTGCTCGCCAGGATCGTGGGACGGCGTTCGCGATAAGGTAGTTATCGGGAACGCACCCTTCGCGTTCGTTCCTGAAAATGAAATTGCATTTTCGCGCTGATAGGAGAATCGTGGACCGGTCGCGTTGGCCAATTTTCGCGAGTGCCACGAACGGTAACGGCCGATGGGCGAAAAACGAAAATGTCCCTGAATGTCGCCGTAACGAGCTAGTTAACCGAAAGGCGATGTTCGCCGTTCGGTGAACGAAGGGTGCGCGGCGGAAAAGGTGGCGGAAAAGACGGCAGGACTCGAAGACCTTAATCGCGTCGATGACTCAGAGCACGGCCCGCTGTGCCGGGCCAATTTTCGCAATAACTCGAACCCGTCATCGCTGACAACGATCCCTAAAACGTTTCTCCCGTTATTATTTAGCCCGTCCAACGATGTCACAGCGTAAAATTGTCCCGCGACGACGAGCGAAAAGTAAAACACTCTGCCAATGCTCGGGCGGCTAACGTTCGCCCCAGCAATTTTGCCGCAATAACTCGTCCGTTATCTCGCGCCGCGCAAATTCAGCGAGCCGCATCCCTTCCCCGAAACCGGACGCAATTTTCTCCACCTCCGTGGCGCGCGCGAGTCGATAATTAAAAGCCGGCCGAAGAAACAAACTTCCAGGCATATCAATCGCGCTTATCCAGCGCCCATGACCACAGTCAAGGGTTAACTGCCGTTCGATAACCCACCGCCTCTCCTCATGCAAAGTCCAATTCACCTATCGCTGAGTCACGCCAAGGACCAATACTTTCGCCGTAAAAAAATCGCGAATACAGTTAATCCGGCAGGTCGCTAGTCCACGAAACTGAATCTTCATTTGCTTTGCTCCGAGTCGCATTCTCCTCTGTAAGAAATCGCGATAGTACAGTTAATCCGGCAGGAAGTCGCGAGTCCGCGAAACTGGATCTTCGTTTGACCAGGCTCGTCGAGTCGCATTTTCCTCCGTAGAAAATCGACAGTACAGTTAATCCGACGGAAATTCGGCGCGAGTCTACAAAACTGGATCGAAGTTCTTCGTTTGACCCGCTGCGAGTCGCATTTTCCTCCGTGAGAAATCGCGAGTACAGTTAATCCGACCGAAATTCGTCGCGAGTCCGCGAAACTGGATCGTCGCTTGACCAGGCTCGCCGAGTCGCATTTTCCTAGCGGTCACGGCCGGAGCGTGTCAAGAATGAAAGTCCGAACGATTCTCGTCGGGGCGAGCCTACCTGCTTTGTGTCCGCGCAGTGCCGTGCGATGCTAGTCCTTGCGCCCGGCGGCAGATCAATCGGGAGGCACACTCGCTATTAAAGTCCGAGCGGCCGTGCGGAGAAAACAGTCCTCCCGCGAGGAGGCGAATGTTACGTACGCTCCGCCAACACTCTCGTGCCGCTCTTAATTCGGCCTGTGCCGTGCACGGCCCGCTTATAAGCCCGATTGCTCTCTCGCAGTGCCAGGAGACACCGCGCGACACGGCATCGCTCGAACGAGGACTGCCCTTACGAGGGAAGTGCGTGCCACTTCTTATTCCCATGCGGCTCGAAGTGATCGAAGCAAGGAACGGCCTGGCAAACGAGAGTGCTCCAATCGAGCTTATTTTTTTCGTGCCCGAAATCGTGGATCGCACGGATAGAACGGGGGCCGGGATCGACTTCTGTTTCGTGTAACTTGAGGGAATTCGTGTGAGAAGGGTTCAGTGTGTGGCTGTGTGTGTAAGTGCGGCAGTAAAGTTTTCGACTCGAACGCGATCGGTGACCTAGGATCGGGGGACCGAAATCCTTATCTTTTATTAAAAGAGAGTGGACTTTGGTAGGCTAAGCGGTCCGCGATCGAGAGATCGTGATCAGCAGGACGCGGAAATTTATGCTTCCCTCGTCGCGCATCAAGTGCATCTTCCTATCGCTCCCGCCTTATCACGCCACTGCTCGCTTGGGTCAACGTAGGGTTCCGGTTGACGTAAAGGACAGATACCTTAGCACGGTCGCCTCACTCTCTCCGGAACGAACGATTCGGTCTCAACTATCCGTTACAAAGAGACCTTATCCAGTTCCAGACCAGTTCGAGTGCCTTTTGTACAAAGTCCCAAAGACAGTTGTCTAGTTCGCTGCATTTAGCTCTGCCACTTCGACACTTTTATCCCATACGGATCGATGAGGATCGATACAGGCCGCGTTGATCTCAGCGTTTAATTGAAACGGCGTGACACACGTGTCGCCTCGCGTCTGAAATCCAGAGTGAACAATGACGAGCCTCAAACCGCGCCTTTATCACGTGGCGAGGACAATCCGAGCGCGCGAGCGTCGCCCAGCGTCGAGTTCGTCGGTCTCCTAACGTCGGGAAATGAGCTAGGCGTCGTGCTAATTCTGCGTCGATAGTGCGCGACACTCAAAGAGACTGAAATGAGCCAGTGGACAGAACACGTTGGATAAGAGAGCTCACGTCCCAACAGCCGGCAGATCCGAAAAGTCCAAAAACGATCTTGTCAATCCACCGATCAAAGCAAACGAGAACACACAAAACCAATACAGAGAAAAAAAACATCCCTGTGATCGTCAAGCACCGCCACCGCCACCACCACCATTGCTTGTTTCACGTGCATTCTCGAGCATCAGACGATTAACCCACACACAACCAGCATCCCCCCCCGAGTCAGACTACAGACAACAGAACAGATAAAAAACCGATCAAATCCCACAAAAAAGCGTGAAAAACAGTACGAAAGAATTCACCCGAGAACAGTGTAGAACAAAGCGTCAATCATGAATCTTATGTTCCGCAAGAATTTCGGCGAGAAGGGCCTCGGTGGTGGCGGAGGAGGATTGGGCGAGGGTCGTAGCAGTCTAGGGGGTGTTTACGGTACCGGCAGCGCGTCACTAGGACACACCGGGCCCCGTTTCGGCGGCGGACGAGGCGTCGGCGGACGGGGCGTCGGCCAATCGATGGTCGGCACACGTGGAGCTATACGGCGTAGCAGGGAATTCGGCTACTTTCCCTCGATGGGGGATCACGAGCACCAGGGCTACGCATACAGAACTCACCTCTTCCTGTCGCCGCCCACAGGTGGGACGCTCGGCGCGCCGCCCGAGGATGCTGGCGAGCGACTGGGTCCCCCGCCGCGCAGGAACTCCGGGCCTCACGTCATCAAGTGGGGGGGCGGTGGTGGGACCGGCGGCGCAGCGCAGGGCCCGCAGGGCGCCAATCAGGCGCGGAGGAAGCAGGCGCAGGCTAGCCAGCAGAAGGAGCCGTCCGAGCCGCCGACCCCGACAGCCTCCAGGCAGGTACGTGCCTTCGATTCGTTAAGCGCGTCCGAGAACCTCTCCGGGGGGTTGCTCGACTTTTCCGGGGCGCCGCCCCGGTGCCGCGCTGCTAAATTCTTCATGCCCGCCGCCGCCTCGGTGCCCGAACGTTGCCTTAGTTATGGCCGAACTTCGACCGGCGGCGGGACGAGGTGTCGGGTTGGGGCTGTTTGCTTGTTTACCGATCGGAAGGAGCTAAGCCTGACTCGGCAAGCTTTTCTTGCGGGTATAGGCGTTTGTTCTGCGACTGGTATACGGTAATGTTTCGTGGGCGGAAGGTGAATATTTGGAGGGTAGCGGTGTTCGATGCATAAACTCGGTTTTTGCACGAATGGCCTGGGGAGTAGAATCTGAGGTTCGATAATGAATAGGGAGTGTAGAGGCGCGGAGTCAATGGGACGGAGTTAAAGGGAGCATCAGATTGCGGCAATTATCGGGGGAATCTATTGGCGTAATGGGTCGCTGCCGCATACGGTAGTGCGAGGCGCGACGGCCGAATTAATCTCCGGCCCCCATAGCATTACGATTATCTGATTTACGGCGAGCAAACGGCGGTGGTGCCTCGCTAATCCGAGAACTCGCGGCATCCGGCGGCTCGCGGATCTTTCTTCGTTAGCGAATCAGCCTCGCTGATCAAATAACTCGCGTAGGGGTACGCCGGGCCAACGCGGTCGGCAAACAGATTACGTTCCACGCAAAACTATCCGACAGTTAACGGCTGTTCACTAAACTTTCTCATTATAGCGACATGTAATTATCGCAGCGAATCTCGACTTATTTTTCGGTCAGTCTTTCATCGAGACCGTCATTCGAACGATTCGAACGGCTTGAATCCGATACTCGTATTTTCGTTCGCTTTCCGCCCATTTCGTAATCCACGTAATTGAAGCTCGCGTCGGCCGCGTTTGAAAGCGGAAGACCGACGGTCTTCCAACGTATAACGAGGTGAGAAACGCGACGGGAAATGTAAAAGTTCACGAACGCTAATTCCGATACGATTAATGCCCGTAACGATATCGCGACACTCGCGTTTCTCGCGTCACGTGCGCCGATGCAAAAGGTAAGTCGCACTACGGTGCAGGTACGAGTCGCAGATCGATCTGATTCCGACGCGGCGTCACAACAAACCGACTTAAAGAGCAACTATCGTTACCCGGCAATAATCGCCGCGCAAACGAGCCGCGGAATTTAAACGCAGAGTGCCGATGCGCGTTCCATTTTAATAATAACCGTGACCATCTGTCGTGCACGCGAAAGTGCACGAAAACGAATCACACGATGGTCGGCCCGTAATGTGCGCAAAGCATGCACGCAGCGGCAAAAGTCAAAAGTCAGGAATACGCCGAATGAGCCGACGGGTTTAATGTCAAGAAGGTGTTAGGACAATCGCGGCCGGGGCTAAGTTCTCTGCACGGCATTAGCTCCCAAAGTTTAAGACGTGCCGCCTGAGAAATTGAGGAACATTTCGGGAGAAACGAGTTTCCAGTCCGCGAAGGTAATTTTGACATTAACGGAATCGGAGAGAAACAGTGACAAAGTTCGCAGTATCGCTATTCACCCTACTCCGCTTATTACTTGTATAAAGTTCGCGCCAAATTTCTTCTTCCTGTCCAACCTTCTTATTAGCCGGTCCAATATCAATGGTCAATTAATTTAATATATCTCTATTTGCCGTTTTTTGCTTCAAGCAGGAAGCACATGTACTCTATCAATCCACCCACGGATGTAATCGCAGCATAACGTTATTACGTAATTCAGTCTGCTTTACATCATTGCGTAACATAATGACTATCCGACCGAAGGACCCATTACCCGCGATCCGATTACAGTGACAACCATCACTTTTAACCCAATTACCGCGATCCAGGTAAATCCGCATGCGGCACGTTCGCCTCTAGGATCGAGTTGCATCGGAATGAAGATGAAAGAAAGGCGGCCGCGGCGCAAAGGGGGAGCGCACGGCTGAGTAAAAAGTTTCGGAACCTCTCTCGGCCGAGGATATCCTTTCAGCTCGCGCGCAATATCGGGTAAGAGAATACTCCGCGAAAGAAAGAAACACTACTTGTCTCGGTTGTCGCTTGAAGCATTCGTAGCCGCAATACGGCGGAGAGCGCTGGGGCGCATTAAAATAGTCGTCCGTCTTCCGAGTATCGCGACACCCTCTGCCCGAAACTTCCCATCCGACGGTGCGAGGAAAAAAGGGAGAAGAATAAAGAAGCCGGCATAGAGGGCTCGGTGTCTACTTGGAAAATCAGAGCGTCGCGCGAACTTCCGTAAATAAACGACGCCGACGCAATTCGGTCGTAATGCAGTTACACTTTTTATTCGCCCCGCGACAGCTGAGCCACGCACGTTAGAACGAGCTTTATTATAGTTTTACGCTCGGCGAGAGTCTAGTTAGAACCACGTCGACGTTCTTGTCGGCTAAACATTTTCGCGGGCGGAGTTCGAATCAGCTTTCTTCCGCGGCGTGTAAACTTCGCATATTTAGCTGTCAACTGTCTGGGGTGGAAGTTTGAATGTTTGAAAGTTTCGACTTCGATGTTCGACGGTCGGTTATCATAATTTGTTGAACCGAGCCCCCCGAGGCCGACGATCGGACTGCATACTCTTTCGACCTGGCAGCCCGCGTGTTGCGAAATCGATTCGTTCTACCGCATAGCGTTAGACTGCGTAAAGGTAGAGTCGTTCTGGTTCGTGCGTGGAACGAGCTTCGTGCCCTCTGTGCAAACGCGAAGTCGTTCGTCAGGACTCGCTCGAGGAAAGGATTCTGGCCGGGAAGGCTGCCGGCGAATTATAGGGAAAAACGTTAGGCTCCCTCCATCGAATCTGCGACCGGTATACTTTATAAAAGTACGCAAACGTTTCCCGGGAGAGTAGCGAGGGAAAACCGGCGGCGGACAGGTTGAGTTACGAGCGACACTGCCTTCCGACACTGTTTCCGCGGGCAATTATATTTTCGACAAAGAACGACCGCACGCTAAGCGCGGCCTGATTTAGACGAGGCCTCTAATAGCAAGGCCGGCCGATCTTAATAAATCACCGCCGGAACGTTCGAACGCCTCACCCTCGCGAAATTTAAACCTTGTAAACAAAATTTAGCGCACCGTCGCGCTTCGTTTATATTAAACGCCCAGCAGCCTATTTCGCTGACCGCCTTACTTGTTATCCTAACCCGATTTATTTAACATTGTGTCCGCACTTCGCTGCCCCCGCGCGCGCTTAAATATATCCCACGCGTACGAACCTAAGTGCATGAATATTATCACAAGATCGCGTCCACTTCCATCTCACTCCCCGGTTCGTCGTAAATCACGCCGGAAACGAACGTAAGCTGGCCGGCAGTCCATTAAAGTTTCGCGCCCGCCAACGGTAGATAGTTACACGTCCGAGGCGTCAATACGCTCGGGCGAGAGTCGATAATCCATAGAGCACCGTCACCACGCACACCAGCGACACTTCCTGCCCGTCTCCGATCCATTCTCTATTCGGCCGCAACGAGCGGATGACGTCACGAGCCCTTCGCGAGCGCATCACGGAATGCGTGCGCGGTCTGCGCATTACGGCTGGGCCAGCCTTCGGACAGGCGGATAATTTCCCCGGCCTGGCGAAATTACGACGGGAACGAGGGTGCAGCGTGGCTGGGCGAACGTAAACTTCCACCCACACGATCATCTCGACCGACCGCCGACGCACGCCAAGTGTCCCTATCTCGCACGCCAGCGCTGGATATATTTCGATGGCCGATAAAATCTCGAACGAACCAACTACCCAACGCTTCGCGCCTCTCGGGTTAGCTTGTCTTCGGTTGGCGACAGTGAGGGCGGCTCGTACGAGTTTCGGATGCTTGTCTCGTCGTAAAAGGCTGACTTTCAAAAGCTTGTTACGACAGTCTTTACTATTTGTCGGATGGCGCGGTGTCAAAGGTTTCCTATCGGTTCGGGTATAGTTTTTGCTGAAAGGGGTGGCTTGCGTAAACTTCGCGTGCATAGGAGAGTGACTGGTGTCGTTGAATAACGTATCGTGATTGTCGCGCCGGTGTACGTCGAGTCTAATCGTTGAACTGTGCGAAGTTCGCTTCAGTTTGGGTTTATTTGCGTTAACGCTGCTCGTGCGGCGTCCTTGGTGTCAGCCGCGCGGTGCGATATTCATTTAGTCGTATAACGTAACATTCTCGACGGTTTCGCGAGTGCAGCTGCCATAGGCTGTCACGAAAGAAGTTGTATCTCCACTTTAGTTACGATGCAGTTACATGTTACTCGTCGGTTGTAATCCGTAAAAGCTACCTTCAATTTATACTTCCACCGCTACCTTAACGTTACGTTCCTTTCTTTATTATCGTTTTACGAAAATGGCAATTTTACGAATGCTCTAATGAACTTTCCATACCGCACCGCAGACGACTACATTAAAAATACTGCAAACAGTCCGAATCTACCGCAGATACAACGTCCAAATCTGTTACACTTTTTTCTCGTGCCTCCCTACTTTAACGGGCGCAAACGACTAGTTCAGAGTTAAATTTTACGCCCTGTCTGTCTGAAGCCGGCGGACAACAGACCTCCAAAGTTCCCAACAATAGTTGTCCACCCTGTTCACCGACATTAACGCTCAACTGCTCTCTTTCACGTCCACTTCAGCTCGGCAAGCCGTGAACGCCAGCACGCGCCTTCTTGTTTACATTACCCCCCCGTGGTCGATATATATCTATCGACGCGCGTTGTTAATTTGCATTTCGATATGGCTAAGCGTTAATACGTGTCGATTGCACGTGGCAGACCGAATTCCATTACGTAAGAGTCGATTTACCAGGACTTAGGGTCGAGCGAACAGCGATGGGGCAAAGTCGAGGACGACGATTCTCCGAACGATAGGCCCGACTATCGATTATCGATATCGCTCGCACGAGAAGCCGGCGTGGATCGTTCATTTACATATTCGTTTTAAGTTTGCCAGCCAATGCGCGCCACCGCTGGGACAAACTTTCCCCTCCCTAACGGCACTTCGCGATAGTTCAAACAGGATTATCCTTTGACGGTAGGCACGAAATTGGAAGAAAGACTGTTCAAACGGACTCCGTAACCGAGTGCCGTGTACGGTATCGTGCCGACATTGTAACCTCCGTTCTGCAACGCGTTCTGAAACGCGTTCCGCGATGCGAGGAGCGTCGAAGATTCTCCTGGGAGTCAATGAATGTTCATTGAGACGGTTGCTACTTTGAAAGACTCTGCGCTCGCCGAGTCTACATTTTGCGAGCTCGGTCTAAGTGAGACAGAGTTCGCGCTTTGGCGACCTTCGTGACTGTCTCGGGAGAGTGCGAGTAATCGGAAATGATGCTACGAAGCAGCGATTCAACAAGCACCGTGGTACGATCATTAAGCGCGTTAGGTCGCGCTGATTAAGTAGATTATATCTACCGACGCTTTATAGCGCGTCGTACGTCGGACTCATTATTCCGTAACGAGAACGAATCGTCTCCAGCGGCTCGGTCGACAAGGATCTATTTGTCTGTCGCGATCTACATGAATCCTTTATGCCGGCACGATCGACCATGCCCTCGATTGATCGGAGGAAATTTTTCCGGCGCACACGCTCTTCCGGTTGTCGTTGTCGATGTCGTTACGCCAGGCTGTTGATCCGCTTGGCTAACTGATAAATTACGATGCTGCGAAAGTGCGCGGCGATGAATCGCTCAGCGTCAACGTGCGGGCAAAAGGAAGTGAAACGTAAAAAAGTACTGGCCACTGGGAAGCGACGTTTTTGTATGAAAATAAAGCGGGGCAAAACAAATCCATTCCCGCAAACGATCGCTTCGATCGAAAAGCGGATACTCGCCAGTGGCCAGACGTACGCGAAGCTGAATAAAACAACGACGCGACGCATCGCGCGCGTATGAATGAATACTGTTCCGACATCGTTCTATGGCATCGACGTTTCATCGCTTTTGCGCGACAGTCGGGCAAACCGTTTTAATTGCCAGACGAAAAAAGTTAGGTTCTGCGCAGCTCTCATTGTCAAATTCGATCGGACGCGGAGACCGGGAAGTACGGCGGCCTGAACTTTTACAATACGGGCGAGATTCAGTTTGCGCGAATAAGAGTGTAGAGCGGAAAACAAAGGGATTAAAAATGTAGAAACTCGGAGGCGGACTGCGAGTGGAAGGAGAGGAATAACAGAGCAGGTACTTTCACGTCCGGATAGGCGGACTGTCCTTGTTTGCCGGCTAGTAGTAGTGTACATTTTAGATCAGCCGCAGCCGGCACTACGTTCCGAGCAACTGGTAAACGTTATATGTAAATTGCGCCCGCGGCGAGTCTCAATTTCACGAAAATATTGATACCTCATAATATGAGCGGAATATTCGACCTTCCCGAACGTGCCGTATATAACGGGTTATGCGACAAGTCTGAAATTTCAGGCTGTATTTCGCACGTTTAGTAGCTCGCGTCCGTTATACGGAGCCATAAACGTCACTGCGGAAGATTCAAAATTGATAAACCTCGGACCCAATTTCGATGAACGGTTATTTTACTTTTTTTTACTACTTGTACTGTTTGACCAGAGTCGTCTCGCACACATCTAGTGATTGGCCTGACGGAACAACTGTTTTCAGGTGTCTTTTAGCGGGAATCGGACGTCTGGCACCTACACACCTCTCGTGGTCGCCGGTACAAGTCCCCCACGTGGGGAACCAAAATCCTTGGCCACCTTGGACCGCGACTGCTTCATCATCCCCCTCGCCTCGTTGGAACGTTTTTTACCAGCCGGCATACCGGTACGTTGCATCCAATTAACTTCCCTCCCGACACCCTCGGAACGGTTAAAATATTTAATTGACCGAGGGATAGAATCTTTGCCGAGGGAATATCTGAGTGGCTGAATTCTTTTCCTAACCACTTACGCCACACTTCCACTTCGTTAAGCTGCCTTCATGCCTACATTAATTCCCGGCCGCGTGCGAGTGTAGCTAGAATTTCTTTAAACGAGCTCATGCATAAGGAACGTGCCTCGCGGGTAGCGTTTTTAGTCGGGCACGAATTAATACATAACGGCCAGATTAGAAACGTGTACGCAATACAGATACATCGTACCGATGGCGGGTTATGCATAATGCAAACGGCACCTGCTCTGTCACGAATTATCGTCGCCGCAGCGTATTTAGCGAGCCGGCAGTTACATTTTCGCTTTGCCAATGGCGCGGCACAACGGCCGCTGTTCGAGCATTGAGAGCGTACGGTCCATAACTGCGCTGCCAATACCGAGTCTATAAATTCGGAAATCAGCCGACGAAACATTGCATTGTCGCACGGGTCTCTTAAACCGGCTCTCTGCCGTCGATAATCGCTCGAACGATACGCTTACGCAAAAGAGCTCGGTATACCTGCGCCGATTCGATGCGACAAAGACGCGACTCCTATTTCGAGAGTACACGCGCGTGGTTTGCGTCTCACGCGCGCGTCCCGTCATCGTCGCACTGTCACATTGGCCGCTCGCGGTAGCGAATTGTACCGCGTCATCGCGATCCTCGGCCAAAAAGTCACTCGTCGCGGCGTCCGGCGGCGGCGAGCGTCGCAGAACGGTCGAATAATTTCCTCGTCACCCGACGATAACGACTCTGCCGAATTGGCGGCGATAAATCACGGCCGATGACGTAACTCGGCGGCCCTATCGTCGCGCGCGCGCGCGCGCGCACGCGATCGGCGCGGCCAATATTTTCGTCGTCCGCCTCTCTTGCGTCGGACGCGCGCGAAATCGTCCTCGGATCGGATCCGCCCAGAACGGGCGAGCACCTGCTAAAACTAGAATGGTCAAGCTATTGGCCTTACCGGCGAGTGCGTTCGACCTTGCGCAAGAGCGTGAAACGTCGTAAAAATAGACCCAAGCACACCCACCGTGGCCGGCCAAGGTAAACGCCGAAGTCGCGTAGCAGAGAGATACGGACCGAATTTCCACGGTGTTTGGAGATGATGATGGGGGGGGGGGGAGGTAGGTGTAAATGCGCGTACGAACGGCGGAAAGAAGGTCTAGGTTATCGGTTACGCGCTTAGCGCCGATAGCGTTTGACATCTTTCCGGTTATGACGAGCGTGCTCGTGGCGGACTGATATAGACGAGACAATAGATATGATTCTGAACGGTTGGCAAATTAAAGTCGCCACTCATCGCGTCACTAATAGAATCGAATTATCTTAACGTAATCGACGATTGCTTTAATTCACAACCGAAGTCTATGTGATATTGCCATACCAGAGTGAAGTGTTCGGAATGTAAGCTACGACTGTAAAATCTGCGCAGGCAGACATTTTTGGGTTTAGATCAGTTAACGACTCCAACGAGTGACGCAACGTTAAGACCTCATGTAAAGAAAAAGACTGTGGATGTCACACTTAACCCTAACGCTTACGAGTACCCCATACGATTTATCATTAAAGCATGCTCCGATTGCTGACAAAAAGAGGCCAGGGAGTCCGCTCTCGGTGCTGGAGGTCGAGGACCCGAAACAATGCGTTCTTGCGCATTTCATGACCCCGTTGGAACCCCTGGACCCCCTGATCGAGTCGCCTGTCTCTCGTCCCTTGGTGCTGCAACGTGACACGGCTGCCGAGCTGGTTGCAGAAATCGCACCCTCCGCGTCGCAGAGCATTCTGCTCACGAATATGGAAAAGAACGGTACGTGAACCTACGAATGCTATACTTATACTACTAATCTTCTTCTCTGACCCAAGTCGCCAACGGACGTTAAACTTTTTTTCTAACTCTTTTCTAGTCAAATATCAAACTCGTCCCCAGTTTACGGTATTCTGTGAATTACACTTGTTATTTCTTCGTCAATCGCTGTCCTGTGTTCCGTGTATTTGCAGCTAGCCACCTGAGACAAATAATTAGCACCGTGTTAACGGAATGAACACAACATTCGGAATGTTTGCCAAGAAGATTCGGTTGCGAAATAGCGGGATCATTCACAGGAGGCGTCAGCGACGCGTTAGTCGCTTGGTTAAAAGTTAAAAGTGATACTCCGTTTATCAACGCTAAACGGCGGGACGTTGGTCGTTGGACAATCTCGTTTTTCGAGAGACTCGGGCAGCGAGGTGTCGGACGAAAATAAAATGGCGCGAAGTTACGGGCGGATGAGCTTTAAACGGCTAACCGTCAAACGTTCGGAGCTTCGTAGAACGTGAAAGTTTCGGTTGATCGACTACGAGCGGTTAATGCATCGAACGGAGTCACGTGGTGGACTTCGATTCGTATTCACGGACGCGGCTGGCACTTACGTACACTGAGCAAGCTTTTCAAGATATTTTCTCTCTTATCGATACGTCGGTCGTTTTATCGGTACGTCTAAACGTTGACCAGCGCGAGAAGTAGCAGGTAACTGATAAACGGCGACACACGATTCTTAGAGATCAGGGTCGTCGAAAAGGCTAATATCCGATGTTATTCTCGGCTTAAATATGTTCATAGACTGTTGTAACATTTTATTTGATTCTCGACGAGTCATTAACGAACTCACGGAACTTCGCTCGGCCAAGTTAACCTGTTGCGTATTTTGCAGCGGACTTTCCGTTCATCACCTATTACTTAATAAACAAGCAGAACACGGATCCACTGGACTTCTACAATGAGGTCCAATGCGCGGCCCTCAGGAAATTTGACCCGCGCGACCTGAGATACGCGGCGAGCCACACGCTGGATCTGTTTAACGAGGTGGCGACAATCGCAAGGCCGCCATTGGAACCACCTGGTGGAAGACCACCGATTCCGTCCACTGGCTACATAGTCTCGATTTTCAAAGTGTTCGAGGGCGACGACGGGCTCAAGTTTGAACAGAACTGGCTCTACTGGACTGGTAAATAACAACGCGCGTCTTATAGCGACCAAGACTCGAATGAAAGGGCATAGCTGAATAAGAAGGTCAAAAGCGCCGCAGTGTACGCGCGTATTACACATTGAAATCTTGATAAAAGTATTGTCTACACATTTGACAGTAAAGTATAGTATGCCATTGGACGGCCAATGGAGAGTACTTTGGAATAATTTGACCCTACTGAAGCACAATAACACCTTTCAAATGTCCAGAATACGGTTTCTCTCGATTGCTGCGTTGTTTTACGTGGACTAAGAAGACTTTCTGCATACTTTGACAGTATTGCGCATTATGTTACACTATTTCACGTCACTTCACGGTGTTATTTCTCATTATTATGGATTATTTGCGTTATTATCGGGGAGTTGGTGGGTAAATGAGCACTTTAACGCCCATTTAATACACGTTTGACAGGCTTATCTTTATAATACGACATTGGGCTATCGAAAAAAGGTACCCTGGGCTAAATTACACCTAGTTAAATACAGTAGGACCTTCTCAATGGCTTTTATAGCATTTTACTCGGCATAGGGCAGTGTTAGCTCCATTTTTAAGCATATTTGACCGGCTTATGCTTATAATATGATATTGGACGAACAAATGCGGAAAAAAGATCTGAAATGTACGCACCATTAGCAGATGTAAAGCTGATCTTTTCCACAAGATTCCGAGAAAATAGTGGCAGAAGCAGACAGTACATTTTACCCTTTCCCACCCCCACGGTCGAGATACATAGTTGAAAAATCACACAAATGCTTCTTTTTCTACAAGCAATCGAATGGCTCATTCGGAATTTCAATCGGTTTAGAAGCACTTTTGACCATCTTAAACGGATATGCTCTTTTCTTAAGTTTCAATGAACGATAATGGGTTGAACAAACTCGGCCAAAGCTTCGAATTTGCTCCCCGGATTGAGGGCAAGTAGTAGCAACGCGTTAGTCGGCATAATTACTCTAAATTACTCCGATAACGGTACTATCTTATGACTCTTTGACAGCAGCTTATGAAAATTTGCACCGCCAATAATCAAGAGATTAAATAAGCTCCCAGTGTTTCGCCGACAACCCGATATACTTTATGTTGCGACGAGCTGATCGTAGCGCGAAGTAACGAGAGTATCAAGAACTTCCGTTAACTAATTAACGAGTGGCGTCGGATCTTAATTGGACAATTGCGTTAATCACTTCGGCGAATTTCACGGAGTTGCACGATGACGTAGGTGGGGTCAAACTACGCCCAACTCCGAAAGCACCCTTAAGCAAGACTGCAATCGGCCGTCTCTCGCGGCGCTCCGCGCGATTCATCGCGACGTTTTCATTACCAACAACCTACTACGTTCAACCTACGCCGAGAGGCCCCATTCCCTCCCACCCAACAATGAATCGCTATCCCAGCCTCGACATACTAATTACACCCACAGACTACATTGTCCTCCCTTCTCTGCCCCCCCGCGAAACACATCGCAGCTCGGGATTGAACACGAGTCGAGTCGTGAGTTCTGCGTCCGAGGTTGATCGATGACCGACAAAATTAGCGTCGTGCACATCCGACAACGGCAAGATCAAGCCCCCTTCCCGTGTTCCAGGTGCCCGAATGATGTACCGATACTTGCCCAAATCGGTCGGCCTGAGGCGCATCACGCTGCACAAGTCGATGTCGCAGGGGGACAAGATGTATCTGCTGATCTGCGAGTGTTCGCAGCTGCAAGACAATCTATCGGCGGCGGCCATACTGCTGCCCGCCTTGCGCGCCCGATTGTGCGGATACACGGGCCTGTACAGGCCATCGGTGTGCTTCTGATTCATCACCAAGTATCGTTACATGCCACTGCGATGGCATACCTAGGCACGACGCTCGCCGGAACACTCGAAGCCACGACGTTTCAACGGACGAGTGCGAAAAGTTCCCATTCGCCGAACGACAGCTCGCCGATAGTCGGCGTCACGAAGCGGCGAGGATCAAGAAGTTTCGCGCGATCGGGCGTATCTCACGTCGCCGTGTCTTCTTTTCCCGCGAAAAATGACAGGGGGAACGTCGCACGAGACGGTAACGAACTTTTCTCGCAGTGGCCGAACGAGAAGTTTTGATACGCAGGAGACGGGGAGTGAGTTCGTGTTAGGAGGGTTTTTTTTTCTCTGCTGGAGATGAGAGTAAGGACGTTCCGCGAAGGGACGGTCGTTTTGTTTGTTACCGAAATTCAATCGATTCTAAATGAGTACTTAGGCATCGCCTCTTTTTTGGCAATATAGCGAATCGCGCCGGAACTCGTTTAACGATGTGATGCGGAGAAAGCGGGGAGATAGAGGAGGAAGCTGTTGGGGGGGGGGGGGGGGGGGTCACAATATTTCATGCTGTTCCGCTAGAAAACAATTCGAATGTATCGTATATGCTTAGTCGGGCTCGAAGAGTTAACGGGACGCAGTCAAAAGAAGCGTCCGAGATGCGTTCAATCGAGTCCGTCTAGTTACGCCGCTGATCATTTGTATTTTTCGACTTTACAACTTCGCTCGTTAAGCAATGAGGACGGAACAAAAAAGAAAAAAAAAATAGAGTGACGCGAAGTCGCCCAGTCGCCTTTGAGCGCTGACCGGGCGACCGATCTAGTCTACTTGTACATTTAGATAAGCCGAAAACACTTTTATTACTATCGACGATTTACGATTTAACGCTAATTACATATCATACTCGATAAACTGTGATATCCGAGAAACGAGCAACGTGTAATATCACAAGGAGTGAGAGGCGAGCGCGAGTTCTTCTTAGGGACTATTCCTGGTAAAACGCTACTATCGATCTTAGGCGAAGTTTGCAATTTTAGACGCGGCCCACCCGGCTCCTACCGCGTGGGTCGAACGAGACACGAAGCGCGTAGATCTTGTAATTTCAAGTCTTTTATCAATTATATTCATATTTGATATTACATATCCATATGGGGATTAGTCAAGTCTGCGGATATCGTTTATGATTCGGAAGGACGCGGACAGTGCTGCTCAATCATACACTGCTAACACGACTATCGATCTTCGAATCGTTAAAAACTTCTTCATTCGATCGTTCAAATGAGCTTTGTTCGATCGCGACGAACGTTATCGCCGTGCGTTCATTACTGCCTCATCAGGGACCGCTGCGAAGCAATTTTTAGTGCCATAGAGGGTGGAACAGCGAGGTATACATCTTTGACTCTACCTTATCCGAAGCCATTAATGTTAACGCTATGTCATTACCGTATCGTTAAGTTTATGCGGTCTGTACGATAACCACGGCCATTCGTAACGCGATCCGAAACTACCTGAACTGGATATAGCATCGTTACTGTTAAGTTAAAGTGCCGTTCGATGTACGTTACGTCGATAGTATTTGATGAAAAGTCAAATACAATCGAGCGATCTGAGCACGTCGTTCTCATTGTCCACATCGCATGTCTATGTACAGCCCGAGCTATAGTTTAAGTTTGTAAGCGAAGGAGCTCATTGTCTGCGTCGTGGATAGAAGGACGTTCGAGGTATTCCGGTATTCCCGCGAAGATCACGACGTCGGATCGAACAAGAGCCGGTCAGCCGATTGGAAGAGGGAAAAAAGCTTAACCAAGAATCCTCTGCGTAGGCGCCCGTAGCCGTTTTTAGAAGTGAGAGAAAGATGTAGCGTGAGTTGGCATATCGTAGTACAAAAAAGAACGTATAGTCAATATACGCTTGTTGCATCCAGAGACAATAGCTAGGACGATTGCGCAGGCGCGATTCGTCGACGATGAACGAACGAAAATAAAGGGAAGCCCAGTATCAATAGATTTTTAAACAAAGGACCCGAAGCGCGGCGAACACCACTTATCGTATAGCGTCCTGCGTAACTCGCTAAGAAATGCCAGTGGAACAAAACGTTCTTAATTATAAGGTTCAAAACTGATGAGAAATTATGGAGGACGTAATGGACATTATGAGTTATAACAAGGGGGAGGAAAAAAAGCTGTAACGTGACACTCGCGATTTTACTGTGATCTAATGTGCCGCATGCACACCGATTATTATGAGAATGCGAGCGGATTCTGCGGTTAACCGTTTCAATGTCCGAAGGACGAGATGAGGGAGCAGTGTGGCGCATTGCCTATCCGGTTGAATGTTACGTTAGTTCTACTTGACCACATATCCAATGTAGATCATATCGCCAACGATGGGTAACGTATTACAATTATCGGTAATCAGACGAATCGGACGTCAAATCTGTTACTTCTGACTTACAGAAATTCAACTAGTAAGCAATATTTTTGAGAGCAATATTAGAACAGCTTAATTTTCTTGCCGGAGGCATTGCTATTTGTGGAACGGATGAATCCTGTTCTCCGACACTGAAACGGTTGATGGATACTCGCGATGATAATATGCCGCGGTGCGTACAAGTTGTAGTACGCATCGAGACCTTGTTCTTTTACGTGACGATTTAAGAAAAATACGATAAGCGCCGTTGGTCGACGATCCTTCACATCTGCACAACTGTTTGTTTACATACGATACTCTCGCTCCGCCGTGAAGGAGCGCGCCTCTTCAGGGTAACTTTACGGTCGTACGAAGCATCTGATCGCTCGATTATGTATCCGGAAGAAGGAGGTTACTCCCCTGTTTAAGATTTGTCCTCATTTCAATTTCGTTCCCGAATTTACGTAACACGCCATTGTGGATACACTTTGAACGGACAAGATGAAATTGTACGACACACACAAGTTGATTACTCGCAATTAACGACGATGAATTTATTACATTCATGTACAACGAATACGACGGAAGTAATATTAATAATAAATCACTTCTAACATTATACTGGAAAGTTCTTCCTTTTTCCCCTTCGCTGTTCACTTTGTCAATACTTACTACTATTTCACACTGTCACTAAATTTGTAATTATGACACTCCCTATCACTGATTAGCGCCTCAGAGATTGTAAAATCATTGCTCTGTTGTAGGTGTAGCAATGTGTCATTTATTATAGTTTACATGTACCTTTATGGGCATTCAACTATAGAGCTTTCTTTCAATGTTTGCATCATATATACATTTTGTTTATTGGAGAGAAATAAAAGAGCAGCTAATATACAATTAATTATAGCCCCTGGGCCCTCTAAACCTTCGTCTTCGATCCATCTGAGAAATTTATTACAGCAAACAACATAAGATGACTTTTTTCTGAGAAGCTATTGCTACAGCAGTATTATACTTACGTGTGAATGCTTGCAATCATAAAGTAGCTGTACTAATTGAAAACATTTGGGTGGGACAGATTCATCATGAGTTTCAAGACATTGTTTGGGTGTTTTCTTCAACTGCAAACATTTCAGAATATTTACACTTTTTGCTACGACGAAATTAGAATAGAAGTTACTTCTGAACTTAATGTAATTTTAATGTAAAGAACAGATTGCTAATGTTAGCCAAATAAGACGCAAAGTATTCATTAAAACTGTAATTTAATAGATTTCCAAAACACAATTGCACAGGCCTTATACCGACGTATAAAAGAGGTTATTTTTAGGTTGAATGTAGTTTACTCACAACTTTGCAGCAATCTGTTTCAAGAAGACACATTTTTAAGTCAGCACGAATGTCGGCGCAAATACTCTTATCCTTTAATGTTTCACCCGCTTCTGAATATCGCATCATTTTGTGGCTTATTAAATAAATAAACTTATTCCTTCAAAATATTCACATCCAACGTTCGAACTAAGGCGACATCTCGCCCTGGATCTAACACGCCATCTCATATAACGCAGAAGTATTTGATAGTGTTTCATTCTAATATGTAGGTAACGTCAATTCACAATTTGACCAACTGAATAGAAGACAAGTAAGAAAATTTTAAAGAAATGTATTATTTACTCATAATTAACTTACACCAACTTACACCTATTCATACTCAGTTCTTCTTGTATTTCGCTTTATTGAGGTATAAGAAAGAAATGTAAGAAATAGAGTTATTAACCCGAAGAGATAAATATTCCATAACGATTTTTCAAATTATTTTGGTGTAGCCATGTTTCACCGCTGCAACGACTAAAGCGTATAAGTAAAAATAAATTATTCATTGTACAGATGAATAAAAATTAAATGCGCAATTACGTTTAGTACATTGTATTATGACCGATTGCTCCTCATGTGCGTTGTCTGTCTAGAATCAATTCCTAACAATAAGCACTAAATATTTAACCTATAGAGTAAACCAGTCGGAAACCATAACGACAATGACGAAAGGGGAGATATGGGTGAGCGTCACCGATGGAAGGAGTAGCTATAAACGTTTTCACCAAATTTTGATGGCCCTTTTTACACATCTTAGTATAAATGCTTCAGATTTCAAATGCATAATATTTGTAACACAAGCCGTTGGCAATAATTGTGATAAATGGAACAAAACTGTACAAATACAGACTTATTACTTACTCGCACCGGCACTGCAACGATTGTTCTCGATGTTTTCTTCTTTGAACGGCCATCGAGTTACTTCACTGCACTATTGGAGTTTACAAGTGATAATATATCGCGAATGGCTAGACAGTTTTGAAATATCGATGCACTAAAGCACGGATGACAAAATATACAATATGAAATCGAGAAAAATGCACAATATCGCGGATATTAAATTGAAAAAAGCTGAGCACACCACTGCCGGTTGGAAGAATTTCACTTTGGCAGTTAAACTGTTGCATGCGCGCGCAATAACGTTGCAACAGATTTATTCAATTGCTGCTTCATTAACCGCGCGAATTTTGAAAATAATAATATATCGTTAATTGCACATCTAGATAGCGTGTACGGTCATAATGTGGTAGGTTTAATGGCAAGTGGTAAAAAACAAGTTTTCTGAGAAAATTGTATTGCATTAAATGAGTAACATGACGAATAAGTTATCATAAATAAATACGGGTTCCTAAAACGTTGGCGTTGCTGATAGGATTGTGCATTGCTTCTGGGAAACACCGTAATATTTCTTCGTAATTATTATAAACTTATACCATCTTAAAACGTTCGTATACAGTGTAACAACAACCGAATAATAATTTATATCCCCTAACGCAAAATTTTGAGTATTATCGAGTAAATGTTTAAATTCGCATATCTAGATAGAAAAGTGTCACTTAAATTTGTAAATAATCGTCAAAAGCCATCCACTCTTTCGACGAATATAAAAATAGTGGAACTTCAATTTGTCCATTAAATTGTCTATATGTAGGAGCACTTCATGTTGGCCTAGGAAGTTTTTGTAGGTGCATTTTTTTTAAGATTGCACTACAATAATGCATCCCTCATTATCTCATTTCTGGTTTTGAAAATGGTTGAAGTGAGCCAGGTTGTACCCATGACAAACCTTGCGGTTTGTTCCTTTGATCGTCCTAAATTACAAGACCGAATAAGAGGAAACCATATTGCGTTACAAACTTCCAATTCTCATTCACATAAAACTTACTTTTGGTTGATAAATCTCTCGCTTAATAGGATCATGTATCTCGCTGTTATATAGACTGAACGTTATGTAATGTGGATCTTCCGTTGTAGGAGGTTTATGTACTTCATTTAAACTTTCTCTAACAGACTTTTTCACCCGTTCTCGGAACAAGTCAACATTAGTTTCTAATCTGTGAAAAAATTACGAAAATGTATATTTAAAAAAAAAATATTCTTGTATAAGAAATGTACCAAAAAAAATATGGAGAACAATTTGTTGGACTTACAATCTAGATGCTTCTTCATTTATTGGTGTCATTTTAGTATCGACTTTAGTGAGTATTTTTGTTATAAATTGAACTAAATGCCACACCCTGTTGCTTCTCCTCCATTCAGGGAATCCCCATGCTGTATGTAGTTCTCCAGTTTCAGGACAGATAAGAGGATGGAAGACTTTACTTTGAAAAGTAACTTTCTATATATAAATAAAACATTGTCAGTATACAAAATTTAACATTTATTTTTCATTGAAAAGGGAAAAGACACTTACAGGACATACACCATCAGGGAAGTTCTGAGGTAATGTAATATTAAATCTAAATACGCCCCCTTGATATATTCCCTGTCGTATAAACTGCACTCCAAACCACACTAAAAAACAAAGCGTTATTGTTAATTAAGTCCTATTAATACTATAATTTTCATGGTACATGTCTCAAACAATAAATCTTGGTATATTTACATTAAATTAACTATACACACTTTAATCAGGATATGCAAGACCTACAAAACGTTTTTGTACCTATCAACAATTAATAAGTTTACAGAGGAGGTAAAACGTTAGCAAGTTAGACATAGTTTACACTAAATTAACAAATTAGTATGATTTCTTTGTTCCATATATTTATATATCTCATATTATGGCTATACTCACAGAAAGAGTTTTGGCTAGATGGTATAACATAGATGCCTTTTAAATCTTGAGAGCATAACATCTTACTGCAACAAGGTAATTATGCGATTACACATAAAGGATGATATACAATTATCAGAAGGCAAAAAGATTTCTTACTATTCTGAAAGAATATTATATTCTTGTAGGAAGACAGCATACTCCTTATTAGTTTGTGATACATTTGGCCTATCAATCATCTTTACTGACATACTCAGTTGTGAATCTCCAACAGCGTTTACGGGTAACAACTTTCTGAACGAACCTTGCCTCTTCAAATTATCATCTTTATCAGTGTCACTCTGGCCAATACAACAAAATATAATATATAATACAGAGTAAGAAACAAGTGAGTGTGAACAAAAATGTTCTGTTACTCACCGAAATTCTAAATAGGAAAATAAATAAGTGTATAAGGTATCATAACAAATATATTCACCTTGGTCCCGGACATGATGTTGCACGAATAGAAAATATTCAATCAGCTATTTACAGTTATCATTCAGGACATTCCATAATAGTTCAGAAAACTGTCAACATTTGTCACAAGTCCGCAAACGTCAGACTGTTTCTTTCTTAACAACACAGTCACATCGCAGAGCAATTATATACAGTTGACATAAACTAATCAAATACAGATGCAACGTTTACGGATTTCCATTCATCGCAGTGATTCATCCATGAGAGTGTATATTCTGCGAGCTGACATACCGACATTGCTTACAGCCAGGTGTCTGGCAACATATAGATGTAACACCTCATGGGAGGTTGGGTAAAGGTGCAGAAAGGTGTACTCATCACCGATTTGCATGAAACTTCGCGTTATGGTAAATTTTTGCATAAAAATAAGATCTGTAAAAGCGAAAAAGCGCGGAGTCGTCTCATTAAAAAGTTATTAAGCATTAAAGTTTAGTTATAAAACCTGCCATAACGACAGCACGAACGACATCACCGACGAGGTATACCTAAAGACTGCTCACTATGGGCAATTTTTTTTTCCGATAATGGGGCCTGGTGGGGCCTGGCACGAGAGCGAAAAGATGTAGGTAAAGAAGTATAACAGCGTAGGTAAAACGGAATCCCGGCGTAGGTAATAACCACACAGAGTATGTTGGTATTATCCATTGTGTAATGATATTGAAATTCGTTACTTTTCGTTTATTTTATAATTTGTTTGCCCTGTAATTGTCTTGTTTTCTTTATTCCTTGTAATTGCACAATTCATTTTACCCATTATGCTTTAATTGTGTACGCAAAATTAAATAGTTATTAACACTAAACGTTGTGAAAACGTATCAAAATGTAATAGAAACTATTTTGTAAACTATTGTTTTTCTGAAATAATAAATGTCAAGCAAAACGATACTTAATAACTTTGCAACGATAAATAATTCATTGACAGAAGCGTTCTAAAAATGTTATTCATATGTAGCATCTGTAAATTGTTTCTGGAAATAAACAATTTTTGCATCACTATTTCTGGATTGTGTACAATCTGTTGCGTCATTATGTGTATAATCCCTCGTAAAAAACGATTGCGCGGAACCGACATGATATTATTAATATTGTAACGCCATATGAATGTTAATTTAAAAATGAGAAAGTAAAAATTATGTTAGATATGTAATTATTGTAAATTATATGTATATTAAATATTTTCTTATCTTATGCATAATTGTAATTGCTACACTTTTGTTTATATTTGTGGAAAGAATATGAGAGCTTCCCATAATGTGGAAAAGAACATTAAAAATTCCCAATGTTTCGCGGATGAACAGCAAAATACTCTAGGTCATTGGTTGGGAAACACTGCGCCAGAGTATGTGAAATATCCAAGAATTAAACAAAAGACAATCAGTAAGAAACAATTGTTAGCAACCCCGTGTGTCAGACGTAAAAAGTTAGTTCGGTGTTGTCCGCTATACATATATGGGCTGAAAGTGAAGCCAGCGTCAAAAAAACAAATGCCGCGCATCGGTGAGATAGTACTAATGTACCGAAGAAGTTTTTACTAATTTGACTTCCTGTGACTGAAAATGTTAATACCGCATTGCTAACATTTTTCTGAGTAAAATGAGACCAAACACGAAACAAATCGGTTTATATGTAATTTTTAGTTACAATTAATTAATTTGATTCAACAAGTTTTTTTATCCGCCCAAATAGTCGTGCTATCGATGGGTGCCTGACGATTCTTCCTTGCTTGTGTCCGGACTCAACGGAACCAACAAACGAGAGACAAGCAACATGTGAAATATTAGCCTACTTCAGTGACAGTACATAAAGAAATTCCATCAGATCAACATACAGTAAAAGTCCGTTATAAGTCCGCTGAAGTTAGTATCCGATATAAGTCGCTGTGCCGCCATCTTGTTGGGGGGATCCCCCTAGCATCCGGCCACTGAGCCGCACGACATTGCCACACAATTTGTTTGATGCCGCCGACGGCAAACCGAGATCTATCGGTGAGACACTAACACCAACGAAACTTTCGAGCAGCACAGCAGAATGTAGGAACACTTCCTTTATAAGTCGCTAAACCTTACGTTCCTTCCTTTATAAGTCGCAAAACCTTACGTTCCTTCCTTTAATAGTCGCTTTTGCGGCTTTCCTTTGATCATATATAGGAACCATTCCACCATTTTCGCACCTCATCAAGCGGCTGAAAGTGTTTCAATTTGCTGACTCACTCTCTGCTACATCTGTCTTCCTCTTTCCATATAAGTAATATGGATGAATGTAGAACTTTTAATGCGTAAGGAAATACAAACCGATTGGTACCGTGTTTGGTCTCATTTTACTCGGAAAAATATTAGCAATAGGATAATGACATTTTTATTCACAAAAACTCAAATTAAAAAAATTTTCTTTGTTGCATCAGTATTGCCTCACCGATATTTGGGCATTCTGTCTTGCCGAGCGTGTTTTTTTGTCAGTCCCTCTCTTTTCCTTATCTGCTGTCCCGTTCTGAGCCCTTCCGTGTCGGCAAAATACAAAGAGCTGAGAATCGAGTACCTCTGTCCCGTATAAGTCCGTTTGCGGTCCCGAATTTCGGACTAATAACGGACTTCTACTGTATAACGAATTTGACAAGCCTGACTGGCTCGGTACCTCCGTACCTCATCCACATGAAATATATTCCTTCTTGTTCACATCTTTTAAATCTCCAGAGGTTTGGTCGACAGACGATTGACTATCCATAACAACGCAATCAAGTATCGTAATCATTTTGTGTTTGGTCTTTTTTATATCAGAAAAATGTATCCAATATAATAGTAAACTTGTTTTTAACGAAATATTGCAACTGAACATTATGGATTACGTTGTTAATGTTGGTATCTCACTCATATACCTCGTCGCTTTCAATTGTCAGTATTCAAAGATACGGCTATGTCAGGAAGCGATCGAGCTCGGCCCAGTCGAGCTGTTGAGTGCCGTACTTTAAACAGAAAACGATCTGCACACGATACACTGTTCTGCCAGTTCGCTCGTGTAGCCCAATACATATGTATTTCGATTCCTGTATTGGAACCTACAGTAACTCTCAACCACTGTCGATTCTTCCGCCTACTGCAGCTGAGGTCTACAACGGACCAGACAATGTCAAACTAGCCAAAATTTTTCAGAAATACTCGTTTCACTTGCTTATCCATACCATTAAAAGAATCTTTTGGAACCAAAATTAGTAGGTTTGAACTTTTACTGGGCTCTATGTTATTAATTTTTGTTACGGGACTGTATGCCCAAAAATATTATTGCAAAAAAGTATCTACCACACTGCAAATATTACGCATACGTATGCATCCATAAAGCAACCCATCGTAGCGATGCGGAATTCAATATCAGACAGTTTAGCACATCCACACATATGTGTCCATATTTTCAAAGCATTTCCAAGATTTTACATGTGATTGAACATGTAAGTCTGGTTTTGGGGTAAATTGATCTATAAATGTTTAAATTCGTTAAAACCAACTTGTAAGCAGTGTCCTGTAATCAGTCTCCGTGGTAACAACTGTGTCTGTAGCACACTACGTTGCTTTGCTTTGCGTTTCGCAATCTGGCCGCAGATATATGCTAGAGGGCGTTAGGTTACGGCGATATTTTTCGGATTTTTTAGTCCCATAAGGTGAGCAGTCTTTAGGTATACCTCGTCGGTGAACGACATCTGCGCATGCGCACTGATGTCTGCGCTTTTGATGATGGCTTTTACAGATTATTTTATTATCAACAATACAAGGACTTGTTAGCTGTTGGTAACTGTAAGGATAACACGATTGACAACCATAGATAAGACAGATTTGTTTGCAAACATTTTACCGCATTCAATTGTACAATCAATTCGGCAGGAAGACGTGTAGGTGAATAATGCAAGTGATGCGATGGTCTAATTTGTGTAATATATTTCTTCATATTTACAAAAACATACGTGTGATTGTATTGTTACAGTGCGCTAATGTACATACCACCGGCACCGCAGTTAAATATTCGAATTTGGGGTGCCGCACAAAATGCATAAGTCGTTTCACCAAATAATTCGCTTACGGTAAATTACGCGGATGGTTTAAACTGCGCATTAAATTGTAATTACTGATTGCCAAGAGAATAAAGTAATACGCCGCGCATCAATCAAATTTTACTTCGTACGAAACGATGCCAACAATTGTTTATCCTCCAATCATTTTTTTACGGTATTTTTCTTTAACCTCCTAGATTTTATATAATGTAACAGCGAATATTTTATATTTTACAATTCGAATTTAATTAAGCTATTTGCAATAGTTGCGTAATCAATTTAACAGTACAGACATTTCGGTTTTATCCTGTACTTTTGCGCGTTACTGAACATTCACATCGTTCACATTCGATGTTGCAGCGATCCTATCTTGTCGAAAACTGATTAGGTATGATCATGCTTCCGAATGCTAAACGAGATTTCGAGCGCAAACAGTGGTACGTGGATATTTGTTCTGTATATAAGACTAGTACGATGTAGGTACTGTTTAAGCGTACATGAACCATGCTATTTGCTGACTTAGAACACAATTATTCGGCGCTTGATGGTTACTGATTTTCGATATATTTTATCTGTAAATAAGTATTTTCGTTGAAGTATTTCTCAGTCTGGCACGACCGTGAATACTGAAACTTGTTCTTGCTAAATGTATGCGAAGAATAATGAGAAGAAAAATTGACTTTGTTGTTCGTTTGGGAACGAAGAAGAGTAGAATATTGGCCGAACATTTTTCTGTTAGATGAACAGATTTGGAACGGTAGTCGATGCGTCGTAAAAATAATTTATCGATTAACGGTAGACAGAGTTTGCATGAATAATGAGAATCGCGCTACAGTGATATCCCGGGCAAAAGGCGGAAGGAGTAGTGAAGTTGGAGGGAAAGTGTAATGTTTGAATGTTATGCTAGTAGAGATTTGTTCTAGGGAATGATTAGATCCATCGCCCGGAATTGACCATGTGTCGGCACATAAAGTTTATGTACAGTAAGACCTTGCCCCACACATCTTATTACACCGTCGATACTTTTGCCTCTTTTGTACTGCCCTTTTTGTCCGTTATGCGTTACATATAATACCTTAACTCAATTTAAATTGCGGTTTTCGCCGCTTAGGTACACGAGTATATAGGAAACAGTATTTTTGGAAAACGTTCGCAAGTATACGATAAAAATAATTCACATTTACAGATGACTTTATCAGTTTAACTTACGTATAAAAGTACTTTAGTTATTTCATTGGCATTATGTGGTAATAGGACGTAATTATGCAGCCTCTAGACATTGTCACTTAAAGATCCGATTCTAACGAAGCGACATTTTTTTACAGCGACATTATACAAAAGTTAAAGACTCCAATGGGATTTTTTTTTTCTTCATGTACGGATCGTTTGAAAGGTCAAAGTGACATCGTGCACGACTAATGTACGACATATTATAAAAACGTAAACATCTATTAATCATGAAAACGTTAATCTATGTTTAAAATGTATGAATCACCAAAACTATCGGTACGTATTCCCGAATGATCAAATTCTCTATATTTTTTGTTGGTCCTTACGTTCCATCTACAATAGGTATATGTTATATAGTTAAGTCACATCTTTATTCGTCAGACAAATTCCCATTCTGTTCAGAAATTTTCTTTTGAGGCCGCCAAAACGTGTTCGCAAGCGCGTACCAATAGCCGCATAACTTTCGCTTCTATTCCGAACCACAACCGCATTCCGCAATTCGATTATACTACGTCGAGGAGGTAGACATTCAAGAATTAGCGTTTTCACATTTTCAACATCTACGAGTCACGCCTGAAGTCTCGGAGACTTTGGTGTTTCTAAATTATCTACATTTCGCGATTTTCGCGCAATTCGCGTCTACTCAGGCATATAAACGTTACTTTTCTTCGCGTTCAATCAAACATTAACAGCGCGTTGCCATAGAGAGAGAACGAACAGGTTATTTTCGAGGAATTATTTCGATTTTCGCGAGATTGTTTCAACTGCGAGCATTCGGATGCTCATTCGAGCTCCTCCCGCATAAGCATTTTCTTCAGTACAGATTTATACTTGACCGCGTTGCAGGAGGTTCGCTCGGTCTACGAATTCTCGTGGAAAATGAAAATGGCCGCGTCGCTCGAGTACATTTTGGAGGAGGGCGTAAAGTTGCAAAAGGGAAGCGTTCGTCGACCGCAGCGCTAATAATGATCGTCGTCGCGATCGTTGAAACCTTAATAAAATTCGCGTTCAAAGCCGAATCTAATACAGTCTAATCGCCTATCGATCGATCCAAGCGACGAGTAACAGATTCTGCGCCTCGATTCAACAATACATGTCCCCCTCCCGCCATCGGGGCGGGTTTCTGCACAATTCGCTTGGCACATCGGTGAGCTGCGCTCAGAAAAATACGGATGCATCCGCTCAAATATTTACACCTAGAGCCGTTTAAAAAGTCGGCGAAAACTATAATATATAATATTCCTCGCCCGCGCTCGACTCCGAGGAATTCGATGGAGCTCCGAGATTCGCGCGGGCAGATATGATAAATGTACACTCCGGCCTCCTAAGTATCATCTATAATAATGGCAAGAGACGAGGAATCTCGCTCGAGCGTTCGCGTCACAATGTGCGTCGCGAATTCGAGCCGTTCATCACAATGACCGAGGCCTTCTAGGAAATTGCGCGCCGAACGCACGTGCATTTTCCAAAAAAAAGGCTTAAAGCCTTGACCTATTGTACCCTCCGTCCGCGCAGCCTATACCTTCACGCCGACGCCGGCGTCGCTCTTTATGTCGGAGACAATGTCGAAGGTCGGGGTGCAGATGTCGGTCGGCGTGGGCGTCGCGAGAGGTGCCAGTCGCGGAATCCTCTTCAGGGGCGAGTCCTTCAGGATGTAGTCGGCGCAGGGCCTGATTCTGGGCCGACTTCGATGCACCGACGGCTCCAGTCTCAGGATGGTGCAGGATCTGGTGGTCGGATGCCTGCAGCGAAAGACGGACTCCGAGGATCTGCTCTGAAGGTCGGCCTCGATCATCGACCTCTTCAGGTTGACGGTCGACAGAGAGTTCGTGATGGCCGAGGCGTCGTTAAAACGTTCGGTGTCGGGCGAGACGTTCGAGTCGTTCGATTCGTTCTCGTCGAAGGACGTGAAGATGTCGGGGACGGACGGAGCGCTGAAGAAAGACTCGCGTAGGGAGGAGGAGAGAGCGTCGGGGCAGATGAAGGGGTCGAGGGAGGTGAGGTCGTTGAGGTCGCTGCCGCTGGTGCAGGCTTGAAAGTCGTTCATCGTGTAGGAGGACGGGAAGCCCTGATGCTCGGAGACGGTCGACAGGATCTCTTGACTCCTCGACGACTCGGACCACTTGGAGTCCGAAGGTCGTCGGGAGCTGAATCTCGTCGAGTCGTGCTCAGCGAAGATCGGTTCCGGCAGTCTCGTCTCCTTCGACCTCTCCGAGTTCCTCAGCAGAGCTTCGAACAACTCTATAGGATCCATCGTCGGTGTCGTGCCTTGGGAGACCTCGGACACGGATCCGTTCGTCCTGAGATCTGAGTCCCGTAGGTCGCTGCAATCCTCGATGTTCAGCAGGACGGACGGTATGACCGGGTCCGAGTGCCGAACGGAAGTACGACGATTGCAGAATTCCGGGCCCGGATGGTCGATCGGCGATCTGCCGCACTTCTTCGGCGTCTCCAAACTTCTGGCATCTTCCTCCTGGAGGGACGCGAGGGGTAGAGGGTCGATCGGACTGGGCGGCTCGGAGTGTATGGTCGGCACGGTGAGGGTATCCATCATTCTGGATGGATTCAGCAGCTTCGCGTGCGTCATCGGCTCGATGGCATTGATAGATTCGGAGTGCTTGAGGAACTCCAAGTTTCGACGCGGCTGAAGGAGCCTTCCGGAGTCGTGCATTCCCATCTCCGCGTTCCTCGGCGGCGTCGTGGGGTCGGAATGAACGAGATTGGCCAGCCGATTCGTCGTGATGTTCACGTTCTTTAGCGAGAATCTCTGCTTGGGGCTGCAGAGAGTGCTCGACCGGATGCCGTCGGGCGTCGGCAGGGAGGTGCAGCTGTTTTGCAGTTTCAGAGTTAAAGGCGACCGATCGAAGTAGCTGTCCAGCTTCGCTCGCGGCCGCGGGTAGGCGTTCAATCGTCTCTGATTCTCGACTTGCCTGCAATGCATCGCGTGTCGCATCAGATTCTGATGGTCCAGATTTTGCACGGAGTATCGATGCATTTCCTGCCCATTTCGGTGGCTGGGAAATAGTCTTGGACTGACGTCCGCGTGTTGGCCAGTCGTCGCTTTAATGTTAGGGTCCGACATGGACGAAAGATTCGAGTTCCTTCTCTTGCACATGTTCGGATGATGGCAAAGGGCGTCGTTGAAGTCGTCACCGTCGACGATGGGACTGTCAGCGTTTAACATGGGATCCGACATCGTGTTCAAGTGGAGCAACTTCCGATTCGTCGCTCCCGTCACGCCGTCGCTTTTTAGGTTCTGATAAGAGATGAACTTCGGCTCGGAGAACTTGGAGAAGTTCTTGCTACTGAGACGCTTGTGATTGAGACGCCTCAGGTGTCGAATCTTGTTGAAGGTCGGGTCGAGGAGATACTTCAGATTCTTGATCTTGTCGATATTGTGATTCGAGTCGATCACGTGATTCCTGTCCGTTATGTACTTAGGGTCCAGCATCTTGGTTAGATCGTGAATATCTTCCTCGATGATGTCCACTTGCCTGCCATCCGAAGATGTCGTCCGATCCGGCATGTTTCTCTCCGGCGAGATATCGGTGTGCCTTCCGGAAACTTCGAGGCATCTCTTGCTGGCACAGAGAACGCTGTTCTGCTTCGCGGCGAAGCAGTCTTCGACCGGATGTCTCCGCCCATCGTGACTGTTAACCTCCGCCAGTTCCAGGTTCGTGTTGGATCCTCGTCTGGTCGGCGAACAGCCGTAACGACTGGGCATCACGCCGAAGAGGGAGACCAGGTCCTCCGCAATTTTTCCGGCCGCCACTCGCATCTCGCCGTGATGGAAGGCGTAGATCCACGGATTCGCACCGCTGTGCGCCAGGATGGGAAGTCCCAGCCAGACGACCGCCCATTCCGACAGGATGTTCGTGCCGCAGAATATGTCGACCAGCATGCAAGTCTGTACATTCAACATTCACATTTAGTCATCCGCCCACTTACAAACTCTATCAATCGTTCTCTTTGCAACCCGCGAATTTTCGAACATTGAACATTTTCATTTAGATTCAGTGCCGAAGGATCGATTCTTAATTTGCGGTAGAATGTCGTCGTAAAGACGGCTAGAATTTAATAACTTCCCGACTTTCCAGCCCGGACTGCATAATCGATAATCGGCCTCGCGCGAGGCCCCGCTCGGATGGCGGAAATATTCGGACGGGCGGCGCTCGTTCATCGGCGGGGAACTGTTAAAATATGTACGAAATCCGGATCAATGCCGGCCATCTGTCGTCGTGAGGCTCGCGCGCGGGCGGAACAATATGGAAATTGCTCTATAAAGCACTGCCTTCCTTGCCCGGAGACGGTACTGGGCCCGTAACAAGATGTAACGTTATTCCTTTGGGGCGCGGGCAATATTACACACACTAAGTTACTGTCGCCGCGCTCGCGTGTTGGGCAGGCACGTGAGAGTAGAAGGAAGGAAGCGGAGTGGCGGAACGAAGATAGGGGTGTGCTCTCGTCGACGATGCATGCGAATTCTGGCCAGCTGTCAGGGTAGTACGCCTTCGTGCGCGGCATGTGTCCTCGAAAAATGTTTTTTTGAGCAGCCGCGAGCACCCTTCCTGCGACAGGACGTGATGTGACAGTGGCTGGGTCTAGCGTGTTCTACCATTCTCCGAAGAAGGTTGAGAAGGTTCAACGTGGCGAGTGCGGAACTATAAATGAATTATGACGTGCGAGTAGGTCACGCGGGGAACCAGCTTGTACAGACAGAGTTTCCGAAAGCTTGTCGAAAGTTTGGCATACCGATCCCTTAATGAGCTTAACGAGTTTGACTGAACGAGAGTGCAAGCTCGAACGTCACCGTTGGCAATTTTGCATCTGATTGGAAAATTCTTCCACTGACTTCCGATTGGATACTTTGGGTAACTTCTTCACCGGATCCTTCTCTAGGCGGGGGGAATAAGCGAGTCCTAAATGGAAATCGGATCACTTACACTTTGCGCCCTCGTCCGCTTTTTGCGAAATTGTTTGTAATTGCCGGAATAAAGGCAGGGCTTCCGTCGGCTACGCGGGGGAAAAGCCTGCGGTTGGCACCGGAAAAGGATGAAAGTGTCCCGAGGACGGGAACGCTTTACCGGGTCGAGTAGAAAGTTCGTCTCTTCCTTTTCTTGCGGTTCTCTAAGTAGTCGCTTCCGCGAGTTTTCCCTCGTAGCAATTTTGAAAGTTACCCCACTCCCTCGCCGCCCTTTATATTCGCAGAAGTTTCCCATGGGTCGCTCGCGGGGAGGCGTGGGGCTGGGATAGGGACAGATGTGCTAGGAAAATCTCATTACCACGTTTCTTCGACGCCGTCGACGTCTCCTCGAACATCGATTCGATTCTCTTTTGATACGTTTTTTCGCCCCTTCCCGCTCGATTCCGCGTCGCCATATTGAAATAACACCTCCCGCCGAATATTATCCTCCACCCGCGCGTCATGCAAGGATCGCTCAATCCGACAATTTCCCGAACTCTTCTCACCGTCCGATCTCCCTAAATCTCATTCATAGCTGCAAGACTTCGAACACAACGATCGAACACTCGGCATACGAAGCTCGTCCATTCCGTCTCCAAGACGATGTCAATCAGCATATCGTATTGATCGTCAGAGAGAGGGTCTCGGCTAAACAACGGACACCGTCAGCTCCGAATTTCGTACGATCTATATTCCGCATAAAGGTCTGCGCACTGCGAGAAAGAGAGTGAGGCAGAGAGAGTGAGAGAAAGCATGGGCGAAAACGGATATTCTAGGTCAGACACGCCTACGCAGTCGGCTATTCTGAATATAGCTCCAACGCGAAACAGCGAGTAAAATCGTCCCGCCTCTCGGGTTACAAAAACGTTACGATACCGCCGGGCGGGGGTTGAAAAATTGTTGCAGCCGCGTAGCTCGACGATGAGAACTCACCTGAAAGGGAAGCCAGAGGACGAGAAAGGCGCCGACCGTGACTGCCAGCGTCTGACCGTAACGAGGCAGTGCCAGGGTCTGCGTTTGATGCCTGAACGACAGTTCCACCGTGTAGATCGCACGTGCGTGTGCACGTGCCACCCAGTAGACGTACATGTAACAGCCCAGCAGGACGAGTGCGCTCGGTGCCCAGACTGCCACCACCAGGAACACTCTCACAGGCGGCAGAACAGCGGCGCCGAATCTGCAGTTCCCACTGTGCCGGAAGGAGAATTAATTACGCCCGTTAAGTCACCTTCGATCGGCTAATTAGCGCGGCGCGATCGTTGATTGGAGCCATTCCGAGCCTAACAATAAGCAGCGATCCTTCTCTCTCGCCGATAAACCTTAGCCAGCGTGAGTCTGATCGGTGCCGAACGTATTTCGTTCGTTAATCGATTAGCCCGAGCGCGTTAGATTCCATTCAGGAACTCGGCGTGCGGCGGAAGTTCGCGCTGTTCGACTAATTTGTCTCGTTAGGTCGGGCTGACGTCCTTGTAATTGACGCTGGACGACGAGCTCGTTGAAAATTCCGCTCGGTGTTTTCGTGGGAGTACATGTACGCGCGCGCGCGCGCGTGTGTGTGGATAAGTATGAGCGCCGGGCGAAGGCGTTAAATACCTGCTTCCAGCAGCGGCGAATACTTTCGAAAATGGAGCGCTTCCGTCGGAAACTCTCGACCATCGCGTGGGCAGCAAACTCCGCCGCGCGCGCCTCTCGGCTTTTGATATCGGATTTTCAGAATTCTTACGTCATTCCCGGAATCGCGCCGCTGAGACACTGGGCGACGCTTCAATTAGAAGTTTCGAAAGTTTTCGACGCGAACCCCACACCCTGTATCGCATTACGACCCGGACTCCATCGAAGAAGATGCGACCGTTTCGTTAATAAGACGGGTTAATATCTTGATGCAAGCCCCGGGTAGTTTTCCATGAAAGGCGGCGACTAAGGTCGGAGGTTCGCTCGCGGAGCGAAATGAGAGGGTGCGCGTAGTTGGCGGAATGACGGAGGAATTCATCGCGCATGCATTCTTCCCTCGGCACCTTCGCCCGCTTTATGCAATCCGGGAATGTTGCCGTGCGCTTTTTGCCGCCGGAACGACCCTGCGACGTTGTTCAACTTGCCCGGCAGTTCCATTAACCGGGGGCGGCAACTTTTGGCGAGGCAAAGTTTTGCCCGCATAAAGGCGCCATGTGCGTCATGTAACGTCGTGCCGGAGGTTAGCGTTGTCGCAAAGTTATTTCGATAATATAATGCATCAACGGCGGCGTTAAGCGACTCGGTAATTACGACAGCGATGTTCGCGTACGGAGTTCGTATCAATATTTTCCGGCGGAAGCGAGCGCGAGCGGAACGCCGCTTCGAATATGAGAACAGTTTCTATAATAGATTACCGATCGGTTCATTGTGCGTGATATAATATGTTACCGGCGCAATGGGCGGCGTATTATATTTTGTGCCCGGTTTACCGGCGCCGCGCCATGTAATATTGAGGGTTAAACGTTGATTAATTCGCAGTGTATTTCTATCGCGGAATACGCGCGGATACGTAAATGAACTTAGTTCATGCTTGTCAGAGATTTCCCTCGCAATTACACGTGCAGTTCCGGGGCTCCGGTGCGCTTCTATAGGTACGTACGAAGTAATTCATCAATCCGTAGCTCTAAGTTGTAACGACGGCGCGGCGTGTACGTTGCATAATCGAAAATTAGTTCGAGGAGATAAATTGGTACCGCGGCAGGGTGCCCATTGACAGCGAGCAGACTCTGCGACTTCAATAAGCTGCCGTATTCAAGGGAGCTTATCGAGCTTCCCTTCATCGCTTCCCGCATGACGTACCGCGACGTCGTAAAGTCAAACACGATCTTAAATCGCAGGCGATAATTCTCAATTTCGTGGAATGGCAAACACACGCACGGCGCTCGACGTCGGATCGAAAGTGAACTTTACGAATCAAATCTGACAAATGATATTCCGAGCGGAGCGTGCCGCCCTGTAAGATTCCGCAGAAACCCGCAGACTCCTTTCTCCTCCATTCTTATGCTTGTTTGAAGAACGTGACTAGAGGGTAATTTGATTTCACCCGTTCTCCGCGGGGCGGAATGTTTGACGGATAAATTTTTCCCGGGGCGACCGGGCCGATGCATTATAGAACGTTTCGTGCCGCCGCGGACCACTCCCTTAAATGGAATTTTTAATTCGAACCTTTAAAGTAGCGCCCGCTCCCGGGGGGTCTTTCAGTGTCAATACTCCAGGATCGAACGTCAAACAACGATTCCCACGGTCCGAGCTAAGAATACTCTCTCACCACTTTATATTGTAATACTGTCTACCATCGAGGAAGTATCCTTTGGGAAGGGTCTTTCTTTACGCCGACATTTCCATATTATTTCCGCGGTCCTCCACTTCCGCATCCCCCCCCCATTCCTAAATTCCTTTATAAATTCCGCAAAATGTCTCGACGGGTAGCCTACCTAATTTAGCCCGTGGAACTCTTATTCTTGGTCTGCATGAATATTATTCCCAACCGCGGCATTGCCAGTACTACGAACGATCTGCTGTAGAAAAATGTCGATATTGCACTTACCTGTGCGTCTGCGTCTCTCCCGAAATTTGAGCGTAGACCAGCGGCGATAGTCCCACGCCAATGGCGTATATCCAGAACACAGCGATGTACTTCTCGATGCTGCTGTGCGTGATGATGTTCTTGTACCTGAGAGGCTGAGCGAGCGACGTCAAGCGATCCACCGCGATCGCGACAGTTACCAACACGCTGACGCTGCACAGGGCGATGACGATGCAGTAGGGTATGATGCACAGTGTCGATACGCCATTCTCCGGTAATCCCGAGAGCTCCAGTTGCATGCCGAAGGGCATGAACACACCTACCTAGACGCGGGCCATGTAATAACGGTTTTAGCACTCTCGCTGCTGCGAACTCGTTCGAGGCCCTACGAAACCCCGGCTGTGACGACACGTCGCAGCCGAGTCATGCGAAATTAACTAACCTATTATTCCCGCGGCCACGGATGCTGCCAAATAGGATTTGGCCCCTTCCGGTTCACCGACGATTATTAGATTACGAATTACGGTTTAAATCGCATGTCGGGTGGGACCAACTTTAATCGGGGTCTGTTTAAATGCTTGCGTCGGTAAATTCAGCGGTTACGTTCTCGGGACAGATCCAACGATACGTTCGGGATCGATTAACATTGCGATAAAGCGAGGGGTACGTCGGAGGATAATTGTAACTGCATTCCTCGGGCGCGGTTCGAATAATGACGGTGTTCGGGCGTAAAGCGCATCGCGCATGACTTTGACAGTTAAACTGTTGGGGAGGTCTGAGGCGAATGATCCCGCGGCGGTGTGTTGCGCGTCGGGAGAGTCGGGCGAAGGGCAGAACTTCCCTCGGTTTGCCAAACTTGGGCAATAAGCGTCGAAGTTGCGTGAGACGCGACTCCTGGATGAGGACAAGAAGCTACGGCGACGATGGCCGTCCGTTTCGCGCATGGCTACGCTTAAGGAAACTTGCCCGAGTACCTACCTTCCTCCCTAGCCTACCTTCTGCAAGGATGACTGGGCGTAATTCGCGAAAGGCAGGTGCTCTTCTCTCATGAGAAATCTACCTGCGCCGATCGGGACTGTTCTGGCCTCCGTCTCTTTCGCGCGAGTCGAACGTTCGTTCGTAAATCTGTCACTTTGCGCGCGCGACTCTCAAATACTATTATTTCCGCCAGCTTCGCGAATCGTACTCGAGAGGCGTTTCATCGAATTAACCGCGTGTGCGTCGATCGTCAAATTAAATTCAACCACCCGATTTATCGTCGGCCGTCGAGATTTATCGTCGTCGCGCCTTCCGTATCGCAATTAGTATAATATTTTGACGCGATAATTCGTGCCGAGGTCGCGACAATCCGCTCGGAAAATTTCACCCCGCACTGCGACTCACACGCTTCCAACGCTGCGTGGGCCGCCGCGTGTGTGCGTTCGTGTTGCGTACGGACGCGTTTAACGCAGTGCGCGACACTCTCGTAAATCTGCGCGTGCATAAATCCCGGCGCAGCGCGTAATTATCGTTTTTGCTCCCTGCTCCTTTCTGCGCGACTAAAAAGCGGACGTGCCGCAATAACGGTGCTTTTGTAAGCCGAACGATTAACATTCCACTTTCATTCGCGCCGCGAGAGATCGATTAAAGTCGACTGTATATCCGATGAGATTAACGCTAATCCCCCCGTCCGAGGAGAAAGTATCGTATTCTGGGGGACCTAACGAATCTTAAACTAGCCTATTGTCAGCCTCTAATGGTCAAATATTGATAAAGGATATGTGTAGCTTACCCCGAAATCGCTGACAGCCAGGGAGACGAGAAGGCAGTTCGAGGCCGTCCTGAGCCTCTTGTACCTGTAGAAGGCTGCTAGTATGATGGAATTTCCCGTCACGGTGATCGGCGAAAGGATGCAGACTATCGACACTGCCAGGACGACGGAGACGGGGCTGACGTCCAGCCGCGTATCGATTCTTGTTACCGTCGGTATGAGACTGGTCGTCAATTCCCCCGCAACGGCCGACGTCATTGACTCCGTTGCGAGCGCTGACATTGTCTGTCGCCGAGGGTGTATTTGCGTTTCCTTTCACGCCCACGCGTGCACCTTCAAGTCAGGTTCCGCTCGTAAACGCGTCTCCCGTAGGACGACATGATGATTGCCCGCCCCTCGTGCGCGCTCCTTCGGGGCGAGTCGAAAGGAGAGGGATCGATGTCAGGAAATTACGCGACTTTAGTGGCTCCGACGGCGCGTGAGGGGCTCATCAAGATCGTGCCGGCACTGGATTCTGAAAATGAGAATTCGCTGTCAGGGAAGTGCCTCGGGTATCGTTAATGGATGTCGTCGAACGTCTCGGGATGTTTTAAGTTTCCCGATCTTCGGGATCGTATTGCATAGGTCAACGTGCAGAGTGCTCCGACTGCATCATCGAGGAAGAAGGTGGCTTAGTCAAATAAAGGGCAAGGTCATAATTGGGGTGAAATTTCGTATTATTGGGTAACGCCGTAAAAATGGGAATGAAACGCGGCAGCGGGTCGTTATTAATTAGAGTGCGGCTCCGACTTCGGCGGGCCATGCATTTTAAAGCGGGTATAAATTCATTTGCCTGCATCGGGTCTGCGCCGATTGTCGGATTCCGTCGAGAGTTTGACCCTCTAACCGAGGCGGGAGCCGACGAGAGCTCGCTCTCACTCTGCGGGCATATTGAAATGCTCGGTATGTAAACGTCAGGCAAGATGTACATAGATATACGCGTTCCCGCGCCATGCATATATTATGCATACCTGTGTCCTGCATCGTATGTACGCGGCAATCGCAGCCAGGCGCTCCGAGGAGAATAATTAATACTCAGACGCTACACGAGCCCCGATTTCGCGAGCATAGGCATTTCAACTCGGAATTCGACGTTATAATCGCGCTCGTGACATGCACGAACTGTCCCAGCGACTCGACCGCAACGTACGCTTCCCGTGCCCGCCTGCGAACAAAGGGCGCGTGACGTCAATGCGTGCCGGTCGACGACCGCTGATGAAGAAGTTTCGCGCGAAACTTTCGATTGCATCGTTAGGTCGCCCTAGCCAGCGTTACCTTTATCGCCAACGCCAGGCGCAAATGTGCTTACGCCGTCGTACCTTCTTCTCGTCCGACCGGTACGATCGCGGGGAAGGTTTGCTTGACGCTCGCGCCGATATTGTCCGGCAGCGGAAAATTTAATTGTATCGCGCGCAAAATGGGCCAACAGAGACTTTAACGCCCGCCGGCTTCTGAATTAGTTCGCGCTAGGCGGAGAATTTTAATTAAAAACTTTTTCCCTGCGTCTACGGACTGGACCGACGCGAGCGAACACTTGGGACTTATAACGTGTACGCTTTCGGTGGCCGGCCGAGGCGCTAATCCGCGTAATGCTTCATTCTGAAGCCCCGGTCGTCGGCTCGATTTTGCGTCCGCGCGATTACGGAACTTGGACTGACAGTGGGGACTTCGAACGGGAGACATTTTTTTTACGTCCCGCCCTCGCTAATTGATATGCGCGCTCGCGTAGAATAATATCGCCGGGTAGCGGGCGTTGATCGTATTAATTCTACTCGGCGCTGCCGTTGTTATTATTACGTGACCGCGCTCTCATTTAAGGAAGCTCATTCGGCGGGGTTGTTTAAGCCGCTGAGCAAGCTGCTTTTGTCCGCGTCGTACTTTTGCCCCGCTAATGTTTCGGACACGTTTCGTTAAGGGTTTGCACGTTCGCTACGGCTGATGTTTTAGTAACGTTGAACGTTGAGGTAAAAAGGCATGGCCGAATAATATGCTCAAAAGTATCACACAAGCCAATTGAAATTCCGGAGGGGTCATTCGACAGTCTAGCAAAAAATAAGCATTTGTGTGAATATTCAACTTCTAATTTCAACCCTCAGAGATGGAAAAGGGGAAATGAATGAATTGTGTGGTCAAAGGAGAGTACTTTGGCATACATTGACCCTGGTAAAAGATGTTAACACCTTTCAAACGCCCAGGAAATGGTTTCATTCAATTTCTACATTGTTTTATGTGGACTAACGAGACTTTTTGCATACTTTGATATTATTTCACATTGTGTTACACTATTTTACATCACTCTACGTTATTTCATCTCATTATTATGGATTATTCGCTTAATTTTCGGGGTTTTGAGGGGCAAAGGAGCATTTTAGCCCCCATTTAATACATGTTTGACTGGCTTATCCTTATAATACGACATTGGGTGATCAAGGAAGGCTACCTTGGCCTAAATTACACTTACTTAAAGGCATTAAAACCATCAAAATGGCTTTTATGGGATTTTGCTCGACAACGGCCCATGTTAGCTGCATTTTTAAACATGTTTGACTGTCTTATGCTTATAATATGACATTGGGCGATCAATGAAAGGTACTTTGACATATCGTGTACCTACTAAATATATGTATATAAATATAATATGGTCAAGAAAGGGTGAGAAAGTAGTGAAAAAATTATGAAAAATCGATATTTTACCGGTCCTGTGGCGTAATTTCGAAGATATGGTCAAGTGATCGTGGACAAGGGATGGAAAACAGCCTTTGTAGCGCCGTAATGTGACGTCGTTCTGTTAACGGTATCGTCTCTTTGACAATATATAGTGGGATCGAAAACGTACAATCAAATCGCAATCAGACTGTTCTAAGAGATATCGCGTTGCAGGCCGGGCTGCCGCATTAGTCGATACGCCTTCCTCTTTCCATTCTACGCAGAACTAAATGAAACTCCATTGCCATTCCAACGGTTTCAATTTTCTCTTGCTTCTCTCTCTCTCTCTCTGTCCCACTTTCTCTCCCTCTTCATTCCTCGTCAAACACAGCGTGACAACTTTGAAGTTGTCGAAAGTTTACCGATTCCACGGCTTTGAATTCGTAATTATGACTCGCCGCACCGTTTGCTTAACTACTACCACCCAACATCTGCGTACGAACATCTCGGATGTCAAACCGATCTTATCCCCGAGACGACGATTATAAAACAAGTACCTACTTTGCCTCAGAACATTAAAAGACTCGGAAGAGTAAATCAGTTTAATTCCTGTCGAGCTCTTATAAATCGCGAGAGAAGCCGATTATCGTTTCTCGCCGAGAATCTGGCCTCCACCGCGAACAATTCCACCGAAGCCGTCCCGCGGGCTTCTGCGCGAAATATTTCCAGACAAAAGAATGCGCCGAGCAGCGATTGAACGACTCCGCATCGGCCGATGAAAAGGATCAGCCAGCCGCACTGGCGAAGCCATTAGTTTCGCTCGTCCGTCATCCGGTGCAGTACATTAAAATCCGTTTGAGCTCCGTCCGGTGGTCCCTTCGACTACCGGATGCCAAGGCCGCGCTTCCTTATCGGCGAACGGATCGAGACGCCGCTGCGAATCTCGACATCGCTCCGGGTAATTAATTCGACGAAGAATTACGATCGCCCGTTGTCGGACGGGCGTCAGAACGATTCCCGGAAGTGACTTAATGCCGCGAGCCGTCGGCCTTGACCTTGATCTCGCTGCAGCGCGACCCGAGGTTTACGGCGTCCTCGACCTTGCCGTCCGTTTCCGCGAAGTTCACCAGGGATGGCCGAACATCCGGCCAGGCGGCTCTTATCGGCCGGAAGCGAAGGGGCTAAAGATTTCGCGCCACAGTTCGACGGATTCCGTACGTTTCGGCATAATCCGTCGCTACCTAATGGCGGGTGACGATGATCGGGGGAACGGGGAAAGGAGGATAGCAGCTTCAAATCGGCGGACTAACAAGATTCCCTCTTTCGCGCTCTCGCTCGTTTACGGGCGAACAACTCCTTTCTGGATCAAGAGTAACTGCTATATACGGGCGTTCATTAAAATTCACGCGCACGACTCCCTTTATCTCGCATTTGCAATTCGAATGCCGGCGGCTGGAACGGTGTTGATGCACCTGGGACAATCAAATGTGATGAAGGGGGAGGAAAAAGAGGTGACGAAAGAGGGAGAGGAAAAACAAGGGGGAGAGCATGTGCGCGATAAAGGGAGACGGAGCGTTGGGGGGGGGGGAAATTACAGGTAGAGGGAGACGGAGAGCGAGGAGGAGATGGATGGCAAGAGAGGGAAGAATGAGGGAGGGGTTGATAGGGTTAGTCGTTTGAATTCTGAGCGCGTTTTAAGGCCGCCGCCGACTGAGGCTCTTTGTTCGCCTTTCGTCGCTTCGGTCGCCGGGCAGAGAAACGTTTAATTAATTTCAGGCCATTCCCGGAATGGGCTCGTATCTCGCCCGGACCGGCAAGTTGTCGCCCCTTCCCCCCTTCTCTATCTCTTTCTCTCTCCGTGTTGTGCCGCGAGGGTGACTTCTTTCGGATTCTTCGCCCGACGTAATTAACTCGGCAGTTCGGCGGTCGGACTCATTTCGGTTTCGGGGTTGATCAACGAGCGGCCGGCCGGATTAACATATTCGGTTTTCGGGCGAGGAAGAGACCGGGACAGAGCGTGTAAACATTGTCGCCGCGTGTCGGCAGTCAGCAGGGAGCGCTGTTTCGATCCGACGTTAAATATTTACGGAGCCGAAACAATGGCCCGAGCGAAATTGTCCCGGGAAAACTCGGATGGCGCAGCCGGGAAACGACGGCAAACACTTTCCCGCTTCGCAGCGCGTCGTCGGGCCACGTGCCGCGGACGAATAATCATTTTTACTCGACTTACGTTTGCTCGTCTTGCGTTCACTCATCCGTGCGTCTCGCAGATTCTGGCCCGAGGGCCTACGGTCTCAGGACTTTCAAGACGCACTTCTCGGTTCGTCGTCGAAATTGGCCGAGAACTGCGTTCAATTTCGGTCATCCTTACGGAAGTTCTGTGGACTTCATAGCGAAGGCTGCTTCGATTCCGTTCGTTTCCGATAATCTCGTTAACAAAGCGCCGAATGAGCTATAATACGCACCCGATAAATTCGACGCATTCGCCGCGACCGTTAAGCATAAAGTTGCTCTTGATGTCCGCGTCGGCCTTTGATCGTATTACGGGGGCGAGTAATAATTGCCGGCATTATCGGCCGTGCGTCGGAATTATTATCATTGTTATTACGCGACTCGACGATAAAGCGGACGTTCCGTCACCGACGCTGACAGTTTATAGAGGATCGAACAAATAGGTCAGTCGCCATGGGGATCTAGTCACAGCTCGGAGGCCAGATAGCGCGTCGCATCGGGCTCTACCCGGCGTTCTTCTATTTTCTCATTTTTTTTATCTTCACGCGTTACCGAGCTGGATGCAGCGACGGGAGCCATAGGAAGTCGGTTAACCGTCGTTTCTCGCTCACGTGGGTTTTCACTACCCTCTCGGCCGTCGCGCGAGAATTCCGTAGGAGGTTGTCGTGCTTCGTTGAACGAAGATGATTTTCATGCTCGATAGAATACCCCAATGAAACCGATCGCGAGAGCCACGCAAATAAGCGATCGATTGAAATACCGTCGGTCGCGTTACGCAGCTTAATTTCGTCGTCGTACTTTAACCGTTACTCGTTGGAACCGCCCATGACGTCACTTCGTACGTAACTTACCGTTAAAGCCCATATCAAATGTGTATATACGACGAATGAAAAAAATTTCTTTAAATACCATTAATGTTATAGGTATTGAACATATTGCAGATACGGTGCATCCGCTTTATTATGCACATGTATTGACGTACAGCTGGGCGCGTTTATGTACTGTTCGTGGGCTGACGATTCTTTGAATGAACCCTTCGCAGCGACGATTTTCCGTGACCTCCATCTCCGGCGATATTGATTTTTAATTACGTCACCGCGCCAGGAGGCGGCCGGTACAGGTATGGGCTATGATGTCGAAGCTGAACCGTCAGCTTCCCTGTCCGCCTGACCGGCATCTGTCAAGGTATATCCTGTCCCATTTTCCGTCCTCCCCCTCGTCGGCAGTTCCTTGCGAGGCGCTGGCTAATAGTGCGCCTCAGCTGACCTCTCTTTTTGCTTTTAGTTTTTATGGGGCGACGTGGGTCGCCGAAGACCTCCGGCGTCTTACGATTACACACGCTCACATGTATCACGGGCAAAGATCATCCGTGACCCCTCTGTATCCCTTCGTGTTGAGGGACCATACGCGAGCGTCACACGTGACCATGAAATTTCGGAGAGAATCCGCGGCTGCCGTTACGGCACCCTGGGTGCCTTCTTCAGGCTTCGCTGGGATCCGCAATTGAACGGGGTGAAACATTAAATGGCGGACGCATGCAATGTTTCTCATAGGAAAGTCTTGATAGATAAACTACGTTTCAATTACACATTATTGCCTTTTGACACTCTGCAATGACAATTAACGTCGGTCGACGGGTCCAGGTTCGGTCTATCAAATTACGTGTAGGTATTTATTAACATTGCAGATTATTAATTACGTTCCGCAGCCAGAAAACAATGATCGCCGTTAAATGCGGTGCCATTCCAATCTCGGGAATTGGCCGGGACGAATGACGCGAGCTTTGCGACCGTAAACGTCGATCGCAAATGCACTGGCGGATCGCCCGGCGCAAATTGGGCGAGTGCATTGTCGACGGATTTACGTTCTCGATACGTATCCGCCCTGGACGCCGACTGATATTCGATCTTCGACACTTGACCTATTACCGTTTTGGCACCGATCCCCGCCCCCCTCTTCGCTTACGCTCCCCAGCACTCGGACCGCACTCAAGTCGCGTCATTAGGCGGATCGAAAGGAAATTAATTGCGCGTCCGGAGGGAGAGGAAGAAAAAGTGATGAACAGACCGGGAGGCAGAAGGGTGGAGGAGGAAGACAGGGAAAGGCGTGGGCGGGAGTAATTTGCAATGCCGTTCGTCGCCTCGCCGATGTCCGCGTAATTGTCCTCGGCCGATCGACTCGGCCGATTTTGCGCGGAAAAATCGCCACGGCGAGTTTCCGCCTCGTTTGCCGCCTCGTCGTTCCCGGTTAAGGCCGCTGCCAATAGCGCGAGATGTGTTTTCCTCCTGGCATCTTCCGCTGCCACGTTGCGTGTCGAGGTGTCTTCGAGGCTCGTAAAGTTATTCCTTCGCGGCCCACGCCGAAGGTCTGATCGTTCGAGCGTTCTTCTGCCCGTGAACCGGAGGGGGTAGTCGAGTGTAAATTTCGCCGGCAAACGACGAAGAAAAGCTGTCGGATCTTTACGTAGCGTCGCCAGTTTCTTTCCAACGTGGAAAATGGACTCGGAGGCTGCCTTTGTCCTGTAGGACACCTCGTAATTACGCGCCGACGGTATTACGCCACGAAATTTGTCGGGGAGTACAGTGGCGATAACCAGTATAGTGCCATTATTATCGATTCGACTGCTCTTTGATCAAAGGGTGTGGGAGTGGAGGTTGATGGAAAAATTTGCCGAGTAATTATTGCTGTTTGTTCTTAGCAATTTTCGCCCACTTTCCGACGATCCTCGGTGCACGATGTTTAAATTATCCCGCAAATGTAATGTGGAGTTAATCAAGGGTCGTAGCGGGAGATAAATTGTGTTATGACTAAAATTTTAATAATTTCCCCCGCTTTGAGTCATAGTCACGGCCGCGTTACAGCGTCGAACGGCATTGCATCACAGCGACGATCTAAGTCCTCTCCACGCATAATCCCGATGCCTCGATACACCTACCCGACGCTGGAGTGTCGACACAAATTTATGCCATCCACTTAACGTCAATTTTATTACGGTCCCGTGAATTCCCCGGAACCGTGTTTCCGCGCTTGTTCCTTCACCGTCGGAACTCTTAGCGTAATCGATTATTCCATAGCGTCCTTCGCCGAAGACCCGTACGATCCGTGGCCGCCAAAGAGAATTTTCAAGTATTTCGCCTACTTTCGATTAGAACTCCCATACTTTTATTTGTCCGCTCGGCCATCGTCGACGTCTCGCATTAAGCGAACTCGACACTTCGACAAGGCATTCTGGGGATTACTAAATGCGGACGAAGGACGCTGCGAAGACCTTGTTCGCACATCGATTTCGACACGCATGGCTGCCAATCGGGAGAAAAATACCGGACATATGTCATCCGAGCTATCCCGCGGTCGAAAAATCCGCAATTCCCTCTCTAGCCGAGAAACATTCAGCCGTCCCGGTCCGCATAACAATATGCTCTCTTTTGCAAAGAGATTTTCCGTCTCTCGAATAGGATATTCGCGGAACCGCCGCGGCGACCATCTCTCTCCTCCCGCTTTTCGCGATAAATCGCGGATGAGTGGCTGAATTGAATGTCCTCTTTTGCAGCGCTCACCGGCGCATTCTTATAAATTCCCGGTAATCCGATCTTGCCCGTCGGGCGGCAAAGAATCGTTCGACTCTCGATACAGCCCCGACGCGAATCTAGGATGATTAAACGTAGCATGAAATATCCACTGCACTTCGGCCCGTATTCTCTCGTCTCGCCTTAATTGAATCCGAGCTCGAGGTGCGCTTGGGAATAAGGTGAACGCGCCTTATTCTCCTCGAGAGTACAGTCTCTCCCTCCCTCTCTCTCTCTCTCTCTCTCTCTCTCACCCCTCTCTCGCGGCCATCCTTTCGTGAGATTTTAAAGAGTCCGAGACATTCAACGCGAAATGAACTCGCGTTGTCTAATATTAATACATCCAATTCGACTTCCATCCGCCGCCTCCCTGTCCCTGGGCTGAACGTGGCCGGGTCTTAAACGACCGAAGAATCTGCGAAGGAACGATTCTCAAGACGCTCCCCACCGTCCTCAGGTTCGAGAAAAATGTGGGAGTGCGCGTCGGAGGCGTTAGATCAATTTGTGTGAGAGGCACGGAATATTTATTCGTGCGTATCGCGGCGTCGCCCTTGCGCCCGGCTCTACTTATCGCCGGCATGAATATTCAGCATTAGCGGCCGACTCATGCATCGGTAATCAAGCCGAGCTCTCGCGGCGCAAATATGCCGCTGACACGTCTGCGACACTCGTTTGCCTGCGAAATGTTATTTTCTCCCCTTCCACCCACTCTCCCCTTCTCTCCCCCCCCCCTCCCTTCGTCCGCCTCCTGTCTGCGCCTCCGCACGTCGACTGGCGAACTTCTGATGTCCCCGCCGGAGGAGGAGTTCAATAAGCTTGATTACAGCGATAACTAATACCGCCGACGCTGATGAGTAATTCTTGTCGCGCCTCCCCTAACCGCCAATTTCTGTACCTCGGTTACGGGTCGGGCGGACGACTTCTGAATGACTGCGACGTTGAAGATCGCAATTTTCGCCGAGTTCGTCGGGCAAGAATAGAACTTGTGCGAGTAACGACGTCGAGTGGATAGACGTCGTTTTAATGCGTGGTTTCGTACTGCCGAGAGTCGAGAGTCGAAGATCGCTGTTTTCAAAGTCGTTATAATGAAAGGATCAGTCAGCGACGGAGGCATTTAGCGGGCACGGTTTGTTCCCATCGCAATTTCCATCCGTCGGGATACTCGATATTCAAGTTAAACGCTTTTTAGAGGGTCTCGTGCCTCTCCTTTCGCGATATTCGATTACGCTCGCTCTCTCCCGCTTCGGTTCGTTGACTCAACGGCCGCGAAGTGGCGAGCAGGGAGGCAGAGGAATTCGCCATGCGAATGCTCCCGAGAGCGTGTCACGAGAGGTCTTCCATCATAACGGGCAACTGTTCGCCTTGTCGCTCCTGAATGTCGAGGAGGAAGTGCGAGAGAGAGAGAGAGAGAGTGAGGGAGAGAGAGAGGGGGAGAGAGAGAGAGGCACATCGCGAGATTCCCACGGTCTTCCTTTTTTCTCATTTCCCTCGGCGCGCTCCTTTCCGCCGTTTTGCCCGAGCAAGAGAAGCTGAAATGTCAGGAATCTCGTTGCGGAGGCGCGAGAGTCCTGTTTCCAGGCCAGGATGCCAGGACAGGATACCTACCTCTAGTCCCTCCTCAAGACTTTCGGTCGGGCGGAGATTTTTCGTAGGAAGCGAAGTTCGTCGCGTGCGTGCCGGGTTCCTTTTTATGAGCTGACCCGTTTCGCCCGCGTCTTTCCTTTGTTTCCCGTTCCGTCTCTCTTCCCCCCTGCCCGCTTGATGCTCCTTTTTCGCTCGCCTTTGTTCCGGCCTTTCGCTTCTTCTCACTTTTCCCATTTTCGGTCTTTTTAGTCCGCTAATTTTTCTTTCGATTTAACTTTCATTATCCTTTTGAATCGTTTTGCCATCCTCCTCTTTTTACTCCCATCTTTCTCGTTCTCGTTGAAACCGACTTCCGGGAATAGATGGATTTAAAAGAGAATTCTTTTCGTCAGTGTATGTCAGGCACAAAATTCTTGATGTTCGTCTTTTGCAGTTTTTTCATCGGCGTGTCGGATCGTATCGCATTTTCTGCTCGATGAAAAGCAAGTAAGGGTTGTGGCTTGAGAGAGTAGAGCAAAACACTAGAAAGAGTTTGACGAAATTATCCCTTCAAGTCGCGGTGAACTAACACTCTTTCCTGATCGAATTGCCGCCGCACAGATTCCTTCGATCTTGCTGCGATTCTGTTTCTCTCTCTCTCTCTCTCTCTCTCTGTTTCTTTCTCTCCCTCTTTCTGTTTTCCTCTCCCTCTCTGTCTCTCTCTTTCTCCTCGGTTCTGTCGCAAACGAACTCCACAAACTCAGCGAAAACTGTTTAAGGCGAGCGGAGGCGGAATCGCTTAAATTTGTATCGTCCGACGCACCTTTTCACCTCCTACGCGAAAGGGGAGGAGTAAATACAGTCGGACCGGGACGAATTCATTTCCCGAAAGGAATGTAAAGTTTCAATATTAAATGCAAAGGCTCAATATTAAATCCGCCCCGGACGCAGCGCCTCCGATACGACTTCCTTTGGTAGGATATCGCACGCCCGATTGAAATTTATATGTTATAACTGGATTTCGCGTATACGTGCATGGGAAGGCATTGTGCGACAGCGGTTCGGTAAAGGACCGTAAATTTCTGATTCAAGCAAATTCCATCTCAGCCCAGTAGACGTCGGTGACCTGTATTTTTCATATTTTCCCCACACGTTTTTCGTATGTCGGAAACGTAATCTCTTTCCGATACGTCCGAGTCGCCGGGACGGTATTTTTAACCGTTCATCATCCGTCGGTCTAAATTATACACCGGCAAGAAAATACACTGAGCGAACCGTGAAAACTATTGTATTATTTTGCCTGGCGTCGAACGAGTCGACGTAACGCGCCTGGAAAAAGTTCGGCCGCGATTCGAGCGACAAGCTCGACTCGATCGAGCTTTATCCGATGAAACTGGGCAGCGGTGGCGTGCCAAATGCGGTCGAAGTCAACTTCCGGCGTTAATATCCGGCGAAAAAGCTTCGCGCCGTACGTGGAAGAATGTGTGACGCCGTCAGCGGTGCTCGGCTCGAATGCCACTTTGAGCTGAAGCTCGATCTGAATAATCGATGCCGATTGCGCGCTGGAATATTTAAACTGTCGACAGCTGCGTTCCTTCCGACGTCGCCCGGAGGGCAGAAAAACGCGGCGGAATGGAAATCCAGTCCCGGGCAGGTTGCGTCGGCAAGCGGAAGCTGCGAGCGGAGGAGTGCTGCAGGGTAAAAAAAATTGTTTCGAGGAAGAGCAAACATCGCGACAATGACGTCAGGCGGAAATATGCAGCTGCGACGACAGTCGGAGTATGGGAATGATGCATATGGGCGATGCTTCTTGATTTCGAGCGATCCCGACGGCCGTAACGAAAACTCATGCTGACCGATTAGTCACCGACCCGCATCACTGGCCCAAGCCATCCTTTACCTGTACCACTGCGAAGCTATTCTCACGAAGCTCGATACAGGGGCGTCTCTTCGAATTTGAGAGTGCTCCCGTAATGTTATTTTACGAGCCTTTATACACTGTAAATACGGAGTTACGTTCTACGGTAGAACGGCGAGTTTTATCGGGGCGAGAGTCGGGCACAACAATCGTTCCTCGACAACATTTACCCTCCGCATCTACGGCGCGTTGCATAACTCAAATTCTCTACTGCGCAGTCCCGTCGAAGCCGTTGTCGAGCTCGTTTCAGGATCGGTGTCGCAACGATGACGACATTTCGCCGACCGAGATCGATTATAGTGAAGTCTCGACAACAATAATCCCCTTTCAGAATGATTGTTCGCGGAAGGAGGTTAAAAAAAGTGTACTCTTCCCGTACATAAGACGCTACAGTGACTAGGTAGCGTAGGTGGTCTTGGAATATCTGACTAGACGTCTAACGACGATGAGGGGGAGAGGGGAAGCGAAAGAATTTGTTTCGCAAACGATGACGGAAACGACGGAAAGAAAGTTTCCTTCCGCCAAGCTTGCCTCGCACGGCCGATTTGCCGGAAGCGGGCTGCACGCGGAAGTGAAATTACTGCACGTGCCTGGTCGTGTGACCTTTCTGTCAATATTGGGACGGCGAAAAAGGACTGTCGATAGGCGAGTCCTCAAATTCCTTTTTCGTGCCCACCCAGAACTGGGCTTTCAACCTGAGTCGCGCGTCGAGCGCAAACACTCCCAATCTTCCACGTGGCCCTCAAGTGCGATTCTTCTCCTTGTCGTTTTTGCGCTTCGTGTCCTTGCCGAAGGAACGAACGTAAGGAAATATGCGTAACTTTAGTAGGTCTCGCGCGAATTTATGCGAGAATTGGCGAGACGGAGTTGATTTTCTTCTTAATCGCTTATGAGATTGCGATACAGGGTCGTCAAGGATGGAAGATGTACGGAAAGAGAGAGAGAGAGAGAGAGAGAGAGAGAGAGAGAGAGAGAGAGAGAGAGAGAGAGAGAGAGAGAGAAGGGCGTATGATTAGCGTTAACGTCGTGAGCGAACAGATTCGGCCTTGGCTCGTTATGACGTCAGCCTCAAGGACCTCCATCATTTCATCTGGCCGTTTTTTCCCCGATAAATTACTTAAGGTCTATCCTCAATTTGCCCGTAATCTTATAAATCGAAACGAATGAATCAAACGGGTCTCCGAATTCGAATATCCTCCGGAATAACGTAAAACTTTCGGAATAACCTGAGATATACGGCTGCGAGGCAGGACGAGGACATTTTCGCGCCACTCCCGTCGCGCTACCCTTGCGTCCGATATTAAGAAAAATGCAAATTCCTCCCGCCCGACAGCCACCCCCTTTTCCATCTACGCCCGTTGAATAAAAACATGCGCGTATTACGTCACGCAGAGCCTGCAGAAGGGATCCTCTTTGATTCCTTTTGATTTTCATTCCGTGCCACTGCATTACGGTCCAGCGACCCGAGGATCGCCTTCCGTCCAGAATGCTCGCCCTTATCGGACACTTTTTTTTTTCATCGTCCGCCTAACGGCACGAACGCCGCGCGAGCGGGAACTGAAGGATTATTAATGCGGCTCAGGCCTCGGCACCCCTGCCAAGGACGTCGGCATAATCCTCGGATATACATATATTCATAAGTCAGGTAGCAAACGAGATCGCGATCGTTCGAGTCGCAGAATCGCACGCGAGTGGCGCCTTTGTCGAACGCCGGACGTTAGCAGTATTGCTCGGCCGAAGATTGCTCCAATTCAAGGTCCGCCGAGGGCTGTCTCGTTAGGTGGTCATTAAAGTTGCGCGGGGGTCAGCGTTGTTAATGATTCAACTAACGATCGCCAATTATGTGCCGTGTGCGTTGACCCCTTCCACCTACGACGCAATTCTTGCCCACGACGTGCTTGGGTCGCGTTTTTGCGAACGACGTTTATGCGCGGTTCGCAAGTTCACGTAACGGCTCGTTTCTTTCGCTTTCATCGTGAGACTTTTCGCCCGAAACTGTTGTACGGCATCGGGCGACTTCGAGTCGTCACGTCAGGAATAATTTCCGAAGGGAGACCCGTCGAAGGGTTAATCGGACGAGGTCGGACTCTGATAAGCCAGTAGGTTTACGAGCTAGGGACTCTTGTCGCGGCGACACGATTATTAATGGATCCGTCGAAGATTCCTGAAGTGCTATTCGTCGGGCAGGATGTTGAGTTATCGTCCGTGCCCGTCGGCTGAATTTCGAGTGCTCGAAATTCTTTGGACGGCCATTAGCGGCTCCCTTTGCCAGAGGCACGTAAAGGGTGGCCTTGACGCACAACTACGCTCGATCGTCGATCGTTCGGAGTCCACCCCCCTATAATTTGGCAAAATGTAATTTTGCTAAAGAGTACAGTCAACTCCTGTCGAATCATTCCAAGATTCAATAATCGAGGAGTGATCTCTTGTCGTCTTTTTCTTAGTCTTTATTCACTGTTCGACTCTCGTTTCAGGGAAATATTAACGAACCGAAACGTGAACGCGCGTGCCGCACTGCAGAACGGAATTGCGCTGCCATTCGCGGAGACAGTTAAGTCCTCGGAGTTTGCCGACTAAATCCGAACCGGCACCGGATATCTCCCCGCATACGGTTTCTCATAACGGCCCTTCCGCGGCTGTTTTTACTTATGCATTCACGACGCACGCGGCGCCGGTAAATGTACGAATTTGCATACGCCCCGACGCCGCTGAACGGCTTCCATTAGTTCGTCCCGACTGCGTGTGCGTTTCGTCGGCCGTGCGACACTCTCACGGTCCGAAGATGTATCCTTATTTTTCCCAGCCATTTTTCCCCGGACATTTTTCCATCTGACAGCGGGACCTTCGCAGACTATCTCAATATCACACACTCTCGATCCGCGAAATCCGTTTAATAAGCTTCATAGACCGTTTGCCCGTACGTGAGACGAATGTGTCGAATACGGATGTATACATGCGTACGCACGGAAATATATACAGTGTTCACCATTTTCTCCCTTGCTGTACCTTCTTCCCCTTCACACTCTTTTTCTGCCTCATCTTTTTTACCTTCTTCTCCTCGCATCTTTATCACCTTCTCTTCTTCCTTACTTAACTTCGCTTGACTTTTATTTATGGACTCATATGAAATCAGTTGTATAACTTGTACATATGGAAAGTACGTGCCCGGCCGACAGAGACTTACGTTTCATTGTTCGCGCGACGGATGGGTAGAACCGTTCCGTAATTCGCGAGAACCGTGTGTTTTGAAACCATTATCTGCCGCGACTCGACGCGGGACGAATATTACATGGGTTTACGTCGTTGTGCCTCGCTCGGTCAAAGGAAGAAGAAGAAGAAGAAGAAGACGAGCACGCTACATAGCAGAATTAAATGAGAGAGCAGGACGTCTGATGCGGGCAGTAGCTCGAAGGAATGCAGAAAGGTTTCAGGCTTCTCTGGACGTGGAGGATATGGAAATTGACGTGGAACTTCTCCCCCCGAGGAGTACCAGACGATCTTTCCTCGTTTGTAAAGTTCGACGGCTTCGATTATGCAAACGGCGCGGGCGCCTCTTATCGATGCGTAAGAATTTCTGTTAACGCGCTTTTACGGCCAGCTTCGAGCCATTCTACTTGCACGGGATTAAATTGGACATCCTTACTGTAGAAGCCTTCGTCCTGGAAGCTCGTAGCCTTCGTTACCCGCGCGCGCTACGAATTCTTTATCGTCGGACCATGAACTCAGCGTTAGAGTCTCCTCAAATCAGTTTTCCGTCGGGTCTCGGTTCCCTTCGTCTTTCAATTACGTTAAGCGACGTCGCAGGGTCAAAGATCTCATTTATTTCGTTCCTCCAATTCCGCTGACAATTTTTAAACCATTTGCCTCCCGCCTCGAGCCACGGAGGAACGTTTCGCGATTTAGGGGCTTGTCTTCCGGCCCTGTCCAGGAGAACGCGAATGGCGGACGTCGAGGGAATTAAGTTCAGAAAGAAAATATTTGCCCGGGGCGTTCGGAGAGCGAAAGGAAAGGGAGAGGGCCGAGAGGATAGGGAGGAGCGGGCAGGAGTCGAGGAAAGCGAGGGAAGAAGGAACGAGTCGAGAAGGAAACGGAAGAAAGGAAGGAAGCGCTATGCAAATGGAAGTAGAAATTGTCTCGCGGAGGGACACTCTTTCCTCTTTTCGCAAAGTTCAATTGCTTCGATTATGTAAATGTTTAACCGTCTCCGACGGATGAGACTTATCTCGAGGTCTTCAACTGACGTCGGGCAATCCTCGATTTGCCGGCGATTCGTCCGAGGTGGGCCGCACTTGTCGCTCTCCTTTAATTCGGGAAAAAACGGCCAATGCCGAGCACGGCGCGCTTCCTCTCAAATTCCAGCCGAAAGGACTGCGATTGTTCCCCGAGCACAATGGGAAAAATTATTTACTCGGCCGGGCTGTCGTTTCGGCTCCTTCCGGAGGAATGCATCGCGTCTCCGGGGACGTATGTACGTGTTCCCCGAGTCTCGAGGCAGCGAGGGCTCGACGATCGATGCCGAAGGAGAGTGCTAGGGTTTGTCGAACGTGAAAAGTTTGCTCCCGCCAGCTTCCCGTATGCATTTCGTCGGTCTAGCCCTCGAGCGAGGCCAGCGAATCTTCTCGCGAGTTCGAGCGTCGATCGTCCCGCCGATTCTTCGATCCTGGCAAACCAATCGACGGATCCATTGTACTCCCGAAGACTCCTATTCTTCAGGAATTGTACTCCGCCACTGTATCCTCGCTCTTCCTCGCTCGCCGTTAAACTCATTTCGACGACGTCGATGATAATCCGGGCGTCCTACGCTCGGGTTATTAAATTTTTCCCGCGAATTAGCTCGTCCGGGGCGTACTCACGGTTCCTCTAATATCGTTTATGGCTCCGGGGGCTTGGTTTACGGAACCGGTCCTCCGTCCCGGTTTATGTCGGCCGTAAATTCATTACACGGGAACTTATTAAAATGGCATCAGCGTTAATGGGCCAAAAGTGTACACGCTGTTCCGTCACTCGACGGCGAGGGCTCCTGCTTCTCGAAAAAAGTACTCGAGCAGCTTCGTACACTCGGCGAGTCTTCTCAATGGCTCGGTGAATAATTTTGGAATTACGGAGAGAATTACTTTCTTCTCGAGCCTTCTTCAATCCTCTTATATAGCCTTGTACAGAGCATTCGTAATTATCGCTCGCCGCTGAGATCGGTTTCGCTGATTAATTCTTAGCTCCGTCGCCAGATTGGTCGTGCGGCCGATTCTGGCCTGCGGAGACGGAAAATCGTTATCACTTGACCACAAATCTTGTCTCACCGCCGCTGAACTGACCGTTAAGTCGTAACTCGGGTGTATACCCCGCTGCAAGAAGTCCTTACGTGATAAGGGTCGGAAAATCGAATTACCCGAGAGATTTATTCCCTCGCGCCGACCTCACTCGCGCCGATCTCGCGTGGCTCGTTCATCAACTTGACGAATGGCGGACTTTTAAGACCGCGAAATCGTGCTCATTGCAAAACGCGCGAGCGCATTAGCCGAAATGCCTGAAGCGGGTCCGACTCCTCTCCTCGGCCATTCCTTCCGCTCGCTCGACCAATTATTCCGATTACTTTTGCTCGGCCTACCATTGTTCGACCCGACACGTTATCCGCTCGTCACTCCGTTTACTTCAACGTTTCCTCCTTCCTCTCTTGGCCGACCTTATTTTCGCCAAAAAGGTCCGATCCGGTTTATCAGCCAGAACGAATGTCCCTGTCGTCATTAGGAAACATGTCTTAGCGCCGGCAGAGACGGTTGAATATTTGAATCCGCGTATCGATCCTCCGGCGATGTGGCCAGAAATGTGCATCGTCTCACAGTTTGCAGCTTGATCCCGCCAGTGATTGTCTTCCGTGCGCTGGCCATACGTGTTTTGGGATCCGGGAGCGGCGGTGCGGGCATAGGGGAAATATCGTTCGTGGCAGATTAATTGGAGAGCGGGGCGTATTTCCCAAGCGTACGCGATCACGTATCGCTTATAAAAGCGAGACGCTCCGAGCGTGTACCAATTATCTCGCTCTAATTCCAATCCGGTCGCTGCTCGATCTCGGGATCTCGTACGTGTCGAATCATTCCGGCGATGATTTGATTAGAGACTTGACCGCCGTCGCGAGCCAACAGCTTTGCTTGGACACGCGTGACTTTTTGTCTCCTGCACTTCGACCCGTTAAAACTTTGATTCCAGAGCCGACGAGACTTATGAGAATCGACAATGTTTTCGCTGATGATTTGATTAGAGACTTGACCGCCGTCATCAACAGCTTTGGTCGGACACGCGTTATTCTCTTTTTTGCCTCCTGCACTTTGTACCGTTAAAACTTTGATTCCAGAGCCGACGAGGCGACGAGACTTATGAGAATTGAAAATGTTTTCGCGGACGTCCGAAAAGTTTGATTTGTACGCGGAACTTCCGCGATACGTAGAGTTCCGTCGAGATCTAATCCGAGAGGTATCGAATGTCCCGCGGTCGAATGAAGAGTGGTATGCGAGATAAATGCTTTCCTACATCTGCCCGCCGGCTATCGGATTATAGGAACAGTCAACTTTAATTCGCGAATTCTCCTGCGGTTGTCGCTCGAATTTCCAGGGAATTGATTCGCGCGTGGGTGGAGATTGGCCGGGGCATGCAAAGTATGTCGAGTTGTCGAATTGAGCGGATACGTCTCGATCGTCGAGTACCGCAAACCGCATCGGAGTTCTACTCCGATGCAACGAAACTCTCTCAATCTATCTCTCACTTTCTCACTCCCACTCCGGGACTCGGTAATATCGGTTTTCCAAGCACTGACGCCTTCGCACTGCGAGTCAATTACACTGGCCTGCGATGTAGAATTTGATCGTCGTATCCGTCCAGAGTGGCAAAGCGTTAATCGACCAGACAATTCTGTTCCGTCACGTTTGTTATTCTGCGTTGTGTCACATTGCGGCACTCTATTTTAGCGCTTTGAAATATTTGAACTTTCGGTCATGTGCGGCTGTCACGGCACTCGCCGCTTCGAGGAACCGGAGCCGCGAACTGCGAATGGAGGTGACAGTATGAGGCTCGTTAATATTCATTAAGCGTGAATATTTTTCCCGGCGTCTGTCCGTTCATTGATCGATTAAAGGCCGAATGCGCTCGTAGACACGTTCGCTGAATGCGAACGGCGAAACGGTCGAATGCCCAATACAACTTTATCGCAACTCGCTCCATTCTTGGTTATTTTGTTCGTCGCACAATTTGCCTGCGACAGTAGCGTGTTTTTTCGTCCCTCAGTCGATGTACGAAAAAAAGAAACATATTCGAACACAGCACATGTCCGACCGATGAATCGGACGTCGAGAGTACAAATAACGTTCGTTAGCGCGCGATAAATAAATCCTCGACAAATCTGACGTCTTCGGACAATTCAAATTAGTGTTTTTCACGTTTTCATCGAAGCCCACCCTCTCGACCAGGGGGGAGGGGGATAGTTTGCCGAACGCTCAGGGAGTAGATTAATAATTTAGCCGGGCGTCCATTTGAACTTGATACATCTAATAGGTATCGATCAGCCGGCAGGACACGGCACACGACTGCTAGACGACAAAAACGTGTCGAAGCACTTTCGCGAGGCCTGCCAAAGGTCAAAAGTGTAGCGCGAATTAGGCAGGCTCCATTTGAATAATACATCGCGTCGAAATTATCGCACCCACCCCGGAATGGCATCGATGCCCGCCAAGGCTCGCCAGGGGCCTCATAAACATCACCCACGCGGAGAGCCGACCTCTCCAGTCTTCCTAACCTTCGGTGCAGAAATTCAATTCGCACCGAGCATTTTACATCTTACGCATACGTTCGACAATGATACGAACCCACCCGATCGCATAACAGTGTACACGTAGGGCTGCTACTCGATGCACGAACTCTGATCACGTGTGCTTCTATAGGGTGATACGCTCCTCGGCGCATATCTTTACGAGGCAAAGGACGTAAAAGCTCGAAAGGCTTCGACGTTCTCCTTGAGTCGACCGCGACACATCGCCGTTCGCAGGCTGGCAGGCTGGCAGGCTGGCACTCCTTATCCGTGATCTGCTTCTCGGCGGAAGGACTCGCACGCAAAGGAGCGGGAGGCGTCCATCAGCGAAACGTGCCTGGCACAGGTCCCCGAGTGTGAACGATCAGATAAGGGGAGCCCGATAATCGACGCCGCTTCGTTCGTCGGCACACGTGCTCGTCTCGTTACGCTCGATTAACCGTCGCGGTTGCCGGCTGTGACGCTCTGCGGCCCCATCCTCATTGGCACGCCCACGTCCTCGGAGTCGCGGCGCCACGAAACACACACGATCAACCGCGATTTCTCCTCTTCCGAGCCCGACGCCGACAGGGTAAACAACCGGCGCGGTTGCGGAATCGAATGGTCACCGCGAGCGGGGAGAGTGTCATCGGCAGGATCCGAGGTCGGAGTTATAGAAAACAGTGGGACGCAGTAGAGGGATGTGATGATCATCGGATACTTAAAGATTTATATTTTTTATCCATATTATTTTATATGAAGAATTACGTGCTGTCTACCTATGTGGAGAATCTGAAGATTTTTGATTAGTCCATTATCCGCCGAAATACAAAAATACAAAATTAAATAATGAAGTTAACTGAACATTTAGAAGTCGCAGTCATTGGAAGAAGACAATTTGAAACTGTGTCCAAAAAATGGTACATTGGCGAATAATAGGTTAAATTGGTTTTGGGTGTGTAGTTAAAGAATTTTCTTTTCTAGGCAGACGTATGTGACTTATTGTCGGCGGTGATAGCTTTCGATTGAGACAATGTCGGGTTCAGACTCATCGATCGGCTTGGTACCTTTGAGACCGATGTCGAATACTGATCGCGTCCGAACGGCACAAAGCGCCTATCGGCTCGAATTCCTACTTCTAGGATGACGCTGATCGCCCGCATGCTAGATGAACGACACCTTGGAGCCGTCCAAGGATCCGTCGACGCGGAGCATTGAACCTCATCGCCGCGGCAGCGGGAAATATCGATTTCACGCTCGAAGACCGCCGAGCCCCTGATCCACTTCACTTGCCGGCGATACGCAATCTCTCGAACGTTCGTCTCCGCACTCCCGTCGATGCGGGCTGCCTGCAGTTTCTCGATTAGAGTTCGACTTCGTATCCGCGGCAGAAGACAGCCACTCAGAGTCGACGGTCTCCCGGCGCAAAGTTTTCTCCCCGTCGATCGACGCACGGTAACGTGGAGTGGGGTAAGACCGACCCAGAAATCGTAAACTTTACTTTAAACTGATGTATTTTCTATCTTTCCCACTAAAAGCTAATAATCTTAGTGTTTTTATTTAGCGCATGGTTTATTCTTTAAGTTGCATTAATTTGGATTCAAAATATCGCCTGAAACTTATGATTTTCTTAATAAATTAAAAACAGTGCTGCTAGGGCGGACTTGCCCCGGAACTGGGACAAAACCGTCCAACCTGTTAAAAAATGATTGAATCTTATATCCTTACATTATGGGGCAAGACCGGAATTATTATTATAATAGTAATGCGAACTTTGTCGAACGTGTTAAACGGGAATCACCGAATACATGGCGACCACCTATGTTGCATACTATCCAAACCATTGAATACTGACCAAAGGAAGATTTCTACCTTACAGTTGGTACAATGCAACGTACCTACATTCGAATGAATAAGGGCCTAGTGCGGATTTGCCCCATGTACGGATTTACCCCACTGCACCGTATATCGAGCCGCACGGCGAAATACGCAGACGAAGTTTTGCCATCCCGATCGAGTGACTCGACTTGGCACTTGATCGGCAGACGTCGAGTGCCGAGGCTCGCGACGACGTTATTCACGTGGAGCTTATTGTGACACAACGGGCGCGCAGATTCGATCGATACGTCCCCCTTTTCTTCGAGGCACTTGACATTCCGAGCGCGCCGGCACCTCGTTTACACGTCACTGCGGTAACGAGAGTATAAAGATTCCTCTAACGAGGGTGACGACTGGCGTGGTCGGTCGCCTCCCCCGACGGCGGCCCGTCGAAGTCATGCACACCGACGCCCGATGACGCTAATCGGCTCTACACGCGCAGACTTTAAATCTCAGCGCATCAGATTCCTACACAGGAAGTTACCGAACGAGTCTACGTAAGCTTCTGTTCTCCTGCCTGCGCGTCTTACGACATGTTACGACATGGCTTCAGACGTACGATGTCGTGGGCAATATCTTCTGTTAATTCTCCGCAATGAAGATTCATATCTTCGTCATGTAGTATATCAAAGAGGAGTCACGGGATACAAGATTAAGTCCCACAGCATTGAACATATACCAGCGTAACGCGAATTTATGGCGGTTCGCGAAAGCGTTAACGACCGTATCCTCTTTCATCGGCCGTCGTCGGCGAGCAAATATGCCAGGACTCTGAGCGATGATCACCCCGGATCATCGGGCGGTTAGGTGCACTTTTCCTCGACTCGTGTTCGCCGAGCGGGTGAATCGCGCGAACGACACGTGGAGACAGAGTGACGCCCTTGCGTCGCGACGCTCCGACGGCCTTGAACCCGCCGCCCGCAAGCTTCTCCTTTGTGGCCGTTCTCTAGATTTCCCAGAAGGCCAGGGTCACTATCGCGTAACACGTCTGTCGCTCGGTTCGATCGCCGATTTACATCCACGTGGAGTCCGTTACGTTCGAGCGTCCGATGAACGATTACGCTTATGCGCCACCTCATTACCTCGCAATTTCGCTGGGAGAGCGTGCAGGTGCGTTATCAGTAACGTTGCGAGTTTCGATCACTGTGCCGATAAGGGTGTGCACGCGAGCCACGCGACCCTCGCAGAAGTGCATTCAGCCTGCGGACAGGACGTAATTTGAGGCAGTTGGATCGTTTAGTTGCGCGACGAGGCGAAGAAAGGATCTTTATGGCAGCTTCGATGCGAATACGATTGTCGGCTTCAAGCGCGAATAAGCACGGCTCGTAACTTATTCATCCAGGTGTGTTATAGGTTCTGTCTCGGAACGTTGCATTTTTATAGACTGTCAGGGAGATTTAGATCCGCGCCTGTTTTGGGCAGCGGATGAAATATGCGATGACTTTATGCGACGCGCGAGAGTATTTCACCTCGTCGGTAAAATTTGTAGACACCGGCGAGATCTATGTCCCTTGATGGTGTAAACCGGAGCGCTTCCGTTACAGTTGTCTGCGAGACGTGAAAATTACATGAGTCCGAAGGTAGAGAAGGTCGGAACTCCACCATTCTCAATTCCATTACTGGTCTCTGCACCGGGATAAACGTTGCTCTCGGAGTCTTCCCCGTAAAAATCGTGGTACGTAACCGTGCCGGAGACGCATAATTTACATAATCGCTTACGCAACCGGTTTGTATAACCGACGCCGCGCGACGTTATTAGCGCCGGCAGCGGCAGCCCCGACGACAATTTCTGCTGACGTTCTTTCGATTGCTCTCCCGGGCGTACAAAGAAAATCGACGACGGCGTCAATTACTTTCAACGCTTCTCACGTTAAGAACCCGCGCTCTCGAAACAACCTTGCACGTCATCCGGCTCGCTTGACTATCCAATTAAACGAGCCAGCGACGTACATTCTTTCGCCGCTCGCCGATTTCCGCGGAAACGGACGTAATTAACTTCATCAGTGCCATGCGTCCAACTTTCGAGCGAGCGCGAAGGTCAGCCGACTACCGATTAACGTTCGACCGCGAAGCAAAGGGGCGAAATTATTTTCTCCGAACCGATTGAACTTGCTGTCCGCGCTTCTTACGGATTCGTGCGTGGCGATATGAAGTTTCAAGCGAGGCTAGCGCGACAAAAGGATCGAGGCCAGTTACCGGAGCGAATCGCATTACTCGTGACCGTTGCCCGCTTTGCGTCGGCTATTGCAAGAACAATTCGATTTAACGAGCTTTTTTTCATCCCCCTGACGAACGTGACATCCGAGTTCGCGGAATACCGCGAGCTCGGCCAGTGTCGGTAATGCTCGCGCTTATTGCATTCAACGGCCGGCTTTTATAAGATCGTTAACCCGCCACCGAACGTGCGCGGCCGTCGAGTGCTCTTTAATTACAGCCCCGCGAACTCTCGGCGTAGAACAGTTTTTTTCCCCCCGCCGTTGGCAGGCGAACCGTTAAACGTTTATCGGCCGACCTTCGATAACGAACGCATTTCGAGATCCGGTGGTGCTGAAAGCGCGCGGAATGCGCAGCGTTTCCGCGCGGAAGCTTTAAATGCGTTTAATGGCGCTAAGAGCCGAAGCGTGTACGCCGCGCGAGTAAACATTGACCCTCGCCAATGAGTCGAGGATAATGTAAAGGGCCCCTTGCTCCCGACGAACGAGGGGCGATGAAACTTATGGCGGAAAGATGGGCGCGAGCTTTCACCTTTCCTAAGTTCGCTGAAACTGGCCTAATACGCCGGCGTGCCTCGTTATAGGGTTAGCATCGATCGGCGAGCGAATAGAAGACAGAACGGCCCGTCGTTTCCGTCGCTAGACGTCGGAGATAACTCACTCAATCCTCTGTAAAGCTTCTTCTAGCCAACCGTTGTCCTCTGCAGATGTTGTTGGGAAAGGGACGTGTAAAACGTGCCAAGACGATACGTGAGACTTGAAAAGTGTACCCATGCATGTGGATTAAGTCCGACCCCGAGGAGCCTTGATCGCTGCGCAGTAAACAAAGAAACACTTGTATCCGTCGAGACCCGCCCACGCTGGAACATCAGACTCTCGTCGGGACGGATGGGTTTCCGGCTCCGAGGCTCGGGGTAAAAAGAAGCCGCGACACTCCGCGAGTCGGTGGATCGCATTAATTTCGTCTCGGTGCCATTCGTGGCAGCTCGAGCTTCCACCCCTCCCTCTGTCGGAAAGCACGTCCCGAAAGCACGGGCGAGAAGCAGGGGCCGGTATCGTGACAAAGCTGTGGCAAAAGCGTAGGAAGAAGGCGACGGCGGACGCGCAAACAGTTGGCAGACTGCCCGCTGCACTTGACCCCGCACATTTGTACGTGACCCCCTTGCACGTGGTGTTCCGCACTGCGAGCGGTCGGGGTCACGGTCGATTCTCATTTCAATGATACGCAGCGCTATCCGCCGGCGACACGTGTCCCTTTAATCGTCCAACGACCGGATGCAAAAGTGGCGATCGCCGTCAGCGGGTGACTCGCTCGCTCGTTCGCTGTTTAGAGTCTGCGGGAAGGGACGTCGAGTTATGTAAGTTTTATGGACCCGACGCGACGGAGTTTTTGTAGTAAAGGTTTTACGATGCAGGCCGCCGCGTCGCGGGGATCTCTGACTTTGAAGAATGTGGATGGACCGCTCTCGGGGGGTGAGGGGGATGAGGGCCGTGGGACGTTTTGATGGATTTATCTCGGATCGAAGAAGGCTTAGGTTTCTGTTTTATAATGATAGCCAGAGAGGTAGCTGTACGTATCGGGCTCGATGCGAAGTGGAGTACACCGCGCAGCCGACGGGAATGTAAGTCCTTTATCGCGAGTAAAATTAATGACGTTATTTCAGTGCCATGCCTCTCGAGAGTCGCAGATCTTAACGCGGAGAATTATGTCGCGCTAAAGTATGGATTTAAGTTTCTTTAATGTCCGTCGTTCTGTTCCCGGGCTCTCTCGCGTTCGTATCGTAACCCGGATAAAGTCCGAGTGGGCCGCTACACTTTCATGTTCGTCCGTTGGTACCGCTGAGAGCCATGGGGGTTCCTGCATCGGCTGCATTCCATTTCTGTCGCTCGATATCTTCGTTCAACGCGATGGAAGCAAACGTGCATTTCCAATCGACGACCAGCACAATCGTCAGTCGTCGGCTAGGGTGTTTTTCCATCGCGTCCGGAAACGAAATTATCTTTTATCACTCTCCGTTGATTGGACTCGGCAGACTTTTTTTTTCGAGGCGCCCAGGGCTCCTTCCGCGTCGACCCCGTCTCAATCATACCGTTGATCGATCAAATTTTAACCTGGGATCAAATCTCACCCCGTCGCCACCCCCCGTTACACGGCAAAGCGACGAGCTCAACGTATTTTCCCCTTCGGGAGACTTCAGTTGCAAGGCGCGTCGCTTTGATTCGACGCCGACAAAGAAGCCGCGACGCTCGCGATCGACTTCCGTTTCTCTCGATCGAACTCGGCCGCTAATGTCCCGACGAACAATCTTTCGCATCAATGACCGCCGCAGTCTCTCCCGTGCATTTCCGCCATTTTACCGGCCGGAAGAGCGTCGCCCGTAATTTTATTCGCCCCCCGTCCGCAATCACAGTCGACGCATTTCCTGCGAATCTTCGGCGAGGGTTGAATTCGAAATTTCGCAGGCCGCGGAAAATGGTAACCCGGCAGCAGTTCGACTCGTCAGTTGGGATTCGTCGGCGGCGGACAAATTTCATCAGCATTTTCGTTATCGCTCGGGTTCGCATTCATTATTCATGCACCGTTATGCCTGATGGGAATAAAGGTCGGACGCCCTTCAGGACGATACGGAGCCGTCCGCTTCCTCTTCCCTGATGCGTCAAGAGGGTCACGGGGGTTCAGAGCGATAAAGGCGTCGAGAGGCACCGACGGAGGGATGCCCGGAACTGATTAAGCGTATGAAGGGTGACGAGAGCCGATGGCTCCGCTTATCGGGGAATTTAAGCTTCCAATAATCCCCTCTTCAGCGCTCGGCCTCTTTGCCTTCGATCCGCCGACTCGGAATTCGCCTCGCCGCTTTCATCCTTTGTGTCTCATCGCCCGACGTCTGTTGGCGTGAGAGCGTTTTTTCATCAAATTGGAAAATCTCCCGACGCTCGCCGGAGCGAACCTCTCTCCTCCTTTACGATCCGCGCCAAAGAGAGTGTGCGTGTACGTGTACAGTAACTTCAGGCGCGGCTCAAGTTTTTCCGACGGCCGCCACCCAACGTTAGCACTGCCGATAATTCGCGGACTCCGAGATCCACGGAACTTTTACTTCACAATTCGATCGACTTTTTCTGCGAGTCTTCACGATCAGCTTGCCCCGGACTTGCCCGGCTTTTTCCTGCCGCTCCCAAGGCAGCCCCATCGATTTGACGAGCCACTCGTAACGTCCAGTTCGCTGGAAGTTATTACGGTCATTTTTGACGTGCAGGGAAAAAAGAGAGACGAAACTGCCCCCGTTTACGGTTCGGTACCGTTGAAAAGCTCTCGAGTGCTAGATTGCGACACGGTATTGCTCGGCGATAACGACGATTTCCCGACAATTTTCCGACGTTAGCCTATCGACACCGTCGAGGCCCGGTTCCGCGAACGGAGCGATTCGGCTTATCGAGATGAGATCTTCCGATGAGATTTCCGATGGACTGGGAACGTTCATCCGCACTTCGGATTCTATCCTCCCCGTAGTAGGTCGCCAGTTCGACAGTGTCTTTTCAGTGCCGCTCATATGAAACTCTTACCGTTCCGCGCCACTCTCGACATGTCGATTCCCGCTATCCTAACGCTGCTCTTCGGATCATCGTCAGTGTACAGCGACTCCGACGACGTATATCGACATCAAGGTCCTGAAGCCACTTACGTCGATGAGCTTTACCAAAAATTTTCTCCGAGCCTGAACGTGGACTACGAGGCAGTCACGAAGTGCGCGGCTCTCGCTTCGAAGCATTACTATCATCATGGCAGACGCCTCGTCCTAGTCTGTCCCGACTGCGGTGCCCTGGAAGCCAAGATCACACACGCCCTCATGCTGGCCAGACCTCTCGTGCTGTCCAACCGACCCGAGCTCATGAAGAATCAGCGAACTCCCGGCTTCATGATCATCGACCGGTCTCCGAACCTGTCCTCCCTTCATCAACTTTTTCGCTCGCCCAGCAGGTTCGTGCGCAGATCCCAGTCCCTGGTCATCAGCACGGCTCCCGAGGAGGCAGTACTCTCCGTTCTGCGCGTCGGCTGGAAGACGGGCTTTCGTGATATGGCGATTATGATGTTCAACGGCGAGCACAGCGGAACTATCGTCTGGGGTAACATGAGAGACGGCGAGTTCGTGCTGGATAACGTCGGTCGATGTAAGCCGCTGGAAGGCAGGTTCGAGAGAGAGCGGGCTCCAGGCTTCTTTCGCCAGCTCTGTCCCGACGGACCCTGTACTTTGACCTACGGCAGCATCACCGACGATGCCGCTGCCGTGAAATACTGGCGGGGCGACGGAGAACAGCAGAAGAAGAAAGGTACGAGTCTACGTTCCTCTCTCTCTCTCTCTCTCTCTCGGAACTTTCTTTTTTGCCGTTGTCGGGGGTGCACGTACGGAAAATTGCGATCTCGCGTCTCTTTCGACTTTCTCGCGGAAAATCCTTTCCATCCTTGGGCTTATCCTCGAAACTTTTTCGCAACGCTCCTCGTCCGCCTTGTTCGCATGTGTAATCTTCGCTTCCAGCTCAAGTACTGGCAGCTAATTCCACGACGCACGCCTCTTCCAGTCCCGCTGCACATTAAGACTACACAACGGAACCTCTTCCAATTTCTCTCGACTCGCACAATGGCATTCTTCTCCGTCGACTACATCGATCCTACCCTCAGAGGCGTTCTTTCTACAATTCGTGCGAAGGAACGTCGAACTCGTCCCGAAAGGGTCGCGTGGCCAGCACATTCGACCCCCTCTGCGCACCCTTTTCTTTCCACCCCCGACGCATTCCTTGGGTGCAATTGCTCAGGATCGAAAATTCAATCGAAATTCCTAGGGGTCAAGCCGGGCTACGAGACGATCGGCGGAATGCTGATACGCAGATTCGGCGGCTTCTACAACGTGTCCATCCAGCGAAACGTCTACGGCAATACTTCGTGGGCGATGGCCAGGAAGAAGATGCTGGACGAGGAGACGGACGTCTTCAAGGGTCTCGTGCCGCGTGATATGAAGTATCTCGAGGACGTGGAGATCGTGTGTTGGTACAGATACAGGAACATGGTATTCGCGGCGAAGGTGCATTATCGATCGCTCGGCAACGACATGTTCAAGTTGCTGCTGCCGTTCAGCCTCGTCGTCTGGATGTGCATCATATCGATGGCGGTCGTTTATCTTGCGCTCGTGCGTGTACTGAAGCGGCTGTCGAGCATCGGCCTCATCGGCGATAGGCTGACGTTCATGCAAATTTGTAGCGTCACCATCGCCCAGAGTGTCACCTACCCGAGAAAGATAGGCCTGCGGCTGGTACTCGCCATCTGGATGCTCCTCTCGCTCCATCTCAACATCGTCTACAACAGCACCTTCACCAGCTCCTTGGCCAGGCCCGACATCGAGGACCAATTGCAGAACCTCAAGGACCTCATCAAGTCCGGACAGTCCGTCGGCGGGCCGGGGGTGATCCTGTCTTACTTCGAGAACGTCAGCGACCCAGTAGCGAAAGATTTGCACAGTAGGTACGCTCGCCTAACTCTGACGAGCGCCGAACTTCCAGCGAAGAATTTTCCCGTTATCCCGAATAAGCTGCTCGCTATGAAATGTAAGAGGCCCTAGCGTGCCGGGAACTTTACACGCTGAAATGTTTAAACTTAGAGCGCCGGGTCGTAGGTAATCTCGGGCAAGTTTCATCTAGGACAGTCATTTCGGAGAATCTTTAAGCGCGTCGGAAAATTCTTCTATGGCCACCTCTCCTTCGGACGAGGCAGTCGCGCGTATCGCAAATATTGTCCAGAGTTCGTTGCGCATTCGGCAACGGGCTTTCTTCGGGCGGCGGGGCAAGGGCGTAAAGGGCCGAAACTTTTGATGAGCAGATATCGAGTTATGGACTCCGAGAGCGCCCTGGAAGCGATATTTAGCGAGAACATGGTGGGCGTGGTCCAGCACTTCACCGTCGACAAGCTGAACTGGGAGTACAGGGCAAACATGAGCATGAGGCTGTACACGATGCCGGAACCGGTTCTCAAGATACCGGCGTTTTTCTTCGTCCGCAAGGGCCACCCCTACCGTTATCCCTTTCGGCGAGTGGTGACGAGGAGTCGGGAGACAGGGCTGCTGGATCGGTGGGTGAAGAGCTACTTGATCGACGAGGACAGAGGGATAACTCAGGAATTCGACAGCGAGATACTCAATCTCACCCATCTATCCGGTGTCTTTCATTTGTTTCTCATCTGTCACGCGTTGAGCATCGTCGTCTTCGTCATCGAGCTAAACTGCGTTCGCATTCGCAGACTCGCCCGACGTCTGACAGGAAAGTAGAGACTTCAACCGGCTGTAAGTCCCGTCGACAGTTTCGTCAATAAAGACCAACGCGCGTACTTCCACTTTGAGCGAACGTCAGCGACGCGTTTGCCAATGCTCCCATAATTACAGCATCCTAGGAAACGGTTATTGTTTACCCAGAATCGCATTGGACGGCACCTCATTGAATCGCTTATCGCCGCCGCCGGCTGGCAACATTTTCGCGATCATTTCCAATATCCGCAGCGGGCATTGCTCTCGGCCAATTGAGCATTACATTAACGATACCATTGTTCGGGTCGAGTGGCGAATAATGTGGGCTCGGTTAACGGTCGGATTTAAAACCCTTCCCTTTCGAGCGATCTGCCCACTCGCCGCTTCGCCCATTCATCCTCTCATTGTCTGCCGCCCCCCTCCCGTCCGGACGCGCGACCGCTTTTTGCTCCCTGAAAGCCCCGATAACGTCACGACGATGGCGAAGGGTGCAAAAACTAAGCCCGGCCGAATTAAACTTCTGCGAATGGCGCTTTGATTATCGACTCCGACCGTCTTTGTTCACCGTCGAGCGAGAAGCTTCGAAACGTTCGGCCGCGCTCAGCGTCCGGCTCTGAGCGAAAGTTTTTCGCGGACAGAGGGGTGGGGCTTGATTATCGATTCCGGCGCCTCTTTATTCGCCCTTCTAGTCTGCGACGATATCCGAGTCGCGGCGACGCTCATTCGTTTGGCGGAACGACGCGCGAGTCGAAGTTATTAGAGACCGTTAGCTACGCCCGCGTGAGGTTCGGCCTTGAGGGCCAAGGAGAAGGACGCCGGGGCGACGTCGGGGTGGGGGGGGGGGGGGGGGAGGGGGCAGGGTGGCAAATAATTTATCGCAGTCGAGAGATGGAATCGGGAGAAGCTCCCGGCGGGCGTGACGAGGGAAGATTGCCGGGGACTACAGGCTCTAATGTCGACATTAGAGGCGAAACGCGACGTAACGAAGTGTCACATCACCTCGTTACGCAGACCGTGGCAGCGTTGCACGGCGAAGCGACCTCTGCCACGGCAACCCGCGACTCCTGGGCTGTCCATGGCAGTAGTCAGGCAAGACGGTATGGTCAGACCGAGATCCGATTCCGTTCTCGTTCGCCGCACGAATCTTTCCGCCAAGACCATTCGACGGGCGCGAAGCGTATTTCATTATTATCTGATGCCCGAGTCAGAGGCCCGTGGCAATTTGCCCGGGCCAAAAATAGCCTTGAACGGAATCGGGAGACCCGGCACGCCCGTTCATCCCCCGACCACGTAGCATTTTTATTCGCCCGGTAGGCGAACGACGCTCGCTACTTTTTTACGGTCCGGAATCCTGAATGACGGATATTAGATTTACGACTGACGCGTCGGTGGAATGCCTCGCCTCTGTCGCTGAGCTACCGACCTACGGTTCCAAGGTGGGCTCGTAGGTGCTGCGACTTCTGCTCGATCCGGTCGAGCGTGAAATGAGCCGGTCAAAGCGCTATGAGCGTAATCAAAAGCCGCGATATCCGGACACGACGGAAGCGTCGTTAACACGGATCGCAATTATAGGAAAACGATTCGGTAGTATCGTTCGCTCGGATTGAGATTTTATCATGGCCTCCGCTAATCTATGCGGACACGCGGTTATCGCTTAATTTCACGTATGATCACCGACGACGTTTAATTCGAAGACCCCTTTCTCTTTAATTCCCCGCTTTATGACGACGGCCGCTCTCACTTTCCATCGAATTACGTAATTCGTCTAATTTCGCGCGATCGAATTTAAGCGACTATTGTATAATTTCTCACTGCTATTAAGAACGTCGTCGTTTCACGATCTATATCTTATACCTGGCACGTCGGCCGATGGTAATAATAGGACGTAATAATAGGACGAGGTAAGCTCTCACTATCGATGACTCCGACAAATTGTTCCCCGTAATGACTGATTCGGTGGAAAATGGCGACGGGACGTTCGGTGCCGTGTCCGGCCATCGTCTTTTTCATTGTTCCGCCGCGCGATCGATGATCGTCGACCGTGCGCCGTTTAATCTTTGCCAACCGCGCTACTGGCGATGACACGTTACGGTTAATTGCTCCATCACGATATCCCACCTTAACTCGATTGCGCGAGCAGAGATTGAGGATGTCCCTACGCGGAGTGGATGGCCCGTCGGCTCGTCGATCGACGTCCATAATCAAGCCCATATCGTGACGTCCTTCGGTTAATTGCGGACGTTCGACGTGTGCGCAGGCCAGCGTACGCGTAGGTGAGCGTCCGGGCCGCATCGGGAGAGTGTCCGTTGACTCGATCCATCGTCGACGCCTCCTAATTTTCGGAGGTTGCCCGATAATGGCGACACGCACCTAGCGCTAATTACGTACAGTCGCGCGTATAATTGTTTCATTAGCGGCCTCGGTCGTCGTTCGTTAACTCGCCGCTAACGGGGTCGAAGCTCGAGGATAAATCCGGACGAACGCACTATGCTTTTACGAAGGTCGGCAAAAAATTGCACTCTCGTCGAGAGTTGATGACGATAATCTAGCATTGTTAGCTGCGCCATCGGCGAATTTGTTGGAAAATGCGTACGATCGCGGAGAGTGTCGGTCGGAACAGCATCAGAGGCGTCTTTCGGGCCTGTCGTTTGTTAACGAAAATTAACGCGGGCGAACGAAAATTCTACCCGGCGGCGAGAATTCACAGAACCACCGTCCGGATAGGTGGCCGACGTAAACGTTATTTGCCAGCGATTTTAATTACTTTCCGATACAGCGAGGGGGGTAGAGGTCGTGCGGCCGCATTCGAAAACGAGCGAAAAAGTCGAAATTCGTTCGATGCATACACATGAGCCTGCACCCCCCTAACCTCCCTTCCTGCAGTTTTGCTCGATATCAACGCGCTCGGAGAGTCGAAAAATTCGAAATTTACCGTTTCGCCAAATAGGGTGGGAAAAAAGCGGGCTGGCGGATGGGAAAGACGTGCGGAGGCTGATGAAATTTCGGATTCGACTCGACCCCCGCCCACTCTTACGTTCAATCAGCGAGCGCCAGAACGCGAGCGACGGTGAGATTTTTCCGTAAATAAAAAAGCGCCGCGTCATCGTTCGCAGGGTAATCGCGCGATGACAGATGGCGCTGTCGATGGGGGGGGGTGAAAAAAGTGCCCGTGAGACCGCGACCGCGGACTCTGGCAACGATCGAAGGGTGAAACACTCGAAAACAACTCGAAAGAAATGCCATTGAATACGCCCCCGCGATCCTCCGCGCCTCGCGTCCTCGGCGAAGCTCGGCAATGTTCGCGGAGGGGGGGCGCAGAATCGTGGATTGGCGTTATTACGATGTCCGCCGGATTATTCAGGGTTCGTGATAAAGTGGCCCGCTCTCGTAAGCGGCGCCGTTTGATTAATGACGCCTCTTTGTTATTACTTTCGCCGCGGGACTCTCTCCCTCCCGCTTCGCGTCTCATTTCCCATCCCACTCCCGCATTCACTCTCCGTACTTCTCGCACGTCCTTCATCCGGGCTCGGTCAAAAAATTATTTGCACGCGCGAGGATTCGGAATACAATTTTTCTCCTTCGTAATAAGTCCTAACAATCCTCAAATCTTTTTTCATCCATTTATATCGTCAAAGCACTGCGTATTTCCTTCTTCCGCGTTGTCCGCATTTCAACGAATCCGTCACGGTTTCCTGGCCAGACCTCTTGACACCGAGTCGGTCAGGACGAGACAATGTCGGAATCCGTTTCGGATGTTCTTTCGCCTCGACTGCCGAGAATTGTCAATCTCGCCTCGAGTCGCGGGATTAGAGGTATACAGCGCGTGCCGTAAACAGGATCGCGTACAGATTGAGGGAAGTAAGCCAACGTCGACCCACGCGCCTTGCACACTCGCTCGGCCACCGTGTACGTGGACACCGACACAAGGACGTAGGACGGCATGTACCGCGTTTCACACTCGCCTCACATTTGTCCGCTGCCAGCGTAGAACGGAATCTCGCCGCGGTTGGTCCTCAGCGATTCCTGACGTTACGTGACTCTCATGTCGGCTCGAGAGGGCCGAAAAACTCATGACGACTTGTCGCCTTCCCGACTCCGTATGCTCCGGGCGTTAGTCGGATTTTCTCGGGATCCGAGTGGGAGGAGGCGAGCGCGTGAAAACGTGCGGACGATGCCTGAGACTCCTCGGTCGGTTCATTCTCTGGTCACTTTCGGACCACCCTTCCGCCCTCTTATTCCGACAAATGCGATTTAAGCCCGAGGAAATTGCAGACGGATCGCTCCAAGATTCTCACTTCTCCTTGAACCGCGCCCCGGGAACATTTCGGCCAGAAACGGTATTAATGTCAGAGTGATTCGCGTATTTCACGATTCATTGATTGGTTGCCTTTGTATATTACTTCTGCCAATTTATTACCGTTACCGAAGATGGTCGAATTTCGACGTGGACGTCCTTGAACAGGATCAGTCATGTCGTACGAGGATAACAATCGTATCCGTATCGAGCAGCGAACGCTTCCGACAATGGTCGTCCGTCGATATCGGAGTCGTAAATTCCATCGCGAGATTAACGTCCCAATTCCGAATGAGCGGAATCTAATTACGGCGCCCAGCTTTTTTCCATATCCTTGCCCGACATCTCCGTCCATTAGGGCGTCGATCGCGATAACAGATGGGCATATACGGGATCGGCCGACGGAACGTGCTCGGATCATCCCGTTCAATTGTTTTCCGATATAAAGCTCGTAGCGGCGGCCGCTGGGATCCCATTAAAACGTTCATAGCTCGCTGGGCGGCGTTAATGTATCATTATTCGCCGACGCCGTCCAGATTTGAGCGTTCGACGATTCGTGCGGACAACTCGCCCCGGCCGAGCCGCTCTCATGTCGCGGATTTATCCGGCACCCCGGATATGAAAGCCTGCCTTCCGCTCGTCCGATCGTAATAATTCCGCGAGTCGCGCAGCGCGTTCGTTGAACGGCGGATTCCCGGTACGTTAATGCGATCGGGATATACATATTCAGGGCAAAAAGCGAAAGTTGAACGACGCTGGAAGCGTATCGCGAAATTAGCGAAAATGAATTAGCACTTCGTACGTCGGCTTCCGGGAAGGCTGGCAGGGGAGGAGAGAGCGTTTATGCGAAGGGGGTGAGGGATCCGGAGGATGATAAATGGGCGAGGCCCGCTGAAAGTGTGAAGGACGCTAGGGATGCCACTTGCGAAAATGGCAATTCGCTCGGAGGAGTAATGAACGGCTGCTAGAAGCGTACACTCGCGAGATATCGAGCCAACGTCCCCTCTGCCCGCAATTTATATTCATTGACGGCAAATGTAAACCACCCTCTTCATTGGGGCATCGTGACATCGTGCTCGGGGATGTTTTACACGCTCGCGAGCGCCGTACACTCTCGACGCGTCGCGGCGCACCTCCTCGAATAAATCTGTCTGACCCTGGCGTTTGATCGGTCGCGCGTAAAAATTCCTGCCTTCGTTCCGCCGGCTTTCCATTTGTTTCGGCGCAGATACCGTGGCGGGCGAATTCGTTCGCGTTGTCGGACGTCCGATGCGAGAGAAATTCTGCCCCAGACCGCTTTCATATCCTGCTTACGGCGAGATCGTCCTCGGCGCTTTAAAAAGCGAAGGTCGCAATAAAATAAATTCCATCAATTTCCGACAATCCAATATCGGGGCGGTACGCAAAGACACGGAGCTCGACGGGAGAGTGGCGACGAAAAAAACCTCCACCGATACTCGCTCAACATTTACAGGACTTTTTGTCGCCGACAGTTCAAGGTTCAGTTTGTCGAGAGCCTTGTCACGCACAGGATCCTGGGAACGGCACTCTCCCGAACGATCGTTTCCTGTTGCGCAACTTTGTTACGTATCCTTGCCAGTTTCGCAGAAGGATGCCGTATAAGGACAAAACGTAACTTTTATTTTTTTTCAAAAACCATCAGCGATAAACTTTCGAGCTTCTCGGCAATCGTCCTGTGCGACGCATTTTTTGAATTGAAGGAGCTCGGCTAGATGCGATGGGGCGAGATTTAAGGGATGAAAGTTGCGTAGGCGGGACAACTTGCGGGGCTGCACGCAGTAAACTTGTTCGCCGCGTTGCCGAGACTGGGAAAGCCGTAGATTAGACTGAGATAATCTCCCTGTCTCCTCGGATGGGGGTACTTGTATCCCGTTAATGAAGTACCGTATCGTCATAATCGGCCAGGCGGATCAGTACGCAACCCTATAAGCCAATGTTAATGCGCCGCGCTGCATTAAGGGGTGAAAATATTTGTTCCCGCTAAACACCGATAATTACGGTCGACGCAGGTAATACCCGACTTCGCTGACAGGAGGTAGCCGGCACCGAGTGCACACTGATCGAAACGAACAAATTGCTTCCTTCGCTGGGATCCAGAAGCGACGGTGTACTGACTCGGCCTAATTTATATGTACATTCGAACGAGGTCATTTTAATATGGTAATCGAGTACGTTGTCCCAGGATAAAGCACGTTCACGCTCGCGATACAGGCGTAAGACGAGTCCAATACCTTCGCCATTCATCGACGATTCATCCTAAATCACCATTCTAGAACGTGAAGGACGTAGATTAGTCCTACCAATCGAAACGCTCGAGGTAGTAAATATCGTCGTTCGGCCAATAATTTCGACACGTTCGAAAGCTATACGCTCCCAGCACGCGACGCTAGCAGTTAGTCGGCTTTCCACGTCTGCACATCCGCCGACTTGGCCGAGCTCCAAATTACGTCGGCCATCTGGCCGAAGGTAGCCGGCAGCTTTTTTGCCCCCGCTGTACCTCACTATTTTTTCCCAACGACACCCTCGATAGCTTTTTTCCGCGCGAAATGCAAATATTTCCTTCTTACGACCCTAGCATCCTGCCGCTGACAGATACTTCGGCCTCGTCGAGCAGGACTCTGACGCGTCGCGAACATTTTCCCGACACTCAACCCATCCCATTCGACTTGCCAACGGCAGCGGACATCTACTGCTACTTCCGTTCGATCTTGCGATCTTCCATTCGGCTCGCCTTTGACAGTCGACCGTGTCCTGACAGTGGCAACGATAGTACAATGTTTCGGGACAAGGCAGGTGCACCGACGCCTTTTAGTCAGTAGAAATCTGTCATACACTGGCCTCTCCCCATAGAGGCCAGATGTCTTCCGAAGATTTCTTTGACGTTAAAAAAAAAGGTACACCGATGCCAGACGCTTTTCGTTCTCGATCGCGCGAACGTCATGCTCGCCAGTGTGCGCGGATAGAACGTGGGATAAAAACGGACGGATGCCGGAAAAAGTTAGCGATTGAACGCTGGCCAAGGTTTAATAAAAAGAGACGTGCGCGCCGCTAAGAGTCTTGTCATTTCCGCCACGGATGATTGCGAGTTGAACGCTTTCCAAGACTGCGGTTTTTCGGTGTCATTAAAACGTAGTTGAGCCAGTTAACGGTTGAGAACACTGTACGCTTTGAGTGCGATCGTTCGGTGTTACGATACGATTTGTGAGATGTTCCTAAGGTATGCTCAGCTCTATTTCACGCAGACTTTGATGGCTTCCCGTAAGTCGAGCCGGCGATTCGCAATATTGAGTAGAATGGCAACAATTCCGGCAGGCCAGAAATTGAAACCAAGATCCTGGGGGTGCGGATTGCACCCGCGGTTGCTCCTGATTGGGCCAGAATGAATTCGAATGCATACAAAGGGATAGCAGCTCGTCGTCAGACTGCGGACGGATTGCGAGTTGGCATAGCGATGCTCTGCCACGGAGTGCTTTGGTGTGATATTGCGGCGTACCGCGAATAGTTGCGGAGGGGGGGGGGGGGGGGGGGGGGGGAGGGGTACCAGTTGTTAATACACGCTTCTCTCAGTGCCCGCCGCAATATCTCAAAGTTTGCACAAACAGCGTGCGCCGCATCGTGTCCACAATCCACTCGCGTCGAGTCGTCTGGATTTTCGACTCGTTTCAAAATTTGTGTCTGCCCCAATACATCCCTGCACATTTTCCCATGGCGTGACGCATGGTCATCTAATGCGACATCATATAGGTAGGAAGAGTTTTATGACTATGAGGCTGTCGCATTAAATACAGATATACATCCCCACTCTGTTCTCTTTCGTGCTGCTGGTCGCACGCATTAATTTTTCATTTATTAAAACCGCGATAAATGAATTCTTCCGTACTCGCTGACCCCTATCATAAAATTATCTATGTCACATCGCGACGGTACTGTCCCATGCCGCGAACTAAACTATTTCATACCCCATCTGTCGCATTAATAGCGCTCGGTCGGTTTGTCCGATGAATTATATTCAGTCGCATACTTGCTTTACCGGACGAAGCTCGAATCGATGATTAACCGACGCGTTGGCAGACATCTGCCCTCGCGATGGATGCCTCGCGATTGCCAGAATCGTCGCAGGCCTGCAAACAGTTTTCAACAACGGGATCTCGATGGCCGGACACGCTGATTATATCCGAACGATCGTTCCGATGTTCGCGCTCGTCCAGTATCGCAGCGAATTCATTATGCATGCCGGCCACGCACGCTTTCCACATCCCTGACCGCCGTTCAGGGAAAAAAAAACTTTTCGTGCCTCATTTCCTCGATCCGCTCATTCGTTCCTGCACATCGAGTGATGGATGGCTGACGTCCGAAATCGGCGTCGACGTCCGCGTGCACGCCCGCGCGCGAGGTGTGTGGCTGACAACCTTGATGCAAATATTGCCGGGGTCCTAGGCGAAGTCCGACTCGTTAATAAAATCCCCGGGCACCGTCAATTTCGCGGTCCATTTTCGGACGGTGAGAGACCTTCGATATTTTCCCCCTCCCTCCGCCCTTCGCCCGACGGATTCGGCTTAATGATTAATAGCCACGAAATTTACCGGACGCGAACCGTATACCTTTACACCGGACTTCACATTTTTTTCCCGCCTGCAAAATATTTCACAGTCGCAATGCATCCGTGCCTTCCGCGTCCTTCGGCCGGGGTGAAGGATGTCGAGCCTGCTTCAATATTTCGCGCGTCGTGCAAAAGTGCGCTCTAACACTGCCAGTCCGTCTCGCGTGAGCCAAACAATGCAGTCGATAATGACTGTTAAAGCTCTGCTCGTCGACGGATTCATCGCCGCTTCCCGGAAGCGCGTCGCTTCGTATGAATCCGTTACAAAACGGCGAGGATTAACTTGGAAACAAGTTTAATCGACGTGGAGAGAGAGCGCGCGCGTGCGATCGCCGCCGGACAGCTCTGGTTTATTAACGGCGGATCGACTAATTACGGACGAACCGATGCTTCATCCTGCACAGAGGGCAATGCGCAAATGTACCGTACACGCGAGAGCGATAATTCCAGGGTGCTGCCCTTGACCGCGAGGCAGAAAATATTAGCGTACATCCGACTGGCTCGGAGCGTAGGAGCGTGAACGATTTCATGATGGATCCAGCGCCGCTCGATCTCTATCGTCCGTCATGTCGCGAAACGGCCCCGACAAGCCAAACATATCGAACTATCGCCGCGAATAAATTTCTCAATACCCTCACGGCCGCGAGAGTACTCGCTCTTCAGTCCTCGCGAGCTTCCGACAAACGCTGAAATTCCATTATCGCCGATGTTAAGTGCAGTCTGCGGACGACGTTGAGCAAACGGAGGAGATAAACCGACGTTACCTTGCTAGACTCTCTATTAACTTCATAAGGGCTCGAAATATAGTTCACGGCCGAGAGCGCGCCGGGACGCGTGGGCGGCCAGGGTTGGGAGGGATGGACGTTTCTGAGAATAAAACGCAGTCCGTCGGTAACGAGCGTCCGAGATCGTCCTGCGATCCGACTCGCCGTAGGTGGAACTCTTCTTCCCCCCCTCGTAAGGCGTCTTCGTCCGAGCGAGCGAACGATCGCGGAATTACGCGGGACAATCCATAAACGCTTGTTTACCTGAATGACGGCGGAATGTAGTTCACGGCCGACGGTCCGCCGGGCGTCGTGTGTATCGACTGTGTTCGACTGTGAATGATAACGATAAAGCGCGTGACCGCTAGAGCTTGATGTTAGCACCGGAGTGCTGGGTGAAAATTGCTCGTCGGCCACTCGTTTCCGGAAACGATAACTACTCGCCGCGAGTTAATTGACGCGACTCGTTACCGTTCGGAAGGTCGTCGAACATTCGCCTGTAGGTCGTCTTTCCTTCACTCGACGTAAGTCTCATTATCGCGACCTGTCCTTACGTGCCGTTCGAATCCGGAATATTCTCGCCGGTCCGTTCATGAAATTTTCGCTTTATACGCACACTCGAGTCAATGACGGCCGGATCAATCGAAATGGACAGGATCAATTTGCAGCGAAATCCGCGCCTACCGACCGAGTCTAATGCATTTCGGATTTGCCATGGAGCGGCCTTGACCTCGACTTTAACTGACGCCGTCCTTCCCTGCGCGGCTCGCGTGCCAACGATATTTGAGAGATCGGCGCTCGTAAAAAGAAAACATACGTCGCGGGTCGAGAATAATATCGTTCGCCCTCGCGCGTGCGCCGTTCTTACGCTCTATTATCATCGCTGGGAAGAGGCGGCCGGCCGTTCGAGCTTTAATCCGAGCGCGTACGTTCGCACGACCGCCGGCCGGCTCCATTAATCTCGAATATGGAATCCTCGAATTAAGGGGGCAGAGCAAGGGCAGACGGGCTTCTATTTGCGTGCGTCACCGGCTGCGTAGAGGCCCTATCGCACGCACCGACGCCAATGACTACACTGTCAGCTATCTGTTTGCCGCGATCGCGCACGCATGATTTAACCCTGACACACATGTGCGTATGCAGAAATTGCATGGTTTCATGCGAAAAAATTGGGTGCAACTTCGATGGCGTCAGAGGCGCGACGAGCGTCCCGATAATTTCGTCATTCGACGTCCGTTTGACATTTTCCCCCCTTTTCGCGTTCGCAGCGTTCATTTGATAAATCGTGTGATTTGTTCGCAGCCTCCTTTTTTTCCCACCGCCGATATGACGTATCGTCGCGAACGTAATTATTTCGAGCCCGCAGGTGGAATACGCGCGATGACAAACCGAAAGCTAAGTATTCCCTTTATTTCGCTCGGCTATTTCTGGGGCGACGCGTGTTTCTCCGCATCCGCGGTATCTGGCGGCAGTCTTTAGAAATTCGTTTGCGCTCAAAGCGGGAAGCGTGACATTTTCTTGAAAAGTTCAACCGCGCCGCGGCGGCCTCTCTCGCATTCACCCCGCTCCCTTTGTCTTACGTTTCCCTGTTTCCAGCGGACAATGCTTCCCGGCTGCGAAAGCTCAGTTGCGCGACTCTCGCAAATGTCGCGTACGCGAGTGCCCTCCCCCGTGTCCGTCTAATTAAAAATTTCCTTCAACCCGTGATGCGTCCGGGCGCAAAGTCTCATTCCACCCTCAAACGCGAGCCCTGCATCGCCAATTTCAGCCAGCCCTCGCAACAATCATAACAGTCGCGATCCAGCGTACGCTTGTCAGATTAAAGCGGCTCCAAATAGAAGCGTACCAGCGGGTGTGAAATTAAAAATTCCCCTCCAAAAAATAACTTCAATGCCGCCCTCTATACTTTCGCTCTCCCCTGCGCACTGTTTCCCCTGAAAGCGAGATGGCTCGCAGCCGGCCAGTTTAAACAGATGTCACGGTCCGAATTCGGGGGACTGAGCGATGACTGCACTTGTTGATGGTGCGCGTACGTGTAAATGTACGCCGCTTCCGTCGGCGGCCGTCGGGTTGATGCCCGCCGGCCACTTTCTGACCCAGTAAAGCCGAGCTGGCCGACAGCTTCGCTGAAAACCGACCGACCGTGCAACGGCCAACTCTCGGCCAACTTTCTCGAGCGATACGTCGCCGATAATTATTCCGCCGCTCGCCTCGCTCGCTCCCGACGTCTTCGGCACTTAAAGCCGAACGAGGCAGAAAGAAGCGGTCGTTAACACGCCCCGAACTTGCCACGGCAGCGACGAACGTCGTAGGAGACTTCTCGCGAAGGGGTGAACCTCCTTCGGGCCGCTTAGTCGCGCGGAGGGTGAGAATGTCGGTCAAGGCCGACGTCGGGGGAGGAACACGGGTCTTTAGGCCTATTCGATTTTTGAGGGCGCCCCGCCGACGAAAGGGGACGGCGAGAGTCGCTGGGCGGAGAGAATGGACCGCGATAAGCTCCGGGGACGACGTGTATTTTATTACGGGGTCCCCGACGCGACTTAGGTGTTTGTGCGCCGCGAGTTTATTTGCGGATTTGCGCCATCAGCTTTGGGCCGAAAGCCGTGGGCGTGCAGGAGACCCCGGAGTCAGGGGTGGCGGAGGGTCGGTCGCGGACGAGATATCGTACGTGGCGTCGTTAAACTCTGTGTTCGTACGTTCGCGCGGCTCAACATTGACCCTTTGAAAGTACGCTATCGTGCGCGACGCTCGCGAATGCATCCGACGCCGGCCGACGCGCAAAGTTCGCCCGTATCGCGAGGCTGGCTCGTTTGAGCTCAAAGGAAGAAAGAAGCGTTTCTCCGGACGAGGGTCGGGCATTACACGGCGATATAATCGAATTAAATTCGCGGCCGTTCCTTTTATTGCCGTCCTCTTACCGGCTTCGGCTCTGGGGTCGGGGCGATTTATTGTCGGATTTTCGCTATAAACTTATGCGTAAAAAGTTTTCGGCCGAGGGAGGGTAGAGAGTTTATGGATGTCGGCCCGATATCGGACCGTCGTGGGGGTCTCGGTGCGTTCACCTACGGTCTTTACGGGCGCAGAGCGGATATATGCTAATTCGCTTCGAGCCACGCCGAGTCTCCGGAGGATACCGATATCTGACCAAAGTTCCGAACGCCGTCGGAAGCTGCAGGCAGGCTGCGAATGTCGGCCCGTTATCTCGCGCAATCGAATCGAATTCCGAGGCTCGCCCAAAGGAGTGGAAGACGTCCGAAAGGATCCTCGCTTTCGCTGACTCGAGTCTGACTTCCTGCCGTTCCGGCAGTCGCTGCCAGAATTCGGATGATCAAGTGGATTAGCCGACTTTTACGCGCTCGTTAGGAAGTTTCGGCATCGAAACTCGTGGAAGTTCGGCCACGTGGTGATCGGGCGGATGTCGGTCAAGGCTGACGACCCTCCGCGAAGCTGGGTGACGTCCCGTGGCGCCCGTCGAAGAAGCTGAATTGCGTGCAACACGTCCCTGTCCGTGCTTGCTGCCGCAGCATCGAAGGTCTGCCACGAGCCTGACAACGAAGGGAGCAAAGGGCCGTATCGAAGTTCATAATCCCCTAATCACGACCTTCGCCTCGTTTTTGCCCGCTCCGAAGCGAAGGTCGGACTGTTCGGTCGCCTTTTTTTCCTCTCTGTTTGGTCTCGGAGATTAGAGGGAGACAAACGCGAGCGCGGGGTGTAGGGGTCGGCGTCGATGTCGACGACGACGACGACGACGACGACGGCGGCGAGGAGTGTGCGTGGGACAAACAGAGCGAAATGGAGGTAGAATTACGGAGGACTTGATAGAGGAAAGTGGAGGAAGGAGGAGATGCCGCGATGGAGAAGTGCCGAGAGGCAAAAATGTGATAAGAAAAGAGGGACGCAGAGGCAGAGGCGACTCGCCACGGCCCCAGACTGTAATAAATCGAGTTTCGACGACGATCTTTAACCTGCCTTCTCACTTTCGTCGCCGACGACGCAACATTTTTCGAGCCCGCAGACCGCCTTCGCGTCCCAGGACAATAAGGCAACCCGTTCCGCCCTTCGTGCCTCGGCGAGGGATCAGGCAGGCACGATGAATTTCTTAGTCTCGAAGCGCTGTCGCGGGGAACGAAGAGCGCGAGAGGGCCGAGAATAAAGGAGAACGATAATGGAGTCCTTCAGTTGCGGAGAAGAGAACAAAAAGGCGCAACTATTCTATTATCGATAATCAGCTTCTTCTCTCCTCTATTATCCGTCTCGACCTCCGTCTTCGCCGACCTCCGTTCTTCGGCCTCTCGCGGCGGCAAAGAGAGCTGGACCGTGTCTCTCGGCCGGGAATTTCATTCGGGATGTCCACCCTTGATTGTGTCTCCATTACGGCGAGATCTCGTTTGGAGTTTCGTGCGCGAGCGTTGCGCGAGCGTTGCACGACCGTTGCGCGAAGAATCCTCCTCCGGCGCTTATTGACGTTAATTTCCCTCCGTCTCCCGGCACACGTCGAGAGGGAATTCTCCTTGGCCAGCTCCATTCTCGTCGCCACTGCACTTTGTTCCCGCGGCGAAAAAGGCCGTGTCGCGCGGAATTGCGCTCTTTAAACTTTACGGTCCTTCCTCTCATTTGATTTACAAGCTCATGCATAATTTACCCGTGTCCCGCTCATGTCAAGATAAGGGAGGGAATACAAGGCGATCGAATCGCTCCTCTCATGAATGAGAAAGGGTTTTCGGAGTCTGGGCGGAAATGGCCGGTCGCGTCGTTAGAATCGCAATATAACGAAACTACGAGAGAGAGTGCATTTGAAGGCGGAGGGTGACATTGTCGTTTCGGGCGAGCGAGGTAAAGTATTTGCCATTACTTCGGGCTCTTATAACACTGTAAACGGCACGAAAATAGACACTTCCAAAAAATCACACCGGCCCTGTCCGAAACATCGAAGCTATCGAGAAACGAACCAAGAAACTGTCAGCGACAGACACTCCGGTCGCATTTGAGAACGTTACGCAGACGTTCCGTCCATGAACATTTTTAAGCTCGTTACCCTCAACACGGCACCCCATTATAATGCCGCAGACACCTCATTCTCATCGACTGTTCCCCTCAATTATCGTCTATCGCCCGGAGTGACGGCCCGCGGGCTCAACTCGCGTAAATACGCGGAATTCCTCGCAGGAAGAGGAAACGATATCCGTCCGCTACTCGGCAAGCCTCTTCCGGCGTCGAACTTCGAGTACGAACGTTCCCGTGTAGAAGTATTTCCCTTTGTGCGCTGAATTTCCCGGTCGGCCGAACCTGTTCATTCGTTCGTTCGCTCGTTCCTTCGGTTAGCTCGCCCTCCCCTTCTCGCTTCTTCGATAACAACCAGTTCTCCACGAGCTCTTTTTCTGCCTCCGTCTTCGAACTTTGCCTCTCTCTCTCTCTCTCTCTCTCTCTCTCTCTCTCTCTCGGCAGCATCTTCCGTTTTCTTGCAACGATCGCTCGCGGCTCTCTTCAATACAGAATAGAATTTGCCCTATTATCGAGCGAACCCCGACAAAATTAAAAAGCTGCCCAGTTTGTTTACCGAAACACGTTCTGGCGTCCGGCTTGTATCTTCGAAATGTTGGACTCGTCTTCCGAAATCGCTGGCTAGCAGCTAACGGCTGTACGCGGAAATGACAAGGCGAGACGCTGATCGTTTTAAGTGACGGTAAAAATGTAGGTCACTGGGAAGAAACGGGCGATCGTCGGGACTATAATGGCGTGCAAAGAACGAAGCGTAACGATTCTAATTGCGCGGAACGGTTCAACATTTTTGTTTCGAGCGTAACGGGGAAAATCTCGGGATAATGCGTGCGGACGAGAAAATGGAACAAGGACGGCCGTGACGTGTGCGTAGTTAGGTGAGGGGCCTCAAAAGTCAATCAGCGTAAGTGAATCAGACTTACATGTGCGCGTATTTATATATATATATATATATATATTATATATATACATACTACATACATATATAGGCTACATGTACTTATGGAGAAAGAGGTAAATTTATACGCGAGCGATTATGAGCGATTACCAATTTCGCTCATCCCATATTCTCTGTCAGTCGACCAACGACAGACGTCAGAATCATAGAATTCCATATCCCGCGAATGGGAATATCCTCTTTCCGTTTCGAAGGACGTCAGAATTATTGGCGAGGAGGAAAAGTGCCGTTCTCGTTCCCCGTGATTTCGAGGCTCTGGGCGTTGGCGAGCGTAAGTGATATTGGAGTGGATGTTGTCTGAGCCCTTCAACCGTTAGAGGATGTAATCCACGATTCTAGCCTCTCGTTTTTTCGCACCGCACGAGGAGCATGACGTCACGCCGCCCTCTCGTGCGAAAACAGAAGTGATATGCACCATTCCGCTTGGCGGCCCTCGCTCGATCTTCAAGCCCCGATGCGTTAACCTAAATTTCGCTCAATGATCTATATCGATCGCTCCTTCCCTCCCGGCTCGCATCTAAGAAATTACGTATGAATGACGATGACGACGATCGCGTAGGCGTTGAACTATTTTCGTATCGAATGTAGCGGCAGAGTTTTTATGAAATGTCCTTCCTTTTTATAGCCTGACATTTGACTCTTTCTTCCTTTTGTCATCTAACGCGCCGTACGTGTGTGCGGACCGTTTCTTCGCTCCTCGACGTCGAAAAAAGCCGTCGCGCCCTTTACCGTGATTCTCCGTTGATCACTGTCTACCGTCCGGTTTGCTGACGATTATTTCATTGTCCCCGAGGTGTACTTATCGGGGAGCGTGTGTCGGCAACATTTCGTGAGATTATCCATCGCGAATTGGAACGAGGACACTGATGGCGATGGAAAGGGACGATGTGGATTTCAAGGTTTTCCAAAGTCAATCGGCTTAAGTGACGGGAGCGTTCACGGAAAGAGAGAGAGAGAGAGAGAGAGAGAGTGAGGAGAGAGACAACTGTATACGTGACAATTTTTACGATATTTCACTGCCATACAACTTCTCACCACTCGATAATACCGCTAACGTTGACATTTAACCGAACAGTCCCTCCCCACCTCGAACCTCCGTGCCGATTGCGAAGGCATCATCCGCGCTGGCGGTGTCAAAGGAACGCAGGAAACTACCAATATTCGGCGAGTTATCGCTGTTCAAATGTTGAGAGACGCACTGAAAAAAAGAACTGCGCGCACAGCTACTGCAATATTGAATCATTGCCAGAGCCGAATAGCGCGAACGCGGCACAAAAGCGTGCGCTGTTCAACGATTCAACAGGTAGAAACTCGGCTGTAGAGAAGTTATAAAAGAATATTACATGGGATGCATTACGTTGCCGGGCGTCGCGTATAAACCACTATCCACCGTAACTTCGGGCGCATTACAAGGCCGAACACGATCGTAACGCCGGTGAGCGCACCGCAAGAATCACAAGCGTCAGCGTTCCGCGTCCAGCCCGATTCGGCCACTCAGCCTTACCTGCGAACGTTGCCCGACTCCCGTTGGCACCACCCACAGGTGCCGGCCGTTAAATTGGATCGAAATCTCCGACAGGCCAGGATGTTTTTCGAGCGAACGCGCCACCGTCGATTTTCAATCGTCGACGCTCGCGCGCGCAAGCCCCAGGTGCGCATGAGCGCCCGGCGAAGCTTCGAGGACACGGTCGTCGACCTTTCGCACGGGGGTGCGCAACCCCGAGTGCAACCTACGACCGGACGGGAAAATACGGGTCACGCTATCCGGGCCAGCGAGCGTCCTCCCGCTCCTTTCTTTCCTCCACCCCCGCCCTTCCTGCGACTCCCTCGCCTATTCCCTCGACATCCATGGCTATCTCTCCTCGCGAGAGGCTCCGGGCGTCTCGTCCGAGGTCATCCGGCGTACCACCCTCTACGCTCGACGTACCTACGCGCCTCTCGCAGATACTTCGTCCCACATCAACGCAGAGGTCGGACTGTGTGCGCGGACGAATGTGCAGCGAGCGAGCGTAACTCGGATCTCGGCCATATACGGCGATCCTCCTGTTGCTCGGAGTCGCGTGTTCCGTTTCAAAAGACTTCACCGAGTTTCGCAGCGCACGGAGACGGTCGTCGATCGTTGCACATACGCGGCCGGTTCGAGTGTCAGCGCGATCCTCGGCAGCGAATCGAGCCGATCAGGTACGCTCGGGCTCCCGTTTAAAGGGGTCGCAGGTATACATTGAAATTTGCACACCGTAGGTGGAGATTGGCGCGCGCGTCGACGTTCCGTTTCAATAAAGGACGCGGAGATTGTTCCCGCTCAAAGCTCCGTAAGTGACTGCTCGCCGTAGGACGCGATGGCGCGGGACGGGCTTCCGGGATTTTGTGCGGCGACGGAAGAAGCGGGCGAAGCTTCTGCCTGGCACGGGGAGCGGCTTCCCGGTCGTCGGCGCGAATTATTTTCTCGGCGCCGAGAGAGATGGGAGGGCAAAGAGCTCGTCGCTGTCGGCGGCAACGAGAATGAACGGCATCGTCCTGCGGTTTACGCCTGCCCCGCCGTAATACGGCATCGGCCATTTCGCAGTCTTCCGCTCTCGCGTCGGCGATTGTTCCTGCATTATGCACCCGTAAAACGTGCATCAGGAAGCCGCCATAACGGGGCGTCCGGGAAATATATCGGCGCGAGAGCGTCACTGTGCGTCCGTTCGGCGGACGCGAGTCGGTGAAATTTTAGTTGCGCATCTCGTCCGCCAATCGAGACTTTCAGCTACGGACTTCGGGGGAGAGAAACAGAGGGAGGGTGGAGAGGCGGAGGGGTCGGAAACAAACATGAATGTTTACACGAAATCTGCCGTACGAACGCAACACATGGTGCTGCCTCGGAGGTTCGCTGGCCAGGCGAACGAGATAGAGAGCGCACGAATTGTTGATCATGGAGAGAATTTTCGTACGTGCGGATCGCTGGCACGCGAACTCGTTCTATAGCTGGAGATCGATAGTGTCGCTTCCCGGGCAGGAAGTGCCGTGCGAGAGCGAGGCCTGGACAATAAAAATATCCCGATGCGTCGTGAAAGTGATTCGATTCCGTTAATGGCTCGTGTCATATTTCGATTCCGCCGGGACGACCTACTTTCCGAACCGAAATGGCCGGAGTCGGCCGGCCGTTTTCATGGGGGCGGAACGGGGTGGACTCCGGCTGGCTGGATGCCGGCCGCTCTAATTGCTACGAAATCGAAGCACTGCCTAGCTGGTAGTACCTACATCGTGTCCGCGTCGCAACCCTTTAACGTCTGAGTGATCGATACACAGACGCTGTCCTACGTTTACCCTCCTTCCCCAGTCACCGATACCGGCAAAGTATCCGTTTTCCCCTGCCTTAACAGCCTACTTTTCCCCGGATACATTCGGAGCATCCTATCCTCACGCGTGTATCACCTAAGTTCGTATCACTCGACATTTTCTTGATTCCGCGCCAGAATATTCGAATACGCTCCTCTGTAACGTCACGTGAAACTTTACGTCGCCTTTAACGGATTTTTTCTCTCGAAAATGTACTTTTTCCCGGTAACCCGCAGCCAGCTTTATGATCGAATGATCGGTCGCTATTAGATTGGCCTCGATTCGAAGCCGAGTCCGCTCCTTCCGCCGATGGCGCTCGCTCGTAAAGAGCGAACGGTCCTCGAACCGTCGGCTTGCATGTTTGGTAATGACGTTCCGTCCCGACAGGGGCGCGCGCCCCGGTACTCGAGCAATGCGGTAGGTAAATTAATTAACACGCCATCGCCACACGCATTAAGAGGGAAAATGAAATTGTACGACAGGATACCCCGACCACGCGTCGCCTTTGACGCGCCCGAGCAAAATGTGACCTACGTAGTAGCTTCGCCGGTAGCGCTGCGGGAGCTGGCGACCGACGCTGAGGGCTCCGCGATGCTGCCTGGTTTATTCAAAACTTATAATGGAGAGGAACCCACCGTCGGAGTCCCGCAGGATCCCGTTACGCTTCAGACAACGGGACGATTAATCAGAAATATTCCCTGGCCCCGCTCGCTCGCCCAGGCTCGGCTCGCTGCTTTGATTCGCTCAAATGAAACAATACGAGGTACAATTCTTTCTCGTCCGCACAGCGAGCCGTTAACGTTAGAAAAATTACGAAATTTATGGGTGACGCTTAACGAGGATTGCGACGCTCCCGCAACGCTTGTAAGAACTTCCGGACGTTGACGGAGGGTCGCGATAAGGTTCTCGTTCGGACTGAGTGAATTATTTGAAGGAGTCGCGAGTTTTACGGCGAGAAATGATGAACGATGACGTAGAAGAAGGGCCTGCAGTGTTATATAGCTGCGCAGATGCGAGAGCGGCGGGTTAACGAGGTTCGACTTAACGGCAGCGCGACGCGATAATAATGGGTGGACGAGCACTTTGTCATGAGAGCGGGCGGGGCAGATTATCTTCGAACGAGTTTCACGGTTCTGCAAATAACCTTTCGACGCCTCAGCGCCAGCCCCGGACGAGGAGCGGAAGGTCAAGCGAGTTCCGAAAGTTTCGACGGACTTTCGGCTTTTCTCGATAAGATCGCGATGCTTTCTCCGGGCCAAGGCGCACGGCGAATTCTTATCGCCACCGTCCGAGAGCCAACCGGGAGACTTCCCTCTCAGATCCGAGCACTGCCAAAAGGGCGAGCTGCGAACAAGCGAACTGTACTCGCCGGCGAAAGCTCGGTTTTACGGAACGATTAAGGCTGCGGCGCGGTCGAATTCGTAAATTTTTGAGTAAGTGAAAAGTGGGTCCCGGAAGGTTACGGAGGTTGTGTAACTTTCTGAAGGACCTTTTACGAGGTCCGTATCGTTGCGCGGAAGTTGTGCGCGGTATTTATGCGCATGGCTGAGCAAGGAGGTAAAGGTGATCAGCGTCAGTGAGCTAGCTCATTACGCGATTAACGTCTGATATTCGAAAACAAGGGAAACATTCGCTGACGACTGAAGCCGGCAACGTCAGATTTGCCTTAACGAACCTCCGTCGTTCGCCCTCCGGGGCTTCAAGCTCTCCGACATGCGGACCTCGAAGCCGCAAAGCTATCCCGCGGGATTTTCAGCATCGTCGTTCTCAAGTTTTCCCTGACGCCGACACGCGCTCTCGGCGTCAGCTGGATGGTCGGAATGAAATTCACGCTCTCGCGAATAAGCTGCGAAGCGGTGCGTCGAGTTCGCATTTCAGGCAACGCTGTGCACTTGAATTCATCACGATATCATTAATCAAGTTTCTACGGCCGTTTACGCGAGTTTCAGGAACGTTCCGAACGACTTCCGTCTCGCGACCGAGAAGACCTTAATTCACGCTCACGGCCGACAATGCGAACTAATTACGCCGCCGCTGGCAGCGAAAGAGGGGCCACGACTCTCGGCTCGGCTCGGCTCTCGGCTCGACTCTCTACGCGCACGCGTCGTAACCGGCATGAATTTTGACCGAGCCCCGTATTGTTGCCAAATTGGATCTCGGAGAGGTAATTAATTCGCTGGCAAACAATGGCCGGCCGGAAAATCCGACGGGTTTCAACGATCGACGCTCACCTCCCTCCCCCTCCCTCTCCGGGGAGATGCGCCCTGACTATCTCACATCTCCGACGATTATTCAAATTTCCCCGTAAACCGCTGCCGAAGTTGGCGCAACAAAGTTCCCCGCGAAGTCCGTCCGCGCTCAAACTCGATTCCTCAGTGCCTCGCACCTTTCGCCGGCAATAACAGTCATAACTCTCGTCGCGGCTAAATTCGCAGTCTGTTATCTCGTTACAACCCGAGTCCCTCCGCACGCGTCCGTTAACACGTCTACCGCCGTAAATCTCGCCTCCTTCTCGAAGCGTGTACGTTTTAATAAAAGTACATTATCAACGATCGCCTGCGACCTCTGGAAATTACGAGCTCGTGGCACGCTGGTTGTGCACGCCTCACGCACGCGTCCACGCACGCCTCCACGCACGCCTTCACGCTCGGCCGGCGAGTACAATTAATCAATTCGCTCGAAGCAAACTGCGGCGTGAAAGAGGCGACGCTGCTGCGGGGTGTCTCATTGCTGTGTATCGTCGGCAACAATTAACGGGACACCTTAATGAGTGCGCCGCAGCTATCCTCGACGCTGCCGCAATTGCCCACTGTCCTGACACCCCTCCTCGATTCGCCACCGATTTAATGCGATTAGCTGATCCGCCGCGGACCCGGCGACGTCGCATTGCAGTCGATTTCCTCGAAGACGTCAAGTCGTAAGCGGTCGTAAGCGACGGAAAAGAGTCGAACGATGAAATCTTTTAACGCTTCCAAATCTTGCGTCACACGCATTTAAGGTAAGTAATGAAGCTGCAGTCTTCTCCCAATCAAAGGTTGAACGGAATGCCACACCATAGTACATACGATGCAAACACACTTTCTGAACAATACAATATTTAAGAATTGTTGCTTTAACGTAGAATTATTGTCAATCTAGAACGTGATAACATTCTTGAAAAATATTCTGCTCACGATTAGCTTACGTCCATAATGCACCATAGTGCACACGATGTAAATACACTTTGTCAACAATTATATATTTAAGAATTCTTGCAGTAACGTGGATTTGTCGTCAATCTAGAACGTAATCACAGTTGAAAAATATTTTGCTCACGTTTAGCTTACGTCCGTAATGCAGCCGCACTCCTCTTCAATATACAGGCACCCCGTCGATCAGCCGCACAATCTCCTCATCGAGTCCCGCACGTATCCGCGAATCCTTTGTTTTACAACCTCGGTCTATCCAATCGCGACGGCGTATCGGCGGGCTTCCCCCTTTTTTTACTGCCGATGCGGGTGCCACGGGTCCCGTTCCCTTCCTTTTATTGTCGCTCCGGCGTCGTTTCCTATACTATTCCCCTTCCTTCTTCCGCGTTCGAGCTCCCTTCCGCGTGTCGGAATCGGATGCGACCGACTTCATCGATCGTCAGCCGAGCCGTAATACGCGTATTCCGACGCCGAGCAGACGCTGTACACGTGAGATAAGAATTAATGCGTCTTAATGCCGATCTCTGGTCGCATGTCCTTCGATCCGCGAGGGAGGGAGCGGGATAATCGAGTTGCTCTATCCGAAAAAGGATCGCCATGGCTAATGTCGTTAGCGCACGAGTCCTCCCCCGGCAGCGACATCGGCGACCTGACTCGAATAAAGAATAGGAGCGGGTCGACGTTCGATCCTCGCTATTTCTATTCTCTGACCTTATCGGAATTCTCTACCCTTTCACGCGAGTCGTCGACGCTCGCGCCATTCTACTTTTACGATCTTTCGGAGGATCATTGGCGATCGCGGTTAAATATATCGGCTTTAATCGAGCGCGAGCTCGTCTCGACTATGAATTTTGAACGGTTCGATATGGCGTTTAAGATGCCGTCGTCCGTGACAAGGTTGACTGGTAGGGTATCGTTGCCCGTAGGTTGTCAGACGAAGGGATTGGGACGTGTACGCATAGATCCCGTGGGAATTGATTCCTTGAGCCGCAGACAGTCCTTGACGGTGATCGCTAATTTTGTACTCCATCGGGCTCGAATGGGATACAGATGTATCCCTGTCGCAGATTGCCGCATGCAGTGACGTGTCTCTGTGTGCGTGCGTGCGTGTGTAGCGGAGGACGCAGGACGGAACACACGGTACCGCTTAACGGTGCGTGGAAAATTTAAATCGATCCACGCTCACCGTCGTAATCTCGAGGTGTCCGACCACAAACGGACTTAGGTAATGAGTCCCCGGTTGGTATGCGAACACTGTGTCGCCGGTCGACGTGATAAGGGAATTCGTGGCCTTAACGAGTTTCGTGTGGAACTCCCGACCGAGCTCTAACGTCGTTCGGAAACCGAAATCGTGACGTTCAGATTAGGATTCGGTCATGTAATCTGGAAATTATCGTGGATGAAGAATTCGACGAGGACGACGGTGAGATTTATAGCCGTAGGTCCGTTTCTTTCTGCGTAATTCCTGCGAGGCACGTAAAGGGTGGCACGTAACGCTCAACGAGCTTAGCCTTCTATCAGGTGCGAACGTTAACCGGAAACTCGAGATGCGACACTCCCTCGACGCGAGCTCGACGTTAAATGGGAGGAATGTCAGTTTCGTTGAAGGGCCTAAGTGGAATGCGAAGTCTGAGGCTTCGGCCGACAGTCGCAAACTTTCTCAACTTCTCCGCCAGAGACAGGAAACAATTTAACGATATGCTCCCAAGTTTTTGACACAGGCTCCGTGCCGTGGCGTCTTAATGCGCTCTCCGCCGTCGCGCGACAACGTCGCATGCATTACGTCTCGCTACCCTCGCCGGACCGTTATAATTAGACATTTAACCGCGTGTTTCCCCATTCCTGCGGAGCGGCGAGCGTGGGCCGTGCCCTTTTTTGCTCCTTCACAATTTACGGCCAGGAAAAAGAAACGTTACGCCGGACACGGAATGGAACGCCCAAGGTCCACCCTTTTTCCCTCCTTTTTTGACTAGGCTCCCCGTCCCAGCTGAGCTATTCAAACCCCGGAGCGCAATTTTCTTTGCCACTTTCCACAATGGTCGGAACCGAATTTCAACGTCCTCGTTCCCCCAATTTCGTCCCTCGCGCTCCCAATCTGCGCGTTGGCCATAATCGCGAGAGTCCTTCGAGTCCCGCGCCCCGAGGTCCGCAATCCGACTCAAAATTTGCACCTCTACTCCGCGCCTCCCTCCACCTCCCTGCCGCATCGGGTCAATCGACAGTGTTCGCGATCGATATTCAATCGCGGCGTCGCCGAAGCATTGCCGCGAAATCGACTCGTTTACGCAAGCCAATTAAACGACGCCGGAGTACCGACGTACCGGAGTGATACTCTCATCGTTGCTCTTTATACACTCGCGTCGACCCTCCGCCGTCGTCAAGCCCCCAGTCCGACGCGAAATAGCGACACATTCAACTCCTCCGCCCGACGATTCGCAACTGCCGCGACTCGAGCGTTTACGAGCGCCTGGCCGTGAACAAAAGAACAGGCATCCGGGTCAAACAAGATGCCGGGGCGCTGTGTAGGTGAGCCAGCGGGTTGCGTACGTGTCGCTGGCGTCATCGGACTATTTACCGTCGTCCGCCTTCTCGGAAATGCAGACGCGGACACGGGATGAAGAGCGCGCATCCAGACGGTGGGCGTGATTCGCTTGAGCGGGCAAAAACGGAGTTCGCTTGGCTCAGGGGTTGGTGATGGGGGGGGGGGGGAGACGACGAGGGCCTCAAACTTTGTTGGGGAGGATCGTTGTGTAATCGTCGCGTTTTCCGCCATCTCCTGCGGTCGACACCCTATTGTGCAAACAGCCAGGCACGCAACCGTGTAACACTACGTACTCGCGTGTCAGTTCGCATGCGGGTTTTCGTTCACGATGAAGGTTCGAGCGCCCGGTTGTATACAGATATTTATTCGTGTGCGCGCGCTCGTTTAAACAGACGTGCTCGTGCAATAACTGTGACTACCGTGATACAGCTCGCGTTCGATATTGTCGCGGTGCGAAAACGGTTGTTAATGAACGATGCTCCCCGCGGGGAGGACAATGACGGATTTTACGCTTAATTTCCCTCTGATGGACGGGGCATTTTTTCTGACTTTTATTTAAATTGACATTCGTTTCGCTCACTTATTTGAATAGTTCAATTGATCGGCGGTGGTTGGGCTAAATGATGCACCCTTCGATTAATGACGTCAAGAGAATTTCATCTTGCCGCTCTATGCGATTGGTTTTGAAAATGTTCGAGTTGCGTAATGGAATTGAATGAGTACGTTGTCATTTGCGGAGTGATGTTCGTCACGTCGGTGTGCGGTTAGTACCTAATATTACTTCTTGCAGCTTAGAAAGTTCATATGCGTTAGTATACATGCACCTATGTTGGTAATGACAATGGGATTGATAGCGATAACTGTCCTGAGCCCGAGCTTTTGCAAGCTTTCAGTCCGTGTCGCGCTCATGTGTGACGCGAGCGAGTGCCACGCAGAATCTTTAATTTAATTGCGTCGCGCGTTATAATACGTGATGCTGGGAATCATGGTACATCGATCAATGGCAACGTGAATCGTCGTTTCCGCTCGCGTGGGCTTACGCGAAGTGAAACGACTACTGGCGTTGCAAACAATCGTAATCGAGCCCCGCTACGTAATGGACGTGTCCGACTCTGCATTTTCGAGTTAAGGGTACGTGACTTTGCGCGATTCGATCTCCGAGACCGCGGCCGCGTTATTAACGTCTCGCGAATTTCAGCACGTCCTGGCTCATTCATTGTTTCTGGGCAGAATGAACGTACGGCGGCGTGGGACGTCGAGTTTACTATCGTTTAGCCACGGCTATCGGATGAGGCTGCCATTTTGAATATGTTGGAATCGTGGACATAATATTCTAATCACCGTGCACCGGCAAATATCATCCGGGCAGCGTTGATTCATTATATAGTAATATATCATATACGTGTATTCCCGTCCGTATTTCACCGGGCACCTACTAAAATTTTAATTCGGGCAATTTCTCATTGACGAAGCACTTATTTTATGAAATGAAAATGCTTGCTAATTGTTCACAATGTTTTGAGTATGTATATTTAATTTTTCAATAAAAATGTTACATAAATATTAAATTTTCTTTTCATCGAAACATGAATGACATCTTTTGATGAGTGCTCGGTGACTTATGGACGGGGGTGTATAACAATCGGGTAGGGCATGAGAATGTGATTTTTCGCGAATTTTGCAGCGCGCACGATTTTTATTACACCACCACCGCAATGCACTCGTTCGGACAGTTTCGTTTTACTTAATTCCTGAATTGTAATAGAATACTCGATGTCGCCCTCGCGATCTGCATCCGATAGTCTCACGAAGCGTTAAATGTTGCAAACGCAATTTGCAATGTGCAATTCCGAAGGCAGCCGTCGTAACGTCCGAGGACGATTGAATGGCCAGTGGAGGTTACAGAGCGTGGGGGTTCGCAATTTCCGGAAGTTTCGATTATTCACCAACGACATTAGCGTCGGGGACGAAATTTATGACGGTAGCCTGTACAGGTCGGCGAGAATTTCGGCGCATTGTGTAACGGCATACGGCCAATACATTTAAATGCCTGCCAACGTTCGAATCTCGGGTAGCCGACGAGCTGCTGGCCCCCGCGAGTCCCAACAATGAGGGTGTAATTAGCTGCCAGCTCTCACGGCACGTCGCGTTTCCGGCCATTGTTGTCCGACTCCGAAGTGACTGCGAGCGTCATCCACCGTTCGCGGCTGCTCGTCATTCGTACGTTTCCGGCCGCCTCGGGGGGCTAAAAATATGCGATCGTTCGCATCCTCGATTATGTCACCCCTTCGCGATCGCGCTCGTCACGCGAACGTTCGGAACGGCGCCGACGAGTTTCGTGAACTACGTAACGTATAATTAGCGGCGCGCTCGGGCGAGCCCGGCTGGATTCATTCATCGACGCCGTCGGCGGGCTGAATGTACTCCAGATGAGAAGACGACGCACGTCGGCGCGTCCATTCTATTTACGCAACGCCTTTTTACACTCCCCCTGATCCGGGGCTAATTTCGTACAATTGAATTCTTCCCATTGTCTCAACTTCGTTGATGAGAAGCTGTTTTGAAAATTTGAGTTGCATGCGATATCCGCTGGTCGAATGTAGATTCCCGTCCATACGATTAGCAAAAACGAATCTGACTTGAACGAGACTAGAGTCATTCACGTTTATTTCCGGCGCGATGCATTCCAGATGAATCAGGCCGTTTCAGTCGATTTGCGCAAAGAACTTTACGTAATCGTCCTGGACGACATCTCAACGATGCAGCCGGATCGTTCGCCGTCTATCTTCGGAGTTGATTATTTAATTTGCAAACATCGTCGGCGGCGGACTCGCGACGTCGCGCGAGAGAAAACGTCCGTAATGAAATCCATCAGTTTCGCAACAGAGTTTTCGCGAAAAGTCGAATCATTCGACCAAACTTTTCCCTCTCACCCCCTTCCCTTTCTCTCGTAATACGAGGTTTCCGATACAGTTCGAGCGAACTTTTACCTATGCTCGTGCAACACGTCCGGCGCTACGTCTCCCGAGCTGAAAAACAGTCAATTTTCCCCTAATTCAGTTCCGGCACTCTCCCGCCTTCACCGAAAGATCTTCCATTATGGAATTAGTTTGCGAGGCGCTGCACGTGGGACGTGTGTCCTCTCCTATTCTGTCCTATTTCTCCCCAGCTTCTGTCGACCCCAAACCACCTCACCTACGCCTCTCCTTTCTACCTTCAATTTTCCAGCCGCGGAGGCAGCGACAAAAATCGTGGCCGAGCAAAAAATATATCATCCCCTCACATTCCATTCTCGTCCTCGTCACTCGAAACTTCCCGCGCGACCTTCGACCATAAACCTTAACCTACCGGTTTGACGCGAAGTCGTTATCCGTATGCACGCGGGATTAGCTGATGAAGAATGAATTTTCGCGGGCGAGAACGAAATCGAGTCCTGCGCCCGCAATGAAACTCTGAGTGCCTCTGTGTTAGCCGAGTGACGCTCTAATTACTCAGCTTATGTGCAGCGAAGATGGTCTCATCTGCATTCTCGTAAGCGGATCTCGATAAAACCTCGTCACGGTGTTATTATCGGATTCTTGAAATTACGAGCGCCCAGTTACATCCTTGTCATGGCATCGGATATTACAGCTTGCCACCCATCTCGTTCCGAAAGAATCTTTTGTGGACTCTTCCGTATACCAGACACCCTTTGATCCGCATCCGGTGCCTAAAGGGCGTACCTCAAAGGAGGACTGCTTGTTGAACGCACTCATCAGCTTCTCGCCTTCCGTCACGCTTTATGGCAGCTAGCGCGTGCGGTAGGTTCAAAAAAGAGTTAAGTCGAATGCCGGGATAAAAATGGCAGGTCGATTGACTCGAAACCCGGAAGCCAGAGAAAAATGAACGGGCGCCACGCGAATCATTCCGTCGGCATATACCTGAAGAGCTTCGCAATACTGGCCAGAAATAGAATCTGGGTTTACGGTGGAGCAATACCCTCCTTAAGTATCGAACGACGCCGAGTGTCACCACCCTTTCGCCAATCTCGCCGACGCGTTTTGTCCGACATTCGCGCCATATTCCTGCCATGTTCATACGACATTCGTTCGTCGCACCCGCCCGTCGCCGCTCGTTTTCATCGCTGCGTCTCGCATGCGAGCCGACACGCATTCAAGGTCGTTCGTCGCACTCGTGCACGAGGGAACGTCGAGGGTTAATCCGCCGGATGTGCCGGGAGAATTTTCCCGAGATTTATGACTCGAGCCGCGGACCACGTTATACAACCTCTCGAATAAGAACACTTTAGAGATGCATGGAGAATGATGACGTCAACCTGATCACGATTCCGCCCGAAATACGAGTGGTTTCGACGGTGTTATCGATACCCTGCGGTTGCTTCGACCGAGTTGTACGTTATTCCATTACGAATATCGACATTCGACAATTTCAGGAAATAGGGACAGATATGAATTTAAATAATGTGCTATTATTTCCAGGAGTTATTTTTATTTTCTCCCATTTTTAACAGCAGAATGAAGCTGACTGTACACTTCTTCGATTTATTCTGGATGTGACATTATAAGTCGTTCATCGAGGGTTAATTAAAATTGTACTTACGGAAGGGGAAAATCCTGAACCGCGATTTAAAACTGATTGCATTAACGTCCCTCGCCAATAAGGTTTCATTATCCATTCGACGGTGTCTGAGCGAAATCGACGGACTGGAATTGAGAAGGAAATTAGACGCTCACGGAGAAATCATTCTAATCCCGATTAATGCCCGCGAAGTTTCCCCCGCTCGTCTCGTGACACCGTCCTACTTTTCAAAGTGGAATACTCTCGCATTAGAACTTCCGCCGAGGTCGTTATGCCACGGAATCGTCGGAGATTCATCCTGCCTGATTACGTTCGTATGAAAAAATCAGCACAAAGTCCAACCAGGCCGACGTGACGAATTAAATGCGACATTTCATTAAACAGATTACCACAGAATTAAAAAAGCGTTTGCCCGCCAACGGGAAACAATGCCCGTAACAATTAATTGATGTTCATTTGAAACGACGTAATTAATGTTGCCAGTCAAACAAACAAATATTTTTCTTGCGTTTAGCGCCACATAATTTTCCTTCTTCCGTGACGCAATTCATCGTCCGACCGCTACATTAAAATAATTAGAATAATGCAAATGTCCACGCTGTGAAAATATTTCGATTTGAGCACGAAACTGGCGCAAAATTAGGTGCATTCGGATTGTGCGACGACCTTTCAACGCGCGCATCATTAAAATGATTTGAAAGCGAGCGCCGGCCGTGCAATAAAGTGGCAGCGTGTCGGTGGTTGAAAAAAAAAAAGAGCCGCTGGTTTATGGCGCGGAGAAATTCCATTTCGGCCCTCTGGAGCTCCCTCCTGGCAGAAGCGAGGATCCGTAAGTAAGGACACGAGATTTGTAACGTGCTTCAGCCTTCGAGCCACCTATGCCTCTATTGGGCCGTAAACTTTCCGACTGCCAGCAAACCCTCGAACTGTCCCGTTTTTGCCATGTTCGACTCGATCGGGATTTTCGGAACAAAAACGTCCGAAAATTTAACAACCCACTCGCCACGCGCGCCGTATCTCCTCTATATCCCCCACGCTCTCAACTCTCTGACACTCTCGCACCTTCGTCCTCCGCATCTCTGTCTTTCCCCCCATCTTCGTGACGATCGGGCGGCATTTGCGATTGGAATTGTCCGCCAATTAGCGGGATAAACCGATCCGCTTAGCAGCTCGCAAACCGTCCCCCAATTAAAATTGCCCATTGTATTCCCGGCTCCGCATTGCGATTTCAGCGCAATTAGAATGGCGAGTGTCCTCCCTAGGTACGCTTTCACGGTCGCCGAACGAAGGTCGGCCACGTGTGCGAACCGGTTGAAAGCGGCCGATGAAAGCGGCGTGATGCACGGCGCAATAAGTTCAGCCCGATTTAGACAGAGACATCGAGAGAGGAGAGGGAGAGGGTTACAGAGAGAGAGAGAGAGAGAGAGAGAGAGAGAGAAAGAAAGAGAGCGCACAGCCGCGAAAATAAGCGCGAAAATAAGCGCCAAAGCTCCGGCTCATTCGTTACGCTTACCTACAGCTGTGACCTGATTTATAAAGTTTTATCACCGGCCCTCGTCCCCCTAACCGCTCCGCTTATTTCGCGCCGAGGAGAAGAAGCTTTTTGTCGGACGAGAGCCGTCGCCAGGGTGCGAGAGAGGCGGAAACGTAGGAAGGGCGAGAATAAAAGAGGCGGCTGGCAATAAGAAAGGCGCGGCCTTGGATCTAAGATTTGTTTTGCGGCGAAGAAATAAAGTAACTCGCGCCGTTAAGGCGCTCGTACGGCAGGATTGCGCGGAAATGGACCAAGTTCGTGTAGCCGGCGTCGTTGAAGGGTGATAATTGAGAGAATGCCGCAATAAGGCGGAGTGCGGCTGCTGGTCTCGTCGGAGAGTAAATTCGCGACCCGCGACGGAATAGGAAGTAGCCGGCCGGCTGTTGCGAGGATGCGATTATCGTTTATCAACCGTCCCACGCCTCGCAGCTCGCAACCTTCGGCGAAGGTAAAGACGATCGAGAATACTGCGGAACTCTCCTCGAGATGATCGAAAGCAGATTGTTACGCTAAACTGGTCAGCGGCTCGCAGGTACTCTAACAATAATGACTCCAACGATAGTTGCGCTATTTCGCGTCGCACGCGGACCGAAATAGACGCGGAGTCCGTTCTTAGTTTGACGAACGACACCCCGAGGAGGATATATTCCCCGGAGTGGCGCGAAGCTGTGCAACGAACTATTCATGGCGTGCGCGTGTGTAAGGTTACATACGTAATGCAGGCCGTGCGAGCATAGCGTTACGGGTTCGATAAGTATGAACGATATTGCTCGTTCGCGAGAGGCTGCCTTCTTCCTGGCCGCGATAGGACGCACGACGAAGGCGCCGGCGTCGTTTCGTATCACGGCATTCGAAGGAGGTTCGCTCGACGGGCACATTTTTCCACGAAGAGATAAGAGCAACGAGGACACGTCGGCCGACTCACGATTCAGAGGGTCGCGGCCGTGTAATCGTGAGCGACACCTTCGCGCGCGGAATGATAATTGTGACGGTTCGGGAGGAGGCTTCCGGTTTCCCGTGTCAAAGGAAAGGGACGCTCGCTCGGCTTTCAGGCTGACCCCGGGAAATCGGGTCCCCGGGAGGACGAGCTTCCCGGCGCGAGATAACAAGGGACATGAGCAAGGAACATTTTCCGCCGGCAACTGTAAATAGGGATCGAGGGAGGGGGAGAGGGAGGCAGGAGGTCGTCCTATTAGCGTCAGCGCAGTCCCGCGGAAATTGCAAAGAGGGAAAAATGAAGGTGGCTGCCTTTAATTAATCGCAACGCGGAACGTCATCAACGATACCTTCGGATAACAAGCTCCACGGCAGGAGCGACTAAACATCCCACCGATGAATGATCCCACTGGCGTCAATAAAAATTTCATAGAAATTGCCGCGTAAAGCTTGAATGTCGATAAAGCCGTCTTAAACGGAGCGTCGGGGTCTAAAGCGTCCGGGAAAGCGATCGGAAGGCATAAAGTGGCCGACGCTTAAGACTGTTAGGCTAACGATGAGTGAGGAACAAGGCGAAGGCGGATTTACACGTATGCGAGGTTCGTACTCCGGGTGCAGCTGCGGGCCTCATAAATTCGCGGAACTTTACGCCCTACCTTTAACTACGACTTCGCGACCCCTCCTCCCCCCCCCCTGGGGACGAAACTTTTTCCCAGAGTGTTATCCTCCTGGCCGCCTCGCCGATAGGACGAGAACGTGCCCGGCCTGTATATTCGCGTGCGAGCGCCGTATGGCAGGTGGCTCGATTTCGCATCACGTGCGCTCTATCGTTTCGCGTATACGGTGCAATTGTGCGGCTATCGGGATCGGTAATTGGTGTCGGTGCGATCGCTAACAAAGCGTCCTCTTGCCTGGCGCGAGACACTTCAAAAGTCACGTCTGCCGGCCTTTCGAGCGTTCCCGCGTCGCTGCCAGATATACCGGGGCTCAATATTTGATGCACTCCAATTTTCCGCTGAACGAACGGATTGTGCCGCTGATCATCCCCCTTTTTTCGGCCGCGGAAGGATTAATTTACGGGAAACATCTGCGGAGGTCGAATACTGCGCTTGGCGCGCCTCTTGCCTCCCGCGTTATTTACTTATCGGCGCAATTTACGTTCGGTGTAACGTCGGATTCGCAACCGTTTCCTCGTTCCGCGCTACCCGTTCGTTAATTAGAAATGAGGGTACCTTCCAGCCCGAATATTTGGCGCAGCCGAGCCGGCAGCGGCAGCTGCGCAGTCGGAGAGGTGAATAAAATCAGTCGGCGTTTCCACGAAGTGGCCGCTCGAGCTTAATTAACAGCCACCTGCCGCGCGTAATCAGGTCCCTAAGGCCTAAGCGCCGAGACAAACTCGTCGATATCGTCTGTCCGGGAGATCTCAGACGACAACGACGATCGCGCGGTGGGGTGACTTCAAACGGCGAGCGATAGTGCGAAAATGCAATTGCTGCGACATCCGACCGAATTTAGCTGCACAGCGTACAGACTCTCTCTTTGTGGAACGGTCCGACGGTAATTTCCCACTGGCAGGTGGTTCGATGTTGGCAAAGCGGGCATTCGAGGGGATCGAACGACAGGGTGAAAGAAGGGAAGAGAGAGGGCGAGGGTCAGAACGGTAGAGAAGGGTGGCAAGTGAGGAACGAAAAGGATAAGTCTCGATGCAAATTGTCGGTTCAATAACGCGCAACGAGCGTAACGGCACCTACGTTCCGGCGTATGTGCGCACACTGTACACGGCAGGAACGAGACAGCACGTGAATATAATTGCCGGCGCTATCCCGCGCCACTGTCCGAACGGCTCTTCAATAATGCAAGTCGCGTACCACCGCTTCTTTGCAAAGTAGATACACTAAGTTAGCGGCGAGTCGGCCGACTCGATGTTCCACAGCCGAGCGAAATAGGCTAACAGTCGATACTCGCGGGAGTATAGCGTGCGGCTGTGTTACTAATAGCATTACCGTCGGCATCACGCTAGAATCGTCCCGGCGATATGGGATTTCGCACGGCCTCGCGATACATTCCCATCGCTCGAATCTGCAGCAGCCGAGAATCCGTGCTCCACCCGCCTCTAATTAACTCTTTACGATCGTCCGTAACTCCATTATCATCGTCAGACGTTCCGCACGCCCTCCCGCCGTTCCCAACCTCGCGGGCGGTAAAAATCGAATGAATCAAATCAGCCGGCAACTCGCAGATTTTATTACGCCGCGTAAAAGAGTCGACCGTGTGCAGCGAACAATGAAAAGTAGCAGCTGGCGTTCGCTCGCATGACACGGGAAATCGAATAAAATTCAATGTTATCCTCGGCTGGGCGCGAGCTGGCGCGCGCGCGCGCGCGCGCGAGCACGCGACATCGTCGGTCACGTTACGGCAACTCGTGCCCGACCCGAGCGTATTTATGCGCACCCAGACAGACGCACGGTTAATTGCCGGCGCTAGCAACCTTCGGCCTAGATTAACAATGCATAATGCATATCTCCGCGAACGGCTGACAGTTTGTTCATAATGTGCTCGTAATTGGCAGACCAGATCGATCCGGATGAAAGGCTCGAGGTTAGTACGACATTTCCCTCTCGTTTCGTCGAGTCGAGAGGGTTGACAGTAGCGTGCACGCGTGCGCGCGTGCGCTCGCTATCCGAGACGTGCGCGTTACTTTGCCTCGGCCGGTTTATCGCATATTCAGCGGCAAGGAAACTGCATAAATATTAAACCGGACGGATCCGCCACTGGAGAGAGGGATCCCTGACAAATTGCGAGGTTCGACCTTCCCGGCAGTGAGGAACGGGGCGGAGGGGGAGGGAGGGCTACCTTGAATTTCTCATCTGTTGCGCTTCCGTCGTGCAATCACTTAGCTCGCAAGAAGAATGACTCGCCGGTGAGTGGACTGTTTTGACGAATTTCCCGTGGACCGTCGCGACGCCGGCGCCGGCTGACTCGGATCAGCCGTCTTGCACCCGCCGCGCCTTTGCGGAGCTCATAGACACTGTTCGCCCCGCGGAAAGTGTACGAAAGGTCACGATCGAGAGTTACAGTCCGCAGACTTTCTTGCCTCGCCAATAATAGCGAGCCAGACGCGAAACGAGGAAGCTGCGACAGGAAGGGGTGGTCGTAAAAAAATTGATTAAAACGGCGCGAAACGGAAGGGCGCCAGTTAATGGGGAAAGTTTGGGCGAGTTTTTTTCCACGGCACCGGCCATCGTGTCTCCGCTACATTTTGTTAAGTACGTCATCTGTTGCTCGGAGCTCGAGGAGGAAAGGAGTCGCGTCGCCGTTCGAGGGGCGGGGTGGACTTTTTTTCTCCTTCGGGGCAAACAACGGGGGCGCCCGTAAAGGTATGTTTATCTCGTATCAAAGGGAGGGGTCGGCCGCGGTGAAATCTGTAAAAAGTCTCCAGACAAAATGATGAAGCGGTCCGTGCCGAGGACGTGGCCCCGAGCGTGTCGGACGGGAATATATATTCGCGGGCGGAATTTCTTCGCTGACAGTCTGCGCCCGGAGAGCGGACTTTGACTCTCGCCGGAAGGGCGGAAGGGCGGAAGGGCGGATGGTAGGGTGGGCGAGTGGATTTTATGAACGACGCCCGAACGAATCTGCCCCGACCGTGTAACGCTTCGCATAACAAGAGATTTCTGGCTACGAGTCGTATCGTACCTCGACTACTCCTCTTATGTTTTTGACTTCTCCGAGAGAAGGACGCCCTTCCTTTGTCACCCGTAGGCAGCGAACTTTTTTTTACAGGGAATCTTTCGCTACAAATCATAGAGCTCGGCCGGGGGGGGAGTAAGCGGCGAACTTTGGACATATTTCCCGCTCGGAGACAGTCGGAATGGACCGATCCGGGTACAATGACATTCGTACTAAAAAGTATTCCCTATAAAGTTGGATGGACATTTCTTATTGGACGTCACAATCACATTGAACGTCAAATGTCTTTCCCAATATCGCGACGTACATCGTTCGTAGATATGCAACATACATGGAAATAGTATATTTTATATTTGCTCGTAGTAAAACAGTGAGCAGGAAGAGTCACTAAACTGCGAATGGCAGTGCGATTTTCGGTAGCAATCGTCTACTTTCCGAGACTACCAATTGCCGGGGACATTGTATAATTTAGTGGTAGAACAGTAACGCTTACGAGGTAAAGTTCGCAATTGCCTTACGGCCGGCCGGCCGCTCGCCGAGGAAAAAGGTCCGAGAGTGAAAGTAAGGCGGCGAAGTAGTAAAGCCGCGGAAACTCAGGTGCAAGTGGTAGTGGACGTAATTGGCCAGACGACGGTTCGCACGGGTTAAACTCGTACAGGCTAAGGAGAGCCCATCCGACGTTCTCAGTTTGATCTGCATGGCGCCGGGCGAGCGCTAATTAAGAGGTCTCGTATCTTTCCATTTTCCGGGTAGGTACGGCCTGATTGATATTTATGACCCACCCTCATTATGCGCCGCTCGCCACCCCGTGGTAGGCAACGTGTTTGCAACCTGGTCGGGAGCCCGAGTTCCTTCCTTCCCCTTTCACGAGGAATTAGAGGACTCTCTCAGGCGAAATTATTAGACTCCGGCCGGCGGACGTGCACAGGTCGATATACGTGGACGTGCGCGTCCGTGAGAGCCCCCGTACGCGTGTGTGTGCGCCGCGTACGCGATGCGCGTTTTAATTGACCAGAAAGCGACTCCGCCCTCGCGCTGTTCGGGATTTACGAATAGTTTGTCCAACGTGCTCCTTGCACATGGCTACGCCCGCAGTCACATTATCGCGTCCCACCGCCGAACGTGTCGGCGACAATCTCACGGGCGGAACGAGGGAGGGAACGACACTCGAGCAGGACACGGCACATAAAAACGGCATAAACGTCTTCTCCCCGCTTCCATTCAGCCGGCCGAATCGCCCGAAAAGTTTGCCGCAACAACAACTCTCCCGGCTGTACGATCGCACCGTAAGAATATTATTAAAGTAAATCCACTCACCGTCGAAGGACGTAAACACCGGAGAGCTCGTCGAACGGTCATTACGTGAGAACGTCCTCGCGAAGGACGTCCGGCAGTGCACGTGTGAAATCGATCGGCAATCGCACTCTCCTCCTCTCTCTCCCTCTTTCTATCCGTCTCTATCTTTCTGTCTCTCTGTCCTATCACCGACAGTCGTACTCTCGATATATAGCGAACCGAACGGCGCGAATAGGCTGCTGGTCACTCGAATACGCGGCTCGAGCTCCTCATCCCGAGAGTCTGACTCGCGCAAGAACGTGGATGATGTGCGTCGCGACGTCGCGCGCCGACTGAAGCCGACGTTCCCTCTTTGTAAGCATCGAGGACGAAGGGGGAGAGGGCGGGCGCGCCTGCCGACTCGGCACGCCACCCTCCCCACCATTAAGGCGCACCACTACCAGGAGCAGTTCGCCACCACCACTCGCACTCTGCCACCGCCGCCGCCGCCACCACCACTACCACCTCTGCCGACGACGACGACGCCGCCGTCGCCGCCACTATTGCTTCGGCGAGTGCCGTCGCCGGCCGGCCATACGGCGTCTCTGCCGTTCTGACCGCCACGGCCAACCATGCGTCACAAAACCTACCCTTGGCGCCAATTCGAATCCACGTGGTGCGCAATTCTTGCCGATTGCCGAACGTCGAGGTTTATCGTTGACGTTTGTTTGCCGATCTTTGCTGCCGATCATGTCGCGTGATAGGACATTTGCGAAACCGGCGAATGCATAGGCGATCGATCGTCTTTTGCATCCTTGCAGTACGGAAGCGGAGAACAAGCGAGCGAACGAGAGAATGCGGCGGTTGTAGGATGAGGAGGAGGGGGATGCGGAGGGAGGGCAAAGGAATTGGGGGATGAAGGGGCCGCAGGAGAGAAAGCGATGGCAGCGGGGAGGATGAGGGGTGGCGAAGGCGTGGGGGTGGGACGTGTGCAGGAGTCGAATGCGTCGATAGGGTGGAGAGGGGATGGAGCGGCGGGAATGGGGATGAGGGGAGAGGGTGGAGAGTGCGAGAGACATTTCACTCGTAAATTTTCGGCGCGAGGGTGGGCCGCCTCGGTTCACGGTCCCGTCAAGGTCAAGTGCTCTCGCGGATGCATCGGGAGGAATAAAATTGGTGCGAGACGCCCTTGCTTACCAACGACGCCTCGGATCACCGTGTATAGCCGTAGGGTTCGTGTAAACGGGGTGGAGTGGGGCCTTGGCTGAATGCTCTTTACGAAAGCGAGCGGCTCGGAATCTCATCCGTCGGGAAAGACGACGATTTTACGTCGGTTCCCCTATCACCAGCCATCTGAGCAGATGTTAATCTAATTGCGTCAGCTTTAAATTTCAAGGAAAAGCTGGAATGATTCGCGATCCTATTAAGACGGAATCCCGTCCGTCGCCTGGTCGACGTCGTTCGCGTGAACGACGTGGTGGTTGGACGACCATCGTTTCGCTGGCGGGATTCTCGCTTAGCGGCATACGATCGTCCTTCTTCCGGGAAGAAAAGCTTTGCCGGGCTGAAAGGTTAATTTCCGTGGTCAGTCGCGCGAGATAAGACGCGAACCTTCGCGCGTCTCGGTCGACGAACGGATGACGCATCGCTCGTAAATTTTAAACCTACCAGCCAGTGGGTGGGACAGTGGGGTGGAGAGCGGGGAATGGTAATCTTATCCGAGTTAAACGTCCCTTTCAGACACGTGCTCGCCGCGGGGGTGGCAGCGGCAAGACGTCATTCCCGTAGGAGGCAAACAAAAGGGCCGTACCCGGATGAAAGCAAAACAGCCGAGGGTTAATTGTTCATTAGCATACGCTCAGGGCCTGTCGTCTAGCTCGGAGGGAAAACAATGCGCGTACGATTGTTTAGGACGAGTTACGTCGATAAGACAGTCGGTTTGGGCGCTCGTTAGACCTTTTCGAATTTGTTGACTTTGTAAGGCGCTATCGCACTCGAGATTTCAAAAGTTCAGAGATAGATTACAAACTTGCCGTTTCGAATGGAGGACGATCCTTTGTGCGCTGCGGACGGAAAGCGGGTCGGGATAATATTGCCGTGAATAAGAAAAGAGCAAAGCCTGCGCAGGTAGGTGCGGAAAGGTAGAAGAGGGCCATGTGGAGGCGAAATAAATTTGGCAGATACACCGTGTGCACGGTTGCAGGGCCGAACGTTCGTCGTCGCCGGTGGCCTGAGAAATTGTACGTTTACGTTTTAATAAAGCGAAGGTCACGGGCGACGTTTAGTACGTGCTTCCAGCTTGTTCAATGGCCGTCGAGCGACGCTCTCGCCCGCCATTCCGCGAGGCGCCACGAAGCCGTTGAGGGAAAAAAGTGAGGCACAAAATTGGATGCGTTTCGAGAGCCCACTGCATTCCTTCCATCCGGCTTGATCCCGTTGCCCGGGACTTTGACACGGAAATGGCTCGGCACAATATCGCGGCGAGCGGGGAAAAAAGGTACAATGCCGCTATCTGATGCAAACGCAGGGTTGAATGCACACGGCAGCGAGCTTTACGCGCGGGACTCGGTAAAGAAAAGTTACGGGGTGGAACAACGAAATCGCAAATTTGAGATTTCAGTGTAGCGACACGTATCTGCATCCCGAGCAGGTAAATTTGTCCCGGGTCAGTGCGCAAAAAAACACCTGTAATCCTGCGAGCAAGTCACTTGCTCGCGCATGAATTCGTTTTCTGAACGAAACCGAACGAAACCGAACGAAACTGTACGTATGAGGGAGGTGAGTCGGCAGGATGATTTCGACGAAAGAGTGAACGGGACGGACAGGTTGAAAGACAGGCAGAGAGACAGGCGTACGTCGAGGCACATCAAACTCCGGGAGAAATTTCGAAGGTTCGCCGGCCCGCATGCTTCTTTCCTCGTGTTTACACGCGAACGTGCTTTATCCGTATTGGACATCGGCCCTATCTCCACTCCAATTAAGGGCCCCCGCCACGATTTTTGTCCCCTTTACGCGTCCGTAACGTCACTCCCGACGCGATTTCCGCGTTTGCCAGGCGGAGACCGTGGGCTTATGTATTTTCCTTTCGCCGGTCGGCCCTTCGCATTGATCTCCCGAGATAGCGGCTTTTCCTCAGACTTCCGCGCCGCTTTGTCACGTGTAACACGTGCCGGTGCCCGATGCCGGATGAGGGCGGATATTCCGATCGCCGGACGTCACGTGGATTCTGGCTAATGGCCAATTTCGAGGGCGGACACTTGGGAAACGTGTTCCAGCGGCGATTACGCGAAACAGGACTTTCGAGGGAGTAGTCGCCCCTTTCAAATCCAGAACGTCCCTCCCTTCGACCCCATTCCCCATTCTTCCATTCTGCGCAAAGAAATGCCTTCTCTCGCTCGACGACGCATTGTCTTGCAATTTTGAAAGGCTCGCGGAAACGTTCGAGCGCAGATTCTCCCTCGTGCCTCATTGATATTCGTTTGCAGAAGCAAAGGTAGCTTTCCAGCGTCTGAACACCCATCCACCTGCTCGCCCGACGAAATGTGCGTTCTTATCCCGGGACTGCATCGTCTCGGACTTTTCAGCAGTTCGAGCATAAATCTCCGAGAGCGCTCTTCAAACTTTACGACCTTGCGGATTCGCGGGCGAAAATTGCTTCCTCACAAACTATCCTCGAGCTCGTCGACTGCAGTGTGAATTCGCTAATGGACCCGCAGTCGTCATGGCGATCAAGCGTACTATAATCGTTACGCTCGTAAATATAAATATTATGTTTACGATTTCTGAAATATTATATTCTCGAAATTCTTCGGTGTCGCACATACGACGTCTCTCCGTACGCAATCTTATAGGCTTTGTCCAAGGCCCTGAAAATTGGAGCCGAAAGTCGTGCGACACTTTCCTTTTTGGGACGCTCATGACGTACGGGCAGTAAAGACGTTGCTCGCGCAGTGGCCAGTAGAAAAAAGTGGCCGTCGCCGATGAGAAAGGCGATTTATAGACAGACTTGCGTCGGGCAACTCATGTCGTAAATCCTATTCTCCGATGCGATCGCGTGGATCCCGACCGGCCGCCATTTGAATTTTGCGAACGCCTCAAGTACGGGAAGAGGCCTCTAGAAGAGGGCAGGCGACCGAATAAAATTTTTCGCCAGCTTTCGATCCGATCTTTATCTTTCTCCCCCGCAAATGTACACACGTAAGAAGTGCAGACTGTCACATTTCATTTGAGTGTTTCACACAAGCCTACGAAACTTTCTTCATACGTTTGCACTATTTGACGTATTTCTATATTATCCTATGTTAAGTTATCATATCTAAATATTTTGAATTATCGGCCTTCCTTGTGTGATATTAACCGAAGAATTTTTTCCCGATTTAACATATATTTAACTGGTTTATACCTATTGCGTGATATTAAGCAACCAACGGTGGGTACTTTGCCATAAATAGCACATACTAACATGTGACAGTACCGTGAAAACAAGCCAAATATGTTGCCGAATTTTAGATCTTATTATCGATTCTTTACCAATGAGAGTGGGAGCTGAACTTTGCTTCGCCGATGTTAATGATGGTGCCGGATTTAGAAGCATCGGGAGCAATCGGGACTTCCTCCCCAAAGAGGAACTTTCCCGCTAAGACGTTCCCGCTCGGAGTGGCTGAGCTGCGATTAACGTACAATTTGAGATTTATCTCTCCCGGTGGAAGTTAAAATTTTCGCCGCTCCCCCCGGGGCGCCCATCAGACTTCCAATGACAGCTTATCAGTCCGACTGCAACCGTTAATTGAAACGCAAAATAATCCCCCCGCAGCGTCAAAATGGAGACGTCTGACGGGTGGGATCGAAATGGAGCAAGAAGGAAACTGTTTGCACCCCCGATTAAGAGACTTTACATTGAGGCCGTGGCAAACCGATTAATTTCGGCGATCTGGCCGCAATTTCAATTCGGGACGCGCAAAAAGCGTATCGTTACCAAATTGGCAGCACTGTCCGGCCGAAGGCGAGCTCGCGCGCGAAGCGACGAGCGACGTCAATCACGAAATTCGCCGCGAACGTTGCGCAGCGCGGACAGAACGGAACTTGTCCGCAAATCAGCCCCGATAACCCGTCTCCGCGCACGTTCATCGACAACATCGTTCATCGGCCGTCCTTCTGTCAGACCGAGTGCATCAACCGATCTCGTTCAATTATATCGTGCGCGCGCGCGCTCCGCCTCTACCGAGAATATCTGGCTCGAGGGACGAATCTGACCAATTTCGACGAGGACCGACGCCGAACTTAGATGCATAAACTTCGGCCCGACAGACTCTTCGGTCGGGAATCCTTGCGAGCGGTAGTCGAGCTTGTTTACGCAGAGAGACCTCGTTCGGCTTGGCGGCGAAACAGGGCTGGAAAGTCAATCGAGTAATGGCACCGCGATCCAGAAGAGTGGCAGATGCGTTGGACGAGAGGAGAACGGTGAAGAATAGACGCCGTTCGCTGGGAAAGTCGCGCCGACGATCGAGCGTCTTCGGCCGCTTCCTGTCACGCGAGTCTACGCACGTGCCGGAACTACTCTGCGGAATACTCGGCATGGACAAACACGGCCAAGGTTAGTCCGAGGCTTTGCTTATTGCACTAGTCGAGACTGGCAGGCCTGATGCTGTCGGACGAGAGCCACCTTGGGATTTTTGCGCAGTGAAATTCTGACCGAGCTGCGGCCGAGGCTGTGATAGACTTCGGAACTGGTGCGAGCGAAAGCAGGGGCTTTAGAAATATTGGCTTGATTTGAGAAACGAGGCTTCCTTTTCAGATAACTCGAGTGACTCGTCAGCGACGGAGAGGTGTTCTTCCGTTGAAAGTCGAGTTCGTGGCAGTCGCGGACGTATGTACGACACGTCCGAAATGGACGGCAGCTCGGAATACGTCAGCGATCGTCAGTCAACGATGGATTCCGCTGACAATGAGAGTTTGACGGGAGTGACAGAGACGTCGCAGAGTTCGCGACCGTCCAGCTCCACCAGTGCTTCAAGTCGATATCCGAAGCAGTTGAGCTCTGCCACGCTGGTGAAGGACACCAAGTCTCTGCGGAAGAAAAAGTCGCTGGTTCGCGTCATCAACAAGTACCTGCGGGCCGTGGTTCAGGAGGGTAAGTGAGTCTGAGGGAGTAGACGGTGATGTAAGAATGGCAGGGGAGGATGAGAAATGGGGAGAGGCAAATAGGCAAATATCATGACGGAAGGCTGAGAATCTGGTATGTCGAGTTCGATCACCTTACCGCGGAGAAGAGAACGGAGCTCTGAGAGTACTGCACTGCGGCTGAGACGAAGGAGGATTAAGTTAGGTCCCGGCTGGTTGGCTGAAGGGACTGAAAGAGACGGAACCGAGAGGAAGCCAAACTGCATTGCAGTCAGGAGGAAGTAGGATTGAGTTTGGGTCTGAGACGTGTGCCTCAGACGAAAGAGACCTAGCGTCTGATGAAATTGAAGGGGAAGCGTCGTGGGCGGCGAAACCGGGGACGGCCGGAATCGGCCTGATGAAATCGGGATCGGGGGTGACGTTTGGATAAGGTTAACGCCACGTTGGCCAAGCATTTAGTTAAAGGAAGGATCCGTCTAGATCCACTCGCTCTTTCGTTCTCATCCCAACAATTCCTTCATAAATGATATCGAACTACATTTAACCGTGTTGACAATGCAATAGTGTACAAATATATTTATCGAAAGTACATTGTTAATATTTGCAGGCAAACGTCACGCGCAAAAGTACATTCGCAAAGCGCTGTCGTTCGGGGTGAATGCAGGATATCTCATGCCGTGTGATGCACACGGGAAAGTTTTGCGCGTGTCATCGAGTCTCCTCCAAGCTAGCAGAAAATCGAATCCTATTTTGCGCGATCATCGACGTCGACTTCGTCGCGGCGAGGATGAGAACACCGACGAACGGAAGAAATTACGTCCGGGCAGCACAGTCTGGCCATCGAAGAAGCAGGACTCGCCAGACAAGGAGCCTTCGAAACCGTCGACCTCGAAGAAGAGGAGGAGAAGCCGGGGAAGCTCCTCGAAGAGGCGGAAACGGACGCGAAGCGTGAGACGCAAAAAATCAGCCGTCGACGAGTTGTCGGAAGTGAAGAGCAGGGGAAAGGCTAAAAAATCGAAAACGCCGTAAGATATAGTTCGTGTAGTACGTAATCGATCCGGAGCATGTTCGTGGCAATGGAGCATTGACGAGCGAGACTCTTGAGATTGACGACACCGCGTCACCCGTATTCCGCCGACGTTACTTAAACGAGACGCGTGAGATGCAGCTGTCAAGTTAGCGAGGCTAATGTGACGGTCGACGCTCGTTAATAGAGAGAGCCGCGTGAAGGTCGGAAAATGTGTTTTCCGATTCCGCTTCGTCGAATCGCACCCTCGCGACATAAATCGATTCTTCCAGACTTCGTAAATATTCAATTTTAACGGTATATATGGTAATTACAAAGCCGATCCAAGTCGAAAAGAACAAAATATACTTTTACCCCTCGTACCGTCAAAAGTACGTCAAATCGAACACTCTACTCGTCCTCCACAATTTTTTACCTTATCCAGAACTTTTTACCATAATCAGTAGCATATATTTCAATATACTTCAGCAGGTTAAAGCTTATAAAATGTCGTATCAATGCAGAAGCGAAGAGTCTCCTCAGTAAAACCCTAGACCCATGAATTTACTTTGGAAAAAAGCTCTTTTCTAACTACTAATTCAATTTCGTTTAGGATCGCCGAGAAGCCGAGCAAGGCGAAGCGAGGCGGCAAGCGCGAGCCGAAAGTAACCAAAAGAAGAAGCGAGCCGCCTAAGGACCTGGACAAGCTGCGCGTCGAGAGGCGTCCGGAGGTACCGCACGACGTGGACAATCGCCTCCGCGAAAACGGATATTGCCGGGAGGAGGAGGTCTCCGACGACCCGAGATTCGTCGTCGATCTGGGAAGATCGTCGCTGGGTCGCGAGACGCGATCCATGAAGTGCGAGAAGGTTACGGAACCTTCGGCCATGGTCGAGCGAGAGACGCGAACGAACGGCAACGGGAAGAACATGGAGAATTCGGAGGAGATGAGCAAAGAGAACGATCGCAGCGCGACAAGGAGCGAGGCTTGAAGCGAAGGACCTTCGACTCACTCCCCCACGTCCTCGTCTACGTCCTCGTCTACGTCCTCGACCACGTCCTCGAAACGCTATCGAAGCAGCGGAATCGGCACATGTGCCTCTCCAATTTTTACGATCGATTTACGCCGAGCGATTTCGGCTCCCACATGTACATTTTGAGAACGATAAAATTGCATTTGTCGCACCTTCAGCAACGCGCCAGATTCTGTCTGTCCGATCTGCCGTGCGGTCGATCCACCGACCGATTTTTGTCGCCAGGCGACAGGGACGCGCGATACGTTCGCTTAATCTCGATTCGACCCAGATCCCGATCGCCAAGAGCGGCCGTGCTTTTTTCCGATCGCCACTTGGCGAATAATCCGGCCTGCATGACGGCCGGGCGCTTTAATCGTTTATCCCGGCGCGTAGCGTCCGACACGCGAACGGCATCAGCGGAGATTTACGGTCGTCCGGGGTGTCGATGCTAAATGCGGAGGGGTCACGCCGGACCCCCGGAGCCTGTCGGGCTGAACCAGGCTGAACGGCGAACGCGTCGAATCGCTTGTGCGCGGAACGTGAACTCGTGACTCGGTTTGATGCAGTTTGATGCGATTTTCTTCGAATCAAGAAAACAGAGTAAGTATCGCTTTGACGTCGATTGATTCGAGTATCGAACGTACGCGCGGAAAGCTTTTCATTGGTCAGGCCAGTCGCTTGTTCCGGGCCTGCCCAGAATGCGGGTAAAAGCAAGTGTCGCGAGTTCTCGTCGCTCAGCTCGGCAAAATGGAAAGCTGTCCCGCTAATCCGTCAACCAGGTTTTGCTCGCGAGCCCCGCTCTCGTCGATGATATTTCGCCTGTCCTCCGGGCAGAGTCAGTCGATAACTCGATTAAGTTCCGCGGTCGGCGAGTGTCATCGACGCGCCGATGACAATCGCGCGGCAAAATCGTCCGGTTCGTCCGTTCGAGGCGAGTATCGAAATGTTCAGGTTCGCTCAAGGTCGATAGGTGTCGATCGCTGGCAACCGTCTGCAAATGTTTCGCGTTGGCGAAATAAATGAAGGGCCGCGAAATGACAGGCAAGAGGAGGGCGAGTTGAGAAAAGGGAACGACGCTGACAGGACACGCCGCGGCCAGTCGCGCGACTCCTGCTTTTTCTTTCGTTCATTAATGTCCCGGCACATAGTAGACTAAATTCTCGCGCGTCGCAACGGCACAAGGATTGGGAATATCTCGGAGTTGAGACGTTGCACGTCCTGCTTGATGGATGCTTATCGCTAGAAGGACGAAGAGACGGACATTCGTTCATCGGCAGTAAGCACAAAATGGCATCCGTTCAATGACGTTGTTGGATCCTGATACCTACCGCGTTCTACATGTATTTCAGTTCCGAAGTGTAGGTCCGAATGAGTGCGCGACCGGTGTTAATGAATATTTAATGGAATATATTATTGGCCCGGTTCGTACTTACGTATGAATAGATCGTGAACTTTCGGTAGATGGGATTCGTACAGCTTTTTTAAATCCTAGTGTGAGTGGAATGCGCTGTATACGATGTTAATCTATTTTGGAAACAAAGCGTATAATTAGCTCGGTCATTACCGTAATCTATAACCTGAATTCCAAGGATCCGAAACGTCTAGACATCGAAACGCCTACGTGAATTCAACCGTATCTCTAGATTTGAACGTCTAGATACCTTCACCGTCGACGATTATTATCCTGCCACGATCGTAAAGTGACCGATCGAACTATTCCACCCCGCGAACACAGCAAAACGACCCACCCACGTTAACCCCTAGCATTTCCAATGTTTACCTTCAAAATAATCGAAACTGTCGGCTCGTCTGGGTTTTCGGGTTTAAGAATAGAACACCCTCTTACAAACAGCCACCGAAAATGTGGTTGAAAATGTACCCTGTTACCACCTCGATCATTTATCAGAAAGCCTCCCGGGAAATGTAACTCTCACCCCCCCCCCCCCCCCCCCCCCACCCTCCTAACACGCTCACCGCGTTAATAATCGTGTCACATCGATGGCACGCGAGCCCGACGACACTTTGTCAAATAATCGTCGACTGCCGGTATCCCCGCTAAATAATGAGGTATAATTAAGGGCAAACGTTGGCCTTAAAGGGAGAGTTCCACCCTCTGCGCAGCTTGCCGCGTGCTTTATTCGCGTTCCGTCGCAGAACGACTCTAAAATTCGTCCCGGCCCGAAACATAATTTGCAGAACGCCGTCCGCGGAAAGGCAGGATCGTCTCGCCTGGGCTGCAAGTATCATCGGCATTAAGCGTCGCATGCTCGTGAAACAGAGTGCCGGCAGACTGCGGGCACTGCGCAGAACTTCCGGATACCGAGAATTCCCGGCGGCTCAGCGGCAAAGACAATATGGGGTATAAGCCGCGGAAGGACACTGGCAGAGGGGCGAGGTCCCATGGTGCTAAGCGACCTCGTGCACCGAGGAATCGTGCGAGTACGTCCGGTGTACAGAAGCGTGCCAACGGTAAGACGATGCGAGTGTAAGATACAGTCGAGGGTAGGAACAGACGGCGAGCAACGCATTCTGCCCGCGATCCTGTTCAATTTCACTCTGGCCTTCCTAATTTATGTACGATTTAGTTGCAGTAGATGCAAGTGTATTCGACGTCATAGGAAATTTATACGTTAAATTATATAGAATTTTCCTTGCTTAACCCATTATGCGCCAATGTCCGATTTTTGGGACACAGTTTCAAATAGTTTTCTTTTAATGACTGCAACTTCAAAACGTACAATTAATTTCATTTTTTATTTTTGTAATTTTGTATACGGGGGGTAATGGATTAAGTCTAAAATTTTCTGAACGACCGGTCAACTTGTTCATTCGAAACGTGTTGTCAAAGAGTCAACTGAAACAGAGGTAATACTTAAATTAACGAAGTCGGTCATTAGTGTGATCCGCGAAGCAGGGGTCGCCTTGTACGAAAGCGACATTCGAATATCCCCTACGCGCCAGAGGAACACGTTACCCGGAAGTCCACTGTATCCCTTCAGATTTATTATGTTATCTGGGAAACGAGCTGTAGATTCGCATCATACGCTTTCGTGACCGCTCCTATTTGAATACCGTGCACGCGCATGTTCGGGTAGGAAACGTCACGTAGCGCCCGTATATCAGCCAGTTCATCGTCCCCATAGATTTCCCAATAACCCTATTCGCCCCTCAGACGAAAAGCAAGCGAAGACGTACATAAAGAAGGCCGTCGAGTTCGGCATCGACTCCGGCTACCTAATTCCCTCCGACTCGACACTGAACTTGCTCCGCGTGTCCTCCGACCTGATGCGCAACAAAGTTGGCAAGTGTGCCGGCCGAACGAGAAGCCGATTGTCTTACCGGGATCGTGACAGCAGCGTCGATCGATCCGCCTCGAGGTCGGACAACCACGAGGTCCAGGACGCCGGCAGAAGGAAGCGCAGGCGGACGCACAAGAGATCCAGAAGCGGTTCGCGCAGGCGAAGGAACTCGCGCAGACGGCGTAGCAGGTAAATTATTCAGGGGAGCGCAGGCATGATCGAGTTAAGCTCCGACGCCAAAGGACGGCCGTCTTCGAATTAAAAAGCTTTTACGCGAATCTGCCCGGCGTAATAGATTCAGTAAAGGGACAGGCTTCTGCTTCGGTGCCGCGCAGAGAAACGAATGGGATACTTGAGGGATGGAACGGGGGGTGCGGGGGGGGGGGGGGGTGGCTACGTTTCATCGTACGCGAAAGCCAACACCTGCGACTACTCTCGATGCGAGCCCGTGCTGCCGTTCGCTTAATTAATATTTACGCGGTGTCCGGGAAGAGCTCGCGCGGCAAGCGCCAAATGTACTGCAAATGTACGCAAAAATGCATGCGCCCTTTGCTACTTCGATAGAGTCTGCATCGCTGGCTAAGCGAGTGCACTTCGATTTATGAAAGCTTCGGTCGTAGAGAAAATAATCGAGATAAGTTCTTTCTTCGGTTGCCGCAAAAGCCGTCTTCGAAGATTATCGGAGATTTTTCGCGGGTACGAGAGAGGATACGTGATTTTGACTTTGCGGTCGGTTGTTCATAAGTCACGCCGATTATATCTCGTATCTTTATTCCGTTGTGCCCTGTCGGATTACAGTATCCTTACACCCACTTACAAGTATCCTTACTTATTTTACTCCGCACTCATTTTAGCTACTTCTTATCCCAGTAAATTTAACCTAACCGCCTTTCTCTCTCTCTCTCTCCTCCGTCGCCGTTTATTTTACATGTTATTACTTATTCATTTTACTCATCTCTCACTTTCAACCACATCTCAGTTATTTCCATTCTCCCTTCCTGCTTTCACGTCCATTCCGCCTTCTCCTCCAGTCACGCTGGTTGTAATATTAATATTTTGCTGTCACTCGAGGTGGAGGATTGACTATTGCGTTCGATTGCTTGCAGGTCTGACAAGCGAAGAGGAGTTGACGCCGAGGACGATTTCGAGATGGACGATGCGAAGAGACCCCGTAACGACGACACGGAAGAAGATAAGAACAGGATTCCGCCCAATCCGCCCGACGCTGAGAAGAATACCACGAAACCGGAAGAGGAGGACGGCTCCGAAGTGTCTGTCGACGAGGACGAGTCGGAAGAGGAGGACAAAAAGAACGAGGAAGAGGCCCAGTCGTGACCACTCGTCCTCACCCGAGATCGTATTCTCCTCAGGAAAGAAGCAAAAACTAGATCGTCCTCGATGTCGGAAGAATGCGCGCTTACCTCGCCGTGCTTCACTCCAATTGTCCAAATTAACGAAATCACACGCGTTCCGCGTCAACCCGTGCTTCGTTTCTCGTCCGTGTAACAATTTGCTTGGCAGTGTGTGCTGACGTAGCATCCCTTGCGGTCGTGGTCCTTTTTAGCGTACATTATCCCACAAAATGATAACGTGTAGCCTGACAATAAAATGGCAGTATCTCCATTAACATTTAATCGTCGCAAAATTACGATTTTTCAAAGTTTAGTAACGATTCACGCAACCCAGAAATGTTTCTTGTACAGTGTTTGAAATGGGGAATAATCTGGTTATACTTAATGTCTGAGATAGACGAGAGTATATTTGACGTTATGAATTCCATTCGCTAAGTCCAGGATCCATCCACGGATCAGAGCCGTATCGAGATCAATCGTTTGTTTCCATTACGTCGACCTTCGAGCGCCATAAGTGCCGAAACGCTCGCTCGGCGTGTTTATCATCTCGCGGTAAGACGCGATATAGGCGGCAAATGGAATTCAAGGATCCCACAGATGGAATCCTAAACTGCATCTCATATCATACGCTCCGCGCGCTGCACGTCGTTCGAGATCAATCCGAGTGGCGTGCCAAGGGTAGCGCGAATCGCTAATCGGACTGTCAATGGGCATCTGGGAATGAGACTCCGTTCTGCGATTAATCAGCATCGACAGGTGTTATCTCAATGCTTCAAAATTACCTTGAGACAGGATCGCGCAACGGAACTCGACGCCTTGACACAAAGTCGTTTGCAAACCTTCATTCGGATTTAGCCACGAACGGCTTCGGCGGCGAAGTCACGAAAGATGAACAATTTGAAAGTGCCCAAACAATATTTATATTCCGCGCGCGTAGAGATCGACAGCGGAAAGCCGACCCGGTTTACAGGGTTGCCGGCGAGATTCGTGGCACGCTTGATGCATGTGCGAAGCCTTTATTCATAGTCTTGCCGCGTGGGCACCGAGATTATAGGAGGCCGCTGTTTCATAAATAGCGTAATGGGCGCACTCAACCTTTGTGCGGCAGGAGAGCGAGAGGCAGGACGGCTCGCAACTTAAATATTGATCATCGCCGTAAGTGCGCCGGCGATGCGCGACTTTCGCGCCAGAATTATCCGTGACAGCCGCTTTTGCCGTCTCTCGCCGTTCGCCGAGCAAAATCGTGCTTGATCCGGCCACGAACGTTCCTGTCAGTGGTCGGACTGACTATAGGTATGTCGGCGAGACGCGAGTTATCGATTGGCGAGCAACTCGCGGCACAAGAACGTAAGAAGCGCAGCGCAAAATTGAAGCTAGAACTATGAGAAGCACCGAACATTTCGGAAATTCTAACTTCCGGCCAGGTGAAGGAGGGAAGCGAACGTAGCCGCGACGTTGCTCGAGCAAACGCGTGACAGGACTCTGCAAGGATGAGTACTCAACTCGTAACGGTGCATCGGTTCAAGATTCGACAATTGAATCCGAGTCGAACACGTTCGCCCACTTTGACGAAACTGGTACGTAATCGAGTCCCGGGAATATTATTAGCTCGACTGCAGGCAACCGTACGAAGTTCCCTTGCAGCTCAGACGGTTCTCTGCTAGAAGGGAGAGCAAAAGGCGATTTCACTGGCAGCAGTGGCAGAGCGGGAGAAATGGCATCTATGACGATGTTTAGACTCGTGAAAAAGCGGTCGGCAAAAAATGCTTCAACTTATTTCTGTCGCGACGCGCACTGGGGTTACGGCTTCGGCTCGTTCGGTACAAGGATTCGAATGAGACGCGTGTGTAAGAGGGAAGGCTGTGGTGTGGGAGGCAATTTTCGTTGCTGGAGGGATCCTGAGGGGCTCCCTTCGATTAAATAGCCCATGCACAGTTTCGTTGTCTGGATAGAATTGACTGGGTAATTCTGCAGAAACGACCGGCCGCCCTACACAGCGCGACAGAGTACGAAGACGGTTTCGTAGCTGTGTGTACGACGTCGTATCAATCGGGATAGGGTATTAAAGTTAGCCCCGTCTCGAGACAGCGCGAAACGTCGCCAGGTAAGAACCTGTCGGCAACCGGGAGAGACGTTCGGAGAGTCCACTCACCCGACGAAGTATGCGGGAGGGAGAGAGGAAGGGAGAGAGGAAGAAAGAAGAGAAGAGAAGCGCGAGGAAGCTAGCCGAGACTCGCCGAAAAGAAGTGGAACGAGCGAAACTTTTTCATCCCCGTCGATTTATTGCGCTTCGATCGCTCTCGCCGAACTCGTCGACGACGGCAGCTGGCTCTGACCGGAAGAACTCTCCTTTGCCTTTTCCGCGACGAGGCGCGGCCACCCGTTATCGATCATCAGACTCTCCCGCGGATAATATCTTCCGCTCTCTCGCCCGACAGCTCCGAACTTCCGAACAGTGTCCGGCCTTGACTCGCCGCGGCGCGGCAGGTATGAAGGAAGGAAAGCTCACGTGCTCACCCTCTTCTTTGCTGAAAGTGCTCTGCCGACTCACTCGCCCTTTGTCTGTCGACCCATCGAGACCACTTGCCTCCTTCCGAGCCGAAGACAGCCGCAGCCCCCATTTCCTCTCACCCCACCCACTCGTCACCTTCCACTTCCTACTCGCTGAATTTCCGGAATTGTCGTGGCGAAAATCGGTCACAGTCGAGCGGTCGCGGATTTACCTCCGCGAACGGAACCGTAATTCTGTAAGCCGGTGACATAATTGGAGCGTCGCAGTACCGTTCCTACTTCCGGCGGTGACGCGCTGGCTGTCGAAAAACTGCAAAGCTTTCATTCCTCTCGGCTGACGGCGCACGACGGTACACTGTTTTTCCGGGACCTGCATCCTTCCCCGAGGGGACGCGTTGTGTAATCTGATCTTGGGTTAATTTGGAGGAATTGTTTGGGAATTAGAAGGAACGTTTTAGATTACGATGCCCTACGCTAGGTCAGATATACTTAATCGGATGTGTCTGTCCCATAGGAATGTTATCTGTACTGTTAGTCTGAATTGAAATGGTCGCCAGATTATTTCGGCGTTCGATTATATATCCGAACGAAACATTATAATATGAAAAACGTGGCATTGCATGTGTCTCTATTCCTCATTGAAAGCTTGTAATCAGACACGGAAGTGCCGAACGCGAGCGGCGTAGTTGACTTGATCTACCCTTATCACGACAAGAGTCACGGTCAAAGCATATTAGACGTCAATATCTGCGTCGTTCGCCGATAACAAGCATCGCAGTCAAAATTGCTTTCTCAACTCCGCCGGCAACATTAATAATACCCTCCGACGTCCCGCCTCAAGATCCCTCCTGAATTACGATTACTTTGCCCCATCAGGGACAGGGGCGTAATTGCGTCCCAAGACGCGCGAGCTAGAAATCTCACGATATCCCCCGAATTTCGCGAGGGTCGCACTTGGCCGACGCTGTCCCAGCAATCAGAGTACAGACTGCAGCGTCCGTCGAAGTGGAGTAAGTGCCCTGTAAAAGTAACGTTTCCCACTAACGTGCCTCCCCCGTCCCTCCCCGGGGATCTCGTAAACTCCGCAGCTGCGAGCGCTTCTTTCTTTTCGGCGAGTGTAAAAACACCCCGACCCTGTGAGTCCTCCGAAGCGTGCAAGGTGAGTCCCGGCATCTCGATCATTATCGTCGGAGCAGACCATCACGAAAAGAAGAGATTCTCGCCCCGAGAATCTACGAGGACGTCTCGATTCCACCGTGTATACCTCCTATTCCGCGAGACGAATCGGGAGAACGGCTTTAATTCACGCCCCGTTCGTCATTGTCGGCACTCGGATTTTCGACGGGCGGGGTGTTTCCTTGGCCTTGAGCGTGTTTTCAGCTCGAGCGAATGGAGCGAAACTGCTCGTCGCGGAGCGAGGAACTCATCGTCGGAGGACTCGGAGATGAACTGACTCCGTGACGGAATACTGGAAGCCACGATCATTACGGTGAGTTCGGGACGTGTGGGTGTACGGAGTACTGTTTAAAGCGGCGGTCGAACGTGAAGCGATAGCTCAGCAGTTCGCGGAATAGTTTGCCTTCTTGACGCAGTTCAGCGCGTGCAATTTCGCGCAAATGTAAGACAGCGATAACGGGGTTGAAGCGCTTGCGAGAAGAATCTGAGAAACTGTCGGTTAATGCCCGTCAGGGTAGCTCGTTCAAGATCCATTTTCGTTCGTCAGCTTTCGCGCGGTCGGGAAGAATTGACCTATCGTCTCGAAATCAACGAGGCGCCTCTAATCCTGTTCCCTGCCGGCGAGGGTGGAAGCTGTCTCGGCGCGCTTAACGCAGGCGCGCGGGGCAGGAAGGATAATATTGCCGAATTCCGGCGGATGATGGATCGAGCATTATGCCCCCACTGACGACTCCGAGGCACACCCGGCACCGAATCCGATGAAGCGGCGCGATTAATAGCGCGAGTTGCGGCGAGCCGCTCGATCGAATGATACAAGCGTCCCGACGCCGACTCTAATGATTTATCACGCTTTCCACGGCTTCAACTTTCCGCCAGCGATCCAAGGACTTCGCCGCTGAATGCGTGGGAGGAGTCAAGTTCAATTACTCTTTATGCACTTTAACCGTGGGCGGATCGACCCTGAGCCGAGAGAGAGAGAGAGAGAGAGAGAAGGGGCGAGAGCGAGAGGGATAATCACAATGGCCCGGCAGATTGCGGGCACGCCGCGGCAATTGATTAAAACAAAAGCGCACCCTCCCGAATATGGGGACAAATAATTTACGATCAATTGGCCTCCTACGTGTTACGATGTAGCGCGCGTGCGACCGGGAAAATTGTCCCGATATCTACGAGGCTGTCGCGCGATCCTCGCTCGTATTGGAAAATTTGAAAGAGCGAGCTGGCCTCGCACTTTTCAAGGTAAAACGGTAATACGCGATTTAGTCGCGTGTCACATCGGTCGGCTGATTTTCAGCTTCTGTACTCGCCCGTCCTCGATTCCGCTCCCGGCAATCGAGAGAATTTATTGACAGAAGAGTAGGGCTTCCATTACGGTAAGCGTCAGTTTGTTAAGGGTACAAAACGTGAGAAATACGAAAATTTTCAACTGCGCGTCACGGTGTTTATTACGACCGCAGCGTGCGCTGAATTGTCAACGTAATACCTTTAAATTGAAAGATAATCGATTGCGCGAGTGCGAAGGGTAGCGGTTGCATGGCGACGCGTTATCACTCTCGACCGTTTCTCAGCGGCGGAAGAACGGGATCCGAAAGAAGTCTATCGACGAGCATGTCGGGAAATAATGAGAAAGTCGACGCTCGAGCTTTGAAAGGCGACCGGAAGGGGCCGAGATAAACGGCTGCGTAATTGAAAAGATAGAAGGGAAATGGGCCAAATCGATCGCTAACGAGAGACGCGAGTGCAACGTGGTTTGACTCGCGATGTATCGTCTTGGCGACATTGATTGGCAAGATAATAGAGATAAGGCGATCAGAGTGTACGAACATTGACGTACTCTCGATTAATGGAAAGGGAAGGTAGAATTTTTCGAAAAATTCCACTGTCCCAATAGTACGAACTCCGCTTCGCTCCGATCGTTAGTTCGAACTTGACGTCATCTTCGAGCGAGTAGATTGTCGTTGTGCACTGCTAACGAGTTTGATAAAGTGCATTACCGTAGTGGAGTAATTACGACGGCCGGAATTCTATGCGTCATTATGCGCTTCGTGTCGCATATCACTAAGACGTAGGCGAACCCTTTTTTTTTGTCGGATGATGAATGCGTTGTTACGCCGTAATAACAAACATTGGCGTAATGACAGGCGATGGCGGACGGTAATACGCGGGTCGTTAACTAATGATTGCAATTACAACGCGCCTTGTTAATTATAGGACGCTCACTGCCCCACTCGAAGCGACTCGAGCCTCTAGGGTGACTTGCTTCGTTTAATGAGTTACCGTTTGCAGGACGTGTCATCGTATTTGCCACGTAGTTATCGAACTTCGAGAAATCTGGACAATCAAATCTCCCCCCTGTTCGAGCGACAAAGAAATCGACGAACTGCACGCGCAAACTTCAATTTTTCCAACCAACTGACATAAAAGTATATTCCGATCAATTTTTTATCCGCTCCCATAAATTGATTATAAAGGTTATTCAATCCAGAAAGATCACATTTTAGTCGACAAAAGCAATTGCGCCCCGAACACTCCGCGTAACGAAATACATCGAGGTTCGCGTACGCTTCTGAGTGAATCGAAATATGTGACAGCGAGGACGATCGTTTTGCCCGCGACCGGTTCGCCGACACGACTCGTCAGTACGAGCGCAATCGCTTTATTGCCCGCCAGATAAAAATACCGCGCTATCAGATTAAGTATATGAAAGAGCGTGACGTTTCTCGGACGAAAATAGTGATACGATTGACCCAATTGCGCGAAACGAAATTCTCTCCCCGTTATCGGCAAATCCAATTCGGCCTGGACGAAACATTAATTGAACGAGGTATCAGTTTACGACCGGTTTGTCCCAATAAACATCTCCCACCTCACCTACGGTCCGCGCAAAAACGAACAGGCCAAGCTACCCGTCCCACGTACACATTATCGCAGGGCAGGACGCCGCAATACGGAGGCGAGCGTTGATCGGCTTAGCCGGCCTGGCATAATTGTCCTGGCGGACGGGCAGGGCAAAGGTAAAGAACGCTAATTGAGACTGCGAGTCTCTAATCCCGTGATTAATCGGGAATGCGCTCCTAATCTCTGCCTTGTCGGAGTCGAGCTTAGCGGGGCGCATGGAAAGGCAGCGCGGAAGATACCCCGAAGCCGGGCTAATCTGCGTGTCCGGAAGAGTGCAATACATGCTGGAGCGGGAGTTGAGTCGGATCGAAGTGGTTAGGATTACCGAGCGTGGGAGCGCGCGCAAGAGGCGGCCGCGATATTGAATGCCGGCGAGGATGGGTGTACGCCGTTGAATAGATTTCGCAATTTCTTAGCCAGCAGAACTCTCGCCGGTCGGCGACCGCAAAATGATAGGAGGCCAGTCCATGATTCGTCCTCGAGTGTCGGCCCAAATCGTCCTATCGATCCGCGTCCGTCTGGCAGCCTAATTAATCCTGCCGATCGTCGAGCAGGAATAACGGTCGGTCATGTAACTCTTTTCCGCTCTTCATTAAGAAATTCGACTAGCGATCGATGCCTACGGCCAAGTTGACAGAAGCAAGACTTGCGGCCGGTGCGAATATCAGTCAGACTAGATTTAAGGACGACCCTTGCTCTCCGGCATATACCGTCTCCTGTCCCGAGAGCTGACCGGACAAATCCGACCTGTCTCTCTATACCCCATCTCGCGAACTGTTCCTGTTCCAGTCCCCGCAATGTTGCGAGTTTATGCGCTGCATGTCGGGACAGTGGCGAACTCGATTTCCCAGCGGTTATTGAGTACGGACATTTCGGCCGCCGGGACGGTAATCGCGTTTGTACCGGGCTTTGAATATTTAGTTGAAACGAACGCGATAACGTAGTACCGGCAATCCCTGTGCGAGATGTAAGATGATAGGATGCCCGCTTCTGCCTACCGGCGCGTCCGACTTTGCACGGGACGAAATTAAATCGCGGGAGAGAACGTAAGAGTGCGGACGCGGCCGAATGAAAAGATTGATTCGCCCGCAGACGGCTGCGTGGGCTGATGAAAAAAAGGAGCGGGTTATTAATATCGAAACGTCGTTGGCGCGAGACGATCGCGATCAGCGATCATGGCCGGCTGACGTAGCGAACCTTTTACGCAATTTCCCTCGCGTGCCGCTCGTTTGTCAGACGATTCCTGCGTGAGGCAGATATAGACAGAGGGAAAGCCAAGGACCGTCTCCGACGGCAGGTATCATTTGTCAACCAGCTCGAATCGTTCCCCTTTCTGTTCCTTTTTTCTTTTTTTAAAGGTACCATCAACCCACTCGCAAGCCGACGTCTTTACGGAAAGGTCCGACTTGGGACGGAAACGAGCGGGCCGGAATCGACGAGGCCGACGTTATCCATCTGAATTTGCGAACGTACGTGTTCCGCGGTTAGATCCTCCGGAGTAGTCCTCTCGAGCCCTTAGTAAGATATTTTCGGCCCAAAGAAACGTAAAGTGCCTTAATCACAGGCCCGACTTCCATCTATGCAGTTCCGCTGAAAGGAACTGCTTTTTGACCGAGGCAGAGTTTTCAATTAAACTACAATTTTCAGAAAAGCCGAAAATCCCTAACGGCCCGACGATCCTTTACATAAGACTTCATCTCCGTAGCTCGGCAACGTTAAAAGTCGTCTCAAAATTCACATGGCGAAAAAGACACCCTTTATAAGACTCCGTTCCGCGAGTGGACGACGAACAGAATCCGACGCAAAGTTCCTAATTGAAAAGCGCTATTACGTCGCTAATTCGATTGCGGCTCGTTGCAGGCTCCTCGCATAATTCTCCGGCAATTGGCCCTCCGTCCCCAACCCCCCCCCCCCCCCTCCCACCTCCTCGATGGTATTGCGATCCGACCGTGAGGCGTGGGCGTGCGACTCGCGATCGGGGCATTTGGGCCGGGCAAGCGTCGTGGCCTCGAGGCGAATTCTGACGCAGAGCGAAGAAATGCAATTTGCCGGACAAATAAGGGTAACACCTCCCGACGGCGGGCACCCCACCAGCGGCCGATAGGAATTTCCCCGACGACTTCGTTCGTCGGCCAGGCCCGCTCCGACTCCCGTCGCGCCGTTCGTTATGGCGGATATATGGGTCACGCCATTGATGTAGGTCGTCGTCGGACGAGGGCTCACTCCGTCGTCCTTGGCGACGCGTGCGGTGCGTGCACGGGCAAGCGGCATCGAGAGCCGGGCACGGCGGCGAAACAAAATCGACTCGATCTCTATGCAAATAATCGAACGTTCGACGGCGAGCGATCCCCTTTTCGCGGAAGCTCGCTGATGAGCTTTTGCGCGCCCCCAGAGGAGCTTCTCGCCCGTCGTCCAGCCCCGAGCCACTTTCCAAGAACGATGGCAGGCCTTTGCGTCCCGACGAGCCTGCCTCGGGCCTCTGTGCATCGCGACGATGGGATTAATGGAATTGTTCGAAACTTTTTAGAGGCGTTGCACCTCGGTCAACGTTCATTTTTGAGGTGACAGCGTGATGACCTTTTCGGACCTGCGACGCGCACGCTACTCTGTTAGGGCTGAGAATATTCGCGGCGGAGATAGGTACTTTTTTCCTTTTGGGAAAGAAAAATGGAGCCGAGGTGGGTTAAAAATGATACGTTGAGACCGTCTTCGAAATATCTGTCCGAAAAGCGAAAGGTCGTGGTTAATGATTCCCTTCCGTGAAATATGTCCCTTCCCGGCATATTAAATACTGCTACGTCGGTGGCGCAAAGGGATGAAAGGACGACGCGGGAACTTATGGTCTTCATTTGACGTCCCGCTCGCTCCCGGGAAGGTCGGAGTCGAGGGGGAACTGTAAATTTTCCGAACTCTCCTGGCTGGCCCGGACAAAAACGGCCATCTTTCCGTATCCGCGCCGGGGCGTTCAGCCGCTCGTAAGTCGGCCTTACCTTTTTTCGGGTACGGCCATAAGTTTTCATCTGCGAACGCTTCAGGTACCCTATCCGCCTCCGGCTTCTGTTGATATGGCGCGCAGTGCAGCTCAAATGTGCCAGGGAATGTCCGCCGAAGAGCATTCTGGCACTGTCAGTCTCGGATAATAACTTAAGCTCGTAAAGGTTGCTTTACGTCGACTCCTTGCGCACGGTAGTTCAAAGCTGCCAGACGAAAGGAGTCGCGATACTTTCGCGCTATCGTCCATATCTCGCTCTCGGCTAACTTGCCTTCGCGAAGACAACTCACTTTATCACGCGGGTACTCCTGTCAGCGCCGCAAGACTGGAACAGATCTGCGTCGTACCTACACTTTTTGCCGTCTATCACGCGGCCAGATTTTCCATATGAATAATTTAGGCAGACGTTAACGACGTTACCCCGATCGAACCGGGTGTTCCAAACGGCGTCGAGACGATCCTGACTCATTCCCTTTCGCTCGAGAGGCGAAGAGGAATGATGCTGTCAGACTGGGCGACAAAAAAATGACGACGACGATCCGCTCCCGATGCCGTTAAGGTGACAAGATTCCACACTTGGCACGGACCCATCCAAAATGTATTGCCCGGCCGCTCCACGCACCGGTATCATTTATGTTTGAAATCGGATGACAATATCCAGTTACGCGACAGGGATAGGATTCCATTCATCTTCGATTGTAGTCACTGCCACTGTAATGCCAAATAAGTTTGAAAACAATTTACGTCGGGTCTACAGGCATTGTTGTCCACTACCCTGAAAGTGTTTTCCGAACAATAAACGAATTCGATTGTTCATCGACCGACAGTCTTCAGATGTAACTGAATAGCACTGTTTCGCCGCGTTTCATAAAATATGAAAGTCAAAGAAAACGTTTGCGAAGCGGTCTGCCGAGTAAATCAATATCAGTAAAAGAAGGAACACACCTGCCCATCCCTACGTTCGTTCGGCCCTCGAGCACCTAAAATCAGGGCCATCCCATACGCTCCTGCCCGCGTCCCGAAGGCTGCAGACAGCCCTGGGCTGCGCAAATTGAAAAGGAGCCTTTTATTTACCCCCGTCGCCGTTCAATTTTTTCCCCGTTCCGATTCCATTCTCTCCCCATCCCCTTCCGCACCGTCTCTTACCTTCCCCCTCTTTCCTCCTGGCCGGCGGAAGTGCCCTTCCGACGATCTTCAGCACGCTCTCCCAGCTTCTTCCGCTCGACGATAAACAAGTAATCCTTCAAGCGCAAGCGGCCCGTCAAATTGCAGAGCGAAGGTCGTTCCGCGAGGCGGAAAGACGAGCGTCCCGCTCGCAGAGGGAACCTTGCCCTTCCACCTACCATTCTTCCTCCTCACGTCTAATAGACTGTCCATCCCGAAGACCCTTCCGCGATAGCCTGATGCGTCGAGAATTTTCCCTCCGAACGAGCAAACCGCGGTATAGAGAGGACGGGATAAGGAGGGTGAGTTCGTTCAAAAGTAAAATTAGCTCTGATTGGCCCCTTTTTGGTTGTAATTCGATATCCTCGTGTGGCGGAGCGTAATAATACGATTGGGCTAAGGGCTGTAGTTGAGCGAGACGATTGGACGCGAAAGTTAGCATATGTGTGAGTGTACGTAGAGGATAAATGGGTAAAAGCTCCGTTAAAGCTAGAATTTCAAATTACAACAAATAAGTGTTATTTCTGTACATTTACGATGATACATGCAGGCTGTTATGAATTATCATTTGTGGTGGATTTGGAATTTGTCGCTTAATCGATCGAAAGTGGAGAGTTACCCACAGCTGCTGCCCTATCCACTGCGCACCCTTCTTTCAGGCCACCGACTGTAGTTACCCTCGCAGTCTGCAACGAAGGACGTCGCTGCCATTCGTCCTGAATCATACCAAACTATACGTTGATTCTCATGATCTCACCACTCAATCATTATTTATTAATTTAATGGTTTATTCACGGGTCGAAACCATTTAGTACAAGAAATCAAATTAAGAAACAATGAGCGTATTAAGTACACACGTACAATAATTATTCCGGTAGTATATAAAGTCATTTATGTTACTTTGAAGCATCGTTATGTTTACATAATGTCCTGAACTTTACTTACACTTACATGTCCTGAAAACATCGTATTATGCATCATATCTACTCCATATTTTAATGTAGAATTTGAATGTAGAAATACTTAACAATTTCATACCATATAATGTTATCAACAGTCGTTAGTCCCTGTGTGCAAGAATCTGAGTTCAACCCCAGCTACAGGATCCTTGAAGAGAACGCTGTTACCGCTAGCCGGATATCTAAGGGGAGCTCACTAGCGACGTTTCCATGGAGCTTATCCCCCTCACGTTTCTGATCAATACTTCATCTGCGCTCCTTCGTAAAGGGGAGACACACGGTGGGTGCTGCCCTTGCGAGAAGTGAACACGCGCCCGTGGCTCCCGACATTTTTACTAACTTTTCATAAGGAATCCAGTGTTGCGGGAATTGGGGACTGCGAATACGATTCTTCCATCGGCGGTGCAACGTCATGCCGGCTTTTGCTAATCGTTTTATACACAGTACGCGATGACTGAGAGTGAATCGTGCGAGCGGTGTCGTTTCGAGGATGGAATCGGGATCAGATGTTGCTCGTCGTGCGAGAGGTGAGCCTTCGGAAGAATGAATGCCGCTCGCCGTGCTCGCGGAGGTGCCTGAATTGTTTTGCTCAATCGACGTGCGGGGGGTGCAGGGTGAGTCTCGCGAGGATTAAACGGCGAAGATGAAGAGGCAGAATGTCCGTACGTTATCGCTGGTAGTGTGCACGTTCACTTACCTCCTCGTCGGCGCTGCGGTATTCGACGCCTTGGAATCGGACACCGAGAGGAAACGCTGGGAATTTCTGTCAGGTATACTTTTCTAGCCTCAGATTCGACGCCCTTTGACATATTCTATCTTTAAATTCGAGGCCTTTTGACAAATACATTCTCGTACTCGACATCGTCAGTGCACGTCGAAGTCGAGGAACAATTTCTATTATAAGTACAGTGTAGAGTAATTTGGAACGATTGCAGAGATTCGTCGTAACATGATGAAGAAGTACAACATAACGCCCGAGGATTATCGAATGGTGGAGATCGTGATAATCGAGAACAAGCCGCACAAAGCCGGTCCACAGTGGAAATTCGCGGGTGCCTTCTATTTTGCTACCGTAGTGCTAGCCATGATCGGTGAGTCTCCGTGCCAGGGCAAAGAATCGCTTCCAATTTCTTAAGGTCTGTCGAGTTACGAAATCTATTTTCAGGCTACGGACACTCGACGCCAGTTACCATTGGCGGCAAGGCCTTCTGCATGGCATACGCGATGGTCGGCATTCCTCTAGGCCTGGTGATGTTCCAGAGCATCGGCGAGCGTCTCAACAAGTTCGCCTCGGTCGTCATCAGACGAGCGAAGACCTACATGAGATGTCAGCGGACCGAAGCGACGGAGATGAACCTGATGCTAGCCACTGGCCTCCTCTCCAGCATCATCATCACAACGGGAGCTGCAGTCTTCTCCCGCTACGAAGGCTGGAGTTACTTCGACAGCTTCTATTACTGCTTCGTCACCCTGACGACAATCGGCTTCGGCGACTACGTCGCACTTCAGGTTTGACTCTTTCCGCTTCTGAATGATTCTCCATCTTCCTTGACACGATCACACGAAGTACTCACTGCTTTACAGAACGATCAAGCGCTCTCTAACAAGCCAGGCTACGTCGCTCTGAGTCTGGTCTTCATCCTCTTCGGCCTGGCAGTCGTGGCCGCCAGTATTAATCTTTTAGTACTCCGATTCATGACGATGTAAGATAAGAACTCTCCGTACCTATCACTGATCCACGAACGTTTGTGATCCCTAACCTTTCTCATCGTCTTCCCCAGGAACACCGGAGAGTCTCGTCGCGAGGACAACGAACTCACATCAGCCTCCCACCACGTGCTAACTCTGGACGACGAGGTGGTGGCGGTGAACGGGAAGCTGGGTAAGATCGTTCACGACACGGACGACTGCGTGAGCGTGTGCTCGTGCACGTGCCTTGGCCCAGCGAACTCGGAGCTCCTGGACTCATCAGGCTACCAGGGCTACAGACCGCCATCGACCTCAGCCAGTCTTCGCGTGAAGCGCGCATCCGTCTGATGGAAGGAGTTCCGTCGTCGCAGCTTACGTCGAAGGCTGTCCAGGGCCGACAGCAGGGAGTTGCTCGGCATCGACGTGTAAAAGTCGGCCACGACCTCCAATACCCGAGCCGATAGCCTCACCGAAGAAAGTAAACCTTCCAACTTCGTCAAAATTCATCGTCCGCAAAGAGACTCCGTTGTTAATCCACTCCCCGGATACGTATTCATAAGCTCGCCGATTCCGAGAGACGTTTCGCGTGGTGCGACCTTCCGCCACGATTACCTTGCCCTCGCCAACAGGCCTGTGCAACCCTGCCAGGACGCCGAGACGGCAAGGAGAAAATCGTACGCGTCTTAATCGTGCGTCGTTAGCCGCCGCGATCGCTCGCAGGAATTCGAGCGGCCTTCGGTATCCGAGAATGAAAAATGTGCCCACTGCATTCCAGAGACGTTGTTACCCGAGACGAGTGTAAGGCTTCGAGGCGTCCCAAGTGCTTTTTGAACTCACGATCATTCCTAATGGCGAGAGTATCCGCGTTACCGCAAGCGCACCACGAAGAACAATATCCTAGCCTCGATAGCGTTAACGTTGTATACATATTTCAATATTTGTACCCGTAAAAAGGACCGTGATGGTTTAATCGTCATTAACGCCCCGACTAATCCCCCCCCACCCGCAAGATGTTCGAACGTTACGAACGGCAACCGTATCGATGTGATCGCGTTTGGATCGATCTCGATCGTCCCGCGTGGCGAGATCTATCACAGACTTTTGCCGCGTCATTCGCTGTACGGGACGTGGCGAATACGTACAGGGAATGGGACGTCGTATTTTTTTAAGCGATCAGCGAGAGGAACGGCTACAGGTGGTAGGAGAGAGTGAGACAGAGTTAGAAAGAGGGAGCGAAGGATGGAGAGAAGAATGGAAAAGATAAATGGGATGAACCGTAAAATTATACCCCTGGGAAGACTGATAAACCGAAGTTAAATTCGTACCGAGTAGCTGTTATTTTTTTAACGGTTATAATACCTATAGACACGCCCGTTTCTTATTGGCGCACGCGATTTCGTTGATGGAGCCGACCGGGAGTTCGATAACTTAGTACTGTCTCGCTCGTCAGTGTTCGGATAATGGATAATAGATAGATGGTGTGACGCTTTCGTACATCCTGACCCGTTTGACACGATCCGCGACACCGTCGATCACGAGGCGCCATTGTGATCTTCGGTCGACAACGTGACTTAACAATGTTTAACGCACAACTCACTCGCGATCGTCGAGCCAGGCAGCCTCGTTTTCCCAAAAAATAAGTTCGCAAGGAACGCGAGAGTGTACATTGACGTAGACCTCGAGACGTTCGCCGGAAATTGTATTCCACGGTATGCGCAACGTATAGCGTGCACAAGTTTGTATACACTTAATACCGTAGATAAGACATATTATCGTGCGATAGCTGTACCCCAACATCCACTCCCACCCCCTTCGATCCCACATCCCCCTTATACTCCCCAATGCCCTCCCACCCCCCCAAAAAAAAAAAGAACACACAGCCGATGTTACCGTGAGATATACCTGCGTATATTTTTTAACGTCAAGATTTTTTTTTAATAAATAAATATTCGGTGCGCCGACGGTCACATTTAAATTTTGCACTTGAGTCATTTCGCCCTCTTCGTTTATTTGGGATAACCGTAGCTGCGACGGAAGTGATGAGAATAGTTGAAGCTCGCATAGTAATTGTATTGAAACTGAAACGTTAACCTCCCCAAACATTGAATATCGCTAAGACGATCCTTCCGATTAATTCTAACGAAATGTCAATTGTTCACGTATGCGAATTACCTCGAAAGTCTGATTACATATCACGTGTTACTCTTACGGGAAAAAATGGAGGCTTTGCCGCAATTAAGGATACATGGAACACGTTGTGTACAATAAGCGATAGTACGCCTAACTGTAAGGAAAATTTTGATAGTATGGCTGCTGTGCGCGCCGAACGGAGAAGGCACCTCGAACTTGAGCAATGGTGGCTCATACATCCGTTTAGTTACATAAGGTAACTAAAATCCAACACGAACTTTTGTAAGTATTGTACCATACCTTTACTTGGCTTCTTCACGTTCCCGCGGAACAATCCAACTTAGATTCGTATGGGACACTATCATGACGGTGGTGTTTTTTATCGCACTGTTCACGATTCCGTTTATGGTATCCTTCGTTATCATGGATTACAAGGGAACGTATCTGGATCGTGTGAATCTTCCGATCTATGTAATATGCTGGATAGACATATGTATCAATTGCGTCACTGGGTATTACAATAAGAACACCAGGCTTATCGAGTTGAATCCTAAGCTCATATTCACGTAAACGAATCATACTTGACACCTACGGTGTTCATGTGAATGTCTGAAACATAAAATTGCTCTTACAATTTAGGTCGTATCTCAATGGATTCCTCATACCAGATATACTTTCGTCCATACCTTACGATCATATCACATTGCCATGGCGCAGAACACCAGGAGATAATTCGAATCATATTGTCACCGTAATTAATATTCTTCCGTTTATAAAGTTACCGCGGTACCTCACTGTCAAATATAATGTTTACCAGCTGTGTAAGGTAAATATACTTGAGGTACATAGTATCTAGGTATTTAAAACACAAGTCGAACGCTTATCGATGGAGTTTAAACTTCTTAGCACTTCGAGATTAAGAATTTCTATCAGGAAACGCTGAATATTATGCTATTGGGCAGTTACTTAATATTTTGGTTCTCCTGTCTGTGCTACTTGTTGCCTGTTTTGTCTTTACATGTTTACAATCTCACTGCAAAGGTAAGTAATAGTAATTAGCACAGAGTAAATTGTATTGTAATCGAGACATCGAAGTGTCATTTCAAAAGGAATGCGAGGAATGTTGGATGACAGGCATTGAACATAAAGGATTAGCGTTCAGAGTTCAGCACGCACTTTTCATTTGCCTTGAAAGCGTCTCTGCGAATGGTTATGGATCTTTCGTACCTAGAACGGATGGCCACGTAATAATAAATACCACGCTTTTAGTCATTGGGAGATTGCTGGAAGCTTACATTATAAGTACGTTCGTTCTTTAACATGTAACGCCCTCCGTTCAATTTCAAAAATGGACCATGCATTATTTTGCCCATTTTCAGTTATGTTTCTTCAGGCGAAGGCTGGGACAAAAGCGTCGGAGTCAAAGTTTCAAGAGATAATGAATCAATTACAGGCTTACACGCGTCAGAAACAATTATCAACTCACCTGAGACAACGTCTTTTCGCCTATTATCACTATCGGTTCAAGAATAGCTTCTTTCACGAGAAATACATTCTCTCAAACTTGTCAGGTTCGCTACGTCGCGATGCGGACTAAATTTCCTTCAAACTTCGGAACAATAGAGCTTCTTGCGGGCAACTTGAAACTTCCATACGCATTATCCGTAGAAAACTTACGACAAGAGATCCGGCTGCAGTCTTGTCGTCGTCTCGTCGATAACGTGGCAGTATTCAAGGACTTACCCAAGCCCGTCCTTCAGTCCATTGTCAAGCACTTGAAATTCGAACTTTTCCTGCCGAATGACATTATCGTTAAAGCTGGCAGTTACGGTGACTGTATGTTTTTCTTGTCAAGCGGAACAGTTTCCATTTTGACTCCTACTGGAAGAGAGGTCGGTAGTCTAACTTTGTAGCAAACTTTTTCTTACGGTGGTCGGCTGAATGATCAAAATCGACCAAGGGCATAGCCCAATAAAATGACTAAAAGTGCCCCTAAACCGATTGAAATTCTGAATAAGCCTTTCGGCGGCTTGTAAAAATCATACGCTAAAGGCCGGTAAAGTATCGATTTTTCACTGTTTTCTCCCTTTTCTTGACCGTATCTCCGAAACTACTGCACGTAGAAGGCTCGGGTTGCGTTTTTTTAAAAGCATTTTACCTGCTCTATCACATTATAATGGAATAAATGTGACAGAATGTGTAGTATGACAAAGAGTCGCTAATGCCAATTTTTCATCATTTTTTAGCATATTTTTGATTGTAACTTTGAAAATATTGCACTTAGAAGGCTCTGGTTGCGGTTTTTGTAATCCTCTTTTGATCCTGTATCAAAATACATTGCCACAAATCCATCTGAATACTTTCATTTTATGAGCATATTATGAGAATTATTGAGCATTTTAATCGTCTATGTCCTTCATGCAGATTTGTCATTTGGATGACGGATCCTACTTTGGCGAAGTGGCACTTCTGGTCCCTGATCAACGCAGAGTCGCAACCGTAGTCGCCATCGAGGTCTGTGAGATGTATCGGCTTGACCGGAAAGACTTCCGGAGGTGTATAGCCGTGCATCCAGATCTGTTCGCGAGAATCGAGAGAATCGCAACCGACCGAATCGAGAGGACTGTCTTCATCGAAGAACAGTTCATAGGATTCAATCCGTTGCAGGACGATCATCGAAAATCGGTCCAAAAATAAAATTGATCGCATCACTGATCGTTGAAACGTATATTTAAGGACCTTAAATATTATTATTGTCCATACAGTGTTCTTTTATAGTGCCATCCGTTTACATCTATCTTTATTTCAGAATTATATATTAATCATTACCTAAAATTACTTACAGTTACAATTACATCCGCTAAGCCTGTTTTTATTTGTTTTAACGTTAACACTGTCGTAACGAACTACACGCGTGACAATACTATGCTGAGGATATGGATACTGTTTAATTTATATTTGGCAATCCTTTCTCATTCTCTCTATATCGCTTCGTCGAGGTCCGCAATCGCGACCGTGATGCAAATTCTCTTCGCAACGCGATCGTTGCGATGAAATTGGAAAATTCGGTAATGGATACATCGTCGCTGCTGATCGAACGCTTCTCAGAATCGGTTCTGTTGGGAATGGGAGTATGAGCGGACAGTGACGTCACGATCGTTGTTGCGGACACGTAGGTTGAACTATACATATTAGAGCCCGTTAGGATATGTTGTTACAACGATGACGTAACAGTGAAAATTATGTACATCTATTACGTTATGGTGACGTTATTTAAGAAGAGGGATCGACGCCTGAACGACGCGCTTAAATCACACATTTTGTTTTACGGTATAAATTATATAGTCGTAGAAGGTGAAAACTATTACGAAACGCACCCGACCAGGATACAAATGATATCCTTCCGTTTCTCACGTCTCTTACAATGATTCGTAAACTGAATTCCGTTTCCGTTACTATTATCGTGTTGCTCATTCGTTCGTGCCGCTTGTTACGCTGCGATGGCTTCAAAATCCACGGACTACCTTCGATGTACGTTCATGAGAACTGCTATTTCAACTTATTTCTTACGTATGCAGCCGTGCCACTACGTTGCACGACGCTTCCCTATAACTTTTACAATCTGATTTGGTCGTATCTAAAGGAGTTACGGGGGATAAGAGTACTCAATATACTCGTGGGCCTCCCGGAATTATCACTAGCAACGTCTATATTCTACGGCTAAGGGGGCTGAAACTTTCGTCGAGGTTCGCTTTTCACTTAGTCTTGATGCCCGAATTCTCTCCTCATCGATCAGAAACAGGATTTCTAATTCGCGTCCCTACCGAACGACTGCGACGCTTTATGTACAACTAACGACTCACTGTATGCAAATCGGATATTTAGCACTCTTTCCCCAACTTCCTTTCTTTTTTTTTTTCATTTCTCGAAGGACATCTAATAAGGCACTGTACGTTTACTGTGACAGAATCGATAAGAATACAGAACGGTAAGAAATCCATTCTAATGGTCGTCGTGAATACATTAATTCTCGGCCTCGAAACGATCGTCACTTACGTTTTAGGTCTGTATAAATGCTTTTGGTACTTCTCAGATCGTTTTTGACCCGACATTCAATGGGTCATGCCTAAATGATAACGTTGTGTCTGGCGGGAGAAGAGGGTATCGTAGGAAACGTTAAAGGAGTGCAGGGGGAGGGGGAAGAGGAGGAGGAGGAGGGGGTCAGGAACAAGGAGGATGCTACAGTAAATAGTACGTTGATTAACATTAGGATAAATTGTTCAGGAACAAATATAAATGCAGTACGTTGTGTGCCTCTATGACGCAACTTATACACGTAAATACCTACTATGATCCGTCGTAAAGGAGATATGCGATTTTTATAGATACGACTGTACACGTACATGAATAACATAGATCGTTCGAAAAAGTGCAGCGCGCCGTCGATATTTCAATTCTTTCCTGCAATAATCGTATCGTAATAGCACAATGATTGCCGAACGACGAAGGATCGTCACGCCCGGATCCTGTCGAGATTCTCTGATAAATGATAGCGGCAGGATACGTGCCATGGCAATATCCGAGTATCAATAAGGAATAAGTGAGAGCAATAATATCATAGAATATAAATGGCATATATCGCGTAATAAACTATCCACATTGTACAACGTAACGTGCGTATATGCTTAATACAAGTAGGTACAAGATTTTTTTTTTCCTCTCATCGATTTTCATTTTCTCATCTCTTCGTGCTTCCTCGCCTGTCAACAAACAACATGGCAACGTCTCTCAGCGATCGATACGAACAAATTGTCGAAGTTCGTCTAACGCTCGTACCTTTTTGCGCCTCTCGCCGCAGTGACCTTTGAGTAAGCGAAACGTAAACGCGCCGATAACGCTCCCTCGTTCGTCGTTCGCGAGACCGTAGATACTGGCTATGTAATTATCCGAAGTTGACTTATGCGCGCATCCGATCATGCTAAGAAGGTCGAGCTCCCGTTCTCGCACGCCATCGATTTTCATCGAATAGCCATCTGAGCTTTCGCGAAATTCGAATGTTCGTCTCTCGAGTGTGGCGCAATTGGATCGTTTAAAATATGGCTCCGTCGGACTAGGATTCAGCGTCAGATCGTACATACATGGATAGAACGTTCTAGAGGAATTAACGAAAGAACGAAGTAGAGCCTCCCGATCATTCTCTCTTCACATCTCGCTGCTTCAAAGTCGTAGCATTCCTCGCACGCCTCGTCCTCGATCCTTTCGTTAAGTCGGAAGCACGTTTGCGCGCTCACTTTTTTTCAATCGAGTATTAACTGGTACCCGAAGTGATATCTATGTATAGACGTTCTAAGGCTTTGGCAGTGAATAAATGTCGATTATTCGGCACATCCGTCGCGCGCGCCTGCAGGTGGCTTGCTTTTTCCTCCATTCTCCATTTATTTTTGTTCATGATTCTTTTTCTTTCACCTTATCATCGCAAAGTAGAAACGACACCTGCAGGCTCGCGTTCAGAGTCGAAGTAGCATCGCCGTTGTCGGAACTACCGAAGAGTCGATTTTGGCATCTTAGAGGAGCATCCTCGGCGCGATACTTCGTTTTCTCCTCGTGTTCTCGAGATGCGGCCCTCTCGACGGCAATTGTCCGGCTTCCGTGCACGATCGACAGCAGAACTTCGCGTAGTACTTGTGCTGACAATAGTTGGCCTGAACGATGAGATTGCAGTTGGCGAAGAAGCTGTTGTCCTGGCAGTTAGGATGAATGAAGATGCCTGGAAGGGAATAAGTGACATTATCGTGACTGAACAACACTGAAGAGTCGAACGAACATTGTTACTTCATTCAGGTGAATATCAAAAGATAATATAATATAATAAACAGCACTCAGCCCTGTGCCCGAATCAAACAATATGAAAGTATAGGCTTCCGGATGGTCGCCGCGTTTGGGATCAGCTGCATGTCGACGTTTCGCAAACGTTATAGTTTTGCAGTAATAATGGCCGCGAAAGCCTTAAATCTCGAAAAGATAATATATATAGCTAACCTGCTACGACAATGTCGATGACATCAGAGTCGGATGAGTATCCGTTGGCAGCCTCGCACTTATATCGGCCTGAATCCTCTTTCCTCGCGTCCGTCACGATAAGTCGATTGGCTTCGGATATCTTTATTCGATTGTCGGTACGTATTAATTCGTCGTCCTTGTACCAGAGTACTCGTGGAATCGGGTAGCCGTCCACGGTGCACCCAATGCTGATGTCGCTGCTCTCCGGGAATTGCGTTTGTTCGACAGAGATGGACACGTTCACCGGCACTACGCGCAGAACAAACCAATTCTCATCTCCATTTTTCGACATGGATAAAGTTGATAAAGAAAATAAAATAAAATGCCGCAGCAAAATTAGACTTAGACCTTCCATTCACATCCAGTCGAACTGGACATATCTCTTCAGGACGTAATATTAAATAAAACAAATCATAATTAGTACCACATGCAATATCAACTCAACCAACTACTAATTCCATATCCAATCAACAAGCCAGCATGCAAAGCAAAACAAACGAAAAGTAATGAATCAAACATCGGAATCCAATTGCACAGTACCGGCAACTGGATCCGACTTCACGCAAAGTACGAGGTCTCACCTTTGAACCTAGCAGGCCCAGGTTCCGGGGTCGTGAGGGGAATGACACCGGGGATATGTGGTCGTCTTGAAGGATAAGCGGGAGCGTAAGTTTGAGACTCAGGTAAGGGAGTTCGAGTCGGTCTGTAGGGATACTGAGGCCTCTCAGTAGTAGCCGGTCTTCTAGGTGGAAGGACAAGGTATTGGGCGTACTGCTGATGCTCAGGCTTTATGTTATACACAGGACCGATGGCCTGCAAAGTCACCGACCAAGATGCAGGTCGTTGGATGCCGTTATAGGCCTGGCAGGTGTAGACGCCGAGATTGGTTAATGTGACGGAACGTATTAGTAAGGTATAATCGGTGTCCTGCTCGTAATTCTCCGAAGAGAGCGGCAGCATGCGATCGCCGCGCCACCAGGTGACGAATGGCCTTGGCCAGCCCATGGCATAGCAATGAAGAACGACAGGCGAGTTCATCGTCACGGTCACGAACGTACTTGGATCTCCCACGATTGACGCGCTATGCTCGTGCGGTTCTATGGGACGTAGACAGAATTCGTGCACAGAATGGTTAGTTATCGATTTACCGACACCGGGTTCGTGCTAGATGCACTACTCGTACTAGTAGTTTTCTAGGTGGAAATTAGAAGTTTTGTATGTTATTTTACTGTGACAGACTATAACACGCTCTACCGACTGTTAAATTCCCAAACACATTCATTGTCATGATATTACCGATTCCTGTTAGAAATTAGACGTACTCAAGACAATTAAGTAACCTTCACCACATTCCAGTATAGATGTGTACGTACCTGTTACTTCGAGTTGGTACTCCGTTCTTACCGGCGCGGCTAGGCCATTGTCAGCTGTACATACGTATGTTCCCCTGTCGTAAGAGTACAAATTGACGATTTGGAGTGAGCCATCCTGCAATATACGCCGTCTCTTCTCGGAGGCTAAGATCTACAACAATAAATGCCAATCGTACAATGATTTATCTCCCATTCTCCGCACGCAACATCAGTAACACAATTCCATACCAATGTCGTGTCCTTTCTCCAAGTAATCGTAGGTTTCGGATTTCCATAAACGACACACTTCATCGTAATATATCCGCCCTCCTCCGCGCTGACTCTCGGCTCTTCAGGTTGCTCAATTCGTGCCGGTTCGCCTCCGTACTGCGGCGGGGTCACAGGTGGCACAGCGACCGGTGGCAAAGTGGTCATTGGTTCTTCGGTGTTCCAAATAAGGAGAGCAGGCTCCACGCAAGATGAACTGCAATTGTAGCTGCAGCACTTGCGTTCTCCGCTGCAGTCAGCGTCCGTCGAACATTCTTGCTCGCAGCGTGTGCTGGTCGATATGACAGGACAGCGACCCGGTTTGACAGCTAGGGAAGAAAGAAGATTTAGGCACATCTATTACTTAGTTACTTTGAAATTGAACCGTGCTGATATGAAACTTACTCGATCGGCAAACGCCTTTGTACTCTGTTGCGTCTCTGTTGGCGACCAAAGTGATCGCGCATCTTGTACCTTCTGGACAGACCAGGGATCTGCATGGGTCCATGCATCGACATCGTTCGCAGTCCTCGTTGTCAACGTACGCCTCCTTTCCGTAAGGACAACGAATGAGGTCACATTCCTCGCGAGCTTCCGCACAGGGATCCTTTGAGTGCTTGTCAGAGTCGACGTCGATTTCGTTACTCGCTGAAAACGGAAATAACGATACAGGAGTGTTCTCGCAATGATTCGAAGAATACAAACGTAAAGCGTTTAAAGAAAAAGAATAAACGTATTAAGTAAAAAAGCCGACGCCGCTTCATGTCCTGTTACCGAAATAAAGCGAAGCTGAAAAATATAAAGAGCAGATAAAAGAAGCCATAGGGTTGAGAGCTGTGCTGAAAGTATTGCTTTGAACTGTCAGCAATTATAAAGGATGGTTTTGCATTTTGGGGAATGGATATATACAAATTGAGTGGCAATGATGATAAAAAGAAAAAATTATAAGACTCTTGCTTCCTATAAAGTAAAACGTAGCATGTAAAGTGTGGCGGAGTGCAAAAAAGTTGCTTAAATCAAAATAAATCGAAAACATAATTGAAGTGAAAATCTGACGTTATCCTGCACTTACTCCTAAAGCAAGTGTTAATGCAAGACTCGAAAGTCTTGAACCTGTTGCGATTGCCACCGCAACCGGTGTAAACGAATGCTCGACACGTCTGTCGTTCCTCGTCGAAGTAGAAACGTTTGTAACTGCCTGTCGTGCAGGATCCGATGTCAACGGGTTCTCTACAGATCTCTAAATAATCACCGCAACAACGAAATGTCATTGGTACATTCGCATCAACGAACTAATTATTCATCATTTTCAAAAAATATTCAAAATCACCAGTTCACTACTTCATATACAAGCTATCATAACAACACGAAGAAACATACTGCGTCAACCTACCGTAGTGAGAAGTACTGGTGTCATTTCCGGAAAGCACCGGCTCCTCCTGATGAATGCAGACCGACTCACACTCGCCGACTGTACTAAATCTGTTCGCATTTCCGTCACATCCGCCGTACATAAACTCGCGACAACCTCGAACACTCGAGTCGTAGAAGAACTTGGCGAACGATCCTCTGCATGGGCCAGGGTCCAATGGCAAGTTGCACATGTCTAAACAGCAACACGTTGGCATCGTCAGTTCCGGCGCAATCTCTGACTTTGATGAGTCATCGCGTCTTTACCCCTTACGTCGATAATCGGGTAGCCACCTTAAGTTCAAAACTTTTCTGGGTTCTTTGCCACAGAAAACAAAATATGGAAAAGATACTCTGCTTTAAGATGGTTCAATTCACAAGGATCTGAGAGGTTTCTCAAAAATATTAATTTAAAGGAAAAAATTGTTCACAAAATGTATTAAGGTGGCTACCCAGGTACCCGGTTATAGACATGAGGGTTACCTTGACCCTGGAATTTGCCACATAGTCTCTCGCACTGCTCCTCCGTCTGGAATCTGTTCGCGTTTCCTTCGCATCCGCCGTAGATGAAGGCCTGGCAAGTGCTGGAGTGCGGATCGAAATAGTAAGCTGTTATCTCGCCCGTGCACGGACCAGCGTCGACTGGCGCCGAGCAAATTGGACTTTTTTGAGGTACTTCAGGCGCGTGTGTATGGGGTGCCGGAGTGAGCGGTGTCTGGGTAACCGGAGGTCCTCTTCTGCACTTCCCCTCGCAGGACTCGCGGTCCTGGAAGCGATTCTTGTTGCCCTGACAGCCGCTGTAATCGAATTCGACGCACTCGTCCGTGTGTTGATCGTAATGATACTGTCTCACGAAGCCATTGCAAGGGCCGATGACCTTGGGTAGCGAGCAAGGATCTGAAATTATGCGTTACAGTAAGTTGATGGGTGAAGTCTCTTTACTACCGCGCCTGGTGTACTATTTTGCAGGTGTTACCTTGTACGTCACCGCAGCGATACTCGCACTCCTCTCGAGAATCGAATTTATTTCCATTGCTCTGGCAACCGCCGTAGACGAATTGCTTGCAGAGACCCTCTCTACTGTCGTAGAACCATTTGACTTGATTTTCGGAGCACGGGCCGTGCTCGTCCGGAAGGAAGCAGAATTCTGTAATAATTTTTGGTCCCGTTGTTACTTCGCGTCGCAAGTTTTAATTGTGCGCAGGTCGTTGCTTTGCGTACCGGTTCTGAATGGAATCTCGGCTGGCGGGGGTGGGGTCGCGACCTTTTGTTGGCACCTGTTGTTACATTCATCTTCCGACCTGAAGTTGTTATCGTTTCCGCCGCATCCGCCGTAGTAAAATTGTCGGCAGCGTTGCTCGTAAGAGTCATAATACCATCGTTGCGTGTAATTGTGACACTCTCCCAGAAGAGCGGGTAGAAGACAAACGTCTTGCTCTGTTTCGCAACAATAATCATCTTTAGACGATGCCCAATGAAGTTTGCAAGCGTGTGATTTGTGATCGTGCAAATGTTCAGAATTGTGGCAATGTGCGTTAAGAGTTTAGGATATTAAGTATAGTATGCAGTGCTTGCTTCGATGATTAGACCAAGTTTCCCTCAAAATGTGACGATTAAGCCTTATACGTTAAAAGTGTGTAGTGCAAAGGAATGTTATGTCGATTGTGCAACAAATTACATTTGTCGGTAAAGGAAATAATAGTTTTCTGTAGATCACCAGTGTTTAGATAGCAAGAGAAAAAGTAGAAGAGACGCGACAGGGTCTTACCGATCTTAGGAGGACAATCAGATTCGCATGCTTCCCTAGTTGCAAAGTTATTTTTGTTACCACCGCAGCCGGTGAAATAGAATGGCATGCAGCGATTCTCCAACTGGTCAAAGTACCATCTAGAGTGCTTCTCCGAGCAGCCACCCTCATCCCGAGGCAGCGAGCAAGAATCTGTTAATCGCATCGATTATTGTACCATGCACCGTTAGAAATTACCTTGTTAACAATTAAACCAATCAACACCACCTCCATCACATCATTCCATTAAAAATACAAATATTAGTTTTCCATTTCCATTCCATCGCAGTCAATTGTACCTATAATTAAGTAATCTCAGAATGCAGATTTAGTACGTTGTGTCAAATGTGAATGTATAGTGCGGTGTGCAGTGACATCGAAACGCTTCAATCACAGAACGGGAAGAGAAATTCGCTTGTCGCATAGTTCACGTCACAAGTATAGCAAGAACATCATACAGCAGTATATATATCGTGCGCCGTGTGAGAGACGAGGACGAGTGCCAACACCTTCGAGCGAGAGATTGAGAGTGAATATCGCTCGGCGATATGGAAGAGGGCGCAGAACAAGAAGTGGCCGTACACGGTCGATTTGCTTTTAGAATGCGTGACACGCGAGACTCGTACAGGAGGAGAAGGTGAGCGAACATCGCTAGAAAGCCTTGCGAACGAGGCAGGCAACACGCATCGACACTGACATTCGAACGAACCGACACCACGAGCAAGATAGGTGACTAAAAATAAAATAAAAAAAGTGGGCTAGATGAATGACGATGATTTTTCGCAGCAGCTTCCAGCACCAAAACGCGAGAGAACGCTCGCGGCTCGAACAGACGCTCGCGACTCGAAGAAGCTCAGCGGGAAGCTCAAAAGTTTCGCAGGTTTTTTTTTTGTTGGCGTTTCTGTACCTTGAATCGGACAGCGAAGCTCGCAGGCTGCGCGGGTACGGAATTTATTCCCGTTCCCCTTGCAGCCGCCGTATACGAATTGCCTACAAGTGCGACGCTTGGCGTCGTAATACCAGCGCAACAACGAGCCCGGACAGGGGCCCGGATCTTTCTCCAGGACGCACACGTCCGGCAGCCTGACTGCAAAATTGGCCACTTTAACACACGTCGAGGACGCAGGGATCAACGCGTTTCGTTTCGGGTGATAAGCTCCGTCGCGTTAGCATTCAATCGTTCAATGACGCTCTCGGAATCGTCGAAGAGCTATTCGTTTCGACCGAATAAGGGGTAGGGAAGGTAGGATCGATTCGACTGATAGAATTAACGGTGAGAATTTCAAACTGAAATGCGCATGGATTAATTCGATACTTATGAGAGGGCGGCCAACGTGCATTCAATCACCAATTCCGAGCCGACGATCGTTCGGACGATCACTCCGGACGATCATTCCGGACGATCATTCTGACGTCCGCCCGTTGCGGACAGCCGGCAGGAAAACGGCTTAACGCGTCATTTGGCGATCGAACGAGCGACGGCCATTCGCGGGACATCGTCAAATCGGATAGCGTGAGGCGCATGCGCTGTCGGGCTAATTCCCGCCCGATCCCCGCCCCCCGGCGAACATTGACATCCGATCGTTCGATTGCCCGTAGTAATTGCCCGCCAAAACCCATTCGCTAATCGGATTACCGAAGAGCGATTCGAGTTCGCGTTTCAGTATCGCCGAACGGCCGGCGATCGCCGTTAATGGCCGGCCGTACGCTAATTTTCCAGCTAGACCGCCGACTATCCCCGTTTTTATCATTAGCCCGGATTAGCGGCAATCCCGCGGTCAATCGCGTCGAACGACGTCGTCTCGGCGTGGCTCGGCCCGTTTGTTGATTCTTGCTTTTGCACATATTGCGCCCTCGTTATCGGACGGTTTACCGCGCTTGAATTATCGTTTCACGGCTATACGTATGGCTGTTGGGATAACGCTGTCGATGATCGTTGGGACATTCGTCACCTACCTCGGCTGCGTCCGGGCTGAAGGCACTGTTGGTGGCAGGCGATCTCGGTGGGGAAGTTGTTGTTGTTGCCTTTGCAGCCGCCGTAGTTGAATTGATCGCACGTTTGGGTTTCCTTGTTGTAGTACCAGCGAGTATAGTTGCCAGCGCAGGGACCGACTTCCTGGCCTTGGTCGCACGGGTCTGAGACAGATGAAGGAAGTGGAAGTGAAAAGTGGTTTGAGGGGTCTTTTTTTAAGAGATTAAGTAAGGGAGGTAAGAGATATGTACCGATGTCGTCGGGAACAACGCAGAGTTCTTCGCAAGCCTCGCGCGTCTTGAATTTGTTAGCGTTTCCGAGACAGCCACCGTAGACGAACTGTCCGCACTGCTTCCTGCCAGTGTCGTAGTACCAGACTGGATAGTAGCCCTCGCAGGGGCCAGGTATTTTCGGTAAGAAGCAGGCATCTGTTGGCAACAATTCTCAAATTTTCGATGCTTTCATTTCATACGATTCGTTTCAATTATTTTACGCGTACAAGAATACCGAGTACTGTAACGGGTGTAAACAGTCGAAGAATGTCTGTGATTCACTTACCGCGTCCCTTTGGCTCGACACAAACTTCCTTACACTCCTCCTGCGTCTTGAAGCGATTATCGTTGCCATCGCAGCCACCGTACCAGAATCTCGAGCATCCGCCGTACTCCGTATCGAAGAACCATTTAACCGTGAAATCTCGGCAAGGGCCACGATCTCTCTCGAGTGCGCAAGCCGCTCCCGGCATCGGGGGAACAGTGCGACACCCTTCGAAGTTCTCTCCCTGAGCTTCCTCGATCCCGTCAGGGCAGCATCCGTACTTGGACGCATCGCAGGTGCAACCGGCGAAGTTCGGTCCCTTCGCCGGCGTTCTTCCGTCGGAGCAACACTTGAACTCTGTAGTCTCGCATCCGCAACCTATGGGTAAGTCCAACAGAAGAAGAACCTCGTCAAGAAACAAGCAGCTGGAATACGCACTACGCCTACGCACTAAGTTCGAAGCCAAATTCGGATACGCCTATCGTTCCTAATATGTTCGAACCGTACGGGCTCACTCGACAAGAGACAACTGTCTCGAGAGATAGATCAATTTGCGAAAGTTCGCTTTGCTCACCCTGGCGCTGGGGTCCTTTGGCGACGGTGACGCCGTCGGGACAGCAGCCGAACTGGAATGTGTAGCAGGGGCAGCCGTCGAAGTTCGGCCCGCTGGCGGGCGTAAATCTGTTCGGGCAACAACCGTGCGCCGTGTATTGGCAACCGCAGCCCTCGTTGTTCTGTCCGCGAGCGGCGGTCGCGTTGTCCGGACAACAGCCGAATCTCGTGTACTGACAACCGCAGCCGTAGAAGTCCGGCCCGCGGGCGGGCAAGATATTGTCCGGACAACACTTGTACGGCGTCGATAAGCAGCATCCCTCGTTGTTCGGACCGTGGGCGGGCGTTGAACCGTCCTCGCAGCATCCGTAATGCGTGTCCTCGCAAGGCATCCGACATCCTTGATAATCCGGCCCGATAGCTAGACACAGCATGTTCGTCTTATTTAGGTCGTCTTATTTCGTCTGATTATTATCCACCCCCTGACTCGATCGAAAGGATCTTTCAATTCATACCCTGTCGAAGCTTGCGACTTTTCATAATTCTTCGTAATTCACTAGGGTAGCAATGAAATGCTGTTTTGAAAGTATTGGTGGATGATGAGGACACGGGTGGGTATCCGGTACTTGGTGGGGATGGGAAAGTTCTTATCGACGGTGTAGGGCGATTGTTCGGGAGTTTGTCGTACCTGCCGAAACTCCGTCGGGACAACAGCCGAAGTAGGATGCGGTGCAGTTCTCGGTGTCGATGACCCCGCAACCCTCGAAGTTTGTCCCGGTGGCGGTTTTAACGCCGTCGGGACAACAGCCGAACGTCGTGTTCGCGCAATCCGTTTCCGGCCATGTCTCAGTTGTTGTCTCGTACATTTCGGTCCAGGACGTGACGGACGTGATTTCCTCCTCGCAGCCTGCGTGAGAGAGGAGAGCGGGGGGGGGGGGGTTGGTAACGTTTACAAATTCAGAGCGACGTACGTGACTGTTGACTTTGCTTTACTCCAATTACCTTCGCCGTCTGGACCGGATGCCGCCTTGATGCCGTCCGGACAACAGCCGTACTCGGTGACGTTGCAGCAGCCCAAATTGTCCTTGCCGCTCGCCGGTGTTTCGTTGTCGGGACAACAGCCGAATCTGATGTTAATCGGAAAATAATTATATTTTTATGAGAAAAAAATGCATAGAGCAGCATTTTTTATGTAGCTGTAAAAGTTGTATGATAGTCTCTTACTCTGTCTGATTGCATGGTTTCGTGCAGCCCTCGAAGTCATTGCCTTCGGCAGGGGTGACGTTGTCTTGGCAGCAGCCGAAGAGCGTCTCTTCGCAGTGAGACTCTGGGCAACCTCCATTTTTGGGCCCGGTAGCCGGTGAGACGCCGTCGGGGCAGCAGCCATATTTCGTTTCGTTGCAAGTCTGCGGTGTTGGGCAACCCTTGCCGAAGGGACCTTGGGCCGGTGTGATGCCGTCGTAACAGCAACCGAACTCGGAAGACTTGCAGGTCTTCTTCTTCGGCACTTTGCACTTCTTCAACTTGCGCGATGTTTCGACGGAGCTAACTGTCGTCCACCAATCCGTCACTGAAAATTAAAAAGAAAGTTATATTAAGCATCTACCTTCTCTACTATTCACGCTCTATGTATTATAACTGAGGCATCGATTTACCGTGTGTCTTTCCAGTGAGATCCGTTTCTTCTTCTCCACTCGCCGTGGTTAGTCCCGAAACCGTGGACATACCCGTTTCAGCCGTCATTCCAGATTGCGTTGTCTGTCCAGACTCTGTTGTCATACCAGACTCCGTCGTCTCACCAGAGACTGTCGACTCTGAGGACTCCGAGGCCTCGCCAGTTCCGGTCGTTTCTCCAGACACTGTAGTCGCTCCAGATATTGTTGTCTCTCCGGACACTGTTGTTTCTCCAGATACGGTCGACTCTCCAGACACAGTTGTCTCTCCAGATACAGTCGTTTCTCCAGATACAGTCGTCTCTCCGGATACCGTCGACTCTCCAGATACTGTCGACTCTCCAGAAACAGTCGTCTCTCCAGACACAGTCGTTTCTCCAGACAATGTCGTTGCTCCCGACTCTGTCGTCATTCCGGATTCCGTCGTCATTCCAGACTCCGCTGTCTCGCCACTCACTGTGCTGGCACCAGATTCCGTTGTTTCTCCAGAAACCGTAGAACCTTCGCTGCTTTCTACAGTCGATCCCGTCTCTCCAGACATAGTAGTGGCACCGGACTCTGTCGTTTGCCCTGATACCGATGTTTCAGTTACGGTGGATTCTGCCGATTCGGTGGTGCCGGAAGCTTCCATCGTACTTTCCGTTTCTGATGTGGAACCTGACATAGTTGTCTCCTCCGACGAAGTGCCTGATGTGGATACATCTTCATCCTCTTTGGAATCATATTCACCCTTCACCTCAAGGAACGTGGTTAAGTCCGTGGTCGTCTCCGACGACTCTGTCGTTTCTTGCGAACCTGAAGACTCTGCGCACATATTAAAGCCAAAAGAAGGTGTAAGTACGCTCTTAATTCACGAAGAAAATTCGTGATACCAAATCCTACTTACCGGTAGTTTCGGTCTCTGACGAACTTGTGGTGCCCTCAGATGTCATTGAGGTGTCTGCAGTACCTGTTGATTCGGTCTGCGCAGTATCTGTGGTCTCTGTCTCGGAGGAAGCTGTGGTCGGTGTGGATTCCGTCGGTTCAGTCGATTCCGTCGTGTCTGTTGTTTCCGTTACCGTTGTATCCGTTGTTTCCGTCACCGTTGTATCTGTGGGTTCGGTCGATGATGTCTCTGCCGTGTCTGTTGTTTCCGTCATGCCGGAAGGAGTGGAAGCCGTTGCGTCGGTCGATTCACTTGCATCCGTGGATGCACTTGCATCGGTAGAAGCACTTGCATCCGTAGAAGCGCTTGCATCCGTAGATGCACTGGCATCCGTGGACGCGCTCTCATCGGTAGATTGACTTGCATCTGTTGGCGCGCTTGCATCCGTGGATGCACTAGAATCTGTGGACTCGCTTACGTCGGTAGATCCACTCGCGTCTGTCGATTCAGTTGGACCGGTGGTCTCACCAGAGACAGTAGATCCTTCTGAACCACTACTCATCGTAGTACCACCGCTTGACTCGTCCGTGCTACCTGATGCCATTGTTTCAGTTCCTGCGCTCGATTCAGTGGATCCACCGGAACTTGTCGATTCCTTAGGTCCCACAGTTTGTCCTGACGGCGTAGTAACATGCAGATCGGGCGACGTTTCTATCGAGTCAACCCAAGCAATATAGACAGAATTATGAAAATTTCAATAAAAGTCAATAACTCTCAATGAAAATAATCATGAACATACCTCCGCTAACAGTTGTCTGAGCAACCGTCGATCCTTCCGACGCGTCTGTCTTTCCGGATTCCGTCGTTCCACCAGTCTCAGTACTATCGCTTCCGGTTACGTCCGTAAGACCGGAAGCCGTCGTTCCGGAAGGCTCCGTAACTCCGCTTGCTGTCGATCCTCCGCTAACCTCCTGCGTTGTACCGGACACCATGGTGAAGGCGTCCTCGTCCGGCGACGATCCGCTTCCCTCGATCGTAGTATCGGTCTCGCCGATGCTGGTGTCCGGGAAGAAGGACGTGAAGATGGTGAAGTCATCGTCGTCGCCGCTGCCATAACCGCTACTGGTGTATCCGCTGCCAAGGTCAGCCGGCGAGATGTCGCCTCTCGTGTATCCGGAATCACTGAACATCATGTCGTACATGTCACTTGCGGTTCCACCTGTTCCTTCGGAGCCCAACGGTGTCACGCTGCTATCCATTCCCGATGATTTCGTTACCTAGTGACGTAATCACTTCATCAGTGCCACTCGCAGTATGGAAAAATCGAATAGTTTCGAACCAGCGGCGACCCGATAATTCCGAGCGCGATATGGGTGCATGTAAGCTATTAAATGTTCGAACGAACTTTAATTCGATCGATCAGGATTTCAAGATGGAAGTTCGATTTAACGAGGTAAGTGGCAAGCGACGCGGAGACGAGTAAGTCGATAGAAACAAAGAATAGGGTGGAAGAGCAGAGGGAACGATAAGAAACGAAGTTAGGAAGTTAATTCGGGCTCGCTCGCCAGTTGCTATTCGATTAAGTTGCAGTGACCCAATTTCACTCACCCCCGCGCCGAGGCTCGTGTGAACAGTGACGAAGGAATCGTCCTCATATTCCTCGCACTCCTCGCCCTCGTCCTCCTCCGTGAACGCCTTGTCCTTGCCCGGCTCCACCGGAATTACTTCGTCTAAGAGCACAGAGAGTAAAGCCGTTATCACTTTATTCAATTGAAAGTCTCCTTCGGATTTCGTTCGTTTTCGTGCGTACCTTCGCCGCATGAGTGTGTGTTGCAACTTTCCGTGGAGAAGAGGATCTCGTTTGCGTCGCAGTCTGCGTGCGATTTTCCCATGCAGATCACTTTACGGGACATGTCACCTCCGCCGCACGGTTTCGAGCACTGATAACAATTAAAGTCGAAGGTCAGATAGTGTTAATAGGGCTTCAATGCTTTTTCGCGGGAAGGTTGTTAAAACATTAAAGACTATCGAAATATGAGAGGAGACATGAGGTTTCCAAGTAATCCTAACGATCATTAGAGTGTATTTGATCGAACGAAGAAGAGTTAGAATTGCTCACCTTGCTCCAGGGGCCAGCGAACCATTCGGCCTTGCATTCCTGCTCCTTGCCGGTGCAATTCTGCGTAGCTTCGTACTTCTTCTCCTCATCGCACTTAGAGTCCGGCACCTTCTTCAGCGAGTCCTCCTCGAACGTGGCGCAAAACACGCTGCGAGTCTGGACCCCGGTTCCACACTTTGCCGAGCACTGAAATATTCAACAGTTCGCATCGTCGGGCCACCAGATGCTCCCCCGTATCGAGAGAACGTAAAACGCAATCTTTCTCGGACATACCTCGCTCCACTGGGAAGCGAACCACTGGAACTGACAGCTTTGCGGCGTTTCACACTCTCTGGTCAATTCTGGCTTCTTGTCAGGGTCGCATTTCTCATCAGGATATTTAGTGCCGTCCTCAGTGGCGCACACCGCCGATCTCGTTTCAGTGGTAAGACCGCACTTGTCGTCGCACTGAAATCAATGCCGCGGCGATACTCCTTCGACACTGTCCTCCGCTCGAACGAGAACGATAAATCATCAGCAGCCCGATCGAAACTTACCCCGCTCCATTCGGCAACAACCCAGTCCAGTCCGGCGCACGGTCTCAGCTCGCAGGGCTTCTCCCTCTCCGGAAGTTCGCCGTCGCACATCATGTCGTCCAGCACCAGCACCTTACCGTCCTTCTTCGTATAGCAGGTCACCTTCCTCGTCTGCTTGCCCTCGCCGCACAAGTGGTCGCACTAAACATCGAGACCGTCGTCAGATATCATCCGACTGCCGCGTCCGTTAACGAATGTCACCCCAGCCGAAGATTGGACAGGGTAAGAGAGCGAAACGTTAAGGGTCCGAAAAGACGTCCCCACGCATAGACTTCGTTCTCGAGAACGCGTAGTAACGTAACGAAAATGTCCGCCGGAAGACGTCCAGGGCGATATAAGCCAGAAGGCCGGAACATTTTCCTGGCCGGATAGAAATGAGAGTAGGACGGAGAGAGGGTCGGCCGAAGGTAGGATAAGAAAAGAGGAGGATGAGAGAAGAAGGCGTAAGTACCGGCTTCCAGGGTCCCAAGTGCCATTGGGGGCAGTCGACGTCTCTGTTACATTCCCGCGTGACGTGAGCCTTCGGGCCGAGAGTCTCGAGGCACTGCGAATCGTCTACAACGGTCGGTATTCCCCCAGAGACGACCTGTTCGCATTTGATCTCTCTACTCTGCTCGCCCCCCTCGCCGCAGGGCTTGCTGCACTCCCCCCACTCGCCCTCCACCCACGTCGGAGGACATGCTTCCTCGTTACAGGACTCGGTGTCAGCTGGTTCTAGCTGAGGATCGCAGAGATTCTCATCCACCGGCTGACTGTCGCGTCTTCGCACGCACGCCACGCGTCGCGAACGGAATCCTGAGGGAAAGGATCAGTTCTCTTTTTCACTCTCTTCCCGATGAACGCTTAATCATCCTAATCGTTTAATGTACAAACGCTCGTACGTCGAGCGTAAGGACAAGAACGTAATTGATTTAGAATATTCTTGAGCGATTTCTTAGCACAAGACTGGCTAAATTTGGGTCGTTTTGCTGAAAAAGTTACCTCCGCCGCAGGATGCGCTGCACTCCGAGAACTCGTCCATGATCCATGTGTAACTATCGGGGTCGTGCCGCTGGGAGAATTTCATCGGTATGCTGTACTCGTAGTGCACGCCGACGTTGTGGTCTTGGTAAAGCAGCTGGGATGGAAACGAAATAATAAGCGTTTCCGACGTGGGATTATCCTCTCTCGCTCGAGAGGCGGTACCTCCTTCTCAATTAGCGGATTAAAATTCAGCACTCACCACGACGTAAATCGGCTCGTTCGTCGGGCCCAGCGCCGTGATCATGTCTGGCGCGGAGAAGCCTTGAGGATTTCTCGAATAATGGAATATGGTGCCGGCGAATCTCAGGCTGCGGGGGAAGTCGATGCGCCAGTTGCCGTTCAGGTAATAGTGGCCGGACGTGTTGCGAATGGCTGAACAGGAATTTTGTCGCCGCGTTGCATAAAATGGGAGTTGATCGCGTTTTGCCGCGAATCAGGCCGATTGATATCGGTTAATTCGCGGCTTATCTCAAAAAACCGAATACTTCGACTACTAACCCAGATAGTTGTTGGACGGGCGAATTTCCTTGACGACGATGTTCGTGGCACCCTCCGGTATCAGCAGAATGTCGATGTAGCCTAACAAGATTTACACAAATATAACGATCGCACGAAACAGTATACCGAGCAAGTATTCGCAGTGAAAAGTAGGAAAATGAACGCACCGACTTGAAGATCGTCAGTGTCGAAGAGTCCGTTCAGCGTCTTGCAGTCCGATCCGTCACCACCGCATTCTCTGCAGGCGTCCTCCCTCGCGTCGCTGCCGAGCATCATGTCGCAGCCCACGTGCTGTTTATAAACGGAACGAGCGTGAAAATTGATGTAGCACCGCCGGCCGTAAAGCACGGCGCGCCATTAACTTAGTGAGCACTTATCGGAGACAACGTTAGGCGGAATGCCGCGCGAAACTCGGCAAAGCCGAGAGTCGTCGGGTTACCCTCGCGCAAAAGTACGGCTCGTCTCGAAAGTGCGAGTAGAGAACAGTGAGATCCTTTATTCACCATGCATTTGCCCTCGACGCAGACGTCATTCTTCTCCACCTCGCATAATGTGCCGTCGGTGACGGTGGTTCGGTGCCTGTAGAAGAAGCGCTCGCCGCGCGGCATGCAGTTCAGCTCGCACTTGTTCGGCCCGCCGGTGTATGGGATCCAACTGCGCAGAGAGTCAGAGGGGTGGACGATCATCGTACGGGATAAGAGTGACAAATGCGCTCGCGGGGGATTTCGATGACAAACGATCCGCCTTTAAACAGAAACTCCGTACCCGCAACTCGACGGCGGTAAACAATCCGCCGAAGATGGTCCGGGCAGCCGTGTCCGTTCGCGGGTAGGATTCATAAAAGTCACGTGATTTATCGAGCCCGTGACGTACGTCGGGGTAAAGGGACGCGGATAAGCCGCGCGATGAGACCACACTTCGATTCAGGGTTGTAATCCTAAAAAAGTACCGGCCACAATGGCCTAGCGGCGGAGAGTGATACTTTCCCGGCCGAGCGAAAGACTTTTCAAACACCCACGGACTGCCCGCTGAAAAGATCATTAGGTCCGCGCAGACCCGTGCGCTCAACCCCTCGCCCATTTTCGAGTATCGATTCATAAATCACCTTTACGGCTGCCCGGCTCGAGCCCGGAGAGCATAACGGCGATTATCCCTCGCGCGCTACGGAGAATCTTTCTGTATTGTCGGGTGGTCGAATCATTGTACTCACTCGTAATATACACCCTCGAAGGGCACGCTGTTGAACTCGGCGCACTGCTCGGCCCTGAAGTCCTTCGCCTCGCCCGGACACTCCTAAAGGGGTGTGATTAAAGCGATACAACAGGTGTCATGTAATGGAAAATAAGTGTGTCGTAAAGAAATGTTTTTCGACGCTGTCGGCTCACTCGTAACAGAATGCAATCGGTTTGTACAAATTCTCGGCCAAGTTACAGCCATTTTGTCGTTGGTCGATTTCAATCTTTTGCGGACTGCCACTTTGCCAGTCCATTATAGGAGCTATTCGGGTTTGCCAGCAGTGATGCCACTCGGGCCGAAGCGGGCTGACATTCGAGCGAAGTGCTTAAAATTGTTCTTTCATCTTTAACATCGAATCGAAAATATTAAACTCGCCGCTCGCTCGCCGGAATCGAAGCGGGTCCAATTTCGAATCCGAACGCCAAATGACTGCGTCTACACTCTTCTAATCGAATTGCTCCCGATCTTAATCAGAATCCCGATCAGCCCTGATAACGATAACTTCGTTGCAATCATCCCTAGTCCGAGTCGCAACAATCAGCGTTCCAAATCCGCCGAACTGATACCTCTGCAAAATTTATTTATCGCTCGCATTAAGCACGGTTCTACGAGCAGCGATAATTAACAAGTAGGACGCGAGCTGACGCGCGAAATAAGAGTGTACGTAACCTGAAATTTCGGTCCGCCGGCGCATGCTCGTTTATCGTCGTTACTTTTTCAGTACTATTCCCCATCCCCCTCTCTTTTATTCATCCCCCATCTACCCTCATGCTCATTCACTTCCCTGCTCTCCCGTTCCCACCCTAAATCTCGCCTCTCCACTCGCCGTTACCATCAACCTCCCCCCATACGATAGCTCACGAATCGTTCGCGGACTTTCTTTAATCTCCCTTCCGGCCCCGAATGTCCTTGAACGAGCGCGAGGCGGTCAGGGAAGTGTCTCGTCACGGCGTGAAATTGGACCGAGACACGCCAACTCGAAGGACGAGCAAACCTGAGACCGTCGTAAACCCTCAGACATCCGCGTCCCTTCGTGTCCCTATGCCATGATGTGTTCCTACGTCAGGATGTGTTCCTACGTCAGGATGTGTCCCTACGTTCGTAGCCTGTGTGCCCCGGCACGTGAAGCCGCGAACACGTGAGCGCATCCTGGCTGTCCTTTTCGTTCGGTCAATTTGCCGGGGATCCCAGGCAAGATCCCTTTGCCCGCCGATGCGAGGCGTGTGCGCGCGTGTGCGTGCGTGTGCGAGCACACGCCGCTCTCGTCGTTCCAGGAAGGACAAGCTCAGGGACAGGACTAGACGTGCCACGTCGAAGGTACCGCAGCCAAGATATGAGAAGGGCGCTCTGCCTTACGTGGGTGGTTGGGTGGCCGTCGGGACGTCGGTGGGGGGAGGTAATGTCGATAAATCGAGTGGGACCCCGAGTAAAAAGGGAAGAAAAGATATCCCGGCGGGACCGGTACCACGCACGGAGGATACCCGACGATTTATGGCGGAAGATTTCTCGCCGGCGAAACGGAACGGCGGCGTGCGCGTGTTTACTGGGAGTGGCTCGTTGAGGGTGGTCACGAGGGGTAGCTAAGGGGCGGGTGGGAGGTGCGAGATGCGAGATTCGGAAATGATCACCGCAGAATGACGAGTTCGACTCCCGCAGGACTTTTAATGGATTGGGTGGACCGTGCCTGCCGGCTGTAAACGATCGGGACGTTTATTTAAATCAATGGTTCCGGATGCCGTCGCGGGACTCATAGATTATGCTCGGACGTCTGTCTGACGGTCGGAGGGCAGCGCCTCCGCTCGTGAGAAATTCTCACCCTACGTAATCTACTAAGGGCCGAGGCGGAAGGGCGAGCGTCGGAGGAAGTTTCGTTCGACGCGAACCTTCTCTTAGCTTGCGGTTCCGAACTTGGCGGAGCGGACGGTGCTCGGATTCAATCGGGCGGACCGAACGAATTGACCTTACGCCTTCGGATGAATTCGTTAGCGGAGAGACACGCGAGTGTTCGGATCAGAAATTTTCTGCCCGCTCGCGAGCCGATGACGGCGATGCGGCGTTAATAATTTTTACGAGGCCGACTTCGGGGAAGAGGAGCAAAGTTTGCTTTGTACGAAATTTCGTGAGTGGCGTCGTTTATTCGCGGGATCGTTTATCCGAAGGAGGTATGCCGCGAAGCTCGCGATTCGGGACGAGATGGGAGCGGCACGAAATTACGGCTCAACATTTGCCTCGAATTAATGTACAAAAGGACATTATATTAAATCAGCGTCTACCGCCCGGGCAGTCGAGTAGATAAAATACAGTTTCGCATGAGCGTCGTTGATAATTGAACTGAGTGCAACGAGTGCGAGAGAGAGTAGGAGATACAGAGAAAGAGAGAGGTAGGGAGAGAGAGAGAGAGAGAGAGAGAGAAATGGAAAGGGTGAGAGGGAGGGAAGAGAGTTAAGAGTGAGAGAAAAAGGGCGGTTCAAAAGACGGAATCAACGGGCGGCTTCATAAATACGCGCCGGGTTTCCCGCAATTACGGGAACTCTTAATTAAAGGTTGGCCTCGTTAAAGAAATCCGTCCTCATCGTCCTCTCAAGCCTGCCCCTTGCCTCTCCTCCTCTCTTTCTCTCACTCGCGCGTACGTTCCTTTTTACGCTTCAAACCCGGCTACTCATGGAGTTTATTCGCGGCAAGAGACAGGAAAAAAATTCGCGATGCGAAACTTTTTGACTGTTCGCCCGATGCAATGATCGCCCCCCCCCCCCCCTCGCGTGAGTCACGCGTCAATGACACTCGACACTTATGAAAGTCAGTGACAGGCCACTGAATTCATCATTATCCGGACGCTACATCCCGAAAAAGTCGTCCGAAGAATTATAAACGACGCGATCAATCTGATTGTGAAATGTTTGCGCACAAATACCGCGGATTATCATAAAAAAGGCATATCAATTTCAAACGTCATCCGCATATTTCCTGGCGGACGCCAATAAAACCATCGTATACGCGTACCGCGGTACAAATGAATGCGTGTCATAGCCGGTCGTAGCGTCGGCCGGAAACGCGTTTCCCGTGGTTAAGCTAGCGTTATCGAAAGTTTTTAATCGCCGTTACACCCCCCCATATTCGATTTAATCCGCGAAACTCGGACAAAATGTATTGACGCCCAGCTCCCACTGACACGTTGACTCTGACAGCCAAAATAGGAGGGAGTAAAAAAAAAAGGACAAGGAACGGAACGCGACAGGAAGAGCCGACAAAAAGTTCGAGAGACAAAGAAGGACAGAACGAGAGGGCAGAAAAACGCGATGAAAAAAGGGGGAATTGTTCATCGGCGGGATTTAAATCGCGAGCCGTCCAATCGGTTTCCACGCATTTCGGCTGGCCGATATTAGCGGGCGGAACGGAATTTTGCCGCGAACGAAGCGACGTTACATCGTGTAAAGTGTTATTGAACTTGCACCGGTAACGTGCACCGACGCCGTTTTCCGTCGTGTTACGCGATCGACGCCGAGGTCACGAGTCGGGCACCTCTTTCTCCCGTACATACGGTCGACCTACACGTACGGCACACACCGATGGAACGAGACATATAAGCGCGCGGAGCCTGTCCGCGCCATGAGCGGCGATACAGAAATTTTCGTCGATCGCTCGCTAATAGACAGCAGCGACGGGGCGAGCACGAGGTCCAACCTCTTTTTTTTTTATTGACTATATCCCGACGGCGGCTAGGCAAAATCGATCGATGTCCCAGCGAAACGGCATGCCGGGACATTAGATGCGTTTATCGGAAATTCCTGGCGAGCGCCAATAAATTCGACGCTGGCCGCCGTCGAGAGGATCGGATTCAAAGCGGACGAGCGTTGTAGGGCGAAAGCTTGAAAATTGAAATTCGTTTATCCTGCGACGAGCGGCCTGATTGGCGTAACAGATACGAAGAGTTTGGGATGAATCAGCGCGCGGCAAGCGACGGGTGGTGGATGACGAGGAATCTGGTTTTATAATAGTCTCAGGCTGTAATGGGACTGTTTGCGTAGGACGGTGATCTACGCCTATGGCACTCTTTGTACATAACACAGCGGCACAGCTCGTGGCTCGTTTCAGTTAGCGCGCTGCTTTAACGAAGCCGATACTCGCCGAGCCCATCGCGCGTAATGACTAGCCGTTCATAAATCTCGACATCTCTCTGTCGGAGAATCGCGCTTCGCCCCGATGTACCACGTGCGCCTGCACACTGTTCCCCATCAAGGTCATTAGAGGCCGTCCGTTGTACGACTCATTTTTAAGCCCCCTAATATCTTCGTCCCCCCGCACGCCCGTGTTCATCTTTAAATGTCAGATGAGCCTGTCTGATCGGCCTCGAGCGATGCATAAGCTTCAAACGTCAGAATATAGCGAGGTAGTTAGGTATTGTCTCGAATTTTCGCCGAATTCTTATCAACGCCAACATTTGTTACTCTCCATCCTTTGAACCGAATTAACAATTATCCGATTTCCTTATCGAAAATATCCTCCTGCATTCGCCGATGCAAAATTCGGCGCGGATTTTCAGACGATCCCGTTTCGCTGCTTTCCCCGAAAAAAAAAAGGTGAACGAAAGTCGGGTAGGAGGATGAGGGTGGCAGTAATTCTATTACCGGACGCAGTCGAGGTAGCAGACGCCGGTGGGCTAGGTCGAATGTTCGTGACTAGGGGAAATTAAATTAAAGCCGAGGGGGTCAAAGGTTTAGACCGGGGAGAGGGTCGTTCGTAAAAGTTGATGCTCTCAAGTTCGATCCGCAGGTAACGCGACGCGACTAATGGATCGACCGTGCGCCGAGATAAATAAGTTTCGCGCTTCAAGCTCACTTCGCGCCGGCAAGTCGGCGACGATCGGAAAGCGAGTCGCCGCGGTCGGCGTCAAAGCGAGAGACCATTGACTTCCCGTCACGAGCGTACGATCAGGATCATCGTTTGAAAACAAAGAAGCTGCGTTCGGCGAAAAATACTCTCCCGACTCTCGCCAGCTCGACGTTCCGATCTTAATCGATGGCTGGAAACGTCGTTGGCACCGAATTGACCAATCTGCGGTTTTGACTCTCCGCCAAGTGGAACGTTAATGAATGGTCGGTTAATTGGAGAAAATGTCTTTAATCCTCCGCCAGCTACCGTACGTATTCTCCGGCTCGGACCGTAAACGACGTCATTACCTGGCTCGCTAAAAAGGCACGGCGAGCAATGGTAAAATAATTATCCCTCACCGCCGCGCATGTCCTCCGGCCGGTAACTTACTTCGATCAGCCGGCCGTGGACTTTACTCGCGCTCCGAGAATCCTCGCCGAAGTACCTGCTCGCGAGGAGAGTTTACGAGGTCAGCAGGACTCGTGCACACGCTGTAAAACGGGCGCCTTGCGGAAGATATGACGTAGGGCGGACGGCCGAGAGTCATACTGGTCGTTGGCTGGCATAAACGTTCGCGTAGCAGTGCTCGGCATCGATCTACGGAGGTAGATTAAAAGTTTACGGCGACGGCGTCGGCGGTGTCTTGTATCGTTCTCCTTGGCGGCCGCCGCCTTTTTCGCGAACCGCTCGTACCTCCTCCACCTTCCCACCCCGCCGCCATCGCACTCTCAACTCGCCGGGGTGCCCACTAAATTCTCCTCAAGGGTGTGCTGGACGCGGCATCGAAGTTAAAAGCGACGATGCTCTCATCCGAGCGTCGTAAACACGAGCGGCGCGCACGAAGTCGAACGCGTTCCTACGGGAGTTCGAACGGTTCGGAGGTCAACGAGACCCTGCGGATCCGCTAACAGTCTCAATGGAATAACGATATAAATCATTTCGCCTGTGACGATTGTGTCGGGCCGACCCCCTCGGCCGCGTTTAACGCGGTTACAAACTTTGAGCGTAAAGCGATACGGAGAGCACGCGCGCGCGCACGTGTCTAACAAGTGACAAGTTTCGGCTCGGCTCAAAGTTCATCAGTATCGTCGGGGAAGTTTGCGCCGTTTACCGGTGTAAACGCGGTGTAGTCGCTTTGACTGTACGCGCTTACGTACGTATGCTCGTGTCAAATGCGGTAGAACGTTGGGAAAGTGGGAAATTAACGAGATGTCTCATTCTAGAAATGCGACTAGCAGACATGGGTTGAATGTTAACTCGAATCGTCAATAAAGCAGTGGGATCCTTGCCTCGCAACAACGAATGTACACCCACCGTGCGGTAAGGACAGCTAAGGCTGCAGGTTACACGAAAGTAAACACGGATAAAGATAAGTCCCGGCGTACGAGCGAGCGTGCAAGCGCGCGCGATAAATCACGCAAAGTAGTCTCAACGAAAACAAAGATAAGCAGGACCATCCCGTAAGCCGCACTTGAGTTCCGTTTCCAACCCCTACACCCTTACAGCGCCCTACAGACGTTCAAGTGCACGCCGCTAAGCCGGGCAGTATACCAAAAATACAAACCCATAACCAGCGACGCCCGAGGAAGCTATCGTACGTCGGAATCGACCGACATTCGGACACGTACTACGTATCGCTTATAAATAGACGCTCCCCGACAAACGGTATCCAATTCTCGTGGCCGAGCTCGCGTGCAGATGCGAATAATTGAAGTGATGATTCGATGCCTCCCGATAGGCAGTCGCCGGGGCAGCTCGTTCTATTAAGGCAGATCGCATAAATCAGCTGGCCACCGTTAGGTGGCAATTAATCAACACCCTGAATCGTCCCGTCTCACGTGGCCAGCGCGTGGCATTCCCACGCTTCAACTTCTGCCGCGGCTCCTCTAACGCTTCTGCCAGCCAGCCTCCTGCGAAGTGAGAGGACAGGCGGATCAGCGGGTATGTACCTCGTTGATCTCCGGCTGATTACGCGTCGCACCGTTCGGGAATTTACGAGCGAATTCCGTGCGAACGCGCACTTCGGGCCAGAAATCATCGCTTCGCTCATAAGCGTCTTCCACGGGAATTCATAAGTCAGGCTCAATAACGTGCACGGCGCTGTATAATTCCGCCGATGAAACGTCTTAATGAAAACGGATGACTGCACCGCCGGGCTACTGTAAGTAATAAGTAGCCTCAAGGTGCGCTTCGCTCCTGAAGTTCGAACGAAAGTGATTGCATTCTGATACGAGCTCCGATCGCGGATGTCAGCCTTCGGAGGCTACTCTAGGAGAATTTGGAAGAAGTCGGCCTACTTACTTGAGTGTTGCAGGAGAAGAACCTTCTGGTGGCCCCGATGCATCTGGTGAAGCCGCTGTCGCTGGAAAAAGAGACGGGAAGAAGGTCGTCGATTAATCAGGCCGGCCGACGGAGTTGGCCGGTGCCAAGAGAGGAAGCCGGAACCGTTCGACGTGCAAACTATCCGGAGTAATACGGAGTCAAAGGGCAACATGGCGATCGCGGCGGGACAATGCTAGCGGCCGTATACCCGATAATGAAGGACGTGTCCTCGGTGATTGGCCGTCGGCGGTTCAATTCTCGATCGATCCCGATCTCTGATACTGACCCGGGCATCGCGGACTTCGAGCCCGAAAGCCACTCTCCAGGACACGAAACTCGGCCTGTCGGCCTCTTCCCTAATCGCGCACTTACACCTTGTTCCCGGCTTTACTTTGCAGCGCGTCCGATTTACGGAACGGCGAAGGGGGAGCCCTGTGACGCAATTTTCATTCCGCATTTCTTTCACTTTCCCTCTCCGCGTCAGTTTTTTTCCCGCCCGTTCCTGTTCCACGGCTTTCGCTCGTACTCGCGCCCCTTTGTCCCCGCGTTCGACTTTTTCGCCTCTTTCCGGCGCGCGCGAACGTTTTCAGGCCGAGCGTAAAGAGCGCGAAAAAGTTTCGCGAAAAAATGAGATCCACTTATCTCGCCGGTCTTAATAATTCATATTCCCCGGGCGAGAAGGCAGGCTCCTTTTACGGGCCGCGAGCGGAATTGTCGGCAAGCGTTCGCGCGCTCTTTTCGTGCGGATAGAATGACCCGAGCCTAGTCTCGGTATTAATTGAAGCGGGGTCGTTCACCCCACCGGTCGCCGGATAGGATTTCGAGGGACAGTTTTATTCGACGAGCGTACATCGCATGCTCGAAGAAGTTTGCCGGTGGCTTTCACCTTTATTCGATGAGGATATTCGGATTGGCATTAGATTCGATCCATCGAGGGGGGAAATAACACGCTTTCTAATAAGCCAACCGCTTCATTAGCCGCGCGAGCTCGTGGCCCTCGGCTGACCCGTGACTATGCATTCGACACGAAAAGTCGCCGATTATCGGCGGAGCCTACGGATTGGCAATTACTCTGCTTTCTAAGTTCCGCGGCGCGGTTGCGGGTCCAGCACTTTCGGCTGATCTTTCGCTCAATGTCGATTGCTCGTCGAGAAGGCTGCTCCGCGATCGATTTACATAACGACGCGTGTGAAAGTTCGCTTTAATTGCGAATCGTCGAGCGTCAAGCGTCGGGAAATCGTGAGAATTTTTCCGCGTTCCGGCCTAGATCGGCGTGAAGGGGGTTGATGACTGAGCCGTGAAAGTGATCGATTCTTCGCCAAGCTCCATCGAGGCCTTTAATTTTACGGCTAGGAAGATAATGGATAATGGATCGCACTCTCGTTGCCACCCTGGGTGACTAATGCCGTCTCGAGACGGAGGATTTACAACTGACTTTTTCCCGCGAGCCGTAGGAATGTCCGGGGGACGAGCGCTTAGTTTCTCGATAAATATTGGGAAACTCGCAGGGATCACGCGCAATCGCGCCCCGGATAGATCGTTTCCGGTTTACATTACTCCGACGGGCATTCCGGGCGAATGGTATCCTTGATTAAATTCTTTGAAAACCGATGCCCGATACCGGCCCAATCACCGTCCAATTCTGAATGCCTTTGCAACGCAGACGTTTGGATAAAAAGAAGGGAGAGGAAGGTAGAGTGGGCTAAAGGGGAGGGAAAGAAACGTTGGCAAACCGGTCGTGCGAGTTCCTTCAAACGGATTCCTTTAAGGGGTTATACCTAGTCGGAATTTTCAAAGAATCGATTTTTTTTTTCTTGCATTTTCGGAATGTACATATATTTGAGTATATTCTCTGAAAATTTCAAATTGATCCTGCAAATACTCTTGAAGATAAATATATATTCGTAAGGACGTCTCCGCGCGTTTGAAAGTATGCGGAGCGTAGACCGGAGTAGCACCTGCTTTTCTGACTTGTAATTCCTTTGAGGACCCGTTTTATTGTGTTTGTATCCATAGGATGAGAATACAAAAGGTTTATTTTAGACCTAAGAATTAAATTTAGTAATTTCTTATACCAAATAAGTAAATCTCGTCAGTTCGAGCAGTTCTGCCATGGTTGTGCGAGAATTCAGTTCACACTCTCAGTTTGTAGTTTTGTTTACTTCGCTCCGAAAACAATTTCAAGTGGCAAAAAGGTTGTAGATATTGCAATCAATATTGCGGTAATTATTTTCAATGACGGACTATCTGGTTGGCCGCCAATGCTTTGATTTTTGCTTGGGTACTGATTCCCGCCGTATTGTACTCGCCGAGCGCGCACTGTCCGATGACGCGAAAACCAGCCGTCATGACGCTAGATCGGCAAGAAAAAAAATCGCGAGAAGTGAAATCGATACACAATGCCAGTTATATGGTGCTGGGATAGCACAGTAGAGGTAAAAAAATCAACAAGCCCGTATCTCAAAAATTTCATGTAGTAAACACATTATGAAACTTTAAACGCGTTTTTCTCCAAACCATGTTTTCAAAAACGGCTAGCAGTAGAACTCGAGTAATTTTTATCCGATTGACTTAAAATTTTGACAGTACCTTCTTACATAGATTATCTAGTCTAGTACACACGATTTTTGAGTTCCATAAACAATTGCAATTTTTATAGACAAATTGAGGCCGATTTCTCAGTTGAAAAATCGACTTTTTGTTCAAAGTGCTCCCAAATTCACAAATATTTAAATTTCCGAATATCCATGTGTACTTCAACAGCTATGCTCGTGTATATTATGACAAAAAAATGTCATTGTTCCAAATATGTTCGTTTCAGACTTGTGCTGCTAGCCGCAGGACGCCAACAAAAAATCGATCTTCGTTCTGTGCCCTGCTGAACCGCCATTTTGTCACAAATATTAAAATAAAAAATGTTTTTTTGTACCTCAAGGCAAGTGTAAGGAGCCCTCAGAATTTCACATTAATTGATTCTTTAGTAAAGATACAAAAAATTCACAAAAAAACTTCTCATTTTTCGCTTCCGACTAGGTATAACCCCTTAAATCGCCCTAGACGAAATACGTACACCTTGCCCGGGTCTGATCAAATATTAGTCCGTCTCATTATTAAACACGAATCTAGCCACACCTATCGTATCGCGTCCGCTTCACCAATCGTCCTAACGTCATCGATTTTATACATCTTTACTAATCAACTTATCAATGAGGCCATTATCCGATAATATAATATGATAATCAATAGGTATCAATATCGACAATACCGGTCATTGCCCAAACGATTCGAGCTACTAACGGTTCCGATTTCCTGGCACCTCCACTTTCCTCCTCTCATCCCAGCCCGCTCATACCGATGGCAGACGATTCGGTGCAACCGTAATGCGCCGTTCGGAGAGGCAACTTACTCTATGTCCAGACACTGCCTTGTCTGATGAGCGACTCCACCACCGCAGGACCTCGAACAGGAGCTGGGTGTCGACCAGGGTCCCCAGTTTCCTCTCTCCGGCTCGTCCGTGTCCAGCACGAAGCTGCTCGGCAGATAGCTCTCGCCATGCTGCCGACGGTGCCTCCCGTGCCTTAATTTTATATGATGCTGCAACAGGAACGGAGTGAATTTATTACGCCGTCTGGCTTCGCCGCTCGTCCTCGCTCGTTTCGTGCGAGCGGAGACCGTAGAAACACGTCGGGGTCGCCCACGGGGTCGCGGAAGGAGAGTGCGCCCAGCCGTGAGAACGTAGGCGTGTAGGGTGAACATTTCGCAATAAGTGCCCCCTTATTCACCTGCCGACGCTACGTGTCTCTTCTCCCCCCCGCCCCACTCGCCGACCGCCCCCTCTTTCTCCACATCCTCACCTCAAACTTTTCCCCGTCCCTTTTCTTCCCCGTCGCTTTCCTCTCACTTCCCTCCCCCGCGTACCTACCCTTACTCTCACTTTCTTCCCCGGAGTATTCTCAACCCCCGTCCCCACTTCCCCCGCCTCATCTTATTCCACCTCACGCTACGGCCGCATGACCCTCACATGTGCCTTGACGATCGGCGCGAGATCGGTTTTATCGGCGGAGGTGTAAGGGAAGATAACGACGTCTGTCGAAGCTGCCTTTTTCTTTTTGCGGCCGAAGCCTCGCGTCTTTCCCCGCCAACCTCGCCGATTCGGTGCCAGCCTGGATCGCGACCGTGCAGGATCCGGGATCCTGCGTGATCTCGACGGAGGATTTTCTCCAGAACGGGAGAGGGAAGTGCACGGTCTTGTCACGGTGTATTAACGCCAAATTGCGCGGACGGTGTTGGGTAGGTTGCGAGGTGGGCTCGTTGAACATTGTGGGGAGACGTATTGAGAGATCGGCTAATGATAAAATGAGATCACGCGCGGCCGATCGTTCCGAACGGAGGGAGAGAGAGCTGAGAGGCTAATTTTCGGTGGAACGAGTCGCTGATAGGTGGAATAAAAGTGGATGTGGGTTTTCCTCGTTTTTTTTTCTCATGATTGTTTGGTATGGACGATATGCACTTCTCTGTTTCTCGGTCCTTTCTTCATGAGCCTGAGAGGCTTTTTTTCCGAGGAAAATGGCCATACAGCGCTTGAATGGCAGGCTCCTTTTTGGCACGTGTCCAAGACAGTTTGCATTTCGTCTGTTGCGAAGTGCATGCCAGCGTTTCCAATAAAGTGATCGTTTAGCCGGCTTTTGTGTCGAATGGGGAGGGATGGATTTTAATCTTGATCAGCGTTTCGTTGGCTGAATGAGTTGCCTTTAAACAGGGATAGAGATGAGTTTGAGTAGCTGTACTATTTGTTAATGGTATGCGGTCGAGTGGAAGAGAAAAGCGATTACGTAATGGTGCGACGGAGATCGTTACTCATGACACTCGAAGTCTACAAAATATTCATGTCGAAGTCTTAAAGGCGGTAACGAAGCATGAACGAAAGTTGCAAGACCATTCGATATCTTGATTTAATCGCCAGAATGATTAATACTTCTGTTACGCCACCGGATAGCGCAAAAATGCAGCTTGCCTTCTTGAGTTATCGCAACGTGACTAGTTAATCATCGACCTTATTTAGGGCCCACGATGCACGGAATGCGAGAGTGAGACGCAAAAATCGTTTGCCACTTCAGAGTCGGCTTAAAATTGAATAATTAATAACGTCGGATAAGTACAGACAACGGGCGTGTATAATCTAATAATTGCAAAGCGTTTAACGAAAGGCATATTTATTGCGCCGGATAAGTAATGTTCCTCGTTACACCGGGCAATGATTCATGCTGTACTCGAGCACCGTACAAGCGCGCGCGCGCGCGCACACACACGTGCGATCCAATACGAAACTTTCTCCGTACGAAACATTTTCCGCAATTCTCGCAATCTATACGCCACTGAAAAGGTAAATATCCGCGCCGAATATTTGTGCGCCAGTTTCGGAATTCTGCATCGATCAGGCGGGTCCCGTCGGAAATCTCATCTATCTCATTTTTTTGCCGACTCAAACCTCGCGGCGCATTACGAAACGCATTAATAAATCCGGCGTCTATCCGCGCACCTTTCCTCCTCGACTTTTTTCTACATTTAATATGCGCGCGACGCGCCCGACGTCGTATCGAACTTTGGCCGTAAAAAAACGCTAGCCGTAACTTTCCTAATCTGAAGGTAGGGCACGTTACGATATCCGCAGCGAGCGCTTACGCGAGATTACGAGATCGTAGATCAAGCCAACACCTCCGCCCGTCGTAACTTCTCGATTCTCCCCCAGCGATCACTGTCGATCCCGGCAGCTGACGTTCGCGAAGACATCTTCATAATTTGGCGGATGTTTGCGCTACCGTCGCGAGCGCCCACATTTTCCGACGCGTTCATTACGTCGTTACATCGCGTAATTCTCTTTGCGGATTACGCGAGACGACGGAGTCGGACGCGTTCGGGAACATTTTCTCGGGCTGACACACCGGATCCCCTTCTAGGCCGCTTAATATCAAGGTACGACGAGCGTCGTTAAGCCTACGATCGTCATTAAAGCGCAACGACGTCGTGGCACATCGCCGCGAAATGCGATTTATGTTAAGCGAGGGCACGGCAGACGTAATTAGAGAAGCCCGGAGTCACTCTTCTGAAATATCAAACGCCAAAGAGCCTCGGCGCTCTTCTTTGCTCTCCGGTGTACCGAGCTCCCTTCTGCGCGAACTTCGAACTACGGTCGAAAATAACTCTGCCGGCATTGAGCAAAAAATTGGAAACTACGGTCACCCGAGCGTGTGCGCGCACTTTCATTGTGGGAATTTAATCATCACTCGCGCTACTCCCCATATACGTCGAATTATATTCATATCGCTCGCAGGCCTCGGACAAAATGGCTACAATCACCGATGCAAAGCCGCTCCATAGCCGGGCGACTTCGCGGCTTAGCGTGCAGCAATAACAAAGAAATCCATTAGCACGGTTAATGGCCAGAGGTGGAGGGCGAAAGTACGTAAAATACGTTATCGAACTGAAGGTATTTTAGCCGCGTTTAAAGAACCGCCGCACCGTCGAGGTCACCTCTCGAATATTGCACTCGCAAGCTCGATCGCCGGCCGATTCCGACACTGTCGCCTCTACCCTCCCCGCAAGCGTCCACCCCTCTTTTTCCTTCGCTTCTCGCGGCTAGATTCGCAGCTGCTTCGATTCTTATCTTCTCAGCGTGGGAGAGTGGCGCAGGTCGTACCCATATGGTCCTCCACCGTTCGTTTCCTCGTAATAAAAGTATCGGGAAGGATGGAATGGCAAGTGAAGAAGAGAAGAAAGAAAGAGAGAGAGAGAGAGAGAGCGAGAGTGAGAGAAAGAGAGGAGAGAGGTTGGCTTTTTCACGTATCGCTAGGCAAGCAGCATCTGCGAACTGAGCGCGAATTCTCGCCACCGAGCGCACCGCTATGGACGGCTGAGAGTTTATAACGATAATAATGGCGCGTAAGCGTTGCGGGTGGCTATAAAACACCTCGGCAAGAAGCGTAGGACGTACGCAGAGCCCCGCGCCGATCCTAAGGGATGAGAGGGACCGTCACAGGTCAAAGTACCCTGCCCCGGAGGAGGAAGGCTTTATCGCGCGCTGCGTCCTAATGACGACGCCTTCGCCGGCCTTTTGTTCCACAATTTTTGCCGGACTTTATGCGGTACGCGCGAGAGGACGGATTAGCTGTGCATTAACTTCGGGTCGTACGCGATGGCTATTATTTCGAAGCACCGCTGGCAGGCGATATGGAGGGAGGGGGGGAGGGGTGGAAGGGGTGAGTATATTGAGCTCGCCGAAAGCGGAGGAGAGGAGCCCGACAACTTCCGGCGGTATTTACAAGGGCCAATATGCGAACGCGTTGGGCAGCGCGCTAAATTATCGAGTGCGCCAGACGCGTATCGGCTAATTACAAGGCGCTGAGAAATTAATTACCGAAAAAGCCTGGCCTCTAGCCCCGATAAGTTTTTGCTCGCCGCGAGGAGCGCCGGGATTCATTATAACTTCGCAATTAATGTTCGGCCAATGTCGTTCCGCGGAAACGTTTCGGGCGACGGCGGGGGAAAAAAAAGAGGCCTGCTACGTCGATCGCGTGATTAGGAGGAGTTCGTGCGACTAATCCCGCGGAGGAGCGTCTACTTTCGCGGATGAATTCGGGGAAACTAGGTCTGCCGCCATTCTCACACCAATCGTCGTCGTCGGGGCCCGAACGAGAGTGGATCAAACGTCGTCTTTAAGCGGTGACTAACGTCCCAGAGGCCGTTCGCGTGGTCCTTGCATAAAGCGAGCAAAAGAAGGCTGGCCGACGACAGCTGTCGAAAGGAGTTTACATCATCCGGCGAGACGCGTGGAGCGATTAGCTATTTTTGCGGCAGACGACCGTACGTGGTGGGAGGGGGGGAGACTTGTTCACGACATAACGTTACGTGGCTGTGTTGGACGTGACGCTTGACGCGGGGTTGCGCAAGAAAGAGCAGAGATCCGATGGCAGTCAACGATGTCAATGGGGCGACTTGTCGCCTTTCGGCATTTCTCCCGGCCGCCTTAATTGGCAGCGCGGAGTAATATCGCTCACGATTACTGGGGGTAATTAGTGCCGGCGACGGCGGCCGCGGTAATTAGTACCCGGTGATTTTACTGCTCCCGTTATTGGCCGGGGCCAATTTCCGTGGCGGCGGTACAAATTTTGGGATCGTTTTTATTGTCTCGGTCGAAATTTGAGAGTAGGCCTGGAGTGTTACGATCGTCTGGCCCTTTCGGTTATTGAATTAATAGGCAGGGTTCACATGGAGATGGGTTCCTTTTTTGGCTCGTCTCAGATCGCTTTGCCGCGCGCTTCGTGTTTGCGGAAAGAAGTGAGGTCACTGACCCGGGAGATTTAGTTCATTGAAACCATCATCGCGTAACCACCTCTATCATCAAAATGAAGACCTTACGATCGCGTAATTTTACGAGGTGGATTCATATACAGATGATGACGCATGTACGAACGCAATTAATTTATGTCGGGGCAAAACCGTTCCGCACCAAATTACACCATTTTTTTCGGCCTTTCGGAAGAAATGATTGTGTACCAAGAAGAAGACTTACAACTTGCGATAATCGCGAATGAGCGCAAAGAAACCTTGCAATAAATTACGTAAATTGTAATTCGATTTGACATTAATCAACATTCTACGATCACAAGCAAAAGAACATGGACACAGCGTGAACTCTAATTCCAACTCTAATTCGTTCCTCTAATTCGAATTTCAACGCTACAAATTCGGTAACGTATCTATCCATTCCCCGCAGCCGAGACACTATCTGAACCCCACCTCTAATAACCGCGCCACCGACAGATAGATAACAACGAATGCTTTTTATCGGAAGCGCCTCCGCAATACGACGATAACTTCCTGGACGGCAAGAAGACGGTCATTTATCATGTACGCGGCGAATTCGTGTTATCCCACGGAAGGGAAGAGTACGGGCAAAAACGGGCGTTTATAAGCGACACGGGTCATCGTACACACGACGACGCGTTACGTACGTGGAATGAAAGAGGAAAGGCAAAAATGACACGGTACCCTCGTCCGCCGACCAGCTCGACCCAGAGATCCCAACGCAACTTTGCTCTCATTACAAACAAACTGTCACGTCTGGCTACGCTCTACCGACTTGCAACCGGGACGAGCGTAAAAACGAGCGCACTAAAATAGTGACTCCCGCAGACATTTCCGCCGAACGTTCGCCGCAATCCGCGACTATGAAGCAAAAGCGTTCCAACCATCGCTGACGATCCGGCGCGAAAATATGCTCGTACAACTGATGAGGTCAGAGGCGATTCGTCATAAACTTAAGTTTCGCCAAAGACGACCGATGACGTTTCCACCGAGCCAGTTTACCATTCGCCTCGTAAAGAATGTCCGGCCTGCCACGGGATCGCTGTTCGGGCCACGCTCGAATCCCTTTATTAATGTCAGCGATATCGTAAAAAGTGGCGGGAGGGGAAAAATGGGGCTGAAAAGCGGACAGCGCTGGGGAATTTTTGTTTTCGCCCGATGTGCCGCTGACGTTTAGTGGACCGGTGTAAAATGTGACAACGGATCGTACCGCTGGCCACACTGTCAGCGAAACGCGCTCGTAAAGTCAGAGGCGGCACTCGCTTTTCGGCCGCGAGCCGTTAACAATTCGACCGCATCGGCCGGACAACGTACGACGATGATGTTTGACAGTCGCGGAACGTTTGCCGGGGATTGCTTTGGGTTAATTAAATGCTTCGGGGAAGTGGGTCTCGACGCCGGGAGGTCAGTCGATGACCCGCAAACGTTGCTCAGCCGCACGCCTTCTTCTTAGCAACAATTGTCGTTCGCGCGTGTATGTGTCTGAAGGAACTGTATCCAGACTGGCCGGACAGGATGGCTTGCGGGAAGAGTTGTGCGAATTAAGCCGATTCCTCGCTGGCAAGATTTCGCCCAATGGCTTTGACCATCGTCGGGGACCAGTCCTCCGACCTTCGTATCACAAGCTACATCGCGGTAATTACGTCACTGAATATGCAGCTGTCGGCGCGGTGCTCAGAAACGAATTCCGTCAAATATTGTACGGAGCTTACTGACACGCTCTTCTGCCCTTCTGCCTTTCCTGTAGCCGCGCTGTGTTATTCCATCTGGGCTGGCTCGATGTCTGTTGAATCGAGACGCGATATTGACCTCCGGTTATCTTCGGCCCCAACGAACTTCAGTATTATACCGGGAACGGAAGAAGAGATGGTTTTTATTCGTCGTATCCCGCGATAAGAGCCGGGGGTAAGATGTTTGTACTATGAAGGAAGAAAGGCTGTCGAGCGTGGCCGAAGAAATAACAGGGGAGTGCGCCGTGCGCTCACAAAGTAGCGAGGAACAAATAAATAGTAGACTTTGTTAACCTTCCGGGGCCGCCGCTGACGTTCGCGTCCCGACGTTCCGTCGTTCATCGTTTGATCCGAGTACCCGGAATCGCCGCTGACGGATTTGCGAAGTGTGAAAGACTCCACGGTTATAAAGGCACTTCGCGTTCGAACGAATGTCAAAGGGCGTGGAACGGGACGCGGAAGGTATTGCGGGGGGGTGGGGAACTTTTCCCGAAGAGCCGCTCGGAAAAATGACATTAGTAAATTAAAAGCATGATTAAAAGAGAGGGCGCGGAGACAAAGGAACAAAGCTGCGACGGACCGGCGGTCTTGTTCTTTTTCGATAACCGACGGAAGATGACTGGGAAGCGGAAAGAGATGTATAGTCGCGAGTCTCGCTTTCCTGCCGATCCAAAGGCGCCCATTGAAAGCGTGTATACGTCTTGCGGAGCTGTAAGGGATCGCTTCGGAAATTAGCAATTGAAACGGAACCACGCGAAAAGATTAATGGCTAGTCAGGCATTCCCTTTCGTTCGGCGTAAGGCGAGCGTTACGTAACTCGGCGACGCTCTGTGCACGTCGAGTTTTGACTATGCACCCGATGAGGTAACGCGTGAATTATTGGCGAACGGCGAATTTATCTCGTTGCGCCAGGAATGACATTCGGTCCGCGGAATCGGGAAGGATCTTGGCCGGCACTGATTTACGGCCACCCGGTAGAGGCCAGCGTTCCTGCCCTATTCTCCCCAGCGAACAAGTTGATCGCGGCAATTGTCCCTTTGCATTTTGCGCCCTCAATTCGATGCCGGCAATTCTTAACGCTCCTTCGCGATTACTCATCGCAAAATCCCTTTCTGTTCCCGTCTCTCTCTCTCTCTCTCTCTCTCTCTCAACTGCTGGCCGCGACTCGGTGCCCGAGATTGGCGCAAGTATTTTCGAGATTTCTTCGCGTTGCCGTCTGCGTAACGACCACTTAACTTAGATTAGTCACGCAGTCTGGCCGCGGATGCTGCCGGCTGATGAGGGTAAAAACCGGCCGGCAGCATGTCAGTGCTTTCCCCCCCCCCCCCCCCCCCATAACCCCGCTAATAATCTCGTTGCCGATTTCCCGATAATCTGACTCACGCTTCTTGCCCGCGACTCTCGACCATTCTTCGCCCGCGAAAGAAACTCGCCGTCGACGTTGAAGGCCGTCGCGGTCAAATTTTGAGCCTGCACCGAAACTTACGGCGGATAGATACTGGTTCCCTGACGAGATTTGAATATGAGCGGACTCGCGCGTCCGTCGCAGAAGCGAGATCCGGTAACGGGGAAAAATGTAGCGCTACTAATTTACATGCCCGCTACACGTATCCATGCAAATTCGACTTTCGACCTCGCGACATGTCCATTCGTTACGTGTCAAGACGAGGCAGTCGGTTTTCGGACTCGCGCCAGTTACCGAAGGCTATGAAGAACGAACGAAAAGGGCAAATCTACGGAAGGAACGATCGATTCTAAAAAGAATCAATCCAAAATAAGCATCAAGTTGAACGAAGTTGAAGTGACAAAGTTGTGGAATAAAATTTGGCGGTTCGAGGTTTCCGTTTTTAAATCACCGCCGACTCTCTCGAAAGAGATCTCAGCTCTCGGGCGAGGACTCCGAGTGGTCCGCCGGCGAGGAAAAGGAGAGTTCAAGGACTCGGCCGGATGACGCGGCCAGCGGCAGGGAAAGACGACGGGGTAACACGATCTTGAGTTATTTCTCGCGTAAGTTATTTCTCGTGTTAGGCGCCCGCCGCTTGCGCGCACACGGCCAATCGCTTATGCACGCTTATAATCCGTACAGGCCGCGGTCCGGTCCAGCCTGCAGTCGGGACGAGTCTCTTTTGTACTGGCACACTGTGCTGGCATACTGTGCCAGGGAATACTGGCAGGACGGACACGTGCACGCAACGACGACGACGACGACGACGACGACGACGACGTACAGAAGGTGCGCGCACGAAACGAGATTACAGCGGTTTACTCCCTCGCCCCCTCTTATCCGCATCACGCTGAAACACCGACTCTATTTTCTCGTTTTCCACGGAGACCCCATCAAGCTTCCACAGGGTTAGGCCTCGTCCTTCTTATCCTCCGCGGACGAAATTCCGCCTCTCACTCGCTTTTGCTTCCTTCTCTTTCCTCTTGTCTCTCCCTCTCTCTCTCTCTCTCTCTCTCTCTCTCTCCACCTTTCTTTCTCTCTCGCTCTTGCCTCGCTGCAGAGCGAACTGCATTTCGCTGGGGGAGTGAGTCTCATCCGAAGCATTATCCTCTGGCCGAATCTCAGCGGAGGAATGCACGATCGACGAAATACATTTCGGATGCTGCGGAGTCCGCCTTATTCTCGTTCGTTGCCTTTCCCGACCCGCTCGTTCGGCCTGACTCTCGGTCGCTGGCAAAGGACGGTATTGATTGGAAACGGCGTACATATTGTTTCGGTCCAATTATCGGTGAAATTGTGTTTCTTCCGGAGATAGTTTAATTGAGGTCTTTGTACGGGACCGAGCGAGGGAGAGTTTAATTTTTGCGACTCGCGTGCTTGCTAGATTGCTCTCGGGTAAGGCGGAGCGTACAGACGAAATTGTGGTGGAACATTGTTCCAGGGTCGGCCGCAACATTTTGCTCGGTGCCGTAGCGTGAGGCGAATTTTTTCCCCGGTTCGCTTTATTTCGCTTTCCGTAAGAATAAACTCTACTAAGATGATCCGGATAAGGACGGGAGCCTTGAAATCCGAACCGCCATCAAAGCGCGGACTGCAATAAAACCTTGAGGAATCCTGGCAACGAGCGTTTCGCCGGGGAAGACTCGCTCGCAGCCTTTATCGTTCGCAGGCCGAAATGCGAAAAGTCCGCCGTCCCGACGAAACTTCCACGTCCTTTCGCGGAAATTATCAAACGCGGCCGTTTTAATCTAACACCTTCGCCCCAGCTATACTTACAAACTTTCCGAGTGTATCGGACACATGAGCCGCTATGATGAATAGTGGAAGCACCAACGACCTGAAACAGCAAAGGGGGATAGCGTCAGTTACGTAACAATGAACAGTTGTCTCGCTAAGGAAGGAATTTGATAACGATGTAACGCGTATTAGACATCGCTGAACATTCTTTTCTTCCGCTGGCGGACGTTAGGTAAATGTTGACTCTGCATCCTGCGAATGTTTACTCGGGCGGTATAAAAATTTAAACATCCGTTATGGCCGGGTGGTCCTTCACAATGGAGACACTGACCCAGACTCTCGTTCCCAGACGAACGTGTGTCGCCTTGACGGGAGACAAGTTTCACGGAGGAGCAGTTCCACAACTCGTTACATCACGCTCCACGGATTGTTACGTTTCGCGCGTTATTACGCGGGAGAAGCGTGTCCCATTTCTGTTATAATTCTTATGATTGGGAACCGTAAAAGATTTGTCGGAAGTAAGTTATTCGATGTGAGGATAAGACAATCGATGAAGAGTAACATTGAAATTATCCCTCGTTGGTAAAGTATTGTATGCAAATTGACATGTTGAAGAAATACGCCGCGTTAGAAAGCACTTTGGTACGATGAAGGAATACTCAAGGAAAAATGGTAGTAAAGATTCGCCCCTTCTATAGAGGAGCGCTCGAGGTCGCTGGAAGTAACTTTGAGTTATTGTCGGAAGACGAGTGCAACGTTAAACACGCGAATCGTGCATGAACGAGTGCGGAGAATGTTGCCAGTTGAAAACTGTACCCGCGGAAGGTTCTCGTTGCGGAATTTATAAATGTCGCGCAGTAAGGTTAGGTAGCGCTCGTTGGAATTGCTACTAAAATGCAGGTCAGTAGTAAAATGAGTAACGGCTACACAAGAGCAAGTGCCGCGTGTCCGCTCTATGAGTTTGAAAGGCTCTGCGGATGGTTTGCCAGTTAAGTATCAGAACTGGAAGCGATATAGAAAAACACGTGCTTCTTCCGGGCACTTGCCTTACTTCCCTTGTTAGACTTCAAGTTCAGCTTGGCTGCGTCTTGTTAACGCGGGACACGTTTCGCTGACAAGCGGGGGCTGTTTCAGTCTCGTTATGTCAGTACGGGACGGACCTGTTACGCGCAGCTTACGCACTATTACGGGAACGATCGGATTGGATGCCGATAGAAAGATGTTACGATTTACACTAACATCTCTCCGATCATGTTTTCAAGATCATCAGAGAAAATAATACAAAATATCTGATCTACGAGATAAGTTAAATCTCCTTATCATCCCTTAAAACGTCCCAATCCCACAGAACCGCAATTCACCCAAAGAACGAAATCGACAGACGAACGCTCCGTCGTTCGAGCCGATTGTGTCCCGATGAAAAAGTATCCACTCTCAACGCGTGTCCTATACTTTCGCCGCGCGCTCTGCCGATGTTCGGCGACCGAAAATTTAGAGTATTCCATATTAAATTCCGCCCCCGGTGATATTAAATTCCTCTGTGTACAGACGAAAACGCGTTTCCTGCGTCTTCATCTTCGATTATCCCCTTTCACTCTCGCAATTCGGCCCGCGGCGCTTTTATACGGCGCCGTATAATCGAGAGTATCAGTGTCACTGACCGGCAGTTACGGATCTTTATTGAGATAGAGATAGAGAGACAGAGAAAGGCAAAAGCGCAGGTGCGCGATCGGATAGGATTGAATCATCGCCGAACAAAAATGTTGAATGAGAGTGAGCGCGACGAGTCTAGGTCTGGGACGAACGAGACTGAATGAACGTGAAACGCCTCCGTAATTCGGTTTGGCACGCGTGCGTGTCCCGCCTCTCTCTCTCTCTCTCTCTCTCTCTCTCTCTCTCTCTCTCGCGAATTTTGGAACGTTGCCCGGCCCGTCGGCGAAGGCGCTCGTTATTTAGACAGATTCCGCGCCCTCTAATATACACGGACGGCCATTATCGCGGGACCGTACCGTAATATCGCCGTGAGAGATGGTTTGTCGATTCTATCGATCGACGCCCCGAGCCGGCGAGATATCGCGACGACAGCTTAAAGCTTCCCGACGCGTTCATATCTTAGAGCGCCGGCTGGACGGTAAAGTGTCTTCCGCCATAAAGTCGCTGTCCTCACGAACGAGCCGAGAAATTCGTCCCGTTTCCGTCCCTCGTCTTCGATCAAAATCGCGAGACATCCACCCAAGATCCTTCCACTCTCATCGGAGCCGATCGCAAGCGTCGCCGAAGCTTGCTTAGCTGGCTAACAGGAGCGATTAGATAGACCCGGGCGTGCATTCACGTCGGTATGTGTGTGTGTGCGCCAGGGTATGGATTCACAGCGCCTCCCTTTCGTTCGGCCTCTCTCTCAATTATTGTGAACGCTCGCAAGTGGCGGGTAGCTCTTAAGTGGAATAGCTGCATAAAACATGAGCGCGCGTCGCAGGTTACGGGAGGTGTTAATTGGAACGCAGTTTTCAGCACAGCAATTACGACTGCGAAATACACGCGATACGTACCCTCCATCCCGCTGTGTACACACGGCGGGATAACAGTCAACCGGTTTCCGGTAAATTTCGCAAACTGGCTGGCTGGCGCGCGCGCGCGCGCACGCCATCACTGGCACCGTGTCTACAGTTAATAGACTTCGATTCGTTCGCGTCGAAGCTATCGATACCTATGGTTTTCTGACTCTATGATTTTGACATTTTTCTCCGTAGAAGAAGATGCAAGGGGTGGCAGCATCTTTCCCAGCTTCCGGCGCGTAATGCAGACGAAGGGTGGCTCGGGTCGACTTCGATTTTGCGCGAAATGAAGTCGCAATATCTTCTGCCGGCTAGCCAAAATTCAGTGGTGCGAAAGGAAAGTTGTAATTTATGGAGGGACGCCGGGGTGCAGAGAAAGGTGGTGAGGGGCGGGGGCGGGGGGGGGGGGAGTAACTTCTAACCCGAATCTGACCCAGGTACAGTGGGTGGCGTGATCCATGAGCCGTAATGCTCCGCCACTTTGTCTCTCTTCCACTCTTACTCTTCCTCCCTTCCTCTCTCTCCCACTCTCTCCCACTCCCACCCCTCTCTCTTCAACTCCCTCGCACTCTCTTTGTACACACTCGCAGATAGGGCGTGGGCACTTCTTGCAGCGGCCGGCGGGCCAAGTTAAACTTTGCACAATGTCCGAACGTGGTTTCTCGCGAAACTCTCAGTACGCGAAATTAGATTTGGCCAGAGGTACCGCATGCATATGTAAATCGTGGCTCGAACGACCGGCTCGGCATCCGGAGCGACTTCTAACGAGGGGGAAGAGTCTGCCAGCAAGGCAGCATGCCTGTCTGCCTGCCTGCCTCCCCCTGCCTGCCTGCTTGCCTGCCTGCCTGCCTGCCTGGCTGCCTGCTCGCGATCGGCTTCGTTACAAGGGACGACTTCTTTAAACTTTGGATTAGAGACCGACCCTTCCCTTTCGCGGATAATTTTCGGTTCCAATTACGGGACTCGCCGCGAGAGCGAACGGAATTCTCAGACGTTCTTCAACAAAGTCCCGCCTTGTCGAACGCGGTCTGTGACCGAGTCGCGCTGGCATTCGAGGCACTTCCAGCGGACTGACCGTATCGGAGTGATTAACGATGCAAATTAGCGCAATTGCTCTTCGCCGGAGGAACTAAAAGTCCGTGTACAGTACTCTCGAAGCGAGCTCCGCTTTTCTTAGTCTTCGTCGCGGGGGAGTAATTCTCTAATTGTTCCTTAAATCGGTTAATACTTTCTTCCCACTCGGACTGTTGCGGAGTCGTGATTTATGTAGCGGTCAGAGAGTAGAAAGGAATCGTTCGCCGTTACGGCGGGCACTGTTTTAGCGCCATTGTCGCTCGCCACACCGTCGACCGCCGATACTTATAGGGACGGAATTGGTCGTATTGAAATGATCGCGAGCGTGAAAGGACGCGATCGTTCACCGGTCGCGGCCCGTAAATGAAAGAGGCGGATTTCGTCGGCAGTCGCTGGCAGCGGTCGCAAGTGGATATGGAATTGCGATAACTTTTCAGTGTCCGCATTACAATGGGCCGTGAGCGATGCGCCCTTACAAAGAGCTCGCTCTCGTAACAAAACGAACAAGTTTAAGCTATGCCCTCTCCCCGACTGAAAAGTGGATGTAGAACAATCGGCCCGCGTTATCGTACCAGCTAGAGAGTATCCCCCCCCCCCCCTCTCACCTAAGGCGGGGCATTTCTTGATTCAGGGGGGCCCATTAGCACTCGCCTGTTTAAAATGCGTCAGCGGAAATTACCGTGAATCGCGGCGGATCGAGGTGGACGGAAAATGGAAGAGAATCCGGGATGCCTGCCGACGTGATCACGATTTTTATCCGTATCTCCGTCCTCTCGCCAGGAGCAGATACTCTATCCCGACTTCAAGAGTTCAAGTGCCGACTGCATAAAATTCCTCGGGATTCAGAGCAGCAAGCGACGTCCTATTTCTACGCGTATTTACGTACATCACAAAGTGTTTCGTAGTTATCGCATGCTTCTTAAGGCACAGTCTTGGGTGCGTTGCGCAATTAATTATCGCCCAAAGTGCAGGAGGGGGCTCGGAAGATGAGCCTCGGGATAAGGAGGCACGGCCGGTGGGACCGCGACTAGAGTGCGATTGTATCCTTGGAATTCGACTGCGAGTATAAGGAGCATCCTCGGATCGGACAAGAGGCTCATTAGTACCGCAGCCCGACGATGCGATAGGTACAATACCGAAGGTACTAAAAACGCATAGGCATGCCCATGCGAAAGTGCCTACGGCCGTTCGCCTATCTGATTACGGCGCAGGAGGGCCGGCACAGGTCTTTGCGCGCGGCAGCGGCGCAGATAACGGCAATCCGATAACATTGTAATTGGCTTATCGGTTATTAATAAAGGTACAACGCGCGCGAGCCTATCGGTCGCGAGCACTCCGTTACTCGACATCGGCCCGTGTCTGCGGCCACGTGCGGAAAATCGAACCGGGTCCGCTTCCTAGGCGAAATTTTAGTCTGACCGCCGCCGTTAATGACGTCGGAAAACCAGCCAACACGTTCTTACCAGGTAATTTTATTGTAAAGCGTGCATAGGTACGATGTATGTACACGTGCCTGATGACGAGCGAGAATCGAGAGAGTCGTCAATTTCCGAGGGTATGGATGGTAGGCAAATGAGGAAAGGATGGAAAGTGTGTGAAGGAGTTTGAAGAAAGTGGTTTTACTTCGGGGAGATAAGTGGCGGACCCGATGGATGCGAAGACATCGATGGACTAAGAAACGCTCGACAAGTCGTTTTTCTCCCCGGGCTAGACTCCTCGAGACGCGAGATTATACGTGATGCGACGCTGCTAATTCATTAGTCATAAATATTCAAGAGTCAATTAGCATCCCTTCCGAGGGTCAGTCCCTCTTCCTCCCTCCCTCGCTCATTCGCCCTCACTGTCTCTCTCGGATCAATTAATTATCGATTTCCATTACGCTTGCGTGATGACCTATTAACGACGTACACTCAGACATCACCCTCTTGACGGAACTTTCAGTTTTACCACCCTCCTCCGGCAATCCTCCTTCCCGCACACCTACACGCGCACAGCGTACAGTTATTGCTTAAATCCGCGCCAATATTCTCCCCTCCGCCTCGAACTCCCTCAGCTGCATAGTTCCGGTGCCGGTTAAGTTTTTCATCCCCCTCGCGAAATCCTGCCGGGCGGACCAATCAAATCGGACCCCGAGCAGTTAACAGGATCGCAAAACGAGCACGAGCACGTCCGTTTGACGAATCAACGCACTCGAGCGATCGATCGGAATTTCATTTCTTGCCGAACGCCGAGGCGGGTAAAAAAAATGCCCGCTCTCTTCCACTATCAAACTGTCCTCACCTCTCTCTCTCTCTCTCTCTCTCCTCCTCTCTCACTCCCTGTCCCACTGAACTCCCCTTCTCTCGCACGACCGTCCAGCGTAGAATTTATCGGCGGGAAAACTATTTCGCCGAGCGGCGATCGACAATAATTAACGCGTTATGTCGCCAACCAGCGGAAGGTGGATCGAGAGTGCGCGGACGTTATCGGTACGCTCGCTATGCGGATCATGCGGTGATCGAACGGAATCCAGGCTTATGCACCCGCCGCTCACCTCCTTTCCTCCGCCGAAGCCACGTTCTCGCTCACAATGGATAGGCGCGCCTCTCGCGATGCGCTCGAATCCGCAGCGCATCGTTTCGCCGGCAAAAATAAATGGACCCCCAGCTTAAATCATTAACGATACGGTACCCTGCCACGAGTTCGACCCGGCTCTCTTCCCAGCGGAGAGTCCATTTACGTGACCTTCCTGCACCTCTCGCCGGCGATGGGACGATCGCATCTTTCGGATCCGTCGTGCGAAACGGCCCCGATCCGCGGTGGGCATCATTCTTCATCCTGCGTGGGATCGAAGGATTCGCATTGCTTCGGCTTCAAAGGGAGAAGGCTCTCGGCAACGCGGTTAATTCCGCTGGATGAAAAGGTAAAGAGCTAATTCGAAGTTTCGCCGTTCGCTCTTATCCGCTCGCTCTCGTCTCTCGATTTTGTACTCGCTGCCGGCTTTCAGCTGTGTTCTTTCTATCTTTCTTCGGCGTTAAAGTATCTAACTGCATAATGGATCGATCGGAGGCCGTCGTTCGCACTTCGCTACTGTTGTAGCCACCTTACGTTCTTACGAGAGTCTATGAGAGCGAGTTTGGCCAGTGGAGTAGGCATTATGCGACGGAAGGTTTAAACGGTACAAATGCGTTGACGTCGATTTGGCGGAACGAGGCTGGTGTTGTTCTCGGCTCGTGCCCCGAAATGTCTGTCGCGGGCCATGCGATTCTCGTGTGCGTGCACCCACCATGTCGAATCGCACACGCGCGCAGGACTAACGAGGATAATGCGCGCGTTCGGTGCCGTGTAATTTTCGAAAATGCGCACGGCGAGAAATTCAACTCCCCACCCCCGCCTCCTGCGCGGGCCAAAATTACCGATCGACATTGTTGTGAGTGGGGGTGGAGACTCAATAATGATCGAAAGGCGCTGGGCGCATGCCGTGCTTTTGGTTCGAGGGTATTCCGCTTAAAGTTGGCCGTGTCGCGTTAAGGTTGAATTTCGATAATGCACGATAATATGCAGTCGATCGCACGGACTCGTTCCGAAGGTGAAGTTCAGCAAGATCGGCCGCTCCGAGGCGGAAGAATTTTTCCGCAGGCTACCTCTCTATCGCGAGGCGAGATCGCTCGGAAATCTGACTTGATGCCGTTCGGAGCGAGAATGAACTTCGGGTAGATTTATTCAGCGTCGCCGGTCACGTTTAACTTTCCGACTGTCCCGCCCGTTAAATCCTTGTTTACGCCGCGTAGGATCTGAATTTCGTCAACAGCGAAGAAACTCCTCGAAGATGCTAGAGGATGGAAATGAAATGGGCTTTGTCTAAAAGCGGCGAGCGGTCTTTCCCGGAGCGGGCGTCTCGATAGAAAATCACGGAACGTCCCGCCGAGCTTCGAAGAGCTCCGGTTACCGGGAGCAATTTTTATATATTCAGATTCGCCTCTGTTCCCCGGGCGGAAGTGCCGTTTAAGCCGTCACAGGTAATTTAGTGCTCGGCGCGACGTTAAAGTTCGAAAGAGCGAACAATCTCCCGACGTCAATTTCTTTTAATGCAAGCTCCGGGTTCGTTAGAGTTTACCGAGAATATAAACGAGGGAGGAGTATTATGCTTGCCTTACAAAATGGGTCAAGACGGGCACCTCCTATTTAATTCCCCGCCCGGACAGGTGAGCTCGCTTCTTTGGAAGCGCGGGGCTGCATAATAGATTATAGAAATGTCCTTGCGTCCCGTTATTATCCATCAAAATTTCAGTCCCTCCGCCCCGGCGATTTAATCATCCGTCGTCTCGACGAGCATTAAATCACGTCCGCGTCCTTTACGGACGTTCAGCGGCGTCTCCAGCCTTCGTCCTCGTCGTCCTTGAGCCGGGGGCTCGCCAGGCTAATTTCTTCATTGCGGACGGCGTCCAGGACTCGATATCCGATTACCGCCACGCTGTCCAAACTGCGGGGGTCAACGAGCGGCGCTCGTCTATTTGCCGGCAAAAAGGTGTGTAAAGCTCGACATTAAGCCGATTATCCGGACGAACATCTAGGCGCATTCGATGCTTGGGAACGTGCCAGTCTGCCGACCGGGAGCGGGAGTAATGATGTCCCGCTAAAGTAGCAGTTAGGAGCCGCTATATTGGCCGGTAATGCGATAAGATTGATAATCAGGACGAAAATTCGATCCCCGTGCGCGAGCGTTCGGAATTCTGCCGACGACAGTCTCGCGGGACTCCGGTCGAAATCTTTCGACGGTCGCCTAACCTGCCTGCAATTGACTTAATAACGCTCCCCTTAATTGATCCTCCGAGACACGCGGCACCGTCGAGTCTCTCGAATGCTCCGTTGCTTAACGCAGTTTAATCCTTGAACACGGCTCGCCTGCTGATGACGTCAGTGGCGAAGCTATAGACGCCGAACGATTTAATACCGTACACGAATGGATTATCTCGTGTACGTCGTCTGTGCGTGAACTAGCATAACGCTGCATTCTTAGATCCCGTCATGTTTCCGAGGATTCTCCTCCCTGCTAGACGAGCGCATGACTCAACGACAATCTTCTTCTCAAGCGTGCCAATCTTAACGATCGCGGGGCATCAACTCCATCTGTTCGTTTACGGAGGGTGGACGCTAATAAAGCTCTCTTGCGTCGGGTCTCGGCAAGTCGGCTCGTTAATTGAAAGCCAACGCGGCCACCATAAGAAACAATCGTATGAAAGACGCCGAGTGGAAGCTCGCGCGCCGTGGGTGGTGCAAGGCCAACGCAGACCGATGCAGCCCGATGCAGCCTGATGCGGACTGATACGCGCGAGCGTTGAGAAACTCTCGGACAACGATTTCGCTACTCGCGGCCGGCAGGATTCCCGCCGCGGAACCCGATCGACTGCGTCGGACCGGAGGAAGTATTTTTAACGGCGGAACGCCCGGCGATTTATCAATGCTTTCGGCGAGCGAGCATGCTACCAACAGGAACAACGAGAGACTCCCACATATTCCAGCTTCCGCTCGCAGCGGGCACTGTTACACGCCGGAAAAGCACTCTGCGCTCTATGGAAACAGGTATCGTTTGAATCGACATGTATATGGAGTGTAATCGTGAAAAATTTCGAGTGTGGAGCCAGTGGAGGGAGGCAGAAGTAGAAAGAGTAGAATGGACCGAAGTGCCCAGTGAAAATGTACGTTACATTTATCAAGGTACTCTTTCAAAAAAGGCTCTTAATTCTATTTGGATCCGCACACGCTCATGTGCGTCCGTACGTATCGCACGGTGTACGGTGCATTTTCAGCGGGCAGACCTAATTCTATTAAGCCCCAGCGGCGAACGTTTATACGGTATATTCGATGAGCGTAATATCGAAGATGGGAGTGCAGGCGACACGTGTTTTCCCATGCTGCTCCTCCCGGCCGGGAAGAGATCGGGTTATACAAGCGGCAGTGAAATACGACGGGCGGCCGATCGTCAATAAAATTTTTATGCGCAGAGTGTATCGATTCGCATAACTTCGGGATAGGTGCAGCCGGGACGAAGTCGGCGAGTGCAGCTGGGACGCTGAGCGACGTCCTCTCCGCCTAAATGGTAGGCAAGACTTTGGGGCTGATGCCAGGATACGCGTATACCTGGTGCGCACCCCGAGGAATACGCCAGGGATGAACGAAGTGCGAGTCGCGCGCCATTTTCCGCGACTATCCGTGCGAAGCGTGGAAGGCACGCGAGCGAACGATAGAGAGACTGGGAGCGTGTGAAACGAGAGAGGCGCGATACGCAAATGGAGGAAATGAATGGTCGCGGAAACACATGTGCAACGCGCCATTCGGTGACTGACACTCGATTTTCAGTGGGCCGGTCAATTATGACTGACGTGACCAGAAACGTTGTTTGCGCAACTTTTTTCCTATCAGCGAGCGATTCGAAAGTTTGACCGAAATCGACGTTCATAGCCAGTTGGAACCTTTATTTCCGGAATTGAAAGTTTTCGGCTGCGCTGAGAGAGCGAGACAAGATGCCGGAAGGTACTGACTTGGAACAGGTAAGGATAAAATCGCATCTCACCGCTCGCGGTTCTCGATATTTTCGCGGATCTGTCGTGCAACGGAAGTTTGAGCGCATCCGAAACTTACCTTCCATTACCGGAAAGGAGGTAGTTTTAGATTATTCGCGGCTTGCCATATTTCAGCGTGTATACGTCGCGGCAACTTCGATGCTCTCTCTCTCTCTCTCTCTCTCCCTCCCCCTCTCTCCGCGGACTAATTAAAAAACTCGAACTTCACGCAACTCCGGAACTCACACTCCCACCCTCTTAAATCCACTCGCTAAATAACGGTCCATTAATTTCCACCTCCGAAAGTGGAAGCGGCGAACGAAAATAAACTCGTGGCACCCGCGGCGGCGCGGGGCGAAAAAGAAGCGATAAACTAATAAGAACCTCCTTGTAAATTTACGGAATCTAAAATTGCTACAAGCGTGCACGGACACGGCCCCACTTCCAAACTCATTCCGCACAGGTGCCCCGCTTTCAGTTTCGTCGTAAAAGCATGGAACGGGGCAATAAGATAAATTTAACGCGTTCTCGCCGTCCGACACGGAAGGACGACAGATTTTCTTCCGGAACGACGACCGTTCGACGGGCCCCGGCTCTCGATCTAACTCATTCTAACTCCGTCCAGGCTCGGTCGGCCGCTCGTCACGCCCGGGAAAGGACGTCGCCGTACGAGTATTTGCCGCCTCGTCCACTTACGCCGCGCAATTAATCATCCGTCCGCGTGTGCGTCCGCATGTGCGGCCGTGTATGCGTCCGTGTACGCGTCCGTGTATGCACCCGTGTATGCGTCCCTGTATGCGGCTGTGTGCGCGACCGCCGAAGAGCGAAAGTACATATTTTCGACTGCCAAGGAAGAATTTTCAGCTGGCAAGAAAGAATTTTCAACTGCCAAGAAAGTAATTTCGATTGGTAAGAAAGAGATTTCGATTGGCAAAAAAGTAGTTTCGGATAGCAACAAAATAATTTCGGCTAGCAAGAAAAGCTCTCCTGCTGGCAAAAAAAGTAATTTCGATTGGCAAGAGAGTAATTTCGACTGGCAGGAAATGATTTTCGACTGTCAAGAACGTACATACGTAGAAACGTTGAGCGCGGGAGCGAGCGAGACGGAGGCAGCGCGTACCTAATTCCCAAATGATCGCGACGAGCCCGCGGCTGATGCAGCTTGCGGGCCATTAAGCGAAACGAGAAGAATCCCGCCTCGTAAAAGCCAATCGTAGATTTCCCTCGAGTTACACCGACCCGCGAAGTCGTCGTAAACCCTTCGTGCACGCGGCCACCTATAAACTCGCCAGGGTTATTGACAATCGGACGGAAGCGCGATCCATCAGCTCGCTTGCCTCTCCGCCCGCGCGCGCGCGCACTTACACGTCTACGCTCACATGCACGGCTAGCCGCGACCAATTAGCGTCGGCGCATTATTTTGCGGCGTCGAGAGTGTGTTGCTTCGTCGGTCGTCTCCAACCTGTAAGGAGGGCCCGTCACGTTCGTCTTGGGCCGAATGAAAAATATCACCGCAGACGGACGAGCGGGGCTGAGGAGCGACGGGTGGTTCGGTGGATGGCGGGGACGGAGGGGGTAGGGAGGGCTTGAATAAAGGGAGGCTCGACCGTCCCTGTCTCGGCGCGTAGACAAAAGAGCCGATTGCAGCGGGCGACGTTTTCATGAAAGCGGACTAAAGCATACGAAGGGCACACATTTCCTCTACCCCCACCGCTTCCACGAAGTTTCGCTCTTTTTCCTCCCCTTCGCACCCCTTCCCTCGCACGTCTTCTGTCGCGCGCGTGCACGTTCCTCCGTCCACGGACGCTGTTTCGTCACCAGCCACGCTGCCAGCGTTTCATCCCCGCAACGTCTGTTACTTTTCTCCCTGTCTACCTATTCTTGTTTCCATCGCCTCCTCTCTTCTCTTCTCCGAACTTCATTCCTCTCTCTTTCTCTCTCTCTCTCTCTCTCTCTCTCTCTCTCTCTCTCTCTCCCTAGCCCGGCTCCATACAATCGCACTCCGGCTGATGAAACCCTCCATTTTCATCCGTCTGTCCTTATCCCTGGCCCGCTTTTGATATCACCCGATGTCACGTATTCTTTCCCCCCTCCCTCCCCCAGCCGTCCGCCTTCCTCTTTTTCCTCGCTATCGTCTAGGAAAACTTTCGAGTCGGCGCGGCAAAGGGCGCAGACCGCGCACAGGGATGGCCTCATTTAACAATAAGCCTCGACGCGGATGAGATCGAGGAGCGGATCTGAGAAGGTCTCGCTTCAGTCTCAATGCAGATGGCTTTCGGACGAGTAGACGCTGGAAGGGCCTCGGCAGTCTCGACGGGAGTAACTTTAAAATGATGGGCGGCCCCGTTCAACTCCCAAGGCGGACGACTTTAAGACGGCAAGTCTAATGTGAGGACAGGCAGTTTAGATGCCGAGACAGATGACGCCGAGTGTGGGGAACAGGCCGTACGAGCCCTGAAGGCGCGTCTCGGGGAGCGGAAAGATTTTCTTGTCCCGAGACGGAGTCGGGCGAGACCTTCCCGGTCGGAAATGTCGCCGGGCTCCTGGCCATTCATCGCGCGAGCCGGCGTGAGAGTACGGGCGCTAACGCGGATCGCGACTCGCGAGGCTCGAACAAAGGACGCTTGTTGGGAAAGTTTTTCGTGGTGGTCGCACGACTTCCGCGCATGCGCGCGCGCGCGCCGAGCGATCTTTCAGGCTCCGGAACTTGCGGTGGGAGGCCCTTGAATGGTATCGTTAGAGCGGAGAAAGTTCGTTGCTCCACGGCTAAGGGCTGATGCGCATCAAACAAACTGCCGGGCAAGGTGGCCTGTGTTACGGTAGACCCATGTGCGCGATTAGGCGAGCCTCTCTGCTCTCTTTTGCGGCCAGACCGGCGGACCGCACACGAGCTCTACTCCCAAGGTACGCCGTGTAAAGACGCGCGTGGTCGCGATAGAAGCCAATAAACGGATAAGTGAATATTTATCGGAGGCATAATTGTCCCTTAGATACTCGGCAAATGTACCGAATGCAAACTACCTCGCGCGGGACAAGTCCGTGAATTGTAGATCCCGATAGCGGCTGCTTAAAATTCACTGCCATCCGATAATCCCGATGAATCTACATAAGTACAAACGCGCGAATATAATACTTCCATATCCGTCGCCCGTAAAATATCGTATGGGTATGCATGCGTATCGCTACCAAAGGACACGCGGCACGGATTCCTTTTTTCTCTCCGCCGCGTCTCGCCAATCTTTCCCCCCTCTCTCCCTTCCTTTCTCCTCTCTCCCTTCCTCCTCAGCGTTCCATCGCTTCTCCGTTCCTTTCTCTCCGTCCTTCTCGCGCGCTCCCATCGTCTCGCTGGCAATTCATTACTCGAAGTTGAGTCACGCCTCCCTTTAGGCCCTTCGGGACTTTCTGACCGAGCGGGAGAGGAGGCAAGGCCCGGCCAGCTCGCGATCCCACGGGAGCCATTGGCGGACGTAAATTTCCAATTGCCGGCCAGTCGGGCCAATCTTCGGAAGGATCCGACGATCGATTCCCAGGACTTGTCGCCTGCTCGGCGCTGACGCGTTACGCCGTGCCAGCTTTGAATTTCAACGCGGACGAGAGGACGACGTGCGCGACAGACATGCGCGTCCTTTCGCTCGCGGCTTCTTTCAAGGATCCGAGGCACGTGTGATCTGCCGCTCTACTTTCGCAGAGCAAAAAGTATGCGCGCCGAACGGAGCGTCGGTCACAGTAAAATAGCACTTTGAATCGTACCGTTTTTACTGCTCTCTATATTTTCAATGGTGAGCTAGAGAACGGAATGAGTTGATCAACGTCTTGAACGGAAATCTTCGAAAGAGAGTGCGCCCCGCGATGCATCGGGACACAGTGGTAAATTGCGGATAACGTTGTTCACCCTCGGCGTAACCGAGTTAGGTCGGCGAGGCAAGCAGGGACGGGAGAGCGTGTTGAATTTCACAGCAATACGGTTACAAGACAAACGAATTCTCCAGATGCTGCGCACCTTCGAGTCCTCCCCGCAACTGTGGCGGAACGAATGGTCGGTCTCGCCAATTGTCGGCGACCTATATCGAATGGTTTTCGCGAGAATAACCATCCGCGCCTCGCTACACCTTCAACCGCCCACCGTTCTTCCCTCCTCGTACATCACATTCAAAATTATCCCTCATAAAGCAAGCGCGGCCGCATCCGCGTTCGGTACAGTCGCAGAAAATTTTGCACGAAATTCGTTTCGTCGCTATTCCGGCCAGCCTCGAGATCGATTTGCTGATCGACTCGGGCGCCGAACGACTTCGAGCAAAAAGGAACCCGGTGCCTATCTAGATTGTCGGCAATCCCTTTGTCTCTACTGCGAGCTAATTGAGCCAGGTCCGGAGTCTAGCATTAGGTATAGCCGGAGAGCAGTCGAAACGGCGGACTTCTCTCCCGACCTCCCGCCCTTCGTCCTTTCGCTGCCTTCCCAGAGCGTGTAGCGGCCAGTTACGGGACTGCTTCCACTAGCCGTTTTTTCGCTCGCCCTTTTTGGAATTCTTCGGACCCGGCGAAGGGACCGCATCCTCGGCCAACAACGGACTCCTATCGAGACACGCTGAATTTGTTACACGTCCCCACGGCTCCTTCGCCAGACTACGTTTGGGCAAACGCAGGCGCTTCTTAAATAAATCTTCCTATTCCTGCGGCCAATCTCGGGCTTCCTAATTTAATGCCGACGATATTCGCCGGACGTCGCTTTCAATAATGCACAGTAAATCCTCCGATTCAAGCGATTAAAAGAGACTGTAACTCTCGGGAAACGAGCGCGTGTAATGTGAGCATAAAATCCGAACATGTATTCTGAAAAGGACGCCTTGTCCATACAAAATCAACATCGCTTACCTATTTAATATACGTACCGTTCGAGTACTCATATTTCGAGGCCGGACAGCGGAAGGAGCGTAACAATTTGCCGAATTTCGCGAAATCTTATCTCGCACCTCATCGACGTTTCTCGCCGGCGTTTAACGCGTAATCGCTTAATGCCGACGATCAGCCCGAATTCCTCGAACGGCTCGAAGCGCTCGGCAAGGCGGAGATAATCAGCGCGCGAAGGCACTCGTTTGGACGATCTGCCGTTAACAGTGCGCCGACGATCCGGCAGGGCTTACGTCTGCGAGCTGTCACCGGCAATCCAGCTATCTCAAGTGGCTTCAGCCATTTCGAATGGAGGAGTGAGCCTCGCAAGCTCGCAAGCTCGCTCGCCCGTCGGGATTCCTCTCACGGACAGACGCGAAACGAAACGATACGATACGATACCTCGGCCGGGCCCTTATCCGGGCGCACGTCAAACGGGCCGACGTGTGCGTGTCACGCCCGCGAAGGCGTGCGCAGCCACGTCGAACGTGTGTTCGGCTTAGGTGTCGTCAGTCGCCCTTTAAGTACCGAGAGCGATAACGCGCGCATGGCAATTCTCAAGATGCTCGAAGGAGAACGCGCCTTCGGACTAATGAACTGCTCGAAGTTACGAGTCGACGGGCGAGAGTGCTTCGTCTTCTCTCGGCGTGATGTTTCATTTCCTGGGAGGTTGGCGACTGTTAATGAAGGGAGCCGGGTGGGGGGGGGGGGGGGGCTCGCGGAGAAAGTCGTAGGATTTCACGCGCGACGTTTGATCGTCGGCGCTGCGAAACTGGCTTCGAGTTGTTAGGATCGGCCAGCCGATAAATCGAGTGATAGGACTTAGGGCCTGTCCTACGCTACATTGGATACATTTGTATACTGCGGTGGGATTGAGTTGCGTAAATAGTCGGGACTTTGTATCGATTTAGATAGTGGTGAAACGTCAGGTCGTTTTACAGCGTGCGAAGCGTTTGATAGGGGGACGATGTACGGTCGTAGGTAAAGGAGCTGGACGATCGAGCGGATGATAAGATTTCGAAGTTGCGCCGGTTTAGGTCTACATAGGTGGCGTAGGTATATGGCGGTGGTAGGTACATGCGCGCACGTACATGGCCGCGCATACCGATACCGGAGTGCTTCTGCAGGCATGGCGTGCGGGGAATCTCGAGAACGGGAATCGAAATCAATCGGCACTCAACGTTAACCATTACCGCCGAGCCACTCGCCGTTTCGTATAAATCGCTGCCTAATCAGGACAAAGTCCTCTACGTCCGATTCGACAAACTTTTCCCGGATCCTTTCCGTCTCGTCTTGCCGGCGAACAAAGATGCAGCGAGTACGGAGTCGAATGACGCGCGGGAGCAATTTGAATGTATTACACTTCCATTCGGGACTGATTGCCGGGGCGATCCGAAGTCGAACAACGACGCTTGCTCGTTTCGTTTCGCGAAGTTTCGCCAGCGGTAAGCCAGAAAGTTGGCGCCACGGAGCTGGGACTGCGATATTTGCCGCGCGAGTTTGCAATCTTGCAGCCCGTGCATGCGGATAAACGGAGATACCGAAACGTTTGACCCATAAACTAGCCAAGCGATAGTCGTATTCTATTTTAGCTGGACAACCTTTCGCTATCGTTGCGCCAACTTGCTGGCTCCGCTAATGAATTACGGTAAACGGCCGTTTATCTTATCGCCGGTTACAATTCGGTACATTGACACTGGAACGCCTGGCGCTAACCAGACACTAAGATGACATCAAGTATTCCACGTTCGACTAAGTTCACGAATAGAGTCTCAGAAGCAGATTACTTTTAGACAGTGATGTAACGCGATTTAAAAAAATGATCTGCTTCGTGTTCAATGTGCGCTAACTGTGGGGAGTAAGAAGCATATGAATCGATTTTTCGTCTGCGCAGTATCTGCCTGCGTTTCGACGGCGTCATTCGTACGCGAAGGACACGAAACTCCGCCGGTTTTTGAGGATGATGCGTATTAAGTATGAGGAAATGCGGGGGAAGAGACACTATCACACTGACGTCCGGGATGTGGCCCTTATCTAAACGGGCAGAAGCTCCGTATCGCTGCCCACGCAGCGCCAGGCGAATAACTGCTCAATGAATCGACATTTTCGTTACGTTTTCTCCGTTGACAAATGGGCGCAGAAGCGCTGAACGTGGCGATACGCTCATTCCGGGATTATCGGTGCAGCTAAACTATCGTCACGGGGCCCGAGGACGATTTCAATTAATTCCGTTTCGCGTCCGTTATTGCCGGCGCGTTACTCGGCAGAAATTGGAAGCCGAACGCTTTTCGACGAACGGTTCCGATAAGAGCGAGCTGAACGAGTCACTTTGTATGGCCATTAAGTGTAATGAGCGATGAAGTAATTTTTTCCATCCGCGATTACTTTGTGATCCCGGCATATCTTCCCGGAATGCGTACGAACGGGACTTTCGTGGAAGACGATGAAAATTACTCGCACGAAGCGTTCCGGCGATCTAATTATCGTCCGTGACTCACGCGGAAAAACGGTAATCGAATTACCGGCGTCTTATCGCGAATGATCTGCTTAATTATAGACGGCCGATCCGCTTTTAGGGTCCCATCGCCACGCCTCTGCCAACCGAGCGACGACTAATTGTCCAGATCTGCCGATCGGAACGGATCTTTGGTTCCGAGAGCAGCGCCGAATGGTCTTATAATCAGATTAACGTCGTAATTGACTGTTATCTAATTTAGGAGTGCGGCGAGTTGTTTCAGCCGTTGCTAGAACAGCACTTCCCCAAAAGGCCACATAACTTTCCTCGCGGAATCCTTTAAAACAGCCCAACATTTCCCATCGTCACTCGCCGGTTACAAACCGGAGCATATGTAAAAGTGTACATGAGCAGCGCGCAAAAACTGTAATCGCGCTCTAATTAGGATCTGCGAGCAGGATCAGGAAATTGTACGTCACGAAAGAAACGGTTAGAATTTCGTTCGTTCAGCTTCCGAGGATAACTGCGCGCAGGGGAAAAAAAGTCCGCTCGCTCAGGGCCACCGAGGGGACCACCCGCGTTTCCTGGTCCTTTTTGTTTGCTAGTTCTTTCCAGGCCGGCGCTAGGCGTCCGGAGCATCGACACGTGGAGGTTCGAGAATTTTTGACACTCTCACATTCGACACGGCACGTACGCGACTCGGATCGCGCCGGAGCCGTAAACGCTAACAAGACCGCGGCACCGTGACGTAATCCTGCAAGTAACTAGCTATTTTTATTCCCGCAGTTCGCGCGCGCGCGCGCGCGCGTGGCCCGGCATGGCGAAATTCGGGGCGCACGTTTTTTAAGAAATCTGCCTCGGCTCCGAGAGTGTGTCCGTTTCGCGGTCGAGGCGGCAGAAGAATTTTTGCGCAACGACGCTTTTTTGCCCCCATGCCTTTCGGGACTGTCGGGCTCTCTGATTCGTCGAGGGGACAACGTTTGCCGAGACCGGCTAGCGCGTGTCGAGCGAATTTGACCGTGGCTGAGAATTCTTCGCCCGGACTCGAACTCATAAGGAATTTCGAGCGGGACGCTTGTCGCGCGTTCCGAACTTAAGTTTCCCCGGAATTATCGCCCGCGAAATCTAACTCGTTAAAGTAAGAGTAATTGCCGGCGGCAGCGTCGCCGGGAGCCGGGAAGAATGCTCTCGCAAGGACGACTTTACGGGCAGGGTTTGTTAATTATGAGACTTGTTAGAGATTGCGTGTTATATGGCATTCGCTTACCCCGTCCTCTTACGAGTCTTACGAATTTTATAATGAAAGAACTAGTCGCGTTGTTGGTGTTAGCCGGGATGAGTTTCGGGCGAGATTTTCGTCGCGGGGCAATTATTAAATTCTCGAAAGATCGTGGCCGGGGAAATTTCATCTCGCCGAAATAAAAAGCTGCCCGTCGGAGGATGACAATTGTTCAGACGCGGAAAATAACTTTGGCGCGCGGTTAACTAATTGAAGACCATCCGCTCGAAGCCGGCAAAGGTGCGATGACGTGCTCGAATTTATTGTTGCGCCGCGCGCTCCCGATGCATGTGACGCGAAAGTAAAGTTCTCCAGATTGTTTGCCTAGTCAGGCGTGGAGAAGGGTAACGCGTTATAACGAATGGAAATTCCGGTCGTTGGCGGCGGAGTAGTCTTAGGGGAAAAGGGGAATTGCTAATGAATTTCCGGAACGTAGAGTTATCTCGTGACGTGTGTTTAAACGCGAACGGATGAAGTTATTGTGGAAGACGAGAAGCGTGTCAGCGCGGGTGATAGGATGACGTCGATGACGGCCAATCGCCTCTGCTCGATTTAAAATTATCCCGCCCGAACGTGTGCGGACAACTCTGGATCTCATATTCGGCGCCCGAACGTGACTCACGATCGACAGCGCTGAATGAATTACTGATTGCGTCTGGCGCTGAGGGTGCGATTAGGTGCGTTACCCGCCCGTTGGGTGTTATGTCACGCCTTTCAATATATGCAAATGACTTGATCGATGTCATCGTCCGCCGCATTTAACCTTGTCCGTCCGAATCTCATTCGGCCGGGCCGTATCGGGTCAGTACTCTTAAGTGGTCTCAAGTATCGCCGATCGGAGGAGGTGTAACGCAAAATGTTTGCCCTACTAGAAACATCCGCCCATAATACATTGACTGTCGTACCGTGTGTACACATTCTATAGCCTGATTAGAGTACGGTTGCTATAGTCGTGGGTGACTACGTACGATCAGAGTGATCTAGGCCAGACGCGTGTTTCTTACCATCGTTCGACTATTTTTGGCAATACAGCCAAACATACAAACAAAGATTGTACTTAGAAAGCTCCAGTTGCAATTTTTTTAGTTCAAGTGGAAGCTGTTTTTTTACTACGCACCAGCAATTGAACATAGCTGCTTCCCTTATGGTAGAAGCAATAAAATTACCATTTTTAAACAGACCTCACAGGGTTTGGCAGATTTCAAGGAACGCTTTCGTCTATCATGTTTATGACGTCACGTCTAAGGCATAAAAACGCGGCTAAATATAGCGTCGCGATATTGGCGTTGAAAATATTTGCCAATCGAATTAAACGGTGTTACGCGAGAGATCTGAGCCACAAGGAAAAGCAAACAGTCACCCGGGCGGAAGAAATTGTCCGCACTTTCTGCAAATATGCGAAACTTGGACGCGAGCAACGAAGACGCTTTTTTTTTCCTGATCCTCCAAGAAATCCACGTCCTAGCCGCGAGTCCGCGAGCACTCGCGAAGTTGAGCAAAGTTTAATCTTCCATTTACGCGCAACGTGCAAAGAGAATCGCCGGTGGCGCAAAGTCTACGCCGAGAATTTAGCGACGTAACGTAGAATCAATTTGGCTACGTAGTTCGAGGTCGAGCGCCGTGCGCGCGCGTAATATCCGAGCGACGAGTACGAAAGCGGAGATGTACAAAGAAGGTGAAGGAAGGCGGAGGTATAGAAAGAGGTGGTACCCGGTGTGAGACTGCGAATGGAGAAAGAGGTGAGCGGTGGGCGATTCAATCAGTGTCGAGCATCTCAATGAGAGCATTAGCCAAGGTAAGTAGCCGAGACGTGTTGTTTCCGTTGTGACATAGACGCTCATAGATATTCCCCGTGACTCCTACGACGCGCGCGCGCGCACGCCATTTCGCTGCCTCGCATAACGGAAGCGTTAGCTCACGTCCCGACTGGAATAATATTCTGTCCGAAATTCCGCGAACTCGATTCCGCCACCCCATCGTAACGCTCCGCTACCATAAAATCCGCCTAATGACCCGTGACGTAACTTACCGCTTTCAGCGACTGTTTACAGCTGCGGCCTTTCGCGCGAATCCCTGCCGATATCTGTCGCTCTTTCGCGAGTTCGTCGAAGCAAGAAGGAAAGGAGACAGAGAGGGATCCCAGAAAAGAACGATTAAAGAATACAGCGGCGATTCAATCTTGCGTCAGCTGGATCGCTCGACTTCCGGTTTCTTGGGGCCCGTCTGGGGATGATGCGTACTTTCGGGACACCCGATGAACGGGGCACGCGCGCGTGCGCCCGCCTGTAATAGACTCGGCGCTCTAGATAACCGCGATAGGCGATGGGCTTTGATCCTCTAATGGTATGCTGATGGAGTGATGCTCTGCTAACTCCGGCTGCTATGCAATCGGACGTTCTATCCAGTTTTATCGTTTCTTTAATCGCCCGTCGAAGAGGCTTGTTCAGCCGGGCGCAATGACACGTGCAGCGTGGCGACAAGAAATTGCGTCGCATTACCTGCAGATTCTCCATCAGGGACACTCGTCGCCGAAGAACGCGAAAGATTTCTCTCGAACGTAGCGAAACTGGGCGAGTCGATCAATTTTCGTGGATCGTACGATACGAGATTTGAAAATGTCAAATATTACGCTTGTCGCCGCATAATTTCGAACGACTGTATCGACCAATAAAATTAATGGTTTTCAATGGGCACATTTGCCGTACGTTTTAGGTATACGTGCCAATGAAAATAAGAGAAGGCTATTTCACGTTGGCATCGAGCGACCGCGTATTGGCCGGCTTGTGTTCAACCATTCGTAATTTTGTCGCTGAACAAGGACGAGATCCAGCGAGCTTCGCTGGACCGTCGAACTGTCACGAACAGATTCGAAATGGGACGATGTGTCTCGACATTGCACACAGTGTCCGATGCACACCGCAGTGCGCGCACATGGACGCGCAGACGAGCAAGCACACATGGACAGACTCGTACACGTTCTACCGAGCGTATTCCCGAAAATGTTTCACCCGTGGCCGAAAGGAAATTGAATGTCTTATGAGACCAGCTCGCTCGCGTAATGTTTGAACGTAACTCGAGAATGACGTAAGGTGTTCCTTGGCCGCGCATAGATCATCCGTCAGTTCAAATAAACGTAAAAGCCGTGTAAAGTGACGCCATCGACGCGGGCCACTCCGCGTCTCTCGAGGTTTCTCGAAGAAAATCGTCTGGAACCGTCGTCGTAAGATATTACAAAATTTAACGAACGATATTCCCGTAGCTCACGAGTGCAACGAATGGAAATGAACGGAAACCTTGCAGCAGCGGCTTCAAAGTTAAGGATCGCCCTGTTGGGGGCATGGAGCTGGAGGATTTTGGGCCAATGAGATCAGTTCCGCGAAGTTGCGAAAGGTCAAAGCGATGAAAATGACGGAGCAGGCCATCTAATTCGGCCCTGCTTCGCTCGCTGGATGAATACAGTCCGGGGCGTTAGGTCCGTACCTTGTTTACACAACGTGGCCTGTTACTTCACAGCGGTAATCGCATTATCGTGGCGGCGCTGGGCAAACGGGAAATGGTAAATTTGATTACCGGAACGCGTTTGGCGGGTGTCAAGAAGCATCCGGCTTTTACCGGCGGGGGGTGGTTATTTGCGTACCGAACGGCTTATTTTTGGCCGGCGCTCGGGGCGGCCCGAGGGCGGATTAAATTCTCGGGCGCATTATCGGCGTCAGGTGCCGCCTTCGAGGAAAGGGAGAGTAAAAGCTCTATCCGAAATTGGAACGCGCGGGACGCTGGCCGGAGCGACTTCAAAGTCACGGCGAACGATGGAAATGAGAGGCCGCGAGTCGAGCGCGAAACAGCGAAAGGGAAAGTTTACGGTCGCGTGAATCTTCCTCACGTTCTTACTTCGAGCCGCAGAGCTCTCGTCCCACCACTTTCGACGACTCTGCCTCTCCTACTGGCAAATCCTTTTGCATTTTCACGGGCCAGGCTCAGCCCCCTGCTTTCCTCAGCCTTCGCCGATCTGAAATGTTAACGACGAGCGCTAGCCAAACGAGACTACGCACCGGCGTGAGCCGACTGGGGCTGAATCGCGGAAACGTGACCGCGACGGGTGAAAACTTTATAGACGACGCAAATTTCTGGTCTAGAATTTGCGGACCCCCCGAGCAGCCCGGCTCAGCAATTTCTCCGGGTCGAGTTTGCGCGGGCCGCCCTACCTCTCGCCGCGGCGCATTTTATCTGTTACATAATTCAGATCGTTACTCTCCGGCGGATCGGGCTTGCCACTCGCGGATCGAACGTGAGACCGTTAAAGGTCGTCCCCGTGTTCTAATGCGAGCCTCTGATTATTCGGCCGGCCCACCTCCGAACGCTCGCCGTTCCGTTAACCGGGAAGGAACGAGCTCGTCGAGCGTGGTGGAGACTGCGGAGGACGTCGGAAGGGGTGGGATTATTTTCCACAGAAGCGGTCCCACGATGTCGACGATGCGAAAGTGGAGTTTGAGGACCGGCGCCGAGGTGAGTATCGCTCGGCGTCATTTCGAGGAATATTACCGTGCGCGAGCGTATGCAAAGTACGCTTTAAGAACGGCACTCGAGGTCGCGTCGGGACGCCGACGGCTCATAACTGTATTACGAACAAATGTGTGCTTTGTACTCGAGGCGCCCACGCCGAATGTCCGATCGTGCATTTTGAAAAGCGGATCTTTTCCTTTTCACGAGCAAAGACGCTGAGAGAACGAAGCGAATATTGCCACGCTGATGAGACGGTATAGGGAAAAGTTCGTTACGAAACAGGAGAGTCATTCGCAAGAGCGTCTGTCGATCGTTAGCAGTTTTCTAATAAGTTCGCTGTACGTGGCGCGACTTGTTGAAATTCGCCGCGCGTCGCTTCGGCGTCCGAGAGAAAGGCGCGCGAAATGGAAGTATTATTTATGACTCCCGTCCCGTCAAGCTCGCCACACGAGTGTCTTTTATGCGGCATGTAACGTCGCGGTACGAGCATCGTCGAGCTTTACAAAGTAACGCGGGAGAACTGCGGCGGGCCTACCTCTCTTCTCCGCCTCTTGCGTAATCTTCAACGATCCTCCTATTTTCTTTGCGCATCGTGGCCACTTCTATTTCCCCTCCCGCGAGTCGCAGACGGGGAGAGTCAGGAGGGAGAGTGTGGGTGCGGGAGAGACTGCGAGAGAGAGAGAGAGAGAGAGAGAGGGAGACAGCCGAGTGCACCACTCGACGAGGCTATCTCCGGCTGCACATAAGGATTTACACGTGTTGGAGGTGCTTAACGAGATATTCCGGCATCTCGAGCAAGAAAATCAAATATTTGTACGCTTCTCTCTTTCCGCGCGCAGCTTCCCTCCGGGCAGGTGTGCATGTTATCGAGAGGCGTGCGTCAAATGTCAATTGACGTGCAGCGGTGCGCATACGGGATTTTGAATTTCAAACGAACCCCGCGCAAACGTCGTCTCTACGTTTTCCTGGCATTAGCATCGGGACGCCGTTAAGAAAATGTCTGCCTCGCCGATGCCGGAACGGTCGCGCTCGAGAAGAATCTCGCCAATTGAACTCCCGCGCTGACGTGCAGTATTTCATACAAACATTTTTTCATACTTTTTCGCTGACGTCTTCCGTGTTGTTTCCCCCAACAAACTGTTTTTCGCTCTCGCGATGTAATAATAAATTTCGCTTCCACCCTTTGTGCACGAGCGCGAGCGCTACTTCTGTTTCCCTTTCGGGTCGGGGCTCTACATTCCAACGGGAGATAACTCGTCGGGCATGTGGATTTACACGCGCTGGATGTGCTTAACAAAGCATGCCCGCATTTCGAGTGGGCAAAACAAACATTTGTATATTTTCCGCCCGGCGTGCCGCGCACGTGAGGCGCACGTTATTTGAACTACGCAAACATCGATTGATGCATTACGCGCCGGCGTCACCAAATTACTGCCGAGTGTGTCGCTTCGCGAAACAAGTCTCCTTTTTACTCAATTTCCATCATCCCGCGTCGCGCGAACGTTGTGGCTGTTTGCGAAAAATAAAAGGAAGCGACTCGGAGCCTAACGACGATAATAAAGGGATAGGGACGCAAAGTGCGACCGTGAAGGAGTCAGGCAAATTTTCGGTTACCACATTCGACGGGATAAAGTGCCGCGGGGATCCTTTTAGAGGAAAGAATCCGCAGGATATTCCGGGAAGCTCGTAGTTTCGTGAGAAATTGTCGAGAGGACTGGGTGGAGAGCCTGGTCGAGATCAACGGCTGCATTTAAGCTTCGGTCGGATAAAATAAACGGGAGGAATGCGTGAGAAATGACACACGCGGCGAAGCCTCGGTATTTAACGTAGGTGCACCACGCAGGATCGGCACGCGAGAGAACAGATCATCGCGTACACGTACGCGTGCACTCCGCTAAATATGATCATCCGACCCAGTGAATGCGGTCACTCGGCCGACGCAGAATTCTCTCTTTTTTTAGGGCGGCTCTTTAAATCTCAATCCCTCAGAACTTCGGAAATCTGCCGGAAGAACCAACGACCACGCGAAGATCTTCGCAGTTCCAGAATCTATCAGACGAAGAGAAGCATCGATCCCGGAGGGACGCGAATCGTCTCTGCCAGAAAAACGGCGGCATCGTCGATCAATCCGGAAGTATGTACGTCCTTTCGGCATATTTCACCCTGTCAGCGGCAGTCGAATTTTCGTCCGCCTACTCGCTCACGCTCGAGGCAGACTATTTCCGAGCGAGACAAGTCCGGCCGATTCGCGGAGCGCGCGAGAGATTAATTTCTTGCCCGGTACCCGGCCACCTTTTTGCACCCTGCGCCCGCTGAGGTCAATTGGCCGCAGGAAGAGACGCGAATCGCTTAGCTGCACGGCGAGTCACGCGAGCAGAATAGTTCCCATTGCAATTGAAGGCCGGTCAAAGGCAGCCTCGCTAATACGTATATAGACACCGCCGGCTTCTGGCTTACTCCGTTTAAATACGGTCAGCCGAACGCGGTCGCTCGACCGACCTTCGTTCCTCGAACGTAAACGTCTTTGAACCTCGATCCCGCCAAAAAAGTGTAGCGTGTCACGTTCAAGGTAAGACCTCCCGCAAACGGCAGGCCGCGCACCGAGAGAATTCGTCCGGAACGTGTCAGGCAAACGGAAGCGTCGCATCGACACATTTTTCGGAGGACGCAGATTTTCCTCGGCTGGCGGAATCGTCGGCATCATCGATCAAGCGGCAGTCTCCGCATCGTTCCGGCGTATTTCACGTCGTCGACAGGCAGTGTCCGGGCCCCACCCACTCTCGCCAACGTCCGTGAGTCGAAAATTTTCGGCCGCGGAGGACAACGCGTCGTGTGCCCGCTCGCCGGTCAGCGCGAGATTTTAATTCTTCGTCCGTGCACTTCCACATTTTCACTCCACCCCCTCGACTCCCCCTCCCACTCGCCTCATGCAGCATGGGCAGCCGTCGACAGAGTCGGCCCGATTGTCCGTAGAGGCGGACGCGACTCGTTTACTCGCGAGTCATACGAGTCGCATGGTTCCCATTGCAATTGAAGGGCGGTCAAAGCCAGGCGCGGGCCCTGGCTCGACTTCCGGCGCGGCGGAAATTTAATTCGCTCCGTCGTTCTTGACCGGGCGCAGTTACGGAAAATTCAATGAGCGCAATTTTCGCATCAGCGCGCGCCCGACGCGGGCAACACGCTCGGCGCGTAAATTTATGCAAGGGATGCGCGAGAACGCGCCGCTCATTCGCGATTCGCGCTTGATGCGTTCGCACGGCGAGTCGTGGGAGGGCGAACTTTTTGCGAGTCACTTTGAGAGAGAGAGAGAGCCCTAAGTGCCGGATGCTTACGGCAGAGAAGCCGGAAGCGTGTGCGCTAGGTAGTCGGGGGGGGGGGGGGGTGGAATATGCGCGGGGAATAGATAGGTACGCATCGGATCCGCGCGTGGAAGAGGAAATGCGCCGTAAATAAGATACCTGGAGCATGCGGGAGTGTGTATCGGGAAAATTGCGAGCCCACAAAGGAACGGTAAGCGAGGCGATGCGAAGCAATTTTTCGAGCATTAGGCGAAAAAGGGAGCGAGCTTTGCGGCTCAGAGTGTACGCATTTGGAGCGTAAGCCGAGAGCAAACTCGGTCGGCGGATAGATCGGCAGGTAGGACGTGCCACAAAGGAGAGCGAGTCCTGTGAAAGTACCTAGGTATAGCATCCGTGTTCGACGATAATCGTCATTGGGACGATTAGCATCGACGCGCATCTTCCTACGGTAAAATCTGTCCGCGCTGTCGATCCTCTCGATCCTGTTGAGCCTCCTCCTTCCTCGAAACGATCGAGCACAATCTGCTCGCCTGTCACGCTTCATCGAGAGGCATAAGTAAGCGGCGCGGCGCGTAACGCATCCTGAAAATTGCAGCGTCCGATAGCGTCGTTCGTGGCCAGGCGAAACCGCACATTTTTTCACGCGATTAAACGTCATCGCTCGCGGGCTCGAGCATGCACCTCGTCGGCGAGAGGAGTCGCGTGAGATCGCGGACGAAATTGAATCATGGTCGCACTGCATCATATTTGCCACGGTCCATTAACGGGCCGAATGGACGCGAGGCACGCGAGGGAAGCCGGATTCCGAAACCCTTGGCGCGACTCCAGCCTTTTCATTTTTCGCGCGCGAGATTTTATTCTCTCGCCGTTTTGTTCAATTAACCGCGGCCGAGCGAGGCAAATCGCGTGAGTAACGACCGATGCGAATTGCGCCCGTGCCAGCACTGTCACCGCACGTTCGAACGAAGCTGTTCAATTTTTTTTCCCCCGATCTAATCGTCCACGCTTATTACGAACGATAATTCCCACCGCATTTCCGTCTGGGAAATATTCGGATTTTCATCAGGGGGGGAGGGGGGGGGGGGGTCGGTCGATCGTTGACTGCGAAGATAGAGGGTGCCGTTAATTGTATTTACGGATACTACTGTGACGTCATAAATTCCGGATTGCGTCGGGCGGATGCAGCTTAGGGTGCCTCGCGCCTACCGTCGAAACTCGTCGTTCTGTCTTGGAAATGAGGAGGGCCGGCGGATGAGTGGGGAACGAAAAGACGATGGCATCTCGAGTGGACCTCTCAAGGATTATCTCTCGATCCTCGCGGCTTCTCGCCAAGACGAGACCCTTCACCCCTGCTCCCCCTCTCTCTCTCTCTCTCACTCTCTCTCTCCTACATTTCTACTTTACTCTAGCTCCGTCCCGTTCCGCCCCTCGTGATCCCCGGCTGATTGTAAAAGCCCGGGAAATTAGTCGGATTGTTTCGAACGACTATTCCTCATCCTCTTAGCGTCCCTCGGCCGTCTCCGGACCGCTACTTCGGGCCAAGAAAAGTATACCTACGAGGATTATAACAACCCGTGACCCGCTTCCTGAATACGCGGCCGGTGCGCGTGATACCTCGAATGCTGAGTTACCGTGCGGATCTTCCTTCACGGATCCGACCCGGGAGGTAGAAGGATACCCGGACGGAGAGAGGTGCACGAGGATCGAGATCGGATAATCAGGCCGGCTTCGGCTCCTTTCAACGCGGCCGGGGCATATATCGTCGGCCGATTTTAATCTCTAAACCGCAACGCTAATTATTCTTCTGCTGCTCAAGAGCTTCGCCGGCCAGGCATCGACGTGACTTCTCCGTCTTAATCTCTCTCTTTCGGACGAACCGCATCGCGGACCTCCATGAGAGGAGAGCGCGACGGGGAAAAAGATCGCTCGTCAAGTTTCTACTCGAACCTAATGAGTCGACCGATGAATCGCGATCGATCGTGGATGCTGCATCAGACGTGATCACCCGCCTGGCCTATCAGCAATTCCAGGGGACCGCTCTCGCGACCGGATCAGCACTTTGATCAACTTCGACGGGCCGACAGTGGAAGTTCGCCGAAACAGAATTAACTGTTTCCTCGGAGGAACGATAATTCGCCGCGATACCCGATTATTGCTCGAAGTTATCTCGTTAAACGGAATAAATAAGGGATTAATAACGGAGCGGGGTAAGACAAACAGGGAGGGTGGGGATGGGGAAAAATTACGGTCGGAGGTGAAAGCAATCGTTGCCTTCGGGTTCGAACAGGGTCAACAAGTCTGATCGGCGGAAACTCGGGCGAAAAACGAGGAGGGACCCGAGACGCGACGAATAATAAAATATCGACGGCTCGCCGTGTAGACGGCGGAAATCAGGGGAACAAAGAGCCGGTGGCGCGAGACTGCTGAATATTGCATTCGCGTTCGGCGGGGCATCCAGGGGCCCCGAATGAAATCGCGACACAGTGCCCGTAAAGTCTCGAGCCACGATCGTCGAGGGCTCCTATTCGCCGATTCAGCCGTGCGCGTGTGCGTGCGGATCGTACGGATGCATTTTTATGCACGTTTTCGGCCGTGGCGGGAGGGGGGAGAATGAACGAGACTGGAAGACAATCGTGGATTCCCAGATAGGGACTGAATGCGAGGTGAAAAAGGGCGAAGTAGACAAAGTTCGACGATTGGATAACAGTGCTCGTTGCAAGTAACGAGCTAGTGTGCTTTGTACGCGTCGAATGCATCAAGTGAGAATCGGTGCGTTATGAGGTAGGCTTGAAGGGATGCTTACGAAGACTGAGAGTTGTCGAGAGTGAAAAAAGGAAGACTTTCGTTCGTTCCGACGCAGCGGTAGAACGACTGAAAGGTAACGTAGGTATGCAAGGTGTGACTTGAAAGCTGGCTGAACAGACGACGCTGGAATCTATTGTAGTCGCTCTCCATGCGTCCTAACGTCGTGCGATGCGTGTCGCGCGTGGCATGCGAGGCAGGAAGCAAATAAATGTAACTGGCTCGCTCGTGCGGCGCGTCCCTCGACTCGCGGAGTACCTACCTAAAGCGGCGAACGAGACGGAGGAGGAAAAGTTCGCGGAGGTTCGAGGAGGTTCGGGGAGGAGCCGGAGAAGCTCTCGAGCAAGCGGTAATTAATTGCGCAGCCGGTATCGAGATAATGGTTACTAATTAACCCGGCCGGAGACGCCGTGGGCGATCAGCGGAGTTCTTACTCCGGGCCGTAAGCCGGTCGCAGAAAGGGGAAGGAGGAGGCGAAAGGAACAGAGGAGAAAGATTGGGAAGGAGAAAATCAGGACAACGGGCAAAGGGCCGGGGAGAAGGGACTCTGAAAGCTTGACTTTACGACTGCGACCGCTCGGACGATTGCAATTTTCTTCCGGGCTTTACGAGGTATCGGCGACAATTAAACCGGGAACGAAAGGAGAACGATGGCGCGATATAGTAATTCAGCGGCCTCGAACGAATACCGGGGAGAGGAGAGGATACCGGTCGATGGATAGTCCAGCATCGTGACGCGTCGGTTCTAAAAACGGATGACTTCCTACGGAAATCCGTCGACAGAACGCGAAGCGATCCGATCCGCGTCGAACTTGGCGTCCAGTTAAATTTCATTACTGGACGCATCGACGCTCGCGCCGGGATCCGGCCAGTCGTAATGACCGAAGCAGACAGCGCGACTAATCAAATTGACTCCGCACTGACAGTGCCACCGGCTCGCGAGCCGTTTTCGCACGCCTTGAACCGTTTTGTCCGACCTCTCGTCGTTCCTCCTCACCGCCGTCGTCCGCTCGAGCTGCGAGTCAGGCAATTCGCACAATTCCGTCGACGTAGCAGGCGACTCGTCTCCGTCGGCTCGCCTCCCCCCACTTTTATCGTCGCCGCGGCATGAGGGAAAGCACAAACGGGCCGCGCTCGCGCGCCACTGGCGAACTTACCTGAAACAGACGGAAAAAAAGGGAGATATCCGTTAGAAAGGCGAGTTTTAATTGGGACGACGTCATTTATTGCGGGAGGCTGGCCGAGAGACGGCCTGAGAAATTCCATGGGCTTTTGTGGCCCGTTAAAAGCCCCCCGTCCCACCCTGCCCTGCTCCCGATCCTCCCTGCTCCCCCCGTCTCCTCGCGCCACCCTCGCCCGGCGTCGCGACCCTTTTCAAGGGGTCGCGCGATAAATACTGGATGCCTCGATCGCACAATGTGAACTTCTCGAATCGAGATGCCGCAGCCGCAGGAAACGAGGCTTCCACCTGCTCCCCTGTCTGCGGCGCGGCGGGCCACGAGGCATTTTATCGAAATAAGATATCCACCCCCGTGCCCTACCCAGCCGCCGTCACCCCCTCCCCCCACCCCTATTCCCCCCTCGTTCCATGGGTCCTTCAACCGTGCCTCTTTGCATTCGTTTGTTCCCGTCCGCAGACTCGCGCTCCGCTTTAATTCCGTCCCGACCAATGGTGGCGCGATATTCCGGTGAAAAGGTCGTCGGAATGGCAGGTTTCAAACGCTGAGTGCGCGCGAGGGGGAGGAGGGTGGAGAGGTCGGCGGAGGCCAATAGCGGGTGGGTGTGTTCCGGCGAGTCCGTCGTCGGCCCGGCCCCAGCTCGATAATGTATTCGATCGTATTTTCGCGGGTGGACCCTCGAGGGCGTAATCTGTCGGCTAACCTCGATACGCGCGAGAATGTTTATCCGATCGAAACACGCCTCGCGGCCGGCGGCAATTAATAATGCCGCGGCGCGGAGCGGCCGGATTTCATATTTATTCGCCGGACGTGTTTCGGACGCGGTCGAACGTTCTCGCGCGGAGACGTCGGCCTTCCCTCGAAAATCGAAACGTCCCGGGCCGCCTATCCTTAACGGTTCTGTCGGCAATCGGCCGGGGTTTAATTTAGCACCGGCTCACGGCGAAAAACGGTTTTCCTCAACGGGCAAGTTCCTTGCCGGGCGGCATAATAATGCGCCCTGACCGCGATGACTCCGCGATAAACGAGGAGGCAGGCGTCAGAAGAGAGGGGAGGGGGAGAGAGATTTTAATCGGCGGAGGAAGAGAGTCCTTGAACGATCGACGGAGACGAGGGCGATAAACGTTCGCGGCTTCCAGGCGCAAAATCACCTTCGCGCGTGCGCGCGCGCGCGTGCTCGAAGGAGGTCAGGCTAAAGCGGGGGAAAAAATGAAAGTGCTCCCGCGGTAGCCGTTTTAATTTGGCGAAAAGCAAAAAGATCGCCGCCGGAGCCAAAAGCGCGGAGAATGGAACCGCCTCTGTGCGCGGGCTACCTCTGCAGGGGATCGGCCCGTGGATCGGCGTGGATCGACGTGGATCGGTGTGGATCGCGTCGAATCGTACGGCCACCGGAGGGCAAAGGAATTTGCGAGTGGGGCGGAGGATAAAAAAAAGAAGCGTCGAACTTGCCGTGCCGACTGGTGCCGACCGACCGTATCTCGTTCTCGTGTGTGCGTCAGCGCGCTCGCCGCACGTGTCACTCGTTTTTTGCGAACGCCGCGATTTCGTGCCAGCCGGGTGGGATTCGGCCTTATCGGCCGCGCCGATCTAGATCGAGCCGATCAAATCGAATTCACGCCGCAAACGCGGATTGGCCCCCGGAACGACGTTTGGTCAGTGCGCGTTTGAAAATATTCGACGGCCCGACCGTCACGACGGTGGGTCTACCTATCGTGGCTCCTGGCCGGAAATAATCGAGCGAGTCTTGCGGAGGACCGAATTTTGCGCTGAGGGAAGCGAACGAGGTGTCGGTCTTGAGGATCGCCACAAACATGTTTTCTCGGTTTGAATTCTCTTAAATGCTTTTGTTTGTCATTATTTTTTTTTATATTTTAACTGAATGTTTAAAGTGACAGGTATCATACGCCACAGGGACGGCAAAATATTAATTTTGCACAATTTTTCGACTATTCTCTAACCTTTTCTTGACCGTATCTCCGAAACTATTGCAGTTAGAAGGCTCGGGTTGCGATTTTTTTAAGTATTTTGATTGCTCTATTATATTATACAGGAACAATTGTGTCAGAAACTGTCATATGACGAAGGGCCGGTGACATGTCAATTTTTCATCATTTTTTTACGCATTTTTGACCGTAACTCGAAAACTATTTACCTGTTCCCACCTCACACGGTCGAAATACAAACTTGGAAATTCACGCAAATTCCTTTTTTTTTTTGTTAGGCTATCGTATGGGTTCTTCAGAATTTCAATCGTTTTACGGGCACTTTTGACCGTCTTATTCGTCTACGTCCTTTTTGGCCAAAGGTGCTGGTAGCGCTGGCGGCTGAATTTTCAGCCGGGTAAGTGTTGAGAGCTGCGTGGGTCATAAATCTGCGACGATGCTTCCCCGCTGCTGTCGCGCGATAAGTATTTATACATTACGGTCCAACAGCCGATATTATGCAGACGCGGGAGGCGCGCAGGGAGTTTAACACATCGACTCATCGCGTCAGCTGCATACGGCTGACACGCTGAGTGTCTCGGCGAACCGGAGCACAAGCCCGTTCTACAATGTTGCGAAAGGACAATTCAGTAATTCGAGTCGCATTCAAGATTGCATTTTGGTCGAAAAACTCCTATTTGTGTCAGTCGGTGTGTTAACAGAGTTTCAGAGCCCTGTGCATAAAGAGGCTGAACGGTACGCGCGTCGGATGCTCAGCGTCTCGGGGCCAAACGGTCAGGAACGTGTCCTGATGCCGAGGTGAAACGTGCCCGGCGTAAATCGTTGGAACGATAAAGTCGTACGGGGTAAACGACTATGTCCCTAAAAGCGTCGGTAAATGCGATGCACAGGCTCCATCGAGGCGATATAAGGACACGTATGTAGGACGCATACGCATCGGTGTACGCGCGCGCGCGCGCATCCTGCTCGCGCGAATCAGCCACATATCTATACACAGAAATACATCCAACACACGCTAGCGTACCATCACCCCTACGAGCTGCGCACTCCGTATCTTTTAATAAAATTCATCCCTACACACTCTCATTCTTCCATCCCGTAAAACTTAGTTACACATGTACGTGCGTGTAAAAGCACTCGTACGAACAACAGACGTAATCCGCGGCTGGCGTTACGCTACATTATGCAACCGCATCCGCATCCGCAAGGACGTCGGAGCGTTCTCAACCACTTTTAATATCGCAGCCGTCGAGCGAATAAACTCCCTTAACGCCCCCAACAAAAATCACGCCACGCGCGGGACCCGTAACGTGACCATTAACGTCCTCCCTCGGGAGGGAAGTCCGAGGCTCCGAGGACGATCGTCCGTAAAGACGTGAGATTCCTCGTTGCGTAACGCACGCTCAGCGCCTGGGATGCGCGAGCTGCATCAGCATCAGCGGCATCAGCAGCATCAGCAGCCAGGAGCAATAACGGGCGACTAACAGCGCCAGGCTGTCTGGCGAACCGTAAGGCGCGAGGCGAGACTCTGTATCGCGCTTGCACTTGTTGCAACAATGAGCCTCGGCTTATCCACACGCCGACGGCTCAGTACTACTCCTTACTCCCACACACTTCCACGCATATTCTCGCTTCTTCGCCGCACACTCCATCGACACGTATGCATGCCGTACTATCCGTTGCGGCTGTGTTGCGCACACCGATCCGTGAGCGCGTATCAAAATGTGCGGCGCGTGCGTGGGGATATAAGTTTACCGAGCGCGAGCTCGTGCGCGCGAAGAACGTCCGTGTGTCGGTTAGTAGACGCGCGCGGGGGTGAGAGGGTTAAGTGAGTGTACGAGGAGTGCTGATCTACTTCCAGAAGATCGTTGCAGCAACGGGCGCCGCGATTATGTGCAGCGAAGTGTTTATAGGAGCAGTGAACTTCCGCGCCTTTCCCCTCTTTTCTCGCATCCGCCTCCTCTTCTTCCTACCCTGGTGTCATAGTCAGACCCGGCCTTGTCTTTGTTCAACCGTTTTTAACTCTTACTCCCAGTTCCCCCTCACTATCCGCTCGCTTTCGTGTTCAAAAGATCTTCTTCGGTCCTCTGTCTCCTTCTTCTTCTTCTTCTTCTTCTTCTTCTTCATCAATCTTTCTGGGTATGCGATCCTCGCGATTCTTTTTCTCTAGTTTTATTGTGTTCGTTTAACTCTTACGTCACCGACAATGAGTATTCATCGTAGGAGTTACTGTTTTCATCGATATTTATATCTATGGCTTATGCGATATGAATATGTATGATGAATGCGTTACGTGTCTGCCCCCGCGGCAGCGAGTACTTTTAATTTAAAGTTGCGACGCCGAAGGGACTCAGCCGTCTCGAAGTTGTTATTAAACAATGCCACAGAAGAGTTAAAACGTCTCTCTTCGCCAATGAAAGGCTCTCCTCTCCGTCTTACGGTCGCCTCTCAATCTTCCTCATTCGGTCTTGTTATTCCCTTCCCACCTCGTGCCCGCCCCAACCTTCCATGCTCGCTCACTTCCCACAACGCACACTCTCTGCCCCGGGGACACACGCGCGCCACTGCTCTCACGTACACGCGAGCACGCCCATTCCCGGTGTCTCTCCTAGCTCACCATTGTGATATCGGGCGGTAGCTTCGACGATAGTGCTCTTCCTTGTTCCGCAAAGTTTCTCTCGTCCTGTCGACACACACTTCCCTCGACTCTCTTTCGTCGCCTCATCCTGCACGTCCGTCCCCCGATACCGCCGATAATTAATTTATATGAATTTCGAGAACGCACCGTTCGCTCGCAGCTTAGCGTTCCTCTCCGCGGCTTGAAACACATCTTCCCGTAACATTACTGTTATCGCTCCGCCCGCTATCACTCCCAGTCCCTTCCAACCGCCCATCTACCCCACCCTTTAGTTCTTTCCCCAACGCATATTGTTATAGCGGTTGTATTTACGTTTATTACTTCCGCATTCCCTTCTCCCTTCCCTCCCACTCTCGCCCGCGGTTTGTTCACTTTTATGGATCCGAATATCCGCGCATCCAGGCCGCAAGAAAGATGTCTATCCACCTTTCTCCGCTCCTTAACCGTGCATCTATTTAACGTCTCCATTCCGGACCCCTCCGCGGCTCCTTCTCCATTATGTTACCGCGCTGAAAGGATATTCGGCGAATCCTCGCATGCAAACTCAGCGTCCTGAGAGCAATCTCTTACAGCCTTCCGCGTCAGGAGGACCCGGCGAATCTATTCTCGGCGACGTCGTCCCGGGGTCCGGGCGGGAGGACGGTTATGCCGGACGGGTGGAAGAAGGTGCATGAAACTTCGGAAGTCGTCGCCGAAGGGACGGGCGACGCGATAAAATGAAACGGGGAACAACTGCCTTACTTACGGAGCGCCTTATCGCGCCGACTATCTGCGGCTCTCTTCGTACCTCTCGCAGGACTCGGAGTCCTTTTTGCCTTATCGTCGGTGCCGATTGGAAATTTGATTGCTGGTAATCTCAGAGTTAGTGAAGATGTAGTGAAACTGCGCTCAGTCAGTTCTCTGCCATGGTGTTTCTTCTTTGCCTAGGATTTCTGGGACAAGTCTGTCTGTCATGTTCGACATGTTTGACTGACAGTTTAACAGGGCGCAATTACGGGAGGGAATCGGGATTGAATCGAATGTCCTTTTGGCACACATATTGGCCGATGGAACTCGCCCCGGGGGGCATCGTCGCGAGTCAGTATCGATTCGTGGCAATCGAAAAACATAATTCGCCGACTAATGAGCCTCCGCGTTCGTGTCCCGCTAAGCGATCGATGGATATTAAGGACGTCGTTACGAGCCTGGCCCCGGCTAGATCCTTTCGCTCGATCATCGTGCCGCGTGCTCACGCTTCGTCGATGGCTTTTACGTATCTCCGACTGACATTTCGTGGACGGCTCGATATAATAGAATTTCTCGCGGCAGGGTCCTCGATGACAAATATCGCAACGTTGCTACTTTATTACTCGCTGCCTCTTGGTCGTGGAAACCTAGATGATCATCACTTTTCAACGATTCTGTTACACAATCCTACCCGTAATTCGACTCGATCACTCGCAACATTTTTGGTTTTGCGCGCTATTTCTTTTTGTTACGGCTTACTGGTCCGAATGATTTCCTACGTCGGAAAACGGGTCAGAGACTCGGCAGCGTTACCAAAAATATACCGTTAATCGTTTGTTTGACGCGAACGAATCCTTCAGGAGACACTATCCACTTGCGGTATTCCGGAGTCGCTGACTCGTCACCTCCATCGACCAAATTGGATCTCTCTCGTTTACACTCCATTCAGGACGACCCGCAGTTACCCGCTCGGCTGTATACAAACGTTCCCGGCCGTTCTATATATACGAACAGTTTAGAATGTATAGAATCGAATTAGATCGACGAATAAACTTCGGCCCATCCTGCTGACCGGGACTCTCGCCAGGATCAGGACTGCTTTACGTTCGAAGCTTATTGTTTTATAAACGTTTGCTCCAAGTTTACCGACCCCGCGTGCCGATCGATTCCCATACACTAACTCTACGTTCATTCCCACATTCTCGCTCCGCGAAACACGGTCAGTCGAATTTATCTGCCATCTTCGCCGTGCAATTAGCGGAATGCAAATTCCGAAGATCATGAACACCGTTCGTGCTCGATCGCCGCCGAAGGGAACTTGCCCTACGAGTTTATTAACGTAATCGCTTATCCGCCGCAGCGCTCGCCGATCAATGCCGGTGTCTTAACGTTTCGACCGACCGTTTCCTCGCATTTAACTCCTTCGTACGCACGTGTCGCGAACGTGGTCATTAGAACTTAAATCACGGCGAATCACATGTGGCGCGCCGAAGCGTCGGTCGATTTTAATCGGATCCGCCGGACGGGGCGACGATTTATATTTTAATCAGCGGGACTCTCGCTCCGCCTATGCGCAGCCGCAGATGATTAAATCGCCCCGCTGCAAATTATTATCCGATGCATCGTCGCCACCTGCTACGTCAGCCAGAATCGCTGTTTCGAATTTTCGATTTATGATCGATGCGCGCTTTTCATGTTCCCTTTTTTTTCCTTCCCCGTCCCTCCTCTGCCTCTCTCTCTCTCTCCCTTTCTCTCTCTCTCTCACCCTCTCTCTCTCTCTCTCTCTCTCTTCGGGTTCACGGCGAAGGTGCGCCAATTTTCACGCGCTCCTTGATTATTTGCCCGGCGATGATTTATGGTCACGCATCGACAGGCGTAAATTCGGAGCGATCCAAAATGGCGAATTATCCGAGTGGCTGGCGCCGACGAGATTGATTCGCAAATTTCTCACGGAGAATTATAAATACGTTCACGGACAGGCACGGAGTTCCGCATGCCTTCGATAGACACGACGCGATGTGACATCCGCGACGGGAAGGTGATTGGCATGTCTGCATCTCATCCTCACTTAGGAGCACGTAACGTTTACTGTTACACAGCGTTCCGATCTATTACGGGTCACTTTCGTTGCTCGGACGGCGGACATATACGGAACTCGAACGCGAATCGTTTGCAAAGCGTTCGAGTCTAACCTGACACATTTCTTTCGGCCGACATCTCCGACATCTGCCGCTCCTCTCCGCTCTCCGCTTAAAGTCGCGTAATGACTACTGTTATACGCTCGGTCGGACCGTCGTGACTCATTTCCGCTGCTCAAACGGAAGGAAACGCGAAAAAATCGTAAAACGTTCAATTTAAATTGACACCGTTTCTCTTACGCAATATCATTAGCCGAATGTAATGTCAAAGTGATGGTCAAGGGGTGGAAGGGGGGGAGCGCTGAACGTGGCGGGATAAAGGAAATATATGTCAAGTGGAGGAAGGCGAGCGATATAGTTATGGAGTCGGCGGTAGGTTGGGGGCAAGGCTCTGCCACTCGCGCTTTCAAAGACGCGGGCGCCAAAGTAAATTGGATTCGTATGAAGAAAGTTTTATGGAGCCGGGCGAGAGTGAGCGCGCGCGAGCGCCGGAGTTCCCATCGGACTTTCGCAGCAACGCAGTGGAAATCAGTTGTCGGCCCGGTTGAAACGCGGAAATCCGCTTCCCAGAAACGTTAAAGGGTGGATACGAGGCGGATAGTGCGAGCGGTGCAATCGTCGGCGGGGGGAAAAAAGTGAGTCGAAGAGAGCAGCCGGAAGAGAAATGGAGGGGTGGCGGAGAGGGGAAGAGCCGGTGGAGAGAAAAAAAAAGGAAGAATCCAATTCGCGATAGCGCCCGCGGAAGACTCGCCATCTCCTTTCGCTCGCTTATCTCGCGAGAGCTTTAACCCGGGGGCGCATATATACGCTCAGCGAAATAGCGGCGCGATATAACGACGCCATTTACGGCGCAAAGCGTCGGCGACGTCTCTTTCGAGCGCGGGCAGCCTTCCGCGCAGAATCTAAGTGCGCCGCAATTTATGGACAGCCATGCCCGAATGGAATTGGTCGCCGTTAAGATTTTTAATCCCGGCACCCGCGGCAAAACGCGACGGTCGGCGGGCGCGAATTAAATTCTCGTTAGCCGCGGTAGAATTACGTTCGCGTACATGCGCGATGCTCGCTCTAATGCGCGCCTATGATTAAGCGTTTGCCGCTCGTACGGAAAGTTCGATATTGCTCGGTGTCGCGAGCGTCCGCCCGCTTTGTCCGCGGCCGGTTTTGTCGATCGTTTTGCCGACCGCTTGCTTCATCGAATTCAATCGCCTTTTTGTCGAGTCGCGCTCTCAGCACTCGATCTGTAATGAATTTAACCTACGCCGCTTTGCGACGCGTCGTACAGGGAAGTACTCCGATGAACAAAACAGTGGGGAGTTTGGCTTTGACGCGCGCGGAACACAGTGTCGTTCCACGGCCGTCCCGGTCCGCTGACCTACTTAAGGATGTATCTGAGGGCAAAGGGTACCAATGTACGGCGCGCGATAGCGAGCCATAACTATCAATCGCGATTGAGCGTTAAAGTCGTACGCACCCGACTCTTATCTGGCTCTCGACGAGAAAAAGGCAGCGCGGACGTGCCAGGAGAAAAAAGACAAGGCAAGAAGCATAAAGGAGGAGGCGGAAGAAGTGGGAAGGAAAAATCGTGAGAGCCGAGGGGACTCGAGGAAGCGCGGAAGCGAAAAGGAAGCAATAAGAAGCTCCGTAATATACTGAGGCTCCGCGACAAGTTCCCTGTTGGAGCCGGAAGCTCTCGCTGGCCAAAAGGAGCTTCCGCGGCCGAGAAACTCGGCACTCGAGGAAAAATAAATTCCCGCCGACGGCCAGCGACCCGCGGACAACTTTCGACCGTTTCCCAGCGAGCCGTCGGCGACGATTATCGTCCGCTCGATTAGCCGGCCATCGAAGAGCTCTTCCTCGTTCGTCGGCTGATAATCGATCCGCAGGGAGCGTGGATCGTAGCGCGGGATCGTGACGACGCGATTCTTCTCGCATCATCCCCATTGAGCTGGGCAATGTGTGCTTCCTGTCACGGTGGCCTCTGGATGCTAAGCGCGAACGGGAGGATCGTGCACTTTGTCGGGGCGGTCGTCGGAAAACAAACGATCCGTCGTTTCGTTCGAAGTCCGCCGACTCTCGACCGGCGCATGCATAGACGAGAGGATCCTAATTTTAGCGAACGCGTGCGTCCTCCCCTTCAGGAGTCGGGATGCAAGCCGCGCCGTCGTTCCCGTAAACTTTGGTAATACCCAATGAAGTGCAACACGCTGCGCGGAATAATTAATCAACCGCGCAGCTGGCGCGCATGCACATCGATGACTGGGAGTACGTACGCTCAAAATTTCGCCCCGGCTAAGTACTCTTTTACGGCTTCGGCCCGCTTATCTTTATTGACTCCGACGTCGGGGGAGCGGGGGCCATTATTTCGCCTCGGACGCCTCGGCGAAAATGGCCATTATGAGTTCGGGCGCGAATTTCAGATAAGTGTCGGCAACTGCCAGCGCACGGAATTCAATCTCTGATTGCGCGGCGACTCGTCTCGCCGGCGAATTGCTTCGAGAGCCCGCCGACCGTTACCGCCATTACACAGCGGGATGCTCCTGTAAATGTAATGAATGACCGGTGAATACGGCGGCGGGAGAAATTTTATTTCTGTTCACGTGTAAGTCATCAATATCGGAGGCCGCTGGTTGGGAATACGGATGACTGGCCGGCGAGCAATCGTTGATTTAGCGAGCATTTTGATCGGAAAATCAATCCGACGTGTTTTTGGCAACGAGCGTAATTAAATTACATTTTTAATTGAGGCAATCGAACGTCTGCCAATGTCGCGGCTAAAAATATTCCATTTCCAGGCAAAATGAACCGGGCGTCGGTATTTCGATATCGATGCGAGTATTCCTTTGACCCCTCGCGTGCGCGCGGGGCATTCGAAATGCGATTTCGAGGCCGATTCACGATCACGAACGGCTTGGGTGGCCGAGCGATCGGGATATCCATTGTGACTTCATGATCGATTCCGGGCGTCTTTGACGATTGACACCCGGGGTGCCGAAATTCGATTCCGGAGCGCATTTAAGTCATCGACGTGCCAAGTACCGGCATGAACACTGACGGCTCGCCATACGTGGCTTTGTACTTCCGTGTGGCTCCTCCTGGCTTGGTCAGAGATAAATGGACGTGCCCGGGCACGTCCTCTTCCTTACGCCGTTCGCCGAACAAGGAGCGTCAGAAGCAGCGCCTGGCCTAAAGATATAAGATCGGCACCGGAGGATATGGCCGATTGGCTGCAGCCCACGGTTATTCGCACTTCGTTTATATTATACGGCGGCTAGAGACCGTCTCTCGTCGCGACGAAACTTTTCTTCCGCCCCGACTCCGAACGTCGAGAAGCGAAATGTCATCTAGCCGCGAAACTTCCTCGATCGTTTCGCATATCGCCATCGAATGATGGATCATCGGATGTTGTCGGTGACATATGCAATGTATCGTATTTCGCTGTATCGGCTAATCTCTCTTCAAACTGTCGTTTCTACCGCAGTTTTCAATACCGAAGCTAGAATTGAGTGCCTCGGGAACAGTTTATCATTTCCCATGCGTGTACGACGTTTTCCGCCTCGATTTATTCGCATTTTCGATCGAGCGCGCCCAGCTATCTCTATATAGGCGCGCCGCCGCTTATTGAGATGAACGGAGAGATGGCAAAACCTCTTTGACGCCCGATGATAAATGAACCTCGGAATACGTTGTCTTTCGCGGGGCGAGTTCTTAGCGCAAGAAACGTCAGGAACAGTGCCAGCTCCGAAGACGCAAGATCGGCACCGCCCGACGTACCTTATTGACTGCCGGGCTTATTCCGCGATAATTTCCATTGTTACGAGCCTAAACCCGTGAGAGGCCGATCGACATCTCCGTCGTTCGACGTTCCGCGCTTTTAACGGGAATAATAAACGATCCTTCCGTCGAAGGCCTTAACTCCCACGCCCTGTTCCATCTCGGCCGTTCCACTTTCCGAGATCCTCGATTTTCCCGAACCTAAAATAAATGTCGGCTCGATGTTTTTACTCCGGGAAGGTGTTTGTTTTCCATTTAGGGGATAGGATACATTCTTTTATGGTCTCCGTTCTTTTGTGCAGCCGAGTTACGGCTGTGGATGCAGAGACGGAGAGAGACAGAGAAAGAGAGAGAATGAGTAGAGTTGGAGCTGAGCTGAGAGAAAATCATGCTGGTCTATGACTCCATTCCTCGTTTCAAAGGGACCAAACTAGGGATGCACTTCCGTGGATATCACGAAGCCTAGCGAGGGTAGGGATTGAAACCCAGTCGTAGCCCCAGATGCCGAGCAGTACTTCGGTCGGGCTCAGTGTCTACAATATTTTACAATTCATTCGCCGTCAGGGCTCGGCCATAAAAGTTGCGCAATGCGAGCCCGGGCGACAGAGGCAGACGCGCCAGTCCTATAACTCGGCAAAGCAGAAATGGTAGATATCAAATGTTACCTCCGACCCCCCGACCCGTCCCATCACCGTAAAAAGCCATCGCCAGCCGCAGTTTCGAGCGTCGAACGCTTAAGAAATGAGACACGGCCGCATAAGAAACTGGCTGCCCGAGCGAAAATTCGACGATAAACGTATTCGCTTCAATATAAACCTTCCGATTCCTCCTTCTCTCTTTCTTCCCCCTTACCCTCTTCTTTTTGCGTTATCGCCGGTGAATCCGACAACACCCTCGGCCTCCGTCATCATCGCTTTCACGAATCCACCCTTCGCCGACGGCGCGGCGCGATGCGTTCGCTTATTTTGGAATTTAAATATCCCGATTATGCGCAGCTTTCGTCCGAAAGTGTCCCTAATATCGCGCGCATAATTCGAGTGGGCGAGCCGGTCGCCGTGGACGGCAGCAACCATGGCGATAGGGTTTAGGTGACGGTTGGGAGGGGGTCCTGAATTTTTGAAAAAACCATTCCCGATTCGTCGCGGACCATCGGGTATCAGGATTCGCCTCGGAGGAGCAGTTCCGAGGCCGTCGAACGGAACTAATCGATAACGCGAGTAGAAAGGGGTAGAGAGCGTCGGGGACGAGCGGATACTTAGTTGGCGTCTGCAACGAACTGGAAGTAGGAGGTGTTCAACGGCCGGATCCCCCTGGCGAATATCGCGGTCCTCGGCCGGGTCAGGTCTGGAAATTACACGCTCCCTAATCTTCGAGATTTTCGTAATGGCCGGCCCACCCTTCTCGCCACGGCAATATAGCGAGCCCGCGGGGCCAGACTGCCAGGCTCGGGCCAGGCTCGAGGTGCCGACTTGTTATTAACGTATAGGCGTAATCGCGCCAGATCGAGCCGCGAAATCGCACGCGTACACTGACGCACGGGCAACATCGCGCCTCGTATACCACTCAGCCGGAGCGACACTATGTAATTATCGCGCTTAGCCAGGACGGCGGGTCAGCTAACGACGCGGACGTCTTGCGAGCCTTCGCTCGTCGATGGGATTCGATTTTTTGCCTCAATTAGTCTCGAGTGGGATCTTTCGTCAGCTTCTGTCGGGGCGTGGAGGCGCGAGGGTGACAAATGGCGGGATTAATGCGATCGTCTCCGGGGGATCAAGGTGCACGCGAGACACGGCGAGCCGGTACGATTGAGAAATTGAACTTTGATTCACTCGAGATTCGACGCCGCTCCGTCGCTTCGCTTTTTCGCCGCTAATAACGGCGACCTTTCGAAATGTCGTAAAGGCGTACGGCGCGTCACCTTTCTCCGGTGCCATTTGATGAATTATAGAAAGTGGACGCTCCGCCGCTGAGAGAGCATCTGCTTCGTCGATGAGTCGTACGTTGGTATGTCTGCAGCGAGCGAGCGGAGGAGACCTGCTGCACGTTGGTTACGAAGTGCTTTGCAAATACGCGGTGGATATGAATAGATACGTCACGGGAAGGTAGCCGGTGGTGCCCTTTTGCCGTTGGCAAACGAGCGAGTTCCGAAGCGAGGAGCGCAATCGCGAGAGTCATCGTGCAGGGAGAAACAACTTCTCACGCGCGGACGACTAGCGGGACGGGAAACGTGATTGTCGGATATCGCGACATCGATTTGAACCTTTTGTTCGACGATTACGCCTGTCCGTGAATGGCAAAGCCTCTCACGCTTTCGTTCCACCACTTTGCTCGCGTATATTTCGTGTCCGTTTAAAACAAAATCTTTCTGTTAAAGTGACCTTTTATAAGTCGACAACGTGGATTGCAATCAACTTATCGGATCGATTCTAGTAACGACGCGTGACGTCAGAGAGCCAGGGTCGAAAAATGGTCGGAAAGTGCCGAAAGCACGCTTGACCTCATATTTTGGTGAATAAACCGAAATTGATTTCTCGTCAGAGCGATCATCGCCTCCGATAACGCGCGTCAAGCCCACGCTCAAATTTCTCGTTCCCCAAAAAAATGGCGATTCGCGGCATCGAAACGCGCTGCGCGCCGTCAGCCCGATTCCATTTATCCCCGCCGCAAGCCGGCTGCCCGCCGAACAAAGAATCGTGTAACCGGGAAAACCGGAAGCGGGGATAATCGGCTAACGTCGCTCCGCCTCGCCGGAAATCGCGCGATTTCAGCTCAGACCGCGGGTCCGGACTAATGAAATTTGTAATTCTCGCCGATGCGCATCGCGAGACGCGGCGTCGCCCGGAAGAAAGCGGGACGAGTTGATTTACATTGCATTAAGGACGAATGTCGGCCGGCTCCGTTCTCCGGGCAAATAACGTCGCATCTGGAATTCGATGTTCCGCGGCTCGATCGCATCTTAATCCCGGCGGGAGTTCGAAAAGTTTGCGCCGGTAATATGCGACTAAAGGCGGGCAGCGGGTTACACTCGATAACGAGATGGCGAACAGGCGCGAAGTCTGCGCAGGCGGAAGATAAGAGCCGGACGATAAAGGGCGGTGAGTCGGCTCGCGGAGCAGACAAAAATGTTATTCACGGACCTTTATCTGGGCGCGGCTGGTGCGGAAGGGACGCGATTGCCGAAGAATGCGCGGCTCAGCTCGAAGTTCGGTGGCCTACGACTAGCTACGCGCAAGTTTGGTGAACCAACAGTTTGAAGCGTTGCCATGTTCCGAGAAAGAACATGTGGGGGCCTGGTAGGTACCGTCGGCTGTCCTTAACATTCGCTCGCATTAACGTCGGCATCCGAGGAGGCGCGAACCGCGAACCGTCGACTGGCCACCTAATTTCGCTAACTTCGCAAGCGGGGTACGTCGAGTGGGTCGTTTGACAAAAGGCTCAGGGTAATTTACATCGCCGCGTCGGGGACGGCCCTTTAACGAAGCGCGGTCAATTGCAAATTCAACTTTTTATCGCGCGGCTGCCCGTCGTAAAACGTAGCGCGTCGTCGGCTCGTAAAGATGGGATTTTCGAAGTTCGGGACAGGTCTTCGGCGGTTCGCTCGGCCGTAAGGTTGAAGGTGGACAGGGCCGGGAACGGGGCTCGGCTCCTTTCTGGCTCCCCGGGCCCGATTACGATGACGTCGCGCAAAAAGTCGCATCTGCTCGCGTAAAAATCCTCTGCCTCCGACTACCGACTCTCTCGTTCCGCCTCTCTCGGTCTCCTTCCCTCCCTCCTCTCTCTCTCCCTCTCTCTCTCTCTCTCTCTCTTTCTCTCTCTCCTCCTCCTCTATCCTCAGTCACGAAACTCCTCGACGCTGATGCGCACGGGGTTAGGGCAAAAAGTGCGCGGGTAATTTAAAGTTTGCTACCGCTAACGAGCGATTTTTGCACGGACTAGGCCGAAGCCAGATGCGCGGAGAGCAGTGCGTCCGACGGCATGCACCGGATACGATGTGACCTCGTATCCTTCTCGCACGAAGAAGAACGTCGAGTGGGACGCTTCGTAATTAGACAGAATTCGTGCGAGCGGCGCGCGCGCGTAGACGAGTGCCTTGCGTCGTTAATTCCAGGTCCGATCGACTCACGCGTGAGGAATTAACCTTTCGAGTGGGCCCGGCTTCCATCTCGAGTAGGGAGCACCAGACGAAACGTTGTGTGGCGCGATAACGGAATTAACGAGCTCCGAGTTATTGCACCGAATTATACTCGCCACGACGATATTAATCATATTATGATGTGACCGGCACGATGGGGCATTAATCAAGCGCAACGTATGTTAATTTAAATTAACTCCGAAACCCGCGTCGCACACGCCTAGCTGACTATGTATTAATTATACGCTGAATTAAATGTTACCCGGGTATAATACTGTCTTGCGTGGGTCAGAGGGAATTGTCTTGCGAGCACGTATGAGCTGAAATTAAGGGAGGATCGTGAATTAAGCGCATAAGCGACGATGCTGGCCTGCTTCAATGGGAATCGTATTTCATTGCTTGCAGAAGAAATTGTACGCTAACCGCCGAGGCATTAGCCAACAGAAAGCCAATAATTAGCGAAGACATGAATGGCCGAGCTGGTGAACAACTCACGTCGCGCCCACCTGCGCGCATTCCTGTTTCAGCGTTGCTACCGTCGCGCGGGACACGAAATTACCGCATCAATTAGACGGTAATTAAATCGTCAAGACAGAGGGAACTCGGCGCACCGATTGTTCATTACCGAGCGCTGCACGCCCACCGCTTTAACAATTCTTTTGACGCTCCGACGAAACTGCGCTCCACGGATTCGGAATTCGGATCAGTTCTTTTGTCGTCTCCCGCACAGTGAACTAGATTTCCCTTCGCGGCTAGTAGCGTTAAGGTATCTTAAATTGAAATAATCATGACTGGGATTGTGAAAGTACTTGCTCTTAAAGCGGGCATTTCGAAAAGAATGAGACGCTCGATATGTGTCGATATATAGCGATTGAAATTGTACCAATTAACGCCCTGTCGGACACATCCGCCAAACGATATGTTTTACAGCTACCGTAACATCCAATCACGACATAAACTGGCCCCCTAATTAAATCATTCGAGCAACGGAGCACGTATCGATAAATTGGATCGACGTACCGTATCGATCGGTACGTACGACTCTAAACGGCCGAAAGCGAGCCGGCCAAGGTCGAGACCCGACAAAAATCTCATTTGCGCCGCGCAAAAAAAAAGCGAAGCAGGAACTTAACCCGAGCGTAAGAACGTCATTACCGTGCGGTACATTTCGATTAAACGATTTATCCGGAAAATTAGAATTTGTAATTTCCGCTCATCAGCCGGCTCCCAGAATGGGTCACGGCGAGGAGGTAATAATTAACCAAAGCCGACGAAGGGCCGCGCAAGTGAACACACGTGAACGCGCGCGCGCACTCACGCACGCACGCATGCATGCACGCACACGCGAGTCACGCACGTCCGGCGCACCTGGCGCGCGCGCGCGCGTGCGCGTGTTTCACGTCTCTGCGTGTACCGCGTCTGCTGACGCCACGTGGGACACGGGCACGTCACATCAATTAGATTAATCGCGTGTACCATTACCATTTGGAATCTCGGCGTGCGCGAATTTCGGACCCCAAGCTACAGAGACGCACTGTACGCACTTGACGCGCTAATTAATCACGCCCGATGCTCGTTTCGGCAATTACGCGAGCCCGTGTGCGAGCCCCGTGTATACTTTAACACCTTCGCCCCGTCCGTTTACCGTCTTATACATCAGAGGTGCCGCGTTCATTCTGGCGCCGCTGGCCAGTGGCTCGTTTCCATTCAGCGATTTATCGTACCGCGATCTTTCCCTCGCCAGATTGACTCGCAAAACTGGCATTTCAATTGGAAGCTCTCGAAGTTTACTTGGCGTGTTTCCTCTAAAACTTTTTTCTAATGAATTTCACATTTTTGGTCTGGGTCAGATTTATCAATTTGACGGGCTGAATAGGTAATGAACGAATTGAATGAAAAATTGTAGTTTTTTGATACAGCGCTCCGTTACGCTTTGCATATATTTGGTTTACGGTCGCGTAATAGACTGGCGAGCAAATGTTGCCCAGAGCGCAATGACTCAATGCCGGGCGCAACGCCTGCCCGGCAAAAAGGTCTCGAACGTTATGATAATCGAAAGTTTTTCCACCCCGCCGAGGGAGGCATATGTACCGAAGCGGATATTTATATATTCGAGCACGCGCGCGAAACAGGAAAATGTGAGAAATGTTTGAAGTGGACCTCTTTCACCGTTTGCTTTAACTCTCGACTCACATACTGTGATACAGATGTCTGCGATTGTGTGGGATACTCAGCGTTTAACGTTCGTCCTCACTTTATTCATCGAGCGCAAGAAATGTACGAACCCGCTTCGTACGTTTCCGTACTTTTATCGAACGTCTGGGCATACAGAATAAAGAGTAATCGATCCCATCGTGTTCGGTTTGCAGGACAATCACTGACCTTTACAGTGGGACTAGTCAATGTACAAAGACGGAAGTAAAACCTTTTAATAATCGTAATCTCAATCGTTCCACAGCGGACAATCGGCACAATGTCGAAGAAGACGTCGACAGAGAAGATGCGAAATGCTGAGTACACATACCTTCGGCCTAAATCAATAGTTGGAAGATTCGTTTGCTCACTACTCAGAGGCGGAGAAACCTTTTCCCCCGTCTCATTTATACCGCTGACTAAAATACACGGCCGCGAGCGACAGGTGTATTGCACAAGCCGATTGAGACACCGACGATTCATAGTCGTTCTCCTTATGCCTCACAACAGGTGTAAATTTGTCGGTAATCAACGACTATTTCCTTGACTCGAAATAGAAATTCAGCTGAACCTGTTACAATTACTTCAGTAGCGAGTTGTTAAAGGACCATTGTGTACTGTCAAGAAAACTGTAACAGACTGGATGTTCGGAAGTGACTTTCTATGCAACAGTTTTGAGACTACAGAAGAATGCTCAAGGGTGCTCTTGTTCGGCGATCCTCCCCGTTAGGCAACGATGTCAGAATTTAACTGTACTCTGAAAATTCGAACGCCTGGCGGTAGGTCAGGGAACGGTACGGTACCGAACGGTCGGAAAACATGTCCGTAGGAGGTAAATCTCGGTCCGTGGCATCAAGGGGGACAGCAGGTTTCTACCTGGATCCTGGGCAGCGTAGGGTCGAGGCTATTGAAAAGGAGACCACAGGCACGTCGGAAGATAGCGTAACAAAATAATTATGGAACGCGTCCGAGGGAATGGACCCCTTCGTGGAATGCACGTAATTTTTCGGGGCGACGCATCGAGAAAAGTGTCCCCCCCCCCCCCCCCCCCCACCCCCTAACCCTCCTGTCCGGAGAATGAGCCGGAGGCAGGAAATTTTATGTGAATCTGATATGGGACGGAGGCTGCAAGGCTTTCAGGCGAGAATTTATACTTCGTAAAATGCGGCCCGATATACGGCGACGTAGGTGCGCGGACGTTCTTCGGAACAAAAAAAAACACGGAGTGGGTGAAAGAGAAGGAAAGAAAGGACGGGGCGGGGGAAAGAATGGAAATGCAATTTTTCGGCAAACGGCTTTCTCAGCACAATAGAGCAGTTTAACTTTGTTCGCGATCGTGTACCCGCCCGTTTCAAACAATCCTTTCAGGCGAGCCGTCGGCCTTTTCGCGCGCTCAGGCGTTCCCGATTTAACGGATCGAAATTTATTCACGGCCCCCTCCGTTCAACGGGCTCGAAATTCTGTAGAACGACGCGCGGCTTGCTTTGTTTATCCTTATTTTTCATATCTTCTCGTTTTCCTGGCCAATCCCTCCCTCTCTCTCTCTCTCTCTCACTCTCAATCCCTCTTTCTTTCCGCGCAGTCTCCACCGTCTCTCTCATTTCCCACATTATTATTTACACAGGAGGGTGGATCGAGAGCGGGCCGCTGAAAGAAGAGGGAATCCGTGCAGAGAGAAAAAGAGCCGGTGCAAGTATTCCGACAAATGTGCAACGACAAAAGCAAACGCACGACACGATGCAATTTATCAGGAGGGAAGTCGGCCGGGCGCAGTTTTGTGTGCAACCGTGCAAAAGCGCCGTTCGGCGCTTTGTCAGCGAAAAGACCGTCCATGCAGCAGGGGTAAATAAACCTCTATTCAAATATTGGTCGGAAAACTTGGCCGGCGTGTTTTACGCCGATCCGAAAACCAATAACGTCGCCGAGCCTGACGAATTGCCTCAATGGAGCGGAGGAAGGCTATTCTCGCCGACTGACCTCTTCATTTTCTCACTCCGAGCTGCGAATCCTTCCTTCGCTCTTAACTGTCGGTCATGATCGTTCAAAAACAAAAAAAAATTGATCGGCCGCGCTGTCAGCGCGTCGCCGCTCCATCGGCACTCGCCATTCTCGCGCATACCTTACCCTTCGTCCTTTGAGACGAAAAAATGCGCGCCTGACTGACCTTCGCCAACCTCCTTCCCTTCCATCTCCTCCTCCTCCTCCTCCTCCTCTTTCGCCTCATTCCAGCTTGTCCCCCCTAGCTATTCTCTACCCGACCTTCGACACTCGACTCCTCTAAATCGATACACGCGAATTTTTCTTATCTCCCCCGTGACGCTATTCTCATTTTTGCTCCGCTTTAACCTCTTCTCCGCCTTCCTTCGACTTCTGTCCCTCGAGCCTCTCGCCGGCCGTAAAAAGCCTCGTATCCGACGCTTCTCGACCGGTGTAATAAATGTCGCTGATAAGTTTCCCGACGCTTAGGCTTGGCCAATTAAAGTGCAGCGCCTCGAGATCTTCGGCCCATGGCACGCGCTGCTATTCGACGAAATCACGGCCTCGTGACTCGCAGGTTGGCAGCAGGTGCCGATCTCGGCAGCGGTTTGAGCCGAGCGAGCCTGGCCGCTCAAATGGCAGGTAGAAAGAGAGCAGAAGCGGACGGAAGGAGACGGAAAGAGACGGAAAGAGACGGCAAGAGACGGCAATGAACCAAGTTGATTGGTAGTACCTCATTATTTTCGATGCGTTCGATACGTCCGGATGCCTCGTGTTTTCTGCGAAGGCTCGATGCGCGCAAAAAAAGGCCCAAAACGACGTCGAGCTATCTGATTCTTTACGGCGATTAATTACCGCGATTCATTAGCGAAATTGTGCAACTTGTTTGTGTCCCGAACTACGGGCATTTATTACGCGCGGTATGCCGAGATCGATCATTCGGCCGCCGCCGCCGCCGCCGCCGCTCGAGTCTTTCGTTTTGTGCACAAACTCGACGCGGACGAAATTGTTATACGCAGATGTCCGTACATACCTCTACCTAGCCCGGCGAGCTACCATCGCGCCAGGGCATACACATTAATTCGACCGGTCACTGACTGCCACGGAATCCGTTCATAAATCCGAACCAACATCCTAATCGCGTAAAGCCCAATAAAACAGGGAACCATTACTCACCGTTCGCGGCGAACGATTATGAAATTCGTCCTAACGAACGCTATCGACACGCAAACCCGGGAACAAGACATCTAATTAACTGCCGTGTCGAAAGTGACGGTCCTCAAGGACCCCCCTCTATTCAGCACTCTGAATACAAACGCCGAGCAGAATTCTCAGTTTCAGCTCGCTCACGGACGTTCAGCTCTTAATTACCGTTGGCCGAGTCTCGCGCGCTTCGAGCCCCCGGGAAAAAGTTCACTCTCGCGGCCCGCTGAACGGCGTGAATAAGAACGCGCCGTGACGAGAATTCGTGACGCAGGTGCAGCGCACTGTGCCTGGCACTGTGTGCGCAGCGCACCTTGTGTACCTACGACCTCGACGGTTGCCTACGCAGCAGCCTCACGCCGGAAGTGTTCCATCGCGCATGCTCCTTCCTCACCCTGCTTCTAGCTTACATCTCGGTTACCTCTCGCTCACCTCTCGCCTACCTCTCGCCCACCTCGCGTCAACCTCCCGCTTACCGCCCGCTAATGCGCTAAGCACACACGCTCGCGCGCACCGCCGAAGAGCCAAAGGCGGTAGTTACGCGAAAATAAAGACCTCTTTACGGGCTGAAAACGGCACGGCCCTCCGGCCCCCCGGCCATTGGCAGGCCAATGGCGGCGCGCAAACTTGAGATGTCACCTTTTCGCGCATTGTAAAGGTGCCGAGCGACAATTTACGATCCAATAAAGGAGAGTAGGAGCCGTCCGCGGTGCCGGTGCCTACCGTAGGCTAGAATCTTTATGTGACGGCGCGCTATTAATCCCGAACGTGCGTCGAAAGTCGAACGGCACCCGGGAGCGAGCCGATAATTATCGTACGCTCTCTCCCCGTGCCCGCGGGTTCATTTTCTTTTTTAGCCAATTTTACGATCGCCGAACGTAACGGTCAGCCGCCGTGCGTGGCGGAGCATGGGAAGAGGAGAGGTTCGAGAGGGTAAGGAGGAGGGCGAGGAGGGGGAAGGGAACGTCAATAACGTGACACCAGCGTCGTCGTTTCACGACCCGGGCTCCGATTCGATCTTAGACCGCCTTCTTCAATCACCGGCTAGCGCACTCGAAATTATGATTAATGGCGGGCCCAATCGAGCGTGAAACGAGCACGGAGCCTCTAGGTCGCAAATTGATCCCGACGCTCGTCGTCGTTCGGGGACACTCGTCCGCGCCGCTCTTATTTAATTCGCCTCTCTCAAAAATCGCTCGCCTTCCCCCCGATCCGCGCTCGTGCGATTCCCTATCAGGGAGGATCGACGATTTATCGGCCAGTTATTTACGCTCCTTCGTTTAGAGCGCGTCGAATCGAGCGGCGGGTTATGCGGCGCAAATTAGCAGGATAGCTCGCGGCCGCGAAACATCGACGACTCGCATTCTTTCCGCCCCCTGCCCTCCCTATCCCCCTCCTCGAAAACCACAATCTTTCGGGGAAAATGTTCGATTAAAGCGGGAGCGGACGATTCGCGCGATTTAAAGGCATCGCGAGAATTTTAATTGCGCCGAGGCGATAAAAACCGCCGGTCCATAACGAACGAATTTCCGCGACATTCTCCGCAGCGTTCGCCCGTGCCTTTTATCTGATCCGCGAACGAGCAGGCTGATTCTATTACAGATTAGAGAGTAATCGTGGCGGGAATTGACGTTTAATCGCCCGGCGATTTCACGATCGTTTCCACCTGCGCGCCCCGGCGCAACGTTCACGATCGGCGGCCAGGCGCACCGTGGCGAACGTAAACTTCGGATTCGATTGTCTGACACGCGTGACAAGAGTGTAATGCCCGTCATTACGATGCGGTCGTCATCGACCGGTCGCGCTATTTGCGAGATCGATGAGCGGGGGCCGAAGATGCGGGGTAACGCGCGGAAACGGCGAGCGGATAGTGCGGATCGGATAGAATTAGGGAAGAAAATTTACAGCCGAGGTAATGGATCAAAGTGGCGATGTAACAATGCGACATCAATCTTGGTACGTATGGGCGTTGATGGATCGGGGCGCGAGACTTCCGGGCAGCTCCATCTTCGTCGGATAAAACCGCTCGTGTGTTAATTACGGATAATATGTAACTGGACTGAGGAGAGATCGAGAACCGCTACGCTGAATGTTGTAGGTCGAAACTTCGACGGCGATTCGCGAGGACGGCGAAATTTTCAAGCGGCGCGGTAGGCATATAAAACGGGTAAAGCGCGCGAGAGTCCGATTGAATAGATTGACAATTATGTTCGGAAATTAGTTTGACCGTCGAACAATGGCGAACGGGCCGAGTATCGGGAAACGCAATTCTCGCGTCAATGGAGGTCACATTAATACGCCGAAACCGGCGTTACGGGCAGAAACGCCATTGATAGGGCACGTTCGAATTGCCCAGTTTCTCAGGCCCGCGTCCTGCTATGCGGTATACAAGCAGCACTTCCGCGAGTTCGCGATTAGCACGGAAAATGGAGGACTCCTTTCGGCATGCCTAATGCCGATGTTGAAGCTTTCAGCTGATAATCGTCCGTGAACGAAGTCGAGTGCATTCGAACGAATTCGAATAAATGCGCCGCGACGTAACGAGGCATGTAACCATTCCTGTATTACGATTCCTCTACCGCAAATCGGAAGACGAGTTTTAACGGCGAATCACAGAGCCAATAATATCTTGGCGCCCGCTAAGACAATGTCCAACGTCGAGGAACCTCGCAGACCGTCGGAATACGATTATTATGGCTGGCGTGATCCAATCGGAATTAATAGTCTTACAGCGCGATCACGTGCGCGCAAGTTCGTTATTACCCGAAATCACTTTCGCCGTCGATGAAGCGAGCATTGCCGGTGTCGGAAGGGGCGTTGTCGAGAATTCGAAACGATCTAGCCGACCGGGAAGAATGCGGTCCGCAATTTACGTAATACAGCGAGAACGAAGCGACTTCGGGGCGATGGCGGGTGCATTTTAGGCGCCGAAGTGCGAGCGAGTCCTGCGGTGCAGGAAATTTATTCACGCTCGGCCAAAAAGGATGGAATTAACGAGCGTGTTGGAGGAGGAGGGAAGGGACGGATGAATAGGATAGGTGGGTAGGTAGATAGATAGATAGATGAACGATGGACAGATGGATGGATAGATAGATGCATGGACAGGTCGATCGATGGACGGATAGAAAGATGGATAGAGAGGGCCGGCGGAGGCCTGCACGTAGAAGAGAAATGTGGATCGTCCTACTGGAAGCGAATCTGGCCACTTCCACTGCGCTTTACGATCCTGCGATGACGCCCTACGTGCCGAGGTCGAGCCCGGGTCACCGGGACTCTCGAGGACTCGGCTGCCGTGAAGGATCGGGCCCCGATTAGCATAAGTGGACCCAACGAGCGCGGCGCGATGCACCCGATGGCGTAACACGTAGGGCTGGATCGACAGTGCGATACAGGCCTCCGTGTATGTAAACCCTTTCTGGGGCATGTATCGGGTGTCCGCGGCACTTACAAAGGCCGCTCGGTAGGGCTTGCCCGCGTCGGCCAGATATTCAAGGAATTCCGAGAGTGGATCCTCGGCCTTTGTCCGAACGTCCTCGCACGCGCGTGGGAGGAGACGTACGTACGTACGACTGGAGGGCAAGGGAGCAAAGGGAATGGAAAGGAGATATTCGAACAAGTGGAGCGCAAAGATCGGCCGACAGCTTCGACAGTTAACAGCACCGAGCGTCGTGCCGAAAATGGCTTCGGTTCAAAAGTCGTCGCTCGCGAATGTCGGGCATAGTTCACGATGTCGTCACTTCTCTTAACCTTGACTCGAACGACTTAGAAATTGTTTACTCATCCCGGCGTCACGAGCCGCGCGGAATAAAGAAAGTGCGGTGGAGCGTGAAAGATCCCCGTCGAGCGTAACCTCTGACGAGGCATTACCGAATTTCGCGCGTGTCGAAGAGACGGGGCTCGCTCCGGGTAAGAGATCACACCCGGTATAAATCGCGGTAGCCGACGGCACACAATGGGGCCCAGACTGTAGGTCGCAAAGGAACGCGCCCCTGGCACGTGAGGTTTCGCGCAGGTACTACTGTCCTACATCCTTCTCCCTCCTGAGATCGGCCCCGAGCACCGTCGACTTTTTTAGGGTGAGACGATCTGCATTCAGCGAACGCGTTCGAGCGAAAACACTGCGGATCGTGTTCGGGGGATAAGGCGCGATCATTGAGGAAGGGATGAACTTCGGAATGGGGCGGCCATTTTTTTGATTTTCAATCGAGCGAGCAAATATGAAGATAGAATATTCGCAGATGGCTTTAAAGTACGGCGTAGGAGAGTGGTGTTTGTATATCGTGCGAGAACACGTACGGCATAGATCTCGTTGGGGGGGGCGTCATGTGTCGGGCGAACGAATTTGTGCTCCACTCCGAAATTGGCAAGGACCCGGTTGGAAGGCGGTGGCCATCCGTCACATCATTGAATTACAGGTCATCACGCGCGAGCCATCGAGAGCGAGCGATCCGCGCGCGGTGGGGAGAGAAAAAAATCGTTTTTCATACGAGGACATTTTTCAGTTTCACGGATCCTCCGTCGTTTATCACTCGTCATTGGCAGCCCCGTGCGCGATTGATCGCGGCCGGGCGATAAATAAAAGGAGATTTTTCAACGAAACGCGCCGTGACGGGACTCGCGTCGCGCGAAGAGATTTGTCCGCCTCCCGCCGTAATGCGGAAACTATTTCTGATAATACGGCACCGTTCCGTATCATTCGGCAGCGCCGATCCGTTCGCCATTTTTCTCCGCCGACCCGAAATCGGTCGGATACAATTTTTACCCGCAACAACGTACGTCGGTAAACACATATTTCAATTTTATCAATCCGTCCGCTTACACGCTGTACCTATAGCCTTACGCGCACCGATATGGCCGTTTCGACTAACCGACCATCTTAACCGCCGCACATATCGACAATTTCTGTCTCGTCCCACCTCCGTCCACGTTCCGAGCAGTAATTATGCCAGCTCCGGGCAGAACAAAGGGATCGTCGAAACGTTCGACGATGCACCTTGCGAGCGCCGCGACGAACTCGTGGTGCGGGGCGTAGATTTTGCTCCCGTCTCCGCGGCCGATTCGCTCGGGGTGTCCTGCGGTTTTCGAACCGCACTTCGAACCGCAGGCCGAGGCGAGGCGTGTCTCGCCGCAAATCGTTTCGCGGCCGGGGCCGCGTTATTAGTGTTACGTTGTAGCCCCGCGCGGCGGGGGCAGCCCTCGTGTTCGCTCACGTCGGCGGGAGGAAAGCAGGCGATTTTGCCGGTGCGCGAGCGAGCGAGCGAGCGAGGCTGCCTGAAAAAGGACGAAGAAACTGACACGGGCCACGTCGAGAGAGTTTCGTGCGACGTACGGGGGTAGTTCTCGTTACGTGCAGCGTAAACTCTGAAGGCTCGGAACAGAGTTTACCAGCGAGACCGTGTACGTGTACCTATGAATATGTGTGTCTGTGTGCGTCTGTGAGTGTGTGTGTGTGTGTGTCCAGGGTACTCGGGAGGCACGGCGATCATAATTCCCGGCCGACAGTTATGACTTACGGCGGAACTTACGACGCCCGGGCAAACAAAATCCACGGGGACCGAACAATGGCGGCGATTATGCGGTGCCGATGACCACCGGAGAAATCCAGAACAGACCGTGCTTCCCGCACCTCCAGCGTCCGCACAGCCCTCGGCTCCCCTCCCTCGTCTGGCCACTCTGCTACCTCGTCTGCGGATGGCGTCTAATGTGCCCATTAGGACCGGCGCGGATTTCGTAATGTCTTTTTTCGGGTACGCTTAATCTTCCGCGCGACTCCCGGCACGGCTAATTTCGAAGACGGAGGCACGAATTTGTTCTCCAAACGAGCCGGCCAATTGACCCGGCCACGACTTGTCAGCGGCTCGAACGAAGTCTGTGGGGCTTCGACTTCGGAGACGAGCACCTGTCGCAACTCGTTTCGTACGTCGAAGCCCGATCGCAGGACGAAGAGTGCGCGCGCGCGCACGCCGTTCTCTTCGTTGCGCTACGGAACGCGAAAGGCTTCGTCGGCGGCGGCGCGGCGTCGGGAGCAGAAAAGTGGGTAGCCTTCCTTCCCTCTTTTGTCTGGCATTACTCCGAACAAGTGTCCCGTGACCGCGCTCTTCTATAGCGGGAGAACGTGGATCAAGGGATCAGTAGAAGGTAGAGGAAGCAAGCGGCGAGTCGAGAGAGTGACGTCGGCCGCGTCGGACGCGAAGAAGGAAGAGAGTCGAAGGAGACAGAGAAAGCGTAGGAGGAATAGCGTTGGCGCGAGAACGAGGAAGAGAAGTATGACATGTGAGCGCGGGAAGAAACGAGAGAGGCGGCCGGGCGGACCTCCCCGCCGTTCGACAGGGAGTGGGAGAGAAGATCGACGAGGTCGGACGAACGCCGTTAGAGAGAGATGGCGGGGAGAGCGAGAGAGCGAGAGAGGGTAAGAGAGAGAGAGAACTGACGGAAAGAGAAAGAGTGGACGAGAGTGGACGAGAGCGAAAGACAGAGGTTCGCTGGCACGGTGCGACGGGGAGCAGGGCGATCTGATAGAGAGTGGACAGAACCGTGGCAAGAAGGAGAGAGATAAAGGGGGAGATAAAGAGGAAGAGATAGAGAGGGCGGGTCGGAAAGTGGGAGTGCGAGCAGGCAGAAGAGAGTGCAAGCGGAGGAAGAGTAGCGCGGACGGAACGAGAAGGAAGAGGCGCCGAGCGGCGAGAAAGCAGCAACATCGGCATTAGAATGGGTGCGATGAGGAGGGCACGACAGAACGGAGCAACAGAGTGCGACGTTTCAGGCCTTCGTGCCACCAGGAGAACATGACGGCAGACGCGTCGCAGACGGACGAAGGGCATTCTATTGCCGCACGAGCGGGAAAGAGGGAAAAAGAGGAGAGTCGAAAGAGAGCGAACGCGGAGGAAGGAGGAGTAGAAGGAGAGAGGGCGCGAGTCGCGAGCGAGAGGGAGGTGGAGAGGGAGGCGAGTCGCGAAGGAGAAAGAAGGAGCGGACGATGAACGAGGAAGCGCGCTCTGCGCGGCCGGAGAGAGGCTCGAGAGAGGGAAGCCCGTGTCGGTCGATGTTGAGGAGAGCTCGAGAGGAAAGTGGGGGAGGACGTTGTCGAGGAACCGCGAGACGGACCGAGGCGACGGCGGTAGGTGGAAGAGGGACACTTGAAGAAAGGAAAGGAGAGAGAGAAGAAGCCGGCGGAGCAACAGGTTGCGAGCCGCGTTACCCTACTAGGGGATGCAACCCCCGAGAAATGACGCGAGCCTCGCGATACAGGCACGCGGGAGTGGCCACTGGCGGGCGGATTAACGCTGTCGAGGCGGACGATGCGGGAGAATGAGGAGAAAATGCGAAATTGCGCGCCGACGGTTGCTTCCCGCGGCTCGTTGGGCCCGATTTATTAGAAACTCGAGGCTGCCGACGTTCGGCTCGCCGCTGCTTTCGATGCATGCATATTCAGGAGATAGGCATGGGGAAAGCATGATGCGGCCGAGCGTATGCGGAGTCGGGGTACCTGTGTGCTCGTTCATCGTTCGTTCATCGCTCGTTCCCTCCCGGAGATCGTCAAAGGCTCGCGGGCGACGTTTTCTTTTAGCAGACTCGTTTACCGGGCGGCGGGCGATAATTAAAAAGGGATGCGCCGGTTCGTGCGCGCGTCGTCGATTTTCTTTGGGAGCGCATGAAGCACGAGCCGGACCGTTGCGAGCCGCGTTATTGTGGGTGTATATGGGCGGTCGTAGTCGCATTTAATGGAAAAGTGGCGATGGGAGACACGGAGGATCGTAAATCGTCCCTCTGCGTCGGCGGTCAGGGCCGAGCGATACATTTTTTACAGGCGATCCGCAAAACACGGCAGGTCCGATTCTTCACGGTGCTCGACGTGTTCCGAAACGATCGAGAGAACGATCTGATTGGGCTCCGTGTGTGTTATCGATTAAGCGCGCAGCGGAGTAAGGATAAAGGAATAAAGTCAGTCGAATGGCTTCTACCTTTCCCTATCCTCGTAACTCGCTCCTTTTTTTCCTCCCCATGTTCACATATCCTATATCCTCCTCTCCGTCGACCCCCATTCATTCCGACCGCCGAGAGGATTGGGCGCGCAGTATCTTTTTCGTGTTTCCATCGACGGAGTCTGGAGGAGCGGGAGGACCTAACCGAGGGAGAAAAAAACACGAAGAGGGCCGAGAGCAGCGAACTTGCATTTATCCCCATCGCGATGTTTTATTGACGCTTGTTGCTGCTCGCGCGGAGACGGGACTGGTACACAGGCTGCACTTTTTTTCCCGGACGCATCATATCATCTCGACGCCAAAGTCGCCGGGAAAGAAGGCACACCGAGCGAACGAAACGAGAATATGAGGCGGAGAGTGAGGACGGGTAGAACGAGCGAGAGGGAGGATCAAAGTGGTGGAGCACGTACGCACACAGTCGCTCCCATTCTCATCCCCTTTCCACTTTCTCCCTTTCCCCTGGTCGTCGCCCTCTTTATCTCGTCGCGCTCCTCTCCGCCGACGCTTTTGCTCGCTTTGCGAGGCTACTTGGGCCCCGCAAGAGTCGTAATTACCATGATCAAACAATGCTACGGGGAATCGTACCTTTCGTACTATACGCGCTATCGACTTTCCTGGCAGGCGGTCGGTGGCGATGTTAGCGGTAAAGGCGGCCACGGCGGCGGCACAACGGCCCTGCACTTCTGTATAGACGTACATGTATGTACATGTATGCACATCGGAAGCTGCATATGCGGCGGATGTAGGTGGCTGCGGCGTGTGCGCCGTAAGAGGCCGAGATATCGAGAGACAGACGAGAGAGAGAGAGAGAGAGAGATACGCCCTGCGTTCCACGGACCGCCACCGATGCCAGGCCCTAGGGAGCCCGGATTGATCGCGGTTGCTCAACGCTCTTTGAAACGTCCGATTATAATTCGCGAACACGTGTGCCAAAGCCAATTGCGTGCGCTTTACGGCCTCATCTGGCGCGCGCGCGCGCGCGAGAAGTCCAGCGCGAGGCAAGGGATGTACGGAAAGAACGAATGAGGGTGGCTAAAAGTAAGATTTGCGTCTTCCTCCTCGTTTTGGAGGCGGGAGGGAACGAGAGGGACAGAGAGACAGAGAGACGGAGAGGGGGAAAAACGTGAAGCGGTTAAAGTTACAAGGCGAGAATAGAACGTTCGCGAGTCCTCCGACCGCGACGACCGCAAATTTTCGGCGGCGAAAGTTCGGCAGTCCGCTCTCGTCGTGCATCGACGCTTCCGATCTGTCGGACAAACTTTCCTGTCGGATCGTTTCGGTGACTTCGGGCCGACCCACTGGGGAGAGGCACTATTGCGAGCGAGCAATTTCTGAGTTTCGATTGTCGAACTCCGCGCCGGAAGCCGCGCGGCCGAGGTGCGCGACATTTTATCGGCGAGCGATTTTCGGTCCTGAAAAATGCATGCACACCCTTAACGGTCTCGTGATCGCAAATCGACGAGTTCGCGCACCGAGGTCGTTACGCGTCGGGGTCATCTTCGTCCAATTACATCGAGTGTCCATCCGGTCGAAAGTTCCAAGAAGGAATTAGCGATGTCGCCCTCCCCTACCTCCCCTGCCCCCTTCTTCTGCTTCTTCTTCTTCTTCTTCGACACTCGAGCGAAGTCGCGAAGGGGGGTGGTCAGAGGTCAATGTCTACGGACCAGGGCCGTGGACGATTAACTTAATGACACCCCCTATCGACGTTAAAAATCTAAGATCTTATTTCCGTCCGATACGATCTTGATTTTTGCGATCGACGACGTCCCACTCTTTCTTTACCCCTCCTCGTGTCCCGCCGATCGTAATCTCGCATTGAACGAGGTATCAAAGCGTGACAGCGGCCCGATCGTCGTCCCTTTGAAGCATCGATAATGAGTCACAATATTTCCGCACCCGGGCGCTTCTTCCGCGCGAGCTGTCGCGAAAGAATTCCGACGAACGAGCGTATTGTTTCGGTCAGTCTGAAAGAGGTGAAATTGGACGGAAAGGGGAGGGGATTACGGATTCGAGGGGTGGCTTGTATCCGGGTAGCTTCTAACGAGGGTAGCCCGTGCGACCTTGGCGAAGGCTCATTCGTTTCCAGTTGCGTGCGTCCCGTTAAAGGCGTGCGAAACGAGAACTGTCGCCGGAAAGAACGGGTGGGGGGGGGGGGGGGGGGGGGAGGAGGAGGAAATCGACGGCGGCGAACCGTTGCCCCGTCGACGTTTGACTATTTTAATTCGAGACATTGTCTTCCTTCGTCTCGTTGCGACGAGTCGGGAATCAGGCGAGCAGAAGGCACGCGTTGCACGTCGGCCGTTGACTTTTCTCCGCGAAGAGCATTACTAGAGCTGCAGAACTAGCTAAAGATAGTTCCATACGGTCACGTGCGCTCGGCCAGTTTCTGCGGATCGAACCACGGACGGCAGTGAAACGTCAAGCTCTTGTCAAATCCGAGCGAGCTCCGCGAACCGCACGTTGTTTATCAACACACGTTATGGATCGTTACATAGGTTCGTTTACCGAAAAGTATTCGCCTCTACGGTCTACGTCGCGCCCGTTCCGGCCGCACGAATTTAATCTGAATAATGCCGGAACATTGACAAATTGTCCGTGAGCGAGTTACACCGATCGCGATGTTTTTAATCAGCGCCCCCTGCTGCGAAGTTTGAGCATAGTTCCGATCGATGAAGCGCGAGCAGGTTTATGTCGCGTATCGCCGGCGCACGCGGTGGCCGAATTTATTTGTCGCTACGTTTACGGACGCGCGCGTTTAACTTCGGTACGTTATTGCGACTCATTAATGCAGCCGCGGCGCCCCGACAGTGTGTAGCCCGGAAACATCGTAAATTTTGCGTCACGCGCGGACGTTTCAAAGAGCCGGCCATCGGTGGAAAGTCCAGAAACTGAAAGCGTATCCTGCCCAGGGCCGAGGTTGACCCTTCTTCGGCGAAAAATCTACGCGAGAGCACATGTGTCCGGCGGTCGTTGCAGAAAGTTTAGTGCCAGGCCGTTCGGCGCCGTTCCCGAATAATTCAGGAAGATTCCATAGACGTTCGTGTACAAGAGGTTCCTGGAAGCGTATTGACTTTACGGTGGGAAGAGTGGTTTCTAAAATGTGCGGACGGCACTCGTCCACTTCGGCGCTTTGAAAGTAGAATACGTTACGACCTCCAAATATAGCCTGCTACTGCAATAATTAGCTTCTAGCGTCGGAAAGGTATTACTTATGAGCAGATCCGACTATTACGGCGAGCTCGACAATCGGGTCGTTGCGAAGATATGAACACTTGCATCTTGCAGGCAATCTACGCTGTGACCCGACTTATATAGAGTTACCGACGATTACTCCTATCCAGCGCGTCGGATTGAACCTGATAGATTAGTACGTCCCAGGTTCCATTGCCGGCGAGGAAATGTCGTCTTTGTGCGTCGGGTTCCCTTCAGTTCCATTGCCGCGAAACGAAGCCCGAACGAACATTAAGAGTGTCTCGCATACCGCCGGTAATGACGGTGAATATTTAGTCGGCTGCATCAAAGGGACATCGAGTTTCTCTTATTAACCCGGCGTTAATTTCATTCCTTTGACAAGAAGTGCGAAAATGTACCCTTGAACATTAATGGTGCGCTATTGAAAGTGGGATGCGAGAAGGCCTGCGCGAAGTCGGCGCGAGGCCCGAACGATAATGGCACTCTCGAAAACTGACTGTAGTGCAAAAATATAGTCATCGCCGGCTTACCGAGGCCTCATTACGATCGGGGCCCATCGAAGGATCTCGTATGCAGCGTGCATGTTCGCGGGGCAGACGGTACGAACGGACGCGGAATTAAGGTTACGTTAACAGTCCGCCTAAGTAGAGAGCATTGTCACGAAATGGAAACTGTCTCCCGCAGCCTCTTTCTCTTGCTCTCTCTCTCTCTTTATCTTCCTCTCTCTTGCTCTCCCTCCCTCCCTCCAGCGGCCGCGAACGTAAACGTTTAACGATAAATAAACCGTATTACTTCCGAGTGCTCGAATGGGCGGGCAGGCTCGCCTGGTGGTATGCATAACGAAGCGAGGGGACTGGTCCGCAGTATTAACTTATGGAACAGAAATAACAGCTTCCCCCCTAGAGAAGCCAAAATAACCCACGAAATACTGAATTGTCTGCAACGTGTGCGGAGGATGCCCCGGCGAAGGATGCCGACTCGTACCTGAGACAGACGGTTAGTGCCTCGCCGCATCGGGAATTCGGTACGGCGAATATTTGTAGGCGAAGGCCCAAACTCGCATCTCTTCCCCCTACCCTTTTCCCACCGTCCCACCCGCGTCTCATTTATTCCCCGAAATTGTTTATTCGATCAGCGTGTAACGGGCGCCGTACTTTTTCTCGGCTAGGAGCGTGCGCCGCCAAAAAAATAGATTCTTCCCTTCTCCCACTCTCTGTCCGGGCTACGAGTTCGAGTCAACCCGAGGGACGCCGAAAGAGACTTTTCGAGCTGATAAACTTTTTCTGCCCCCGCACTCCCCTTCCAGGCGACTCGCCCTGCACCGAGTCGGCTTCGGCGTCCAAGACTCCCGCGAGACTCATCGACGATTTAACGTTCGAACTGAGACAGAACTGAGCGCGCTTAAACGTAATCCGCCTCCTCGGCATTTTTTTTCCCGTTCGAATTTCAATTTCAGTCTGGCACGAACTCACATATGCGACTCGGAGGACTCTTTATTCGACAGCACTGGTCGAACCGCGCCTGGCGTTCTTTATCGCGGCCGTGCCGCGATATAAAGATGACAAAAAACGTGCGCGACGAAGTTGATATTTGTCTGGGTGGCCATTGGGATCTCTTGTAGAAGCGAAATCGTGAAACTCGCGGCGGTGGAGAGAACCGCCTCCCTCCTTCCTGTCACCTCAATCCTGCGCAGGAAATAAGTTGTCTCTGCTCCCGCTGCAGACGCCCGGAAAGAGGCTGGATTCGTCTTTTGCGACGATATCGCGCGACGAAACGATTCCTGACCTCTCCTCGACACGTTCGCGTGGCAAAAAGTCTAACGCCGACGATTCGAGGTAGGAACTTAAACGATCTTCAACCAAAGAAAGTCACCGACGAAAACTTTTACATCGGTACATTGCTAGGCACTCGAACGGCTAGAGCGGAGTAAATCATTTTCATGACTTTTCTCGAATTGGATCATCGGCATCGGGAGTCAGAATGAAAAATCAGTCCGGCAATTTTGGGTCGGTTCAGCCGCACGGAACAGCGAAATTTCGTCGAGCCGTACGCCGCAGCGATCCCATAAATTATCGCACAATGCCGGGAGTATAATAATAAATTATTATTCAGCCATTCGCGTTTTCGGAAAATATCGCGCGCGCAATTCTGGCCAATTATACCGGGGGCCGAGTTCGAGTCTCATTCGGGCGGGGGGGACCGCGTGTGCGCGTGCGACCGGGTGCGCACGGCAGGGCGTACATAAATTATGCCGGGCCGATTCAAGGTGTCCTCGCTATCGGAAAACATCGGCGCCCAATCTCGGGTAATTATAGTATTGCGGGCTCGAAATTTCATCGGGCCCTGTATTAAGCTCTTCCACTGCCGGTCAGAATTTAGAGTCCGACACGTACAGGCGTAACAGTGTACATAGTCGGATGACATCTACATAGAATGCGAGACAGCGAAAGAGAGGTCGGAGGGGAGGGGGGGAGTATGAGAGGAATTAGCATAAGCCATTGTCCTGCCAGCTCGGTGTCCAGGCAGCGGAGTACCTGAAAGCTCGCTACAATAACCCTTTATACGCGGCAGGTGGAATACTGTTATAACCGTAAATCGAAGAAAAAGATAGCGCACCTCCTCGTGACCCGTCGAAACGATTCGACCCCCGGCGCAGTTCTTGCCGACGCTCTAATTAAGGGATCGACTACCCCCCCCCCCCCCCCTCAATCACGGCGGTCATTATCGATTTATCGTTCGGCCGAATTTTCGGATCGTTTCCAATTTCGATGCGAGCTCACCACCGATTATCCGCGTATTTCTTCCAGATAATTGTTGGGAAAAGACGGTAACTGCGCGCAATGAGATCGCGTAAATTCTTTTTCACGAGAGGAGTCGCGGCTTTTGTGCGAGGAAGAATCGCCGATCGGCTCGTTCGCAGAAGCGTACATCGTTTGCGGAAGATTTTGCGGGCGCAGATTGCAGTCGCGCATCTTCGCTATTGAAACTGCTGCTCGGGCATATACTGAAAAATTAGTTGCCGCACATGACGTTCGGTGGCATGCGGCTCGGGTGGCGGCGTGACAAATGAACAAGCAGACAGGGAGGAACACATGTTGCCCAAGCCACTGTTCCTCGTCGCCGAGACGCCCACGAGAGGGTCCCCCGTTTCTTAGGACGTGCGAATTGTATGTCAGGAGGATTGTAAACGTGCGCTGGCTGCGCCTTGGGACGCATGTCCCGTTTACCGCTGAATTTTCACACGGGACGTGGCGCATGAAAAGTTTGACGAGCCGCGAATTTTTATTATCGCCCCGAAAACGGCCCTTTCATCCGTTTCGAAAAATTTGCAGGCAAATTCCCTGCCTTTTCAGTTCAATCGATATGCACTTTGTTGCTGGTTAACGATCCTAATTGCAATAGAATTAAGTAGGTATAGGCTAGTATCAAATTCCGGTACTCTGCTGTGGTTACATACTTGTTTTTAGTGTTACGATTTTATGGAATTTGATGTAGTGCTAGGTTATCCTACGGATTTCTTACGGCAGCGGCGCACGGTATAGGATTGAAAAAGATCTTCTTAAGAGGATGCCGTGGAACGATGCATTTAATATCAACGATCGTATCGTATCAGCGCGGTAGGTCACGTCTTATCCAACGAAAATATACTAGAATCACTTCCCCGTGATACCACAAACGCTCGCACGCGATCTGCGTGCCTCCGATCGGAAATAAAATCGCACGCGAAAAAGCGATAAGTGGAATGAAAAGAAAATAAAAACGCCGACACTGAATTACAATGGCAAGATGATCTAAACACTCTACGCATACCTGAATTGTTCAAACAAGTTCCATCACCGAAAACCGTCCACTTTTATAGCAAGCTATCGCCCAACAAACCTTTGTATTAAATATGAAAAAAAAATGTCAGTGAGCAACTATCTTCAAAATATCCAAATTTAGTGACCCACCCACATAGTATTCAGTAAAAAAATCCTACCCCAAAAACTAGATATGCACTGGTCCAAAAATAGAATAAACCGCCTTTATCCCTAAACGAAAATTTGACGCGTCTAGTTAGTAGCGAGTAAACTGACCCTTTGCCCGCCAAAAAAAAAATAGAAATAAAAAAACCGGTTCACGCAAATTCAGGCATGCCCGCGTGCGTCCGCTCCCGGGCAAGGTAAAGGGTGAAAATGAATATTTTCACTGACCACGTGCTCCTGGCGGTCGTCATTCCCGACGAGGATGAGCCTCAGGCAACGTTGGAAGCGGAAATCCCTGTGTCGACACTGGTAAAGGAACGTCCGAAGGAACGATAAACACGCACCACCTCCGCGTACGGGAGTCGGCCACTGACTGAACGTGACTCCGATTCTCTGGAACCGGGAGGAGGCTGCGTCGACCGGTCAGGGACCACGAGCCTGCGGCCTTCTGACACTCAACTTGCCGCTAATTTCTCTTCCTCTCTCTCTCTCTCTCTCTCTCTCTCTCTCTCTCTCTCTCTCTCTCTCTCTCTCTATCCACTCTCTCCCCCCTCTCCAGCCCTCACCACTTTTTCCATCCTCCTCTTTCCCCCATTCACTGCTCTCTTCTCTCCTTCTCTCTCCCACTCTCTTTCATTCTTTCTCTCTCTCGCTCGATCTTTCTCTCTCTCTCTCTCTCTCTCTCTCTCTCTGTCTCCTCCTCCTCCTCATACTCTCACTCTCTTTTGCATTGTTTTTCTCGCTCTGCCTTCCGCTCTCTCTCCCACTCTCTGCTCCTCCCCCCACCCCCTCACCCCGCGTTCATTCTTCTCCGGCTCTCTTATCCATCTCCACCGTTTCCTTTTCTCCCCCTTCTGCAGCGCTCACCGTTCCTATCCCTCGTCATTCTTTCACGAAATTTTATGGCTTCCGAGGGACCGGCGATATATCCAACATAAACTGAATTTTTTAAAAGCCATTCTCTCCCTCGGACAAAAATAATTACGCGAATGAGCGAGAATAATAATGGGACTTTACGAGAGTAATTTGAGAACGAATGCAATGAACCTTTTGCGTGTGTCGGATTCTTCTCCTCTTTTTTTTGAGCCCGATGTCGCGCGGCGAGTATGTGCGCCGGTTGCATTCAGGTTAAATAGGAACCAGAAATTTTTGAGGGAACCGAATTCTGGACCCGCACACCGGCGAAATGAAATGAAAACTTTTCTCTTAATGTACGGTCAAATGAAAAATTTATCGTTGCCCGGTATAAACTTGTGATCTAGTAACGTCGGTTGAGTCAAATTATGTAATTGAAGAAGTAGATAGTTCTGACTTTGGTATTAAAATAATTAGAAGAAACTTAAGGTATGAGAGAATTGGCTTTGAAATGGTTGCGGCGTTTATTTGCAGCTAAATGCCGGCGTTAGAGACTGCATCATCAGGACCTGATGATGCAGTTATGTGCATGTAACTGGAAACAGACGCGGTAACCATCCGGAACACAATAAATTCTTACAACAATCCTGGCCGTCTAAAATTAAAAATCAAACTTAAGCCATACGTAACCGCGGATGTTGCAGTCGCTGACGAACGACACTAAAGCAAATATCACGCATCTCGCAGCTAAAACAATATACCGGCAAGTAGGTGGCAATAAACAAACGACCTTTGCCTCCGGAGCATCTGCGACACTTGCGCAAATGTCTACCGATGAGAACCACAGTCGGACCCAAGCCAAACGTTAGTTCTATGAGTTCTTATCTAACCGTAACTTCCGCAGTCCCAGTCAAGAATTAAAACAATAGTTATCCATACGATAACATAACCGACGCCGAGATGAAATTCAACAATTCTTCGTCCGCCCAGACAAGATATCCGAATCATCGATATCTCGTCACCAGCATTAATCTGCTTCACTTTCGTCCACTTCGGAATCTTTACTCCTCATTCGCTGGACACGCATCAATCACCCGAAAGAGTGTCTCGAGCAGCTCAAGAAAGCAGAAAGCCCGAGCAAGTGGCACCGCGCGTGGAAATTCATTCACCCGCTCATTCACTCTCGATGTCTTAATGAAAAGTAAGATCGTAACGGAGTGGGGATGCCTGGAGGCTGAGAGGAACGCGAGGGGAAGTAAACGATTTACGAGCGATCGGCTGATCCGGGCAGCGCGTGTGGAAACGGCCGATGAATAATGTAAGTCGTGCTCCGGGATGGCCCCTTAATAGTAACGAGGAGTATTATTCCTGAGCACTGACGGCGGAATACACAAACGGCGAAGAACCGGACACACGCGCCATTGGTTACGCCTGAGATGAACGGCCCCGGGGATCGAGTAATTAAATTTTAAGGCTCGCCCTATTGCGTTATTGGCACTTGCGCCCCGAACCCGCTCGCGTTACGCAGTTAACGAAAATGGGTCATAGCATCTATCAAGCGTCTCAAAATAAACGTAAACTTATTCAATTTCAGCGAGCGATCAACAGTAATAACACCTTCTCATACAGAGCCCAATGGAAACCATTCGTACTACTAATGACATTAGAGTGCCACTCATTTCTCCACCTCATGCATATTACTTTAACCATCCTACGGTCTGTCATAATCTTTGACCGCGAAGCACTGGAGCTTCGGAACCCGAACCAACCGACAAACGAACCGATTGCACTCTGACGATCTCAAACGTCAAAGTGCGCCGAAAGGCGATGAAAGGCGCGCATTAGAAACTCACCGGCTTAGTCGTAGGTGCATGTTGAACGGCGTCTTTCCGCCGTCAGGCGGGAAGTCCAAAGTGGTGCGAAAGTCTGTCCCTCGGATCCTTATCTCTGGCCCGATGCCGATGGGATCTCAGCGACGCTCGCTGCCAAGTGTCAGGCCCTGAAGGAAGGACGTTCCTTTCGGGGAATCTTCCGTGTCGCGCGTCTCAGGAAGCCGCGCGAAGGAAGGCGCGCGTGCAAGGCACAAGAGGAAACTGACCGAAAGACGTGCGGAACGTTCGCTCGGATGAGAGAGAGAACCCCCGATAGGACCGCTTTCGGTCGCCGACGGGGAGAAGAGGGCACGGACCGGAGCGAGCGAGAAGGACTCCGATAGGATAGGGTCGACGACGGCGACGTAGAGAGTGACAGCGTAGTCCGGCGAATGGTGGGGATCTTCATCCTCATTCATGACCGAACGTTCGCCTGGTTTACAACGCCGCGACATCGATACGTTTCCCGAACTTCGCTCGGCATTTTCCTCCCGATTTTACGTCAGGCGGGGGTGGGCTACGGAGGGAGTGGGACGGAATTTGAGGGGGTTAGATCGAAGGCAAGTGTTTCGGTAGACGGCTTCCGGACCTTCTCGCGTACGGAGGGTACGTAGCACTGTTTTTCTCTTTGACCTCCTTCGCCCTTTGAACGCTGTTCGTACATTTCGGAGCTTTGACGAATGTTCCGTGCGTTTGGCCGCTTAACTGCGAACGGACTTTAGGGTCGCTGGAAAGTTATGAAAACACGGAAATAGAAGAGAGTAATAGGTCGACGGGTATTACGAGGTTAAGCGCGCGGACTGAAATAGACGTTAATGCCACGGCGTGACTTCGTTCGCGAATCATCGATGTCATCGACGGTATTATGGAAAATAGTGGCGATTAGCATTCGGACGTTAGCAATCGTTTGTTAACACAATTAATGCCCATCGTCACGCGCGGCTGAGTAATACGCATTGAGTGTCCTATTATCGGTTTTCAGCGGAAGGAATGACCTGCCGGGAGGACTGTCATTTAAGCTGGCTGCGATCAATCGGTTCTACGAATTAATGTTTCGAATTGTCAACATGAAGCGTTATGGCGATAAAACTTCCTATGTTTGAGAATCTGAACCCTAATAATCGAAATATTTTCTATTTAACTGAGCCAATATTAATGTCCTGTACGAACATTTATGTAGACGGCGACTCCTCTATTCTAGACTTCCGTCTATGTACTTCCTCACATGCATATGTTCACTACTGCGTAATAAATGTTTCCTGATAGCAATGAATAAAAAATCGAATGTCAAGGAGCCGATTGAAATTCTCACTTGTACACCTACTATATAATATGTACAAATATATAACAAAAGCTGAATGTATTTTTGCTAATATTATTTTCCTTCGTTCCACGATGATCTTTTCAACCTACAAAATCCGTTTCCTCATATGAGAATTAATTATAACTATGCGACAACGAGCGCAATATTCTGAACAGATCACAATTCGACGCTTGATTCATATTGTTGTCCAGAAAAAGTGAGACATATCCGCGGACCACGATTCGCTCGCCGTCTACCTCGATTGCCTTGTCATCTATAGACCGTTAGATCATTTTTTTTTAAAGGAAGAACACGTGTCCCAAAGCGGCGCTGGAGGAGGAGGGTGGGCGTGAAAGGAAACAGCGAGTGACCTCGAGAAGCATCGTTCATATTTAGGACGCCCGATAGACGATAACTGTCCTCCAGGATGCAGGCTGATAGAAGGAGGCGCGTGCGATTCAGTTTCATTCAGATATGTGTACCCATTCAGCAACTACACTCGACGCATTACGACCCCATTGACTCGTGCACGTCTCGAAACTGTCCGCACTTCGACGATGAAAAAAATTGCGCAATTCGGCGGAAACGAGAAGCCCTGAACAGCACATAACATTCACGAGATAAGGCGTAATCAAACAATTAGTATCGTTGCCGTAATAGGTCGGTCGTCGGACATTTCCGACAAAAAATCTAAATATAAAGGTATATCAGCGAGATTCGCACGTCAGGAAGCCCGGGGAATGGGAAGCAACAAGTGGACGAGACTTTATCACTATCACCGGTTAATTTTAACGTCGCTGATTAACGACAGTTTTTGTAACGGCTCATTAAAATATGTGGGTCACCGGATATCTCTTTGCATTGTTTAACTGATAGCGGCCGGGCATTCTTAGCTGTCGTCGAAAGCGACGGTGAAAGCACCCAAAAAAAAAAAAAAAAAAAAAAATGAAGTAGAAAGAATAGAGCTGAACGACGATGTAGAATCGAAGAGATCAACATTCGTCAGTGTCAGTCGTCTGTTTGGTTATTGTAAGCTGTCAGCGAATCGGTTAATGGTTATGTCGGTTACTTTGTCGCGACTGATGACCGTGACATAGTGCGCGCCCGTAGCAAATAGGCTCGACGAAAAGAAACGGCATGGCGTACAATTATAACGTCGAAGAAGTACCACCCGCCGATGTGCCCTGCGTACAGCATGACATTCGGCGCGCGAAGAAGTTCCTTCAAAAGCACAGTTCCGAGTCGGGCGACAGCTTGTGAGTCTGGCAGCTAAGACTGAAAAGAGGATTTTCCATCCGTCAGAGCTAAGGCTGTATCGACTCGATTGAATAGGTACGATCATCTCACCGAGCTTCTGGCGAAGATAATTGCCGAAAAGCCAGCGAATGCGGTCGACGTTTTCGAGGATCTTAGCAGGAAGTTGAAAGAGGAAAGGTTTAAGACCCAATCGAATCACCTCAGGGACGTTTATATTCCGCCACCGCAGTACGATGAGGCAACGAAGCTTATCAAGCTTTTCCAAGTAAAGAATCCTCGTAATGTTTCGCCATAATTCGCTATCGTTTGAGATACGATTTTCCTGCACGTTTCTCCCCTGTTCGAAAGGACGCGAGCGCGATTAATAAAAGCGAGGAAGAGGGACTCGATGAGGAGGAGGAGGAGGATGCGGCCAGAAAGAGGAAACCGCACATGCTCGATTTATTGTTCTTCTTCGAACAGGTCGATATAGGCTTACCGCGAAACGAGATGGTCATACTCAATTTATCTATTCGACATTTCATGGCGACGAATCCGGTCGAGAACGTTCGGTAAACTCTATTTATTGCAGTAACTCTTCCGAAACTAAAGTACGGTGTCAAATGTTAATTCTGTCAAACCTATCAGATTTTGGGGCAAGTTCATCGGCAATCCCAAGAACTATTACGTGGTGGAAGCTGACCTTCAGGCAGACGAACTCGGCCGTAGATTAGAAGTAAATGCTTCAACGATCATTTAACGCGACCGGTTTCTCAACTGAGCAATTGTGGCTTACGAACAGCAACAAGAAGCGGAGGAGGAAGCGCGAAAGGAGAAGGAGGAGGCTGAGAGAACGTCAAAGGTAGCCGAGGAGGAGGAGGAGGTGGCGAGGAAAGCGCAAGAGGAAGAAGAGAAATTGGACGATGCACCGACAGCGGATACAGAAGGAGAGAAACATAAAGGTTTGGTACTCGTCTTCCCGCCAATGCCTGTCAATACGTGGAAACCGCCTATCGAAACACCGGCCGAACGAGTAGGAACTGGGGCGAACAAAAAGGTCTAAAGCTGGAACTTGCATTAAAAATACAAAATATCGCCTCCCTCCCGACAGAAAGTATCCCAACATCCGCCCCATTAATACGCGACAAAAGGCGGGGGGAAAAAATCTCATTAACCTCTATGGCTATTTTCGCTGAAACAACGATAAACAAACATTTACCATTCATTTTAGACGTATTTTGTGTGCAATGAACCCGGATTGGATGACTGGATCGAACTGCCGCCAGTAACGCCTCAACAGATTGTAACAGCCCGACAAATTGTCCGATGTTTCACGGGCAATTTGAAATCGCCGGTGGGTGGCGGTAACCAGCGCTGACGTTTGCATAAAACGGTTTAAATTACTGTGCAATTAGTATTACTTCGTGCGCAGATACACACGTACCCGCCGTTCCCCGGCAACGAGAAGAATTATCTTCGGGCGCAAATCGCTCGCATCAGCGCTGCTACTATGGTGTCGCCGATCGGTTTTTACACGTTCGGCGGAGGCGACGAGGAGGAGGAATTCGGAGAAGAAGCCGTGGACGAAGGTACGGTACCTAATGCAATTAGCGGGGCTGCGCACTCGTTACGCATTCAATTGAAACGACAGGAGGGGCATTGTCGGAGAACGTTCACTATGATCCGCTGCCTGTAAAGGATCTGATAGACCCATCCATGTCGAACTGGTGTCACCACAGTCCGTATTTACTCAAGCAAGGACGCGTAGTCTGGTGGAGTCCGGGAAAAGAAGAGGACGAGTTCGATGTACACGAATAATTATCGTCTAAGGCCGCACAACTGGCTAAGGCGAGACAATGCTAACCTCTTCAAGGACGACTCTTCTTAACTTAGAAAATATGATCTAAATCTTCGAGATATGACCTTAAAGCTATTAAACAATTTTAAAATCATTGACAACGGTAGCTTTGCATGCAATTACGAGAAATCTGGAAGCCAGTTGGTACTTTACGTGTTCAATTTTGTTACTGACTTTCGATCGCTTCTGATCGTTACGTCTTGACCAGGAGGAGCTCGGGGAGGAAGAGGAGGAGGAGGAGGAGGAGGAAACCATAGTTCCCGGCGTCCAGAAGGAAGTGGCCCCGCCACTGTTAACTCCATTATCCGAAGACGCTACTCTGGATTCTGTGGTTCCGTGGACGGCCAGGGAGTCCTCGCCCTTGCAGCCAGACATGTCGGTCGCTCTCGTCCGGTCGAATGTCTGGCCGGGAGCTTTCGCGTTTGCCACTGGCAGGTATTCAAACTTCTACAACGTAAGACGTTCGCACAATGAGAATTGCAGGTCGGATGTAAGGGCGTTTATGCGTCGGTCTGTTTGCCTCCCGTTTACAATTGCAAATAAGACTGCCAAATTTCTGAATCAAGTGTTTGCATATTTGTTGAAATCACATTGTCAGTTTAGTAACAATAATCGTGCATTTACGAAAATACGTTCGTAAACTTGACATGCTTCGTCAGCGCTATTCTAAAAGATAGAAGAGGTAGATGTATTGTGATGTTGGGATAAATAATTATGATACCCGTTTTTACGTGTACTCGAATAACACAATGTCGGGAATAGGCGCAGGTGTGACGTCTTCATCGAGACGACGAACGCAACAGGAGACCTTGCGAATTCGTCGGCTTCCCGTGGCTTACATCCGTTAACTCTGTTACGTGAAAGTAACATTCTAGATTCTGCGGTTTCATGAATAGGAAGAGCGTCTTCGTACTCCCAGCTGAGGACGTCGCCCTATCTAATCCTATTGCATCACCTACTGACCAAATACCCACCGTTCTCGACATTCATACCGGTCGAACTTCCAAAGATGTAAGCCGCACACGATCGAGGAATTTGAACTTCGCGTGAAAACAGACTACACCCGCACACCCGGCATCCTTTAAACTTCGCCAACGCCCTTTGACCTTTGCCAGTCTCTCAAGAAGGAAGCGTGCGATACTCAACTCGTTCATTCTCTTTGGACGTAAATTGTATCCCATGCACCTCTGGGTTCACATCGATCCGATCGTTGTGAATGCCGAAGAGCCTTTGATTCCTGCAACTTCCGGCCTGTAATCAATGTCATTACGATCGACAATTAATGAGCGCACGCGTTTACGGAACGTTCGCGCGATCGCGTCAGCCACAAAATGAGTTAACGGACAGAAGGAAATTATGCTGATCCGCAATCGTGTTATGGGAGGAAAATTAATGCGACCCACGGGGTCTCGCGCTAACGTCGCTAATGCAATTTTAATGGTGTCATTCTCGTAGACGGTGCGCAAATCTGTATATCGGCTGGGGCCACAAGTACGAGCCGTACAATTACAGTCCAACGCCGTTGCCGCCAGTAATGGACCAGTACAAGATTGGCCCTGAAGTTATGGAAATGCAGGACCCTACTGTCGAGGAGGAAGAGGCCTACCGTCTCGCGCATCTGCCGAAGGTAGCACCAGTTGGTACGTATGTTGGCTACCGATAATTTATCCTGGAATGCTGGTAACAAAAATATTATTCAATTCCAAATGTGGTGAGGGAATACTATCTTAGGGTAAACAGTACACAAAATTTTCACCATGGGTCTATATTCTCTAACTATTATTGAAACTACTAATAGATTGTTTGTGGGCCTTCAAACTTACTATTGTTTTATAGATGAAGAGGAAGAAGAAATGGGGGAGGAGGAGGAGGAAGAAGAAGATGATGAAGACGATGAGGAAGATGACGAATGATATTCTCAACATACAATCATTCTGGTTCCTAAGAGTTCTATTGCAATATCCAACAGTCACCTTCTTAATATGTGCAATAATTTTAACTACGCCTGTTTTTGTACGAAGTCGGTACTCTGTCTCTACTGAATTAATGAGCATTGCGACTATACACGTACAACCAGTAATTTGCCTACTATTAGGTGCTTTGACAGGATGACTTTAGCATTTTAGCGCAAGATGGCAATGCTGGGTGAAACGTCCGTGTTGGCTCGCTAGATTGCAGATAATATGTCAATCATTAGTTGACAGATTAATCTAATAAACGCTCAAGAGAGCGTTTCTCTCTATCATGTAACCTTACAGCCGTAACCATAAATCTTAAAAATTGCCATAATGTTTCTCGTAATGTCTTATGTCAGTTGTACCTCTGAAAAAATTGGTAGGGATTACATCACTCTACAGAACGACCCAAGTTGCGGGTCGGAAATGCGTGCGCAGAAGGTAAACTGTACCAGAATTTGGATGACGACATAACCTTCTGATCACTAAGTTTCACTTGAGCGGGTCACAGCTGTGCGTCAAGTACGCGTATGACATACGGTACACACGTGTACACCAGTTCGCTCCGAATTTCTCCATACTTGTCATATAAAAAAAGCGAGCAAAATGACGGAGGAAGAAGTAAAAATTGAGGGCCTAACTATAAACGGAACAGTCGAGGACGACGATGTTGTTACACCATGGAACGTCACGAGTAAAAATGACACCGGAATTGACTACGATAAACTTATAAGTAAGTCTCCTTATTCTTACCAGCGACATATGTATGTCAATTTTAATCATCTTTGCCAGAATTTGTTTGAATCATAGGTTAGGTCATCTACTCGGGTACTTTACACGTGTCTTCCGCTTATGTAGGTACCACTCAGTGCGCTATACGATATTTCTTCTTCTGTTGCAGAAAGATTCGGTAGTTCGAAAATTGATGATGAGCTGCTGGCTAGATTTGAGAAAATCACAGGCAAGAGGCCACATCACTTCTTGAGAAGAGGGATATTCTTCTCACACAGAGATATGCATACAATTCTTAATTTATATGAGCAAGGCAAACCATTTTACCTTTACACGGGGAGGGGTCCCAGTTCAGACTCCATGCATCTGGGGCACTTGATACCCTTTATGTTCTGCAAGTGGCTGCAGGATGTCTTTGATGTACCATTAGTGATACAGTTGACAGATGACGAAAAAGCTATATGGAAGAACATAAAAATAGAAGATGCAATCAAATTGGCCTATAACAATGCTAGAGATATTATAGCTTGTGGTTTTAAGCCAGATAAGACATTTATCTTTTCTAATTTAGAACATATTGGAAATAATCCTGCGTTTTATCAGAATATGATCAGGATACAAAGATGTGTGACCTTTAACCAAGTTAAAGGTATATTTGGTTTTGGGGACAGTGATCCTATAGGCAAAATATCATTTCCGCCTACTCAGGCTGCCCCTGCAGTGTCCAGTTCTTTTCCATTTATCTTCAAAGGAGCGAAAGTTCCGTGCTTGATACCGTGTGCTATAGATCAGGATCCATACTTCAGAATGACAAGAGATGTGGCTCCTAGGATTGGATATCCCAAGCCAGCTCTATTACATTCAACATTCTTCCCAGCCTTACAAGGTTCAAAGACCAAGATGTCTGCAAGTGATACCAACACAGCAATATTCTTAACGGACACAGCTAAACAAATAAAGAACAAAGTGAACAAACATGCATTTTCTGGTGGGCAAGCCACCGTTGAGGAGCATAGGCAACTTGGAGGAAACTGTGAAATTGACATTTCATATCAGTGGTTAATCTTTTTCTTAGAAGATGATGAAAAATTAGAAAAACTTAGGAAAGTAAGTAAATAGTACATAGTTCTCAAACAGACAATCATAATATTGGTAACATCTCAAATCAACATTAAATAATAACCAATACTCACATATAAGCACAAACAACATAAGACATAACACAGAGAACATGAAAAAATAAGGAAAATCTAACATATGGTTTTTCAGGGTTATACCAGTGGTGAAATATTAACAGGAGAGCTAAAGAAAGAATTGATTGAAATACTGCAACCTTTAGTTGCAGCACATCAAGAAGCTAGAAGTAAAATAACAGATGAAATTCTAAAAGAATACATGGTTCCACGTGATCTCGGATTTATAGCAAATATAAAATAACTGCAGTCGAAACGCTTCTTTGAAACTCGCGTGTCCTTACCCAAAGTATCCATCTTCATTAATTTACATTTTACACTTATTTATTGCTGAAAATCTTCAATAAACGCACTGTACGTAATACTTACCAAAACCAGGCCGATAAATTCGACGTAAAACAATTGCTAACAAATTAATAAATTAAATCAATTTTTGAAAGGTAGCAATGATTTAACGGTTACTCCCTATTCTTGTGGTCACCATCGTTTGAAATTATTTTGAATTCATACCTACCTTCAGACCGTTGCCGGCAAACTTGCTATACATTTATTTCACACATTCTCGGTAAAAACAAAAACTCTGCGTCATGGTCATAACATCAGAATGCATAAAGGTATATAAAGTTAATCAATTTCAACTTCTTACCAACAATCCTCCAAGATTTATCAACCATACCGCAATTGAACGAGCTCAGCAACGGTCCGCCCGAACGAAGCAGCCATGGTGCACGAACAATAAAATTGGCGGCAAATCCAACAATATACGAATTGACTGTCGAGCGAAGCTTTCGACTGTTCCCGACAGATGGCGCCGCGATGCCGTCTTCGTCCCGACACGTTGCGTCGGCTCGTCCACTTGAGGCCGCGAGGCGCACCTGTCTGTCATTCCTGCCGACTGTCAATCTGACTGACGCTGGCGCACACGCCGAGGACCCGCCGCATTCGCAGTGTTTATCTGTCAGACAACTCGAGAATTTTCCGCGAGGCATCGCCGAGGACGAGGAACAGGACGCGCGAGGAGCCGCGACAGCGTCAGAAACGTAAACAGACATTAGCCGGTAAGTTGTCGCGCGCGTGGATCGTGGCTGCCGCGTCGCGAGAGCGCGAGAGGCGTAAAAGAAGCGGGAGAGGGAAAGAAGCCGCCACCGGCGGTGGGACGCGTACGAACCGAGTGGCGGCATGGACGCTTTACGCCGAGATCGTCGGCGGCTCGAAAGAGAAGAAGCTCCCTACGTCGTCATCGATACGCCGTAACTCTCGCCTTCTCCCGGACGCCGGCGGCCCACGAGACTCCACGTCGCGATCGTAGCGTCGCATCAACCGACACCGACCGGCACAGCTCGCCTAACCGCGCCACATTCAACCTCTGTTTGACAGCTCGCTGACGGTTGTAAACAACGTCGCCGGAGCAGTGCCGTCGGCCTGGCGCGCATACATCGGCCTTTGCCTACCGCCCGCCCGCTATGGATCAGCGTGTCGGTGAGTGCGAAAATTCACATTCCTACCTAGGCCTGCGATTGTCCCCACCGACGCTTGGCCAACGGTCGCTTATGTCCGCGTGTTCGAACCGCGAGGCGCGACGCCGTGGCATCCTGCCGTGGCGCTTTATTATTTTTCGACATGAGACGCCACCGTCACCGCCACAGCGCAGGCACGTGGTGGCGGCGGCGCGGGCTTCGCCACTGCCACGGGGCTCACATTCCTACGGCCACGGAAACCGTCCAATGCTCGCCAGCCCCAACTGTCATTTCATTTTTCCTCCTCGTTTCTTTCGCGACCCGTGTATCTCTCTTGGCCTTATCGGTGTACCTCCGCGCGTAACTTCTCGCCACCTTTCGTTGCCGTACCTCGCGCGAATAGTTTTCTACGGCTCTGTCTCGGTTAGATAATATTTCTCGCATCGGGAACGAGCGTCTTTTTCGACCTGCCACGCGAAAATGACGCGGGACGGCCTGTGCACTTCTGCGCGGACACATTGTCCCAAGGATCTTGGCGATGTGCGCACTTACGGCGTATAGTACGCAATTTGATACGGGCATGGTGAAAAAAAAGTCGAAGGCAGATTTTGGTTTAGGATTTTTGTTCGCGAGGTATGATGTAGCGTTTATGGTAATGTTCATGCATTGAGATGCGGGAAGTAATTTCGGGTAATGCAGACGATGGAGGAAGGAGTGACAGTTGGCTCTCGCCTCACCATGGTTGCCACACCGAATGAAAGCATGTCCGCCTAACCTCCATATTACCGCCAATATTTTAGAGCTATCGAAAGTTCGAATATGCGTATCAAAACAGCTTATTAACGTTGACCAGAAGAAATACTGCGTCTAAAATTGTCCATAGATCCGCTTCCGTAATGATTACGTCGAGATTTTTTTGCGTTTTGTTTTGAAGCACGTGCTATTTCTCGGCACGGCGACGACATATACCAGAAACGAGTATGGCGTAATTCCGTGACGTGCCCGGCAAGGGCGGCTATGAATTTCCGGCCTGCTCGAACCAACTCGTAACGTCTAACGATCTTCTTGCCTTTTGTCCCCGTCGCACGTTTTTCCCCTCGATATCAGAACGACCAATAACTTCGTCTGCAAATCGGCCTTCGCTTTCAGCAAATACCTTAACCTCTCGATCGACCTCGCGCGTAGATTAGGCCCAACCGTTTATCAGCGAACCGCTGCCGATAGTTGCCCTTATTTTAACGTCTATGCCACAGTAATTATATAGCGCTCTATTTTTAAACTATTTTCAAATATACCGACACGATATGCCCGAACGTGGGTCTTCCGCGGCATTTCCAATTTGCCACGGACAATGAGCCGTTAATAATATAGGCACAATCCTCGTCACCCATATTGATCTATTTCCACCGAACGAACGTGAAGTGGCCGCTCGAAATAAATTTTCCCGTTCAGTCCGAATCGTCGGTACCGTGCCCATTCAGCACGTCGGGGCGCATTTACGATCGATGACGCATATCTCAAGGTGGAAGTGGCGCATGATATTTCACGATGCGCCAACGTAGTTCATTTACGGGCGTATCTCGTGCGTCGTCGCTGGCTCCCGTTTATTTTGACACTCGTCCGTGCGCTTACGGTTCCTGCGAGCCATATATGTAACGCGTTGCACCTTTAGGCCGGCTCAGTTTCCTTCTGCTCGCAGCGCAGCATAGTGCGCTCTTACGGAAATCGATCGACCGCTCGATTTTTCTCCGAACGCACGCGACGACCGCAATCTCTCCGCAAAACTCATCGAAACGCCGCACGAGCGTTTATCGGTTGACCAGGGTTGGACACCCCCACCCTCCCCAATAGATTATTCGTGATCGATTTGGCCACTCGCTATCTCGCATAGTCGACCGACGGTGCGACCTACGTATTTTCGTTGGACGCGAACCTCCGTAGGAATGACCTGAATTTCCGGCAGACGGAAATAACACTTGACGGCTCGTGACGATTTTCAGGTCGCGCACAATGAATTTACGTTACGTCACTTTCCTCCTTTGCGCCTTTTAATGCAAGTACGCGCGCGCGGATTCATGCGCGCGCGCGCCTTCGAACGCCTGAATTAGGAGAACATGCTATTTCGGGGTATATCGGACGGTTATATTCGCTCTCCCGCCAAGCAGCTTGCATTTTGCGCGCTTCCCTTTAAAATTGCGCTACTTCGTCGCTATCCACCGAAATGTCGATGTGTGCCGGGTCGGAAAAATCCCAGGACTCTAAATAAAGTGCCGGTGGTCGCTTAATGAAACAGTGACGCATCGCGAATCGTTAATCGGTCGGAAAAATTCATCCCTCCGTTTGATTTCTGGCGCGGATCGTTGATACGATAGAACCATTAACCGGATACGCTCAATGCTGCCAACTTCTAGCGCTCGCTCCTCACTCTTCATCTCTGTTTGCCCGTTTCTTCCTTCGCATACAACCGACCGAAAATTAGTTATCCGCTTTACGAGCCTAGGCATCGCTTGGCAAATTGAAATGAAACTAACGAGCGCTTCGATGACAAGTCTTACGTACACACGTATGCCGCTGGCCTGAATATCGTGCGTAAAAATTAGCTTAGTTCCGTTACAAAAATAGATCGCTCGCGAAGATACCCCATAGACTCTACACGCGATTGTAAGCCGTAGTAATACGTAACGCGTATCTCGTAAACGAGTCGCTTACGTTGTAAGCGGAATTAGCATGATTCGGCATGTTTGAATCGAACATGACTCTCACGCTATATCTCCGTGCTGATCATAGTCTTACCCTATCTCTCTATTCCTCTGCCTCTTCCTTTTTCACTTCCCTCATCCTTCCCTCCGCTCCCCACCGTTCTCTCCGTCTCCCTCTCTGTCCCTCTCATCGAGATAGACCGCGCTTCCGCCGGAAGCGAATATTACACCTGTCTGAGCACGTGCGCAAGGGCACTCCCGTCTAATGGAGCCGCCTTATTCTCGCCTTCGTGCTTTTTACACGCTTAAGTCCGGAATGCGTCGCGGCGGCCACCGCTCGTTATTACAGTACACATTTGCCGGCGTTGGCCCCCGTCTCATCTTTCCGCTCCGCTTTTCGCAACGCGAACCTGATTTTATCGTCTACTCGCATTCGGTACAATTTCGTCGCTTGCGCAATGCGTACAGAAGGCGCCGGCAACATTTCTAAACTTTCGTGCCTTATCTGTCGGTCCTCGCTGGCGGCATTACTGCGCATCACGTGAGAGTCGAAGGAGGACGAGGCTGTCGCGAATCATTGGCTCTCATTATACTTATGAGCCGGGCTTTTTGTACATCGTCGCGTACGTCAGCTTTATTTACCATCCTTGCATCCTGCCCCGATCGGTGCCGATGTTTGCGCAGGTCGGGCATGAGAGCGGGACGCGCTCATTGGCGGTCGGTCTTGCACGGACGATCTTGTTTTCTCTCCATGGTTCATTGAGAATAACTTAGTCGGCGATGATACGGTGCCGGGCGGCACTTTGTGTCTTCGAGAAATAAACGATCGACGCGGAAGTTCAATGCGACCTCGTATCTGCAACTTGGCTTGAAGCGTCAACAGTTTTCAGCATGAAAGGCCATTTGACGTCTGAGTTAAACCTAACATCGCTGCAGTTCTGAAAAATCATTCGAATTATCCGGTCATATCCGTTTTCTGATTCTTCACTTTAGTCCTCTGTTCGTGGCAAATTTAGAACGTAAGAGTGGAAAGCAGTTTCAGCAGCATCTGGGTTAAGTTCGTGGTCAATACTTCGAATGCCACCCTTTTTCTATATCCTCTCGCCTATTTCTGCTGAAGCGGCTTCACGCTCCCGCCATCGGCGTCCGCAATTGCGTTAGTGGCCGGTGGCCAGAATCAGCGCCGCGAAAGAAAAGCGTGGTCACATTTACGCAAGCGGCCGATAAGGATATGGAGCAAAGAGCTATCGGGCGAGCCTGATAAGGAACTATTTTCCGTCTTTGCGCTCGGCGAATTTCGTCGGTCGCTCGTTAAGTGCGTAAACGCTATTGCGAGAGAACTTTTTTTTCGAGTCCTTCACGATTTAGGGACGCGCTCGCCTGATTAGACGCTTGACCCGTTAGACTCTCGAAGAACGCCACTCGAGGCCTGACACGAGATCGGCTTCCCCGATATCGGCGACGACTTCCGTGCGACGAGAAAACTTTCTCTCGCGCTCGTCGTTGGACCAGTTCGAAAATTCGGATCTTGTCCCGAGCCAAGTGTCAATGTACTCGCACCGACGCGCGACGCTGACTCTTTCGACGTCGATCGTCGCGTCGAAGTTCCGTGATTCGCAAGGAACTGGGCTCGAACAGTACTTTCTAGGATTCCATCATTCTGGCTGCATTCGCGAGTCACGTGCTATACGATAACTTAGTTGTTGACAGGAGCGCAGAGTTTTTCTTTCCAACATCGACTTCGCTCTGTGTATTCACGGAGTTAATCGCGATAGTACGTTAAACACGGTTAGCCGTTTTTGTTCCGCGCGTGAAAGTGCACGTTTGGCGACGAAAGAGGCTGCGAGTGTTTGTTTGCGTTGAATTATGATCTCGTCAGAGTCAGGCGTTGACACGCGTTCGCGGGGATGGCAAAAAAGTCATGTTTGAGCAAGGCTCGCTCTGTCCACCCAGTTCCGTTTTTTTTTTTGCCCCCGTGCAATGCCCGGGTGCATAAGGTGCGCGATACTTGCCGCAAATTCGCCGTGCTTTTTACATCGTCGGCCTCGGTATCCGCATTTTATCACGCTAATTTATCAATACTGAACGCTTCTTAATTACCGACGCCGTCGCGCTGTGAAGACTGAACCGCATATCCGGCAAATAAATTTCGCTCCATCGCGAACGGGTTCGAATCGGAGCCACGAAAAAGAACGAGGAGCGCGAAACGGAGTTACGAATAAGAATGGGAAGCGAGGAACGATCCTACGGCGGTAAGGAAGGAGCGAGGCACCTGACGGCCCACTTATGATTAACAGGCCCCGATGCATTTCATTTTTCATCCTTATCGTCGCTCGCTTACGTATTCGACAAGGCTGTTAGACGAGCCATCGCGCCGTAACTTTCTCTCTCTCTGTCTCGCGACTCCTCAACGAGAACCCCTCGTCTCCGCCGAGGATACACGCAGAAGTACATAATACGTTACGGTATCAAGTTTTTGAGTACGGCAACGAGACTCATTGTACGATACAGCCTTGCAAAGTTTTCTCTGGCTCGAAGGCTGCGGAGAAAAAGCGGCTCTCGTGACTCGAAAATCGCTGCTAACGGAAGCGAGTCCGGTCGAGTCGAGTCGAGTCGGTAAATTCAAGGTGCATCGGCGTACGCCCGGATCAGAGAGCAGAGGCCGAAGGTTGCAGGCAGCGGGGCAAGTTGGAGACCTGCGAGAGCCTCGTAAGAACACCGGCGAGCGGGGGCGCGCTCAGTGAAATAGGGCGAACAGGTGCCGAGATATCCGTCGCCGACAATAAGCGTCGGTTATTCTCGCCGCTGATTCGAACCACTCGAGAGTCGGAAAGACGCGAGCGAGCTGAACCTCGGTGGACAACGCCGGACACCGTCTCCCGCTCCTTTTCGAAGGAATCGAAACGAGACGCGTGACTAAACGGTGAAAACGGGCACCCCGGGCGTATCCGCATGATAAACAGTCGAATATGATTATTCGCCCGACGCCCGTGAAAGGCGTCCTTTCTTCGCGCTCCCGTGCCGATGTACGGCCGTGTATTGCACGGGCATCCGGCCAAATTTGGTTCTGAAAAAGAGGATGCCGAAAAGGATCGCATGCACGACTACGCGCGGCACACGGTGGTCCATAATATATATTAGTCGAGCATGAGCGCGCCCTTGGGCCGGCTTCCTGAAAAAATTCTGATCGCATGTAAAGTGGATGCGACCGTGACTCACGCGCGAACCTTGGCACGTGTTCCAGGCGGCCGATGTTACTTTTTAGCCGTAACCTCGCCGGCGGGGCAGAAAAAAAATGGCTGCCTAGAAAATAGACGCTGCCCGCGCTCCGGACAGTGAGATATTTTCGTTTTCGCCGCGTGAAAATATCTATATACATATATACACACGTTGGGAGGGTAAACACGGTGTTCTGTCGCTGATACTTACGGCGGATCGAGTTTGTACGTGCGTGTCGAGGGTGTGTGGGGGTGTCGGTGCGTCTGGCCGTGCCGAGCGGGTGATTAGCATCGTAAGTGCCCTTCTGGCTCCCTGTATACCTGAAACAACGCGTCTTTCGCGTACGAGCAATTACGGTCCGCATTCAGGGAGCGCCCATGAGCGTGTCCCACCTACTGCGAGCGCATTGTCAGCCGAACCGGAAAAACAGATTACTCGCGACTGAGTCCCGGGAAGGGACCGTCGTAAATGAAAGAGCGCTAATTACGTTAGGAGTGTTTTGCATACGCGGCCGCGATCGTTCCCGTATACCTGTCTTCGAGGAACCGGGCAAGACAATCGGACGACGGGGCTCGCATTCCCGGTACGGGCGGACTTAGAGAAACCCGTCGGTGCAACCGGCGAGATTACATATTTACCCGCACTCCGCCCGAAGGCTGCCCGCGCCATGTAAAGCGCACACTCTTGCAGAGCCAGGCCGTGGCCGAAGCTGTCTCTCCTTCGGAATTTTCCTCACTCGGCCGACCCGCTCGCGAGTCTATGCAAAGTTGATCCTATATATACCCGTTATCCGTGGAAATGAATTATAATTTCTCTCCGATACGTGTCATTATCGTATTTCTGCCGCGAAACGGGGCTATCAATGAAGAGTGGTTTTAAATATGCGTATCTAATTGCCCGGCTAGCGCGCGATCTGCGTGCGATGGATGGCGAACGTTAGAGCCCCAGGTACCTCGAAGACGTATCGGGCCAGTAGTTCTACCAGCTAATTGTGCAAGGTGAGATAGTTTTTCTCGTCCCGCCGAGTGGCGGTCGACGGCCGTCGTCCTTACAGAAGTCTTCGATACGGTGAGCGCAGGTGTAACGTTCAGCCGTCGATATCCGTCGATATCCGTTTTGGCCCCCGTAAGAATTCATTGAGAATCTCGAGACCGTGATTTTCTGTGGCGTAGCCGATCGAATGGATTCCACTCGCGCAAACGAGTTTCCGATAAACTCGAGCGTCCACCCGGCCAGACGATCATTAAGCTAACGGTCATTAGGCTCTCTCTCTCTCTCTCTCTCTCTCTCTCTCTCTCTCGTTCCCTCTATCCCCACCGTCGTTCTCTTTTCGCTCTTCATTTTACAGAACCATTTCCCGCGAAGACTCACCGAGTCAGTGCTTCGACGACACGTTCGAAAACCTCGAACGATCCCCGATGCCATTCGACGATTACGATCGCTTGACACACATTGATACCGACCGAGCCTTATTGATGAGGAAGCTTAGCGGGCAATTATTACGCACGCGATTGCGATCGGCAGACCGCCTCTACCGGTCGAAAAAAACAGGGCCGAAGTAGATACCGCGGCCGAATATCGTTCATTGTCCAAGTTCATCGATAACGCCTCGCGCCATTTCCTAATCTCGACGACCTAAATGTTTATCGCCGATCAAATTCCGTTTCGGAAGGCGATTCCATTCGGTCGTCTATCATTCCCGGCTGACCTGTCCGCGAATTCGCGACTTAACGTCGGATTCTCACGCTCATCGACGTACGCGACTCGCACCTACGAAGCTTTTGAACGCCTTCTTTCAACGCCCGCTATAGGACGCACTGAATCAAGTAGAGGCTATAGCCTGACGGGTTACCTAGCATTGACGTCTAACGACTTCATAGAGAGGCTCATGAGGAGCACTCAACCGTCTGTACTTTAACCGCTCCACCGCGGAATCTGTTTACCCGACATTATCTATAGTCGCAATCGCGAAGGAAAACTTATACATTCTTTAGTTTATCGCTCGCTCTCTGATGAAACAGCTGTCAGTGGGTGAACTGTCTAGAGATCATCGCGCGCATCGAATTACGCGAAGCTTGCCGACAATTAAATTTCGCAGGGAGCAGAATCCTTCGCGTTCGCGAATTCGCTCGCTCGTCTGTGGGGGGAGGGCTCCTATTTTCTCCTCCTCTTTTTTTTTTTATAATGGCTCCTAGCGTCTGCGAAAGCGTCGTGCGCGACACAAAAGATCCCTTCTCGACGCCCTCGCCCCGTCTCCCCCGTTGGTCGTCGATGCTTCCCACATATTTAATTATCGCGGGATTGTCCGCCTGGGAGAACGGCTCTATTGTTAGAAAACGGTCGTCAGAAGTTGACGCTCCGACGTCTGCCCGCCTCTACGGACAAATTACCATCAGAATGCAATTGGGTCGTTTTAGCTTATGTATTCGTTTCGTGTATGGTGCCTCTCCTCCCGCTCACCCCAGACTGGTTTGTCGTCTTACCGATGGAATTCATGTCCAACCTATGCATCGCGCGCTCCGTATACGAAAGGAACGAATGAACGGACAGACGGTCGGACGTCTGGTCCGGTTCGATAGATGTGTCTCCGGACTCAGTGCGAGGGAGAGAGAGAGAGAGAGAGAGAGAGAGAGACCACCTTCTTCCGCGGATGATAATAATACGTCAGGCTGAGCCATACGCGAAACGTGCGAATGGTGGGGGTAGGGGGACGTTTACGACCAGCGAAACGTCGTGGGCGAATAATATCGCGAGTTCCCACGACCATGCACTTGGGCGCCGCATTCGAATGTGGAGCGTGTATCGTTATTTTTGACGCGAACTTTGCCGGCGTCGTTGACGTCGTTGACGTCGTCGACACCTGACAAGCCGAGCTGATAGCGGACCTTTGCTTCGGGAACCGACTGGAACCCGATTGGCCGACCCGATGAAGAGGTTACTGTACTCTTACGTGAGGAGCGAGGAAATTGTCGGACCTCGTAAAAATAGACGCGTTATTCTATATTAGCAACGGTCATATTTCACTGTCAGGCAGGGATGTACATTGCGATCGGTGGGAAAATGTACGGCTATTTTTAATGGTTCGACATCTAGCTCCGTACGTGGTGGGCCATGATTTTTTGGTCATCGGTAGCCGTCGTGCGCGGAACTGGATGGAGGAACCATACGTGGGATTAGAGTCCAAGATTAGCAACTTCGTAAGTGGGCCGACGTTGAGAACTCGTTATCTAGCCCTGGTCATTGGCCAGTAGAACGTGTCAAAGACGCGAGTAGGATTGTATAACGAGCCTAATAATAATTGTTATCAAAGACAATTCTACATCGCGCTCCCTCGGCTCATCTAATCACTGGCGGCGAGGAAAAAAATATTTGCTCAAGACCGCAATGGGCTACATTAGCCGCCCGTCAAGTCCCGACACCCGAGTACTTTCACAATAAATCTTCGCGTCTCGTTAGGCGCTAGACAGGCGAGAAAATCGTAGGAAAATTTTATCGTACTGTTTACCCGTCAGAAGTGCTTGACTCGTCCAAGCTCGGAATAGAAAACTTCTGTTGACGGACGGCCGAGCGTGCGCGAGCGTTGCCGCGCGAAACTGTCGGAAATTGCAAAAGGTTACAGTGCAACGTATGAGATAAAATGCTGGCGGTTATCGGACGCCGTCTTAAGTGTCGATAGATAGTGATAATTTTTTAAGAGCACCGACGGCCATGTTGAAAGAGAAGCGAACGAGGGAGCGAGCGCTTCTCACCCCCCCTGGCCTGGACTATCGCACGTTAAAAAGCCGCGCGTCACGTTCGAGCCGAAGTTTAGCCGCGGCTGGGCCGATTTTCAGCGAAATTTACGACGCGACGAGCGATGCGCGGACACGCCAGACACATTTTTCAGTGGCCTCCTCGGGGCGGAACGCACAATCGCGCACAATTGCCAGCTAACGAGACGTACGGTCGGTCGGCACGTCCTCCTCCTTCTTTGCCCCGACAATGCCACCGCGCATTCCACCGCAGTCCTCTCCGCCTTACGTGTTTCCCGATAAATCGAGGGCCGTTCCTCGCGACGAAGCCGCGAGCCGTCGCGGCGCGGAGAGCTTTCGAGCGGCGCGTGTGACATTCGCGCGGGCGACGTTCAAGTGCACGTCGATACTTTTAGCCCGCCCCGATAAGATTCCTCCGAAGCAAAGTTGTGCGTCCGGGAGATTTTCTAAAAATAAGTCATGGCGACCGACGGCGAGCCTCGCCGATGCGCGTTCGCGCGGCGATTATCCGTCGCCCGCCGCTCAATCTTCATTATACGCCGAGACCTACTGCCACGACAAGAAAGTGACACGATCGGCTGGCATTATTTATTATTCGACCGTTCTTATCTGTCGCATTTTCGAGAGGAACGGGACTCGGTCGATCGACGCCGCGGATTGCCCGCGCTTGACACACATCGGCTATTTTTACAACCCGTGCGCCTTTTGAATGAGAATGGATCGCGTCGCAGTCCATTGATCGTCGTCGCGGAGCAGATTACGGATATCAGTTTCGAACGAGTCCGCGCCACCGTCCCTCCCCGCGCTCGGAATCTGCGCTGCGTGCATACACGTCAGCCTGCGCGCATGTGTGTGCGCGCGTCCGTGTTCCCGCACGGAACGCCGGTGCACGATGCAGTTTTGCGACGCGCCATGTGGAACGACTCTTCCGGCGCGTTTTAAGCGTCTCTCTTGCTCTCTCTTACTCTCCCGCTCCTTCTGCTTTCGAGCGCGCACCCGACGGGCATGCCCTCTTCTCCTTGTGTCATTACGCGCGTCCACGCACGAGCAGCGCCGAGCCGGCGATGATAAACATCGTGCCTCGTAGGCCGCAAGTGACTTCTAAGGGACTTACGTAACGCGCACATCGGAGTTTCGCGCCAAATCGCTTCCCCTCCGCCATCTTTTTCACCCCCCCACCTCATCTCAGTTCTCCCTCCACCGAATCTTCCACTTCCCGCTTTCGCTCCTTTTTCCCTTCTTTCATTAATCCTTTTCGCTTTACTCGCTCCATTTTCTTTTTGCCTGCCTTCCTCCTTTCTCTCACCCCCCTCATTTCGCGCCCCGACATTACTCCAATTTTGCCGTTACCCGTCGCTATTACGCCTCGGCGCGCAGTACTCCTATTCCGCCCGGCTCGATTCACGCCTCCGTCTTGATTCTACGTTTCGCACTTTTTACTCATCGCCGACTTTCACTGCTAAAGCGTTACGATCGCTCATCCCCGCCTCGCTCCTAATTCTCACCACTTCGCTCGCCTTCCCGTACTCTCTCGCCCTCTTACACCATTTTTCCAGTAATTTACGCCTGCCTTTTTATTACCGTTATTACGCTAACTCGTCTCCTCTCTTGACACGTCATCTTCCCTCGTCTTCTTTTACTTCCGTTCCGGTTCTTCCACAGACGTTTTCACGATTGGCCTTTCTCCGCGGGTCATGTATCGTGTATTCCTGTCGGTAGTGTACTTGACGTTATGCCAAGATCGTTCGGGCGTCGGTAGTCGGTACAACTTTCGTGTCATTGTCAGCCCATTCGCACCTTCTGTCAGTCAGGATACGCCGACGCCACGCTTTGACAGTCGATACACGATCGAAATAATGATATCCAGAGACTGTAGGCTCATTTCGATACGAGCCGGACGGACGTCGAATGCTAACCGTTCCCCGATCGAGGATTAAGCAGGCGGCATACGCCGACCGGAAAAGTATGCAAACGCGATCGACATCTTTGACTTTTAATCGGGATACTCCCAGGCCGAAGGACATTCTCACCGACGCGGCACGTGTTGTGTCGTAAAAACTTTGAGGCACCCGTGTTTCAACACGCGAAACGATGTCGCCTTTTCCTCTGCCTCTCTCACTCTCTCTCTCTCTCTCTCTTTCTCTCTCTTTCTCTCTCTTTCTCACTCTTTCCGCGCGTTTGACCGTCGACTCAACGGCTTAGAGAAGACACGCGTGCGATCGAAACGAGACATTTGAGTCGACCTCTCCCGCGGTATCCACCCCACGTGCAATCATCGAAAGGTACCTTACGTGACTTTTATCGCGGAGCGTAATGGAAGTTAATCTAGCCGGCCGATTAGTCGCGACGCTTCGCCACGGCTCTGATAATTGCATTCGCACGTCCGTCGTCACGTGCGCGGCTAATTCCTCTTTCGCAACCGAGATCGCGCACCGTTTCGTCGCCTCGTGGGAAAGTGATCGGCGTCAATCGGCATTGTCCGCGACCATTTTTACCCACCGCTTCGAAAGTACATCCTCGAATCGATCGGTGGATCGTTATCCGGCGTTAATCCGCGATCGGATACGAACCTCGATAGTTGGTAAAGATAGCGGCCGAATTTGTCTCTAGAATCGCCTAATATATCGCAGCTCAGGCTCTATCTGAGAAGCTCGGCCGGCCGATTGGGAAAACTTATCGCGAAACGTAGCGTAACGGCAGGTACTCGAGGGGGAGCCGTCTTGTTGAATATTTATTGAGCGATAGGCGACCTGCCCAGAAACGGACGTGGAACACAGGCGTACCTGTTTATCGGGAAATGCTCGCCGAGATTAAATCGATCGCTGTTCCCTGTGGTACCCGAGACTTAACGAATTCCCGTGGCCCCGGCGACGATTTCGGTGTCCACGGACTTTTCTAATGATCGCGCACGATTGGGCCGAGATTATCGTCGAACTGTACGGACGGAGCTACTGGCCAATGCCGCGCTGCTCAGCCTGCCACGGCGTGAATAAACATTCGGAGTGATTTACGGTTATCGTTGGACTGGCCTTATCGTCCCGTCTTTATCGCAAATATTAACGTCGGTTAAAAAGTGCTCGCCTGTCACCGCCTTCGACCCGATAAAAGTCGCCTTCGGGCCCCGATTGATAACGCACCCCGGGACGATCCTCTTCTCGACCCTCACCACCGATTTCGACCCCGACTACTTTCGCGGGCCTCTCGAGAAATCCCGGGCCCGAGACTGTCGCGCGAGCGCATGTTGGCCGAGCTTGTACTACGTACCGGCAATTATCCGACTAGCCAGCGTCAAAGCCTATGACGTTACGCAATCCTGAGTTATCGGTGCAAAAGAAACGTATCCATCGGCATGAAAATGCGAGTGAGTCCAATAACCTGGCTGGAGCCCCTGTGTTATGTTCGACGTGAGTTATCGACCTGGCTCGGCAGTTAACTTTTAACGTTAACGAAATCGTTTCTCGTGTACAGGCTGCCCGAAGATTCGAACGTCAGTATTCCGTTTCAACGGTCGAAACAGTTTCGCTGACTTTCGAAAAATTAGTGTATTCAAGGAATACTCATTTTTTCAATTAAGAAATATTATGAACGATAAGAAAAGATGACAGTCAAAAATATTGGCTACATTATAAGCACGTGCAGTATCTTAATTATGTCATAAGCGGATAACTGAATCGATGGCCGCCCCAGAGAGGGGGCGCGCGCGCGCGCGGTGCTGGCGTTTTCGATTCAAAATAATCAGCAGAGCACGCTGTAGAAACTTAGCCCAGTACGATACCCTCTGTCATAGCCTTGTAGGACCAACGCGGGTGTCGGTTGGTAATTATGTTAGTAGATAGCGATGAAAAGCTTACGAATGAAAAGTCAACTCGGATGTAGGCTAGTCGATAACCTCTCGAGGAGATCTACGTAATAATACTGCCCGTCAGCGCGTTGTATCAAATGTAAACGTGTTTGTTTGACGTCCGGCAACGAACTGGATGGCAGAAAAAAAAACACGATCCCGAAGAAGTCGAAGATGCTACATACGCTCCCCGGACTCCTTATACCCCGCACGATTTACGATCCGCAGGCGAGTCTCACGACGATAACGAGCGAGCCGCGACAAATTTATTGTACCACTTCGATACCTTCACCCACAATCTCCTGCCAACTCCCCCGATAATGTGCATCTCTCGTCTAAGATAGTAACGCCTTTGAGCAGCCTGCGGCCCCATGCACGACCGTGCTCTCGCAGATCGTTGCGAGCCCGAAGCAAGCCCGGAAAGCGGCAGCGGAACTCTGGTCATTGAAAAAGAGCGAATCCTCGTTTCAATGTCCGTGATTAATGTCCCGCGTCTGTTTCGCGCTTCGAGCCGACAGATACCGTAGCGCCCCCGTAATTGCGGCTATTCGGCGGAAAGAGTGAGCCATTCCGGACTATTTTCGTCCCACGGGTTGGCGCGGGCCGCCGCGAAAAAGTGTGTTATATAGAGGAGAGCTACCGCTACACGCGCTTACACAGATATCGCGGCGTGTATGTGTGTATGTTTCAGTGCGTGTGCACGCCAGTCGGCTCTGCATAACGCTCGGCGCATAACGCTCTCGGCTACTACCGCTACCGTTACTACCCGTCGCTCGTACTACTATTAATACTGGCCCGGTGCGTTCGCTACCATTGCATTCTGTCTCTCCAGTCCCCCCGCCACCCCCTCTACCTCGTCTCCTGTCACGCTAAAGAGTCGCTCGTCGCACCTCGTGCCTCCTTCATGTGACTCGATTGCGTCTCTGCCACGAGCACGCATAGTTCGCTGTCGCGCAGAGACGCGCTGGATGAGATCGCGGATAGGTTGACGTCGTATGTGTACGTACTGTGTTGTGCCAGGCTGGCCCGACAATGCACGCCCCGACGTAGCTGAACGCAATCCGATCGTATAGTTTCGGCTTTTTTTATTCGGTCATACGACCGATCTTGCAACAGGACCTTGTTCTCGTCGACGTTCGATAGAGTCTTACGGCAGTTGCAGTTATCGCTTATCGTACAGTATCAATTATATGGTACTCTAGCGCCGTTAATTGATTCTCACGTGACTTTACGACGCAGATAGTTTCTGGGCTGATAAAGAGATTATTGTTGCACTGTTATTGCAGATAAGCGTAGAGTTCGATGTATGTTGCGCGCCGGCGCATGGAACCTGATTGTCGGTTAAGAGTATGTGGGGGTTGAGGGATCGTTCTCCTTCTTTCGTGAATTTTCTCTGGGGATACGTAATTGACGATCTGACGAAAGGGGATACTGCGTAAGCGTCGTCGGTGTGATTAATACGCCGCTACTTACGCCGTTATCTTCCGTCTTTACTCTTCAATTTGCACATGGGTACAGTATTCGTGCCTTGGGTATTTGTTACATGTCGGGCCACGTCGTCCGACATATCCGCGGTGCGTCACGAGAGATTCTTCTCGACCTCGCCGTTGCCAAATGTGCGCTGGACCAGCGAGTTCAAATTGCGTTCGATGTGCGTCAATGCACAAAGAGACCACGGGTTCCGACCGCCGGCGCAAATCCGTGAATATTTTGCCGCATATTAATCCCGACCCAACTTCAAGCCGCACGATCGTAAATCCGCGGCCACGACGGAATCGTTCGGTAAGATTTTATGACAGTGCCGCAAGGACTTATGGAAATTCCGTGTATCTTTATCAATCGTTTTTCTCCTCGGCAAAGTTCTGAGGGACGGTCGTCTTCCGCTCGTGTCAATTTACTTGTCGGTAGGAGCCGCTTGTAACATGGAGTGTGTATGGCCGGTATGTAACCAGAGACATGCCGGATGAGCGGCGTCCGCATAAGTGCGTGTCAGTGCACGGAAAGATTTATCCCGAATTATTTTCGTCTGCGTCGCGTCGGGAACCCGCGGCTCTCCGCCGGTGATGAAAGAGGGTGCTACGTAACGCGAGTCTCTCGGCCGGCTGGTGTAACTGCACTTATCATTATTATTACTGTCTAACACCTACTACGCCTACAATAGGCCGCTCAAGAGTCCCCGATTTATTTGTAATAATTTCCAGCTTATCGCAACGACCGCTCGTCTTCCACCACGGAGACGACGGTCTGAAAATGTCAGCTCACTTAAATTCTGTTACGTAAAGACGATGTCAGGCTAATCGATATTTCTTGCCGTACTTTCGTTACATTTTTAACGTACATAACTCATTCCGTATTTGCATAGTAGTAGATCCGCGCTGTTAGTCTATTTCGCAGAGATAATATTTCGCATAATTTCTTTCTAGGTATTTAATAACAAAATCAATCTTAATTCTAATTCCTCTGCTTGTTTGATGTTAATATCTTTCCGCACCATCCTCGTTTCCCCCAGATCCGCACGCGAGGCGACCTGACAGATGGCGTGGACCAATGTACACACGTGCAAAAATTAAAATTCGCCCACAGAAACTGCTGAGCGCGATCAACGCGGGTTTAATTCACGGGAGGACGGAAAGAACAGCCGGGGTGGCAGAAAGGGGTGGGAGGGGGATGAGAAAACGCTCTCGGCCAAGTGCAAGCGTTAAAATTTTTGCCCGCGCACGCCTGACACATATACGCCCACCTCCCGTCCATCCGCGTCTTCTTCCTCCTCTCACGTGCTCCTCTTCTCCATCGTCGGCCTGATCGTGATTCAGACGTCGGCGTCGTTTAGCACGCCCGATTAACCGCCGTCCGCCTTCGAACAACATTCTTGCGATTTTCTCGCCGTCCAAGAAGCCCCAGTCCCTCGAAAATTCCGTCAGCCGTGGAATTTCTACGAGCGTAACCCAAACGTCTACGCCCGACTCTCCTTTTCTTTCGCGCTAACGATCCCCGCCCGGGTGACCGAGAATGCGTGAAATTCCTGTCTCTTTGCTCTCTTCCGCGCGATTGATGCAGAATAGACGAACGCCGAAAATCACGTAATCGTACTATTTGCAATGCGATATCGACTCCCTGCCGCGAATTCGCCTCAAAATAGCTAAAGCAAACGGGATGACATAATAAGCGTAACGCAGCATTAACGTCGAACAAGGTCGACACATGTGCCGACCAATCGTCGGTGGGTCCCTCGCGGACGTTCTTGCTTCGTCAAACAAAAAAGACGACTGTTTCTGCAACCTTTTATTAATTCGACTCAGCGAAGAGGTTGCCGGAGGGAGTGGCACTTTTCTTCGCTGAACAGGCGAGGAAGAGTCACCTAACGCTTCCTATCGAGCGAAATCTCATATTTATAGTGTATCGGATTCGCTGGGAGGACAGTGAATTTTCTCTTTCGTAAACGTTGCCACCGAACGTTAAAATCTAAGTTATTATTAATGAAACCGCGGAAACGCGGGCGGACTATAAATAAGGGACTTTTGGCAAACATCTTTCACTCGTCTCCTCTCCCTCTCTTTCCCCGCTTTGTCAGATTTACGGAGTCGTACTCGCCGAAAAACAATGTAACACGTTCGAACATTGTCGCGCGAGCCATCCCAAACGGTGCACACTGTATCCTCGCTGTACCCGGTCACGGCATATTATACGACTTTGCGTTTCACTTGTACGTCTGCCAATTACGGCTGACATTTTTACGACGGCCACCGGTTCGCGAGAAGCGTCATACGCGCCGGATGAAATTGTTTCGTACGTGCCTACCTACCGCGAGCGTTAGAAAACAAATGCACGACCTCGAGGCACAGTTTCGACTTTTGCCTGGCCGACACGAGGAAGGGAAAGACATTGAATCGTCCGAGACAGAGACAGCGATGTTTATTGAAATCGTCGACTAATCCCTACTGCGTCGTGCACTTCGGACGTCGATATACACGCTCGGCGAGTAAATACATGCCGGCCAATCATTAACGTGAGAGTGCCGGACGATTCGCGACTCGGTCTCTCGAGTTCAACTTCATTAAGCGGAACGGCGCTACGTTTCCGTGCGCGTACGACACGCACACGCGTGCACTGCCGTCCGAGCGGGGAGTCGAGTATGCGCGGCAGAGACGCGCACACGCACGAGGGCACACGGCGACAGGCCGCAACACCCGTCTTTTCTTGGCACCTAGTCCAAAACCGTTGGGATGGGTCATGCTTCCGCATAGTCGCCCGATTGACGGGCTTTTATATGCGATTTGCATCGGCGGCAATCGGCCCGGCGGTCCACAATGAAATTTTTGGCCTCGCCGACGACCGCCTGCCGATCCTCCGTCGACGTACACAGTGGCCGCGTATATATAGAAGCCCGAAAGACAGAAGGGACGATCTTCGCTATTCGCGTCCGCGGGCTTTATTCATTCTTTTTTTCCCGGGGCGAGGGCGATTTTCGGCGGATAATTAAAGACACGGCCAGCTGAGTTATCGGACTACTCTCTGCATTGGCGCGGACGGCAAGGACGCCGCCCGCCGACGTCCGCGCTCAAACGACACGGAATGATAAACATTAATATTTGTCGCGATAAAGTCGATTGACAAACGGCCGATTTCTATGGCCAACCCGGCTAGGAGAGAGAGACGTCCGGCGGCTGTTAAATTTAGCGTAACCGCGTTTAGCGCGCCGCGCTCGTTTTAGCCTTCGTCCATGGAGCATATTGTAAGCGGAAGCGTAGAAAGCGGCCAGAAGTCGATTGACTGACAGACGGATGGTCGGCCGACTCCCGGGGACCCGGCGTTTTACTTGGAGAGTTGACAATGGGCGAGCAATCGGGATCCTAAACGAGGATCGGTGATCGCTCCGTCCTCCCAGAAGAGGATTGAAACCTTCTTCGGGACTGCCGCGAGGAGTCCAACGCTTGAGACTTTCACCTTTTCGATTCTATCCGGCTGGCGACGGATCGTTTGAGCGCGTCTCACGCGGGGCCAGCTTCTAAAAGCCGCGTCTAAAATCGTACCTGACCTACGCGGAATGCCCTGACATTTCTCGCGCGGACCGAACGGCACTCGTTCATGAGACGGGGCAAGTTCCTTCGGCCACTACGGACCTCCGGACACGCACCTATCACTCGCGTATCACACATACCCTGTGGTACTCCTCTTACCACGCACCCCGACTTACCCCTCTCGCCAATGTACACCCGGGAATCCTCATCCTTTACCGCTCGCCGCTTACCCATCGGCCTGTGTCAAAGACCCGACGACAGACGGACGACTCTACCAAGATTACGACTACATTCTGCTAGCTTCAGTCGTGATGGGAATCAATTTTCAAATTTTTCCCTTTCGAACTCGTACTGCTTGTATCATCTTCCAGAATACAACTGTATGCACATTGTATACAAAACAGGATTACACCGTTCAAATGCCCAGAAAATAGTTTCTTTCGATTGCTACATTGTTTTACGTGGCCTAACGAGACTTTTTACATAATTAGACATTATATCGGGTTATTATACACTATTTTACAGCATTTTACGTTACTACACATTATTATAAATTATTTGTGTTATTTTCGGGGTTTAGTGAGACAAATGGGCATTTTAGTCCCTATTCAATATATCTTTGATTAACTTATCTTTATGATACGACATTGAACGATCAAGAAACGGTACCTTCTTCTTTTACAAGCAATCGAAAGTTACATTGAGAATTTTCATCGGTTCAGGGCCACTTTTGATCATCTTATTCGACTACGCCCTTTCACAATTTTAGTGGCGGATCGCAGCAAGCTTCTCGCTGCGAACACTTTATCCAATACCGCCCGATAGCGTGTCATTTGCATTTATCATCGGGATACAATGGAGCTGACAATAGATCGTTAACCCGACCGACGAGCGTAGTGCGACTGCAATCAATTTCCCGCAATAAACCTGTAGCCGCGGACGCACTCGATACGTTTCTGCGCGTCCCATCGCCAATTGGGCCGCGGTAATTGCATCTAGCACTGAGAACGGCGCATAAATCGTGGCAGGAGAGTGCTCGGAGTACCTGCCGCCAATCGACTTTATTTTTGCCACTGCAACTTTGATCGCCAGTCGTGCGACGTCGCCTGACAGTCCTGTCAGCGTGCGAGGTGGCGCGATAAAATAAATCGATCGCAATCTCTACATTGTGCGACGGCGCGCGTCTCGTGGCCAATTGCATTTTGTTGGAATGCAGGTGAGCGTACAAGTGCGCGCGTACGATCCGTTCATACGTGCATAGTTGGACGGCGGCGACGGCGACGCAGACGACGTCGAGGCGTAGGTCCGATCGATCACATGCGAAATCGTCGTCGCGCCGAGCGCGGACACGCAGGCGGATGTATCATCCGTCTTACTCAGGGAATATGAGGCTCGTCAGGCTGAAATCCAAAACTCTCGGCCGAGAGCATTGTCGGCACACGTAAGCAGTTGGAATTTGACGGTCCGCTTTGTGAGAAACAATTTCGCGTCGATTTATAGGTAACGCAGGCGACCGTTTACCTATTTCATTTTCGCATCCTGAGTACGTTATGTCAATAGGGAGAGAGATCCTTGCAAAGAATATTATTTTGTACCTGTTTCTGAGCCAGGACTCATACACTGTAACCTTGCGGCGAAAGGCTACAATGTGTAAGCCTTCGAGAGTCCTCGGCTACATTGTGGATAACCGCAACGGCAATGTATCGACTGACTCATCATGGTTCGTTGTCGCAATTTGAGCAAAACATCCAAACAACCCGAGCGGCCAATGGTCAACAAGCCGGGGGGATTAACGCTCGATACACTCCACTGGCGCGGGGACCGCAAGTTCGTTCTAAGTTAAGACAAAAAAATATTTGGCTCATCGTTCCGAGCGTGTTCGCGGCAGAGCGAAAGGGAGAAAGAAGCCGGGAAGCCACCCATGAGGATGATCCGCAATTTATGGCTCCAAAACGTTCGTGGCCCTGCCTCGTGTCGGGCGGCGAAACTCGCCTAACGTCTCCTTTTTCCGCGTGACACCTACGCCCACGCTTTTGTCACCCGGAAATAGCTACGTCGATCGTCACCCGCACTTAATTAGCGTCAGCGCCGCCCAATGGCACTTCGGCCTGCCTAATGTCTCACGCTCCGCAATATATCACGAGCTTTCCGGCCGAACGCCTGTCGGGCCGAAAAATAGAAGGAGACCCCGCCGACGAATCGAGCGTTCCGCCGACGATTCTCGCGCGAGGCGAAACTTGGACGAGGAAGGAGCGCGCGATCCTCGCCGGGTTCCAAATTCGTATTCTGGCAAGCGGCGGCCAATCAGAAACAAAGTATAGGTGACAATGTACCTCGTATTTTCGCGCCCACGCAATATGGCACGAACGTCCGCAGACTCGTGCGCCTTCGCGCGCCTTCTCTGTTCGGACGATGGCTTTGTCTCTTTTCGTCGGGACCGACGAGCGCGCGAGGGAGGGGAGGGGGGAAGAGGTGAAATTGGTCGGGAATTTGTCGGGCATAATATCGCGCGGCGCCCAAAATTACTGCGAGCCAGTTCTCGCGTGTGCTCGCTGACGCCAGGCAAATAATCCTCGGTTCCTTAAAGCCAGCCTGGCAGTTGGCTCGGAAAAGCTGACGTTCACTTCGCCCGCTGGCCTTAATCGATTTTAAAGTACGGGCCCACGCGCGCGCGCCTCGTCGATTGTCACTCGCTCGGCCGAGTCGAGAGATCGCGGATCGTGTACGGTTAAGAACTCGGCGTTCGGCTTCCGGTTACGCAGATCGATGAAAGAGCGTTGACGAATATTTGGAAGCGCGCCAGGGCCTCGGATTGCAGCGATGACGGTCCGATCAACTTGCGAACGCTCAATGCACTCTCCTTTTATGTCACACTTCCGCTCTGGATCCGTCAAGCTGCAAAGATCGTATCATTAAAATTTTTCCCCTTCATGTTCTACTGCACTTTCCGTACATGAACAAACGATATACGTCATAGATCGATATAAATGAAAGTATCGAAGCGTCCGCTTATTTCTACAGGCCATTTAGAATATGATCCTCGCGCTAAACGGACCGCAGTCGACGTACGCCGAGCGACAAACGTTTACCCCGCGAAAAGAGAAACTTCGATATGTCAGTTAGTCAGCACCTGACGCCTCGGAGCGCGCATTCAGTCAGCGCGTGCCCGGCCGGCCAGTCTCATTGGCCCGTTTAAACTTAGAATCGATATTAAAAACCCGAACGCGCCTCGCTCGAGCCGTCAGTCGTCCCGTACTACGGACTCGTGAATGTAACTTGAGCGCGCGATCATGAATGATGAACGGACGGGGTAAACTTAGAATGCGACGCTAAAGAAATGACTCATTGTCCGTTGCTCTGCAGTTTCTATCAAGAGCACGGAGACGTAACGTGGGCGGCAGCGGCTTCCGGCTTCGATGATTCCAGTCCTACGCGGAATTGCCACCTTCGCCCGCGCAATTAGTACGTACTTCCCTTCAAAAGCATCCATGAATAGCGAACTGCGTAAGAGGTAGTGGCGTGTAGGGCACAGGAAAAAACAGGTGAACACGCGAGAGGAAGACGATCGTCGTCCGGCAGGCTCAAACAATTGCACAACGCCAGCGGCGACGGCGAGCGTGCAGCAGAGTAAACCGTAAAATCAGTGTTAAGCACACAGAGTAGTCCGCACGTTACTGAATGCCGCTCTCCTCCCTTCTTCCTTCCGACAATGCAGCCAGACGCGCGAACCCGAAGCGAGCGTCCGAGCGTGCGTCCGAAGCGAACGTCCGACCGAGATCCGTCGACATGCGCTCCGACTCGCATAACGGGAGGAACGGCGCGCGCGTTCACGTGCGAACCGCCGAAACGACGCGAGAAGAATTCGATCCCGGCCGAGGCGGCGAGATGCGGACGAAAAAATCACCGATGCAACCCCCGACGCAGAATGAGCGAGCGGGCGGGAGAGCGGCCCGGAAAATTTCAAGCCGACACCCGGTAGAGCGCCTGCGTCCCTGATGATGCTTCTGTGCCACCGGCGCTATATTTAAACTTGGACTTTACCGACGCCCGAGGTCGATTCGCGAACCACGGCTCTCTCCTCTCGTAGTGGTCCTCGGCGTCGGCGTCGTTTCGCGCCTGCGTCGCTCTCCAATAGAAACACGCATTCACGGCGTTCGCCGCGTATTCTCCGCCGTATTCACCGCCGTATTCACCGCCGTCTCTTCCCCTCCGCTCTCGATTTCTATCTCTTTCCCTCTCTCGCTCCCCCTTTCCCTTTCCGTCCTACTCCCTAGCTTCCCTTTCAAACCTTCCCGTCCGCCCTCCCCCCCGCGCGCCTCTTTTTCTCATCCTCTCCAACCTGCCTATCATCGCACGAGAGTCTTGTAAGTAGGCATCCCGCGTCTCTATTTCCGTACGTACGTAGCTAGGACCAGGGCATAAGACTACAGAAGGTGCATACGCGTCCGGTGCGCCGTTGAATTTGCCATCAGATAGGGGCGGCAAAGCTGGCACATTTTTCCTCCGACCGTCTCTCCCGACGTCGTTTTAACGAGCTCTCCGTTTCCGATGACAGGCTAATTACGCGAATTTCCGTCCACGAACCCCCCTCATTCCGCCTATCGCATACTATTACTTAGTAATTCCATTCGATTTCACGTGATCTTCGCTCATAACTCGGCGACTGTCCCGATAATCTCAACAATTTCACGTAATTCGAGTCTGCGGCTTAGGCTTTATATTCTTGCTCCTTCCGATACGTCAGCGTGCACGCTTGCCATTTGCGCGGGCGCGCGCGCGCGTGGCTTGCGGTCCGGGCGAGCGTTCGATTTATCCGCTCATCATCCTGCCCGGCGCCGCGCGCATTCGTTATGACGTTACAGCACGCTGTCCGTGATTACTCCGCAGGATCGTAACTGCCATGAAGCCGCGCTTCGCGGGCCTCATGGTAGGCCCGGATACGAGCGACGATAATTTATAAGCAGCCGTACGCGCGCGCCCGCACGCCCATGCCGCCGCGGCTACACACATTGTGTGGCGACATCCTCGTTACGTGGGTTATCGCGAGGAAAAGCGTAGTTAAGATGCGTCTTACGTATCCTTAGCGAGCGAAGGAGCGCGGGCGCAACTGTAGTTACGAAACTTCTCACGAGCCACCTTCCCGTTCGTACGGCTCGCCGAAGGTCAGACGGTGTCGGGTTATCTGCCACCGATATCGGTATATTTATTTTCTGCCCTTATCGTGCCGCCTATCGTCGGCGCTAAGTTTCTCAGGACGACCGCAAGCCGATAAGGTCCGATGTAAAGATTTGAGGGAGCGATGGAAAAAAAAGTGCTCCCTAAGAAGAGCTTTCACGCCCCGGTCTCACTTCCGCACGAGGGTGAGCCGAGGGGTGGGTAGTTCGGTTCGCAGGGTCCCTGGTACCTGCCTCGTCGGCGATGGCTGTTCCTGTTTTGCGGTGGGAAAGCAAGCTGATTGTCGCCCGTTCGGGGAAATGATATTTGCGCGGTCAAATCGGCGAATCGAACGTTTGCGGATAGATCCGAGGAAATGGGCGGGACGAGTATTTGCGGAATGAGCAGGATATTTGTCTATTTTCGCGACGTGATGGGAAACGGTTCTTTTTTCTTTTTTCGCCCGAGTCTACCGCGCGTACGGTACATAACTGACGTTTACGTAATAAAATGCATGTCTGTACATTGAGGCGCGCGTCGTACGTGCGAAACTTCTATAGTTATGCGTTCGCGGAGAAACGTTTCTTTGAAACGCTCGCGAGCGAAGGTTACGTATTGTAGAGGACTCGTGTCGTCAGACTTCACGCTACTTTGCGTACGTTGAATCATTGAGACGTATTAGTGACGTTGTGTTATCGCCGACAATTAACGGTTGATTATGTGTACATGTTGCGTGTGCGCGACCTGGTCTCGTGTCGTCATGTCGTACGAATTACGGCATCGGCGTACAGAAAACGGGTACAGCCGACACTCTCTTTCAACGTAGTACGTTCGAAGTTCAATACCGGTTCAAGCATTTTCATAATATTCCGCGAAAATGTTGATCAGATCGGAACTACTACCCGCTAATCATATCCTACTACCCGACAATTTCTGACGTTTTGCACGATTATAATCGAGGTATCGATTCATGCCGTGATTGAGTTGTATGAAAAAGCGGATGATGAGCGATTTTCGCGGAGCGATCCGAAGCAACATCTACCGTACATCCCTCCCAAGTCATCCCCGTTCTAATTGGGCCGTACAGCCCCCGCAAGACGCACGCTGGCCCGTGAAGAAATCACTTTACGCCGGTCAGCTAACCAGAGGCTCAAACCCGCTCGTCCGCTATCCACAATTTACTTAAACCATTACGAGGAGGCCTAGCGGACTTACACGAGGTATTTAGAGGCGGACCACTAATCGGCCGAACGACTATGGCTCTCGCGAGCCAGTCCGGCTACGGCGATCTGGTTTACATGCAAAATCGTGGCGGAGGCCGGCAATAAGCTGGATAGGGAAGCCAGAAGAAGGATACGCAATTTGCGATGCTCGCTCCGGAGCCGATAAGTGTGAAAATTCCGTCCGTTCAATGCCGCCCAAGTCCTTTCAGGCCGCGCACGCCGCGTCGAAACTCGTCCGGCCGAGAAAGGAAGGAGAGGCTCCCCGTACGTCGTACGTAATCTTTTGTTACCGCGGCCCTTTTGTACCTGCCAGGCTTTAAGAAGATTGGATAAGCGTGCTGCCGCAGCGGGACGCAGACCGCAGTGGCCGGTAATGTTGCAGTTCGACCGGCCGGTGATAATATTTAGCCGCGGCCAGACGACGCCTGGAAGCGAACGCTCTACGGAGCGCGCAGAGGCGAGAAGCGGGCATTTAACGTTTGCATTTACCGCGACGGTGCGGTTTTAATAGTCAGATAAGCGCCCAATGGGCCGGCGACATAATTGTGCATTATCGCCCGCGGTTGGAAATCCCGCAAACGATTCTCGTCACCGGTATCACTCGGCCACTGGTGCAACAGCCGCTCGCGTAATAGATCGACTCCCGCTAAATTCGCCCTCGAAACCTGGCACCGCACGAACAGGGCAACTGAAATATATGTCCCGCGCCTCTCGTAATCCGCACGGCGCTCGTTAAATTCACGCTTCGCAGCACGCGCGGTGCGCGAGGCGACGGACGCGTAACCAGACGTAATCATTCTTTCGTAATGTACTGATTTACGCCGTTCTCGAGGAGGCCTCGGAGATCGGTAGGATGCGACGCGATCTTCGAGTTTATTGAAGCGCCGCGAAATTCCGTGAGATTGAACGGTCTCGCGATCGTAAATAATCGCTCGCGGCCGTTCGCGAAGGTTCGCTCGCGAGAGCGCTCGTCGTTTTGCTCCGACCCCTCGTGAAATTCGATTCTCCGGGCGACGAGGCGCGTCAGTATTTCAGCGTCCTCTATCCCGGGGGTATGCGGACGACGGGACCTTTTCTCCGCTGTAAAATGAGAAGCAAGTACGGGGAAGGAGCGCGTATTACCTAGGCTGGAAATAGGTGCCTTAAGAGAGTGAGTGGAGCAAGTCGGGCACGCGCTCCTCTCTCCGTCTGGATACGTCGACGACGACGAGGACCGAGACGACTAGGGCTACGACGACGAAGACAACTGGCGAAGCCGACGACGACGACGACGACGACGACGGCGGCGGCAACGACTGCGTGCGCCGGAATTCAAGCAGTATTCCTCGCGAACGTGCACCGGCCTAACGGGCGACTATTTTCGTTCTCGGTGTTGTTGTACCTCGCGTGGTGCGTAATGCAGGTCGCGGTTACCGACGATGAAAAAGGAAGGAAGGAGGTACTCGACTCTCTCGCTCGCGCCTTCGTAGAGCCAGGGAGGAAAGGAGAGAGAGAGAGAGAGAGAGAGAGAGGAACGGAGAAGGAAGAGAGACGGACAGAGGGCTCTAAATTTAAATTAAGCTCTTGAGTCTGACGCGCGTCGAACGTGGATCAACGAACGAAACCGGCTAGTCCTATTCTTCGGCCCCGCTCCTTGCGCCCATCGGCGGCCTGCTCGTTTTGACATTGACGTTGACGGCGAGCGCCGAGATGAGACAGATGTCGTCGAACTTTTACCCCGACTGCGGCCTTCCGCCGGGGATCAGAAATCACTTTCACGGGAGGACCCCGTCTCCCTCTGCCCTTCGCCGTGGCCGTATTTTTCTTTCGTGCCGCGAGTGTTTTTACAGTGTGATTCTTCAAAATAGTATTCTGACCGACGCTTACCGACCTCCTGCGATTATGGAATCCTCGTGCGGCATGGCGATGCCCGCGCGCATTTATATATATATATACCGCGGTCGCCGTATAAATATGCACCCCCTCTTGGAGGTCAGAAGTTGACCCCATCCCTCCTCTCGCAGCACTCGTACTCCTCGAGGCGTCAAACTTCTTCTCCCCTTTCTTTTCCCCCTTGAACCCCGTGACTTTTTTTATCGGCTCGCATCTTTAAAATAGGCTCCGTGGCAATCGTAGACCTCCTGCAATTATGAATTCCTCATGCGGGATCTCCCGTAACGTTATATAGACGCGTACCGTGACGCTCACGAGTCACATGTATGTCACGTGTGGCGCACTCTGACGCACCGGAGCTCGTGGTACGCAATTAAATTGAACGTCAGCCCCGCCGATTTCGTTCTCGCCCAGGTGCACAACGGTCAAAATAAATGTCTCTTACTCCCCCCCTGCGCCGTTCGTCACCCTGTCCGGCCGATTGACGCTTTATTACATAGTGCGCTGATATGTGAGTCAATTTGAAACGCACCGCGCGTAATAAACTAGAATTATCCTCGCTTTGAAAAGTCCGTCCAATTCTCGCGCGCGCATTTGTGCCCGGTCTGCCAGCAGAGACCGACGCTTCCGCGAGAGTTTGCTAGTCGGCGATACACCGGTCAGCTTCGATTTTTCGTACCGGATAAACCTGAAGTCAGCTGGATTTATCTCTGGCCCTCCCTCGAGGATCGCTCTCCCACTCGCCAGTTCGCGCTTTCACGCCCAGCGAGCTCCCATTACGTTCGCGCGCGACGGTCACGACTAATTACTTTCACGCTTCGCGGGCCTGCTCGCTCGTTAAGTGCAGGGGCCCCCGATATTGATTGTGACAGTTACGACTGCCGCGGATCGAGAAAGTTTACGAGTTCATCCCGTTGCGCAATCCCGAAGGCCGAACGGCAGCGCTTAGACGCGTCTGGCAAAAAAGAGACAATTACGTACACGCTCACATACGCGCTTGGCACGCGGCTTAACCTGCCTCGGCTAGAGAACGTACAAGTGTTACCCCCGCTTCCGCGTGAACTGTCGTCGAAAGCTTCCCGAGTCGAAAAGTTGGTCAAATTAAAAATTGAACAAATATTTGACCAGTGACGTAATCGTGGACAATTCTCTTAGCGCGCTCGAACGGTGGGTCATATTTACGCGCGCGCGTGACGCTCGACGTTAATGAATTGACCCGCGTCGAATGGGAGAAAGACGGATGACGCGATTGACTGAACACGCACTCGTTAGTCGTACCTTTGCCCGCTCGCTTCCCCTTTTCGGCCGACATCCCGAGTGTCAGTCTACGCCGGGCTTATGTGCGTTGACACTCGTGCCTCGTTCCCCGACGTTGGCCTCTCGAAAGCGAGCGGCACCACCCGTTTCATTGGTCGATTCCACCTGTCGTCGTTACCTCCTGAGCCACATTCCTGCTCAACAGGTTGTCCACCCTCGTCATAAAGATCACCGGCGGCGATACGCGGCCTTTCGGCCGTAAACCCACCGCCGAGCATTTAATCGTGATTTTCCGCCAAAAACGGCTCCCGCCCAGCTCTTCCTCCCCTAGCTACGCGATCGATTCTTTGCCGAGTGATGAAAGTTTCGCGGAGCGTTCCTAGAAGAAAAGTTTGGTGCTGCAATCCGAAACTCGCAACCGCAGGTTTTATGACGTGAAAGTAGGCAAACACCTAGGTACCTTAACCTGGCGGCAGACCGTGCGTTTATCAAGGCACTCTTATCGCATCTGTTAATTAAGGTACGACGCTTTCCTAGACGAGGAGGGAGGAGGAACGAAACGTTCCAGTATCGACGTGTACGCTTGATAAAGGAGTCGCATCGTCCCTGTTTGCCGGAGGAACGAGCCTCGAAGGAGTTCTCTGTTGATTTTCAGCTCTCCCTTGAATGCTCCAGTTTGCTCTGGCTCCCCACCCTCTATCGCGTTCCGACGATAACCGAGCCGCGAGATATTTACCTACGCGCGTACTACCTCGTCAGGATATACGTATCTCACGTGCCTCCTCGTGGCCTCCTCGTGTGTCTCTGAGAAACTCGAGGGAGCGCTGTGGCCTCCAGTTTTATCGCTTCCCTTCGGATTTCTTCGTTTCTGCCCGATGCCACGGGAAGAGGCCGGTCCGATACGCTTTCTTAGGCGCGAACGATAGATAGAAGAGCAAACAACCGCTCGCCCCGTGAGCCAAAGAATAAACGAGCTAACGCCGGATACGCGTCACGTCTAAGAGTTTGTATCTACAATGCGCGGCTCCGAACGCGCAAATATAGAGAGCCTTAACCCCTTGACGCTCGAACTATTTTCGCTATTTAGTGCCAGCTGGTCCGCATTAATTCGTCAACATTCCCCGCTCCCCCCGCCCCACCCTGCTTTTCGTCAGTTATCTGCTTATACCCGCGCGTAATTACATCGTTACGTGCCGCTTATTGAGTCTTCATAGGGAGTTGCGCAAGAGCTCTTTAACATATTCAGCGTTATGTCAGTCGCATATGGGTGGCATCCAGGCTTCTTGAGAGGCACGTGGAAATCTGTGACAGTGCGTAATGTCTGCCGTTAACGAGAAGGCTGGCTTTGAGAAACGGCTGCGGGATGAAAAATGAGCGCTGATTTACGCTCAATGTATCACGCGTAACGAGCGATCTCAAATTTACTTTGACTGCACTTCAGCCACCGCGCACGCTGCGATTATAGTTATCAGGACGGTGGTGCGAGAGTGCCGTAAAGCCTAGCCACCGCCATTAGCGGTAAAATATGAGAGTCTGAGTTCGGTTCAACGTCGAACGGGGAGAGATTAAAAAATGCTTTCATCGTTTCTATTGGCCGATAGCGTAACGCCAGCTTTAACCGCCTGACGTGATAACTCCCGACAGCAGCACGTGTTTCGAAACGCTGACCGGCCAAGTAATGAACTGTTCAGTTCGCGCGTTAGAGGCAATTAGATAATGCGTGCCCGGAGAAAAGGTGCGAAACATACTAAACGCTCCTCGGGCACGACTTATCATCGCAAGCCGTTCACTCCCCGCTAATGTCCGTGTTTTGGCGTACAGCTGAGCGAAGACAGTTACACCATTTCACCCGCTCGTGCAGTAACAACTGTATTCGCCCCTGGTATCCCCGAGGTGGCTACACGCGATATATCACCCGCTCCAATCTCGACCGGGTAACCCTATCCTTCGTCAGCACCTATAAACCCGAGCGACAAACATTCAATTCCGTCCTCCGCTCGGCGAAACTTCGGAACCTTCAAAATTTCGAACTGCGCAACCGACAGAGTCCGCGCATACATTAGCAGCGTCATTAAACTTCATTGCCTCACAGCGTTACTTAATCGTATCATCGAATTCCTGAAAACGCCTTCCGAACGAGAATCCGACGCCGATACGCGATTCATCACAAACTTCACCTATCGACGACCTTAGTCGGTGGAAAAAAAAAATATTGCTTACCACCTTCGCGTCCTGCCCGTACGGCTATCAACATTTTTCGTTCGTAATTCGAACGGACGGGCGACCGTGTGCGGGAACGCGCCGACACAAGGTGTCAGGTGTCTATTTACGTCGTCGGGAACGTCGCGTCGCCCGTCGGAATTCGCGGATTAACACGGAATCTGAGCGCTCGGGATGGGAGGCACGAGTCCGACACGATGTGCGTTTCTCTCCCTCTGGCCAACGTGGCTCCCTTCCCTCGCCTACTCGTGACACCGGTGCGCTTCCGGTCAGTGCACCCTGGCCTCTCGCAATTTCGCTCGGTGCGTAACGTCTGGAGATGTGCGTGTGCCGGGTACGTGCTAGGATAACATGAGACAGGCCGTGGTACGCCTGCTTCCGATGGCGCGTACGTCCCAGTTGCGACGCGAGTGCGAGACGACGAATCTGGATAGAAGCTTCGCGCGCCGACTGCGTTCGAATGAGGCTGCCACCGATCGAATGGGGACGAAATTGATTCGAACTGGCCGCGAACGACAGCTGAAAGTGTTACTTCGCGCCCCCGGCAAGCGTCCACGGTTCGGCGTACCCGAGCGCGCCATGCGAATCTGCGACGTGACACAGTGACGCGCGGCGTGCCATGTTTTTCCTTAAGTGACAGTTAAGCGAGTCTGTTGATACGAGCGGAACGAGTTAATAATGGACCATTGTACTTAGCGTATCACGTAACGACCGTGGCTAGATTTATTTTGATTCAACTTCAAGGACCGCGCTTTACGCCACCAGATGCCATGCGGAACTGACAGTTCAGTGACTCCGTTAAGCGCAACGTGGTGTTCGCCGTGCTTCGTCTCATTATCCCGTAATCCGGCGTTAAACCGCCGCCCGCTGGGTACCGCGATCAAACTCTTCTCACCGACGCTCGTCGACGCTCGCCTGCGACAATCGTCGTCATCGCGATCGACCGGTTTCTCATTTTTCACCCGTGTCCCAATGACGCCCGAATTCTAATGTCCCCCCATTAGAAGCCGCTCGGCGATCGATCATTCGCACTCGGTGCCCACGGACAGCTCGATAGAGCCTACGCGCCGGAAACATCCGCGTTTGTTATTCATCCGCCCGGGTCCGCGACATCCATATAGGCACCGGGTCGCCCGTATTGATGTCACGCGTGTACACGCACGACATACTCGAAAGCTGGCGTTACACCTCCCCTTTTGACACCGACACCTCTGCCTCGCTACTGCCCACGCCTGTACTCTCTCGCCCCGTCTCGCTAGTCGTAACGGCCCCGGCGGACACACGGACGAACATACTCACGAACATACTGACGAACGTACTGACGAACCTATTGACGAACCTATTGACGAACGTACGCCGAAACGGAGCGAGCGTGTAATCTCATTCGCGCGAATACCTTCGCGTCCCTTCTTCGCACGCACGGAATCGCGCACGTACGCTCGGAGTAGCCGCCGCACGAGACTTCCGTGTCCGCACGTCGCCTCGGGATCCTCGGCCGTAACCTGTCGCTCATATGTGGGATTTGGGCCGCGTGCGGAGCAGGTTTTAATGTCGACCGAGGAGGTATCCTGCGCTTATGGCTCCATATGTGCTCTCTCCGCCGTCGGAACGCCCGACGTCTCGTCTCTCTTCTCTCTCCTCTTCCCCCCTCCGTCCCTTCCCCTCGCCCGGTAACTCTATCTTCCTCCCCGACGACGCTCTCCGTTCCACCTACTCGCGCGGCTGAACGCGCGAGCGCGCTTGTCCTCGAAACGAGCCCCCGATGTAGTGACAGAATTCGAAACGCTCTCTCGACGGGAAAATGATCATTAGACAGATTTGATAGATCGCGCTCGTTTGTAGGTAACCCGATCGGACCGGGCTCGGTTGCGTAATCCGCCCGATGTGGGAAGTCGATTCCCGAGCGAGTTATTACATGTGACGGACTCCTACGGATCGGGTGAGTAAGGGTTGATCGAAGGTTCGGGCAGGTAAACCTTTTGGGTTACGGGTTCCCAGGTCGAGTTGGCTGTTTTCTTTTGACACTGATTGCGGGTATTGTTCTTCAGATGGATTTTTTAATTACGCGTTCGGTTCGGCCTTGACTCATCGCGGGAACATGCGAGGAAGGTAACGGTAGGTACCGTTGTCAAGAGATGTACCGAATCGAAGGATTTATGACCGCATTCAGTTTGATTGGCTTTCTCCGACCGACCTGTCCTTGGAATTTCCCCGTATTTTTCCCAACTGTTTTCGCAGTTCATTGTGCACCGGTGACCGCACTTTGGGTCTCTCTTGGGTCCTTTTTCTTTTCGATAGCCGGTAACATGAGGATAACAAATGTACCGATTACGTCTGCTCCCCGAGGGCGTCTCGTTCGCCGCCGAGTCAAGCAACAAGTATATTCGAGCTTTTGCCGTCTCCGTCACGATTTTGTCAGTTTACGACGAGCTCATGTCCTCCGACGCGCTCTGACAGCAGATAAAATAGCTCTCTCTAGTCGAGCGACGAGGGGTCGAGTGTAATTCGAACAAATAGCGGAGTACATTAGTTTTTTAAGCAGTCACTTTATCAAGAGTCGCGCACGCACACCATCGCGCCAGCGAGCGCACGTACGTTGTCCCTCTCTCTCGTTTCAGGCCCCCCCCTCCAGCCGCGTACAAGGCACTAAATTATAATGAATATACGACGCCTGATACGGGCGTCTTGAACGATAAGATAAGGACTCTCGGCATTCTAGCCTGCGCCTACGGGCTATCTAACGTCAAAGTCGAACTGTCAAAGGGACACTGAAGCGAGGCAACTTGTTGTGTCAGCGTGGATTTGCGCGATTAAAGCCGCATGAGTTAGTCGCAAGGAATTGGCTCTCGGCGGAAAGGGACGATCTATCCAGTGCCGTAGCACGGTGCCCCGATAACGATCGAGCGGGTATTACTCCGGTACACAAACACCTCCTTGACAATCGCTTGCTTCAGCCTACCGTCATTCACACATCCCCAAATTATCTCCCGCACTCGATCTTTCACCTAGCGGCTCGGTTATCGCCACCGTTCCCACACATTCGCACCTTGCCGAGCGCGGACGCGCCGAATGTCTCGAGAGAGCAGCGTGCCCGACTCCCGCCAATCATCGTCGAGCAAACAATCCCGGCGTCATAGAAATTCGCCCGGCCGCCCGTCGAGTTGGAAAGCCGTTTGATCTCTCAATTTGCAACTTTCGAACCGCGGGGGAGAAGACGAAAAAACGTTGGACAGTGAAAGGGATACGGGGCCGGACGACGGTCTCGCTAATTCGCGCGTGTTCGCGCGTGCTTAGGCCGAAGGCTCGACGAGGCTCGACGAGGCGTGCCGAGGCGTGCTGATGCGTGCCGAGGCGTCCTCTCGAGCGTGGGCAGCTATCGGCTGCGATCCGTTCGCGTCGACTCGCCGTTCGCCTTTGCCACTCGACCTCGAGTCGCACACGCTTTTTCTCGCCGACGGTCGTCCTTATGTCGGATCCACACGACCACGCTCGTAGTAACGGAGTAGTAACAGTGGTCGGCCACCGTAGTACGCGGTGCAGTATCGTTGTAACAGTGCTTCGTATTCCCGGCGAGTCGCGGCGGGTGTATGACCAACATAGAGAACAAGTGGCTTCCGTCTATCGTGGGCGTAGGCTTCATTCATAAAACCATCACACGAGCCCGGTGCACGTACGCGAACGTCCGTCGCTGTGTTGGGGCCTCGGACGCAAACTGTCGCACTGGCGTTCGTGCGAGTTGGGCAGACGAGCTGCACCGGGTTGCACCTAGCTGCACCGAGCTGCACCGAGTCGCACTCTCCGGTATATTACCGTAATTCGTAACAGTTTCCTCCAACCCGCGAGGATTGAGAGTGCGGCGGAAGGAGTGGCCGAGAGGTGCGATTGTTTCGCTCGAGGAGTTCCTGTGATGAAACTCGACCACCGGCCGCGTCGATAAGACACGTCCATGCGTAAACGGTGGGATGCTGGATGTGGCAAGCCGCTCGGGAATGGACGGTCTGACCTTTGCTTCTAATGATTTCTCGTTTATGAAACATCTCATCTTCTGAAATTCGATCGAGCTCTGAGTTAAACGAATGGGCGGAACCGCTTAATGTCGGATCTGTCGAGACGGTTGTTAGGTTTACTTTTGCTTTCAAGTTTCCATTCGGTAATGTGTTTTTCGAGCACTCGTATGTGTCGATTTCGGGTCACTTCGACCTGACATCGAAGTAGGTGACAATGACTTTCAAGATACGAATCGGACTCTTTCCGTAGACTCATTCGGAACTACAGAAGATTAACGACACGATGTCATTAGTCCTTCGCCGAGCCGGTGGCTCAAAACGATGTAACCAGCTGGGATTAGAGCGTCGTTGACCTCTCCCTCTACATCCCGATCGGTTCATTCTTCTTTCACTGCGCCATGTTCGCGCGCGTCTGTCATCAATAACAAGCGAACGTACCGCGCGCGCGTCCAGACCTGCACCGCGCGTCCAAGGCATCATCGTCAGAGTTCCGCATATTAATCCTTCCGCTAGCTCGCAGATGGAAACACGTTTCTCCGCCCCACCGGTATAACGAGTTCCTTATTTAATACGTGGGCTCGCCGATCCATAATTTATCAACATTTACGCAAAGCGTCCTACATTAGAAACGGTCGCGATACCGGCAGCAACAGCCTAGCGTCGCCGTCAGCGTCGCAGTCGTCGGGCATGCAAATATATTTTCAGGGTATCGACTTGACGGAGTAAAGGTCGTGTAAATATGCATGACGCGCAGAAATCATAGCAGAGCGTCTAGGATATGAGTTGCGCGAAAGTGCCTCGGCGTAGGCAAGGCTCATGTACTACTGTATCCGCCGGCCGTACGTCACGGTACATATGTACCGATAGCGATGACTTATACGTGGGACGGAGTAAGACGATCTTGGCGCGCGAGAGGAGGGGGAGGGGGGGAGCAAGGATGGACGAGCCCGAGGTATTACTCGCAACGATCGTCTTATTGGATTGTCGCGTGCGCTAATGTGCACGACCCGATGATGAAACGAAGTAGCGCTCCTTCTATCGGCGAGCGAGTCGCGTCGGTAGTAAAAACACTTAAGTGCCCCCGTCGCGGAACCTTGGGCGCGTAGCCCACTTTTTAATGAAGCCCGGTGCGAGAGACACGAGACCCCGGATTGTCGTTCGCACACGTTCGCAGAGTCGCCGTCCCCTGCCTATCTGTATGCCTCCCGGCGCCGTTTCACGCGTTTGCGCCTCGTGATGCGCTCAGACGGCTTATCAGGGGAGCAGAATCTCGTGCTGGCGGATCCGAACCTCTCCACATATGGTCAATTTCCGTCCCGTTCCCGGGCAGGATGGGAGGAGGAGGCGTTCGCGGCGTGCGCTTCCTTCGCAACAATTACTTTTCCGCCCGGAAAGTGGTACGGTCAGTTCGGATCTGTTAGGCTTACGTCGTCCTCGCGATTAGGTGAAAAAAAGGGAGAGCGTCTCAGTCATCGGGGAGACGTAACTGAGACTGTTAAGGATTATTAGCCGATTCCACGGCGGTATAGGGGGTGGATTATCAATCGGGGGGAGAGCGCGGGGATAATCTCATTTCTCATTTTCGCGAGGCGCCTCGGTTAATCATCCTAAAAGGCTGAAAGCGTTTTCATTACGGCCGACTTAAATCCGGCGAAGTGCGCGCTGCCCTAATGAGCGCGAAGTAATTCAGCTCCGTTCGCGAAGTAGGCATGTACATATCGCGCGCCAGGGAGAGGGGGTGGGGGGGGCCAAAGAGTTTTCGTGCCAGCGTCGCAGGAAAGTGACGCACGTGCCGGCGCGGTAGTAAAAATTCTAACGTCCTCGCGGCCTCGTCGGCAGAAAAGGTGCTCGTTCCGCGCGAGCAGTCGCTAATCGTCGTCTCAATTAACGCGACGAGTGGAAGGAGAGGCGCACAGACGGTCGGACAGAGACAGAGTTGAAGGAAGGAGAGTGACAGTGACAGCGGGAGAGAGAGAGAGAGAGAGAAAGAGAGAGAGAGAGAGAGAGAGTCACTGATAGCGTGGGCAAGAGGGAAAAAATGTGCTAGAAAGAGAAAACTTCGCGAAAGCCAACTGGCGCCTTGAGGTCGCGCTCGCGAAGATTTTGACAATCGGCTCGCTTGACAGACCTGCCGGCATTTCGGCGTAGCGGCGTATCATCCGAGAGCCCTCATCGCCTCGGCCAAACTAGGCTCCCCGACGCTCCCCGTCGCTCCCCGTCGCTCCCCGACACTCCCCGACGCTCGCCGTTCCCCGTCGAAGCTGGCCGAAGTCGTCGCGATGGTGGGGTAGCGCGACATTCGAACGGCGCGGATCGGGTGGAGCCAATATTGGGTCGCCGTCACGGGGCGAGAGGAGGGTGGCAGAAGCGTCGACGGCGTCGGCGTCGGCATCGGTGGGGAGGCACAGTTCGGGCCGCTGCTCGTTGCGTAAGTCAAGTTGCGCAACGTCTTTCAGTCTTGTCTCTTCCTCTCTCCGACTCTGAGCACCCCTCCCCACCCTCCCGCGCCACCCCTGCCTCCGCCCTCTCACACGTTCATCGGCCTCCGCACCGCGCTATAGAACTTTGGCCAGGAGTACAGCAGCGCGAGTAGCGTCGCTCGCAAGAAGGAGGTGGAGGAGGAGAAGGAGGAGGAAGGAAGGAGGTTCTAGCTGGGGCGAACAACGGAAAAAGACCTCCTCTTCCTCTTTCCTTTCCGTGCAACCTCCTGGCCCCTCCGCCTCTAACCTCCTTTCGCTATCAAAAGGCCTAGTCCCGGACACGCGTGTCCATTGACATTAAGAGATGCGCTCCGTCTGGCGTTAGAGGTTGGCGTAGCGTGCCCGCGTGTCCATTGACATGTCAAGAGACCAGACTTAGGAGGCGACGGAGGCGACGATGAGCGTCCTCTCGGCCTTCCTGCACTTTACGCACGCCCCGGGGCGCACGCGTGTCCATTGACATTATCGCGCTGCAAGTCCGCGGGCTGAATGCGAGAATTTACAGGCTGCCGCGCGTATCCATTAACGCGCGCGCGCTGCGCCTTTAATGGCGCCCGTCGACGCACGCCGCCTTCCCGGCTTCGTTCGTTGACATGTCAGGGTTCAGCGGCGTGACGCGAGGACGTCCGATAGATAGCTTTCTCGCTGCGGTCCTCTCCGCGGCCACTTTTTTTTCGGCCCCTCTCAGGCGAAGGAACCGAGTGGAAAAGTTTCGACTCCTCCACTCCTCCGTTATGACATCCCGAGCCGCGGATGTGTCGAGCCGATAGGCGGCTAGTTGCATCACAATGGGATAAGCTATCGAGCATGTGAAAATTCGTTGCCAATGCAGTCTCGATAAGGCCTGACAAATTGATGCTCATGACGTTCGCGATACGTGCGGCGTACCTTGCCGGGGGGAGGTCAGATATTCGAGGCGACGCGGGGGAGGATTACGCGCGCATATCTGCGCGAGTGTATGCATATTGAAATTCCTACGGTCCCGACTGCACGCGTGTCTAGTACCGAGTACCTAGTAGTACATAATACGGCGATCGGAGGGCTCGGAACACGTGCGCGCGAGCACGCGTGCGACATTAAGCCGAACACGGGGACGCGCACTTGTGAACATACACGTGCCGGCTTTAATTAGTATCACTTACCGTGTATGCAAGAACACACACACGTGCCTGGGTCCTCGAGCTCTCGGGCAGGCGGCAGAATTTTTGATCGCGATACATACTTTCCCGAGTCCTCCCCCACCCAAGAGCTCTACGCTCGATCGGAGGAATTTCGACTTTGCCAGATATCTATCTCCGCGCCTAATTCTTTCGCCATCTAGCTCCCGTCAAGGTGGACCACTGCCGGGGTCGGCGAAGTTCGGCACGTACGAAAATCAAACGGCTCACGTCCGGTTCGTTACCTGGTTAGCCTCCCGCCGTGGCCGATGCCGAAGAGTCACGGGCCTTTCGAGCGTGAGCCATGCCGGCAGCCAGTGCCGCATTGTACCACGTGGTACGGTAGAAGAGTTTTTATCGATCGTCTCAAAATCCGCCGCCTGCCGAGACACGGAAGACCAACGACACCGCGAGATTCACCTTCTTCGATCGGCACGCCGCGTACGATATACTCGCGCATTCCATGCAAGTCTACGGCACCGAAGACATATTGATTAGAGGCGAGGGGGAGGGGGCCGTCTTCGGGTAAATAACGTCCGAGACGGCGGCCGCAGGCGACGCGAGGTGCTTAAAATCGCAAGAGTTCCATCCACGGCTAAGGGTGTCTCGGTCGTTTGCGACAAATTGACGTTGAAAAGTAGCCCATTAACGATGCGCGCGCAGGGCAATATGTTTCGTTGAAAGCGAGCGCGTAGACGCATCGATGCGTCGGCTCTCGTTAGCGGGGACATCCCGTACAATTTGTGTCATAAATTTCCGGCAATTTAACGAAATAATAATGCGACGAGCGGAGGAAGCGCGCGCGCGCGCACTGTACGCATTATGCCGATCGAGTCCGTGCCGCACGCAACGGAGATGGCTCTCGCTGGAGGTAAAATCCGATTTCTGAGTCTGTACATCTGCCCCGTCCGAGGGGGCGGAGTGGGGTGTTATTGATACAGAGCCGTCGTACAAGTGTAAATTCTGCAAGAGGCGAGAGTCGGACGTCTTACGACACCCGAGACGAAATTGCGCTTTCCGGTTGAACGAACGATACGGCGTTATCTGTTATGTTACTGCCTGTTAACAGATAACTCGTCTCGGTGATCTTACACTTACGCCTAACCTCGATAACGGCATCTCGGGCTACTGCGAGCGTCGCCGCGCGAATGCAGGCGATGGAACACGCGTACCGCTCCGATAGAAGTCCTCGTCGGGGATTGTTTATCGAAGCCGGAGCGGCAACGTTCTCCCCCCCCCCCCCCCTGATAATTCGACCCGTTCAAATTAATCACGTGATAGAGGCCCCGGGACGACGTTTATGCAAATTGTTGACGATTATCGCGTAGAGCGTGGCGCGATCGTATGTCAAATTTTCGATCCGCTCGAACGATCGCGACCGGAAATGAAAGCCGCCACACTATCGGTGAGCCCGAAGTTAGCGAGACTTTTAAATGGGTACCCAATATGTTTTGTACCGTTAGCCGTCCGATAGACCTTCCGATAGACGGAGTCTCGTTGTCCTATAGCCTCGTCATCGACCGCACGAAAATATCGTCATCCCCCGTCGCCTCTCTGACGTCAATAATTATCCACTTGCCATAACGAGGGCGATCGCCGTCAAAGCGCAATGATCACAGGCCAAGTAGACGCACTCTTGACTGCTCAACCCTGCTAATAGCTTATCCATCGACGAACCCTCCTTTCCGTCGCCCGGCACGCATCGTGCCGACTCCCGACGATCATCGACCGGGGGTCCAAAAAATAATTACCAACCCCAGGGAAAGGGGTCGAAAAAAGCAGCGAGAGCAAAAAAGACAGACATCGGTCGACGAACTTTTTTCTATCGTCCTTATGTCAGGGCCAGATAGATCGTCATCTCCCCCCGCAAAGATCACATGCGATCGCTTCTTACGGCCGTGCGAGAATGGCGCGACGGAGACGTAGGACTTGGTAACGATCTTCGGACTGTTCTCAAGACTCCCGGTATAATACGCTGAACGTCGCGAGAGCGCGCGCGCCCTCGCACTCGAGCCACCGGCAAGCAGCGAAAAAGACAGACAGAGAGAGAGAAAGAGAGAGAGAGAGAGCGAGACAGAGAGAGAAAGTGGACGAGCGAGAGAGGAGGAAAGAGAGACGGCGATCGAGTCGTAAAGTCGGCAGCTGTCATAGGACGCGTTTTCCCGCCAACTCTCGTAATGGCTGTCCGATTGGTGGGGATACACGCCAACCGTTACGAGAGCGGCGCGTAGAAGCTACGAGCCTCTCCGCCGACTCTGGGCGAGAGGGTGTGGGGAGGGGTTGGCGGTACGGTACGGTCGGGGGAAGCTAACCAGACGCGCGAGGAAGGCGAGGGGTTCGGCTCCGTCGGCGTACTTGGTGGGGCGGGAAACTCCGGAGTTTGCTGTCAAGCGGGCGCACGGCGTGGCGAGGCAGGCCTCAGTCGCGTTCTGGCATCTCTAGCGCGAGGAGTACGTGTCGAGCGGAGAAAAGCGCGAAAAACGTGCTCGCTGGCCAGACCGGGTGCCTTCAGGCTCTCCCTTGTTTTCTACTCTCTCAGCCGCGTTCGCGGTGCGCCCGTGTGAACGCTCTGTCTGTCGTGCGCGCGCGCGCGCACTCGTGCGTTCGCGCAACTTGGTCGTTTCCGGCAGACCGGTTCCCGAGGCTCTCTCGGCCACTCTCACCGAGTCTTAAAAGAAAAATTTTTCGGCAGCGGAGTGACAGTGCGCCGGCCTGATACGGCTAATCGCGAGAGAATTCGTCGCACTCCAGCCGCGCCGCGTAGAAGCAGGAGGAGGAGGAGGATAGCTCGGACGATACTTGACGCGTCCAGGGTGCGCATGCGAGAGAAGCGAAAACGTGCGTGGAAGAAGAAGAGGAAGGCGCGAGGCGAGGATAGCCGGGAACAAGATCGTCAAATGCAGTCGTGTTGGGAGCGACAGGAGCGAGGCACGTCGGCGTCAACGTCGTCGCTTTCGTTTGGCTCGGCGCTGCGCTGTGAGAGGTGGACGCAAGTCAGTGTCCTGTCAGTCGAGGCCGCCGTGTGTTCGATAGCCGGCAGGTACCCAACCACGTTCGGAGAGTCGACCAGCGTCGCCTGAGACACGACGGTCGGTGGTGCGCGGCTGTCCGAGCAGAGAATTGAGAGACGATCGTCCGGCGTCGTTGGCCTACATCACGGGATCGATAATTTTCGACCCGATTGAGAGAAGCGAACCAGAGGCAGTAAGCGGTGCTCTCGCGGAACGTGTGCGAGGAGGGAAGATCCTAGGCGAGCTTACACTGGCGAGTCTGACGTTTTGGCCGCCGGCAAGTGGAACGGCGGCGTGCGGAGAGAAGAAGCCGACCAAAAAGGGCGACCTCGTGCCGAAGCGCGCGGCCTGCATCGTGTTCCCACGAGAGTCCTCGATACGGTTCCCAGAGGACGCCTGCGGTGCGGTGGTTCACTGAAAGAGGTGTACTTCTCGGTGCATGCGCGCGCGCCTCCTTTTGGCTCCGTGCGGTTTAAACAGGCCACCGTGTGCTCCGCGTCAAAGCAAATCGGAGTAAACGACCGAACGGATACCGAAGCAGTGATACGGATATCCATCCTCATCCATTTACGCACTTTTCTCCGGATCCGGGGGTTAAACGTTTCGTGTGTGTTGAATCCCGTGAACGTACGAGAGGTCCCCTGACTGGGCTGAAGGAAGAATTTCGGAAGGGGACGGGTGACAGAAGATAATGCTACCGCCTGCCACCATGCATCTGGAGCAGAGAATTAACAGCGATAGGGCAGGTACGCATCAGCAACAGGCTGCGCATCATCATCGTCATCATCATCATCACCGTCATCATCGTCATCATCGCCATCGCCGTCATTCGCGTCACGCGGATCGTCGTCGCGCGTCGACGACGATGTCCTCCACCGACTCGCCATTTCCTCAGCACGCTACCGTGCTCTTGCCAGGTAAGAGGTACGGTGTGCGCAGTGTGGAAAACGGCGGGCGGCGGAGGAATCGTAACATTGCCATTCGAACGAGCGCGACACTCATATTTTTCGCGCTATCATGCCAGTTCGCAAATTTCTCACCGGCTCCCAGCATGCTTTCAACCTTCGGCAGCCCTCACACCTGCCTCTTTGGGCCATATTCTCTGTTGTTCGCTCTCGCAGGGCAGTGTCAACTAACATCATGTATGTCACTCCCGTCATTTGAGCGCACGTTTTCGTCGGCGTTCTTAATACCGTTAGCTTCCCCCCTCTCGCCATCGTTGGCCACCTCTCCTCGCCTCGGACCAATTCGTCTGCCAAGCTCCGTCGAAGTAGGCTAAACCCACGAAAATCTTCTATCGCCTCCGTTCCCAGAGGCTCTCCTGCCCGGGTCTTCCATTGTCCTCTCCCGCCTCTCTTTCCTCTCTTTCCGATTCGCGTTTCCCCGTGCGGCCTGTCTCTCGCGCGCTGCCCGATGAAAAGAGCGCGCGGCGTCGCCTTCTCAGAAAAGCGACGCGCGCACCTGTCATCTGCCCTCTCGTGCTCCCGACAATTTTTTCGCCTCACACTCGTCCTGCCGCTTTCGCGCTCTTTCCCGCTCTCCTCTTTCCTGTCCTTTCTTCACGCTTTCCTGCTCTTTCTCCTTCCGTCGAGGCTCGCAGCTCTGCCCCCCACTCCCATCTTCCTGCTCTTTCTTCTTCTTCCTCCACCTCCTCGTCCTCCTTCTCCGCCACCTCCTTCCTTCGAAGCATCCCGATACGTAGGCGGACCCGTACCATTCGGACCTCGGAATTGGGCAGCTTCGGCTCGCCTCGGGACTTGGCACAAATCGTCCGATGGAAATCGCGGCCGTTGCGCAATCCACGTGTGTGAGAGAGAGCGAGAGAGAGAGAAGCTCGCGTCACACGCAGGCCTATCGCGGCCTCATTCCGGCGCGAATCTACTCTTTCGGGCGCCGTTCGCTCGCTCCACTAGCTAGAAATCGCGAGCTGTTTGCCGATTTTATTTTTATGAATGGAATTCACGGTATCGTGGGCGGTAATTACCGCGCCATCCGACGACTCGCCCGGCGATTATCGTAAGAGGGAGTAATTGGCCATTTCAGTCACGGTCACGCTCGAACGGCCCGCTGTCAATGGAACGCCGAGGCCCCGTAGGGCCTCTCGCGAACTCGGTTAACGGTGCCCGGAATGTCGTTCGAGTTACCAACGACAGCTCCTTGTTTACGGCCGGGCAGAGTCGATCACGTGGCGACAATGTGACCGCACGATCTGCGTGCGCAGACTCTCGCTTTTCGGGTGGGATCCCTGGACTTTCCGCGATAGAGGTACACTTCCTTCTCTTCGTCGTCCTCGTCTGGCACCTAGCACTTTCTTCCACGTCCTGTGTCGCGCTCTCTCGCCATTTGCGAATCCCACGTGACGCCAGGATGGCTCTCGCAACGTGGGACTCTCGCGGCAGCTCGTGAAAAAGGGACGGCAGAGAGAGAGAAAGCGAAGCGGGCTGTGAAAATGTCGGACGCTTGACAGCGTGCGCGCACGATGGCGGGTCGGTCACATGTGTCACACGTGCTCCTGCCCGACGACGCTCATTGGCGTTCGCTCCGTGCGAATGTCAGGAGCACTCCACGGCGCATCGGCGGCAAAAAAAGGTTCGCGCGAGAATTTTATTGTCGCGAGATGCGCCATCGGGTGTGCGATCCTTCGGCGACGTTTCGAACGGGGGTGGGGTCGTTTTGTAATCCGTTCGGAAACCACGTGCTCGGCGTGGCGCGTTTTGTGCGCCTCGTGCCGTACGCCGCTTCGAATGGCGGGAGTCCGTGCTGCCAGCGGTGTGGACCCCGTGGCATGGCATTCGGTAGCGTCCAAGCGAACGCGCTCGCCACGTGGTCGCGGCCGATCGAGCCTCTCGAGTCCGAGACACACTGCCATCGAGAGGGAAAGCGACCGTATCTGCCAGACGTTCTGCGCAACGATTTCTTCGATTCTCGCCTGAGATAATATACAGCGCGTGGCTCGTAATTCGACGATTTCGAATATCTTGTGACTCTCCGGCTCTCGACCGCGTGGTGTCAGAAGACTTGTTTCTGCGATCCAATCGCGCTATATCGCCTCGACTTTGTCCCTGTTACTCTTTTTGACGTGCCGAACGCCTTTAGCGGTGATATAATTGTTGAACGTTCTCGAATATCTCTCCATTTTTTCTCTCTCATTCCGCGCTGCTTCTCCCCTTCTCTCTTTCTAGTCCTCTCTCTCTCTCTCTTTGTTGAATTATTGTAATTAGTGTCTCGACTGTGCGAGACTTGCCGACTCATTAATCGCCGGCGTCACAGCTGACAGTTTCTGCTCGACAGGCTATCGGTCAAAGGGGTTCAGCCAAAAATCGTGCAGAGCCGCGTTTGCGTATCGCATTAGGACACTTGATGACATTTATTGGCTTCAAGGACCCCGGCGAGTCGCGAAACAATGGTAGCCGAGTGCCGCCGACCGTTGAAGCGGCGCCCGTGTTGCGAGACTACAAATTATTTCGTACGGAACAAGAGCCCGTCGGATGGATGGTGTTTTCGGTATATTCCGTGCATGCCGTATATACGGCGACTCGTCGATTATGTTAAGGGATCACGGTCGCGCATTTAAATAGGAAATACATTACCCGCCCGTGGGGCGACCCTACGCTCTTCCTCGAAAACTCGTTTCGACCACGAGGAACATCCCGAGGTCACGGCGTCTGACCCAGGTAACAGCTACGGATGTACTCCGTGAACGTGAAAGGGGAAAGGGTCTTACCCCCACCCTCCTCTCCCCTCTGTCAGCGCAAACTTCCTTTATCATTCCGACGCGTTACTTTTTCGTCACACGAGTCGATTTCTTTTTTCATTTATTTTTTATCGAATCTCGTTTCGAAGTTAATTACCCGAATCAGCCGATGACACGGGTCATTTGGACTGAAGTTAAGATAGTGCCGTGAGTTATTGGTCCGCAATATAGAGCTGACTCACTCGGCGAAGACGCCATTTGGTTTTTCAAGTCGGCGGCAGTCCTCTCGCTGTCATCCTTTCTGCAACTTTATAATGCATTTTAATGGAGAAGGTCCTGTCGGCGAATGGCGCCCCGCGCCCATGGGGTCACTCTCGCACAGTGTGTCAGACCGTAAGGCGGGGATAAATAAGTGTCTGCGAAGCTACCGGCAGCGCCGAACGTTCCATATGTATTTACAATTAACGCGCGCGAAATCAATGTATTCAATGCAAAGCGCGGAGGTGGCCGCGTGCGCAAACAGATGTCAAGAAGGTTACCGGTCAGGGGTGCCAGAGTCGCCCGGTCGTCCGTGTTCGCCGCGTAGTCCGAGTAGTTTCACCGTTATTGATCGCTTATGGAAGGCCCTACGGGGCTCTCCTATCCTGTCCCCGAAGCAATTTCATGCAAATTCTTCCGCTCGGAACCGTGTCAGCGTCCAAAGATCGGGCCCGTCTTTAACATTCGATTACCCGGGATTTATTACCGAAATTAGCCGCGCTGAATTTGTAATTTCATATGTACTTCACCGGCTAGTGACTTGAGGTCGAAAAGTTGATCCCGTTCCGGGGTCGTAAGACGAGGCAGGGAATATCGACGTACCCATTATATGCTGACTGGGTTTGCAACCACGTGCACCTCGGACACGCCGGATTCGGTTGTTCAACGACAGGGGGCCGCGCTATAACTACCGACGACATCGATAAACCGATAATTCGCCGCACATCCTTCTGTCTTCCTAAGGTTAACGGTAATTCTATAATTGGCCATAAATTGCTCGCGACTGACGGACATTCGTTTCAACCGTCATTCCCATCGCAAACGTTTCTTATTACGTTCGGTCTCGATTTTTTTCTCTCTCCCTCTCTCTCTCTCTCTCTCTCCCTCTCCCCCGTCGCTCTCTCATTACACGCTGCGTTCCTCGCGTTACTGCAAGTCATTACGCCTCGAATCACCGACGTAGGAACTTCAATGAACGACTTACGAGCGGGAAGCGTATTGCGAATCGAACATCGTCGGGCAACCCGAGCGAACGATATTTCCCGTTCGAGTGGCGAGAGTGAAATTTTCTACGCGAAAGCTCTCGCGCGCGCGGGCGCGCTCTCCTCGCGTTCGGCCGTGTTGGATCGCAACGATGTAGTATTTCTGGGTTCGGTAATGCTAACGACGTCAGTCGTCATGGTTTCGTTGAACGACTTGGAGGGCGTCCAAACGTTGATACAGGTCACCGACTAGTACGGCCGTCGGGCAACTAAGTTTCCCAATCGGTTACATTTTATTTCGCAACGCCGATGCCAATTAAACGTCCCCCGTGCGGGGACGGTATGAATCCGCGAGAGTGACGACGCCGTGGCAGATATGTGCAACGTTCAGGTTGAACGGTGTCAGTACCGTTGCACCGGGGCAATATTGCAACTTTGCGCCGCGCGCCGGTGTCGGCAATAGGACAGTTGACAACTTCTATATTGAGACCGCGAGCGTACGCGCGCGCGCGCGTGTGTGCTTGAGCGGCTGTTTACAATCCTCGTACGACAGGTAAACAAGTATGCGAACCGTAGCGATAACACCCGACTCGTATACGCCAGCGCCATGCAATATGCAGTGCGAGGTCTCGAAGGTGTGCAGACTTCGGAGGTTGCACGGCAAAAATCTCTCGCGCCACTCGCTCCGTACTTAAGGAACCCGGCCGGCTACGTGACGAAGTAGAAAGTTTGTCGGAAAAGTCGTGCGCCAACGCTGTTCGAGCGAGACGCCGGCGACGTTTTACGAGGCTCGTGGCACGAAAAAAGTGCTCGATGTTCTCAGCCTAGACGCATCTAATTGTCCGGGCAACCGAAAGGCGCGGAGGTGGAAGGGAATTGCATCATGCGGCGCAATACGCGCTCGATCGCACGACGAAAGGTACGAGAGGTATGGGAGGAGATACGAGAGGGTACGAATCTGCGGCCTCCCGCCGAGCACGTTCGCGCGAGTTCGATAATGTCATTGCATAATTGCGTCCGACGCGCGGCGAGCGCGTTTCCGTCGTTCGACACTCTTGACGGAGAAAAGCCGGCCAAATTGGACCGTTCAATGTTCACTAGCCTCTCGACACGCACGCACGCGCGTGCTTGGATACCGCGAGCGTGCCTCGGGAAACAACTGAAATACTGCCGGTTTGCAATTTTCTTGCATCTCTGTCTCTCACGTTACTCTCACGTCTGTTACTTCTATCCCACCTCTTTCTCTCTCTCTCTCTCTCTCTCTCTCTCTCTCTCTCTCTCTCTCTACTACTCTCTTGAGTGCTGGCGATTCGTAAGCAATTCGTTTCACGCCGGCGCGCAAGCAATAGTCTTGCTTGACCGTCGAATAAATTTGAGTGCCGCGCGTTTTCCCTCGATTATGTCCTTTACGACGTTCCTCGCGCGCCGGCAAACTTTTCCTTCCGACGAACGACGCCTGACGTCGCTGACGTTTGGCGATACTTTCTTAGCAAGAGGATTTCTGCGATCCTCCTCCGACTTCCCAGTGCATCGTCGGAAAGACAAACGCGACACGCACAACAAAACGGCACGAGCTCCGGCATGAAAGAGTGAGCGCGTGCGGCGCGCGCACGCTTATAAAGTCAACTGAGTTCAATTACTTTCGTTGCGGCCTTCGTACGAGCGGGTTCTCTCCTCGATACGAAACGCGGCTCTCGCGAAATGTGCCCGTTATATTTCCGTGTGAACCTCGAGCTACGACAGAAAATTGACGTCTTGTTTCGGCGAGGTTCCGTCCAAAAAAAGGGGGGAATTTTTTGTACCCTTCTACGGTTTACCTTTCCCGTTCCACGTATGTATTCTTGTTTTCTCCCCTTCAAGAATGTTCTTTCGGCCGAGAGTATAACAAATGTCAGGTATCGAGCTGTTTTCGTTTGTTTTTAACGTTTCGAATTGTCAGTTCCTCGCTTGTCAACAGTCTCGTACCTTCATTCTGCCTACTCGCGAACTGTCGAAGCGATCGGCGGACATCTTTCTTTCCCGACGATCGTACTCGAAACAAAGATCGGTGATCCCTCATCGCCCGACGATGGCCTATCCGTCGGAGAAGATAGACGGACATTAGGAAATTCCCTAACCTCGCCGCGATCGTAGAATTTTTACGAGGAGAAACTTTCCCATGCTCCCATCTCGGCCGAATCTCAAACTTCCGAAGCTCGACGAACTCCCCGTACGATTTTCAAAATTCCGACACGTGCGACTGCCTACGGAGCGCCGCCTCTTAACCTCAATGTCCTCATCCCTCAAAAGTTCGATCCGTTAACTAATAACCGACTCTCAATTTTCTTCCCCGAGAAAGAGGTATACATTCTCTCCCGCGAACTCGAAGAGGCGAACTCCGCCGACTATTCTCGCGGCTAAAACGCGTCAACCGCAGACGCTGCCATACACGTGGCATTAAATATAGCGTTCGGCGACTGCGCGCCAAGGAGTCCCTCAGGAGTGCGAGGGCAAGACGAGAGGGGTGGTGGGGAGGGGTGTGTCGTCAACGACTTATCCGCGTCCGTCGGACTCAGAAATTGCCTCGCGTCGTTCCGCGTTCCGACGTCGATCAAAGGGAGCTAGAAAATTCATCGGGCGTCGTCGTTCGAAACGCTACCCCTCTCCTCCTCCTCCTCCTCCTCCTCCTCCCCTCAGCCTCCGTTCTCGCCGGCTCGCGAACATTGAACGTAACGAACGTGCGGCCGCCCGGCCCGACGGGAATGAAAGGACGGGGGCGAAGCCTTCTTTGCATGGCAAAGGCGATGCATTGGTCGTCGCTGCATCTGACGCGCAGACGCGGCTTGCGACGAAGCGAGGAGGAACGTGCCGAGAAAAAGCGACACCGGGAAAAACTCTTCATTCTCGTCCGCGTCGTCTCCCTCGTCGTTTCCACCGCGGGGCGCGCGCAAGGGGCCGTCTGTAAAATTCCGAAGTCTGATCGTCGCTCGCGGCCGTATACGCGACCCGACAGTGTGTTATTGTCGTCGTTCGCAGATGTCAACAACGGGGTGCGCGCGCGCGCGTCACTTGCCGCGCTATCTCTCGACAATGGAGAAAATGGGTGAAGATGCGAGAGATGCATATTAAATCGTATCTAATTATGCTAGTTTATCGTACTTCCGGAAACCTTTTGACCCGCCCGCCCGATCGCGACTCCCGGCGCCGACCAGACTGTCTGCCGTCTCTTATCCAATGTGATCGCACTGGTAATGGGTATCGGTCGATATATGCGGCCGCTGCCTCCCACGACGCCGAGCGGAGATCGATGCGTTCGGTAAATTTCTTTCCGCGCTTCTCGCTGCCCCCCCACCGGCCCCCCCTCCCCCCTCTGCCCTCTCTCAGTGTTGCTCGGCTTCCATCGATTATCGTTACGGCATCGCGGCTGTTTATTTTTCAGCTCGCCATCGCCCTCGGCCGTCGTGTGCCACCCGGAACATGTATATACATGTCCCGACACTCAAGTAGATGCAACGCGGAACCTTGTCGGAAGTTATACCCTTTTTTATGTACATACATTGACTCCATTATCCGGCTCTCCTTGGCTCCCTATCGCTTACGCTTTCAGCGACCTATGAAACTTTCGTGGAAATTGAATCTTTATATTGTTGTCGCTGCCGTGACGGCGTGATTCTCGAGCTGGCGTTTGGGGGTAATAATAGGAGGATCGGGGCAGGAAGTGTTTCTTTTTCACCGGAGGGTTGCTCGTAGGCGCGATCGGGTCGGATAAGACTCGAGTTCGTACCGCGGCTTTCGTACCTCGGCTTCATACGCTTAACGGACCGTATATACGCGTCGTCTGTAATTTCGCTGCAGGATCGTCTCGGGGTGGAGGTGGCGGTGGAGGTGGAGAACGGTAACGTGGAACGATCCTTCGCGCTGTTCGAATCGCGATCCGCGAGAGCCGACGAGCGTGGCGACGCTTAATTGTGGAATTGAATTCCGCGCAGACGTAATCCGTTGCCCGGTTTTTACCTCTAATTGCGCCGACGGAATGGAACAAGTTCCTTTCCGCGCTCGCCTCGAAATTATGACGCGCGATTCGTTCTCAAGGCTTTGACAGTCTTTTAACGTCAGGCTCGCGTGCCACCGGAATTCTTCCGTTCGATTTGTCGTCGGGTCAAAGGGGAGCGCGGCTCCTTTCCTATTCTCGTCGCTCGCCAGTGAATTATTTCCGAGTGACACTTTCCGAGAGCATAACGAACGAATAGGTAGTTAATCGACTTCGCACGCCGAATAACAGGTTCCGATATATTTCGAAGTGTCGCGGCGTCGGTGTCCGCTATTTTTCATCGACTAACGCCACTATCGTTCGCCTTCCATTTCCAATTAACGCGGAAGAGGAACGAGAAGAGGAATGAGAAGTGGTGTGGGAAGAGCGAGCTGAGGCGCGTATCTGGCGAACCGTTTGAACGTTTACGAAAAGATGCTCCGTCACGCTCTCGTCGCACAGAGACCGTATAGCATCGGCTGATTTATCAAGCGAGCACGTGCTGTACGAGTCCCGTGGCTGGCGTCGAGTCGCGTCGAGTCGCATCGAATCGGACGGCATCGAAAAGCGCGGGATCCGCACCCGGGATTGGTTCATCTCCAACGGTATCTGTCGGGATCGATCAAACAACCGACGATTACACCTGTCGCACATCCCTCGTCCACTCTCTCGTTTCATACCAATCGTACTACACGCCAACGATAGCCGTGACGCAACGCAATTTCCACTTTTACGCCTAAACCTAGTAATCCGCGCGTATCGATAGGCACGTTCCCGTCGATTGGAAGAGATTTTCGCTTCGAGGAAGATGGGAGAGAACTCGATGGAAATCGGTGGCATCGCGATTGAGCAATAACGGCTGAACAAACGTTACGTAAAGCACGTTGCAGCGCCATGTTCCGGCGCCACTGTCGTCTTCGACGTTTGTTCCCGGCTCCGTTGTCCATGACGCACTGGCAAAATGGCCTGCGAGAGAAAAAGCGCCGTCCGGATAAGTGGCCAAGTAGTGGCGTTGGCCAACTACCGCGATGAGAAACGCGCCGATCGATAATTGCATATTGATACCGCTGCCGTTCGCGCCTTGATCCCGCTTCTGTCGGCGCCGATATTCCCCCAACGTTCCGCGAGCCATTACCATTTTCAATTATGCGCTCCACGAGCGCGCACACATCCGCGCCTAAGGTTTCCCAGTATTATGGAACTGCGAAGTCGATCGTTTACTAGAAAGCGTCGCTCCGCGGTCGTTCCGATGGAAAATAGGAAAATCGATCGCGCTCGAAGCACGTCTCGCGCATTTTCGCTCTCGATTATTATAATCGATCGGCGATAGGCTGAGACGACAGTTCTTCTTGTTTGACTTTCGAAACTTCATCCCGCGCCTGCGTCTTTGTCAGTTTTCCCTCCCTCGCGTTCCTCATTCGACGAGTTTCCCGAGGATCGTGAGATCGAAAATTTATCTTTCGATCGAAGGACTGGTTCCGATTCCATTTACAGCAGGAGCAAAGCGATCGGAATTAGTCAGCTCCACCCTTCCCTTCCATCGACAGTGGGCTTCGCGATCGCTGAAGTTTAATCGTTACGAAGAATTCCGCAGGTTCCAGGTATATCCTTCGCCCGCTGCCACTCCTTAATCCTATTAATTTTCCCCGATAGAGCAATGGTAACGTGGAATCCTATTAGCGACAGGCCGGCGTCCGAACGAAACTGGTCGGCAGTGTGTTGGTGAGATGGCCTTTCGCCGACTTGCGCTGACCGCGAGGCAGGGTCCACCGTCTCGTCGTCGACGTCGGCGTCGCCGTCGTCCGTTGCAGGAAACGTCAAGTCAGTTGTCGGGGAAGCAAGGAGCCGTGGGGCTTATCGCCTTTGCGAGAACGATAATGGCAATGGGATCCGATACGAGAGACGAGGCACGGCAACTAGTCCGACAATCTTAACTCCCGCCGCATGCCTTTTGCCTTCCCACCTACTACCAGGCATTCGGCCTGGAAGTACGGCGTTAACTAATTCGAAACGTCAACCGTATTCGACCGTTGCCCAGAACGGAACATAGATAACATTGAGTACTTTTACGCAACTTCGACGTAGGCCGCGAAGTACCGAATTAAGATTACCTTTGATTACATTTTATTTTTCTATTACCGTGTACGTGTCAGAGGATGGCCCGCTACGGACAGCGTGCTTTCGAACACCCTGTAGGTTACCTCCTTAGCCACGTGCGCGTAGGCTCGGGCCTGTGTTAAAACTCCGCTTTCGACCTTCTTCCCTCCCGTCCTCGAGCGAGAGACAATTTCCGATATCGGTCGGCCGCGCAGATCGAATCGAGAGCCCGAGCCGAGATTCCGATTCTTTTTATCGGGCCCGCTCTCAAAGGCCGATTTTTTTTTCCGCCTCCCGAGACCCGTTGTTCGGTCGAGTCGAGTTAGAACCGCGATTTCTTCAATTAATCGCCCCACCACCGCACCGAGAGTCCGGCCCGCAGGAAACAGGTTTCTACCTCGCGTCCCGGCGCGTTTGACATATGAATGAGCGTCGATGTTTTTCCGTCCGCCTTCCTCCTCGCGAGCCTCTGCTTCTCTCTCTCTCTCTCTCTCTCTCTCCCTCTCTCTCCCTTTCCTTCCCTACCCATTCTCTTCCTCTTTTTCTCCCGACAGTTCTGAACCGAGACGGGGCCGGAAACGGGGATGGTTTCTTGTCACGATTCCTAGCGGAATTTTGTTTACTTTTTTTTTTTCCTTCGGCCCCCCTGACGACTTGCATACGTATGGCCCCGACGGGCCGATGTGCACTACGTGAAATCCGTCCTGGAAGTCGCCATCCTGACTCGTCTGCGAAACCGGAAAAGTCGATTGCGTAACCGTCGTTTGCGAAAAACGTCAATGGGAGTCGATGTCGTACGTCTCGGAGAAACTGATCTACAGACAGAGATACGCACGGAAGGGGAAACGCATGGACGCACGCACACGCGTAGGTTTCACGTATAATGCGCGTGTATATATATATATATATACACACACACACGATCGAGCGACATGGCGATCGTCTAAGCTCGAGGCGCGTTAGAGATCCTAATTTTACGCCAGTCGGGTTACTGGACCTTACGTAACCGCGAACCACTCGTGTGCTAAGATTAGTCGGCCATGCAGACGCGCGGACGGCGGATTTGATTTCCGCGATGTTCCGCGTACCCTCGCTAGGCGCGAAAATCGCCGAAGGACCGGAATCCATTGGCCGCTTCTAGACCCTCCCGTTTCTCGCCGGCCGAAAGTGTCTACCTCCGCCTGGCCTGCCTGCCTGTTCCTGTCATCCGAGCACGCGTGCGCGAGACTACGCTTCGCTTCGAAGCACGCGGCGCTCGCATCTTCCATTGGCGGAAGATGCGTCATGAGAACGATGGAAGATCACGGAATAGAACGTTGCGGTTATCAGCGGAATACTCCGCGTTTCATCGCAGTCTAAGCATGATGTCAATGGTGACGGCCACGCTTGCGAAACTAAAAAAATTTCTACGAGCGCAAAGTTCAGCGAAATTACGTAAAGGGCGGGGTTCGCGATCCGTTTCTAGTTGTCGATAATCGAGAGAAATCCGCGACCGGGAAAAATGATAATTTTTCGCAACCTGCCGAAGTCAGCGCACGCGAAGCGGAGAAAGTTTACTCTTCCCGGACTCGCGAGGAGGACTTTGCGACCGTTGCGACTGTTTGAAGTGCGCGTTCGGAACCTTGGCTATAGTCTTTATCCGTTTCCTCGATCTTTCAAGGTATCCCGGAGTCTCGCGCGCCGGTGAAACGCACTCCACTCCGGTTGCTACGGCGATTAGCAAGTTAACGTATGCGCGCGACATAGCGTCGTCCGTCCGGCTCGTCCGTCCTCGCCGTCCTCAGCATCGTACGCGCGCGAGCGCGCGCATTCCCGATGCACGGAAAATATTTTCCGACCGACCACTTATCGGCGTCAAGCGTCGGAAGCCGTCGGAAAAGGTCGGAAATTGCGCCGCGCGTGTCCGATCGCAACAAAAATCCAGCGAGGGCTTATCAACGCTGCCGAATGTGCCAGCGGGGATTAATTATGCCGATGAGCAGTTACCTAAGCGCGCGCTGGACGAAACTGCGAACTCTCAGCAACGTCCCGGCGATAAGCAGAGACCTTTCCCTCGCGACGTCGGGCGGGGAGAAGAAAAGTGGCTTCAAAATGCGCATTCCGTTACGCGGCCGCGCTTTAAATACTCGCCGGCGTCGCGTCCGTCGGAAGATTATCATAAAGCATTGACGTTTCGCTGGCTTATCGTGTTCGCCTTAACGGACGAAAGGTAGTGAATGCGTCGAGTGTGTCGAGCGTGTCGGGAACGTGCCGATCCTCGCTCACGTTCGCGCTCTATGGGCAATAAGAGGCGCTGCCACGGACCTTTTATCGCCCCCCCCTCGGAGGTCATGGGATTTGCATGGAGTTCGGCCGGTTTGTTCACCTGCGACCCCGAGAAGCCACCCCCTCGGGGGAGCGGGAAAAGTCGTAGGGGCACTCGAGACGCGTCGCTCGTTCTCCGTCCGACGTCCCCGACGTCCGAATCTCTCTTTTCTTGACCCGAAGAAGTCAGTCCGACACTCACGCTAAATATGGCACCAGCGAAGAGTACTTCGGCTATTTTTAGAGAGCCGAGAGTCTCTCTAGCATTACCTAGCCACCGCTGGCCGAGAGAGTCGGTGTGCCACCCCGAGTAAATAGGAAGCTCCGACACGCGCCTTCGCTCACGTCGCGTCATTATCTCCGGCTCTTTGAGGCATCTTAGGAGTGCTTTTTGCCCATCCCGAATGCGAGCCGAGGATGAGCGACGGCGACGATGGCCAAAAGTCGAGACGGATCGGCCGATAACCCCGTTCGATGCTCGAAACGCGAGCACCCGCCCGCCTGCTCTTACGTAAAGCTCCGTCTGTCGATATGCAACACGTGAGTTACGTACGACTTTTTGCGGGCAAATACGAGAATTAGGAGGCTACACGTCGTACTCTGTTAAGATACTTTTGTCTGAACGCGTTCATCAATCCCCCCTCCCTTACCCCACGAACAAAATCAGCTGCAATTGAAATCTGCCTTCGCCTTTCAAATCTAATCTTCCCCAGTTATTCGTAATGTTAGTTCAGATTTCGACTGATATTCACAAGGTTCGCAAACGTCAATCCCCGAGTCGGCGGCGTCCGTCTCGCTGCCGACGCCCGAGCCAGGAAAAGTAAGATCCGAGCGAACGCCAGCCGAACACGGTCCGGTGTCAAGTGGCGGGCCAGAAAAGTCGAAGGTTCGGCGCGAAACGTGACGACAAGCCGGGGGGTGATCCCTAGGATGATCGCCACTCGCGTCCAACTCGGTCTACGGTCTTGTCTCCGCGGCATAGCCGATATAGCGAGAAATAGTAGCGTGAACGAAACCGCCGCATACCGGGGTGTAATGACACTTGGGAGTGATGCCAATTCGTCAGGCTGTGCCGACAGCGCCGGCACACACGGCGGAGTGATCAAATTAGTCGGGGCTTGGTCGGAGACGTCGCTCCGATGGATATATAGACGGGCGGGGTGCGTGATTCATCTCTGTAATTCGGGCATTTTAAGCGTTACACCCCGACGAGAGGAGACGCTCGTTGCGTAACGCGCTCTACGGATCTCGATTTGCGCGAAATTCTCGCCGCTTCCGATAATCGCGGGTATTAACTCGATCCCGACTTGGCAAATGATCGAGGTCTGGCTGAGAGCGTTATTCGCGGGGCGAGAGAAGTTACGGGGCAGACGTTCTGCGTACGTCTAGCGTACGTTTTGCGTTCGTTGTCAGTTCGTTCTGGGTTTGTTCTGCGTTCGTCTTGCGTTCGTTTTGCGTTCGTTTTGCGTTCTTGCGCGGCATACAAACATAGCCGCTGACGAAAGTGCAAATTGAGTTACACTCACCGTCTCGGCGTTCGCATCGGACGCAGTTCGCATCTTATGCCGAATATCAAATGGAAGCGTCTGCCTTTAAAGTCGGTCGCGAGGACGTGTCGCGGGCACGATATGGGATCTGGGCGAGGCCGAAGGAGAAGGAGAGTCTTAGGGCTCCTGGTTTTTCTCAGGTTCACGAGTAGCGAGCGTTGCGATCTTGAGCGTGCCACGTTCGGCAGGCAGGAGGGTTCTTGAGAGACATTCGATTAATCACCACCCGAATTTGCCTTCCAGATATACGCGAGCATCGCAAACACAGAGTCCATACATCAACGAAGTTTACACGGTCAGATAAGAAATTCCGCGGCAATAGGTCAAGCCGATGAATTACGTTTTATTTATGGTCGTCATATTTCAGACGCAACTATGGGCACACAACGGATTTCACGCACCTCGTAATTTACATAACTCAAATGCCGCACAGGTACGCCACTTTCTTTCGGGCCCGGCGCTCGGAACAATTTCAGTTTGCCCGCGCCGAAGGTTTGATTGGCTGCCCGCTGTAGAACGTTAGACCGCTGTCACTATTACGGTTTCCCATTCTGAAACGCTGATCTCATATCTGACACTAATAACGCTCTTCATTATGCGATTTATGCACGCGAGCCTACACCTTCTAATCGCCGCATGCAATGGGACCGCAGAAATTCCGTCGGTAAATTCTGTCAAAGATCACCGGTATCGTTCCGCGTAAAAAACTGTGGAAATCAGTGCCGAGCATTTTTTGCCTCGGCGTTGAAGATAAAATAAACGTCGCCGGTCGGGTGGGCACGGATCGAAGTGCGCATAAAATTGAGCGTCGTCGCCGCGGCGTGAAACGTCACAACAAGCTCCCCAAGGAGAGCCACGTGCGATTCGAGTGGCCCCGCTGTCCGCAAGGCAAAGTTGATCGTACGATTCTCTGTCATCGAGTGAGAGCGAGTGTCCCAACTCGGGGGAGGTCCTCTGTTCTCCTTCGGCCGCGTTCCTCCTTTACGTAACGCCTTCGGCCAACACGTCGGAGTGGAACGTAGCCTAACTCGCTGCTCCTTCCTCATTAAATACATGTAACGACGATTTTAATTAAGCTTAACCTTTCGAAGGTTCCTAATCGAGACTTCAATTTCTCGTGAACGTCCCCGGCCGAATATTATTCCGACGTGTCGACTGAAATCTGGTAGCTCTCTTTGTGCTCCCCGCGATTGTGTCTGGATATATAGGACGCAATATGGGTATATAGAAATATTGAGTCGAGGTGAATTGGGTTACTGATGTAACGGGCCTGAGTAGGGCACGCCGAGCAAAGTCCTTTGATCGGGCTCGAAGCGATCGGTCTCCTCTCTCGTTGCGTTCGCGCTTCTCGGGAAGGAGCAGTATCTGGAGCCGTCGTTTCAAGATCTGCCGACACTATAGCACAGGTTCGACTACCTTTACCTTGCGCGGAAACGTGTTTCGCGCTTTACTTATATCCCTGCAGGAGCGTTCGGCTGGAAACGCGCGCGCCGCGCCTCTCGTTCTACAGGAATATTCGCAAAAAAATTGGGGTCCGCCGGATTTTAATACATCGCGACCGAATCCCAAACAGCGAATCTTCGCCGAAAACCGACTCGTAGATCGTTCTCTTTTGTTTCGCCCTCGCTGTCAGGTCGCTACGTGGCTTCGACTAGCTCTTGTTTGTTTACCGAAGGCGCTGATTATGTTTCTTGTATTTCGGACCGCTGCCGATGGGCTAGATTCGCATCGCGCGTGTTTTTCTCGCGATAACGTCGTTTGCTTATACCGTGGCCGAGTCGAGAAACGCGCATGTCAATGAACTCAATTAGCGGGCGGGAGAGAATGGGAGTCGAGGCTGCGTGTGCGTCGCGTTGGTCGATCGTTTGAAAAAGGACACGTGATAATTGCCGCCCGATGTTTCGCGCTCGAATCCTTCACTCTTCGCAACGCGTATCGCGCGCGAGCTACTCGGGCCGACATTAGCGAGGCAGATTTTCTGATCGAATTCCTATCGTCGACCTACTGCCTATATGTCAATTTCGCGCAAGGTTAATAAGCCGTCCTCGCTCTCGCGAGCGAGCGCGCGCGCGCGCGCGCCCTATCGGCGAGGAAATCTAATGATCTGCCGCGGCGGAGAAAGTTAGCGCGACGCTGAATTACCTTGACAGCTAACAGGTACGAATATTGAGGAGGACAAAGCTTTTACGTAACCGATCGAATAATGCGACAGCGAAGGCGGCTCTCTCGCCCGAGGTCGAGCTTTTACGCTCGGATTCGATTGCGGTTTACTCTTCCACCGCGGAGGGGCGTTAATTATCGTCCCATTGAGGCCGGAGCGTCAAAGATTCAGGCGACAATCAGTCGCGGCAGATCAATTAATTGTCCCGGGAACAAAAGTTCTCCCCGAGCTGCTCGTTTCGGCCGGCCGCTGGCGGCGTCGCGAAATCATAAACGACTCGAAAATGAAGTTCGCAGGACTGGAATTAAGTTAAATGACTATACCGGTAATTGCAATTAGTCGCAGACGGTGGCGGGCACAGATAACCGGCAGAAAATTGAATCGACGGATGCGTACTCACTTCGTACTTTCGGTAAAACCTCTCTCTCCCTCTCCCACCCTCTCCCTTTCAATAATGTTATATACTCTCCATTCACCGAGCTCGCATGATCTTCCATCGAACAACGCTTCATGCACGAAGGAGCAGCGACGAGGATTCCTCGAAAGAGCCGCATAACTTATTTAAAAATCTTCGATACGTATCTGGTTAAACGCGCTTGTCAGATCGATATCAGGAGTCGAGAGGTTAACGTTCGACGGCATAATAGGTAGGAGGGTGCGCACGAGCTCGTGAAACCTGCATCACTTGTTCGCCGGCGTGTCGATAAGAATTGGTCTCCTCGCGGTACGATCGCAGATACCGGGAGAACAATATGCAATAATAACATAAATAATCACCCCCACCCCGGTCGCCCTTCATCCTTTGTCCTCTCCTCCAACTCAAACCTTCGTTCCCCGTCCTACCCTCCTCCCTACCTACCGCGTGCGGCCGCGAACGGCTGCGCACCTCCTTCCTCCGGGATCAGATACAACTAATTACGATCTTATCGGCGACCGCGAGCAGTTTCCAGAATACCACCGGTATTTACATTCGCGAAGAAAAGTCAGCTTCTTTTTGCGGCGAAAACCGCTTAATTAGACCTAGCTCGCGCGCTCGAGCGTAATGAAGCTCGTTGAAAGGATAAAGTGCTTCCATGCTCATTCCCCAACCTCGGCCTGTTACGCACGCGAGATATCGCGCCTTTGATTTTTCTATGTCAGGAGCGTCCGCGAAACAAGGTATACATTTTACATGGCGGCAAATGAATATCGGGGAGCCGGCCTGCTTGTTTGCCGCGCCGTAATTGCGGACTCCCAGCTCCCGGCCGCGGCCGGCGCTTATGAGATGTACGTAAATGGCATAGGTGCGGCGAACAAAGACACTTTAGCGAAATTCGCCTGGGAGCCGAGCGAGAATACTCGGCCGAGGTCTGCCGAACGTATCGCTTAACCACCGGTTACGGGCCGAGAGAATAGATCAATGCTGCGCGCGGGGCCTTTGCATTACGGAGAAATTGGCCGCCGACCTTTCCCGTCATGTGGGTCGACTTTCGCCCGACGATTTAGCCGAATCTTCCCCATTCCGGGCCCCGAATCCCCGCGCGGTATCCTCCACAGACCTGCCCTTTGTCCTCCCGAATTCTTCACCTTTAATATTCCGCAGTTAACTCCTCCTCCTGCCGACGAATTACGATTCCGTTAGTATCAGTGTTACGGAACCTTTAAATAACTCCGCATCGGAATGTGCACGTTGACTGATCGGCCAACGCCAACTTTAGCCCAATATTCCGCCTACAATTTATCCGCCAAGACGTCAAATTCGTTTCCGATTCAACCCTAAATACCGTGTGTCCGCACGTTTCCTCGACACACATCTCCCCGGATGCGCGCAGTCTATTTTGAAAGCGCAACATATTACGACCGCGCCCGATACGTAAACGGGCCTCCGACGTAAGAGTACCGCACGCACGCAGGCACGCACGCTCGCACGAACGCCTGCTCGCGCGCACATACGCGAGGAACGGACGCGTGCGGCAGGTGGTGCGGCAATTAATCGACACGCGCCTCTCCCGAGGTCGAAAAGCCCTCTCGAGGCATCGAGCCCTGGGGTTTCGATACGCGAGACAGGAGAGTGGCGGCAAGGGAGGGTTAGACTCGAGGGAAGGTGCGCGCTCGCCAAGGCGAGCTTTTCTCGCTCCCTCCTGCCGCGGAGGCCTGCTGATCGAGACGAGAGGGAAAAACTATCGCGCGGGAGCGTGTTAACCGCCTTCCTGTTTGCTTAGCTGGTCAAACAACCTCGACTTGAGGCACGCCATTGTCGACCGCCTCTCCTGCTGATCTCGCGTCTGCATCGACTGCTAACGATACACCGGCTATGGCGGACGGCTGGCGGGGTCGGTCACGATTGGAGTATCGATGGCCGTCGGATACTGTTATGATTGTTTACGGTTGACCTTGTCGCACCTGACGCACGCGGCGGAGGGTAGGTTACGGAAAGGGTTGTTTTTTGGGATTGAGGTGTTCGCGTCGGATGGACGGTAAGATGGGTCGATTAATGGAGGGAGTGATTGATTTATGGGCAGACCGTGGAAGCGTGAAAATTGACGTGGACTCGCGAGGTTGCAGTATCGATCGTTTTCCTTTTGCGATCGGCCAGTGCAAATCCCCGACGCTGTTTGCGGAAGAAGCGGGGAAGCGTGCGCGTGTAAAAAAGGATGAGTCCGGATGCGCGACCGTCGTTTGTCCGCGAATAATATTTACTTTAATCCGAGAGCAGGGCTCCGGGTGTCCACCGGTCGGGGATGAGGCGATTCTTTGTTCAAGCAATTCTTGCCTTCGCGGTTTGTGCGACGTCGCTGATTTCGGTCGTCGACGTCGACGTCCTCGTTGCCAGCGGTCGTCCTGCCTGACATTTCGACATGCTCCTTTTTCGTCCCTCGGCCAACACGTGCGTTGGGACAGTGTACCGTTACACTTTTCACCCACCCTGTGCTTAGACCACATGTTTCGCGGCCAATTGGGAAGAACGAGCTGACAGCACGTTCATCCTTTTGACGTCGAAAGGACATGTGAAACCGTGACCATCTGAAAGTAAATTGAAACATCTTGATATACATCCTGATTTTATCTCATCTCATCCGAACCCTCTACCATGAACACTGTGATATTTTGATTTAGAAAATTCATGGCGGTCGTTAACCGATCGACCGATCTAATTCGCTTGCACCGGAAAGGTCAAGTGAAACGGCTGTTGCGAGGGCGTTGCACGCAGTGCGCGTAATCTTAATCGGATAACATTCTGTTTTCAGCGAGGGAACGTTTCCCGTCGTCGAGCAGCACCGACGACGACCAGAGTGGCTCCGACGCCGAGCACGAGACCTCCACGATACGCGGCAAGGTCCACTCCGGCATCCTGCATCACTCCGGCACTCATTCCGTGAGAAAGCGTCGCGGTAACCTGCCGAAGCACTCCGTCAAGATTCTGAAACGATGGCTCTACGAGCACAGGTACAACGCCTACCCAAGCGACAGCGAGAAGCTGACGCTCAGTCAAGAAGCGAACCTTACGGTTTTGCAGGTCAGTATATCGCAATAAGTCGAATCCTTCCTATTCTACTCGTCAAACTCTGCAGTTTACCGTACCATCAAGTATACCGCGTAATTAAGTGCTAAACATGAATTCACTAACAATGACAAGTTCGTGCCGTTAAACTATGACTTTACTGCAGCCGTAAACGCTGAGATAAATCTGCTCGCAATTTTGACCCGAGCCTTCGCGCGCTCGCGACGGACCGAAAGTGTACCCTGGCGTCCGGTTTCAGGTGTGTAATTGGTTCATAAACGCGAGGCGGCGCATTCTGCCAGAGATGATCCGACGAGAGGGCCACGACCCTCTGCAGTACACCATATCGCGCCGTGGCAAGAAGATGCCGGGCGGCAGTCATCAGCAGGCCTCCGGAGTCAGTCCCAGGACCAATCAGAACTGGGACCCCTTGGCCGGCATGAGCGCGCCAAAACGTAGCAGAGATCACGATTACGAGGATCCCGTGGGACTCATGTATCGGTCAGTATACGCCAGAGATACCGAACGGCCGGCAACTGTTGCCCAGGAAGTTCTGACCTTTTGACGTACGCACAATGCATGACTCCGAGAACGCTTCGCGTCCCTTCCATCTTCCCTCTTTCCTCTTTCCTCTTCCCTCTTTCCTCTTTCCTCTTTCCTCTTCCCTCTTCTGTTCGCCGTGCGGGAAGAATGGGTCTGCCACATGCTCGCAGTCCTTTCATTCCCCGATCGGCCCCGCGTTTTCTTCGAACCCGCTTTCTCACAGTGTGCGGTCGCTAATTCTCGAGACCAGTCCGAGTAATGACTGTGCGAAGCGTGCTCCTACGGAGTGCGGATTTTAGTTTTCGGGAGGAACCGGTTGGAGTTAGTTCGCATCGTTATCTGTCCGTAATAAGGTAACGTCTGCGATTTGTACAATGGAACTTTGTATGCTTTACCTTTACAGCTGATTAAGTTAAATTTTTCTGAACCGATATTATTGATATTGCGGGTACGGTTGGATTTCGGTCGGAAAATAGTGTTGTGGATTTTTCCTAAAATCGGGTTGTTTACTCGCATAATCGGGGACCCAGATTCGGAACCTAGAGATGTCAAGCGGAGCGGGGCGTGTTCCGCGAGCCGCTGTTAAAATATTTCGTTTGCCGAGAGTTACGTAAGAGCGAGATAACGGGCGGGAGCGGTTGTTACACGCGCGAAATTTATTCGGCAACCGTCCGGCTTGACACTGCGCCCCGACCTCACACGCGAAGACACGATAAAGCCTTTCTTCAAGCTGCGATATTTTGCTTTGCCCGCAGAAGCGAGGAAGACAGCCCGAACGATTACGAGAGCAGTTCTCACAGCGAGGAGGAACGTCCGACGTCCCAGTGGCCGAGTGTCATCGTTTACCCGTACTCCGAGACCAAAGTCGAGCAGAACAATCAACTGAGTTACGGAGAGGCAATCGCGCATCCGGCCCGTCGAGGGTGAGTCTTTGCGTCTTTACTCCTACGCAATTATATTCTACCCTTCAAAATCTCTTCCAAACAATTTTATTTACTCCACGCTCAAGTCTCACATTGATATATCGCATATCTCTCATGATCACGAAAAGTCTTGAATAACAAAATGTCGAGGCAACGCTTATTAAAGGAATGGTAATTTTCGAATTCGTACCCTCCACTTTGCTACCCATCGCGTGAAGGAAGCCCCTGCGCCTCGCATGTCCGAAAGCAATCGAACCGACCTCTTCCGCAGGGACGAGAGCGAGCCAACGATGGTGAACGAGGCCGCATACTGGAGCGCTCCGAGGCAGCATTTGACGACGACGCCGGACGTCCAGCACGAGACCGAGGTATACAGTACCCACACCGCTCACAGCCCTCGTAACGACGAGACGCCGCCGCCGACACCGCCGGAGGAGGACAAGGACAAGTTTAAGTGTCTTTATTTGCTGGTCGAGGCAGCTGTCGCCGTACGGCAGCAGGAGAAGGAGCGCGAGGGAACTGTACCGGTTTAACGTTCAGAGCCGGTACGAGCAGCGTAGCTCGCGCCAATCCGCCGGTTCTCCTCTCCCGCCTCGTCGTCCGCTGGCCGACATCGTCGCCGGCCACTCATCTCATCCCGAAATCCGACCGCCCGCAGGACAATGAAGCCAACGGGTTCGACGGGAGGCGGGCGCGCACGCAAACCGGAACCGTCCGCTCGAGATCGTCGTCACCGTCATCATCGCCACCATTATCATCATCATCATCATCATCATCACCATTATCCGCATCACCTTCGTCAGAAACATAGACATCTTCCTACTCTTCCTCATCATTCTACGGAACGAGAGGCCGACGCCGACCTGACCGACGCTCGAACGGCAACGGAGAGACGCCGAGTGCGATCGTCGCTCAAGGAAAGAACTCCATATCTCGCCGGAAAGGCGGCGCACGAGCGCGCAGCCTTGATGCTTTATACTCGTAGACAACCGCTTTTCGGTTAAAACTGTGTAGCCCCTCGACGGCGACGAGACAGCGGAGGGTGGTGGCTGGCATCGCTCCGAGCCGAGAGCGAGTTTTGCATATCCGTGGTGATCCTAACCTCAACTCGGCCGTTGTCGAGTCGGCCGTAGAGTGGCGGACGGAGATAGTCTCGTAGTCTGTAGGTCGCGCAACCGGCGTAATGCGATGAAGAACCCGTTTGATCGATTCATACCTTTCTTATTACCGATTAACGTTAGGATCCTAATGCCGCGCGTCTAACGATGAGATGATAAGTTGACATTGACGGTGCTGACTTTGACGGCGGAACCACCGGCGATTCGAGTTTCATCCTGGGGTAGATTGTGGGACGACGGTCGTGTATTGTCGAAGTAGACGATTTCTAATAGGCCGTTAGTTCTCTCCCTTGGCCGATCGTCATTAGTCTTTGTCGAGGAGTCCAAGGGGGAATCGAATGAGACTACGGGGCTGATGTATATATTGGTGCGAGGAAAGAATGTCGAATCGCCGATTTTCAGCGGGGCAAAGTCAGCATTTTCTCTCCGTACATACATATACCTCGCTGATGTTTCATTTACACGCTGTCGTCCGACACGAGTAGCGCGAAATGTAGGATTAATAATCTGTTCGGCAGAGTTTTGAGTACGTTTACGATACGATTAATGGAGATTCGCGGGAGAGTTCAGTGACAGTGGAGAACGGAAGGAATGATTAAGTGGACGGACATAAATACACATTAACATACACAAACGCACCGAGACGTGTACAATCTTTTTTTTTTTCGCACCACAACGACAACCAGCCCGCTGCCAATGAATGAGAATTTCTCGTGATTCAAGGGACGATGATACAAAATATAGAGAGGCGATCGTCGCTTAGACTGGATATAGCCCGTGCTTCGGAATGGCACGAATACACAACCACGTACGAGGGAACTATTATAATCGCATAAGTGTAGGACGCAACCAATTTTTCGAGGGGGCCTCAGTATAATTCCGTGAACCCTTGCACTCGTCGACGAGGGCACGTTGCTCCTGAAAATGCTCAAATTATTTTTCGATCACGCGTCGAACGGTAAATGAACGCTGTTTCTAGAAAATCATCTTCTTTCTTAGAAAAGTGAAGAGAAAAATTGAAAAAACTAATGTCTATTCGTCCATATCGTACAGCTATTACTAGTGCGAAGGGAAAGTCGTCAAAATCTACTTAATCAAATGCAACCGGTGCTGCAATCAAAGTGTATGTACAAAAGGCAGAACTTTTGCCCTGACAAAGCTGTCGTAAGCGTGCCAAAATGCGACCGTTTGACGAGAGTGAAGAAACTTCGAGTATTAATATTTCGTACAAAAAAAAGAGGAATATAATAAGAGCGAAGAAAAGAGTACCAAATTTGATAAACGTCCATCCTATTGAACACAGACGTGCCTTTTTGAATGACAACTAAGTCTGAATCATATCCGCGTTGTTGATAAAATAGCCTCGTTCGCGTGTCTGTCCTCGGCAGGAAGAAAAATGAAGAAATGATCGGCAATACATTGTCATTAGTGTCGTGCAGGCATACTAGAAACAGTGTTCTCGACGCCAGTTGTACATTTAAGGTCACGGAAAACGTGTCTGTTGTCGTTAATGCAATTCTCAGAGATGCACAGTCTTGAAAAAGTGCTTGGATGCGAGAAAATTGTGTACCATTCATCGAAGAGCAAAAGAAAAACGGCGTAACGACATGGAAGCAGCTCGCACGTTTCAAATTCTGACACTCGATCAATATCATTGGTGTTCTGTACAATTGTCTGACTTCTACGTCGTTCCAGTTGACATTTTTCGCGCAGTTCGCTGTTAAATCCTGTCAGATAGATGAAACCGCTCACAAAAAATAGATTTCTTCGTTTATTCGATTCGTAATCGTTCCTCAAACGCGAAGGAGTATACTTATTATTTTCTACTGAGATTCGATCGGTCTCCAGTTAAGAGTTAACAATAATTGCTGACATTAACGATGATCATCGCTGATCGGATTCTCCAATCGACTTTTTTTGTTCGTTACTTCTTCTACTTCATTGCCACGGGGAAAAGCTATTGTTTGCTTTGAGATCCGTTAAGATTATTCGCTGGACGTTTTCGCTCTTTCAATGTAAAAGTGATTTTTCTTTTAATTTCCTAGCATAATAACCGTAAACTATACTACAGTTCTATTCAGCAACAGATGCAATTCAGACATTCGTATGGCGACACAATACCGGAGGACACTTTTGCGTTGAGAGAGAAGATCAGTCGCGTCTAACGCATTTAATCTAAACAAGGTCTTCGTTTCTTGCATTTCTAATTTCTTTCTTCTCAACTTTTCGCCTATGTCCCGTTTGATACTGTTCTGTTCAAAGCAATTGCGGCACTCGTGCAGATTCCGTCGAATCGCTCACACTTACGCCCTTCAGTGTCAAGACAAATGTAACGATGACTTCTGCCCGTCAAAGTTTCCCGAACGAAACTTTTTTCTGTACATAGGCGACGAGAGGAAAACGAGCTCTCATATTTTGCTCCTCCTCGTTTAAGCAGTGTTCAGCAGGTAGCGCTTTCGAGCGCTTAGTCCTTACCTTCCATTGTTCGTTGTTTGTTTCTCGTTAAACTGTTAAAACAGTAAAAGGAGAGAAGGAGGAGGAAAAGGACTCCTCGTCCTCGTCCCGATTTCTCTTTCCGCCGAAGTCGTGCCTTTCTCGTCTTCTCGCACATCTGTCGCGCGTCGTGCATTTCTTTCACGGACCTTTTTTTTTCTCTACCGTGCGAATATTTTCTAATAAATCGCCACAAAAGAAAGCCTCAAAAAAAAGCACAGCGGAAACAGAAGGCGCAAAACGTTGCGACCAAAGAGAGGGAAAACTCGACAAAAAGTACCCAAGCTCACATACACACATTGACACACATTGACACACACGTACACACACGTACACACATATGCTCTTCAGCGAACCTTTCGAGAGGAAGCGTTTGTTTTCGTCACTTCTCTTTTCTCCTGCCCCCTTCATTTCGTTCTTCAGTTTTTTCCCTTCCTCGTTCGAGAAACGTTCTCTCTCCCGTGCCATGTCTCGCCGCACGATATGCCCGTTGCCTCGAATCTTCTCAAGTTTCGGTCGACTCAATCGAAACCGAATCCAACGTTCGCCCCCAGTTCGACGCGTCGAACGCAATTTTCGAATCGCGAACGCGTCAATTTCCTAATTACGCTATTCCCGAGCCGATCATTCGACGTGCCGTGGTACAATAGATTTACACCTTTTTTTTTTTTTTGTCTCTTCAACGCTTGAACGATCAGAAAGAGGGAAATAGCGAGTGGAGATCCTAGTTGTTTGCCTCTCGGCGAGGAAAGAATTGTAAAGGAGCCGAAATCCGTGCTCGTGGGAAGAAAAGTGCTTCGCGACGGAATTGGAAAATTCGCGCGGACCTTCCCACACACGCGCACCCGCGTACGTACGTATACATACGGAGCGGACGTGTGTATGCATACGTATCGAGACGTATACATAGACCGATATGTATAGAAACGCGTACGTATGCCCCCCCTTCTGCACATACGTACGTATATTTATGTGTATCTTGGAAAGATTGGTACAAAAGCCAAAGACTTTAACTGTTAATTATTATTAATCAAGTCGCGCCGCTCTCTGCTCACCCTCGATTTGGTCGGGGTGGTGAGGGGGGCGGGGCGCAGTCGAGATGCAGTGAGCAAAAAATGGGGTTGGCAAATGTGTCCTCGAAACCGTCGAGCAGCCTCCTCATCGCGATCCGCTCCCATTTTGCCTCCGTTTACAATTGCGAAAATTCGAATAAGATTTTTGCTGCCCGCGTGCCCCAACCCCCGCCAATAACCGAATGTTACAAGTGCCGTGTATGTACGTCGTGTGCATGAGTGTTTCATCCCCCTCCGGCCACCCGTCAAGTTTCTCTTCATTTCCCGTAAACGAACGACCCGCAATATCCGACGAGAAAAGTGCCCGATCCGCAAAAGTGAAATACGGAGAGTGAGAGAGACAGAGAGAGAGAGAGAGAGGAGAGTGCCTGCGAGAATACGATGCGAGAATGTGTGAGAGTGTTGAGAGAGAGCCTGAGCAAGAAGAAAAGGGGAAACGTTATCTGAATGTACAAATTGCAATTCAAGTTTATTTTAATATGACGCTCGGTCATGATCTTAGGCATAGCTTATAGTTAGCAGGTAACTAGCGTTAAGGCGACAGTAGTTTTTATTCGGCTAAGAGTAAGTGGAGAGTGCGAGAGAGAGTTTTGCGACGCGCGCATGCACGATGTTCGGAACGGCGACGAGCCGCGGCCGTCTCGGATTCTTCCAAAGGGGCATGATTGTTGTTTTTTTCCCGCGTATTCCAGCCCCGCACCGATCGCGATTTAATCAGAGGCATCGTTGACGAGTGCCGCCCACGCACCGCCGATATTCTCCCCTTTCGTGCATATTAACCCTCGGGAACCCTGAACGTCGTCGTCGGCCGTCGATCGCGTTTCTTCGCCGTGTCTCGGCCGGGACACGTACCTCGACCTTTTTTTTTTACATGAACGCGTTCGCGAGGACGCAGACTGCGCCAACCCTTAGAAATTAACTAACCTACGCCCAGCGTGTGACGACAAGTTTTTTCCTATTCGCAAAAGTGTTAACGCTAAGAGCCCATCGCACAGTATACCAATAGCTGTATTATAATCACCTAAATATAACGGTTACGATATATAATGTACACACAGTAACGGATAGTACTAGCGTTGATAGATTACTAGTACATCGGTCCAATACACTAGTTCGTGGAAGGACGGAAAAAAAGAAACAAATCATAAGACTGGCACCTCATATCTATAAACTTGTCCAAACTATAGAGATCTATAATTACGTGCCTAATCGTGTATAGTGAGAAAGAGCCAATTGATGGGAAACGATCGGCCGACGATCCTTAACGCGGACGTTCCCGACTTCCGTCGGAAGTCGGATCGTCAATTCTCGGCGGTGCATGGGGGACGTTTCGTCGACGATGCCGAAGAAAGAGTAACGTAAACCACGTTCCGCGACGCCAACGCTCGCCGGCCGTCGCTTAACACTTACTTAAGATATAGAAAACGAGCCCACCCGCCCCGTGTAAATAGCTTCCCCGATCCGTGCGAGCCTTTCCCCCCCTTCGTTTGCCAACGGCGACATGGCAAGTAACATTTTTGATCGCCGACGGTGTACAACTTACTTACGGTAACCTGAGAGAAAGAGCCACGTTTTTCTTTTCTTTCCGTTTTTTTTTCCTTTTTTTTTTTATTGAGAGTGACGGATATTTTTCATATACATTGATTAGGGAGAGAGTGAGAGGGTGAGGGAGAATTTGGGATGAACGATAACGAGAATGACGACGATAACGATTATTATGCAATGAGGCCCCGTTGGTGAATACCGTTAGGCTGTTGATTAGTGGCGAAGAATTTAAATTACCCTGTTGACTACTGATAATCGTAGAGAAATCATTAAGGCCCTCGCGTAGTATGTCGAAGCGTATTGAGAGAATAGAAAAAAGAGAGAGTGACATTTGGGACATTGAAAATCGCCTAACCGGAAGTCGGTGGTACTTTCTACAGGGTGGCTACATGGACAAGTAGTGTTCCTCTAACAAGTATTTTCGTTGACATCCCTTGACGGATGGTACCACGACCCTCAAGAGTATCTGGGAAGATCTAGCGGCGACCGTCGACTTTGCTTAAAATTCGACGAAATTAATGAACGAATCCTGTGATCTGTTCGTACACGTGCTCGCTTCCTCGTCGAAAAGAGAGAGAGAGAGACAGAGAGAAACGGAGTGACGCGTTTTGCGGTCGAACTGCGCTACACTCATTAGACGGAACAGTGCAAAAAAAAAAAATGGAGAGAAAGAACCGAAGTGTACGTCAAAGTTTATAGAAGAAGGCAACCCTCGCTAGAGTTCCTAAACCCACCCCCAAAAATTCTGTCGGCCTGTCGATGAAGCGAGCAAGTGCGTCTGATCGCGAGTGGTTCGCGTTTGAGATTCGTTGATGAGGCCGCTTGAAGATCTCTCTTGAGAGTTCGATGTCCGGCGAGTGCGGAATCTGCTCTCCCAAGGGACGAACGTAATATATAAGGGTGCCTTGTTTGACGGTCTTCGCGTGGAAGTGACCGCCGCGGACGTCTATCTATAAAGTGTACATAATGACGAAGCCGTCGACGGTGTGCGCGTTCGGTGCGAAACCTGGACAATATCTTCGAAAGGGTGTCGGCGAAGGACAGGCGAAACATCGCTCAAGGTCACTCTCGACATTCGCGCGCGTCACTTACGTCGCGACGAAAATTGCATTTTTACCGATGGAACCTCGTGCGAGTGACAGAAACAACACTTAAGCGTCGGTCGAGAGTGACAATTTCTGACTTTCCGTTGCCTTTCGGAATTTTTCGAGAAATGGGCGGAAAATTACGTGCTTCCTCGTGCGTCGAAGACGTCGAAAAAAGTCGAGTAAGTTTTCGCACGTTCGGCGTCACCGTTCGCGGCGTGTTGCCTATGTTTTAAGTGTTTTCTTTTTCTTCTTCTTTCGTCCGCCCCCCCTCTCCTGCGGCAATCGCGCGCGAGCACGAGGACACTTCCGGCAAGGGGAGAAGAACTCTTTCTCGACGCCGTTTGCATGACACAGACACACCAACCACCCCCCCCCCCCCCCCCCCCCCCCGCGCGTACCCCTTCCTCCTCTCGCGAGAGAGACAACACGAAGATAATTGCGCCCGCCAGGCGCAATCGAGACGAAACTCTATACAATCGCATAAAATTGATCAATGCAAAGCGGCACTGTTTTTGTACTGAAATACGTATTTCTTTTTTTAACGGAGACGATGATATCATTAAGTTGTCGACCGACGGAGAGAAAGTGAGACAGAGCGAGAATGAGTGTGCAAAGAGTGTGCAAGAGTGTGCGATTGGTATCTTTTTTCTTTTTTCATTTTCAATTTTCATTTCATTTTGTTCCTCTTTTTTTTTTTTTAAAGAAAGTCGTCGAGAGTGCGGGGAGAGCGTCGCCGAAAAGTGTGTTCGATCCGAAGCGCGTGTGTGTGTGTGTGTATGCGCGCGAGCGCGTGCGCGCGCGCTCGTATGACGAGCGATGCGAGGCGGTACGATGTGGGAAGAGAGCCATTTTCTTTTCCCGTGCGAGCGGTTTTGCGCAAAAGTTTTTACGATTCTCGAAGCCGTTTTCGTCTACGCTCCCAATGTGCCTTCACGAGCTCCTTAGATTATAGACGGAGAGACCATCGGACAGTGTGACGGTGAGAAAGACTCTCGATCATCCTTGACGCGTCGATACGAACGTTGCGACGGACAGTTTTACAGGTCGCAACGGTAAAAAAAATTGCATCGACCTAAGGGAACTCGTGCGTTTAGCTGTTAAGAAGCCACTTAAATCCTTCGTCGGGGATAGTCGCATTCGCCCCGAAGCGGCCGCGCGCGCGCGCGCGTACCGACGCCTCGAGTCCTAGCTTAAGTTTCGATGGGAAAGAAAGAGAAAAAAAGGTCGAGCCGGACAATTCGAAGTCACGACGTGCCCTCGCACGCGCGCACGATCGAACGAGGCCGCAGACACTCGCGTCGGCACGTTCTCTCGCCCGCCAAGAGCGAAACTGTCAAAAGACGACGACGGTCCGACACTTCCGGGTCGTCCGAAATTTTCTACCGCGACGATGTGCCAGCTCGGAGAGACGAGAAAAACAAGCGAGAGAGAGTGAGCGAGAGGGAGAGAGGCAGTGCGCGAAACGAAAATGGGGGAGTGCCGATTGCGGGACGTGCGAGGAACCGATGATAAATCGAAATTCGATTCGAAAGCGTCGGGCCCCGAATTCCTCGCCGCGCGAAGAATGCTTCGAAATGCGAAGCGCGATCGCGGGAGGATGTGAGAGTAATATGATCGTTCGTAAACGAGAGTGCGGACGAGATCGGACGGAGAATGGGACACTGTCGAAAGCACAGTCTGAACTTTCAACTTTTTCGTTGAAGCAAGCATCTTGCTACGGTCGCTCGTACAATATCAACCGCAAATCTCATTTCTCACGTTCGGACTCGTTCGTCGAACGGATCGCATCGCGTGGCCAGAGTATTATCGTGGCCATCGATCGTTCGCGATAACTCGTATCCGAACGTCCCTCTGCGAAGCGACGATCGATCGGCAAAATTCTGCCGAATCCGGCGAGACCGCGGAGTCGCACGTTTGTCGCGCTCGTATTTGCCACGGCAATTAACCAGTCATAAGGTATAGCATGCGGAACGTACGTGACGTCCGAGGCGAGCGAAACAATGTTAATTGCGTGTGCCGGAGGAGGCGTTAATTGCGCGATGAGTGTTAATCGCCCCGATCGGACGCCCATCCCGCATCGCATTAAGCGCACGGGCCGTTTCCTTCAATTTGCATAGAGGAAAAGGCGTGCGAGCGCGCGCGCGCGCGCTCGCGTACACGCGAGAGAGTGGCCCTCCCGCGACTTCCGGCATCGGCGCCTTTTTTTGCGCACCTTATGGGGAGCAGGAAAGAGGAAAGAGAAGGAGGGACATTGTCCCGCGTACGCGCAGGACACGCATGAGCACACACGCGTCACGCGAGACACGTACGTGCCAATCCGCGTACACACCCCGCCCCCCGACCGACCCCCTCGCTCTCAGCAAGATGTATCGCGCCTAGACAATAATACGAAGCTGAATATAATTATCTAACGGTTAAGTATTTCTAAGTTTCATTTATTTTTCTTTTCTGCGGCAGATCGCGTATGTAATATGTAAAGGTGCCATAAGAGGAAAAAAAACACACACACACACAACACACACATACGGTCGTAAACTTTAATGATAGCGCTATTTGATTATTATTATTAATATTATTATTATTAATATTATTATTATTATTATTATTATTATAAAGAGTAAACATATTTAACTATAGGTACGTTATTGACTCGATTCTTTCGATAGGTATACGCATTGTTTTTTCTTTTTTTTTTTTCTTCTTTCCTCAGTTTGTACGTGACTTGTTGTAAAGCGTCCCGCGCGCGTCCTGACTCGAGGAATCCGCCCACATCCCCCAATGCATTTCTCTCCCGCTCACAGTCACACAGACACACACATGCGCACGGTACACAATGTGTTCGCCTCGCTCATAAAGTATTTCCCGTGATATATCCCTCCTTCGCCGAGAGTCTCGATTGTGTGTATGTTACGTATTTAGTATGCGAGTGGAATGTGACGAGGTGCGCCCCCTCCCCCCCCCCCCCCCTCCCGCCACCACCCCAATTTCGAACGTTACGTTTCGTTTTCCGTTACACTTTTCCTGCCCGCCCCCCACTTCAGGCACGTGAGACATTACCTGCGGAAGAGGAGTGGCGCGAAAAGAAGGGAAGGAGGGAGAATCGTCGGACTGTTCACTCTTTCTAAAACTCTTTCCCCCTTCTCCCCCTGCCTCTTCTCTGCTTGCGCCGCGACGCTCTTCCGTCGATTCGCCAAACCATCCCGGTCCATCCTACCCCCCCTCACCCTCTCACCCCTCGAGCGCGTTTAATATCTCGTCGTCTTCGCGTCACGGCCGCGCGGGCTCTTAATGTAATTTAGGATTAATGGTATTGCATTAAAATATTGTTCGATTCGCAGACCTACAATAAAGCATGTTGTGAATTTTAGACGAAGCCTCATTTATTTAAACCCCTTGTTTGGCTGAACGGCTGGGTACGAGGTAAGACGATAGGCAAATTCGTAAAACTGGTGAACAAGGAGATGTAAACCGTGACGGTAAAAGTTCGCGTAACATTTCCTTAAACGCACCAGTGGGTCGATAAGTGAGTGGCGACGAGGAAAAAGTATGCAGAGCAGCGATCTAATGGATTATCCGGCGTCGAGTGGGCAACAAAGCGGGGCAAAACCGAGCGTAATGGCCCCGTGAATTCGCGCGCGTTTTCCGAAAAACCGTTTGCACGCCAAGCTCCTCGCTTGACGCTCGGTAAATGACATTTAATGTTCCGTTCGTTTCACGATTCCGATTTAATTCGCGCGGTTTTCCAACCTGCGAGTGCCGAACGGCGCATAATGGCAGTCAGCGTACAGATATATCGTCCAATCTACTATGCGGTGCGAAACGAATGCAGAAATGAGACAGAAACGATTGTGGAAATGAGACAGATACGATCATAGAAATGAGAAAGAAACAATCGTAGGAATGAGACAGAAACGATCGTGGAAACGAGACAGATACGATCACAGAAATGAGAAAGAAACAATCGTAGAAATGAGAGAGAAACGATCATAGAAATGGAAGAACGGAGTGCAGGAGAAATGGAAGAGGTATGATGTCGAATAGAAGAGTAACAAAGAGTGGCGGAGGGAGAGGGGGGTCGGTAAAGAGAATGGAAGGAAGATCCGGCGGTCGGAGGCGTGCATGATGAGACGCGAGGTGTATGAGGAACACGAGGTGGGGGTCCTGTGCATCGTCGGCCCCGTGGGCCGTGAAGATCGCGAGCCGGTGTAACGTCGACGGCGTGTCCGAGCAAAAGCGCGGTCAGTCTCAAATCCACCGTGGCGCGCGCGAGCCCGCGATGAGCTGACCTTTCGATCACACTTTGCCAGCGAAACTTTTCACACGAACTCTTCCCGATCGTGTCGCGGTCACTCGACGTTCAGTTGAACAATGACCGGAACCCCGCACCGTTGATCGTTCGAAAATTTGGCAAAGTGTATCCTAGTCTCCTTCCTTCTCGCCGAACAGTGCCACCTCGTTGACAGTCTGCTTCTCGCGAAGAAAAGGAGGATCATCGATTTATTGCTTTCCGTAAACGACGATAAAGTGATTTTTCTGCCCGTCGAGTGTTCAATACTCGCTCACAGTTCCGATCGGCAGTGATCGATTCTTTCCGTCGCGTAACAGAAGTATTCTCCCCGAGCGAGGATTCGTTCGTGCCAGTGCACGTTGCGAATTTCAGCGAAGATCGGCGCAGTGATAACGGATTCGGCCTCTGCGAAGGAAACACGTTGCCGCGGATTCCTTTCACAGCTCTTACCATAAGAGGCTCGCCAAAACAGAATCATCCCATCCAGCGCTAACCAGCGATAACGTCCAACGAATCGAGACGTCTCACTCGCCTATCCATCCGCTGACCATGCAATGATCTGTCAGTCCAACCGAACGACTCAGCACCGGGAGGATCGGCCGAGACCGTGTTGATATTATTTTATCCGCCGATCCCAGCCGACCGGCGATAGTCTCGGCGGAGGGGAAGAACGAAGCGGCGAGGTGGAACCTGCGGAAGATAGAGAGAGACAGAGACAGGCAGCGAAGGAGGGAGTGCGGCAGGCCGCGCTGCAACAATTATGCCATAGCCCTGTTAACCAGCGTGCATCAAAATTAGCCCAGATATCGCCCGGCGACCGTGTGCTCTCCCAATGCGCTGCAGCCGCTGAAAAAAGTTTCGCTCGCTTACGGCAGCTCTCGTTAAGGTACGTTCACAACGGGCCTTTCGCCGATACCGGATGCGGAACGCTGTGCATCCCCCGGCGTACTCTTACGCGATCCGCTCATCTGCTCGCTCGGCTCTCGACGTCTTTCGCGCTCTGTCGACGGCAAACGGCAGCTCGTAATCGAAAGTGACTTCCTTCCGCGGATTCGCGTTCGTCGGCGCGTTCGATGACAGCGATGCTGTTGTTACAGATTTTCGGACTCTTACCGGACTTCGAACTGGGATCGGTTGTTCGTTTCGAGGAATGTAATTGCTGGATGAGGAACGTGGATGTTCGTAATCCGATAGCCTGGATATTTGGAGCGTTGCTGTGTTTATAGACGCTCTTTTCGTCCAATTAACGTGTATCTCGCGTTATTTGAGATTGTCGGTAGGCGCATGTGCGGTAAGGGGAGGAATGCATGGATTATGCGTGCGGCAGGAATGTGCATGCACGTATCAATTCTATTCAAATTTTAATGCGCTTGTCCGACGGTGTATGATACTCGGTAACTGTTATTTAATGTCGTAAGCGAACCTCGATAAATCAGTATAACTGTCGATCGATGCCCGACGTAGTCGTGTCATGTCGCGTACGTCGGATTAAAAAGCCGATGCGGTGGGTCGTCAGGTGTGCCAGAAGAATGTGTCGGATAAAGCGTGATTACGCGTGACTCTCCGCACGCGAGCATCCACGCAGGTGTCGAGAGGTCGAGTGTCAAGCGGACGCGTCTGTTGAGGGCGTCACGGCCGGCTTCCTTATCTCAATTCGTGTGCCTGTTGACTGCCTGTTGACTGCCTGTTGACTGTCCGCTCTATCGCTCAGTCACGGATATCATGTACGATCGCTGTCCACTTTGTCAATCGACTGCCGACGATCGATTAAAGGTTCATTAATCGTCATCCCAATTTTCGCGCGATTGCGCGCAAATCTAATTTTCTGGAACAGCTGATAGCGGAAAACAGTTCTCGGAGCCTGAGCTAGTATCGGCGAAGAGCCTATCCGTCAATTAAAATTCCGGCGTATCTCCAGTTGCATGACTCAGGTTCCTCGAGAAACGCAAGTGTCCTAGTTTATGAAGAACTAGGTACGCGTTAAATATCATTACCCACACCCCGCGCGTCAATCCGTGTCGATCGGCGGGGAAGTCCTACATAAAAAGTGCGTGAGTAACGTCTTCCAAAATTCGAAAATATAGAAGCCCTGAACGCGAATGTCGTACGAAGACGAAACTGTCCTAGAAAACGCATAATCGGGAGAAGTTCAGGAAGTGGCCAGGCGGACGTACGTCAACTATGACAGCCTATCGTGCCTTTATCGACTCGTACGCATTCGGCTACGCACCCGTAGCTATTTCGTGTCAAATATACGCCGTGATCGGAGCGTAAAGTAACCCCGTGTCGATCAGCGGGGAAGTCCTGCATAAAAAGTGTCCGGGTAACGTTTTCCAAAAATCGAAATTATCGAGGCCCTGTACAAGAATGTCGTACGAAGACGAAACTGTCCTAGAAAATGCATGATCGGCTGAGCTTCAGGAAGTGGCCAGACGGACGTACGTCAATTATGACAGCCGATCGTGCCTTTATCGACTCGTACGCATTCGACTACGCATTCGACTACGCACTCGTAGCTATTTCGTGTCAAATATACGCCGTGATCGGAGCGTAAAGTAACTGTTCACCCTGTTTAGAAGCGCGTGCGGGCCGAATACGCGTGTCCGTTCCCGCTGTCAGCACGCCAAAGGCAGCAGATTGAGCGCTAGACATCCTGGGTCGACCGAGGACGTAAGAGTCCCCTCTAATCATAGTCTTCGACTCGCTGACTTTTTCTCATGGCACCGCGGCCGTTCTTATTCCGGCTCGATCGCGTGTCCGCTCGCCGTGGGCACACTTTTCCGCCGTCCGCCTGCCCGACGGGAAGGTTCCGCAGGTGCTCAGGGTCGCAGCGGAGCGGACGGCGGAAGAAATGAAGCGTCGTAAATCCTGGCTGATTATGCGCTGAAAGGGTAAGCGAACGTTTATTGCCGGCCGTCGAGTGGATTGTTCTGCGGGGCGCTTGTGTTTTGTAAAAGCGCTCACGAGCGTGACCGGCTACGTAAAGGCTGTAACAAAGTAGCAGCGGCTGATTTATAGTAGGAAAGTTGCCTTGCGCCCGCGAGCGGCGTATTAGATAAATGGATAAATTCTCACGTTGAGCAGCGAAACGCTACGTATATATATTGCTATAATTTATATAATAATTTTACGCTTATAAAATATACGCTCGCGTCTCGGCATCGAGATACGCCTTTTTCCTCGCAAACTCGTTCCTCGAACGCGCGCACACCTCCCCCATAATGATAATCGCCACTCTGGCGCACGACGGAGCTTGAAGCCTCTATGATGACTTCCTAGAATTCGTGCCCGGAGCCGGGACGCGACCTCGCGCGCGCGCACGTGATCGTACGATTTTCCGAAACCCGGATTTCGCGTCCGTTCGAGAAACGGGCTAGACCCACGCGACTGGTTTGAAGACCCGGGTCCTGAACCTGAACTTGTTCGGTTCCTGCGGAATCTGGGCCGTGGCCTCGACCCTATCATCCGCCGTCGGCCGCACTTCGGGCAAACGTTCGGGGTCGAGGATCTCTCACCTTCTCAATTCGCCGTCCCATAACCGATCGTCAAACCGCCGTGATAGCTCGTCTCTTCTATCGCCTGAATCCGCAATTGCGCACGGCCGCGACTTTCCGCGATTAATTAAATTTATGCCCGATGCGCCGGCTAGCGCACATTACGCTGGCGATCGTTCGCTGACCCCGATCAACATTTGACGCAGGCGATAGATCTGCATATGACTCGGCGCCTAGTTGTTTGTCTGTTTCCTTCAAGGACGGCCGTTGTCCCGCATAGACGAGCAACGCCTGGACGGACATGAGCCTGGTGGGATGTAGATCAGATAGACGTGAGTTTCAAAAAGGGTCGAATAAGATGGTGAACACTGGCCCTAAACCGTATAAATTTTGTAAAAGCCATTTGATACCCTATAACAAAATAATCATTTCTGTGATTTTTCAACTTTGCTTCTCAGTTGTGAGGACTGGGCAAGGGAAAAATGTACCGTCTATTTCGCCCAACATTTTCTCGGAATCTAGCGGATAATAAGATGTGAAAAAAATCCGGTAGTGTTGCGTACCTACAATGCAGATTTTCTTTCTTATTTTAACAGAATATTTAAGGTGACAAAGATCATACAGTACAAACCTGGCAAAATATAGATTTTTCATCATTTTTTCACTATTTTCTCTCCTTTTTTTGACCGTATCTGCGAAACTATTCCACTTAGAAGGCTCGGGTTGCGAGTTTTTAAAAGTTTTTATGTCGTAACGAAGAGCCGGTGAAAATTCCATTTTCCATCATTTATTCACACATTTTTGGCTGTATCTCCGAAACTATTGCACTTAGAAAGCTCCGGTTGCGATTTTTGTGATCCCCTTTTCATTTCATTCATTTTTACTCATTTTTCGACATTCTTCATTATCAGATATAGGTTACGTGATCCCCAAATGTAGCTCTGATTTTTTTCAAATTTATTTATCCACTAGATTCCGAAAAACTGGTGAAAGAAGCAGACAATACATGCTTCTCTTTTTACAAGCTATCGAATGGCTCATTCAGAATTTCAAGCAGTTAACGGGTACTATTGATCGTCCTATGCGGTTATGCCCTTTGAACAGATAGACGAAGACGACGAAAGTCCGTAGCATGGAGAAAAAAGAGCAATGAGTGCGAATTGATTAAATTGTGCAGAGACAGCAGAACGCGATGTGCGAAGGCTTTTGTCGGTTCCGCTTTCAGCGCACGCAGAGTCCGGTGTGGCTAATGATGACGACCTGTTTCTCGTTCTGCTCGCAGGACGAATTTGTGCGTGGCCGAATAAACGAATGTCCCGATCGAACGGCACTGCGCGTTTACGATGTTACACTGGCCGATTTGCTGCCTTCATTTTTGGAATCCGCACTGCCAAATCCCGTCGGCAGCGTCCAAATCCAGCGACAATCTTTTCGTATTACGCGGGCCTCATCCTAGTCCCTCAGACCTCAAGGGCCTTGCCCGCTGTTCATTTTTTGCACTTGCAATACCTGTTTGCACGCCAAGCAAGAACATCCACCGATGAAACGAACGTCCATAACCCAATACCCGCCGTAATACAAAGATAGAAAAATAAAAAATTAACTGTACATTTAGAAGTTACAGTCATTAAAAGAAAATAATATGAAACTGTGTCCCAAAAAGTGGAACATTGGAGGATAATGGATTAAAACTCGTATTCGTCCACGCACCGAACCTCTTAAACGATTGCCTACCGGAAGCGAAAAATCGTACCGAAAAACGGCGGCAATCTTTCGGTATCTTTATTGAACGAAATGACACGGAACGTAACACGGGCCGCCTCGTCGCAATCCCTGCCGGCAGAAACTCAATCCTTCGCACGCGATGATGATATCGACATTGGCCGGCGCGAGCGTCAATTTGCGCAATTACGCGGACCGCGCGCGCGCGCGCGCGCGTCCCCATCGGAATTATTCGACAAACGGTACGAACGCAGAACGCCGCGGCGAGCGCAGCAGACGCTCGCGATCCTCTCTATCGACAACACGCCCGTGCAATTTTACCTTAACGGGGCTTCCGCAGTTGCCTCGGCGAGCGTTGCATCTACCGAGCGTCGACCCGCAATACGAATGGAGTGGATTGCCGCTCCACATAATCCATCGACATATGTTCCACGTTCCCTTTCGTGCGCTGCATCTGCATACGTGCGCTGGACGCGGCTGTCTGCGTGCGTGCGAGCGTGCGCGCGTGCGTGCGTGCGTGCGTGCATCCATCCACCTGACCCGCCTTACGTGATTACGCGGAAAAAAAGTTGAATCGTATCGTCCCTTTACGGAATCCTTCGCTGGAATAAGTCACGTGGGCTTTTCGGGCATGTTTTACTTTTCCATGACTCTGCTACTCGGTAAATGCATGGTTTACTGGTTTGTTTGGCTAGGAAAGTCGGAAAGTGTGTTTCGGTTTGGACGTCGAACAGGAATGAATGACGCTGATCGACGTGGCGGGGTTAGGCGATCGAAATGCTCGGCGACATCGATCTGATGGACGGTCATTGGTCGGATCAAGATTGGCAAGTGCGAGAAGGCACGGTTCGTTAAGGCGGTTACAAAGATACGACCGTTAATCGTGTGCATAGAAGGCACTGGGTCAGGAATTCGTTGCATTTTTACGAACCGGCGGAGGCGAAGGAGAAAGAGAGAGAGAGAGAGAGAGAGAGAGAGAGAGAGAGAGAGAGAGAGAGAGTGAGAGGGAGAGAGAGATGAGAGGGAGGGGTGGGTGAAATGCATAAAAGGCGCGTTTGCACATGTACGGATATTCGAGAGATGGCGAGGAGATCCGCTAATGTCGGCGCGGATGCGTAGATGTGCGTCCAGCTGTTCGCAGCTTAGAAGACTCGCGGTTCATTACCCTTCCGTATCCAGATTCATATCGTCGGCCGGATGACGGGCGAATTTCTCCCCTGAGGACGAAATGATTGAAAAGGAAATCTCTAGAGTTACGCACACTTTTTCGAAAACCGTTATGTAACGCTCCCGGTCAGTCAATTAAAGATTCCAACGAGCCTGTAATTATACATTTATAGCATGCAGAGTCGTAGATAATTTTATGTAATAGCCTATGAATGGTCGTGCAACGCGATCTGTTCACGTTGCATAACGAAGCCAGTGTTCCTCCGCTTCGCTCGCAATTTATTTCGGCCCGGGCACCGACTCGGCACCGGCCGGCAAGAAGTAGTCATCCGCAAAGTACGAGGATAACGGCAACCAGCCCAATATATAAATGACCTGCCGGGCCCAGTCGTACTTATTTTATTGCCCTGGCCGGCGGCGTGCGGCCACGAGGCGACGAAGAAGCGAGTATCGCAGGGTGGCTCGATCGAACGACACTCGCGTAACAGGATTCTTATAGCCAGCCGACGCAGGCTGCTTGGCGTCCGAATTCTCGTCGTTCCTTCGTCGGCAGGCGGAGAGATCGAAAAAATAGCATCTACCTTTCCGCGTCGGATAGAATATGCGATGCGTACCAAGGCGGCTGGTCCGATAAAGAGATCTAGATCTCGCCAGGCGAATGGCAAAACGTTGCCGGATTACATTCGCGCACGCCTCGATGGAAGAATGAACGCCGCGAATTGAACGTAATGAATTCACCGGCCGACGACCGGCAATCTGGAGCCTCCTCTATTTATATTACAAAGCGAGATTACTGACTTCCCCGCAGTCGCAGACGACGACACTCGACATTTTCCGCACGCCTTCATTCCGCGTAACGCGCCGCGCGATACATAGTGATACGTTTCTTACGCGAATTAGATCGAAGTAGATCTCTCGGTCAATGACAGCGATACTGTTAGGCTGCCGCAAATTCTGCGTTTCGAGCCGTGCCGATAGCCTCGAAATCATCTCTTCGAATCTTCCTCCTCTACTCAAAACAAGAGTGCCTAAAAATCAGACCAAAATGCGCCATTCAAGTTCGAGGATCGAAACAGGTCTCTCGACGAATGGTCAATTTCTAGCATACATTCATCAAATGTTTCTCGCTCGAGTCAGTCTGGAGGGTCCGGAAGTCGCAAAGTACGTCGAAGCATGAGTCTCGCGCAAGCTCTCTGGCTGGGGTGGTAAAGAGCAGGAAAAGGAAAGGTCCACGAGATTAGCGCGTACTCCGCACGCATCCATCGAGAATGATGGCACACGGCTGGGAAAGGGTAAGACGTAAGTTGCACGCGAAGCGCACGGGGCCTTAACTTCGACCTGCTTCCAGCGCGATACTGGCTAACGGTTTCCGGCTCAAAAATGCACGCCTGCCCGATGTCCGGCGCCCAATAATTGTGGGTCGTCGCTGATGCGACGCCTCGCTCGTCTTCTAAGGACGTACGGCGGGAGTTTTGTGCCGCCTCGACGACCCGATGACAATAAAGAGCCGGAATGCGGGTCGAAATTTGTATGCCTGACGATCCTCGTCCGCTCGATCTCTCGCTCGTCCGAGGACACGCGTCGCTCCTCCTCGACTCTCGACGCCTCCGTCGCGGGGTGACCGCCTTTTTACCCCGGCAGCCTCGACATTTTCAAGATCGACATTTGTCTAACGGTGTGGCGCCGTTATTACGTTCGGCATCGCTTCGAGGAATCAGGTTATTCGGGGATTTATGTATGCGGAGTGTGGTGGCCGTGCGCCGACGGCCGTTTTATGCCTGGCCGTCAAACTGCGTCCGCCATTGTTGCGTGACCGCCGTTTGCCGACCACGCACGCAGGATAAATCCGTGATTGCCTTCCTGTTCTCCGAAGCGCGCTCGCCTTCTAATGGCGGCCGATATCGAAATTCGCGGCGAAGCTTCGACGATCTGATCTACGCAGACGCGTCCTTAAACGGCTTTCCATCAGAGTGTCCAGCGTGACGGACTCGTTACATGAAAAGGACGGTCAAGCGAATCGATTTAGGCGCCGCGCCTATCGGCCGACGCCAGATTTGTATTCCACCCGCTATTGTCTTAAGGAATTACCCGACCGATCGCTCGTTATCCAGGCCTTTCGACGCACACGTTCGACGGACAGACGTCTCCTTTCCCGAGGCGCGTTAAACGGCGGGCCAACAGCGCTGAATATCAAAGTACACGCTCGCGGGCGAGATTTCGCACGATCGACGTTAATGCGCGGGACGTAGCGCGAACGTGAGAGTCTAACGGGCGATTTCAATTATAATTGACCGGTCCGCCGTTTCGTCGAAATATGCGGGTCGAAATTTGTATTCCAGCCGGCCGGCGCGGCAATGAGGCTGCCTTTTTTTTTCTGCCGCTGGAACGATTGTCTTCTCCCACGATGCGAGTGACAATGGCGGCGGCCATTTTCTCTGACCTCCGCACTCGAAAGCGTACGGGGCTTTTTTGACCCCCATACCGTGGGGAATAACAGCGATACGGATCGCGAATCGCGTTCAGTTTCGCGGGAGGTGTGTCCTGCGCTCGTGGAATTTTTAAGCTAGTCGTTTCGTAGTAGGGAACGTTGTTTACCCAGTTGCTCGGATCAGAGTGGACGGACTCTTTGTATTGCGTACGATACCGTCACGGTACGTCAGGTGAAGACCATTCCGATGAATGGACTAGTTAGTAGGACTAGTTAGAACGGCTATCAAACGCTTATAACGCTCGGTTACGTTAGGTACAAATATCTTCGACATATTGACTGCCGAAAATAAACGCTGTCACTATCCGGGGTTGCTATTTTATGAGACGTTCTGATTGTGCATTATGAGTACTGCAACTAATCGACGTTATGTCGCTCGAAACTATTTCACTTAGTACTCATACCCAATTTTTTTCTTTTTTTAACAAACATGGGATAAGTGTTGTACAGTGAGTACATATGGGCTGAACATTCTTCGGAGGCACTGCAGGCTAGTCATGCGACCTACCAATACCAGAACGTATTAACAGCCCGAGCAAATCTTAACTATTTCTCTACCTGGTTAAAAAATACTTTATCAAATAGCGGCTTCGTATTCCGTTCAAGGCATCGAAATCACCGCGACGGGACTTATATGTTCGAGATGCGATAAAGTATCACAATCGAAATTTCACTATCTCGCATGGCTGAGCGTTGGAGGTTTTTTCGACCGTAACATTCCATCTCGAGCGTTGCCGTTTTGTTCGATTATGCCGTACTCTCGTGGAATGTTAAGTACGGGCGCGCGTTACCGCGGAACACCGAAATTTATGCGACTGGAACGAAATGCGACGTTACATTAGGCCGGTATGAAGACATTCGCATAATCGTTTACAACAGTGTAGCACCGGGCGATCGCGTTCGTTCGCCTACTCTCCAATCATGTCTCAACGTTTCAATCGTCGAGCAAAAATACGTCATCGCAAACGCGTACTTGTCTCTATCCGAGCGTATCATTTTTCGGTCGGCCAACAGTTAGGTGAGAGATACGAACTCCGGCTAAGACAATACGACCCGTTCGGGGGCAGAAAAAAAACAGTCCTAACTGTTCTAAATTTTATCTCATCTCGAATTTTCAACCTTTACCCGATCACGGTGCAACACAGTACGCCCAACCGCACTGACGAAGAACTGCCGTGAACAACGCGATTTCATTCTTCAGGTTCACGGTTTGATAGAAATTGCAGATCGATGAATCATTCCCATCGCAACTCTTCCCACCCTTCGCCAGTTGTAACTGCATCTTCATCGAATCTCAATTAACGTCGCGATACCAACAATGAGATACCATGGAAAGCAGGCTGGGAAACTGTATATACTATAATCGCCAATAGGACCGTCAAATGATTGCTGCTCATTATCAGAAAAACAGTAGAATGTACTCTGTAATCGACGACCAAGTTTGCCCAGGTCAAAAATGGAGGTACGCGGACGAAGTTTCTCGCGGCAGATCGAGCCAGCGTAATTCAGATTCGATTTTCGCGTCGGTCCACGCGAACCAAACTTTGAGTCGAACTGGTTTGTCAAGACGCAGGTCTGTCAAGAGAGCGCGTGCGCGACGGTAGCAATTTTCTAGGACGGAGCCCAGTGGCCTGCTCCCTGCGTTGCCCATCCGCGGTTTTACGCTTTATATACTGTTACATCGACGTACGATACTGTTACGACGATGCGTCGGGCTGGTTCGCACGGTTTGTCGCGGATGGCTAAAACAAGACCCGATCGCCGGCCACCGTGGCCATACCCAGCCGATGATCGACGGTGGAACGTCGGCAAAGAATAGACTCGCAGGCATAGCTACTCGGCATCTGTACTTTTCCGAGAGGACGATTAGCGCTTCGGAGTGGCGGTCGCTAACCGTCCGGTTCATTAATTTTCGAGTAAAAAAAGAACACCAGCTACAAGGATCCCTAGTTTCACTATGTTCCGATTCCATGCGATTGCCGCAACGATTCTTTGCACAAAAGATCCGGTAGTCGCTTACGTAAGAACGTTAGGTGGAGTCTAATGTTTAATTGAAGCTAACGTACGCCGCGGGGAATATCTTAAACGTGCTCAATTATCGCCGGCGGAACTTCTGCCCGAGGAAAGGGAAAAAGTAGTCCTTTTGTCGGCCGGTACGCAAGAGTTCTCGGACGAGGACCGGCGGAAAATGGTAGGTAAGAGGGACCGTGATAGGAAACGGACGCGTGCTCGGTCGGGATACGCCTCGTACGTATTGTATCGTATCATTCGCAGTGAGTACCGTAAATCGTGACTATAATTTCTTATCGCATCCCCGGCCACCACGTGCGCCCACGTCGTAGGTGTAACGAGGCCCATCTTAATTCGCTAACAGCGGCGAGCCTGACCCGCTTTCGATCCGCCGTATCTCATATTTAACCGCCGAACGTACAAGTCAATAGGCGAAGCCAAGCGCGACTCGCGGAAAAACCTCGACTCCCCGTCGAAAATTATCCTAATTAAACTACATCCGCGCACGCACCTCTCAATGAGAGAAGCAGATACGCTCTCGATACAGGAAGCTATCGCGCGCGATCCGTAACCCTGATCCGTCACCGCAATCCTGATTGCGTTCAGAAGGCAATTCGGAAAAGCAGGAAACGGTGCAAAATTCGACTGAATATCATGCGGGCTATAAATATAATTTACGATCCGACGCCTTACTTATTTCTTTCACGCCGTTCGGCAGCAAAAATAGCGAGAGCGGCTAATTCGATTTTTGCCAGGACGCGCGGAGCGCAGTTCGGAAATATTAACGGAGTGTAACTGATTACTTTCCTCGGCAGGTTCATCGAGCAGAATGACGCGGGGAGTCTTGCTGATCTTGCTCTGGCTCGCTGTGACGAAGCGTTCCTGCACCGCGGATCCCGGAAGTGAGGATGCGAGCGCGTCCGCGCATCAGGAGGCTCATCATCGGCAGAAGAGGGTCCTCTGGATAACGAACGACGGCAGGATAGCCTTGCCGCCGGGTACGATACTGACGATAACGCCGACTTTGGCGCTGCCGTTCGTCAGGTATCCGCCGTACGGCTTTTTGAGCAACATGACCGTCAGCCTTCCGTTCACCAGTGAGTAGTCACTTCGTTATCCAGCTGGCCATGCCCGACGCGGTCCGACCTCGATCCGCATTCCAGATCCTTGCCTACCGGCTACTCGGTTTCAACCAATTTAACGCTCGCTCGGTCATACAGATACTACCAACTAGTATCAACGTTTCAGGGTGGACAAGGCTGCGTTCGGCCTTACGTGGGAATCGTATTAATCGAATGACGTTTAGAGAATTCTTACTTAGAGTCCTTTCAAGTTTCAATGGTGTCGTTAAGTCTTACCGCGTGTATTCTTACAGTCGACTTCGACAAATTGGGCCTGACGGACAACGAGAATCCCTACGGCATCTTGCCGCCTGCCTTTGAGAGAAGCATGAAGAGCCGGCAAGCCGGCATGCTGATGGCGGACTTTATCGCTGCGTTCATAAAGCGCAGATTGCACAAGAGGGACGCGGCTCAGATGCCGAAACACGCGTTTCACGGTGGCGAGCGTGCACTTCTCTACGTTTCGGCGGAGGACATGCTGAGCACCCTGGGCATGGACGGGAAAGCTTGTCTCTTGCGCGCCATTTGCGAGGTTCAAGGCCATCATTTGAGGAACTTCGGCCTCATCGGCGAGATGCTGAAGTTATTTTTCACGTAAGAGGATTTTCTGGATCTGATCGACACGATCAACTAGAATATTTTTGGCATAGATCACGACGCGACAGGTAATTTGTATATGTGCGTTCACGTTTCAGGGCCAGTAAGTCGCCGTTCGCGTATTTGCTGAAGGAATACGTCGAAGCCGAGAACAGAGGGAAGTTCCACGGAGAATGTTGGCCTTATTTTAAGGACTGCCCTAAGTCATTGTTCTTACCCACCACGAATAAGTACACGTTAGTATTTCTTTCGATGGCGTACGTATTAAGTCCTTTATCGATCTGTGATTTAACAGATGTAAGAATGGATCAAAATATTTCATTTCAGGAAAGATTCGGTTCACGAAGATGATGAACCGACAGACGAAGAGAGTTGGAATTACATTCCGGAAGACGCTAATGAGAAGTCTGCCGGCAGGACGACACAGAAAACGCAACATACGATATATCCGTCCATGTAGATACCAATTTCAGACAATAGGCATTATATTGACATTTTCAATTGGTGGAAAATACGCGCGAAAGATGTGTAATATATTTTGTATGATCCGGAGTTACGTCTAATGCGGCTGTAACGTGAGTCAATAGTTGTGCGCGCACACTTATCTCGGGCGTGCGTTCGTGACAATAGTGCGTTATTGTATAGAGTCAGTACGGTCGAATGTTTATCGACGAAGTGAAACCTCATAGTGCGATAACGAACATTTATTATTTATTACCTAATGCATCGTGATAATGAGTTTACCAGTTTTAGACGTTTAATCACTCGCGTTGTCATTTGATGCAATACCAGCGATAACCGATGTCGATAGTTCGTAAGGATTTCTAATTTAAATATTTATTCGCGCGACGGCGTTAACCTAAGCTCTCTAACTTGTCTACACTCCATTATACGCTGAACTTCCTTTGATAGGCCCATCGTCGTATCTAATAGTTTTACGCGCGCACAGACGCGTAAACAACTGCCATGACGCTCACGCGTCCGTCTTTAAGGACATCCTAATCGCGTGCGAGCTCTGATGGTATCGACCTTATGTATATCTATTGCAGTAGATAGCGATCGACAGATGTGTAAAATGTAATGCGGCAAGAGGCACGCAAGGTGTGCCTGCAAAATAATAGCCACGCACGTGTCGTTAGTATACGAGACATCCCACACGCGAGAGCCATAAGACCATTACGTACTTTTTTTTTCTACTTCTTTTGTATTTAAGTATTATATGTCGCAACTGATAATCGAATGAAACATCTACGGAATGTTATGGATGGATATGGACTGTAAATGTGGATACTCTTAATCGAGTAGTAGAACGAAAATTGTAGCCGTTCATTCTTTTGTCTCAGAACTTTTGACGAAACACCGCATGGAGCGAATATATACGTTCTTAGCCCCACATCGGGATCTGTTCAATTCCTAACTAACGTTACTTACATTATACCGCTGTACATAAGTACGAATAATTTAGATAACTTGTGTACTTATTAATTAAGCGGCGACTGTTCATGGAATCTTTGTTTGGAAAATCATTAAATACCGTTACGCAATTACGGCCACACTAACCGCCTGGTCCTGTAAACATAAATAGTTTAGATTAAATTCATATTTACGCATGCTTCGGAACTTGGAGAAACATGTCAGTTTCGTCGTGCAGTGTTCGGCGTTCAACATCTGTTGCACAAAATACCAATGTCAAAATTGATGCTGACCTAAAATTAATCAAGTACGTATCGGTGAAATATACCAAGAATTAGCAGTGAAAGTGCACACAATTTTCACACATCACCGATAAGAATACCATACAATGTTCATAATCTGCTATCGTGAGACTCCATAAAATTTCTAAAGACACTAAGCGCTCGTGTTCTTCCCGAAACGCATCTTCCATGCAACACGACGAAAGGGTGTACCGACGGAAATTGTGCAACTTTCTCAACCAGAAGCTGTTTTCGCCTATCCGCAATCGAGTTCGGGATGCGGGACTCTAGGCCGGCTATTTAAAAAATTCGTCGGCCAGTAGAAAACCGGCTTATTGACTACGGTCCAAGGTTGGTGAGCAAACGAACTTAGACTACCGCCATAGCGTGTCGGAGTGCTGGGAACATTTCTATTGTTTACTTTCGTCATCGATTTGAGAATGTTAATTGTCCGTTATCGCGTGATAACACCCGAGACAATCGACGTGCCGATGTCACGACGCAGCTATTATGTGACATAGCACGGCCTTATCACAGTGGAGCGCGGATTTTGAGCAGTGTTTAAAGAGTGTCACAACGGCAGGACAAATGACATAATGGCAGTTGGTCCTGTCGCATTAAGACACAACTCGTTACGCCCAGTGGCCGATGTTCGTCGACAGATGTGATTCCCAGGGCTTGCGGCGATCGCGTTGGCTAACCCTGATCGGCAGTTTTTTTCTTATGTAATTTACGCTTAACAACCTCGTCTCGCGCGAGACAGGGTTATGTATTAACCTAGAAATTCTTTAAAGAACAAGCGAACTGCATCGTTAACACTACACCGAAATGGCTTGTGAGGCGTGTAGCGCGAGATTCAGTTTGTTTAAACGAAAAGTAAGTAGTAACATTCTATAGACGAATTCAACCAGCGACGGGCACGGATTGTCAATATATCATGTGCACTGTCATCGCTGACATCTCGATGCTAGAAAAGTTACACTATAGTGTTAAATGGTTCAGATTTCGCAGTAAATGCGAAATTTATGAACGTTACGCTGTTGCTTTTACGCAACATTATGTCAATGATCGTAATGTACGAATATGATAGTTGAAAATTATGGTGTTTGCTAAATATTGCTGATGAAATGTACTGTGGTGATGAATCATTTATAATCGTTCTCATATTATGTTTCATGTTTTCTCAGAAACAGTGCACTGACTGCTTAAGGTACTTTTGTTCAGAATGTGTTATTAAGAGAGTTGACAAGATGTTCAGTTGCGACAGCTGCAGGCTCCTGTCGCGCAGACCTCTCATCCGAAGTCAGGTGATGCAGATGCGTTCTAGAGATTTGCGTCAATACCTCTTAGCAAAAAAGGTTTTCATCAGAGGATGCGTTGGTGGGTATGCAGGATTATTTCATTGCAATATTGTTCTGAATTACTATTGACATAGGATTTTCTTTTTAGAAAAAGATGATCTGGTTTCGTTAGTCATGCTTCATGCTAATGGAACAGACGCTAGTACAACAGAAACTGATCATAGTATTTATAGCAGAACAGAACCTGTACCAGAAACAACAAGGTTGGTACTTCCTCATTATATATTGCAGCACATAATTTTAAAACTAAAATCAAATGTGTTTCAGTAGAAGTCAAACTACGTCACCTCCTGTAGAAACAAGAAATACTGGATTAGAAAGTCAAGAAAATGTTCCAAGGTAAAGTGCTGTAATTGATTGTTTTTCCACCTTATGACATAACAACATGAACTATTTACAAATGTATAATACCTTCTTGTAGTCCATCAGCTGATGAGGAATCCTCACCTGACACAGTTACTAGTCAATCAGAATGCCTTCCAGATATATGTGAACCGAGTAGCGAACAACACACGGATCCAGCAATAGAATCTGCAAGACAGAATAGCATGGAAATAGAAGAAATATCTGACAACGATAATACCAGTACAAATTGTGAAGTCGAGCCAGTCGTCACCGAACAAGACGATAATCCGGAAACAAATAACAGAACTGAAGAACAGCAACAAGAGCAATCTGAGATGTTCACAGAGATCCCTGTGGTTTGTACTTTCCCTAGAGCAAATATCCAGAAAGAATGCGTACGCATTGTAAAGAGTAGAAGTATACATATCGTGTTTTTCTGCGTAGTGGTCTGATTCCGTAGACTTATCAGAGATAAAGAATTCGTCGGAATTAGAATATTTAAATATAAAACAATTGAAGAACCTATTGAGTACAAATCGTGTAGACTTTAAAGGGTGCGTCGAGAGACGAGAACTTGTTGACAGAGCAAGCAGACTTTGGGAAGAATATAAGCAGTCCAGGACGGGTAAGAATCAAGCTTCAAATATGTCACTGCCATAAATAAAACAACACGATATTACCGTGTGCTATCTGTTCTAACGTTTTGTTAAAATATATCTACAGACGTGGAAGGTCTCGGTGAGGAGGATCTTTGCAAAATTTGCTGGGATGCGCCGATCGAATGTGTGATCCTGGAATGTGGACACATGGCATGCTGCATTAAATGCGGAAAGCAAATGTCAGAATGCCCCATATGTACACAATACGTTGTACGTGTTGTTCGATTTTTCAAGGCCTGAATAAGACGCGGGAAAGAATTGGAACATGCGTCGATACGATTGTATCGAAGAAAAATAAACATTCACGATTGCATTCGTCTCATGTGGTGATGATGACTCAGATAAGCGATCTGATACCGAATATTCTCCGCTGATAGATGATGCGTTACAACATGCAGGTTTAATGGAAAAATGTTGCAGTACCTCGCGAGCTTTGCAATTCGCTGTAACACATGTAAGCTCACTATTTTTAAATGCGTGTTCGAAGGGACTGTGTAATTCTCTATAAAAGACATTTGTCGCTTGTACAGAGCATAGGTGGCAGTGTAAATAATAATATTTTTAAAAGTTTTGCCGGGTTCTCGTTCTAAATTACGTTGAAGAAGCAATCGTTGTGCGTTATTAGAACGGCACGATTAGATCTCACCAGTCAGCCGTCACGTAAGACTCCTTGCAAGATTTCAACGAGGCACGGTTATTTTCGAACTTGTTTTCTGATCCTTTAGAATACTGTACAGGTTAATGACTGAAAGTAGTGAATTTATGCATAAGCAGAAATAGTAGATACCTAAATGAGACTCTTGCTAGAGATTACGTAGGAGCTTTATGAATAACTGACAAGAAACTACAAAGTTTACAAAGCTGCTGCATTGATTACATCATTCTAAGTCTCAGACATTTCCAAATAGTAACTACTACGAACTTTCTGTCCCTTAAAGGTTAACTATTTAATACTTGCTAGCATTTGCAGCAGAGAAAATATTATTTTAAAGTACACATATTCATTTTCCGTATACACGCTGCGCCGTGGACATTGATTTCTAATATACGCTTGAATCAATGCACCTTTTTTCATTTAGTTGTTTCCGCTGAAACGGCGGAATGATATTTGTGATATATCACCCATGCTAAGGTGCTTTACGTACGGTAGGCACCGTTTGAAAGTACGCTATATCTAATTCAACAGCGAGTATTTTTCTAAAGGCAGCGCGCAGTGGAGTTAGGCAACGTTACGGTTAAAAGGTCTTTGCCATTTTTATCTAAATCTAACATTGGTTGTTAATGATGCAGTCAAATTTCCTTCTAGCTGAAAATGTTTCTCGTTGCCGTTACAACAAAATGCAGAAACGGTTACACCGTTAGTACGAACAAAAAATTCGCCGTAGGCTGATGTTGAATGTAAAGTTTTCGTCGACAAACATTAAATATTACATTATTGAAAATGTATATATAGAAAGATGAAAATAATAAACAGATATAAAGACTTTATACGTTACAAAGGTGACGATAATTCGAGATATACCCTTACCTCTTCCCACTCTTTAACGGCTACTTCAACGTACAGCATTTTTTTTCAAACGGAGGTACTTTTCCGTTAAAACATTCGTCGCGCCATCTGGTCGATAGTAGTTCTGACGACGATTTATATGCATATTTCAATTAATTCCCGTATAAATCAGCATCGATAGCTGTAATATTATTTCACGGTAATCTCTACAATCACTTATTCTTATCTATGATTACATGATATCGAAATCTTGAAAAAACAATTAATCAATGAAGGAACATATGATAAACATTCCTTCTTGGCGGAACTAGTAAGTTTGCAATAACTGTATGTCACAATCACCAATGATATTTGTATCGAACAAAATAAGAAGTAGTTTGTTAAACGGGCATATCGTTTCCGAATACTTCTTAAAACATAAAACTTACATTGTTTGTTTGCTCAAAAAACTTCAGCTCCCCGCCCCACGTTCATACTTGCTTAAATACCATGAACATAGCTTTTCAATTAGGATAGATGACTGTGTAAATGCGGGCCTTTTCATTTATACAGCTAATGAAATGTTCCATATTTCTACATACGTATAGAAGGTAGTTATGTATTCCGGCGAGCGTATAGTGCCGATTGGCGCCAAATATCATTAAGTTTGATTGGTTGATTTCAAAACAAGTTACTTAAATTTGATACATATGGTTACATTTGAATGTGTACCTTCATTAAATGCTTTACATTGTACACATATTGCCACAATATACGTGTATTGGTGTTATAAACAACCACATTATAATTCCATAAAACATCATTATATATTACCATTCATTCAAATGTGTGAAAACTTTTTGCTTGTATGTAGTAAATATTCACAAAACTTAATGCAATTTTTGAGGAACAAATTATCTTAAGACTGTGAACTGATTTATTTCACCAGTTTGTTATTGAACAAGGTCACACGATATGATAGTGACTATGCATGATTAGATAAAGTTACTTAATGTAAACCTCTGTCAATTCAGTTTTACTCTTCTTCCTCTCAACAAGTAGGTGGCATATACTATTTCAAGTGAAGTTTTTTGTGTGCTTTTTTAATCAGTATATTATCAACAATAAGAATTGTTCCTAATTTACAGTCAGTGTGATCTCTTTATGCAATAGCTTCAAACATGGCTACATTGGATATGAATAAAGTTAAGGTCCAGGAGAAGGTACTTCATGTACCATCCCTTGATGAATTAAAAACTGGTAAATATTGTAAATTTATATGTTGAAATATTGGAGTAAAAATAAATAACATGATATTATTGTTCAACAGTCTTCGAGGAAGGTCTGGCTAAAAATTTTGCACAAGTTAGTGTTGAAGTCGTTGACTGCCCTGATTTAACACAAAAACCGTTTAATCTTGCAGCATCAGGTAAAAGATTAATTTAAAAAAATTATAATTTAGAAAAATCATTAAAATAATGTTAAATATTTTCAGGTTTGGGTGGCAATGCTACAGTGCTGGAAGTTGGGGGACCATCTTTGTTGCTCCCAACTGTACAAAGAGACAAAGTATATGACATACAACCATTGTTGAAGCGCTTAAACTATGGTAATGAAGCTTTTGTCGTTGGAGCTGGTGCAGGGCCATGGCCATACCTAAACTGTAATTGTGAGGTACATCGGCGTAGAGAACTTTGTACATACAAATGTTTTCTTCATTATATTGTTATAAAACTTGTTATTTTGCAGATGATGATGAATGTAGCCCTTTCACCATCTAATACCAAAAACGAGACACGTATCGCCTCTGTGGACAAAACTAAAGGAAATTGTGTTTTGGAAACTTTAAAAGGCGACGAAACCCGATTTGCTTTGCTGGCAAATCTGTTCGTTAGTGAAGCAAAGCCCGGGAAAGTTTTAAAAGTTAGTGTAAAGAAACGTACAGGATCCAATGATTTTATTGCGTCAATGCAAAAGGCATTGGCTGCACGTTACACGGATCAACTCGTGGGTAAGTCATCTATTATGATGTATATTTGCAATTACTAAAATCAGTTACAACACGTATTATTTGAATAGGCTTGGGCGGAACATTTTTAATGAATGAAGGGAAAGTAAAGCAGCACATCATGCCAGACTTTTCTACGACCCCATTGAATACCGAGAAAAGTCTGAATGAATGGTTGCGTTTTTATGACATGTCTACTCCGTTGGTGGCCGTCGGTACTTTCGTCAGTGCCGAAACTGTATGTATATTGTTTACTTACTGAGCATGGTTCGACGGATGTGTCACTGAAGATTATTATTATTAGGACTCAATATACGTTGAATCTTTTAGGATTTGGATCTTCGCGTTCAACATTTCCATAGCTTCTCTCAGCACGGCGAAGGCGGTCATTACCACATTGATACTACTCCAGATACCATCGAATATCTGGGTTACTTCAATGTTGGCTCGACACTGTACCGCGTCGATCAACCAGCCACCAAAGTGCAATTTGGAAAAGATTAATTGCAATGTATACACTAGAGAGGACTTGTTCCATTATAATACGTTTGTACATCGTTTCAGATTTTATAATACAGTTATTTTGGCATAATGAATTGAATCTTATTGTTATTTTTATAATACTGTTACTATCTTCTATTTAATGAAATCACAAGACGTAAAAGTTAAATACTTTTTCAACTGAGAGCCACTGTCGTTTAATATACCGGTTGCGTAATCAAAGAGCTTTTACACATGTTATGATGAAGTAGAATTAACGTGACTTCATTTGAATATGGTATAAATTCAACATTTTTATCACATTGAATTTTTGACACAAACATAGATGGATATGGACCCCTTTACGTATATAAAGTTTATTGCAGTCCTTGTGGATGTTTGTACATTATCTCAGGCATTATCAATGATCTTTCAGTCATGTACCCAGTACGTTTTAATAGTTGAGGTATCATTACAGCCATTATTTTATGCCTGCTACTGCCAATCTTCCTAACATCCTTAATCCTCCATAAGCTCTTTGACGTCTAAAGCTATATGGTAATTATATCAGACACCAGATGCATGGCAGACAGTAGTGCACTACTCGCATTTCGTTCATCATAATCGTCCATTGTGGATCTTTAACAACAGCGAGAATGAAGTTCATTCTCGAATCCACTACTTCATACAATAGTATCCACCCGGCTTATCAGTACACAGAACAATTCGCAAATAATGTCGACACCTACAGAGAGGGTACAAAGTGGTTTGGTGTTTTCCTCGCGTTTATATCAGGTACTTTCTTCACTATCAGTTCCGCGTTAGTGAAAGCTATCCGAAATGTAGATCCTATGGTGTTGCTTGCCATTAGGGCTATTCTGCAAATAATAGTCATGCTAGCTGTAGCAGTTAAAAATTCGAAAAACCTTATGGGACCGAAAGGACAACGAATGCTCATACATTTTCAGGTAAGTTTTCAGCTTCTCGTAGTACGGCATTATTTACTTCACTTCGAAAAAGTACATAATAACACCTGGTAAATTAACATTATGACATGTATAAATAGAAAATAGCAGCTTGAAACGAGTAAATAAAGCTTGATGATCAGGTGTTGTAATGACAATACTGTAGCACGTGTAACGCATTTCTTACTTCTTCCAGGGATTTGTAGGGGGTATGACCCTATCATTATTATATTACAGCTTCAGAAAGTTACCCTTGGGTGATGCGACGACGATTATCTTCAGTTCACCAGTCATTGTCATTGCGCTCTCTTTCATATTCCTGAAAGAACCATGTGGCGTCCTACGTATAGTAGTCGTATGTGCGCTGTTTGCTGGTGTCGTATTTGTTTCTAGACCCCCATTTCTGTTTCAAGTAAGTACGGGACTCAAACTCAAAATCTAATTCATTATATGAATTCGTGCAAATTATATACAACAAATATTTATACTACCAGATGCACAGAGCTGAACCTTACGATGTTCTGGGATACGTATGCGCACTCTTGGCAACCCTCTTTACAGCCCTTAATATAGTCGTGATGAGAAAATGCATAGAGATACATTATTCCGTTATAGTATTGAATCTGTCAGTATGGTCATTTGCAACGTCTATATTCTTCTTTTTCGTCACGTCAGGAAATCATGGAGATAAATTTCCTATACCAACAGACCTATTTACGTGGGGCGAAATAGTATTAGTCGCGTTGACTGGGTTGTGCGGTCAGGTCTTAGTGACGAAAGCTTTGAAGATCGAGGGTGCAGGAAAGGTCTCCGTCACTAGATCGTTAGACATCATATTGGCATATATTGTACAAGTTTATTTCTTCGGCGACCAGCCTACGTCGACGAGCATAATTGGTGCTGTGTTGATTATTGTCTCTGTCGTATGTATGGGATTTGAGAAAGAAATTTATGGTATTTGCGATTTTATTCCCTAGTCAAAGATACAATATTTTTAAATTATTGATTCTTGTTTCTTAACGTAAATACAATTAACGATTATAGACATTCTTGCGAAATGTGAAAACATTTTCTTCTCCTTTAACTGACATTGCTTCTGTCCATAATGATTGAAGTCTGCGAATTACAAAATTCACATTATTTACACGTACATTGTAATCTTTTTATCTCCACGTTTGTTGTGTTCATATGTGTGGTATATATATGTATATATAATATATATATATTTATACCTTATTTTACTTTCATAATGAAAATGGGATATACTTAGTCTTTTCTTCCCTTCAAATTCTTTGCATTTAATAGACAGTATAGAATCATTACATATTCTATACTTCCAAGCTCGTCTACATTTCTAACGATCACAATATATAGAGTACAAAATGAATATAGCAATGAAGTACCCATTCTCTGGATGTCCGTCTAATAATTGAAATCTTGAATTATGCAACTATATATATATATGTATGTACAAAAGTACCGTATACACATTAATATATGCATTCTTCGTGATTCTAAGAACTTGTGCGAATATATAGGTAATAATGTCTTATATAATAATATCTATAATGATTTATTCGAAAGAAAAAAAAAATACAACTACAATTAACAATAAACCATACCGTGTCCAAGTAATATTTACATTTTTTTCCCTACTCAATCCCTGGTGAATGCAAACGCAACACTATCATTGGTGATGCTAATTCTGTGCTTATAAATCTATACATTGAAGAACTTAGTTTACATTTTTAAGTGGTACATACATAATGTAAGACTTCATCAAACTTTAAAACTTTATCATGCAACACATCCTTATCATTTATTCTAATTATTTTAATTTTATTTACGTCTAACATCGAAGTCACTATTACTTACATTGGGTGACATCTCGATTTTTTATAAAATTGTGTACACTTTTCGCTTGACGATGTCCATTTAAATCGGAATTCTTTCTGTAATTGTATTTTGCGCTCTGTGTCATCTGCACTAGCTGCTCTATGCACACGTTAAGTAAACAAATTGACGTTAATAAAAGAAATACTTAAACAAACATCATAGTTTAATGTTAAACGGGAATGTAAATGTGTACAGATTAATGTGGAACATTCGCCCTCTGTGCCAGTACACTTATGATTCTCAAATGATTTAGAATAAGTTATGCAAATATATATTTACATATGCTTTTACCCAAACATTTTACTTTACATTGGTCATATATTTCTGCTTCTAAATCTTATGATATCATATATTTATGACTGTACAAGCCCAACGTTTTGTTATGATAAAAATGTTTCCAAAATCATCGAACGCGACTAACGTGGGCAACAATGGTACAGTGCTTTATGAAGGAGCCGATCCTTATGCAGTATGTACACTACATACAACGTAAGATATTACAACGAAACAAACCCGTTACGATATATTTTTTGAGGATTCGATACATAGTCTAAACTTATGCAGAAATGTTCCATCCATGTCAGTACTAATTACCTAGCATATCAGTGTTTTAGACTACAAAACTGAAGTGTTTTTAAGACAGAATACAAACGATTGAATAATAAGCACTGCACTCTAGTCCTGTAGATACAGATAAGGATATCAATTAATTACAAGACAATATTTGTATACATAGCATCTTTGACTGAGATTACGGATAATACAGAAATTTTTTCCCCCCCATATTTAAAATACTTGTTGTCTACAAAAATAGGGTGTATCATGCTTCTCACTTGACTACCACGCCCTTACACAATAACAATCAACAAACTCGTCACTAATTTTATTTTAATGACAGACAAGCTCTAGAAAGATACCGCCTGCATTAATGTAACAAATCAGGCATACCATACTGACAGTAGCGAAAAATATTTATACGACAAAATATTGAAGTTCCGTTCAATACTTGAAGTAATATACTCTTTTTTAAGTCTGCCACATGACGTTCCAAAAACCGTATATACGCAGAAGAATGCTGAACTACTTATCAATTTTGATACTTTACATGTGCTTCTATCTTTCATTGATAACTGTTCTTGTTCCGTCCGACCGTTTATATTACGTATAAAAAATAAAGTTGTTTAAGAATAATTACGACCGAACAAGAATATTTAATGTACAATATGTACAAAGAAATGTTACTAGACAGCTCAATTATCCTGAAATTGTTGGACACGATTACAGACTAGTATTGACTGAACAGAATGTGATCAGTTTTTGTTTGTTTGGAAAGAAGAATTTTGCTTTTTACTTAACCTAATGTCATAAACAATACCCCTTTCGTGGTGTTCCAAGATATCATATATTTTTCGCACTCAGAAAATAGATCATCTCTGATATCCTTATTGAATACAGGTAGGCTTACAAACTCATAGTCATAGTTAACAGAATAACAAACTTACAGTGATTTATTGTATTTCGATTGTAATTACCATATTATATGGCAACGTGTACAATTTAGAATTCTGTTATTACCCCGCAATATCAAAAACTTAAAAACAACTACAATATGTACAGAATCTCGAAATATAAATTTGGCGGTATTTGAAATCAGATCCAAAACAGGCACAATAAATGATGTCGACGAACAAATATTAAATTTTTCATGAACTCTTTCAACATACGAATTTTAACATTTACCGTTTGTTCAACACATATACACCATATACACCGCATTACTAATTCTATCGCCAAATACGGTTGAAAGTATATTGCTGTAAATAAAAGAAAAAGTACACTTTGTAGACATTTCAATGAAAGCAAAAGGATTTGGTATAACAGGCAACACATTACAATGCATTCGCCTTCTATTAACAGTTGTTGACTTCTAAGAACGTATTTGCTTATACTGAACAGGTAATATAGTTTGAAAGTAGAATTTGTAGTTGTAAATTATTGATATGCTAACTGTAACACATGCTGTATGACCTATATATTAGGATTAAAAATTAACATTACTTGTTTGAGCGTATCCATCTAATTCCTGTGCATTCTCAGAAATTTCGAAGAAATTTAACAGCCACAAATGACATTTGCTACGCAGAATAATTTTCGATTTTGCCCCTCATGGGATAAATAAAATCTCACTAATCGTGTAGATCTCTCAATAACTCGTGGTCTAACCAGCTGTTCTATTGCCAGGAATCAAGAGACAACCGTACGATCTCGCATTAATTTCATACTGAGCCTTAATGAACAGATGTTAACTACAATAAAAACTGAATATGTTGGTTTGTTTGTTTAGAAACTAAAAAGAAATGTACAGATTAAATTTATGTCAATAAGCAATATTATTACAGACACGCTCGTAATATGTAAAATTCATTAATATCGTACATATGGGAGTGTGTGTTTGTGTGCATGTCAACTGATCTATTCGTCGTAGTCATTGGGTATTGTTAACGGCAAAAAGACAAGCTAATTGATTTCATTCTTTGACCAGGGTAACTACAGTTATAATTGCAAACGTATAAAATGCCTTAAACATTTCCCGTTATTACATTATTCAATAGAAATTTTGAGCCGAATAGGGCTATTTTTGTAGAAACGTGGGTAGTATAAAAGGGACTTAATGACATCACTTTGCAGCGTAGATGTAATTAAATTCATTGTTTTTACAGGGTTCTCCTTTTTTTTTATTGGCTTAGAATGACCGCAACGAACTGAATATACGAATAACGTTAAAACATATTAAAGACGAAAAATGTAGTGCACTTCATAGAGCAACGAGTAGAGGACATTTTGGCATAACGACAATAATGCCAATTCGAAAGAAACCGATAAACTTCATTGATCGTGTTAAAATATCGCTTGGTTAAAGAAATATGCTTAGAATAGAACAAACTTGCATACCTGCTTTAACTGTTTTAAACAAATTAAATCAAATATGTATCGGCACATGCACCAGGAGCTCTGCGCGACTGGAAAATACTGCGGAACACATCTCACATGTATATTCCACGGCATCTGGTATTATAGTTTCTGGAACCTCGTCCGCGGGGGCGATTAGACTGTAAACGGCTAACATCCGCTGTGGCGTCGATTCAACCTTAACACTGAGTTTAACATTTCCATTGCCAACATCCTCGGAATTATGCACACCCTCGACATCCGGGAGCATACTTTCATCACCGGCCGTAACGACGCTCGCCTCGAAGGCTACTTCCAAATTGCTTCCATCTACTGCATGCTCCATCAACCGTGCAGAATCACTGTTCTCCGTATTGTTATTGTTCTGCGCTTCGTCCTCGTGCCCTTCAATGTCCGGCTCCTGTTTAACTATTGTGTGCCTCTGTCTCTTCAGCTTTTTCAAGACTGACGACTTTTTCTTCGGCGACGACTCTATTTTCTCCTGCTTGATACTGGGTATATTCCCGTTATTGTTACGATGGTTATTGCTCGAGGGTTTCTGTATGTTTGGCTCCAGCTTTACGTTCGTCATTATTTGGTGTTGGGATGGCGGGGAGCCTTTCATAGGTTCCTCCTTTGGCTTTGGGAATGTTGCGGGTGACATCTGAAGCTTGCCCTCAATGTGATAACTGACGTTCTTTGTCCTCGGCCTATTTCTTTCGCCACCGGGAAAAATTCCTACCTTATGTTCATTTGGCATCACTTTTGGAGTCCTCGTTACCATAGTCTTGGTTTTTTGTCCCTTTTTAACGCCGTCGCTGCCGACTTCTACAGGCACTCTAGTTTTCTGTGTATGTATCATTTTTGGTCTGCCAGGCTGGCACGATGACTGGGCGTCATTTTTCTTCTCCTCCTTTCTGAGCTTTTTCTTCGAGAGCTTCGACTTCGCCGGATTCAGTTTTGAGTTGCTCACGATAGAATTGATGTTCTGCAATGAACTTTCGAAGCTCTTAAGGACATTCTGATATCCCTCCTCGACGTTCGAACGATGCTGCTTGTTTTTCCTTCCTAGCTTTCGCTTCGTATTATCGTCCGAATCGGAGGGAGCCTCAACCATTTCCTCTTGCTGTTGCTGTTGTTGCTGCTGCTGTTGCTCGTTCATACGCAACATCGTATTTGTTTCATGTGGCTTAAGCTTACGCCTCCGTTTATATTTCCGCGGACCCGTTTGCGGTTGACGCCTTAATGCCGTATTATCATCGCAATGCTGTACAATGTGTGCGACGATTTCTTCGGATGTTGCGTATGCATCACCGCATACTTTGCATAAATATGGCGTCACACTTCCGACACATTTGGGATCGGGTCCAGAATGGTGAGCTCTGACGTGTTCTCGAAGAACCACCTACGCAGAACGATGAAGAATTACAGCTATCCATGAAAAATACATAGAATTTGAAACCGAACATAAGCGTTTCTACTTACTCTCTGATTGAAAGCGCGAGGACAAATTGCACAGCCATACGGTTTTTCACCTGTGTGTATACGCTCATGCTTTCTCAACGTCCCACCGTCTGCAAATGCCTTCCAACAAAACCGACATCCATACGGTCTTTCTCCAGTATGAATGCGAATGTGAATCTGTTGCGAACTGCGGCTGCCGAAAGTTTTGCCGCATTCTCGACAAGGAAACGAACGACCGCCCAATTCTTTATTGTGTGAATGCCTATGACTTACGAGGGCTCTACCGTCTGGGAACTCCTCGCCACACTCGTCACAGGCTACCATTTTATTACGATGCGATACCATGTGTCTAAAATTCAGTAACATACGTACTAAGTGAAACATGCTCTGCAGACACCGTGAGTTCAACATTGGAGAGGTAACAGTACTTATATTCTTGACCCACACATACCTCCGTAACCTAGCTTTACTATGAAAACGTTTGCCACACTTTGTACATCCAAATGTTTTGTCGACGTTGTGAACCCACGAATGCTTCAACAAGCTACGCTTGTCCTTGCAGGTCTTACCACATAGCGTACAGGTGTTTGGCGGTGCATCTTCAGCATGATTTTGTCGCACATGCTCTGCAACTTCAGCATCATCCCGGCATCTCTCGCCACATAGTAAGCAGCGACGACTGGGAGATCTAATTAATTAGTCATCATACTTTTAACAAGTTAACATTTTTTAAGTATGTTGGGAAACTTGTTTCCACCTCAATATCAAAATAATACCTGGCGTGAAGTTCGGCATGTGCTAGCAATGCCAGCGCTTCTTCAAACCATTCTCCACATACATTGCAAACATGATGCTGACTTGATCCTTCCATCATGTCCATTTCTTGTTTAACGTGTATCCTATAATGATACAACGTTTAACAATTATGCCATTTCCAGCTGTTGAATTAAATGTTACTTATTTATCAGTGCATAGATACAACGACCCTTACTTTTGATGACGTTTAAGTAAATCCAAACGGTGAAAAGGTACGCCGCATGTATTGCAATAAAACTCTCCGAATCTCTCGTCCCCGGTATATGTAGCATCATTATCAAACTCTTCCGCATCGGAAGGTGGTGCTGCCGTTGCCGCCCCACCATGTTTCGTTCGGATATGTTCTTTCAACGAATTAACGTCCCAGAACATATCGCCGCAGGATGTGCATTCAAACGGACTGTCACCACCGTGCACGCGAGCATGGGATGCAAGAGCTTTTTCTCTTGCAAATCCTACGCCACAGTATTGACAAACATACGGTTTTGTAGGATCAGTGATCGGCCACCTTGGAGGTTGAGGTTCGCTCGTCACCGGCGATATTTGTTCATTCCACCGTGAACTTGAGGCATAATTTGTATTTCGCGTTGTATTTCTACTGGTCATTTCCTCGAGGAGACGCATATCCTCATCGACGTAATCGTACGATTTACTAACATATTTTCCCATATCAACTTTTGCCTCTTCATTATTTCTCTTGGCAACGGCGGAATTATTCTTCCGTTTTCTCGGAGCACTCGATTGCACTTTCTTACGTCTACCTTTGGTAGTTTCCTCCTCTTCAGGTGCTAATGAGTCATCATCATTTATATCATCCTCCAGGCCATCACGTGATGGTGCGTACGCATGAATTTTCAAATGGTTCATAAGATCACACTTCCTCACGTAACGAGCACCACACAAGTTGCAACCGTGGGGACGGTCTGTTTGATGCGCAACCATGTGATTCATAAGATTTGCTTTCTTTCTGAACCTTCTACTGCAGAAGTCACATGGGTAAGGACGAGTGTTTGTATATGAGTCTTGATCAATTGGCAATGGTATCTCCATATCATCATATTCAAGCAGATTGTCTGAAGATACCTTAGTCTCCGGTATCTCCACACTTTATGAATCAGGAAGAGAACAATGACAGTAACATTAATGGTCAGAATAAAACAAGATAAACAAAGATCTTACTAATGAACATATAAAAAATGAGCATACCCATCGTCAGGAGCAGGTCTGTCCCAGTTGTCCGCTATGACCTCTTCGGTAACTTGTATGTTGAGGTAATCATGACCTTGATCCTGCGGCACTATATAGATAGATTCCATGTCACTGGACTGTGGTACCATCAGAATCTCCGATTCTGTTGTAGGAGTGACATCAGGAACTGATTCAACTGTTTCTTCAACCGCAACTTCTTCACAAGCTCCTATTACCTCTTCTTCAGGAACAACTAACTCTGCTTCTAGTCCACATATCACTTCCTCGTGAATCACATTTCCCACCTCCTCCACCCATTGTAAAGTTAAATCTCCGCCAACATCCATTTTGTTTATTTTTTGAAGCTACTTAATCACTGAAATCATTGATGCAAATAATAAAGTTACACTCATGTTTTCAAAATTTGCTAAATCTATTCATACCATTTTTTAAATGCTGTGTATTTTACTGTACTATACGGCATAACAAAATTTGCCATATAAAATAATCATTGCCTGCTTAGATTTTCAGACTATTTGAACTTCTACATAAATAATAATTTATGATAGATGGAATATATGTCTTATAATACAATGGTTATAAACAAACATTCATATATTTATTTATCATGTATGTCAGGATCTATAAATTACTGTTTGTAGCCATACAATACCATGGTTTGTGAAATTCTGTTATAAATAATAAATTGCTATAAAGTATTGTTTTAACAAAATAGGCTTTTAAAAGTTCCTCTTGTCTTGCAGTCACTGAATTTTTATATCTACTATGTCTACCCAACTTATTGCGATTTTTAACAATACAAATTAATACTAAAGTAAGATGCTTATAACAAGTCCTTCTACAGTAATAATCAATTAACAGCAGTATCATATAATGACGGCACATAAAAATGAAAATCAAGCTGGGCATACACACTTTTGACTCTCTGAAAATATCAATCGTACATGAAGGTATATTAAATGTTGACGTCTAAGGTTATATTATATAGGTTATGACTTTAGAGGTTATACATGAAAACATTTCTAATTAATAAAATTAATTCGCTGCGAACAATTTGGACAAGCGGAGTGTCAGCCAAGCCGCACGCAAAAAACAAAGAGTGGGCGATCGGGCAACATTATTTTACATATGATGAAAGCAGTGGCCATAGCCTCTCTTTATGCCAATCCTTCTTCCATTCGATCACACATTATGAAGTAAACTACCTGGGCACACTTTTACGCACGCATACGAATTTTTTAATTCCGATTCAGTATTGATTCGAAACCACAGCGGTCACGGTGTTTTACTTACTGTTAAATATCTTCAATACAGCTATTAACCTAACCAAAAATACTTTATCGAGATCGGGAACAGCGTCGACCTTCGGTTGTTTTCAATTTGGAGGGGATACGTTTAGAAATAAATTTAACAAAATGGTCGCCGCAAACCTTCTCGATGAATATAGGAACTTAAGATAAGAAGATGTCGCCCGTGCTTGGCGCTCACGGAGTTTGTCCAATGTTCAATGGCCAATGGTACATCACGACATGTGGTTGTATTTCACCTCATTTTGGTAATGTACAACGATATAACAAACCGACGGTGTCATATAAGGAATCCGGTACGTATATGTGTGATGTCAACGTAAAATTATTAGATACTATGACTGTGTATAATTATGTTTACAATTAGACATTTTGTGCAGTTGGCAGACAGACTGTTTCTTTGTTAAGCTGTTCACACTGCCTGTTTGAATCGAAACAACTTGCCTTTTTTCTTATGTCCCATTAAAAAATGCAGATCGGGGCAATAAATAAGATTAGCGGTACGAATTATATGAATTTTAGTGATATTGAAATAGTATCTAATATTGTTATCATTTATACGCGTGGAATTATATAAAAATTTCCATTACAACATTTAAAAATGATCGTTGTACAGTGAATAAAACGGACCAATGGCGACGCAACAAAAAAACGTCGCACAATGTATTTGGAACACAATTTGAATTGCTACTGTTTATATTTTTGTAGTGGTAAAGGTCGTAATGGTTGAAAATATAAATCGTTCTCAATGTCGTTTTTGTCATTTAATCAGAGATAATGTGACTTGCAAGAATATTACAGTGTAGATACTAAAATTGTGGGGATAGTAAAGTCAGCTTTGTGTCATTTGTTTTGTTAACTGCAGTTCGGATTACTTCTTTTTTTTCTTGTATCCATAGAGATTGTTTATTTTCAATAATACGTGACATAATATTTACGTTATTCGTTTAATAATCCATTGCATTGGAACTATGTACCAAGTACAAAGAAATTATTGTTCAACTGTGAGTATTTTCAATAATCAAATAATTGTATATATTTATCAATGTTCATCATAATATTTTGTGCAGGGTAAATTTAAACTGAAACGTGCTGATATTCTTAATATGGAACACCACAGTTGTTCAAAAGTGATGCAATCAAACACTGCAACAAAAGGTAAAATATAAAACATGTCGCACTTTACATTACATGTATTGCATAGTTTTCCAAATAGACATTTGTTTGCAAAATTTACACACCAATGAAATGTACGTTATGTATATTGAAGTTTTGTTTGATCTGTGATATATATCTAGATTTTCATTTATCCTTTTAGGGCGGGAAAAATCACAGCCGTTGAGGCTTAAAGAACTTTACAAATCTCCTGATATTCCAAAGAGTAGCAAAAAAGGTATTGTATTTATTTAACATGTTGAATCTTAAATTGCGTTATAACACTTTTGTTATTTATGAACATATTTTGCAAGAAAAATTATCTATATAACGCCATGTTTCCAGCAGTCATTCGTGAAAAGTCTAAACCAGAAAGATTGACATTAGCATTCAGTGGCATAAAAAATACTGAAACAGTATCAGCTACAGAAGGTATTTATTAAATTTGTACAAATCATATGTCATTCTTAATAGTATTGAATATATAATTAAATTGTACCATTAATTTAAAATTAGGATCAAGTTTGGGAGAAAGTGACATGTATAGTGAATCCGGATTACGTGGAAGAAGTGTTAGGAGAAAGTTGAATCTCAGTTTTGCAACTCCCAATTACTCAGACAACGGGCAAAAGTCAATGTATATATCAAAAACAACTAAAAAAACTGTACAAAAGTTAAACACATTTACGAACAGTAATTCAGACAATAATGAGCCAAAGAAAATGATGTCTAATAAAGGTAGGACGTCGTTTTTGATGCCCCCAAATACATTGAAAAATAAGTATTTAAGTAAACAAACTGAAAAAGAGAAAGATAGTACGGATGCTGCAAATTCAGATTCACGTCTCTCTCCAAATTACCAGCAAAGATATTCAACCGTAAGAGAAGAAAGAAGATCAAATAATACAGATTTGCAGAAACCCATCAGTAAGTCTGGAGTAGATCAAGAACCAATACCTAAAGAAACCAAAAAGTCTGAAATAAATAACAAAAATCTGAAAGATGCAGAAATTTTTCTCACTAAAACAAATCATATTGCTGATTCGAAATATCGAATTTCATCTGTTCAAACTATTCCAGCACGAAAACAAAACAATGGATGTGCAGACTTAAATATGGCTGGAGTCCATTCTATGCAAAACCAAAAGACGCAAGTAACAGATTTAAATCTGGTTTTACGCATAAATTTGATGTCCACACTTGACCAGCCAGGGAACAATAATTTGTACAAATGCGAAGTACAGAACGCTACAATAGACACAACAGGAGTAAAACATTCTTCGCATGATAACTGTAAACGAATCGATCCGCTAAAAGGGGATGTAGCAACTGTTAAGTCAAACTTAACAAACCTTATACGTACCACAGAAGAAAGTCTTGCTCAATTAAAAGTAACATTGTCTTATATTGAGAACATATTACCGCAAGGAAAGGATTCGCCGACAGAAATAATGTTGATAAGTGACAAAGATGATCAGGTGGTTAGCAGTGAGGAATCTACTTTTGTTTCAACAGAATCTACTGCGGATTATATCAAACCAAAGTTGAGTAAAGTCACAGAGGATAAAGCAGTACAAACTGAGACAAACACTAGCAATGATGATTGCCGTGATAGCAGTAGTTGTTTTGAAATAATTAGTGACAAAGATTCTCAGAATACGTCCTTGAACTATTGCGGGAAAGTTCTTTCTTTTGAAAGTATTGATCAATGTGAAACAGAAAACAACGATGAAAATAAGGAAAATTACGAAAAGATTGCGAGTACTGATAAATTAGAGGAGAGGACGGAAATAAAAACAGCAGTTGGGAATTTAATACGCGAATCTCACAGTGATAGTTTTTTAGCCCTAGAAAATGAACTGAATATTCTGCACTTACCACACACTAAGAAGTATTCGATACCAGAGGACCTAGACAAGATCAATAAAAAAAAAGTAATTGCTTGTAATGGAAGACTTGATAAATCAGTTAAAGAATATATGCTGCTAAAGTCTGATTTGAACTGCTTAGAAACGCCTAATGTAAAGAAATTTCGTTCTCTTTCATACAGAGATACTAAAAGTGTTCCATCTAGTATGCACAAAACATACATGTCGAGTAAGGTGCTAGCTGAATTACAAAATCTATATACGGATTCACCAGAGTTGTAATATGACAATGTGCTTTGAGATACATTTGCATACACAACTACACAACCAAATGTATATGTATATCGTCGTGGTGACTACCAAAATATCGTTTCGCATAATATTAATGAGGCTAATTTAAAAAATGAAAACATATTTTATATACTGATGTGAGTTAAAAGCATTTAGTTTAACATGTGTATATGTTGAGATGTATGACTCTTATTTTATAACATAAATTATTTTAGTAATTAAGATTACGTAAAGCGTGGACGCGAGTGCGTCGGAATAAATTATATATGATAGAGGATATTGTGTAAAATTTTGTTTTTTTTTTAATAAAGAAAAAGTTTTTATTGGCTTTCTCAGCGAACATGAGTCACTGCCGCAAAAGATTTCCTCAATTTACCCGATTGAGCGTTAGTATGCGTATGTAAACACACGTGGCCTCCCATCGCGTAATGCTTATTTAAGAACCCGTCACCGTAGTGCATAGATAATATGTGCCTGAATAGTTAATAGCCCCTCTTATTATGTCGTTCGCGCGGAATGCATCAATGTATCGCTGAATGAAACTGACGAACAATGGGTATATCCAGTGCCTACTGAAATGAGTTATCTGGCATATATGTAGTCGGGCAAAAAAAGCAATGAGGGGAAGAAGATAATCGGAAGCAGTGGCGAGCGAAGTGGAATATGCAGTAAAAGGGGGGCGATAAATGCTGCAAAATGTCAAAAAGGTTAGAAAAGTGCTCGTACGAGCGAGCATACTTCAGTGGGCGTAGCATCTGTGTCCTTATGCTGAACCAACGACACCATAATCCGTACGGGCATTTAGCTGTCGTGATTCCTTCACGGAAAAACTATTAAAAGAGAATAATACAGAGATGTCGGCCGAGAGTGTTTTCGTTCATCGGAATGGTTCGTCGACATCGCGATCATTGACTGAGAAATTATAATGTCGTTCGTGTGCGATATCGTTTGAATGCGTGCTACGAGTGGAATACCGTCCCGGAGATAAAAGTTCAACAGAATGGCTCGGCCCAAGCACAGGATGAGTACGGACGTATGTGCTGATTGCGGAGCTCTCGGTAAGTAAATCATTCTTAAGTGTCTAATTATTGTTTCCCACTTATTCTCAGCTCGATACTGAGCGATGTGTTAATAGATTCATGTTGTGCAATGATCTTTAAATACTACTCCCTGACAGTCAAATATTTGTTTTGAAGATAAAACACGGTACTGTTAATGGTAGAGAGACGGTGTTTTACGAGTGTTAGTTATGTCCTTTGGAACAGTGAGTTCATTTTATCTTGGATTGTAATGCTGGTATTTGAAAATTATTATCGCAATTTGTTTAAGGAATCCTATTTAATGATTTGTTTAGGTATCTTTTCTTTGTGATAAAGTTTCAATCAATCTGTCAACATTAAAAATGAGTAATTATTTGTTATGTCCCAAACACATAATCTTCTACACTGTACTAAAGTAGATTCTGTGCACTTTTACAGAACCAGGTTGGGCTTCCATAAACAGAGCTATATTGTTGTGCGATGACTGTTGTGGTATACATCGTAGTTTAGGACGCCATGTGTCACGTATTAAATCTCTTCACAAAAGTATTTGGTGTACACATTTGCTTAATGTTGGTATAAATCATGTTAAATATTATTTCCTTAGTATAATTGTTTAATGAAAAAAATTGTAGAATAGAATTCAATTCAATCATAATTCTTTCATATTACAGATGGTACATACCTTAAGTGAGAATGGAGCAAACAGTATTTGGGAACATTCCCTTTTAGATCCTAATAATTCAAAGATTAGTAGAAGAAAACCACAAGCCAAGGATCCATTACAGTTAGTTTAGAAAATTCATACAAACAGTTATCAACTAAATAGTCACATCATTTACGACATGTAATTTAATGATTTCTTATAGTCCTGTAAAAGCTGACTTCATTAAAGCTAAACATCAGCAATTAGCATTTGTGTTAAGACCAAGTAAAGAAGAATGCTGTACTGAAGAAGAGCTGAGTAAGCAATTGCATAGTAGCGTACGCACAGGAAATTTAGAAACCTCGCTGAGGTTACTGGCCCAAGGTGCTAATCCAAATTATTTTTATAAGGTATTCACTTTGTCCCCAATGTATATTTCATATTTGTAATGGCTGTTTGATACTACATAAAGTACTTATACAGGAAAAAGGCACAACACCTTTACATGTGGCAGCAAGGGCTGGCCAAACACTTCAACTGGAACTTTTAATAGCCAATGGTGGAAATCCTAGTATAGTAGACACAAGTGGGCAAACGCCTGCTGAAATTGCTAAGTATGATATGGGCATTTTTCAATTTTGCTAAAATATTTGTATAACATGTTATTGTAGGTACATAATTAAAACAATAATTAATTGTTGTTTGGTATTTGTTTCTTTGCAGAATGGCAGGGCATTTGGAACTGGCCGACCGTATTGTTGAATGCATGTATGAAGTAACAGATAGACTGACTTATTATGTATGTTCGCGCAAGCCGGATCATCGATCTGACGAACATTTAATTATTCCTGATTGGGTATCAACTTTGGAACCGCACGAGATACCCTCTGAAGGACGAAGCAGATTACAAATGGTAGGGATAAAAATATGTCAAAGATATTTGGCTCAGTCCTTTGTGTCACACACTATTCGGAACTATACATTATTTTTATTTTATTCAGTTACCAAATCATTTGCTAGAAGAATTAGCGATGGACGTTTACGATGAGGTTGATCGTCGAGAAACAGAAGCGAGTAAGTTTACAATTTTAAACACACAAAGTTTAAACAGGTGTTTCACATGTTTTACTTCAAGACAAGTTACATGCATTAGAATGTAATTAACTGATGTCGCTTCCTTTTCACACTTTTTACATCATTTACACATATTAAATGATTAGCTGTTTATTTATAGTAAATAATGTATTAGTCTATATACGTTCCGTTTTTATATGAATATTGTCAGTGTTATTAATATGCATGAATTTCTCATTATGCTATACTTAAGGAGAGGTGAGTATAACAATGTTTCTTAGTTTTCTGTAAAGTTCTTACTTCGGGGAAATATATAGACGTAGTGTAAACATTTACATAAAGATTAACATAATAACATAGCAGCGTGTATTCTGGGAAAAAGCTATAATTATTACAGTAGTGAACAACTAGTACATTTCATAAGTGGTAATCATACAGAAATATGTATCAACATCGAATGATTTCATATTACAATAGCGTATTAGATATGGTCTATTGCACGCGCCACTTGTGTACCAAATTGCCAACATAACGCAGTGCAAACAATATCACAATTTGGAGCATTGCGTGCAAAGTATATTTATTATACATTTTTTGCACAGTCTGGTTTTCTACGGTCACATTACCGGAAAGATGTACAGTTCCTTTTCTACCAGTAAATCCGCAACTGTCATCAACAAGAAATCAGGGGAGACAAAAATTAGCAAGGTTTACATCCAAGGAATTTGCAACTCTGATCATAGACCTTCTCACGGAAGCTGGTCGAAGGCACGCGTTGGCAAATAGTGCACAATTGCAAGGTTTGTATCAACTCAAGAAAATAGAATATGTACACCGTGAATTAGATTGGGAGAAGAATATAATTGAATTATAGATCCTGTAATATCAATGCTGCGAAAGGAACAATTGAGAAAACACGGATCACAAATGTCAGACGACGAACCCTTGTATGATAGTGTGGCATCGGATGACGACTACGCGTCAGCGATGACAGACAACAAGGGATCGAAAATGGCGAAACAATTAAATGTTGATAACGAGGTAAAGCGACCAGTAATTGGAAACTTTGAAAAGTTTCACCGAGTGATTTGTATACATCTAGCATTTTGGGTACTTCTTTCCGGACATAAGATGAGACTATGAAGATCGTTCGCTATCGCATAATTGTGAATCTGTTTAGTATTATGATGCACCCCAGGTCCAATAAATTTTGTAGATGATTTTTTTAAAGTAAAAAAGACGTAAAATGATATCTCTATACTGGCGGCCGTAATTTTATTGAGTTTCACTAAAGTAATATGAATCACGATGAGTTGCTCCACCCGTGATAGGTTAACGAAGATATGTATCGATAAATCTTATCGTTGTCTGGTAACATATTGAAGGTACCGGCACTAGTAACGAAAAGAAGAATACGGAATCGGCTAAGCACGTGGCTCTTCTGTAGGCAGTGTTATTAGGCAAGTGCACAGACCTGTTTGTGCATGCGCAGTCATGGCCAAGTCTGTATGAAACCTAAAATACTGGACATCATTAATTAGTAATGTGCATCGTTTCACCTAACGGCACACAGTTCATAATACACTAAGACATTCATACCAATAACAATACCTTAATTACAACTGTCTGCAATAATTTTTTGTGCGTGACTTTTCAGTGAGTTTTGTTCGTTCGCACGAAACGTCATACGGTTACTAATATCACCTGATTTTTCACATTTTCCAGCAAGCTTTCGCTCCCATGGCTAAGGGTCTTCCCTCGGTGGTGGAAGTATTGAAGAAACAACTAACTCTTTCCGAATCTACAGTGCGAGATTTACGCGATCAAATTCGTACTCTCCAAAATACTGTTGATCAGCTAACGCGCGAGAATAACGATTTAAAACGTATAATCCAGGTAAAAACAAACGTTTAATACCGCGGGATTAATAAGGTGACCTTAATACGTGCGCACAGGATGAAAGTACCTTATTTTCTATCTAATTGTACATACTACCCTGAAGGCTAAAAATTCATCCGACGGTGTTATGAATGGCCACGTGGTAGGAGATCAGGATCCGGAGTTGGAACCAGTGCTCGACGTAAAAACATCTGTAACTAGAACAAATCAGCGGCCAGCATCGATGTACGAAACGAGGGAAGGTTTGCGGAAACCTGCCTCGTGGTCGGCAGCGATGTGTCAGGTACGTTACAATATGTAATAAAATAGTTGAACAGGCATTAGATAATTTCTCTGAATCTTTGTTACTCTGAAGACAAAGCGAGACGCTGAGACATTATCGCGCAACACTACGCAGAGCTTGTGGGAATGTGGAGCGACGAGCTTACCAGCTTGCGAAGAAGTTAGCAAAAGGACAGAACAGGTCACGAGGAGAATTCAAGAGTTATGGAAAGCCATGCAGGATCCGAGTCAACGGGAAGCATTCGTACCATGTGCCGAGCGTATTCGCGTTGCTGTCGCTGAATTAACCGCCATATTTCCGCAGGTTTGGACCTTACTGTCTAGTGGCTCATATGCATACACGTAGAGCTTCATCGACTACCCTGCTGTAACACACAATCTTTCCACATAAGATACTCAATCTAACGTTCCATTTTGATGAAAGTACGGATTTTACTATTATAAATGTCTTTCAACATAAAATGCAGAATCCCCTCGAAGAGAATATCAGAACTGCTTTACGCCAGTTGAATGGGAACACTGGTAGACTTCAAGCGGAATGTTCCGGCCTCCAGAGATGCACGAGTGATACCGAGCACATGGACCGCTGCCTCCAGCAAGTTCGTTCATGCGCTTATGACATTGCCAAAGCAACTAAACTTCTCGTTACGCAATTTGAAGCGTCGTAATCTATACGCGGATTATTAACGGAGCAAAGAGTTTCAAAGTATTACGAGTCATATTACTCCTATCTCTGTAAGCTGTTATTAACAAAGAAGATGTAAATATCTTGTACAGTCTAATTTCGAATGTATAGTTTAATTGTTAACGTTATAGATCGATGCGACTTGTTCTTTTCTGAGAAAATTCAATGGAACCTCCTGTGTTTGTTCCGTTTTACGAAGTCTGCATATATAGAGCAAATCGTATACATTGAACGAACACGAGAATAGATTAACGATACTGCGAAGTCAAGTATTTACGTATAAAGTAAACCTTATATCTTGTATTGAAGCATGATACTTGACATTATTTAAAGGTACGTATATTTAGCTACCTTTATCGTTTGACAAAGACTGAGAAGCCACGAACCAATAACTTATAAAACATACGATATAAAGTTAAGGGATCAAAACTGTAAATTGATTCTTTCTTTTAACAATTTTATTCGCGATTTTGATTCAGTTTCCGAATACTGTTATGTTTTGAATTTTTATCGTCTAGTAATATTCGATAATTATGCAGGATTTGGATCAGTTTACTGACTAATGATTGTACATTAAAATATTCGGTCAACTGTTTAATAATGATTTTATGTAATTATACCGAAAAATTTAGCATCGTGAAACATTGCTTTAAACAATGTATGTCCGCAATGAAACTGCTTTTTGTTAATTATGTATTCTTATATTTGTTATTTTTTAATACCACTAGGTTTTGTTAATTGCTATGTGAGTTATAGGATGTTTCAAAGACTTATTTTTCTATTTAACAGCAATAACGATTATGCGTAACCTGAGTTAGAATGCAATTTTACTTGAGTTTAACAGAGCATAAACAATGGTATAAAACAGTGCAATATCTTGTCAAATTTGTTATCTACATAATTAGTTAAATCTTTTATGAGAATGTTTAGAACAAACAGAAAATTATATACTGAAAGTTGCAGTGGTATTGTATTGAAATGTTAAGTTAAAGATGTAAATTTAACTATGACAACACATCAGTATGCGACATAAATTAAAATAAATGTACATGTACAATGTATAAAATGTTCCAGTTTATGGTCCCATCGACGTATTTTAGTAAATTGCAACGATGCGTAGAAACGCTTTTATATTTGACGCATAATATATATGTTAAGGAACTCTGTAATATTTGTAATTTCTGTGCCTCATATGTTTAACTACATAAATAGATCTACCGACCAGTCAGCTTATGCTAAATAAACAAAACGTAACAAGACGAGGAAAACTGTCGTTACTAAAACATACCTCTTCTACTTATATCGATTTTCATAATGTACATGGCAGCTACTACTTCTCAGAAAGTAGGTATTTTAATCGGAATGTTGTATATACCTGAATGTATATGTTGTAATATCTAATGTAGTTAAATAAAAGAATATATCTTAAAACGAAACTGTTTTCCCATTATCATATAATCAAATGCACTTTGTAACACAGATTGTCAGCGCCACCTTGCGCAGTTGAACGCTGGACAATGACAAAGACGTTCCGGCGCGTTGTAGGTTTAACTGTTGACAATTGTGACTTTCCGAAAAGTAGCATTCCCCGGGAAAATGCAGTATTGCTCGCTACTAGCGGGACTTCGGCATAAGTTACAATTCAACGATCAATCTGAATCGTGTGAATTTAACCGGGCGAAATATTACCAATTTTATTTTCACACTAATAATAGGATGCGCTATACAATGCTTACGCATGTATTTTAACTAATTCGATGTTATGAAACTCGTACACATTCATGTTACCATGCACGCCGGTATTACATAATTTTCGAAAAATGACAGTCATCGATTAAAGACAGATAAATCATGAGTATAATGTGGAGGAGGACATTTGATGCATGCACTGGGCATACTCATTTACTGTAATGGCTGATAATTTGTTGAAATCTTATCAAATGATGGGTTATCGCAAAACGCCAAGGCTGATATACATCGATACAACGCTAAGAAGAGATATCCCAAAAAATACGTAGAGCACGTACTTGCAAAAGCAACTTTCTTACTATGACGCCGAATGACGTTTCGGTCGAATGCCGGTCGATGTAGCCCAATGTAGCCGGACGACATAGTCATTGCCAGTATGTTTGTCGAAGGTACACGACACGCAATCTCCAATTTATATGCTTACCTCTTGAAACTCGGCCAATCGTCATAGTTCAACCGCCGTCACCGCTACTTTCCAACCTTTCGCTAAATAGGGCTTTTCTAGTGCTGCGAGAATTGCAAAATATTGCACAAGAACGAAATTCGTTAATTAAATGCTTTAATCGAATAGAAGAGATTTAACGGGAAATAATTTGGAAAGTTCGAGCATGCCCGGCAAATGGTACGGGTCCCCATTGTGAAAAGTGGCCTTAAGTATTCCTCGGCTAGTAAATTTCGTACGCCAATGATTCACGAGAGTTTTCGCGCTACCTGTTATGAAATCTCGACGGATGACACAAAAACACGTGTTCTTTCGCATTTTGTCGTGAAGAGTATCGGCCAGTCGTCGGATATTTATCAAATCGGCGTGAGGAGGATCGAGTTATGCGAACGGTCGCGACCGGTGTTACATACTAGACAGTTTTCCAACGAAAAGACGGTAATTTATGTGGATGATTGAAGGGAAAGTGGTTGAGCAGCGGAGCGGCCATTTTATGTTAGTATGACGTAGAGGCTGGGTGTAGCTTCGCGTTCAACCGTCCGTGTTCCTTGGAAAACGCGAGAAAACGAGAATTTTGATGCTGTGCTCGAGATAGATGCCCGCTGAGCGCACTGAAGGTGTGAGTTGTATATTAAGTCGCAGTAGCCGTATAGGGAGGATAGTAATATAAGGAAGTTTACGTCGAGCCGAGGACACAGCGCAGCATGAGCGAGGAAAGCAATCCGCGAACGCTGTACGTGGGGAATCTAGACGTAACGGTGTCGGAGGACCTTTTGTGCGCGCTCTTCTCGCAGATCGGCCAGGTGAAGGGTGCCAAGATAATAAGGGAGCCGGGAAATGATCCGTATGCCTTTGTCGAGTTCACGAACCATCAATGCGCGGCTACGGCGCTGGCCGCCATGAACAAGCGATCCTTCCTGGAAAAGGAGATGAAGGTTAACTGGGCGACCAGCCCTGGAAATCAGCCGAAACTAGACACGAGCAATCACCATCACATATTCGTCGGCGACCTGTCGCCGGAAATCGAGACGGAGACGTTAAAGGAGGCTTTCGCGCCCTTCGGTGAAATCAGCAACTGCAGAATCGTGCGCGACCCGCAGACACTCAAAAGTAAGGGATATGCCTTTGTGTCGTTTGTGAAAAAGTCAGAGGCAGAGACCGCTATATTGGCAATGAATGGACAATGGCTTGGCTCACGAAGCATCAGAACAAATTGGTCCACTAGGAAACCACCGCCACCAAGATCAGAGAGACCGAGGCACTCCAACAATAGTAAACCTAACTACGACGAGGTATGCTGTTGCAGGATACATCGTACAAATCCTCTTTGTTTCATTGTTTACTTGAATATCCAAATGCGCGCACATCATTTATTTACTTTAGAATGAGCGTTTGACATCTTTTGTGTTCTGTCAGTCATTGACAGGTTTTTATTTGTAACAAATGGAACTAACGTTTGACAGTACACGTAAGGTGTTTATCTTAATGCTACATATATTTACACCAGTTATTATGTATTTAACAGGTATATAATCAAAGTAGTCCGACCAACTGTACTGTATATTGTGGAGGTTTCACGAATGGTATCACAGATGAACTGATAAACAAAACATTTTCCCCATTTGGTACTATCCAAGATATAAGAGTATTTAAAGACAAAGGCTATGCTTTTATAAAGTTTACAACAAAGGAGGCAGCAACACATGCTATAGAATCAACGCATAATACAGAGATCAATGGTAGTATCGTGAAATGCTTTTGGGGTAAAGAGAATGGTGATCCTAACAGTGTAGGTCCTAATGCCAATCACCAAGCTCAACAGGTAAATATAGACCAACATCGCTCTATTTCAATGTCATGATTTTTGTGACGCATTAAAGGACTAATATTCGCAAATACGCAATTTTCATCTTTGTCATTTATCATTGAACAATAAGCTACAATTGTTCAACAGTTATTAGATTTAAAAATATTTGTAGCATTATGTTGTAGTATTTATGGAGATACACAAACTTAATTGCATATTATGTTATGGTAATGTTCTATTTAATAAGGAATAATGAAGTTATTTTTAATAACAAACTATTCTGAAAAGTTATCTGCAACAACGATGATTAATAACTTAATGTTTTTTCACCAATGCAGGTGACAGCTGGTGCTGGCCAATATGCATATGGCTATGGTCAGCAAATGGGATACTGGTATCCGCAAGGATATCCACAAATGCAGGGACAGTTCTTGCAGCCTGCACAGTACTATGGTCAATACTACGGACAACAGGCCCAATATATGAATAGCATGAGGATGCCTGCTCCGGGCGCAGGTACATGGCAACCTGCACAAGCAACTGCTGCACCACCCACTGCAACTGCACCATTACCTCCGGGCCAGCAGCCTACTATGGTAGCGTACACCATGCCACAGTACCCTACGCAATGAAATCAATGATTAATTGGCAGCAGTTAATTGTTACGTACGACAACAACAACAACAACAACAAAAACAACAACAGGAACAAAACAATATTTGCCCCAGGGGACTTTCATGAAACATGTTCTGTCATATACCTTTTCCAACGGATACGCTCATTTTTCAAAGCAGCCGCATCGCATGTACAAACGTTCCCTTTATCGTGTTCTCCGCTGAGCTACATCACCTTGTACAAAACGTAGTGTCCCCGTATTTTTCTGTCAAAACTTGCTACCATTACGAAATATTCTGAACGAAATGGTCAATAGGATACAAAAAGAACGCAAAAAAGTAGTTCGTTTCTTTTATTCACATTCCTTTCGTCCGGCAATATAACAGAATGTGTTTTTCCCCTTACAATATTCACCGCCTGTGCGCATAGAAGGTGGTAACGTGAAAGACGAAAGAATGCCGTTGTTAGAAAAAAAAATTCTATTGCGATGATCGAACCCCGGACGGTATCGTACCCATTGATAATAACATTCGGAACCTTCATTGGTTACCTTTCTTCAAACTGACTACGTTGAACGAGGTATATTTCCGAGCTCTTCAGTAAGGCCCCTCATATTAAAAAAACAAAAAAACGAAAAAAAAAACAAAAAAAACGAGCCCTGCATTCGTTGTGCTGCGTAAAGGTGTACGTATGTATGCGATCATTTCGTTGTTATATTTTTTAATATTTTTGCCACAATTACCAATCCTTAGTTTATTTCAGATCATTAATGAACAATGTGACGAATGTTCATTTATGGTATATATACATATATATATAAAAACGTAAAAAAAAAACATGGAGTATGACATTGAATATAGTATAAGATAGAGTGATAGCTAGACAACACGGCGCCTGAGATGTAGCTAGATTTCGGATGCATGCTCTGACGTATGCAGGGCCCCTTATGAAATACAACTGAACCTTGTGTGTTGACGAGCAAGATCGAGTTACAAAAACTTTCCGCGCGTCATGTGATATTTACCGTCGGTGGTTAATGTATAAAACTTTGCTACGATAATCTTTTAATAAGGTTGTTCAATCTCGGGGAAGATATTATATTTAGGGGGGAGACAGCACAGTTCGAAATAAATCGGGTGGGCTCGGCAGGAGAATTTGGATGTATTATAAGTTATGTTCCGTGACTTTGCCCTGTTTTGTATAGAGAGAGAGATTGAGAGAGAGAGAGAGAGAGAAAGGGAGAGAGAGAGAGAGTGGAATGAAGAAAAAACAAACCGTTAACGAGCCAAATGTAACGAGCTAAACTTAATTTAAGTCTTATATAAACAATAAGGATAAATACACGCATACTTCCATTGTAAAGAGTAACTTTTTCTTATAAGCGGAATTGGTTCAGCGAATTATGAATGAAAAAGGGGGAAAGTCACTGACACGATACATACCGCAACACACATACGCACACACACACTCACACATGCATGTACACGCAGGATGTTTCTATTTTGAGAGGAGTATGAGTGGAGCATACGTAAGGAGGTCAGTGTAACAATATTTTTTTTTACGTCTGCCAGTGTAATGGTTCGGTTAATCTTAACGATGCGAAGCAATTGGGGTTGACAATCATTCGCGAATTTGCAAGCACATCATGTGGCACGATATTGGTACATTCGTGTCTTCCGAACGAGAAACATGATCTAGACGAGAGTTTGTAGCACAGCATTGTACGCAAAAGCGTCCTTTATTTCGATTAAGTTACAATTATTTCCATGTAAAGTAGCTTTAGCAACTGGACTGGCCCCACCCGAGGGACGATGCCCCTTTTCTACGATTGACATTTGTTTTACTCACTAGCGGCAGATCATTACGAATAATATGAAATCTTTGTTCTCCGCCATTGTTATAATTCCCGATGAGAGAGAAAAGAAAAGTAACATTTTTGTAATTGAAATGGATTAAACGAACCATTATAACTAGTAAGTTGTATTGTGAAAGAAACCACCACCACCGCCACCTTACTTCATCACCGACGGTAAAAACGCCATAAAACTTCAAAAACCAATTTGTATAAAGTCAGTACTAACCGTAACGATGAAACGACGAAAAGAAGAAAAAAAAAGGGAGGGTAAATGAAAAGAAACACGAACACACAATATCGATTATAGCAATGACTCATTGACTGCGATAAGTGATATCGAACGACGGGAAGCCAATTTAAAGAACTTGTCTACGAATAAACAATAATCAGTGAAACAGGAAGACGACGTAAAAAATGTTATATAAAGATTAATTTAGGTACGGCAGGGCGTAAAACCCTCGAAGATGCTTAGGATAATGTTATCTTATAATAAAAACAAATTGTCCTTTGAATGAAAAAAAGGAATAAATATTTAAAATACACTATAATCTGTAATCATTCTGTGGCCTTAAGTCTGCACAGTTTTTTTTTCATTGTAAAGGTCGTTTCATGTATGGCTTCGTTTTCTATTACAATGTATTATGTTAACAACCAATGTATGTTATTTGTACAAGTAAAAGCTTAAAAAAAAGAAAGGTAAGTGAAGGCTGTACGACGTGTTGTTTGTATGTGACTTTATTTTAAACTCAATACGTGCTTACAGTTGATTAGGGGGAATCTTATTTTGGAAAGACATCTTCTTTATCAGCGTTTTGCGTGGCGATTATCGTAAAATTCTTATATACGTTCGGGGTTTGTTTTCCATAAAACAATGCAATACCCCGTACAATTATTCACGTTTGCGGAAGTTGCCCGTCGTTAGTGTTCAGTAAGCGGGACTAGAATCTTACATGGGCTTTACTGCAATCATTACTAAACTAAAGCAGGTGAAACTGTAAACTAATGAACCTATAATTAACTCTTATAGCACGCTTTGTCTACAATTGTGATATTATTTACGATGTGAACCTGCGGTGTTCTTCTACTGGCAATTCCATTTCACTCACATCTAAGATTACGGATATAGCATAGCATTCGGAGGGTATTGCATTTCGTATGGAACTCTGTTGTTTCCTTTTGAATAACGTGCACGTGGACAGGAAAAAGTAACAACGTTCCGTATATATTGGAATTCAGCTAAGTTATTTCTACGGGTGGAAAAGAAGAAGAAATAAGGTCGGACTCGTCAGTGGACAGATAGCGAGACAGACGTACTCAGGTGCTTCGCTTGTAAAAGGGAAGCGTACGAATATAATTTGTACTGTACACATATAATATCATTAGTAACACTCATCGCTTCCATTCGTTAAAGTTCACACCACACGGCGAAAAAATATTAAAGAGAATGCTCTCGTAATTCTGTACAATATGTATGGTGGGTGTCTGTGTAGAATAACTGCTACTTAATTACTTTATTACGCCCCTTTTTTCAAGAACTGTCGCCTTAGTGAGTATAACATCGGAATAATGTTCAACGCTAATTAAATCTATATTCGCTTTCTTTTCTTGTTGAGCATTATTAGTCGCCAAGCATACTCACCCAATTACTCCGGAAAATATCGTAGAACAACAAATTCGGATTGCACGGCATTATAACGCTTAACAAACTATTTAAAATACCTGCGCATAATACTGCTCAAAACTACACGGCTATTGTTTTAACATACTGCTAACTATATGCTCAACAGTACGTATAAAGTATAAAAACGATCGCCAAAGGATCAAAGCTACGTGAAAACTTTGTATTTAAAGTTGGAATCACTGCGTCGGCAGTAGAAACATTACTAACCAAGAAGGATTAAAGTTATAGAAGCAGCGACTGACAACAAATTTGAAGATATATAGGCTCAATAATGGTTACTGAAAATATTAATAATATCAGCAACTTTTAACAGGGAACAAAATGCATGCCCGGGGAAAGATTACTTCATTTCAAATATGTGCATTGCTCGTAATTTCTCTTACGTATAAGCCTGAAAAATGCTGCCCAAGGCTGTGCCAATGTGGTACAAATATTCATTCAGCATGTCGCTACGGGTTTACGTTTAACTTTAAGTAGCAATAATTATCGTTAGCATATTATTTCATACTCTTTTCATTTTTTGTTAATTTATCAGTACGAGATATAAAAGTAGCAAAATAACTTAATCAAGGCTGTGAGCGTGGCTTAGAATGGAAGGCCAATGTCTTATAATTATGTATGCGCGCGTTAATATGAGCGTGTTCTTTCTAAATGCGCAACGAAATAAGACAAGTGATCTTTGGACGATTTATGCATAAAAAACAAAACGTCAATTCACATACGTTCAACACGGCAAATCGCATAAAAACGTGACCCGCCAATAAACAATTTATTCAGTACTTTAAGGCAACAAAAAATGTATATAAATCAATATTTGACAGTAATTTTGTCTGAAAACAAGAAGATCAACAGAACAAGTATGTACATATATAATAACTTAATAATCAGTACTACGTTCGCTGTGCAAATCAAAACGTTTCATAGTATTAAATATTGTGCCAAGTTTTTCGCGTTGTTCATGAACAGGGAAGAAAAAAAGAGAACAAGACGGAAGAAGTCGATTGTGCACAGAAACAAGAATCACGACGTTCCATGGAAACAGTAAACTTGCGCCAATATTTACGCTTTAAATGTCGAAAAACACATACATCGATCTCAACGCTACAAAGTTAAACCATGATGCAAATGATTAACAGTCGAAACATCTTCAGCACACGCATATCCTGAATACATGCTATGTATTCGAACGATCAAAATTCTCGCTCGATTATCACTTTGTGTTGTTATTATAAACCTAAATAATAAGGATCAGTATTGTACCATAGGGAATTAAATGAAAATTCCATGAATAAATCTCGATGATCCTTAGTTACAAGTTGATCATGTCTTCGGTGGTATCATGATATGGATCGTCTTACCATTATTTATTGAAATTAGCTGACGTTAACTTGCCGTTGCGTAAAATATTAATGCTAACGTACGCTAATCGCAATTTTGGGCTATACTCAACAATCTCACCCTAATAATACAGATAAAATATTTCTTCTATATTCGGCCTACGGCTTATCAAACTACTGTCTTAGAGTGTGTAACAGCGTCGAACTGCAATTAGTAATCAAGTGATCTCTATGTTTGTGGTGCAGAATTATGACATACAATTACGCTATCGGTGTTCTTGTTCCAGTGGTAGAGACCGATTTAATCCGGCAACCGAATTGTCTCGCTGAGAATATTCGGGGTTTTGGTGAACTTTGCACAGTTCGAAAAATAAGCTTAAACCGTATACGCCAACGTCGAAGAGCGTTCAAGTGAATGAGTACAACATACAAGCACACTTATTCCTATTCTTGAGCATTGGAAGCGATAGACGAACATCGTAAAAACTTTGTAATTTATATTGAATCCTCCTACGTCTAATGAAACGGTAGGAACATATACGCCGGTGGTGAAAGACTCGAGAGAGATCAGGTAGAAGAGGTAGAACGATTTTCAACAGCAAGGGTTTGGGGATATAGGAGAGTAAATAATGTTAACATAATTTTCCACGCGAACATTTTCATACAATAGTGCTGTATGAAAATATCAGCCCTATCCATCTCACCTTTGCAGCCTGTACGTAGAATCCTTTATACGAGAATCGGGAAGCACAGAAACTATACTAAGACCGCAAACTCAACAGCGTACTAAGGTAATTGAAGATAAGGAAGATAAAAGATGTATCATATTTTTTCTCTCGGACCAACCACGGCTGCGCTAAGCCCAACCGTTTCATCGTAACAATGTCATTCTGTGCTAAATTTATCGTATATAAATAATACTCAATTTGTTTACCTCGTATTCATTACACGCTCGTTTTCGTTGTTTTTGTAAAATTTATTATTATGTTTTTTTGCAAAAACCAAATCCCGTCTCTGACTGAAAATTCAATCACATGTGGTCGTTAAGTATGAAAGACAAATTAACGTTCACGTTTTTTTTCTTCTTTTCGACATTCTCATTCAAACATAACAAGATCGACACTTCGAATATACCGGAGTGTCTCCACGATGCATAATTCTTTCGTTTATACAAAATTACATATATAAAGCATTTTTATAAATAGTCATAATATACTGCAGAGGTCACATGCATTCTACAGCATACATGCGAGATTTATATATCGTCAGCATTTAACGGCGATGACGGATGATTCTCCGAATATCCTCCGATTTTTTTATTATCTTGATTGGACGTGCGCTGTTTCAATATGCAAATGCAGTCTTTCTGCAGATTTATTTTCATTATGCTAGGTCAATATCGTTCATGTCGTTTTGCGTCCTGAATGTGTACATTATGTTCCGACACAAAGAGGCATTTTGTGATTCCCATTGTGTGCATTTTTTTTTGTTGATGGTTTTGTCCCTACTCTGCACTTCTAGTTTTAAACGATAAGGAAATGGTGAACGGAAAATATATATCACAAAATCGTAAACGTGCTAATTGGATGTAGGTATACGATATACTTTATATATTACTCATTCTATGTGCTTAGATATATATATCAAAACCAATATCAAAATGGCAACGCTAATTGATACATGATATAACGTAAATATATTTAACGCCTGAATGCCGAGTAAATAGTGGAATACTACATTTTGCAGAACAAACCAGTATACACAATGACCTTAAGTCGTACCGTGTTTAAAGAAAAACAATATTTAGCACGTGCATGTTCTTTTTGCCTCCGCTAAATTTTTGTCTTCTTCCAACTTGACGCGTACCTTTTAGCATCATAACCCTTTTGTTGCTTTTATAAAGTAGCTTAAAAAATGTAAAAGCTGTTGCGTATGTACAGTCTGTAATAATTAATATCGCAGGAATCCACTTTGCAGTGCATCTCTCTTTTTTTGTTCGTAGCTTCGTACAACAGGCTCTCTTTCTTGCTCTCACACACATTGCATACAGACAGTTTGGAAAAAAGAATTAATTACACAGCCTTCATTGCGGGGCTCACCGTTTTAAATCAAAGACTTACGTCGCCATACTCGAAGCTCCATTTCTCGTAGGCAGCCAAACTTGCCGGAGAAACGGACCTGCGAATCCTTTTAAGTGAATCGCGAAAGTCTTGCATCGTGATGTTACGCACCGCGTTGAGATCCAGCTCCTTCACCTGATCCGGGTTGAGCTCTACAAGCCGAAAGAGACAGTGACGATACGTTCATAACTACGTCAATTATTAACGATAACGTCAAATTATCGCTCGTCGTGACAATTAGCGAGACGCATTACCTCTAATCGGACCCAAGGCCGCGTCTTTCGCTAAGCCGGTTAAATCACTACCGGAGTAACCTTCCGTGAGGAGGGCCATTTCGTTCAGCTCTTCCTCTGTCAATGGATCGTTGTGCTTCGCGAGCAATCTTTTCAGCAACGTTATTCTCGTACGTATGTCGGGCAATGTGACATAGACACGCTTCGTGAATCTTCTTAACGCGGCCTCGTCTAGTTCCTGCGGTCTGTTCGTGGCAGCCATGACCAAGACTCGTTCCTCAGGACTGCACGGCAGACCGTCGAATTCGACCAAAAATTCGGTTTTCAGACGTCTGTAACGAATCGTTCGCTTCGCAGTGGCAGGAAATGAAAACATAAGATGCTAATGTACGAAACTTTACCTCGAAGCTTCGTGCTCGTTATCCCTGCGCTCACTTAACAACGAGTCAACCTCGTCAATGAAAATAACCGACGGCTGGAGTTCTCTCGCTATAGCGAAGAGAGCCCGCACCAACTTCTCACCCTCCCCAACGTATTTTGACGTAAGACTAGCGGCCGATATCGAAAAGAACGTTGCATTGCACTGAGTTGCAACGGCGCGTGCCAAGAGAGTTTTACCGTTTCCCGGGGGGCCGAAGAGTAAGAGGCCTCTGGAAGGTGTTCTCAAACCTGTGAATAATTCCGGCCGCAACGACGGCAGAATCACCATTTCTTGCAGGGCTTGCTTCGCAGTCTAAAAGTTCAGACGGTCAATATGATACCGACAGGAGAGCTACTCGGAAAGTGCACAGGGCAATATCATTAAATGTTAACGAAGGTAATATTTAACAAACCTCTTGTCCAGCGATATCTTCCCACTGCACCGGTGCTCCGCCTTCCAGGATTTCGTCTAGAATAACTTGTGCTAACTTTGGATCCACGCCTTTCAAGATGGGCACCTTCCTCGTCGGGGTACTTCTATTGCTATTGCTTGCAGTCGGTGTGCCGGGTCTCCTGATCGGCGATCCGTTCCCGGGCACGGACAGCTGCCTCTTCACTGAAGGCGGTGTCGACGATGGCTTGATCGGTACAGTCCTGTGGCAAGGTTGAATCGACGACGTACGGCCCATGCTGCGAGGTAACGTTTGACTTTTGCTCATCGCCGCGCCCGTCAGCCGTTTTCCCGGGACAGATAATTTTCGACCGGACGCTAGAATAATGTGGAACAATTAGTATCGCTCTGTCATAAATATTACGCAAAAAGAAAAACGAATTCCCTTCGTAAATATAGCGGAATGCAAGCAATAGTTCTTATTCCATATGCATGCACAAACGTCGAAAGCGGCAGATATTGATTGTGCAATTGAGCTGAATAAAACACATGTCGTGACTGTCGATCTTTTATCATGGGTTACAGATTCTGGACGTTACAAGAATGTAACGGATTTAAGCCAATATGTTATTATTGCAAATTTGCCGCATCAAATTAACTTTAAGGGCGTATTGAATACGTGCAAGTCGGAATGTGGGTGGTATTTGTTTCACTACAATATCTCAAAATGCTAGCAGCAAGTGTAAGAAAATAGCATAGCAAAATAAACATTAAATAGCGTCATATTGTTATGTTTACGATAAGCATGTCTAAGTACGTATGGACTCTTAGATTATGTACACGTGTCTTGATTTGTTTGGCTGCACGTTATTGCATGCTGAAGTAGCAACAGGAAATTATATTGTATCCGTGTGAACATTACATTGTGTACTCCTTGCAAGAAACATAACATTCTGGGAAAAATCTATTAGGATTCTTACTTGCACAAACACACTTCACACATGAAAAAAGTCAATAATTTTGTGTACCAGCAGTGCACAATTTTACGAATTCAACATTGAATAATTAACCGTTCCTCCAACTTATTTGTTAACACGAGAAAACAATTGTTTGTCTACGTTGATTCTATTATTACAGCATAACAAAACGTGTCAACATACATGAATTTCAAAAGAAAGAAAGACTGCCATTTTTAATTCAATGAAACTGGTATGCAATGTCGTCATGCTCATGTTCATATAATTCTTTACACTACAGAAGACACATTGAAAAGACATACTCAACTTGAGATTAGTCATGTGTTTTTACGAACTCTCGTTAAAAGCAAGAACTATAAAGTATTTTACTAATTTACTTGCATTCTAAATTTGTATTTATGCGCAATATCTCATTACAAACGATACCTTCAGGAGTATGCGCGCAATAGTTTTTCGGAGAGCGTGGCCTTAATTTTGGAATTTGTGTGCAAGTATTCTGTCCAGTGTTAACTGCTTGCGCAGCGTTTGTGTTCTTACTGTGATTAGTGTTTAGTGGAATGCGAGTCGTTTGTAAAGTGTGTACACTGCGCCGAGCCCTCAGATGTTTTCCCGGATGCTCGTTGTCCATTTTATTTCCAGGAGCACGATATTCTTTGGAGATTTCCAGTTTTTTCAGCTCACACATACTCACTACAAAAAGGAAAAAACATTCTCTGCCATGCTGCAGTAGGCTAAGTAACTAAAGAGAACAAATCAGACCGAAACTCATACTTTTTCCGTATTTTTCTGTACAAAATTACGCAATATATCTCTAATATTTTACGAAATGCGCTCATTATTTGGCTAGAGTAAGAATGCTGCTATAAGTTAAGATAGAGAGCAACTAACATTACGTATACGTGTCTGCAATTATTTACGATCGGGTAATTGTTATTTCTTATATATGTATATGTATATATAATATATATATATGTAGACATATCTGCAAGGATTGCGAAATAAAAGAAGATGGATTGTGCTTGAGGTAAATAAACGCGCGCATGCACACACACATATACGCGCGCGGGCTATATGCACACGCACACGTCCACAATTAAAAAACGGATAACACATGAGCATGCTTATTACATCAATGTATTTTCTTGTGCTACTGTTAGCTTCCATTTACCTGGTATCCCTGCAGCAAATGTAACAACGTTTTTATATTTACTCAGTGTATCACATGTATATAGTTCACATTTTACAATATACACTTATAGCTGTTTTAGGCTTAGCAGGTAAATGCAATTGCAGTAGCTTAGAGAAAGTAAATATGATCATGAAGTAAGGAATATGCATGTACCGAGGAAATCAAGTCTATCCTTAGCCATTGCAAGATTTGTCCGCATCTTTTCATGAAGTCTCTGTGCATGCTCCCAAACTTCTCCACGACCACCAGTACATTCAACAGCTATTCCTTTCTCCAGCTCTCCAATACCTTTCTTGTACAATTCAATTGCCATTTCCTTTTGTCCTATGAGGCATACGGATAAGCAAAATTTGTACTTTCAATATAACTTATTTTCATACACCATATAAAGATAGATAAAGCACAAAGCATAATACACTCATTTCATTCCAATTACCTTCATTATCCTCATCAATTTTAAGTGCCTTGCTGATGAATTCAAAAGCCCTACGATGATGATGCTTCTGCTTTGCAAGTAACGGATCCCCAGGACCAGGCCCAATGGGTCTTCTGGGAATTTGTGACATACCTTCCTGCTCAACTAGATTGCTATTGTTGATCAAGTTGTTTGTCAAATGGGTAGTAGGTTTCTGCCCTACGACGATCTCAAGCTGGCAGGTCTGTTTGGACGCCTGTCTCCGATGGATGAGCTGGGATGTGGAAGTGTACAGGTACTTGAATACTACGAAGAGTTGATAAAGCAGAGTGCGCAGAACGTTGAACAGCAGAATCAGCGGGAAAGAGACAATGTATAGATTGCGCTTGTGCACCGATGGTTGCGGGCTGTCGAGGAAGCGATGACTATGATGATGATGATTGTGATGATGACTGCTGCAGTTGATGGTTGTCGTGATTTTGTCACTATTCTCGCTCTTGGTCACGCATAGCTTCTTCGGCGACTTGGGACCGAACTTTCGTATCGGACGCCCGCCATCGCTGTAAGACATTTCAATTTACGGTGAACGATGCGTTCGCGCTCAACCGAATCACAGATTTTGCACTCAGAGGTATCGTTTCGACTGGGCCCGTTCGACATCCCCGATATGTGTGCACATCGAGGCGACCGCTTCCGAGGGTAAATCGTCGTACACCGCTGTCGCCTATCGACGATTTCTACGGAGGTGTCTTTCCCCGTGTCTGCCGTTTTTACATAGCACCGCCGTCGTACGACGATGCACTGCACGTATGATAAGGGGGCGAGCGATGTTCGATGAATTGAAACTTAAATGCCGCCCGTTTCGCTGACGATCGAAGTGTACCGGGTGTATTTAATTGCTCAATGACCTTACGCTGCATCGCTTGTTTTGGTCTGCAGCGGGTCACGAACATCAATGAAAATTGACGAACGGTAATGATAAGCGCGTATACAAAGATGTGTGTATGACGCGGCGACGACAACGAGTCGACCTCTGGGTACACATCTACCTATGTCGCGAAATGTATATCGCACGGATCGGGTCTCTATAGCGCATGTGAACACAAAAGGGGGAGGATGGAAAGTGAGAGGGAAATAGACATACATAGGCGAAGAGGGTGTCTCCCTTCCGATGAAAGATTACGACGTCGAGCCTGCACCTTTCTTGCCTTGCGCGGACGAACGATATCGCTGTACAGGGTGGCAACCCCCTAACCTCGAAGCGGCAATTTCAAGTCAATGGTAACGCCATCTTGAAAAGCGGTTGGATTAGCATGTCATCTTACAAAACGCCTTTTGCGCATTGTTCTGATAAGCGTTCAAATCACACGGAAAACGAAGATACTCATACTTTGATAATGTTGGATTATTAAATAGAATGCATACAAGACATCAGTGATAAAAGTATGCTCTTTCTGTTCTATTTATTTATTTTGCAGGTAGTATAAGTACTCGTTCAGTAATCATTTGGGGTCAATGCGTAATGTGTATGAAACTGTGAATTTTTTGCAAGTTGTGTGTAGTGTTTTGCATATTGTATTGAATATTACATATTGATTTATTTCTGACTTACCGATATCCTGAAGATACGCAAATAACCGATAGTATTTAAGAAAGCATTCAAGCTTATACACGACAGCGTGGAACGGTTAACAGCAAAAGATTCGCGCCATTTGATGATCCAGCAGGATATGAGTGGATGCTCTAACCAACGATAGGTGTCGCTTTGAACGAACGGGGGAAGAACAAAAATCATGTCAAGATGGCGAGGGAGGACAATTTTTAGTATATCAGAACTTAATTATCGTTGATATATTAGAAATTATCGACGACTGTTACTGACGGGGGAAAAAATCATATACGCGAGCGTATATTTTACATATTTGAATAGACCATAATTGTCGACGTGCCAAAATTTATGTATAATACACGTCGTCCCGCTCTATTTGGCCTTGGCAAATTATTTTTCATATTATTTTGATCGAACAATTAGTCGTATTGTTAGATTTGCATTGTTTTATCTCTTTTTTTTTATTATACGGGTGTAAAGTAGTCGCGATGGATCCTCGAATACATAGAAGAGCAGAGCCTGAAAAAGGACCGGGTGATTTGGTCAGTGTCGTAACCTCAAAATTCTTTTTCTACACAATATTGTGTACGAATAATAATTGTTTACGCCAGATATGTCTTTATTATCTGTTCACGGGCTGCGTCCTCGTTGACGATCAAAATAGACAACAAATAAATGAGCAAAACTTTGTTGTATAGACTGCTTTTATGTCTGTACAAAAGTAAATAGGATCTCTAACATGCAACTATCAACAATATTAGGTTCATGTAAATTCATTTGTGATTAGCAACTTGGTTGCTATTGGATATTTTTTATTTTCAACTTATATTTGAGGGGTATATTGGTTTGTAAAGAATGTGGTATAAACTGAATAGTAAATATTATAGCAGTTCCTTATTTATTGAAGTAGTACTTTCAGAGTATTTAAAATAAGTATTATAGATATTTTTGAATAAAAAGGAGAAGATTTTTTTGTATAATGCGTATTATTGATGAATGAAATCTGTAATATTTAGCATTGTCTATTTGTCATGAAAGATTTTTACTTATGAATTATCAATTACTTGATTTGTGTAAAGAAGATACATAGAAGGGTTCTTGGCAAATATTATCATAGTTCTAGTTGGTAAAAGCCATAGTCTCATTCAGAAAACATATGCAACTTTTATTGAAATTACAGATTGTTGAATGGTTGAATGAAGCTTCCTTAAGTACAACAGAGGATGTAAAAGTCGCAAACTTATGCAAAGTACAAGAAATCCTTCTTAACAAGGAACCTCAGCTATTGCCCTTATACTTAGATGAGGTATTACAATTTTCTATAGACAGAAGTGCTGAAGTTAGGAAAACGGTCACTGGGTTTATTGAAGAAACTGGGTAATTATTAAGATATTTTTTATTTCAATGTGCAATATGTATTCAAATATTATATTGTGTTTAATATATATCCTTAGGGTCAAACAACCAGAGGTAATACCAAGATTGGTTCAGGTACTCCTCAGGCTTGTATCAGATGATGCTTCAGTTGTTGCGAAAAGAGTGTTACGTGCAAGCAGTCGAATTTTGCGAGCTGCTTTAAAATGGATAGCCAATGCCACTTTGGTTACACCAGAAATGGAAGTGGCTTGGACGCAACTCAGCGCTTTGAAAGTTCAAATTATAAACATGATAGATAGCGATAATGACGGGTAAGAATAATGCAGTAAACTAGTTCATTTTTTCATTCAATATTAATTCATTTGTGTATTAACTTATTTTTCACTACAGAATCAGAACACAAGCCGTAAAATTTCTTGAAGGGGTTGTATTAATACAAACATATCCAGATCCAGATTCTCCGAAAAAGTCGGATGATTTTTCGTTAGAAGATATTCCGTTGACCTTGAAAATTGCCCGTAGGCGCAAATTAGAAGAAGAAGCGAATCACGTAATGGATTTACTAATCAAATTTCATGGGTCACCACATGTTAGTAGCGTCAATCTCATGACTTGCATGGGATCTTTGGCGCTCATCGCAAAAACGAGACCGCAATTCATGCCTGGCGTCATTCAGGGTAGCGACATACTCACTATTTAAATTTCTGTGTTCTTACACGGCTGTAATAAGTAACGTCGATTGTTTTCATGTAGCATTGCAGAGGCTACAGCACGATTTACCTCCGACATTATCCGATTCTCAAGTAACGAGCGTTCAGAAGCAATTGAAACTAACGTTGCTTGGTCTGATGAAGCATCCGGCGAGTATAGAATTTGCTTCAACGATCGCCAGACAATTAACACAACTTGGTGCCAAAGAACAAGACATCATTAAAGCTTACCCAAAACCGGAGGATGTGCGGCGTATGAAGAAGCGACAACAGGTAGGCTGTTGCACTGGTAACACGTGCAAGTGATAATTATATGGAGTACTTCACAATCTTGTCCATTGAAGGAAGCAGCAGCAGCTTCTGCCGCAAAACGAGCAAAATTGGAATCCGCTATAGTACCCGAAGAATTGGAAGCACCGGTTTTACCAGTGCCACCACCAAAACCAGCGGATATACAAGAACTATCGGAAGCCTTTATCGCCGAAAGATTAAGTGTAGAAATTGCTACGGACTTAGTTATGGATAGCATGGTAATTTATCGGTGTTGTTAAAAATTGTTGATGACTTGAGTTGTGACGATAAAAGGAATTTGATTAACAGGCATGGGTACCAGACTCGATGACAACAATATTTCAACGGGAATATCAACCCACCGCATCGACCGATATTAGTGTACAACGACAGGCAATCGCGAAGTTGCTGGCCTCGCAGATCAAGCAGGCCAAAGTGAAAAAGAGTAAGAAGGAAGCTAAGGATGAGGATGCTGTAATGGAGGATTTAATAAAAAATCCTTCGATTACCGTAGCCGAAGCGAAACGCGAGCGTAAGCGCGAGAAAGACAGAGAAAAGGAAAAAGAAGCTAAGGCATCGCTCGAGGCTCATGAGAAATCTTTGGCTAAGGCTAGGAATCGTTTAAAGACACTTAAACTGTCAGAAGTCACGAAGCCACTTTCAAAGGAAATGAAGGAGAGAATGTTATTAATGACGGTTAACAGGATATTGCAATCTGAAAGAACAGCAGTTCTGGGTGGCGTAGCTGCCGTTAGGTGCGTAACTAATTAGATTTTTTGGTCGGACTGACAACTTAGCTAGATGTGTACAAATATTGAGTATGTGTATGTATACATTTTCAGGTCTAAGATCTTGACAACTTTGGCAGCAACCTTTAATCCATATATCAAGGAGGCAGTACTACGTTATATTACAGATGATATGCGAAGTCGATTAGATTTAGCGTTAAGCTGGCTTTATGAGGAGTACGCCTTGTTACAAGGTTTTCAAAGGCGGACCACTTTGTCAGCAAAACCTCATGAAGCACCACATCAAGCTTACAACTTTTTACTCTGTACCCTAGTATCTGCAATAGATTTAGTTCAGGGTAAAGACAGAGATATATTATTGTCTAGGTGTGTATCGCATTTTTACGGTAATCAACACATATTCGTGTCTGACAATCTTTTATTTGTTAAGATTATACTTGGAAGCACCTTTGATCACTGAAGATGCTGTGGAAGCATTGAAAATGGTTTCTTCGGATGAGACCAGAGGCTTAGCGCCATTACAGTTGCTGAAGGAAATGGTTATACGTAGACCGACGAAACAACTCGTATTTCTGAATGTTCTATTGTGCCACACTGGGCATGAAAATAACACGGTAATCGTCTACCACATATTTAATGTTACAATAAAATATTACTGTTCGCTTTCGTAACCGTTGGAAACTATTTTTTTGTTTCCTGAACAGATTAGGGAAGCTGCAATACAGTTAGTGTGTCAATTATACAGTCGGCCCGAGTTAAGTAAACTTATAGAGGAATACGCAGTCTTATATTTAGGATTTCTGCGTCTTCATACACCACCAGAAATTGTGTTCGGGCAAGATAGAGGTAGACCGCAAGTCGAGAATCTATGGTCCGAATCAACGACGAGAGCGTGTCTTGGACTGTATTTGGCGCTCTTAACCGAACATCAAGATCTCATTCACGAGTGAGTACAACACTCGCAATTTTCACCTTACATTGAACAGTTGCTTAACTATTCAATGTATTGCATTGTTAACTTCTTCAGACTGGCAAGAGTTTATACATCGATGGGAGCTGATGTGAAACGTATGGTGTTAAGATTAGTTGAAGGGCCGGTAAGATCTTTAGGAATGGGAAGTCCACAGTTATTGGCACTAGTAGAAAACTGTCCAAAGGGAGCCGAGACGTTAGTCACCAGAATTATACACATTCTAACGGAAAAATGTAAACTTTCAGACCCACAATACATTTTCACATTTTACCATATAATCACGACGAAATAATGAATTCCTTTATGCCTCAGCCGCTCCAAGTGCAGAATTAGTAGCGAGGGTTCGAGAATTATACCAGACTAGGGTCTCCGACGTAAGATTTTTGATACCGGTATTGAATGGACTGACGAAAAAAGAAGTTATTGCTGCACTCCCAAAACTGATCAAACTAAATCCCATTGTTGTGAAAGAGGTAAATCCGCAATGCAGCGCAAATAGAACACTAATAAACATGACCGCATATAAATACTCAAACTGTTTATGGCTTTCAATGTCGTAATTACGGAATTTCCCGAGAATTCATATTTGTACACTTCACACAGGTATTCAACCGATTACTGGGAACGCATAACAATGACAGCGGGGTACCTCACACATCACCCGTTACACCAGCAGAGCTATTAATTGCCTTGCACAACATAGACCCAAGTAAAGCCGAATTAAAGACCGTGATAAAAGGTAATGCCCCGATTCTGACCTGAATCCCACATTCTTGCATACAGACGGATGAAAATGAACTTTGTTTTTCCAGCAACGTCTCTTTGTTTTGCTGAGAAACAGGCTTATACACAAGAAACTGTTGCTGTCGTAATGCAACACCTCATGGAAATGACACCGTTGCCAACCCTACTAATGCGCACCGTCATACAAAGCCTCGCTCTTTATCCAAGGTTAAGCGGATTTGTCATGAACATTTTGCAGCGACTAATACTCAAGCAAGTTTGGAAGCAACCGAAGGTTTGGGAAGGCTTTGTCAAGTGCTGTGAACGCACTCAACCGCAAAGCTTCGCGGTTATACTGCAATTGCCGCCTGCACAATTGGCTGAGGCATTGCGAATGGCGAGTAATCTGAGGGCTCCCCTACTCAGTCATGTCGAAGCGTTCGCTGAGAATCAGGTACGGAAATCATGAGTAATGGGAGTCATCAAATTTTGCCTTATTTAACTTGACATTTACTGTTTTAGAAAGCACACATTCCACAGTCAATAATGGAAGTAATCCAGGGCAAATCGCTTTGCGATATGCACGATGACTTTGATATTGTAAGTATTATAATGTACTTGATAGTATTATGCCAGAAAGATTTCTGCTTACGGTCAACAAGTGTTGATTGATCTAATCTGAATGATCCTTCTCTAGGCTCCGCCTGGTGATTATCCCGCGGAACAGAAACCAGATACGATGGAGATTGATCTTTCTGAGCCGGCGCCGCCCGGTTTAGATTAGCAGAAGGTCATTCCCATATTAGGATGTAAAGCGCCGCATGGAAATTGCAATCACAAGTATCGTGATTTTACATTATAGATTATAAATTATTTTTTTTTATACATACGCACTCCATTAAACTTTCAATTCGACATGTAGTTCAGAGACATTTCAGTTGTTCGTGATATAATTCTTTGTGGACAGAGAAACCTGTCTTTATATTGTATACACAAAAATTGATGGTTCTTAAATCGCAACTTATCACTTCTGAACGTGGTAATCATGCAATCTGTGAAAAATATGAGATTGTAACAATTTCGCGTATATGGAACGAATGATGACAACAATCCAGACCAATATTTGCTCGAATCTTTCCTTGGGATAAACTGAAAGGAATTAATCATATAGTTTATACAAAATATTTATTATTAATAGTATTCTCATAAAACAGAACATGTGTATACAAAAGAAATCTTATTATAAACAAAAAAGTAGATTTGTCTACGACCGTAGAAATGTTTTATGTCATACGATTACCTATATACTCTAACTCCAAAGTTATAACACTGTAAATAATTGTTACAACACTGCGTCAAACAAGAATGGTAGATCTTCGTTTACTTTCCCATTTTACCGCTGCAAATGGTGAAAAGTGTTATATCTCAAAAGATAATAAAATTTTATAAGGAAAATACTCTGAAAGTGCGATTCGTAGAAGAGGAACATTCTTAACAATGTGTTTGTGAACTATTAGTTTTGTTACAATCTCGGTACTAGGACCTTGCATTAAGGTCAAACAGCCATATATCACATTTTTTCAAGTAAAGACGATTATTTATAATTAAGTTCCCTTTTTAATATGTTCAACCCAAAATCGTCTTGCGGTTTTAATGCTCTGTAAATATTTGACATAGCCGAATGGTAGATTCACTATTAAACGGACGGAAGTGCATGTTTTATAGTAGGCTTAAGAATCAAGTATTTCGGTTTCTTCGTTTGCAATTGACATCTCAGGATGATGTTACTTGGAATTTGAAATTTTGCTGCTTTAACACATTAATGCACATGTAACATAACAAATAAAGTATTTTTTGTTACCCCTGTCATCTTTCATTACCTTTACACAAATTCATTACACGTGAAAGAAACTCAACTTAGTCTACTGTACGTTAATTAATTCCAGGAACACAGTTATGGTATTGCCTAATATTAATGCTACTAATTGATGTTTTGCTGAAAATTTATAACAATAATGTGTATTAGCAGTCAAAGCACGAAAGTAACGTTAAAAAATTATGGGTAGCAGTCACGTGGGCGCCATAAGCACAGTTCTCTTCGAACATCTTTTCATGATGAAAAGTTGACCAAGAGATAAATATCGATATTTTTATGTTTTATTAACCAAAGTCTACTCCAGTGTCCAATAAATCACGTAGCATGAATGACGCCTTTTTCGGTAATATTCTGAAAGTAACGATATTTTTAAATGTAACCTGAGTAATCGACATACATCCACACGCTGTGAAAAGAATGTACTTACCGCAGTATATGCCCAAGATAAAGTAAGTATCCAGGAACACTGAATTCTGAATAATTGCGACGTACACCGTCTAAAATTTGTCTAGCCGCTTCTGCTGCAGGCATTGTACCGAAGTAACTTGGAATTCTACAAGAAAATCATCACGTTTGGTTCAATATCTTATTACAGTGATTAATAGTAAACATCCGTAATAATTATAATTTATACGAGATATACCTGCAACGAATATCTTTCGCTGCTTCTGCCCCAACGATAAACGGATAGACATGAATTAGCGTAATTATAATATTACTATTTGAATGTCTCAATTCCGTGTGCAGGGATTCAGCAAGCCCTTGAACAGCAAACTGAGCGGTCGACAAAGGTATCCTCGCACCTCCACTTGCTCCACCGGATAGGCCTGCTACTGATGACAAAACTGCGATATGTCCTTTACCCGCTCGTTGCATGCAAGGCAAAACACAGTCCAACAACTCACAAAAAATAAGTAAACATAATATATGTGATACATGTAGGTAGAAGGCATGAATAATCTACTAGAGTATAGATAAAATAATTACCCAGAAATGACTAAGAACAGATACATCCATTGTGTGCCGTATTTTAGGTGGATCTTGAATCAATGCACGGGGGCTGGGTACGCCACAGCAATGCAATAACATTGTTATTTCTCCTAAATCGTGTCTAATGGCTTCTACGGTATAGGCAACCTATTGCAAATTATAATGCAATATAAAAATACTGAAACACCTCTCAAAAATATATATAATACAATGTTATGAGAACTTGATCAATATATATTTTTTCAATGCAGCTTTTTACCTGATCTTCATTTGTAACATCGCATATATAGGCCCTCACTTCTCCAAGCATTTGTGAAGCCTTTTGTACAGTGGCTTCACAATTTTTGCTGTCAACGTCAACACAGGCTACAATAACACCTAATTGGGATAACTGCATAGCAATCTCTCTCCCAACACCACGTCCTGCTCCGATAACCTGTGGAAAAGTAAATTTTTATTTATTGCACAATGATTTGAAAAGTAACAGTCAGTAAATTACATCAAAGATTCATTACCATTGCAACTTCTCCTTGAAGATTTTTTAGTGATGGTGGTCTGAACATTCTGTATACTGCAACTAGTATAGCGAAGCAAATTCCTATTAGAAGCATTACAAGGTCCAGCGTTAAGACAATCAAAGAATATAGCCTGAGCAACATCTTTGGTGGTTTATAGCCTCTTAATTTTTCCTATAAAAATAATTAATGAACACTGAATATGTTTGCCAACTAATACAAGTAAACAAAAATAGTATTCTTAACAGATATAACCGTTGTTATTAAAAAGACGACCCATTACACTATCGCGTCAGACTTACCATTTTCACAACGGAATCTAGCACTAAATCGGAAATACTTATTTGTTTAGCAGAATATTATTTTCAGAAAATTGCGTCTCCCAAGTGGACATGAACGTGATGAAAAAATGAGTCTCTTTTGACACACATACTAAATCAAATGATATACCTGCTATCAAACGACGTTATGAACTTTATTGATAACTTATCGTGAGCCGCCGCATCGAGTGTTGTTGAAAATTTTCACAGAATACAAGTGATTTCAATTTCAACTAGTACCAAAAACGATGTTACTACTGAATCTTCCACAGATTTTGGTTGTTCTGTTCATTCGACATTAATCAACTAACGCATTGTCGTAATTATAAACAAAGGATAAAAAGCTTTCGATATCAACATTTATCAACGATGCTGTCTGATTTATTGGCAGTATCATAATTCATGGATGTTTGTCACGTTTCTGAGATTTCCATGTTATAAGACGTCAATATATATGTATTGTTTCGATTGGAAAAGGAAATACTTTGCGCAAGACGTCAATGAGTATATTAATTTGAATTTTTTTTATCCGCTCCATAATGTATGTACGTGTACCCACGTGTACCTGAATATTAAAAGATGCGTTATTTCAATAGTGAGACTTGTGTCGGTTATTAAAAAATACTGAACATTATTAAATATCCGAAATATTTCTACTTTGCGTTGTTTAGTTTACGCTCCCTATTTGTTTTTGCTAACCGACTCAGCCCCTTAACGGTTTCCGGTGCATCAGAATTTTCATCGAATGTCGTTGGTATTTTTCATCGAAATTTTTCCGACGAAATCATTTGCCTGGTATCGCTAAATGTAATAATTTTGGAGCATTTTCTATGCCGAATGGTAAAATAACTCTATGCCTAATACCAACTACTGCATTCTTGGTATAGGGTGGAGATTTTTTAGTTTAGAAAGTTGCCAGTGGTTAAATGCGCGTATTCATGTGCGCATGATCTACAGCTAATAGTTGTAAGTAACCGATGAGGAGAAAAGCGATTATCTGCATTTGAGTTGCGGTTTTGGATTTCTTCCCAGTATCTTTGACATTGTTGCAAAATGTGGTACGAAATTATTCCGTCGGCGGCCCTAATGTATATTTTGTTATCGGGACCCCGTTGGATTATACCTAAGCTTACGGATATGGCGACTGGAACCGTAGGTTGACTTTTATATAACCTTTTTTCGGACAAAGTATTGTCTGTTCCTGACAAAAACAAAGTTGTTTTACTTTCTATTAACTTGACTAATTTTATCTTTATCATTTTCTTTGCACCCTTTTCTTCTAGCCGCACATGAGAGATTTATCGTCCCAATTCCAACGTGATATGTTCCACAGGGATAATAGATTAACGGGCAACCGTGCATGGGAACGAATTGTAAGTTTTTACTATGAAGTTGTCAGTAAGTTTCGTAATAACAATAGTAATGGTTATTCAGTTGAATCCAAGCCTTAACATGTTACACATTATGAGTTCGATGATGTGGTGCTGTACAAAACAAAGTTTTGACGTATTCTTTTCTATCCTCAGAAGTATATACATCTTTTCACAATGATAAATATACAGTATTTATTAATTTTCTATTTTTTTTCAGCGTTTAGAGGCAGTGCCTGATGAAATATAACTTAAATAGGTATTTGTATTATTATGTCAGTACATACATTTCCTTAAATGGTGCAAATGTATAATAAATAAACTGTAAAGTTTATATTTACATTGTATGTTACAATGAATACTATTTCAGAGCTCTTGACTTCAAGTCTGCATCCGTTCATGCTAATCTTTTGTAACATATTATGTATTGTCAATATTCGTGTTGTATTGATAGTCTTTACTCATTTAACAATTTTTTTTACTGTGAATATTTCTTTATTGTTAAGAATTTTATAATTTATTCAAGATATGCCATATTTAATTACTTGTAAAGGTTTCCTTCATAAAATGGCATCTGCTGATTGCAGGCCAACTGAGATTTCGCTGAGTATCTTGTACTTAGTAAGAAAAGAGCTGAAGTTAGCAGTTACATTTTAATTCTAACCCCCTCCTTCAATAACCATCCAATAGGAACATTTCTTCGATATAGCGCATAAAATCCTACTCATTCAGTTTAAATAAAGAAATACGCTTACGTCGTGTAATTCAATAGATGGGATAAAATAGCACGGATACAGTTCTAGAAAGGTAACGCTGACTGCTGCGTAAACGGAGGGAACTGTCACTGTCAATAGGAATGAATATTGTTTGCCGGGTGCATTTATTGATATTAAATAAGAGGTTAAAACTCTTACGGGGTATTTAGGACATGTCTTTTGCCGAATCGTTATTAGGCTTCACTGTCATTTGGAATGAATCCGTTGGCAATCTTCATTACCAACTGTCGGCCTGCTTATTCGACATGAAACATTTCCTTGTCAGGTAATATATTTACAGGTATATTTACGTTCGATTGTCAAACGTGAGTATTCAACTTATCGAAAAAAGAGGAAATTCGGCGTAACCGTTGCCATTGTGCGCATGCTTGAACGACCAACACATAACAGGTGCGGACAATAGATGTATGTGACGTTAACGGGTGCGTCTACAGCGAGGATAAATATCTCATTTCGAGCAACAAGTGTGCGAAGTTCGCTTGTCCGGTGTTCTTTGCTGGGTAATCATACGAGGTGTCACATCATTTGGGGAAACTGTGTGGCGCAAACGCGACAAAATTGCGCAAAGCAGGCAATAGAGCTCGGCAAACATATTATGCAAAATTGGTGACGCCGATTGAATTCCAGTAATTAACGTCATTCAAACATTTTTCATCATCTCAGTCGTTTCGATAATTGTCGTAATTACAGGTGATCGGATTGTGTGAATCATGCGAAATTCTATCCAATACCAAGAATCGATAGATACCGGAGAGACGGCGATACGACGACTGCTTTGATAGCGTACGATCCCGACGCGAGAATATATCGGCACCGAGTCCGATTTTATGGCAGAACAATCGGGCGGCACGAGCCAATTTGGAGTGAAACGCGGGCGTGCTCTTTTGTTCCCGAAAGAGGCGGCGGTAACGGAGTTAGATGAATTCTTAACAAGAGAATTTCCGGGAACAAAGACCGTGATGGATTAAACATTAACGGCCCGAAAGTACCATCTCTTGCGAGAGCAGTATTTCCTTATGCGCGCAGCGTACATAGAATGAGAATTTCCTAGTTGTCAACCTGTCGCGGAGAGAAATATTCGCGAGTGACGGGGAATTCTTATTTCCTCTCAGCGTAATGCTTCTTCTATCTTCTGCCTCTCCCCCGCTCGGTCTCTCTCTTTATTCTACCGGCATCGCCGTCTCTCGCTTTCGCTTCTCCCTCTTCATCTTTCCCGGCATGTCCGTCGCGTTCTCTCGCACGAATCGTCCTCAAATTTCCACGACGATCGACGGACTTCGAGCAGGTACAACGTACGCGAACTCCGACGACCAGACAGCTCACGCGTGAACGAAGTTCCAGGTGTCCTCGGCACCCCCCACGTCCTCCCTTTTGTTTTCATCCCCCGTTATTACTCCGAACCCTCGAAAAATATATAAGCATCGACCCCTTATAGGGAGGACGCAGATAATGAACAATGGACGGCCGAAGGGGGTGGCAGAGGGTGGAGCGGAGGGTCTTTGAGCCGTGCGAGTATAAAGACGCCGCAGGTATACCGGGGAAAGTACGGCAGGGGGCGAAAAATATGGTATTAATAATGCGAACGCTTTACGGGTAGATTGTTACGGGGACGGGGCAAACATCGCGATTGTCATTGCGATAGATTAACAGGGACGCAGCTAATCCATTAGGAGCGCCGCTCGCGGCTAATACTTGACCGCGCCTCGCGAATAGCGAAGCTATCGCCGGCGTATTGCGATTGCGACGAGATAAGCGAATTACAATGAGCGGTTGCGACAGGGGGTCGGAGCGGGCTTTCGGTGCCGGGTTGCGAGGCAACCGACGAGACTACGGCAACGGCACGGATGACGTGTGCACGATCGACGATTCGGGCGAGTTTCTTTCATTCGACGCAATCGAGTTCCCCGACCGGCAGCCGCACTCCGTTATACGGCTTGGGCGCAAATAAAGGTGCGGTACCCTTCTCTTTGCCGTCCCACGTCAAAGAGTCTCGTCCTTAGTCTCGGCAAAGAGACGAGCGATTTACGACAAATAAGGAAGCGACTCCGACCGGATTCGCGAAACTGGAAACTTCGACTCCCCTTCTTCCCCCCGCGTCGCCCCGGCGCTACCTTCTGCTACCTGATCTTGGGCGCTCGCACTCAGACAGCGGTAGGTCGAAATCGACGTATGTACGTCCCTTTTCGCATTCTCTGACGTGCGGCAACGTGTGCGCGCGCGGACGGATCGGCAGGAAAATTGATGAGCGACCGCTCTCGCACGAGCAAAGAAGCGGCTTCAATCCGCTCGAAATTGGAATGCTTCGAGTCTCTTCATTCGCCGGTACGGCCCGGCGACTGGATCTCCGACGGCTACCGCTGCCCTGGGAAATGAAAATTATCGATTCGCACCCTTTCATATCACCGTGCTAAAAGGTGAGTGAACAGGCGCAAGCGTCCGAATCGGCATCGGGAACTCGTCAGGCGAGCGATTCCTCGACAAACGAGGAGGAGAATCGACCTCGCGAAACTAGGAATACCTGAAGGTGTTTCGCGATCTTCGTTTGCCCGCGACCTGGGAAATGAAAATGATCGATTCGCGAGCCCAACGATGAAACGTGCGGCTGCCCTAATGTTGCGGCGAGCGCGCACGTGTCCCGTCAGCGTCAAAAATCTTCCGCCATTTCGTCCGACACAAATGATGCGCGCTCGGCTGAGAATTCGGCCGCTCGATGAAAACTCGGGCACTCGGATCCTTTTGGCCGATACTGTACCATCGCCCAGAGGGTTAATTACCTGTCACTTCGTATCCGCGCGCCCTACTGCGCGGCCTTCTTCATTTTCACTTCGAGCCGCCGGAAAAGTAAAGGGAAATCCGAGTTCGTCGCCGGCTCGTCGGCACTGAGCTGGAGAAACGTTACGGGCGTACACAGTGCTCCTCCCGGCTGCTGTTCAAGTGGCCCTCGCTAAGTCCCGCTGGCCTTTATGCATAAAGGAAAATTGGCTTTGCCCTGTCACCCGGCGGGGGCATTTTCTTTATGAGTCATCTTTATTAAGAGTTTACGCGCGAGGTGAATTCCGAGGGCGGCCCCGTCCTCTTTGAATTCCTGAAACGCGGAAAATAATGCAGAGTGCGCCCGTCGCTTCACCCTTTACGGAATGCAGTTTGACGCCGAGTCGTCCGCCACGCCGACTGTCCGTCCGCGGACTTCATTTTCTTTTCAGACGTTTCGCCCCCACCGTCACGTTTCGCAGCGGGCGAAAAAGTGTTTTACGATAAACTTTCGTCTCGCTCCGACCGGATATCGTGGGTGCCCCGTACGCGAACATTAGCCATTGTAGCGGACTCTCTTTTTTTTCCCTTCCTCTTTATTCTCTCCTCCCTCCCACCACACTTCCTAGCCGACGATTCTTTGTTCCTCATTCGTTTGTACCTTCGTGCCCGCCGCGCTGAGCGCGCGCTTTTACTTTAGCTTTGACCCATTGTTTCGACGTTCGCAGATGAACAGCGTGACTATTACTATCGACCTCACATTCTTCCCGCATGCAGTCTCCGGCTTACCGCCCTCACTTGTCGCACACAGCCGTGCGAGAGAGTGAAGAGAGAGAGGGAGAGAGAGAGCGCACACACCGACGACGCCGTTCATTTTCCGCGTCAAACTACCCGAAAATTCCTTTCGGAATACTCAAACGGCACCGCCTTAAGTCGATCCTCCTGGCCCGATCAAAGGCAAACGGTCCGGATTCGTACGAACTCATTGAACCGAAAGGACGCCGTTCTAACGGTCGACCGCGAACTAATCAGCCGACCGACCTCTTTCCCCCGGGGGAAGCGAGTATCCTCAACTTTTATTATTCGCGTCCGCATTTTGCCCCGGCGTCGGCCAGGAGGACTCTTGGAAAATTGGAGTGCAGATGCTCTAGTTACATTTAGACATCGTCGCGGGCATCTGCCCCAACTCTCTCCCCCTCTCCTCACATCTCTGTCTCTCTTCCGTTCTCACTCTCTCTCTCTCTCTCTCTTCATCTCCCTGCGCACCCCTCCTTCTCTCTTTCTCTGTTCCTCTCCCTTCCCCTCAGCGCCCCGCTCGCAGAGCTCTGTCGAGAGACTTTACGGGCGTCCATTGTCGGTTCGAACATGTTTCACCGTCTCTGACCTTTCCCTCTCCCGAACCGACTGCGTTTCTCCACCTCCCGGCCACGGCACTTTGCACGCTTTACTACCGAAAAGCCCGCGTTCGCGCAGTTTACTTCCGGCGCCCCTCTCTCTATCTCTAGTGACTTACGGAGAGGCCCAGAGCGTAAGATCCAGCCTGCTCAGAACCCGACCGCCTTACATAGGGGGGAGGGGGGGACACGCATCTCTCGACGTGCATCGCGAACGTAATGAACGCGAACCCTTGGGAGAAGCGCGCTCATCAGGCTGGTCTTTAATCGCGAACAAGGGGGAAGTTCGTCGGCGCGATGCGAAGGGCGCGCATCGTGCTCGTCGAATCGAGGAGAATCTCGCGTGTCGTTCGCCGTCTGACGTCGTACGCTCTCGCGGAGATTTCAATTATCCCCTTTTGCCGCGGCGGCGGCGGCGGACGGAGAGAGGGAGGGAGAGAGAGAGAGAGAGATAGAGAGAGACAAAAAAGAGCAGGTAGATAACCCGGGGACCCATGATGCGGAACGTGCCGTTGCCCCGACAAGAGTCAGTTCCTCTCTAATTTTCGATGGAAGTCGCCGGAGTCGGCTATGGATTCCCGGCTAAGAATCGGAAAGTCGCTAACTGGCTGCCGAGCAGTTGCGCGCGTAGTCGAAGGAAAGGGAACTCTTCCGAGACTCGCTTCAATGCCCTATGAGATATACATATTCCGCCGTACATTCCGCGCGACGTGTACGCGGGACGTGAGCGTGTGCGCGCAGCGGGAGGGACGCACGGGAAGAAGGAAACTTTATAACGCTCGAGTCGATATTGCGCAACCGATAGCTCGCGAAATTCGATTTGCCGTGCACGGAGGCAGGACTCCGAGAGTGGGGAGGGGGTTAGGGGGTGGTTCGGGGCTAATTAAGATTTCTCTTCCTTTCCGATCCCGGGAAGCTTCGAGTCGAAGTTTCGCCTCGGCAAGGGAGGTTGCGTCGATCGAGAAGAAGGGGGTGACGTAAATCTCGTCGAGCGTCAAAGGTGTGGGTAAAGTGTAACCGCGATCCGGTATCGAGCCGCATTTGTCGGAGAAAAGCGGGTGGGGTTCGACGTTCGCGGAAAGGTTGAGCGCGTCACGTTTGAAAGGATGCGGAATGCGCGCGCGCGCCCGCGCGCACCACGTTTCGTTCGAAAATTCGTCGGCGGCGTGGAATCCCGTGGCAATGCGTCGCGTCGCGGTCAGCGTTGCATTTCGCAACGGCGACTACCCGGCGGAGGTCGACTCGGTATCGGTTTCGAAAGGAAAAATACGCGTCAATGGCAGTGCGACAAGTTCGTCGCAGGGTTGTCAGCAAAATATTGTCGCCGAGACGCGACCTGTTTGTGCACGCTGCGTTGAGTCGCTCTCGGGTGGAACTTAATTGACAGCACGCGCGCGCCGTGCGCGGCATCGATTTATCGAATTTGACGTATGAAATACATGCGGGGGATTATGCGTGGCGGGATAGTAATAACGCGAAATTAAATTAGACCGCAGCCGTACGTTCGGCGTTTCGTCGAGTGGCGCGAAATCGCGAGGCATACATTATCGGCAGCTCCCGTTCGTCGACGGGATCAATACCGATTATGTAAATAGCGCTTTTTATAGATTATCCCGCGAACGTATCGTAAGCGGCAAACTCAACGTCGGCCAGAACGAACGCATCGAGTCATTAATCGCAAAGTGTTACGGAATGCAATTAATTTACAATGTGCCATTAGGCGCGTCAGTTGCATTAAACGGAAACGCAATTCCCCTCCGCCGCCCGCCTGATAACATAGTGGATGCACTTTTCGAAAGATATTAATTTACTTCGAACTCACGGAGTTACATACCCGCCAACGTGCAGTGCCACTCTCCCGACCGTACATGTTTCGCGCATACCTATATCCCATTCGCGTACCGTACATTATCGTCACCACCGTTACACGGTTCTCCGCATCAACATCGTCCTCCACTCATGCCTACTCCGCGCGCGCACCCGGGTACATCGAGTACCTCAATTTTTCAGCCTGCAAATCCACCGCTCTCTCGCATCCTCGCGGCAAAACAGTGCCCGGCTCAAATCCCGCACAAACGAAATTAACTAATTCCAGGCATTAACCCGCGTTAAATGGCTACTAATTGCGCTCATCGGCGCCGCTCGAACACGCTCGCACCCACACTCCCACGCGACGGTAGATGATGCCGGGCGCGCACGATTTTTACCCGCGTTGGCGTCGAGAAGCGGCCGCGCAATCTTGGTCCAGATTCCCAGAGGCGGCCGAGTCCGGGAATCTCGGACAGTCCAGGAAAATCAGCGCTGCCCGAAGGCGGCGCTATAGATCAGCGCGCGCGGGGCACTACAAGGAAACTTACATCAGGTCGGTCCTTAGACACACGGCGTGCCGCTCGCAGTCGGATGCGAGACGCTGAGAGAGCAACATCGTGCCGGCGACCGTCCCGCTTTCCAACATCGAACGACGCGCGTCGGTTCCTTTATTCGCTTTCGAATCGAATACCGCTCACTGCCAGACGGACGGTCTACCCTTTCCCGTTCGGAGGTCAGCGTAGTTCGTGGGTGTACTTTTTCGATGAACGAGGTGGTAGTTAGAAGAGTTCGGCTCGAGTAGCGTGAAGCACATTGGCCGGATTTCGACTGGGCTGGCTCGATCGAAGCGTGTGTCGATCGAGACCCGACGAGGAGGAAGAATGACGACGGATCGGCAGCTGTTTCCTGGGAGGCTGCCTTCGCGGAAGGATTAAGAGTGACGCACACGGAAACTTCGCACCTCTGCGCCGTAGGAAAAAGTGTCCAGTCGGGCTTTGTACGCCGAGGCTGATCTTTCTACGTCGAGAGTCGGACTCGTTCGAGCACCGCGAGCGTGTACTAGTGGGTATTCGTGGCTCTGTACACCTTTTACCTGGCGCGGCCGGCTAGGCGAGGGAGAGGAAGAAAGGAGGATAGATCAAGAGACGGACAGTTAGAAAGCCAGAGAGTGGGAGAGAGGTGGAGAGGGACGGAGTGTGTGTGAGAGAGAAGGACAGAGACAGCGAGGAATAGAACGCGCGCGCTAGACACGAGATCGTTTATGGAGGAAGAAACTGTTCATGGGTTTTGCCCCGTCTGCGACGTCGAAGTTGAGCGGGTTTAGTGGCGGATATTGTGTCGGTGCATAAGGGAGCTCGTTAAGGATCTACCGTTAAGGACCTCGGCGTCCGGCGTGTGTGTGTGTGTGTGCGTGCGTGAGCGCGCGCGTCTGCTGCTGCTGTCGCCGCTGGGACGTGAGCAAAGCAGGTAAACTATGAAAACGATTATGCCCGGAACGCGGAATAGTTTCCCTTGATCGTTCCTCGCCGCGCAAAGCGGTCGAATTTCACGCGTAACTTCCGTCGGCCCGTGACGAGGAAGCGCGCGAAACGCCGGAATTTCGTCGCGAGCCGAGCAAGTTACGACGCACTTCCCGTTCCCGAATCAATCGACGTAGACGACGTAGACGATGACGACGACGACGACGACTAGGAGGTGGAGGTCGCGGTTCCGAGCAACCCTCTTTGTGAAACACAAAGCGCACGACGCATAACAGGGGCGCGTAGTCGGTCGTGTGCGTGTGCGTCGCCGATGGAAACCGAAGGAGGGAAAGGGAGAGCGAGTGAGAGAGCGAAAAGGGGGGCTGAGAGAGGGAGGGAGACAGCAGAAGGGAAAAAAGGGAGACGACGCACTTCGACGTATGATGCACACGACGATACGTTAACCCCTCAGCTGTGAACCGCTGTGCCGCTGCGACGCGAAAGGGAGAAACGGTTTTTCGGGCCAGTTCTATGAGAGTCGCATTGTAGGATGATTTAAAAGTTAGACTTTCCTCTTTCGTTTTACCCTTTTCTCTCTACCTGTCGCCGGAGACGAGCGAGCGTTCGGAAGAATTTGAGTTATGCGTTTCCTTTTAAATGCGAGTTGCCGCACGCGACGATGTTTGAGTTACGTGCGATCTCTTCATCACGTACGAGGCGACCGGGTTACACAGGGTGCGCTTGAAAGTGTTAGGCGATTTTCGTCGTTGAGATCATGCGTGCCCGCTTGTGCCGCGGCACCGCGTTCTCTCGCGCGGCTATAACGGCCCCGTCGGGTTGGCGGACGATTTTGAAAGCCTCGTCTCTCTTGCCCACCGTATTTTCCTTTCCCTCCGACGTTGCGCAGATCCGCGTTTGAGGCCTGAGTAAGTTTGAATTTAATTGCGTCGCGGGAAGATTAAAGAGCGTACTTTTGCGGAGGCGGTGCCCGCTTCACTCGTACGCCACACGCCCGTGTAACGTTATTTTTCGTCGGACAAATCTAGGTTACGCCAGCGCAGCGGGCTTTAATATCTAACGTTATCAGTATGAAATCCATTGGCCGAGTGCGTATGCTCAACAGAGTCGGCGCGCAATCGATACCGATGTGCCGTTCGGTCGGTGGGTAAAAAAAAAAAAGTGTCGAGGAGAGGATTATTGGTCGTCACTCTTCGGCGATAAGTCATCGCCCGGAGATTCCGATCAAGATAATATGTTCCAGACACTGAATGCACTTTTTCAATCAAGCGCTACATTGTTGCGCTACAGCGAGCTCGCACTGAAATTTTTAACGCAAACCTTTTTTTCTTTTTTGGTCTCTCTCTCTCTCTCTCTCTTTTTTGTTGTACGTTCCATGGCCCGCGCCATATTGAACACGCGCTGTCGCAGCTTGTCGACACTGCCTAACAACCAATAACCCCCACGGAAAAATCCATCGGAATACCACGCGGAATAACAGGCCGAGTTATACCGGCGAGCAAGGGGACAAACGGCGGGCGAACGCGCGTACGTTCCTCATGCCAAGCAGACGTTATTCAAAGGGGGATCAAGCGAGAACGGGGGTGGGCGAATCTTTCTTCCATGGAAATCCCGCAAAATCGTAGGCGGGCACGACCGACTTTTCCGTTTGCCCCCGCGACATTTATTTTCTCCGCACGAATTCTTGCTCGCCTCGTTCGCCGATAGACGGTAGGCAAAGGAACACGAGGGGTCCCCTGTAGGCACGGGAGGAGGAGGAAGAGGAGACGGCAGGCGGGGGAGGGGGGGGGGGTTGGACAGGTTATTGTTATGTAAACATCTGCCTGCGCGAATGGGTCCGAGTTTCGGTGACACGAAACGGTAGGTCTCATGAAAACGGTACGTGAATAAAGAGGAGCGGTGGGGTGGGGGAAGGGAGCCCGACAAGAGGGAGAGGGGAGCAGAAGGGGAAGGAGAGGGCGGACAGACGCGAGAGACGGTCGTAAAAGTCCTGGAACGGGAGAAAGAGGACGCTCAGCGGCCGTGGACAGAGGACGGGGGGGGAAATATAAAAAGTGGGAACGCAAGGCGCGCGCGACCCCGTTGCACGATGGCTCGTCGTCCATATGGATATGCTTTTCCTTATTATTGCGCCGCGTTCGCCGTACCATTGAGAGGTGAACGAAGGTAGTGCATGTAATTATGCGCGAAATCGTTGCGTCACGAGCAAATGCATTATTCGCCGCGCGAGCCGAGTACTACTACGGTGTCAGGGTGAAAGACAGAGAGAGGGAGAGGGGAAAGGTGAGTGGAAGTGAGCGGGAGGAATGAGCAGAGGAGTGGGGGGAAGGTAGGAGTTTTCTTCAAGCATCGGGTAAAAGAAGTAATTGCCCACCGCCGCTTCATTGTGCAATTTGATCGTCCGAGGTTCCGTCTACTAAGGTTTCTTTGAGCCACGGGCGAGAAACAGAAGGAAAACGAGCCAAGGAGCGCTGGGGAGGGAAAATGATGCGGTGATGGACGGCGGTGGGGAGGAGGGCGGCGGTAAAGGAGACTGGAAAAGACCAGAGACCGACAAGAGGCCAGGGCCCGTGTCCCGGTCTTGGCCGGTTTATTGAATATTTGTACGCTTCGGGATTTAATTTAACTGTACGCGTGCGCCACTGGGGGCTAAACTTCTTCGCTCGAGCGTTACAAAGGAGAGCGCCCGGGCTATTGCGCCGGGGCAGGCAACAGAGTCCTTTCCCCTCTCCACCCCGCCCCCCCCCCCTCTCCCGCCCACCACCACCCCCTGCCCACTACCCCCTGCCATTCTGCAGACAGGCCGATTTCCCGGAGCATCCCCGCGTAATCGGTCTTCGTTTTAAGCGAGCGGCGATTTAATTTCGAGATAAATCGCGCGCCGGCGAAGATAAAGGTTTCCCGTTTGTTGATCGATCGGGCGGAGCTCTCACGACGGCCCTCTCATCCCTGTCTCTCATCCACCTCGTCATAGTCCTCCCGCACACGCGCTCCGGCCGCGTTACGCTCTTGCGCCGCGTGTTGTATCGCGCCGTGGGCCGCACGCTTTTCGAGGCGAACGCGCGCAGCACGAAACTTTCGTGTCGTCGATGCTCGACGATGCGGGCGTGTTGCTACGGGAGAACGACCATAAGTCATGCGCGAGTGCTCTCTCTCGCCCCCCTTCCTTTCTGTGCACCTTTCGTTAGGAATTTTTCACCCGGGATAATCGGGGCTGATACGGCGCGAAACGATTAGGGACCGTAGGGAGGGAGGGAGGGGTATAAATATTATTATGTACCGTCGGTCGGGCGACCCAGCTTTTACGGGCGAACAAGTCGGATGGCGGATAGTAATTGGGCTACTAAATTCAATACGTTCGAGATTTCGGGTGGGGGGGGGAGGTTTCGGGATCTAGGATCTTTCACGTAACGTGAGCGCGGCACACGAGGTGGGGCCGGAGGAGAGTGGGGGGGGATTACGGAATGAGAACGAGATACAAAGTAATTGAACTACTAAATTCGACGCCCGGCCAACGTAAGAATTCGGGAGATGAGGTGATCCGGAGGGAAATGACCGTGGCCTGCCTGGCTGCGATTCACCGGAGGATCATCCGGTGCACAAAGGCGCCGGGCTTGAAAGCTTGGAAAATACAATCCTGGACAGGAGTACGCGGCAAATGCATTCGAAAAATTCCGTTGCGATCCTTCTTTCGCTTCGCTCTTCTTTATCTTCACTTCTTCTTCCTCGGGTAGTCTAAAAACTGTTGTCGGGTGTAGTTAATTTGTGCGTGGTATCAAGGCTCCTTCTTTTACCTTTTTTTTTTCCTGTTGCGGGAACGGCGTGCGGCCGTAATAACCGAGCGATACACGCTCGGGAGGATCGATTGCCGACGAGGGCGGCGGAGGAAACGAAAGTGCACCGCAATTTTAATAATATTCACCCTGCCGGTCACGCGGCCGTGGCGGCGTTTATTGGCCGGCTTCCTTCCCGTTTTCCGCGCTTCGCGGGATGCCCCCCCCCCCCCCTCCGCGCCCGCGCTTTTAACCCGGTAATTGCGAAAACCGGCGAATACATCGGCCGCGCGCGCTGCGTATTTATTCGCCGAGAATGAGCGCGATCGATAAACGAGAGAAAGCGATCACGTTTCTCTTATAGCTTAGGCTCTATAAATGGCGCACATGTTGGGAGGCCTTGGCTGTGGTCGTCCGTCGCCTACGTGTGTGCGTTGCGCGGCTGCTCATTAACGCATATGGTGACTCGAAAACAGTGCGGGCCGGGAACATTTGCGATCGTATGTATTCCATATCTCGGGAGATTAAGAGAAAAAGTCCTAATGAACGCGCCCGCTGAATGGTCCGTTGCCTGGCGTCGTGGCACTTTTAATCGAAACATTTTGCCCGAAACGGATACGCTGAAAGGAAAATTCATAGTCAGTTTTCTCTCTCTCTTTCCCTCCTTTGCCGTACACTCCTCCGTGGCATGTATTTTGCACGCCTTCCGGCAATCTCCGAAGATTTCACACTACGATGACGTCATACATTTTAAATGACGCGTGTCCCGTGCGCCTGCAGCTTGCTTTGTCTTTCCAGCGGCAAAAGATTTTTCCTCCTACGGCGCAACACATTTGTCGCCTACGAGATATGTGCGTCGTGATTCTTGCACACTCTTCGACAACAGCAACAATTAGAGTTATCAGTATAGCTGTCGTTAAAATTACGCTCTTATCTATGCGTGCGGCTCGCGAATTCGAAATGAAGGTAATTCTTTTGTCCCGGTGCGAGCGCGTGGACAAATTTAGATAGGCACACCGTGTATATGCGTAGAACGAACTCTCGTTAGCGGCGGTACAGCTGATACCGGACGACCGAAACCGTTCGGCCGGTGTCTCCTATCACAATTGCTGATTAGCACGTAAAATTATAGCGTACGCTCCTCTCCCTCCCCTCTCTTCCCCTCCTTCTCTCCCCCTCCCTCTCCCTCTCTCCGTCGGACCGTTCACGTCACGATTGATTTCCCCCGTTACTCGCCGCGCACACCCGTCACTTTTATTTCGCGCAAAACACGCTGTCCGCGATCGAGTCAAAGTCCAGGGCTTCCCAAGTGTGAGAGAATTCTCCCGCGTTATTACCTATTTTCCCGCTAGCGCGCGCGCGCACCTCCCGTTATCCCGCGTTATCGCCAGTTCGCGCTCGCTTATTGGCTCCGGCGTCAGACGTCGCTCGTAATTCGATTTCCATTTCCAACGGCTATGGCAAAAAGGAGCCCCGACGTTTTTACTCTCCGCCGACCTTATGTCGGACCGTCGGAAATCCGTCCGCCGCACTCGCTCGCTTTATATGCAGTAATAGATTAACCCGTTCGATCCGGCGTTTCATTCATTCAGGCGAAAAAGGGGGACCGTCTACCTTTTTATCTACGAAATCTTCCGGCGCAACGATTTTCGGGGGGAGGTAATTGAAGAATAGCAGACCCCGTTTGCGCCCGGCGACGTTCGATTCCGTCCGACAAAGAGAGGCTGTTAAGGGGGGACAGCGATAAAGAGGCGTAATTACGAGGCGGACGCGATGGACTTGACGAAATTAACGTCTCGCATTACGAGTCTGCGTAGGTCGCGCGGACCTCGGTGGCCGAGATAATTGACACATAAACAGCTTAAGCGCGGCGGACTACGCCGTATCGTCGTCACGTTCGGATTTCATTAACTTCTCCCGGCTGTGGCGTCTTTTTCGCAAGGTCGCCCCGACGAGGGCGAGACGCCTTACGTCCGATCGAGGCGTCCGACGCACGGTCTTAATGTACCGGGTGTAAGATGATCGCCGCACAGGCGATTTCGTCGGCCGAGGAGTCGCGCGCGCGTCGTTAAAACGCGGACGTAATGTTAATTTCGCCGGTCGGCCGCCTCCTATGGGTACGTACTTGAGGGCGATAAACAGGTTTACGGCCATTATAACTGCGACCCGCCTGCCGTTAGAGCCCCTCTCGCCAGCCCCCCTGCCAGCCCTCCCTGCCAGCCCCCCCGCCGTTTCCCTTCTGAGGCTGTAATGAGAGTTACGAGCGGCGGCAGGATTTCGGGCGAAAGCCGTCGATTTAATACGGCCGAAACGCGTGCGCTTAGAATCCGCGCCCAGCTCGCGTCGTAGCTCGTTTCCCATCGTTTTCCATCCCGCTTCCTATCCCGCTTCCTCTCCCGCTTCCTCTCCCGCTTCCTCTCCCGCTTCCTCTCCCGCTTCTTCCCGGTTTTCCTACGGCGACGACCCGTCTAAGCACCCGCCTGCGTCCTTTTGCCCCGGCATAAATGCCATAGACTCGGATTATGCTCATCCCACACAGCCACCGCATCCTCTCACCTCTCGCCCCCCTAGACGGTAAGGGCAACTTTGCGAGCAATATCGCGAATAACGAATTGGGACCGTGTACCTCGCCGCGTAATCCGCCGCGAGACGCTCTCAGCGGGCTGTTAATAGTTTAAGACGTCTCTGGCAGTTGGCAGGAAAGAGAGAAGCTATGCGGGCTCAACGACTTTTGCGCGTGTATGCGTGGGAACAGGTGGAAAAATCGACCGGTACATATTGCTTTGTGATCTTACTTTCCAGACGCTTCTTCTTGGCGCTGCTAGTACGTGGGAGTCGCGTGTTTACTCGCGAAGTCTCGAAGATAACGAAGACAGTCGCGGAGGGTTTCGCGTCTGTTTGTTTGCCTAGCAGTATCTCAGACTGTGTGATACATCTTTGATGGAGAGAAAGAGAGAGAGAGGGAGGAGTGCAAGACAGTCATTGCAAGACGGGGAGTGGAAACTAATTGCTCACCTTGTTCTGATATCGTTCACTTACGATTTTAACATACGTCACAATCTCTTTCTCCTCCCCCACATCATACGCAGTGGCACCTAGATACGATCCGTTAATTGGCCGTGCGGGCAAATTCGCGATCGCAGCGTTTAGCCGTACGCCGATATAATTACGACCGTTCAATTTTTCAGCCGACGCCTGATGCGCCGCATCTATTATATTATCGGCGACGCCGAGGGAGGTCGATCGATGTCGCTGATTGACGATAGTTTAACGCGTACAGAAACCGACGCGTCCCACAGGGTATCCATAGTCGGATGGCTGACTGGCTCGACGTTTCTGAACCGGAAACGTTTTGCACCAGGGGCACGAGATTTGCATACCGCGCCGACGGGGGAGAACGCTTTAAGGGCATCTACTACCGACCCGCCCCGAATATTTTGCAAATATTTACGAATATTCGACCGTCGCTTGCGACCGCTCATCCGACGCCGCCAACGACCGAAACTATCCTCGTCAACGGTGTTCCGCGGTCAAAAAGCCGAAGCGACGCGCAAAGTTTGCCACTCTAATCGTACGCGCCGCAGTCGTTCGGCGAACCGCGAAGCTTTCGGGACGATTATTAATCGCCGTAAATATCCGAATAACGGTAATCGCGGGGAACTCCGCGGCTCGCCTTACTCATTTGCGGCGAAAACTGTGTGCGCGCGCGCTCTTGAGAGTGCCCGGGAGAAATACACAGCACACGTATATCGGCTACGGTGTAACTGGGTTCTCGTTTTAATCCCTTCGCCGTTGCCGGACGCGTACAAACGTTCGAGGAAAATTGTTATTTCTGCGACCACGGCCGACCGCGGCTATACGGGGTGTCCGCGTTCTTCATTGGCATCGCTCGGGAGTTTGTCCGGCGAACGTCGGAGTCGTTGGAAAATAACCCGGGTAGGAGAGTGTCCTGTCTCTGGGACGGTAATCGATATCTCGAAAGTTTTCGCTCCTCGTCACCGTGGTAATAGTTTTTTCGACCGCCGGGGCGACTGTCTCGTTAGGGGAACGACATTTTTCCACTTATCGGCGAGCGTGTATTTTTCGAAACTGCACCGCTTCCGAGCACGATCTTTCCCGGATCTCGCTGTACACTCCTTTTTATCGTTAGAGGCGGACCTAATCGAAAAGTTCTTACTGGATCGACGTGGCTTACTGACATCCGGCGTGATTTCTTTCCCTATCCTTTTTTTATGTTTATTTATTTTTTTACGGCACGGCAGGCTACCGGCGATAAGCAGGCGGTGGCCTATTTTTAGGACGAATTATCGTTCGCTGAACGATATTGCGGGTCGATATACTGTAACGCGGAACAAATAAAATTGTTGACGGTTTTTTTTTTTTTTTTACCTTAGTATCGGGCGTGAGTCAGGGCACTTTATCTTTGACTCAATCTACGCGTCGGTCGGCGCAGCCCGTAATACCTTTATATCACTTTCCGAGTATCTTACGTCAACGGGACTTCAATCTAGACTGGCGTAACACCTCGTGCACGCGCGTTCAATGAAAATTCTAATTTCCCCGTCCGCCGGCTATACATCGCCCGATGATTGCATTCTTCAATCGACACTCGTCCGTCGCCTATCTATTATCACCGACGGCCGGGTCGATCGATATCGCCGATTGACGATAGTTTAACGCGTATAAATGGCTCACTCGGAATAGAAGTGTCGCGAGCCGCTGATTCTTCGCTCGCGCGTTTGAATCGATTAACATTTCGCCGAAAACGATCCATCTATTTGCGACCGGCAATGCGGAACGAAGAAGGAGGAACCGAAGACGGAAAGCACAGCGGTAGCTTCCGGTTTTTGCGCGTCGGACAAGGACGTTCGGTCGACGATAAGCGCACGGCCGCGCGGCGGAGTGTGCGTTCTAATCGCAAGAAATATCGTACACTCCTTTTTATGCATGCACATTTTCGCGGTCGGAAATTCCGACGTTAGAATGTAATCGCGCGCGAGCGCGCCGAACCGCTCGCGAGCCGAGAGTGTGTTGCACGAAGCGGACTGTCGTAAGATCCTATCTCCCATTGTTATGGGATTAAGCGGCCCGGCGTGAATGATAGCGTTTTATCGCGCCGTACTAATAACTTAAAGTAAAATGAAACGTGTACGGTCGCAGATACGGGAGTGCGTCGCAGGACGGCCGCGATATGGGGGTCAGATTAAAAACATGCAGCGAATCCTCGGAGAGAAAGACAGAGAGGGCAGATAAAGGTGCCGGATTAATGCTTTCATTGCCGCGCGACACTTCGTAATGCTTTTAGCCCTGCGTGCACGGTAAAATGCCCTCCGCACTTTGCTCCCTCCGCCGTATTGACCTTTGCTTTCGAAAAAAAGGCGGTAAATCGCTTGATGGAAGGTGATTTTGGGCCGTCATCGCTTTCGGACAGAATAAAAGGAGTAAAAAAGCAGGCGCCACCGGCACGCGAACATCATATTGACCAACGTCTTGGTAAAAAATAATTGAACCCATAGAAGAACTTCAAACAGAACGTGTACCACCTATACGCGCGCACACACCGGTGCATGCATGCATGCAGCTGCACTGGCACGGTGCAAAGTGCACGGGGAGTACGTGAACAAAAGTGGGGTGGGGAAAAACGAAAAGTTAAAACAAAAAGGCCGAGTTCAACTTTTCGAAACAGGCTAGTATGCCCTGGTCCGATCGACAGGTGGAATGCAGCGCCGACGAGAAAAGCTTCGATTGAAAAGTCTCGTCAGTCGTTTTCGACGAACTGAATCACCTTCGCACCCCCACCGTCGGCCCTCTACCGTTCCATACGTTTTGCGCGGCCAAGATAACAGCTTCGACCCGACGCACGCCGCGATCGTTGACTAATTCCTCGCTCTCGTTCGACAACGAAACGCTGCCTGCCGATGCCAGGCGTGCCAGAGCTCGGCAGCCAGAAAGCTGTCGACAAGGTTTGCCACTTTGTTCCTCGCGCGACGCCCCCGCTCCCTCCCTCCCCCACATCGTCCTCGACGTTGAAGGCCGCGTACGACGAACTGAACGACGCCCAGAGTCAAACACCTGTTTGCGCTTCACAAAATACGCCTTCTAATTACTGCATATCGATTACGACCGCGATGAGGCGGATCCGCTAGGCTGCCTCTGCTGCGACGAACTTCTCAGCGAAAAGAGGGGAGTGGGAGGGGGCAGGAGTATCGTTTAACTGCAGCGCACATAGAGAAGGCTCGATAAATCCGTAGCACGAAGCGCATATAGTAGCATTGCGCGCGCAAAGAACGACGAGATCGAATCGTATCGCGATGCTTACAGGCTTTTCCGCGCGTTCGGGCGTAAGATTATTCTTGCGCGCTCTTATGCGATATTACGGGGCGGGGGCGGGAGATTAAAATTGATCGATCTCACGGTGAGCGGACGAGCTCGCGTTGGCCTTCCCTTTGAAGGCGCGCGCGCGCGCGCGCACGAGCGCTCCATTCGATTCGGGCGGCTCACCTACGAGAAAATAAGCAGCGAGGTGCGGGTGCCGCGCAATGAAGGGATGAGGCGGCTGAATGGTAGGGAGGAATCGTAAATATTTCATAATATCGAATTTGAGCGCGGAGCGTATCGCATATCGATACGCTGCGCTCGGGCGAGAATCATGAGTCCTCGGTAGCTGAGCCGATTGCTTATTCATCGGCGAGCGGATTTTTAAAAAACAGTGGATCCCTGGCTGCCTGTGCTCGACGATATTCCGGCTGTGACGTCACGCACGTTGACAGCACTCATTTTTCATCCCCCCCCCCCCCCCCCACCGGGCGAGCTATTCTCGTTTTATTATTATTCCGGCGTACGGCGGCAAGAATAATCGAGCCTCTTAGCGGGATCCGAATTTGCATTTTCACTGGGAGAGAGAGAGAGAGAGAGAGGAGGATGGCCAGTCGGCGAGGATCGCCTACGCGGACTGTGGAGAGGAGAGAAATGGGCGAGGGGGTGAGGGGAGGAAAAGAAGCGAAGGCAGCCCAGGGAAGCGTAGAAAAGTACAGAGAAGCGCGGAGGAGAGTGAAACAGTGGAAAAGAGGAGCACACGCCTCATCCGCTTCAATCGAAGCGCAATAAAAACGGCGCAAAACGCGCAGCCTGCGCTTTTTCCGATCCGGCACACGGTAATTACGATCACTTGATTCGGGACGTTCAACTTTTTCCACGTACGCGTACGCGCGCGCGCGCGCGCGCCCACGTCCGTACTTTTACATACGTGTATATAATGGGTATGAGAGACGTGTACGTACGGGCATAGATAGGTAAATTCGACGGAGCGGCACTGAAACTTGCGGCCGCCAGTCGAGCGACTTCCCTTCACGGTGGAAATGTCAACGGTAGACGTTTTTTTTTAACCGACCCCGATATATCCCGTTTCGCGGAAAAATTATACTCGTTACCACCCTCGCACAATGCGCGGATACGGCTCGCGGGACGTGCGCGCAGATTGGCGGAAGTCGGAGTGGATGAAGCTCGGACATAAACGAATTCGGTTCTGGCGCAAAAAAGAAAAAAAAGGAGCCTGGAGGGCGCGCGATCGAACGGAAAGATGATCGCGGATAATTTTCGGAAGATACAGCATCCGGCGCTGGAGCAATTCCAGGCTGTCCACCGTGATTCCGGCTCGTCATCGATTTCGATATTAACGATCTCGGGAGCGACGGTACTAGAACGAGTTCTCGGCACCGGCGAAGCTCAAATCCTCCGGTTTCGGCTCGATAATCTTTGACTTCGTAATTAAATATCATTAATCGTCCCGCTCTCCGCCTTTCTCGACTCCCGCGAGGAAGCCGAGAGTAATCTCGGCAACGGCAATGGCCAGAGAAGACGGGAAAGTATTGAGAGGCTTGTGGGGCGACCTCCCCCCCGCCCCCCCCCCCCCCCTACCCGCCCGACTTTTTAGGTGGAGAGTAAACGGAAGATCGTGACTCGATTTCCTACCGTGCCCAAATTCAGTCGGAGAGCGTCCTTCAATTTAATCCCTTCTTCTTGACCTAAAAGCTTCATCCTTGAAGTCGGCTCTGAGACGGCGAGCAGAGGAGGTGGGACAGGTGGGCGGGAGGGGGGAGCGGGAGAATGAAGTCGAACGGATGAAAAGGGACGGAGGATGAGGTTAACGGACTGTCACCGCGAGCTGATTAATAAGATGGTCAAGGAACCGGATTTCGTCTGTCCCGGAGTGCTTCGGAGTCGGCCGGACCTGCCCGAGCGAAATTTTTCGCTACCCTGCAGTTCTTTCTCGCGGTCTTTCTGGGATATTCTTCTATTAGGTGCTTGCTACCTGTGTGTGTGTGTGTGTGTGTCCGTGTTTGTGCGCGCGTATAAAAGCCGACCGCTCGGCGGGGGTACAGTGAATTTTATCGCTCGTGCGACGGGATGTATATTATCTATCGCTCGTGAACGAATGCCCAGCGTTTAACCGCCACTGTTCGCCGAAAATTGATTAGAAGCGCACTTTATGAGCGGTCGGTCCGGCCCGTCCGTTCGAAATTATCTGCCGGATAAAATTTGTCGTCGCTGTCGTTTTGTCAGTTCTCCTCCTTTCCTCCCTTCTACGCTCATTTTTTCTCGCCCCCCCTTTTTCATTTTTCCGCTGGTCGACCTTCCGCACGGTAGGCGGATCGAAATTTCGGCCGAAAATTTTCGGGGTAATTCGAGCCAGTCCGGTCTATCTATCTCGCGTGGGCGGGAGAAAAATTTGCCTCGACTACATCGGGGGTTTCGATTTTCGGTCAACGCCCGACGGTTCGCTCGCTTCCGGCCGGAAGATTGATTTGTTTGCGCGAAATAATTGCCACTACCCATGATTCGACGCCTATGGCCGGCTCGTTCGATTCCCGCGTCTGCTCAGTCGGATTCGTTCGGTAAGAATTACACGGCCGGTCCTATGAAATCTGAATGCAGCTCGCGCAGCCGTATCAATAACTTATCGCGAGCACGTTGATATTGGCGCTCCATTGTTTATATGCGGGAACATTTACGCCGTTAATAAAACATCGGTCAGTTCACTGTTTCGCCGTAAGATCGATCGGTCCCGATAACGAGCTCAAGCACGGAATCATCCCAACGCTTCCCCTGATATTTCATTTTTTTTTTCCACGTTCGTTCGTACGGCATGTACACCCATCGCTGTACCTCCGACGAAAAAGGAAGGATGGAGGGGGGTGAGGTGGGGCGGTGGGAGAACTTTGCATGCCGAACTTCATTACGCAAAAGCCGAAGCCGCGATTGTTTCCCATATGATGTTCCCGCGCGCGCGAGACTTCATGCATGAGCCCAGGCATAAAGCATTATGCAGATTAAGAGATACCTCTCGATTGCGATGCCGTAATGGCGGCCAGCGCCGGCTGCCGAGTTAAGGCCGCACGCGGAGATAAACTCCCGCAACTCAGCCGCAGACAGCCTTCTCGTCTATCGGAAAGGAAAATGAGAGAACAGAATGAGAGTGAAAAAAAGGAAGTAATTGAATAAACGAAAAACTCTCCGGAGTCCTCCTACAGTTCGGAAGCACGGTCCGCACTTTTCGCGCGGCTAATTTTCGTGGAAAGAAGGAAGGCTTCCTTCGGAGCGTCCTTGAACGAAAACTCGATAAGGTAGGGGTAGGGGGAGGGGGAGGGCCCGTCATCTCAGCGGCAAAAGGGTCTCTGACGATAGCGTTTTTCCCGCGGGCAACCGTCGCGGATCCGTTCACGGCCCTTCGCAGAAAATGCCTCGCGCGTCGATTGACGATAACGCAATCTACTATCGGGCCGGAGAACCTTTCCCTCATCAGGATCCACTTCTCTCCTTTCTGACCGGGGCGGCCCCCTTCTTTTCGTCCACCTTACCTACTCGTAATTCCGCGGCGGCGCACGGCATCGAAGGGCCTTTGTTAACTCTATGTTAATCGCGCCTTTTCAAAGTCGCTCGTTACGTATTGTAATTTACATGCTCGTGCATAAACGAAAGCTCGCCGCGTGCAGAAGGAGACGGGGAAGGAGGCGATGAAGGAAAAGGAGGAGATGAAGAGGAAGGTGGATGGGGGTGGATGGAGGTGGAGGGGAGGGGGGGTGTGGCAGGATGGAGGAGTGTATCTCGGATCTTGCGGGCAGGAGTTTTCCGGGCGGGGGTGCGACATAATGGATACACATGCATAATAATCGCCTCGAGACCCTTGAATATTTATGAGCCTTCGGCGAAGTAGGATGAAAAACCGCTTGCAAATTCCACCACTTCTACAAACAGCTTTGGAAAGAGGGAAAACCTTTGACGCGTGCACACGTCCCGCTCGCCGCGTCCCTTCGGCTTCGAACCTATGTGCCGCGCGCGTACGTGTGTGCGTCCACGCGCGTACGTGTGCGTGCGTGCGTCCTCGCGGCGGGTTAAACGGGGAAGTTGTTAGTTCTTCTCGATAACCTCCGCGCGACGATAATTACATGCTCGCGAGCGATTTATCGCCCTCGCTCTCTCGCACTGTCTCTGAAAATGGAGCGTGAAAATGGAAAGATTGTTAACGTCACGGCCGGGCAGAGGATTCTTGCGTCGACGAAATATTCCGCGCGATATCCGACCCTCCCGACAATGGCCATTTCTCGCGCGGCAAGCGAGAATGAATACGATGCGGAATTCCCACGATAAGCTGACGCGGCGGCTGATAAATATTTATGAGCCCGAGCGGAGATTCGTCCTGGACGACGCCCGCCGCGGCCGCCGCGAAATGGGACGCGGCGCAGCTTTGTTGCCCGCCGTCGGACTTAATAAGACGAATTTCGTGGTCCGCCCGCCCGACGGCTTTGGAGAGGGGTGGGAGAGGGGGGGGGGGGTAGTTTCGGGAGGAAGTTTGCGCCCCAGCGAGCGAGTAGCGTTCTGGAAGAGTGTCTGCTTTTTGTACCGGGAGCACGCCAGTCGGATGTGGCCACCAGTCGATGGCATTTGATTATTTACTCCGGCATGGATCTTTGTTCCGGCGAGCAAAAGACGATGTTAATTGCCCGTTATTCTTCTCCAGTCTTCTTCGGCTGTATATAAACGTGTACGGTCCGTGTATACACAGAGTTCGGTATCCGCGCGGGCGCACACAGGGCAGCCGGTCGTATATAACCCGGGTCTTGTGTACGGAGAATCTCTCCGCGGGCCAGCAGACACGTCGAGGCGAGTTTATTAATTCAGGAAAAATGTTCATTCAACGGAGAGACCGGCGGAGGAGGAGGAGGAGGAGGAGGAGGAGGAGGAGGAGGGGGGGGGGTGTAGAGAAGGAGGCTCGCGCAGTAGATCCTCAATTATATACAGGCTTCGTCGACGAAGTGCCCTTCCACTGCCAAAAAAAGAAGGAGCGCGCGACGTCGGCTGCAGGAGTGGACGGGCTCGAAAAATCGAGGGAAGCTCGGACGTGGCACGAACGGATTGAAGAACAGGAGGGGGGCGTCGAGCTGTGGGCAAGAGAGCGGTCTCTGTAAACAGGCGAGGAAACGCGCCGGCGTGTAAGACGTTAAACGTCGTTTTCTCGCCGCGCGAACGAAGTTGCCCGTTTTTCGACTCTCGTCAACCCCGATGACGCACGCTCCAATTTTTCGACATCCACCGGAATTTCCAGCCCGGCGACGTTCCGTTGAAGAGGAGCAGAAACACGCTTGCTCCTCTTCTCGCTTTTCCCGCCATCTCTCTCTCGCTAAAGCCATCTATCCATTTATCTATCCTCCGCGCTCGCCAGACGCTTTTATGTCGAACTCTTACGTCAGCAGCTCGCACGATTCTATTCCGTTACGTGCGGCAGCGCCGGCGGCTGCTTCTTTTGCCACCGGATAAATGCTAATTATTTCGAGCGGCCTACGACCGCCGCTGCCGCTCTCGCGGCCGCGTTTTAATTATGTACATTCAATTACGCGTAAGGTTTACGTACGTTTTGCGCTCGGCAACGTCGTGCTAAATGGTTCGTACACTTTTATCGCGCCGAGCATTGGGAAAAAGTGTGTGCGCAGCTCTCTGCCCCTCTCTATGTACCTCCGCTATGCATCCGATGTGCCGCTATACGGGATCTAAATGAAATTCTCCGCTTTCGTCGGTTTCTCTCTCTCTCTCTCTCTGTGTCTCTTTCTCTCTGCCTCGATCTCCTTCGTTCTTGCTCTCCTTCGTTCGCTCAAACACCGGCGGCTCGTCGGACGTAAAAATACTTCACAAAGACGCGCTCTGTCTCGGCGCGCTTACGATATAATTATCTGAACATGGACGGTAGGTTTACAAAACCCCCGGCCGGTCTTGCTTAATCGTAGGACGAGCTTCTTGTACGGCATTTAATCGCGCCATGCCTCGAGTTTACTCTTCCAGATAAAGTTGCGCAAAGGCGTGGCAGCCTCTTGGCAGCGATACGCACGGTACGAGCACCGACCGACACATGCACAACCGCAGGAACCAGAAGCACATAAGTGCGCGCGCGCGCCCTGTTTTGGGATCCGAAACTATCGTCGTGCAGAGCCCGAAATTTCATGGAGACCCGAGCCGCCTGCTGCCGTCCTGAGCCCCCGATAAACATCGGCTCAAATTAATTCATAAAAGAAGTTTCCCTCCCGATCCGGCCGATTAAACTTTTCCGCGGCGCGCTAAAAAACTTGGCGTCTGATGCATGGAGAAGTTCGCCGGCTTGTTCTCGTTGTTGTTCCACGGAGCTTTGAGGCGTGAGAGGCGAAACTTGCTCGGCTTAGGACGTAATCATTTTCCCTTCCCTCCCCCTCCCCCGTCAGCCTCTGCACCTGCAGCTTCGTTCATCGCCTATCGTTTGCCGCGCAAACGCAATCAGCGTCCGACAAACGCCTCGGACCCGATTGAAAAATTTCGCCCCGCCGGCAAACGGAAATTTCCTCCCTTGAGAAACCTCAGGACGGGACCGCAACGAAAATAATTCGGCGCGTGAGAGTTCGCGCTTTCGGCGCTGGGAAAGAAGCGTGTTTACGTGCGCGAGGCGGAAGCCGCGAGGTAGCGAGCCGCACAATGCTTGGCTTTTGTCCGACTGACAGGCACACTCTATAAATCCGGCGGCTTAAACTAATATTTAGCCGTTTCCACATCATTTCCAGTCGAGAACCTCCTACCTACCCTCGTCGTTGTCTTTCGCTGCCTAATCGAGCGCCACACTCACGTACCGACGTACGTGTTTCCAGGCACGCGTGTTACGTACGTTTCGTACATTACGTACGTTACATAGATACGTTACATACGTTACATACGATTACACACGTTACGTGTGCGCCAGCCGGCGCAACGGATGAAGTCTTCGCATCGGCAGAGCCGCAAGACTCGCGACCGGTTTCCTACGCTTAGTTAGCGCATTTTTCTCGCGACACACGCCAAACCCTCCTCGGATACAATCGCGTTCGTTCCGAACACGAGAGGGTTCTCGTTTTCCTGCTCGGCGATTGAATGTCTTCGATCGTCCGTGCCGACCGGATTTATGCCGGCGCGGCCGACATCGATATATTTCGCGGCAGGCAGGAGCGTTCGTCGTCGAGCGGGGGAGAGAGAATGCATTCGTATATTGTGGGGGGGGGGGGTGGAATATGCTCGGCATCGAGATCAACGATCCTCTCGCAGCGCGTCGAATTAGACGCATTGTCGAACGAAAAATAGGATACTGCTGGATACAGAGGCGGACAGATATGACGGATATAGAAGTGAGCGCTAGGTTCCTCTGTACGTTTTTATGCGCTATGTCTCTCTGGCTTTTTCTCCTGTCTCTATTCTCGGAGCCTCTGTGCCGAGTCGGTTCTCCGCGAACTCGAAAGAGCAGGAAATTGTAATTGGATCAGGTTCATCGCTTACTTTGCCCGGCGAGAACTGACCTTTTTCCATCCTTTTCCGTCTTCATAACGCGGCGAAGGAAAGTTGCCCGGCAGCTCGGTGCTCTCCGCGCCGTAATCCGAGTCAATAGTTGCGCAACGGTCATGAAAGTCAGTGTCATTGTAACGTTAGACAGTGTCAGTTATGCGATCGCGGTAGACCTTCGCCGCTCCTATCGATCTCGTCGATTGCCTCGTCGCATCCTTGTCGGACTCGTCCTTCGCCGCCAGGCGTAATCCGACAGATTCTACCCGGCAGCGCTTAAATCTTCGTTCAAAGCTGCCCCGGGACGATACAATTTTGTCGCCGGACAAAATTCTTCCATTCTTCCATTCTTCCTGCGCTCCTCTCGCCGCGGCGCCCGATTCCTTTGACTTGCTAAACTCAGGTCGACGGTAGCCGTCCCGGCGCAACTTGGCGATATAGGACAGCTGAAAGGGCAATTGAAAATGGCGGAGTGGCTTCACGGGCGAAGCGAACCAGAAAGGAAACAATTTTCGAACGGGGCGACCTGCGACGACAATCGCCGGAGAGACAAAGGGAACGTTCGTGCCCCGGCTGAATTTCGAGAGGCACCGTACTGAATCAAATTTTGCCGAGCCAGTCGGGACGTCGCGACGCGCTCGGGCCACCGGTTAGGTGGTGGAAATCGTGTACCTCGCGAAGTTTGCAAGGTGGGGACCGATCGTGCGCCTTCGATGAGAAGTTCAGGCCTGCCCTGGTCGTTATCGGGACGCTGTCGGCCACGTCGGGGCAAACAACGGGACGCCGCTCGCCTCATCGCGAGTTTCCGGAAGAATACGGCCGACACCCGTGTCGATTCCCCGCGGTAATTAAAAGCCCTCGCCACTGCCGAGATGCAGAAGTAATTGCCGTAGACACGGCGGATTGCGGTCGGGCGTCCGCGGAAAGTGCACTTTTCGCTCGGCCGGGCAAAATGCTCGGCGCGAAAGGCCGAGCTGCAGGAATATATCGCGGGGCCGGGGGTTGGATGGAGGGGGCTGGGGGGATGGTCGGCGATAGAGTCGAGAGCGATGGTAATGGCCGGCTCTTTATTTCGCCCGGAAATCGGGGACGACTGTCGACGCGTGGGGCGGACCGTCGCTGGTATGGCGGTCCTCTCGACGTGATATAGGCGACCTCGTGAAAATCGGCGAAGCCTTAAAGCGGGGGCGTTCGACTGTCGGCGCGCAGAAATTGTTATGTTCAACCACGCCAGCGTCTCGTGCAGGCATTCGAAAAATGTGTCGCTCGCACAGTTTGCACGACGCTCGACGCGCGTCCGAAGATCCACGACACACGATTTTTGCGTCTCTATTTCTCGGCAGAGCGAGCGAATCCGTCGATCGTGAGATATCGGTAACAGCGGCAACGTTATCTCGCGACTGCGTCAAGGATTCGTCATCCTTCGCTCGCGGTGTCCGTCGCGGTTAGTCATCGAATATCGCGAGTCATCAGTCCTTGCGACCTGAGAGCGGACGCTGTACATAGTTCTAAGTACGACGTCAATCAGCGCCTCCTAATGCCACGATTCACGATCATTCTCTCCTATCCAGCCTTTGGGCTACAACCCGTACCCGAATCGAGTCTCATCCGAGATTTTCACTCGATGCGACGAATGTCCGAAAAACGACAAACTCGCTCGGACTATCGTCCCACTCTCTGAACCGTTTTCCACGGTAAAACGTTTTCACCCCTTCTGCGACGTCCCTGTATTCCTCTCAGTCGTCGTCGTCCGACGCTCTCGCTCATTCCCGAGATAGACGAGTCAACATTAACAAAAGCCCCGGGCCGCGTGTGTATTACGGCGAAGTTATCGCGCCGACGATCGACGTTTATCGATATCGTAATATCGGCTCCCATAAACGACGCCCCCTTATCACCGGAGGTTGCGATAACAGCTCGTCATACGCTGTCGCGGCGAACAATGGCCGATGGTGGGGATGAGGGGAGGAGGGGCGGAGAATGAGAGAGATTGAGGGGGGTAGGAACAGAGATGAGGCTCGAAACGATCGAGGGAATTCCAATTCAGGATACACGACCGCACGCGTTTGTGCCCGTGGATCTGCGACGATTGCTACCCCCCGCTTCATCCCCCCACGTACCGGTAAACGGTGCCTGATTGTTGCGGAGCCTCTGAAAGAAGCTCTTTTTTTCGACGATCTCCCGACCCATCGAGTCGTTCCAGCAGCGAACTGCACTCGATTGCGATTCTTCGACGATCCTCTCCATTTACGCCTGCCCCGAAAGAGCGATCGGTAGCCAAGGGGTGAAACGGAAGTGCGTGGGAATTGAAACGAACAGACGGGGGAGCAGTACGTCTAAAGCGATCGCGCGCGAGAGATCGAAGATTAAAAACCGTGCGCGTCCGCGCCATCCTTTGCCGGGGGCTGCTTGAGAATGGCGTAGGTGGAGAGGCATTGCAAAAAATACGGACGTGCCGGCGGCGTCAATAGTCGATCGTAATAGTCGTTCGCCATTTCGCGGCGAAGAGTGCGGGGGCGCAACACGAATGGCGGGATCGCAATATGTAAGGCGAAACGAGGCCGCGAAACGAGCGATGTATTTCAAATCTCGACAGCGCATGGGTTCCGCGCGGCGGAGGGATGGGGGTGCCGAAGGGGGGTGCGTCCGTCGTCGGCGAGCATCGGAGGATCCCTCCTTGCGGCCAATAAATACCGGAAGAGATCCAACGTAAAATCGATCCGGCCGCACTGAATAAATTCCGGCAAGGGTGAGCGTGGACGAGGAGCTAACACACGTCCGCCTGCCGAAAAGAGGGTTTGTCAGGGGGTTTGTCGGAGGGGGGGGGGGGCGACTAGAGGGTGCTGCCGGGACCCGGACATCGGATCCATTGTGCTCACTTTACTCGCGGAAATTCGATCTGGCCGATATTGCGCTGTGTATGCGATATTACACACAATATACGCTTTCGGTGCTCGTGGGCTGGCTTTAGCCGCGCTTTCCTAACCCCTCGCGCGCGATGTAAATGCATGCACACGGTCTGCGCCGCGCTTACATATGCCGCGCGCATGTACCTACACGTGTGTGACATATTCGGGTGGAATGGGCTCACTGCCTCTCTCTCTCTCTCTCTCTCTCTCTCACCCTCTCTCTCTCGCCCTCTTGCCTCTGGCCAGTGCACCCCGTCTTTGTCCGCCCTACTGTCCCCGTCCTTCTCATTCTGATACCCGGAATCCTCTCTCACCCCCTCTTGCCAAGCGCAGTGTGCACCGATGCTTGCGTAAATCTTACACACCTGCGCCTCGCGGCTCGCCACCACTTTCCCAGAGGACAACCCAGTACAATTCGTCAACGTCGAACGTCCCGATTCGAACTCGTTATAATTTATACCTTTTAATATTTAAACCCTCCCCACCTCCGATATCGCGCTCCATCTCCTCCCTCGCGGCCGGCTGCAATTAACCTCATTTTATTTCGGATTTCAGATTTATCTATGTACATGCCTACGTACCTACCCGATACGTAGGTACGTAATACGGTCGTATGTACCGACGGACGTTTTGAAAGGAGAACTCCGGCTTCGGTGTTACGACTTTTGTCGATTTTGGGATTCTGTTGGAATTAAAAGCTTTCGGGGCGGCCGGAAGCTTCCACCTCGCCCTGACGCTCCACGTAATTGCCTGTTAAAAGCGCAGTTCGGCCCGCGGTCCGAAACAAATTCATAACGTGCATCGCTCTTATCCGCGGTTACTTGCCATCCATTTTTCAAATACTATTTCTCAACTTTTTTTTCCGCCCGCTTCGAATTAATGTTTTCCATTTAACGGATAAAACTGTGTCGCTCGGCGGATTCGGTAGGTAAGAGGGCTCATTCTTCTCATTCATGCGCAACTTCAACGGTCATCCGCGAGAGTATCTGTTCGACTCCCCTCCGATTACCGCATGTTCTTGACTTCGTTAATGAGAACGAGCTCTGCCGCGATAGCCAGCTACCCTCGGCCACTCGATCATCGAGCGAGAGGCCGTTAATGCTGAAAACGAGCGCGGCCAACGGAAAATGTCGTCCGTCCGGCGTGGAAAATGTACCGAAAAATTTGATCGGACAGAGCCCGGCCATGCCCGCGATAAACTTGACCTACTCCGGAAATATCTCATCCCCGTCCCATTCTGATAACTCGTCTCCCGATGTGAGCCACTTAATTCCACCGGCTCTCTTCCTCTCTTCCTCCCCCTCACGGTCTCTCTCTCTCTCTCTCTCTCTCTCTCTCTCTCTCTCTCGTTCGTTCATTCCTGTCCGCCGGGAACCCCGCTGGCCGTTACAAAATATCGCGATACGAAAAAAGAAATGGTCGATCCGCGCGAAGGACTTCCTATTTCCGCCTCCGCCTCTGCCATCCATCCCCCACCAACCCTCCCTCCCTCCCCCTCCGCCTCACCTAACGTTTCTGGGTCGAGCGAAAGGGCAGCTCATAAATTTCTATCTAATGATTCCGGACCGACGCGCCGTCGCGCTCCTCGTCACGTCGGACCCCTAAAACGTTTTGATCCGCGTAAATATTTTCACGTCCACCCCCTCCCTCCTGCCTCCTCCACCTGCCGCCATTAACGACGGACACTCGCCGCCGACGATTATGAGCTTGTCATCGACCGATACGCCACTTCCCCGACACTGTGCCGAGAGCAAACACATCCGTCGGCGGTCGCGAGCCCTGCCACGTCGAAGAGAAAAGTGCCTCTCGAAGTGTTTCGTATTTTTAGAACGATACACAGGAAGCGACGCTTTCGGCGGGGACCGCCGACGAAGGCGTTCGGCGAAAAGAGTGAGCCGATCCCCGTCCCAGCGACAAAAGGGACTCCTATCGAGCACGGCCCGATTATCGAACACAACCCTTATGCTCGCGCCGCGTTTCGACGCGCATTTCGACGCCGACGAATTCGAGTTCGGCGAGCCGCGACCTCGGCCGAAGTGGCATTAGCGCCGAAATTAATTAGTACCGCCGTGCACGGCCCAATGTGTCGATGGCTCGTGAATAATGCGTCGATTCGCCACGATGAAATGGTCAATCGACCCCCCCTCGCCCCCCCCCCCCTTTCCGCCCGCGCACGGTTCGTTCAGTCACCACTAACGCCCCGACGGTCTCCTCGTCTCGCGGACCGTTCGAACGGATAAAATATGGTAATTACCGCGGGGTGGACAGGCAGGCGGAGAGTGAGGGGGTGGGGGAGGCGAGCGGGACAGTCGGCCGGAGGCCCGCTTCGGCCCACGTGCAAGATATCGGGGGAGGGTGGTAGGCGTGGGGTGTAAGAGGCACTTCATGAAAATTTATTCGCATCGGTAACGGCCGAGTGTCGTCGGCGCGGTTATAACTCCCATTTGTAAGTTAAAATACAAGCTTACGAGGGCGAGAATACGCGTCGAGCGGGAGGGTGGGGGAGGTAGGTGGACCGAGTGGATCTCTCGCGGGAGGGGGTTGGAAATTTATCGCTTGGGAGCTGCATTTACGCTCGATTCCGCGCTCGGCGCCGCTTCCTTACTTGTACCTGAAGCGCTCCTCTTCCGGCACAGCTTGCCGCTGCCTAACGTTCGAGCGCTCATGAGCGTGCGTCCGAGAGGAAGGGAGGGAGTGTGAGGGACAGGGGTGGAAGAGAGGTAGGCAGAGATAGAAAGACAGAGACACGAGAGGGAGAGGGAGTCAGAGAGAGAGAGAGAGTGTCCAAAGTTTCGCGACGAGGAAAGTGCTAAGAGACGCTCGTTAAAGGGGCTCGGAATGTCTGATAAAAATTTCAATTTATACGCAAAAAAAGTCCTCGAAACTTAGATGAAGAAAGTTCATAACTGCCCATTAACTCGTTTGCCCGTGGCTGCAGAAGGAGCGGCTTTGCCGTCTTATTTTCATCCTCTCCTCTTTTTCTTCCGCCTTCCGTCCACCTTCTCACTCCTTCCTCTCGCTCCCTTTCTCTCCCGACTCTGTCCCTCTCAAGCCTGTCTTGTTTCCTCACCATTTTTTTTCCACCGTCGCCTCCTCCACGCCCCTCCCGATGCTTCCGTTTTCCATTCGAAAGGGTAGGTTCGCGCGCGCGCGCGAGCGCGAAATCTCAGTGTCGCACCTGTACGCCGTTAAACTGCGAACGACATCTGCGTACCTTCCACCCATCTCCACCCTTTTCACACCACCCACTCCCTCCCCCCTACCACATCTTTCCCCTCGAATCTCGTCGCCCGCGGGAAATGTTTTTAATGCGTTTCACTCGCACGAGATAAGTTACGGCATCGGCGAAATTACAATGCGGAAGAAATTGCACGGCTAAATTGCGCGCTCGCCAAGGAAGTGAGAAGTCCCCCCAGCTCCCAGGGTCGCGTACCCAGGACGTATGCACCGTATGGTCGGCCGATGATACGAGCGCCACGGCCGCACTCTCCGTACATCCGGAATATATCCTTCGCGTATATTGCGACGCGCGCGCGCGCGCGCGTGCGATCGTCGAGCGTAAAATTCGCGGTAGCGTGTGGCCGCTTCTTCTCGAGGTATCCGTTGAGGAACGGCATACGTTCGACTCCAGGCTACCGGGTGTCCGTTCGACTGCGAAAGAATGTCCTTGTGGCCGAGCGAATGATCGATGGCCCATTCCGTCGCAATCTCTCGCCGCCGGCCTCGCTCGGTCCGCCATTTACGTGGAGAATCCTGTGTGGGGCCGAGCGTAATGCGCGTCGCGGCGGTCGGCCGGGCGTCGTCACGTGCGGCCGAAATTTATGGACGAGGAAAGACGGACGACGAAGTAAGCGAAATAATCGGCCTCTTCGCCGTACGCGTTCGCCGACGATTTCGGCCGCCGATGAGTCAGGCCGACGTTAAATTTCGTAATCAGCGCCGTGCGAGAATCCGGCCGGAGCTGTGATACCGATAACCCGGATTCCCGGAGGTCGTTCGCGAATTTCTTGTAATTTATCGTCTGTACGAGTCCGCTTTCCGCGGAGTGATAACGGGTGGCACGAGGTTGACTGGTTCGGCCTGCTGGCGATCGTGGCAGGGGACGGAAGACAGTGCCGTTGAATGAGGGACCTCGATATCATCGAGTGCCGGAGCTTTTGCAGCGTCCTCATCGCGCATTGTACGATAATTGTATTGTCGGGGCAGAAAAGGGTGGAAGCTTCGGGAAATGGGAAACGACCGTGCCTGCCGCGTACGGCGCCGGGACGGACGTAGAGAAAGAGGATGCCGAGCAGAAGGGTGGAACGTCCCCGGCCAAGGCATGGGCTCAATGTGTGGGCATCCGACCAACGGCGATGGTATTAAAAAAGGGGGAGAGGAGGAGCGACCTCGCTGCTTTATTTATTTTAATGTCCGAGGTTGCGGCTGACTCTCGATCCCCTCGTGACTTACTGCCCGACCTTCAGCGCCTTTTTAAGATACTCCAACTGGGTCATTGTCTTCGGAACTCGTCGGGGTCTATGAACGTTCGACTGTACTTCTAGTAAAAATAAAGAAATAAAGAATCCCCTCTCACGGTCCCTCCTTCGCGCGGAGAGCGTCCGAGAGCGAAGTGATGGGCAAAAGTGACGGCAAAGTGACTCTCCGATCAGCTCGACACGGTTTCATGATTTTATCATGCCCGCTAATGACTCACGTCGCTGCGGCATTCATTTCCAATGCCTACGGAATCAATAATGCATTGTGCGAGAGCTTCGCCCGTATCGGGGCACTTTAATCGAGCAACTCGTACTCGCTTTATTTATTATCACTTTTCGCCGCCGCCGCCGCTACGTCCCGTTCCAATTACGTCTCATTAAACGTACACGCCTACATCGAGCAGTCCAGCCGTTAATTAGCACGATTTTTAATTTCCACCCAATTCCCCGGCCGCGATCGCCGGCCACATCTCTTGGCAAACACGGGCGCGGATACTTTTCGAATCGGCAGCTTCCGGGAGGTGTAGCCTCCAGCAAGAGCGTTCAGCGCTCGTACGGCCTGACATCTGAAATTGCATCGGCTATTATAAAACGATCATGGAAAAATGCCTCGAGCAGCGGCAGTTCGACGCGCGCAGCACTCGCGCGCGTCACATTTGCGTAATGCACTTCGCGCAATCTCTCACAGCTGATCTATAATCCCCCAGACGTCCGACAGTGGGCAAAAATTGATCCATTGTACTGGCTCCGTGCGAAAAGGAGACAGAGAAACGAGACAGAGAACGATAGAAGGATACGAGGGGTGGGGTTTCAAAGAGAGAGAGAGAGCGCGCGCGCGCACTTTCGCAAATGGAGTCGTTTCGCGTAAATTATCGTTCGGCCTGACCCCCTTCCGTTTGTTTGAGCCGAGAGTCACGTTTTCCCGAACGTCTCTCGGCTCCGTGCCGGTTCACGATGGATGGCGGAAAGTGCGGGCGTTAAGGTCCGCAAGAAAATCCTTTACCGTAAGCGCTCGCTAAGAAAATCCCTTCCCCAACCCCCGCTGCCTTCCCAGGAGCGCCCGAGGCGTTAATTATGTTCACGCCTTGTTAGCCGCCGCTTCTTCGGCGAACGCCACGGGTCGGAATTTCCGACCGGCCCTCGCTCAGGCCGTCGAAGCGCAAGAATCCGCTCGACGCAGCTAATAATCTCGTCGAACAACGAGATTGCGAGAGCGCGTTGTTAATCGTCGGTGGCGAGAGCCTTCGAAACGCTTCGGAACGAACATTGCCGATCCGACTTGGCCAGCGGCGGACGCTGACAATGCGTCCATTTGTACTGAGAGCCCTACTACCCGTTACGGCCGTCAGTCGCTTTCAGATAGGAGTGGAAATCGTCGCGAGGCGCGCTACTCGAACGACATAAATTTCGCCTCGAGAGAGAGAGAGAGAGAGAGAGAGAGAGAGAAAGAGAGACTTCAACCTGCCTCGCCGTTAAAGAGGCTTGAACTCGAAACCGGAAGCGCAGGTGCGCCTCGAGAGTCCGTAAGCGCCGTCGGAAGAATCCTCTTTCGGCAAATGAGTTCGCGAGGACGGCCGCGGCATCGACGGCCGCATCTGTTTGTCTTTTTGTTCTTTTTTTCGGGGCCAGAAAGTTTGAGCGGCTTAACGGAAGCTGCGGCGGACACGTAATAATCATTAAAAGAGCGCAAAGTATCGGGGTATGGCGGAAACTATACGCGTCGGTTACGGTCCGAGAGTAATATACGGTCCCCGGCATGCGAGCCGGGGCAAACTCGAGCGGTCCAACTTAATTGTACATAATTTACGTACGACCCAGTAACGGTATTCCGTTAAGCGAGGCATGTCGCTCTCTGGTCGAGCGAAGAAAATGTTCGGTCGACACCTATTGCGATTCCGTTGCCGAAGAAAACCGTTGGCCGCCGTTGCTGTCCTCGTCCAACGACTGTCGGCACTGAAGGCCGGTCGAGACTGACGCTTAACGAAGTAAAAAGTCCGACGGAAAATTGACAGCGTGCCCTGGGCATTTCATTAAGCCACTACGCCCCTCCCCCATCCCCATCTACCGGACTCCTGTTTTCCTCCCTTTTTTGCCAGCTGGCGTGGACGGCGGGCGCGAACGAGGTGAAGAAACAATTTTCCCGTCCGAGAACGAACGCGTGCCTGCTCGCAATTCAGGGGACGTAAATCGATCATTAATCGCCAATTATTCACCCTGCTCTTCGTGGAGATTTCGATCGGGCGCGGGGTGAGTATATCGATGTCGGGACGGAGAAGGGGCACAGAAGAAGGCGGTGGAGGAGGAGCAGGAGCAGGAGGAGGAGGAGGAGGTGGCGATGGCGGAGGTGAAGGAGGTGGAGAACCGGAGCCAACCCCTGCTAGGGGAGAAAATATACTCCGCCGTTACAGCTCTCCGAACGTGATGTATCGCGGCAGCGGCAGATTAATCGTTCGCGGTGTTTTTCGACAGCCGGGTTAATATTGAGAGAGACAATCCACTCTCTTTTAATTTATTTTCTTAACCGCCGCCCGCCCCAAGGGAGATTTACACCGGCCCGCAGAGCATGGCCACCTATGGCGCCCCTGACGAGTGAAAGACACCGCGGCCGCGTGGGTGGGATTGGAGGAGAGAAGGATGAGGAAGAAGGGAAACAGGGGAAGGGGGGGGGGTTTAAAACTCAACCGGCGAGGTGAAGAGAGGCGCGCGAGGCAACGAGAAGGTACGGAGGCGAAATGTTTATTCTGAAAATATCCACTCGGGCGTTGTTCCGTGTAGAACGATACCGGGAGGAGGAGCGTCGCGGCGTCAGGTGCTCAATGTCAATTTTGTCGAGAGAAGAAACGTCAGGGTTGGACGGGCGGGGGAGGGTGAGTGAGCTCGCTTTCCTTTCGGCTGAAGCTACGCTCCGCTCGAATTAGTCGCCGGAAGGTTTCGTCCGCGCTGACGCGTATTCGCACTCGCCGGGCGAGAGGAAGACAGGTGGCGGGTGAGCGCTGGGTGGTTGCGCGATGAAAGGGGCTGCCGGGGGAATTCGCTCGAACGAACGATTTCGACAGAGAGTAATACGCCCCCCGCTTTCATCGGGCGAGCGCGCGCGTCGAGAAAAGTAAGCCGAACGAACGTTAACAGGCACGCGAACTCGGCCCCGACGGCCCTCCAGTTGAGGAAAGTCGACGTTTAATGGCTTCCCAGGGTGCGTTTACCCCCTAACTCCCCGCTCTCCCATCGAGGCACGATATCGGAGAGGAGTTCTTTCGAGCCGACAGCTCTTTGATTAAGATCCTCGGCCGCACCGGGTCCTTGTATTTACATCGAAAAGGAAAACATTCCCAGGGACGGTGCGACGTCGTTAAGTTCGCCCGGGAAGGAAGCCCTGAACTACCTTCTTCGTCGATGAGCGGGAGTCTAACGAGTCCTGGAAAGGCAGTACCCGGGAAATGCACTCCGAACGGAGAGGGCGCGATAAATAACGTCACCGCCCCGAACAATGAAACGGCCCGCGGAGCGTTTGAATGCGGACGCGCGGAGGGTCGCGAGCGTTAACGCTCGGCAAACAAATTGCCGACGACAATGCGAAAAATTCAGATATTACGGGAGGGGGGGGGGGGAGCTGGGGGGAGGGCTTGGGAGTAAAACTCTTTTAAAATATACGGGCATTGTGAGCGGAAAGCGGCGAAGAACACGGAACGAATACATTTTCGTTCGCCGAGCGGCGTTCTGCTCGGCGGTCGCGAATGGGGGGCTGTTTCCGAAAAATGGAGGAATCATCGCCAGAGCATCATGCCCACGCGGCGCGTAACGATGCATTATTCAGGAGCGAATTAAATTAAAATCCGACCCTCCGTTACGTATAAACAATGTCGCGCTCGATCGACGATACAGTTCTCCCCTCCACCTGCCGCGCAGCTCCGATTATGAATGTCGTTATTATACATCGCACATCATTAATTCGCTTTCATTAATGCCATAAATCGCTGGCAGGCAAACAATGCCGAGATATTAAATGTATCGTCGGCTCGTCGTCGGGGGGAACAAAGTAAATCGTTATGTACGCCGTGCTCTTTTGTACCGATGCGCGTGTGTCCGTGCGCAGGCGTGAACGTGTGTAATCCGACGGGATCGGAAGATAAATAGCGTTCGCGATTCTCGCTTTTCTCTCGTCAACGTGTCAGCGATGACTGGCTGCCAGACACGCGCTCGATGTCGAAAAATATTTAGTACGAGTCCTCGGCCAATCCAAAGTTAGAAACGAAGACAGTTGCTAACGATATTGATCGATTCTGCTAGAAAGGGCATACCCGAATAAGACGGTACTTTTGTACCCCTAGATCGATTGAAATTTTGAAGGAGTCATTCGACAGGCTATAAAAAGAGAAGTATTCGTGTGAACTTTTAATCTTCTATCTCGACCGTACAAGAGAGGAAAGGGTAAAGTGAACCGTCTGTTTCTCCCACCATTTTCTCGGAATCTAGTGGATAAAAGAAATTTGACAAATATCAGAAATGGGTCTGGTAATGGTGCGCACATTTCAGATTCTTTTCAGATTTTTACATCGAAGTGTTCCAACACTTATGTACACATTATATGCAAAGCACGTACGTGTATTAGACTTTAAAACCTTGACTTAATTATTCCACTATAATATGATAGAGCAATTAAAATACTTCGAAAAAATCGCAACCCGAGCATTCTAAGTGCAATAGTTTCGGAGATGCGGTCAAGAAAAGGTGAGAATATGGCAAGAAACCGAGATTTTACCGGGGCTATGGCTGTGATGACGAATTTAGAATGTCAGTCAGTTCAGGGGCAGTTTTGACCAACTTATTCATTCGGCTATGCTCTTTCAATATTTCCATGCGCCACCTAAAAGGTTTCAAACACCGCTACTCAGGGCAATTCATGATTCAGTACGGTCAGATAGACTATCTTAGAGCGGATAGCGGTGGGACGGTATTGTAGATTAGGTAACGGAGAGGGTTTTACGGTGAACCAAATGGAAGGCAGATGCGATAAAGGATGGGCAGGTATTCTTGTATCAGACTAGTGGTGCGTATGCCAAGTGCACCGTTATTTTTGGAAGTTTCCACTCGACTTCGTTTTGTTTCCTGCGGTGCATCGTGCCGATATTCCGCGAGGGGACATACGCACACTGAACGAATGCTACTAACTCTAAAATAGTACGACGTTAGGCCCGTATAGTACGGCAACGACTATGCACTACATCCCTCTGTCGTTCGCGATACGATCCTTTTCCAGCTTATTTACCGTTAGTCGCCTCGATATATCGGAACGTCGCGCTGTAATAAAGATTACGTAATAACCCTCTATCCGTTTTATATGATGCATTAACGGGACGCGTATAAACAGGCACGATCTCTGGCGATACCTTAGCTATGTATCACAAAAGATATATGCCGGGGCACTGTAATTTTGTATCTATATGCGTTATACTCAGCGCATCGGACGATTTATGGGATACGGTGCCAATAACATACATCTCTTGAATTACGGTGTCTACATTATTCAGATAATAGCCGAGATAGTTTTCCCCGGCAAAAAGAGGAACCTAGCACCTACATGCCGAGCACTGCAATTACGCGGGTTTCGACGGCGTTGATTTTGTTACAGCGAAGCCGTGAAAATCAACTCCTACGGACGGTCAAAGGTCACTGGGTAATATTTAACGGGCCGATAACCTGTGAAATCACTGAAAACCAATGTCGACTCCCATCCCCGCCGAAGCTTGCCATCCCACGCCGTCGCCGCGTAAAACAAAATTACCTCTCCGCGCACTCGATCAATGCGCGGCAGACTATCGGTCAATTTTTTCCTTAATATACCGGGCGCGCGATAAAGCAATGAGTTATTGCACGGCTTAAGTAGCCCAGCGGGGGCGAGAAAAAAGAATGGCTCCGTTAAGTAAGGAGCTTTCGGAGGCCGCGAGCTCACTTACGTTCGCGCCGGGATAGTCAATTTATCGCACGATGCCGCACTTTATCGGGACTCGATGTTATAACTCGGTTCTATGCTGGCCCTGCTTCATTAGCCTCTCAATAATTGCGCGCACGATGCTCTTCCCCCTCTGTTACCTCGGCTCTCTCTCTCTCTCTTCCTCCCACCCTCTCTCCCTCCCTCACACACGCCACCTGATCGGACCTCTGTAATCAATTTTTTTCCGGGAGCCCGCACGTCCGACCGGGGCGAGAAATTAATTTGTTATCGCACTCGGGCGTCCCCGTTTTTCGACGCGAAGGGTTCAATTTTCAGCGGGCGAGCCTCGCGCAACTAGCTTCCTTCTCGAACGAATTACGGGCAGCGAGCGATTAGTCGATTCCGCGTATTGCCGCGTCAACGTTTATGCCGGGTCCGCGCCGCGGTCGATGATATAATTTCGTTATTTCGTTTCTGCCGACCCGACCGACCCCGCCACCCTCATCCCTTTGTCCTCCGTTGTCGCTGATACTCGCAAATAGTCCAATTTAAAGTTTCCGCCCTTCCCCCGCGGCCGCTGCGCGCGCGTCCTCGCTCTTTTTGAGCGCGGGGACCCGTATTTTCGTTTTACGTTTCAATTTCCGCGGCCTCTATGACGATTACAACTGAATGTATGCCCCACTTTCGGCTTTATAAATTCACTTCTAAAATTCAGTTTTCAATATCATGTCTCCCATTTTTTGCTTCCCCCGCCCGCCGTCGACCCCGCCCGTCTACCCTCCGCCCGTCACCTGCCGCCCTTCGCGACGTAATATCGCGCAATTGCCAATAAAGCGATTCTGCGGGGAATGTAACGCCGTTACGTCGCTTGTACGTTCGTTCGCTGCACGAAAGGGAAAAAAGAGCGAGAGAGAGAGAGAGAGAGGGAGGCATAATGTCGACGCGTTCCGTTCGACTAATACCACCCCTCTCGCCTCCACTCGAAGCGAATTATCCGCAACGACGAGGAGGACGACCGCGAGGATGACGATGACGTCGTCGACGTTTGCTTTGTATGATTTTTTTCCGAAAGTCCCGCTCGCATAACGAGATCCAGAGACACGAGTGCGTTCAGCCCTTTGTCCCGACGCCCTGCGCACGACCGTGCTTCATTCTGAGCACAGAGGCATATTACCGGGGAACGGGGAGGGGGCTGCACATCGCGTTCTCCCTTGGAAAAAGTCTTTTGCTGCTCGCTGAACGTTAGCGACCGGCATCCTCTTCAGCGGATTAAGCCGCCGCCCATAACTGGCTTACATTAGTTTCGAGCGGCGTGACAAAGTCGCGCGCGCGCGCTCGCGAGCGCACGGTTCCGCTCGTCAGCTGCAGAAAAGTTTCTCAGAAGGTAGCGCGGCCGGGGTGCAGATGAAGATAGAGGAACGTCGAAAGGGAGAGGGAGAGGGAGAGGGGCGCACGGAGGGGTCGACTGAGTGGGTAGAGATAACGTGTTATCCCGAGCGAGGAATAAAGTGGCGGGAGACGATACGGCGCGTCGTAAAACTGTAATCTACGTTACATTTCCCGAGCGACTTGTCTTCGACTCTCCGCCGGCCGCCATCGCCGACGCCACGGGCGTGCATCACTTTGCAGGATTACGGGAGTCCTTCCGCGGGGCCCGACGACGTTTCTCCACCCGAACCTCTGTGCGCCCTGTTCGCTGCGAAACCATTCTTCCCCACCCCCCCCCACGGCCTCGACGTCTTCCCCCCCTTGCTAACGTAAGAGAGGTCGGGCCGTAAGGAGCGCGAAATAATTGGTTAAGGGAACAATCGGATGCACTGCGCGCGAATCGCAGACGATAACGTCCGCTGATGCGAGAGTTGAATTATAGTCGGGGCTCGCCTGGCTGCGCGCGTCAGCGTTTCCCGGTGGCGGCAAGCTCGAAATTTATCTTGATACCGTAAGCGTTTGCGAGCTGTATATCATCGTCGACGAAGTGCTACATTGTTACGGCGTCGCTGTTAATAAAATAATAATAACGCGCCGAGCCGAGAGGGCGGAATGTGCATGTGGGCGCATGTGTACGTACCCACGTACAGTTACAGGCTTACGGTGCGTCGGTATGCAGCTATGTGTACCACCCCAGGGGAGGAAAGAATAGCGAGGCAGCGGTGAGAGAAAGAAATTCACGTCGCGGCGCGATACTCGCGCTCAGATCCCGAGTTCGCTTAAATTGTTAGCGGCGAAAACAGTGTGTATACGTACGCGTTACGTATGTAACCCACCGGTCTCCGATCTGCGGTGAAAGTATCAGTCTTCCGCGCCACTATTTTGCCAGAACGGGCGAACCGCTAAATCGGTCGAGGCGTCATAAAACTCGTGTGTCTGCGCTGCTCTTTCGCACGTTCCGCGTATCACGCGCTCCCCTGGGAAAGAGATGCACAGTACCGTTCCGTGCATAGATGAGGGGAAGTGAACGGTGTGAGAGCGAGAGCATGAAAGACAAAGAGAGAGAGAGAGAGAGAGAGAGAGAGGAGACGTCAGCCTGTTCGTCGTTAACAATGTTCGCTTCGTAAGAATTATGTTTGACGTTTCGAAATTCGCTCTGGTTCAACGACCCCCCCCCCCCTCCCCCCCTCCCTCAATTCCTTCGAGTGGTACAACGACGACATACGCGCGATGTTCGCAACAGCGGCATAGCGTCTTTGTGCAGCGACGGTCGTCGTCGCGCGGACCGCGAGCATATGAAAGAGTGCCCGTTGGCAGATCAAAAGCAAACAATCCGGGACGATCGTCATCGCGGCGGGATGAATCTCGCCGGAGCGAGTGCGGGACTCAAACGGCGCCCCAGAGGCTTTTACTACCTCGACGTCGCGTTGTGCGGCGGTTCGCGATTTAATGCGCGCGTCGTGAAATCAGCGAAAATAAACCGCGGCAACGGCTTTTTTCGGCGGCGGGAAACACGCTGCAGAAGCGAGGGAGAGAAAGAGAGAGAGAGAGAGAAAGAGCGGGAGGGAAAATTCAGTCCAACATGATAGGAGGACGCGCAGGAGTCGCATCTCCGACTTTCATTCGATTTCAGCCACCGCGTACCTATATCGAGCCTTCTTCGACGCTTCAGGATGGCGAGAAGGGCCCTGCGGCCGAAGTTCAGGACGACGCCTCGTTGCAGTTACAGTGGTGTTACGTATTTTTATGGCGGGTAGGGGAGGGGGGTGCGAGTCGACCGATAAGATATTCCACCGACGCCCTATCGACTTTCCTCCTGAGCCCCTGAGATATCGAACGGCTTCTCGACGCTTTGACAGGTTTATGGATTAACGGGCGTCGTTCGGATAAAAAAAGGCAGCGGTGCGATCGCGGTTCGACGGTCGTTCGTTCCTTCGCGGAATTCCGTTTGGCCGCGATGCGCGTCTACATAAGCTTTGCGTCAGATTTATTGAGACGCGAGGTTTCGCCCGCAAAGGAAACTGACGCGACGCGGCCTCCTGTCAAATGTTAAACGGCGCGCCTCTCGTCCAGTCGACGAACTCTGAAGTGTAACGAGTTCGGAGATCGATGCTGGACGAGGATGGGGAGGTGGGCGTGAGATGTGGCAAAAAGTGGCGGAGGTCGACGGCGGCTCGCTTTACTGAAAACTACTTCCAGAAGTTTCATCCGTATGTACGTTCTATGTGCGTATATATAACTACTTATCTTGATTGCGTACGTAAAGAGTGGCCGAGAGGGGGGTGGAAGGAGGAAGGTGGACGGCGCCTTTCCGACTGCATCCTGCATCCTCTTATTTCCCTGTAACCCACTTACTCCCGTAACATTTGGCAGACCTGTTGCCGCGCGTACTCTAACTCAGCGACGCGTGCAATACCTTCGCCGATAACGGCGTTCTATATTCGGATGTCCGAACTCGAGATTCATAAGAGGCTCGCGGAACAGACGCATGCGGAGCGACGGTGTGCAGGGCCGAAAGGCCGGTTAGTTCTAAAACGGATCGCGGTTACCGGCGGCGTCTTGAATTTCCATCGGATCGCCGCCGCCGCCGTCGCCGCCGCCGGCGTCGGCGTCGGCGTCGCTCGTAAAGTATAGCGATCGGTGCCGAGAGGCGATGCGAGTCGAGCGTTACGCTCGCATCCGCTCCATTCTTACGAAAAAGGAGGACGAACTTTCGGGCCTTGCGAACAGGAAGCGTGACTGCAAGTGACGCTCGCTTCATTTTGAGACGCGAATCGCTCCCGAGAAGTCAACGATAGCGAGGTCGATTAAAAAGCAGGGGAAGAGACGGGCTCCGCATCCCGTTTCATTAACGGGCCATATGCCGGATCGCGAATTTCGCGTGGGAGGGGTAGGCGGAGACGGACGTCTGTTGCCAGCGATATTGAGCGATGTCAGTCAATATTTAGCCGACACGCGTTGTAAGCATCAAAGTCAAGTCGGGACGTTAAAGCCTCTGCGCCTGAACTTGCCCGCTTCTGCAGTTCGTCGATGGCTGGCACAATAAACATCGTGGCATCTTCTTCCGAAACTCCCGCTAACTTGCAGATGCGCGTCGCGAGGCGAGACCTCCTACCTTCCCGCCCTCTCATCCTCATCCCGCTCGTCCTCGAGACGCGTATATCGCGGACGCCCGGGGGCGAATATTCGCCATCGCGGATGCCGACGACTTCCGATATTTCGTTACGAGTCTCGCGAACGGCAGGAAAGTTTTCCGTTCCTTGTTCACGCGGCATAGTACACGATCCAGCTTCCGCATACGTTCGCCGCTTTAGTTCAGCGTCTTAGATGTGGCGATCGGATTTTCAAACCCCCTTCGCCTCGCCGAGGACGAATGTACGTTTCCGCTAAATGTTCGCGAACACCTGGACGCAGGATAGAGCAGGGGAATAGAAAAGGGAAAAATCGGCAGAATTGGCCCTTAAGCGTGTACGATGCGGTAAAGATGTGTTCAGTACTTTCGTAACGCGTACGTGTCGCGTGGCAGAGTCAGGATTTGGAATAACGACTTGAGACGTTTCGAAAGCGGTCCTCCCCAGCCGAGAGTGGATCAGCTCGGGCGGAACGGTGGAAGAATGAGAGAACGTAAAGACGTACGAGGCCTTCTGTGTTCGGCCTCGATCAAAGCGTGTACTCCCCGTCTCGTTTCGTGCTCGCGATCTCGGCGGGCAAGTTGCACGGCGTTTTCGATTTAAGTTCGAGACTCTCGCGAGCGCAGCAGTCGACTCTAACGAATTTCAAGCGGCGCCCGCCTTCTCGTTGCAGACATGAAGCTGTTCGTCTTGTACGGATTCCTCCTCCTCGGCTTCGGCATGGCCATCGTGCAGGACATGATGGTGTTGGGATACGGGCCCGGGATGGTGATGGCGCAAGAACTTCCGAAGAAGTGCCGATACAGCAGAATGTACTCGATGTTCCGCGTAGCCTGCAGGAACATGGACTTGGAGACGATACCGCCGCTGAAGACGGACATACAGGTAGGGGTCGCAGAGGTCGTCAACTATTGGAATCGAATTTGGCGAGCGGCGGCGCTCCCCTACTCGCCTCCTATTGTTTCCGCGCTCACTGCCGTCGGGGATATATTCAAATTTTCGATCTTGCTTCTCTCGCTTCTTTCCTTTCCGCGCTGAAACGATCCGAGCATTGAATCCCGATGAAACCCGACGCAGCCGCGAACGATACCAGTATTTATTTGTCATGCATGAACGTGGTAGGTATATCGAAGAGGTGTAGTGATGGCGGTGCTTTCCGCAGTTTTATCAAAGCCTCGATCGCGTAGCAAAAGATTACGGAGGACTGTAATCGTAAATGTCATATTTCCGATTTCAGGTCCTAGACGCATCGAAGAATCGCATACGCGAGCTGACCAACATGAGCTTGGCCCCGTACAAGAATCTTGTCTACCTCTTCCTGGGCGACAATTTTCTTCAGACCATCGAGGACGCGGCCTTCGACAATCTGCGCTACCTGGAGATACTGGACCTGACGAAGAACGGGTTCGATTACCTGCCGAAAAGTCTCTTCGAGCTGGCCTATTTGCAGAAGGTCTACTTGGCGTCGAACAAGCTCACCGACTCGACATTCAAGGGGGAGATCTCGTCGCCGCTGAACTTCCTCCAGCTGTCGAAGAACAGGCTGACGAGAGTCCCGGAACTCGGCCTGCTGCCTTCGATGACCCAGTTGAACGTGTCCGAGAACAACATCGCCGCTATCACGGCCGAGGACCTGGCGCCGTATTGCCGATTGAAGGTCTTCGACTTCTCGAACAATCCGGTCAAATTTAACGAGACAGCCTGCGAGTGCCAGACACTGAAGAGCTGGCTCGAGGCGCGGGAGATTGTCTTCAGGCCTAACTTCAACTGTACTCAGGTGGCGCGCTGCGCCAGGTTCGGCTTCGGCAATCGAACCACCGAGCTTTACGAGAGATGCTCGGACATTCTGAGGGTGCGCGCCGAGACGGAGAAGGCTAGGTCGACGTGGATCCTGGTGGCGTCCTGTTCGGCGGCCGTCATCGGCTGCATCTTCATGGCGCTCTACTGCGTTCACAGGCGCAACAAGAAGCGGCGTCGGAGGCTCAAGGAGCAACAGAGGCTCGCGGTGAACAATCCGAAGACGGAACTGCTGAGCAGTAACAATCTCAAGCCGGAGAACACGTGAATGCCGCGCAATCGCTCGGCTGCGTCGATCCTCGATCGGAGAAAGGATCTCGAGGAAATGTACGGAGATGTGTGTTGCACGGTAGAAGGGAGTTATCGGAGCAGCTAGACCTGTGTCATCGTCGTCATTATCGTCCTCATCGCGATCGCCATCGTCATCGTCATCGTCATCGTCATCGGTACCAGTACTGCCGTCGTCATCGTCGCATGTTCAGCACCGAAGGATGAGGAATGAGTGATATCGAGGAAACTGGAGCGGAACTGTGACGCGGACTTTCGAATAAGTCGCTGGCGGTAAAGGCGCGTGTTTCGAGTCCTGATAAACTTAGCCACGTGCTACGGATCGCTCGTAAATCCGCCGTCGTCGGGACGGAAAGACGCTGACTTCCGAGAGATCACGCTGTCGACGGTGCGCCATAACGGTGGATGTGTGTGTGTGTGCGCGCGCGCGCGCGGGAGAGTGAGGTCTGTCTCAAGCGTTCTCTCTCACTTTCGCTCTCGATCCACAGCGTAAGCTCGCACGGTAGCCTTCGCCCGAAACGATCGTGCTCGGACGCCAGGCACACGTGTCCTTCTATATTCCCGCATCTGCCTTGAACGAACGGCCGTGACCGTTTGAGAATTCACCTGCGCGTCGAATGTCTCGCATCGTGGGACCGAGTTTGTCCCGTAGCGAGACATTCCTTCTCTCTCTCTCCCTCTCTCCCGCTCCCACTCTCTTATCGTTCTCTCCTTCTACCTCTTTCTGTAGTCTAGCAAAATTCGACGCGGCTTCTTTGCCGGACCAACGCGCGTGCCAGCTGGGCAAAACGGTGGAATTACTGACTCAGTGCGCGAATTCTCCCTGAACGGGCACGATAGGCGCAAGACTTTTCAGTTCAGGAACACCGCCGGTGCGTCTTCCTTCTTCGTTGCTCGAAGCCCCATGAACTCTTCCGAGAAGCGAGACGCGTCGGGTCGACATCTCTCGGAACGCCCCCGCTCTGCAACATATGGGTAGTCCGCGTTAGAGAAATTGTATCCAGGCCGAGTTACGACCGAAAAATACGAGCGGCCGACGGAATTCGTTCGATCTGCCCGACGACGTATGACCGGATTTCGTTAGGCCTTCGCGATACTTTTTCCTCCTTTTGCCTCTCTCCGCTTATCCCTTTACACCTTTCCGTTCTTACGTTCGAATCAGCCTTGCAATGGAGCATACGCGATCGTTAGAAATCATGAGCGGCTGCGATCACACAGATACTGTTCGCGAGAGTGTGAGTTAACGATATGTAGCGGCGAACAGCGATTGGGAGCGTTTTCCCTTTCTCCGGATCGACGAATTAAAAGACGGTAGGAGTGATACAGGGTGAAAAGGACATATTCATGCGTGAAATCTAATCGACTTATCAGTTGAAAGCCAAGCTTGAATGGGCTCTAAGTCTCCGATTCATCGTTACCCGGCACCGTTTGAGCGGCACGCGAAACTGTTTATACATGTATCTGTACAAGCTGCGAACGGAATCGTGTAATTCGACCGAATAAAATAATACCGACGTACGGTACAGTTTGGCGGGAGACGGAGGGCATTCGTACGCAAATGCTCTCTGGTCGGTGCTCTGTTGCCCAGTTACTCCGGTGTTTGGAATCCCGAATTTTACACTCTGCCAAGCCGATCTCGCTCGCGGCACTTCGGGACGGGTTGCTCGTCCCGCGAACGATACCGTGCGCCATTTCGAAAGTCATTCCGAGCAGCGGCCATAACCGGTTACCCAAGCGCCTACCTTCCGTCGTTCCCCTATCCTGACCTCCGTAGGGTCCACCTGGCCAAAGCGCCGGCACGCGTGAACGCCACTCAATCTTTCCCAGCTTCAAGGCGCCCGATCGCTCAGTGCATTATGCATCTCTGCGCGTCATAGTCCTGCCCGAGTTGGGATCCGCCTTAGAATCCCTTTCTCGCCTTACTTCACCGCTGGCTGCCAGCGCGTGGAGGGATAATTTGACATTCCAGGTCGAGTCTCACAACGGATTGTCGGTACGCATCAAACGGTACGGCGTACACAGTTCCACGTATCCACATATATCGTAACACGTCATATTTATATATTATGTACACATATACATGTATAGAATATACGTACAGTTATCGGCGACATATTGATCTGATCCTTGAGCTTCAGGGCCCTCACTCCCCCCTTTTCTCTCCCTCTCTCTCTCTCCTTCTCTCTTTCTCTCTTCGCTGTAGATTCGCGAGGCGCAGAAGGCCCAGAGATTAGTATCGACGGCGCGCCGAATAAAGATATGATGTATGATGTACTCGAAACTGCCAAGAGATTCAGCGAGTTTAGCGTACCATTAACGCGCCTCGGTGCGTTGTTTGCCCAGTTAGGATTTGAATGTCCCACTTTCGAATTTATAAACGCCTTCCTTCAACCTCCCTCGGTGCAAAACTGTTGGGTCAGGACAACGTACACGTTCTCGGCACGTCCTTTCGCACGGGAATACAGGTGAAGCCTAATAAAGGAAGGGTCCTTTGAACCCAACCACACGTATAGGGTACCGTATGTTCTGTCCATCTCAATGCCTACCCCCCTTCCTCCACCTCTATCTCAATCTGTGCATACCTCTTTTCTCTTTTATCTACATGATGGATTTGGAAATCGATCACGTTTCTGTTGTCTGTCGTGGCGTCCGGCCATCAAATTTGTTGTACTTAAGAGGAAAGCGCTTCTTTGCATTCCGACAATTCGCCTTCCCCGTGTCGCGTCTCCGTTTGAATACGCATTGTGCCACACGTTGCGGGTTCGAATTGTTTTGCGGCATTTTCGCTGCTGTGCGTGATTGTGCGACCGCAGTTCTCTTTTCGGTTTGCGAAGTGTAAAAGATATTCGATAATGTTTCACTGCTGCCGGAATGAGTATCGGTTGAAGTGATTTTTAAGTTAATCTTGGCTTTATGTCATGTTTCATTTTGTGAACGTTATGCGAATGGCTTCCTATTAACATTTGCTCATGGAACGTAATTAGGTTCCGGAAGGTAAACTGGAGGCACTCGTGCTCTATTATCTATGCCCTATCGCAACGCCTTAGTCGTGTCAATGGCAGACTAATTTTCTATGATTTAATGGGGACACTTCTTGATATGTTGTGTAGAGAGTTGTTCGTTACGAAAATTTATAATGGGGCGAGCGATATGGAACTATTGTAGCGCAGTTTATAATAACGATAGACGTTTTTATTAACTGTTGAACTGTATTAAATTGTAAACTAATGAATATGTAATGTACGTACGTTATTAATAAAAATTCGTTGAACGACCATTCTTGGGCTAAGTAAGTGTCTGTTAACGTTTCTCTCCGTACTTGGAAGGCCATATGCGAATGACAAAGAAATACAGTGAGTAACTTTAATATTCCGACATGGCACAATTTTTACAATGCGGCATTTGAGTTTTGTTCTCAATAGAAAAAACTTGACCCAAGACTTTTAATTAGACGCGAGCGGGCTCTTTGGCTTTTGCAAATCTTATTTTTATGCAAAATTTGATGTTCCTGCAAAGTTTCATGCAAATCGGTGCGAAGGACAAGTTATCTAACCATTACCGCCTTGCCCACACCTAGCGTTCGCCAATTCAATATTATTTCATTGTAAATACGCGCACTTTACCTGCAAATTTGTCCGTACGCATGCGCAGACATCAGTGCGCATGCGCCGATGTCGTTCGCGCTGCCGGTATGGCAGGTTTTATAATAAACTTTAACGCTTAATAACTTTTTAATTAGATGCGAGCGGGCTTTTTGGCTTTTACAGATCTTATTTTTATGCAAAAATTGATGTTCCTGCAAAGTTTCATGCAAATCGGTGAGGAACGCGTCTTTCTTTACCATTACCAAACTAACTACCCTACTTTTTGCCTATAACTACAGAGGGCGCGGCGGTAGCTGCCTGGGCTTTCAAAACAAAGGCACGCGAACTTATTCTACAATGCAACGATAAAGTGCCATCGAATTTTAATTGTTAAACAGTCCAAGTATATAACAGCTGTTATAATAACTTCCCTACAAAAAAAATGTCGAAAGAAGATATAAAATATTGGCCAGTTCTTAATTTGTTGGATTTCAGTCCTCCATTGAACATCTCTATGGTATATGTATTTGGTATGCTTTCATTATTTTATAAGTTTATTACTTTATAGAAAGCTGCTACCATTAATTTTCTTGCAGCCCTGGTAACAGAGGCAAATGTACTGAAAAGATATATAACAAAATTATGTTTTTAGGTTTGGGCAAAGAAGCTTTAATTGTCACACATGATGCAAAGGTATATGGCTTGGGTACCAACGATTGTGGTTGCTTAGGGATTGGAATTGGTAGTACAATGACACCCTTCGAGATTCAACAACTTTCTGGTATATCAATAAAAACCTTTGCGGCTGGATCAGGTCCACATGTATTGGCACTTACAAATCAGGGAACTGTAAGTGGATATACTTTTTCATGGAGATAACATAAATATGTAATACATTTGTTTCTTAATAGGTGTTTGGTTGGGGAAACAATACTAATGGGCAATTAGGGTTAACCGACAGATTTCCTTTTTTTGCATATGGGCAATCAGGGTTCAACAAATATGTGTCATCCTTTATTACCAGTCCTGTTGAAATTGATGACCTCAAAACTGTTGGAGACATAAAAGAGATTGCATGTGGACACTCTAATAGTGTTGTGTTAACAAATGAACAGAAGGTATATTAAAATTATATACAGGGTGGTTTCGATCCGGTGGTACAACCGAAAAGCAGGTGAATCTACATGCAAAAATAAATAAAACAGAACGTATGAAAATTTTTTTCTAACCGCTCCATTTTCGAGAAAATCAAATTTCGGTTGTACCACTGGATCGAAACCACCCTATGTATTTTATAATGCAAAAATTTATTCATTATAGGTTTACGTAACAAAAAAAATAGATGATAATAAAAAATGTTGGACTGCTCTGCAGATAGATAAGATAGAATCTATTTCTTGTGGATTGCATGATGTAATAATGCTGTCAAAAACTTATTTCGGTATTTGGAACGAGACAGGATTAAACAAAACTTATATAAATTTTGTGGTTGGTAAGAGCTGGCATGTGTTAAAGCTAAAGTGACTAAATGAAATGAGTCAGAATAATTTTGTCAGGGCATATGGAAAAACTTTGATATGCAGTAAAGTATGTTCCGTTTTATTATTTATTTTTGTTTATGTAATTCTGCATTTTCAGAAAAAGTAGTCAGCGGTCAGAACCATTCATTATTGCTAACTTCAAATATGAATGTTTTTTGGTATGGCAATAATAATGATGGGCAGTTAGGTATACTTGACGCTGAGAACGACCATGCAATCGAACAGGCAAAGTATTACCAGTCAAATACATTTTTCATCTCGTGTCTTTGTAATAACTAATAGTTATTCCCGTTTAGGTCACATTCCCCAGAAATGCGAAGATAGTAGACATTGCAGCGGCTTATGTTGCAGATATAAGTATTGTGTTGGATGTAAATAATACAGTGTTTATATGGGGGCAATGTAGCGGCCATATAGTACCTGCGCCATTGGCATGTCAAGCGTCGAGTTTACACAATGCTATGGCAATTTTTGGAGGAGCAAATTGTATGCATGCACCGTTACGCATTCCCGATTTGGGGAAATCCGAGGAGAAGAATTTATTGGAATCAATCAAGCTTTCATTTGACGATCCTGTATGCACCTTTTTCCACGTTAGAAGGAATCGTTTCGAAGATAAATAATAACACTCGAATGCTCACTTGATTTTTATTACAGAATAGCTGTGATCTCATTTTAGAAGTAGAAGAAAAAGATATCCATGTTCAATCAAACGTATTAAAAATGCGGTCGATATATTTACAAACTTTGTTAAAGGATTGTTGGAGACAATCTGATGAAGGGTACGGCATACTGTTTTTTTTAATTATTGTCCGAATATTATTGCATCAATTTTTGTTTTGTAGGAAGATCAAAATAGAAGGATTTTCTTATGACGTATATAGAGCATTATTGTGGTATTTACATAGCGATCAATGTGTTTGTAATACCCCCATGGAAGCATTATGTATGTAAACTTTGCTACACCTTTAATTTATGTAGAAATCGGATTATTCAGCTATACTGAAAATAAGATACGTGTTTTATAGTGTTATATGAGGCGGCTGATGTACATATTCTACCTGGATTGAAAAACCGTTGTGCCCAATATTTTAAAGCGAAACTTGACGTTGCGAACGTATTGAAGATGTATGTTATTGCTGCTGAGAAAAACTTGAAGGTAAATTATATTTTTCGGTATTTTAGTTAGATTTGTATAATTATGTAAATCTTATAAACGCTTTTTCTTTTAGGAATTGTTGGATTATTCCTTAGATTTTATTCTTGCTAATATGACTGCTGTTGTTACATCATCAGGGTTTCCTGAATTTCCAAGCGAATATTGGAAGGCTATTTCAAGCGCAGCTGCGAAAAATAAAATGTTCAATTCATGACTAATTCAGTCCGTAAAAATACTTGGACACAAAGGAAATTTGGCTAATGATGTATCAGTGATAATTACGAACGAATAGGTTTAAATGTTTTTATTATTTATATTTGTTATATTTACAAATTTTGTATAGTTTAATCAACCTTCACGATTAAGAACGTGATATAAATGAATATAGTTCCTGTTCAATTATTCTATGGTAAAAGTACATTCAAATAGAACGCGTAGAGCAGACTTGACCTTCAGACGTGGGGTAATGGTAAAGAATTGCGGCCTCCTCACCGATTTGCATGAAACTTCGTGTAATGGTAAATTTTTGCATAAAAATAAGATCTGTAAAAGCCAAGAAGCGCGCTCTCGTCTAATTAAAAAGTTATTATGCGTTAAAATTTAGTTATAAAACCTGCCTTACCGGTAGCAAGAACGCTATCTGCACATGCGCACTGATGGCTGCGCGTGTGCTCTGAGGTCTGCGCATGCGCACGGACAAGTTTGCAGGTAAAGTGCGCGTATTTGAAATGAAATAATATTGAATTGGCGAAGGCTAGGTGTAGGCTAGGGCAAGGCTTCCCTTTCAAAATGTTTAAGAGTTTTGAATCAAACAATGGTTTGAGAGTAGGTTTGGGTTAGATTTCTGTTTTTCCCGAAGGGGAAAACTTCCAGCCAAATCTTACGTTTCGTATTATTTAAGGGCTGGGTGTAGGCTAGGCTCCCCTTTCATAATGTTGCACTTTGAGCAGTTAACATCTAACCCAAACCTACTCTCAAACCATAGTTTGATTGAAAACTCTTAAACTTATGAAAGGGGAGCCTAGCCTACACCCAGCCCTTAAATTATACGATAGGTAAGATTTGGCTGGAAGTTTTCCCGTTCGGGGAAAACAAAAATCTAATCCAAACCTCCTCTCAAACCATTGCTTGATTAAAAACGCTTAAACATTATGAAAGGGGAGCCTTTCCCACACCTAGCCTTCGCCAATTCAATATTATTTCATGTCAAATACGCGCACTTTACCTGCAAACTTGTCCGTGCGCATGCGCAGATCTCAGAGCGCATGCGCAGACATCAGTGCGCATGCACAGATAGCGTTCTTACTGCGGGTAAGGCAGGCTTGGGCAGGCTTTATAACTAAATTTAATAACTTTTTAATTAGACGACAGCGCGCTTTTTGGCTTTCACAGATCTTATTTTTAGGCAAAAATTGATGTTCCTGCAAAGTTTTATGCAAATCGGTGAGGAGGCCTTAAAAACTAAGTACCCTACTTCTTGCCTATAACTACAGAGGGCGCGGCAGTAGCTCCCGAGGCTTTCAAAACAAAAACACGCGAACTTATTCTACAATGTAACGAAAAAGTGCCAGCGAATTTCAATTGTTGAAGAGTTCAAGTATATTATTGCTGTTATATTTACTTCTCTACCAAAAAAAATGTCAAGAGAAGATATAAAATGTTGGCCAGTCCTTAATTTTTTAGAAGTCAATTCTCCATTGAACATCTCTATGGTTTATGTATTTGGTATGCTTCCATTATTTTATAAATGTATTATTTTATGGGAAGCTGCTACCATTCATTTTCTTGCAGCCCTGGTAACAGAGGCAGATGTACTGAAAAGATACATAACAAAATTGTGTTTTTAGGTTTGGGCAAAGAAGCTTTAATTGTCACACATGATGCAAAGGTATATGGCTTGGGTGCCAACGATTGTGGTTGCTTAGGAATTGGAGAAACTGGTAGTACAACGACACCCATAGAGATTCAACAACTTTCTGGTATATCGATAAAAACCTTTGCGGCTGGATCAGGTCCCCATGTATTGGCACTTACAAATCGGGGAACTGTAAGTGGATATACTTTTTCATGGAGGTAAACATAAATACGTAATACATTTGTTTCTTAATAGGTGTTTGGCTGGGGATCCAATCATAATGGGCAATTAGGGTTAACCAGCACTCTTCCGTCTGTTAATATTCCTGTCGAAATTAATGACCTCAAAACTGTTGGAGATATAAAAGAGATTGCATGTGGGCACTCTAATAGTGTTGTATTAACAAATGAACAGAAGGTATATTAGAATTATATATATTTTATAATGTAATAATGTCTTCAATTATCTATATTTACAAGGCAAAGATTTATTCGTTATAGATTTACGTAACACAAAAAAGAGATAGAAGTTCAAAATATTGGACTGCTCTGCAGATAGATGATATAGAATCTATTTCTTGTGAATTTGATGATGTAATAATGCTGTCAAAAACTTATTTCGGTATTTGGAACGAGAAAGGATTAAGTAAAACTAATATAGATTTTGTGGTTGGTAAGTGCTAGCATGTGTTAAAGCTAAAGTGACTAAATGAAATGAGTCAGATTGATTTTGGCAGAGCATATGAAAAAACTTTGATATGCAGTAAAGTATGTTCTGTTTTATTACTAATTTTTGTTTATGTAATTATGCTTCTTTCAGAAAAAGTAGTCAGTGGTCAGAACCATTCATTATTGCTAACTTGGGATATGAAGGTTTTTTCGTATGGCAAGAATTCTTTTGGGCAGTTAGGTATACTTGATGCTGAGAGCGACGATGCAATCGAACAGGCAAAGTATTACCAGTCAAATACATTTTTCATCTCATGTCTTTGTAATAACTAATAATTATTCCCGTTTAGGTCACATTCCCCAGAGAAGCGAAGATAGTAGACATTGCAGCGTCTCATGTTGCAAATATAAGTATTGCGTTAGATATAAATAATACAGTGTTTATATGGGGGCTATGTAGTGGCCAAATAATACCTGCGCCATTGGCATGTCAAGCATCAAGTTTACACAATGCTATGGCAATTTTTGGAGGAGCAAATTGTATGCATACACCGTTATGCATTTCTGACTTGGGGAAATCCCAGGAGAACAATTTATTGGAATCAATCAAGTTTTCATTTGACGATCCTGTATGCATTTTTTTTCACATTAGAAGACATCGTTTCGAGGATAAATAATGACACTCGCTCACTTGATTTTTATTTCAGAGTAGCTGTGATCTCATTTTAGAAGTAGAAGGAAAAGATATCCATGTTCATGCAAACGTATTAAAAATGCGGTCGATATATTTACAAACTTTGTTAAAGGATTGTTGGAGACAATCTGATAAAGGGTACGGGATAATTTTTTTTATTATTGTCCGAATATTATTGCATCAATTTTTGTTTTGTAGGAGGATCAAGATAGAAGGATTTTCTTATGACGTATATAGAACATTATTGTGGTATTTGCATAGCGATCAATGTGTTGTTAATACCCCCATGGAAGCATTATGTATGAAAACTTCGCTGCACCCTTAATTTAAGTAGAAATCGGATTATTCAGCTATTCTGAAAATAAGATACGTGTTTTATAGTGTTATATGAGGCGGCTGATGTACATATTCTACCTGGATTGAAAAACCGTTGTGCCCAATATTTTAAAGCGAAACTTGACGTTGCGAACGTATTGAAGATGTATGTTATTGCTGCTGAGAAAAACTTGAAGGTAAATTATATTTTTTGGTATTTTAGTTAGATTTGTATAATTATGTAAATCTTATAAACGCTTTTTCTTTTAGGAATTGCTGGATTATACCTTAGAGTTTATTCTTGCTAATATGACTGCTGTTGTTATATCATCAGGGTTCCCTGAATTTCCAAGCGAATATGCGAAGGATGTTTTAAGCGCAGCTGCGGAAAAAGAAATGTTCAAGTCATGACTAATTCAGTCCGTAAAAGTACTTGGACACAAAGGAAATTTGGCTAATGATGTATCAGATTTTATGATATGATTCATGATAATGAATCAGATATCATACATTACGAACGAATAGGTTTAAATGTTTTTATTATTCGTATTTCTTATATTTACAAATTTTGTATAGTTTAATCAACCTTCACGATTAAGAACGTGATAAAAATAAATATAGTTTATGTTCAATTATTCTATGGTAAAAGTACATTCACATACAACGTGTAGAGCAGGCTTGACCTTCAGACGTGGTTCATGTTTGTTCACTATCCCGCTCGTCTTGGTTACGAATGGGTATACGCAACGCAGTTCTGCATTATTCGTTCTCTTATTCTCTACCGGTAGAGAACAAGGTAATGGTACAGGGGGAAACCATCTGCGTCGATCCCTGGAGGACAGAACGGCAGAACTCACCACGCTGGTCGCCTCCCAATGAGTAGAGTACAGGCAAGAGTGGCTGGATGGCTAGTTGTAGACCAAAAGCAGAATGCGGTATCTAAACTCCGACGCGGTAACGTAAAATCTTGTAACGAACGGGGTCTGTTACGAAGAGGCAGACATTGCGAGTAAAGCACTTCCCTACCATACCTACCATAAGGAATCAAAAACCTGTAAATCCACCAAAATTAACGAATCCCACACCTTTGCCCCACAGAATCTTACATTCCGCGATACTGAACCACCACATCCTTTCACGCTTACCAGAGTTACATATTTGCTGTCAAATAACATCCTGTCAGGTAATTTCCCACGATTATTTTATCTGACCTCAAGCGCGTAAACATCTTATTACAACGTTTGTGGTTCTTAACAAACAGGTTATATGCTGACTGTAACATATATTTCTATTCAGCGATATGTTGTAAGTAAACCTCTTTAGATAAGAGCCTATTAGAAGCGTAAATTCAATTATTTCCTGCGTCATTTTACCATAGTACACTGCTGATGGCCAATTGATATTTCGGCAAGCAGGAACTATTATGAATGTTAAACTACTGACGAATCATTCGTATATCAGTTTTATTACGATATCCTCAATATATACAAGCAGTAATTTTTGTTGTTCGTATAATATGTACGTACCTACGAATTAATAATAATAATCAATAGTAGTATTTATTCATTAATTGTTATGCTTTATGTATATATGTATAGGTAATATTAGGTAATCGGTTTGTGTGCCGCTTGGAAATTGTACGCATGACATTTTCCCTCGGCCCCGCGAAACTGCAAACTAATTGCATCTGCTCGCGCAATTTTCGTGCTCCCTTCGTCTAGTGCCTCACTCCCTCGTGGCAGAGAGTCGCGCCGCATGCTCGTACCGTGGATGAATGAATTTTGCCATGATGGGACGATGACGCTGCAATGATTCGACGAATCATCGACCCCGCCAAAGGGAAGGCCTCGGCAAGAAAAACCGTCTTACAGCTGACTACTCTGGGCACTTATGCGCAGTTAGGTTGGTAGCGAGAACTCTATCCATGGGGCAACGTAAGAGCCTGATCTACTTAGCGAGGATCTGCCTTTTTTTTTTAATACTCGAATACAGCGCGTGCCTGGTTCTTTTCATTCCGCCTTTCGTTCAAATTTACTGCTTGCGCCGATCGTCCCTGTCATGCTCGCAGGCAAGAACGATCTCTCTCTCTCTCTCTCTCTCTCTCTCTCTCTCTCTCTCTCTCTCACTCTCATATCGGTCGACGATGAAACGAGTAATGCAGTTACGCGTGCAGTCGCTTCGGGATCGATCGTACCGAAAGAATCGTCAGTCAATACGACATTGAACGAGAAAACGCGACGCCTTCTATATAAAGATATGCCGTATTGATGCCGATCAGCTATTATCCAGCTAGGAATAATTAGTTTCTTTAGTTTAATTAGTTAGAGCGTATTTAGGCCTGCGGGCTACTTTTCCAGCTTACTCGCTGTGAATCCCATTGACAGAAGTAATAATAGTTCTCTCGAATTTGACAAATAAGGAAAGAAAGGTTTTGTCGACGGGAAAGCGCTACGATCTCTCACGATGACCGCTGCGCTTCTTTTACTCCCCACCCCAAATTCTTCTCACATCTACCACGCTGCGTGAACGCCGGTTTTCTAGTCGATCAACGAATCTGGCGGTTGATCGGTCCCGTTGTCATTCAACGATATCGACATCCTTACCCTCCCACTTGTCGCTATCGCTGATCAGGCAGTTCACGATCGTAGAACGCACCGAGAACGCGAGCTCAAGGCAAAACATGAAATCAAGGACTAATCGCGAGATGTGAATGATTATGGTTTAACGATGATTTCCCTTGAAACTTCCAGTTGACGTACCTCGCATCACGCTGATCAATGACGGCGTTAAACTGTTGCGAATATCAAACCGGCGTTCCGAGCCATCTTTACCCATTATTATTGTACATTAAATTACATACACAGAGCCACATTTACTTGCGCGATCGTGGATCCCCTCCCCTCCCTCCACCCCCCCCCCCCCCCCCCCCCCCTGTCCTTCCTCGCTTCTTTCCTTCTCCCCGTATCTGAACCGGTCGATTCGAGTCTGACCTAATGAGAGTAAGACCGATGCAAAATCTTTACTGCCACGATCGTCCGCCTTCTCTTTACCTCCTTCGGCCACGAATCCACTCTCCCTTCGGTAGCAGTTTAGAGTCCTTTACGCGGACTTCCGGCGAATCCGGATTCGGGCAGAGAGCGCTGTACCCGGCCAACGTGTGAACGCTCGCGAGACTCGATTGCGGTCGAAGGGAGGAAGGAACGGCGATCTCGCGAGAGAGGAAGGACATCCTTCCGCAGCGTCGCTCACATCATTCATTCGACTACGAAGAGACTCGGCCGACAGAAAGGTGTTCCGGTTCGGTGCCCGAGACAGTCACTGTGCTTAACTCGGTCGCCGGCACCACGTTTCTTCGTGTCTCGACCGTCGATCGGCAGCCCGAACGAAAGCTCAGACGAAAGCTCGGACGAAAGCTCGGACGAAAGCTTGAACGGAACGCTTTCATCGGCTCGCACGGGATGAAGTTCGTGTCGCTCGTGTTCTAATCGAATCTCGTCGCGGCGACGGACGAGAAGCGGGCCCGGACACTCTCGAGGAGAACAGACGAACGGAATGCTGGCCGAGGGAAGCGATCGGGGCAATTCCGTGTAGCGACAGTAGTCGGCCAGGTTCGCTTCGTCCAGTAAAAAATGTGATCGGCGAGTGTGGATTCGATCGGTCGGCTTAGTTTGCGCGGCTAAGTAGCTGCGGATGACAAAGGGAATGATTGACGCGGAATGAAGGAGAGAATGGACGCTGGGGTGCAAGGGAGGTTGAGGGAAGGGAATCAGTAGGGAGATTGGGAAAATTGGAGGGACTGTTATCGGTTGGGAGTGCGCCTATACTGATATATACTCAGCCGCATCGGGATGTCGATTTTCTTCAAGTTTCTCCGAGTAGGACGAACAAGGGGTCTCCGTGGAGTAGACGAGGTCGATGGCTGGATACTCGGGATAGGGGGAGATTATTTGGTCAGCACCGGCTGCTACGCTACGCCGTCATTGGCTACCGAATTCAGATAAGTGTTCAGACATCGGGGTCATACTTCTGCGGGACTCGCCTTGCCTGCGGAATGCTCCTGAGAACTTATTTATTCGCGCCCCCGAATTCTCCTTCCGCGCCGTGGAACCAGATTCAGGGTGTCCGGGATAGAGCTCTCCGCCCGGAACAGAGGGAACTGACGAACGAATTCGCGATCGATTCGAACATGATTGCAATTTTGCATTCGATCGGACCGGTCAGACTGAATACCGTGCGATCGTTATTCAAGATGAGATTGACGGCCGGCCAGCCGGTGGAGACGATGCCGTGATGTCGTCCTAACGAGTTCGGCAAGGCGGGCGACGAGATTCGATCATTCCTACAGCGAGAATGCCTCAATGCCTTTCGGTCGTTTCGCCCCGCTGCCGAACGGCACGGCTGAGAATCCTTCCCGCTGATCGCTTCTAGATCGACGCTGCATCCCGGTTCGGCTACACCCTCACCGTCCGATCCGTCCTCGCCCCGCTTCCCGCCCCCGTCGTTCACTCGCTTCCATCCCATTCTCGCCGATTCGCTCACACCGTGTGACTCGCTCGCTCGCTCGTGAACATTGAACATTCTTTATATATTTTATTTTCGTGAGCCGCATTGATGCGCATGACAAAGTTTTATATGTACAAACACACGACGGTTACCGACTAATAATATATCTATACACGCTACGTATGTATATATGTATATATACGTATTTATATATATAGTATGTATAATGTTATTATACATAACGCATTGGAATCATCGCAGTGTGTTTAACGCGGCAAGGTAGATACATATACATACATATCCGTCACTTTCTCTCTCTGTCTCTCACACTCATACACTCCGAATCTTTCGCTTTTCTCTCTTGGCCCATCACTGCCGTACCGCCCTTCCTTCGTCAAACGATACACCTGGCTATGCCATCCTCATCATTCCTGCCTCCGTTGCTGTTCACCATTATCGATGATCGGAAATGGATCGTACGTCCCGTTCAACCTACGGTCACAATAATGAATGATTTCGAGGCGACCGCACCACCTTCCTCTCTCCTCTTTCGTCAGTTCTCTTTTTTCAATACTTCGAAAAGTGTTACGCTCCATGAATAAGATTTCGTACCGTATTTTGAAGATATGTTTCGGGAGAAGTTTGCGATAGAATAGTGCGACAATTGCCAAATATCGTCAGCGACGCGAATTTCGTCGAAATCTGTATCGCTTTCCTTCGTATAACGTCTATTATCCTCTACTATCATCTCACTCACTTACTCTGTCTCTCATTCTCTCTCACATTCGCCCCCCATCCCCCCCCAACCCCACCGGTCTCTTCGCGTCCGAGTAAGAAGCGTTCCTATATCTCGTTTAACAGTAATAACGCTACCTTATTGTTGCGAGTTTACGATTAGCTTAGTAATTTTACCGACTTTGAATGTGCGACGCACCGTCAGTGGGGAGAGAAGTGGTCGGGTAATCGGTGAGTAATCGGTGAGTAATCGTCGATGAGTAGCTAGGAACGTGGGAAGAGGCTGGTTGTGCGCAATGCACCTTCTTCGAGTGCCGAGAGCGTGCTCGTCGAAGCAAGCACCATCGGCATAAAATTTACGCCGACGGATTACGCGGCCGTGTGCACGCTTAATTCCTTAATTCGATCGATAGCCAATAATGGCAATCGAAGCCTTTCCAAATTTTGACCAGCCGCTCAATCGCTGTCGACTCAGAGTCGATGGAAGGTAACTACTTAACAAACCGATGCCGTTCCTTTCGAGCACCAAACAAATCGTCCCTGTGAACGTTCACGCGGAGACGAATAATTTCGAGTGAACGACGAAACATTGAAATTCGGCGAGCCATTAGCGTTATTACGTTCGAATCTGGGCTCACACACGCAAACGCACGCGCGCACGCTATCGTACATTCGTACAGACATTTTCTTTCTCTCTCTCTCTCTCTCTCTCTCTGCCTCTCGCTCTCTTTCTCTCACGAATTGTCAGAAAGTATGTGTCGACGGGCGCGAGGTTGACATTCTCGCGGTAGACACGCCGAGGCGTGAGTGGGACAGATGGAACGAGGTCAGAACGTCACGAATCACGGCTGGAAGCGCGATATCCTCGAAAGAAGGATACCCCGGAGTGCTAATGGCTCGAAGCTAATGCGGCCTATCGTGACCGCTGGCAATAAAAAGTCTCACCTCTCGTCGCGGTTATGTTTCGGGAATTCTCGACGGGGGGGGGGAATGGCATTTGGCGCGAGAGCGGGAGGACGTAAAGGGGGGCAAAATCAGAGAGAGGATATGGGCGACACGGGGCAAAGGGTGGAGATGGAGGGGTGGGGAAAGATGTTCCGGTGGAGGATATAACTGTACGCGGACGTATCGTAAGTGTAAGGCTAAGCGTAAGACAAACGGGAACTAAGCGTGCGTGGCCTGAGGTATGCAACATTGGGACTCGATGTAGGCTGAAAGACGAAGGGAGGGGGAAGTTGACGCGAATGGAAGATCCGACGTGCGAGGCGGAGAGTAGTTCGAACGACCAGCTGTTTTTTGTTCGGCCACTCTCGAAATTGGACGTAAGTGTCAAGCGTTCGCGTTCCCGACCTGCGTCGCTTCGTTTCGGGCGTAGAGACGGCGATGCCACTGTTCTTTCTCGCAAGACCGCGCGCCTCTGACCTGTCTGGTTTCGACAAGTGTTCGACGACAGGCGCTCTCGCACGCGACTTTTGCCCGATTCCGAAAGGAATAGCGTACGGCCATGGACGTTTAACGTTCGCGGAGCGACCGAATCATTCGAGCAGTCTGTTCGATTAGGAACCGATGCGGGATCATCGCGATAACAGGTCAGGTCGCCGATGATTTCCGAGCGTCTACAATCAGGAGCGTGCTTTCAGCGTGCACTTTTAGGATAGTTTTCACTGACGGCCGAACGCATTGCCAGAAGATTGCCGTCTCTTGAGAGTGTCGATGATCGTCAACGACGTTGTGTCGCGATGGCATTCAAATTGGGCGCGCACGTCAAGGCGGAGGGAGTGAGACAGAGATATTCCGAAGAGAAAACGCTATTATCGTTAGACTATTATCAAATGGAGAGACATGATCCTCGGATGAATCATCGAGCAATACAACTATGTACATTATGCACGGCGCCTCACCCCTACTTATAGTAATCGGTATTATAAATTAAAGTTAGTAGGACTATCGATAGTAGTATCAACAATAGTAGTTAGAGTAGTAATGGTAGTAATAGCAGCTGTTACATCTGCTAAAGTGTACTTCGTCCATGTACGTATCCCCCGTCGTTGATAACGATTCGGAAGAGACGGTTGTAAAGTGAAGAAGATAGAGGGAGAATAAAAGAAAGACAAATGTGGAGAGATGGTAAGAAATGGCATAAAGCGCGATGGCGAGAAAAAAAGGGGTGGGCGGGGGAGAGGAAGAGTTAGAACAGAGATGGAGGGAGGGAGAAAAACGCGCAATTTAGACAGACTTCGTCGCTTTCAATATTATCCGTCTTCGCCTCTTTCGCTTTCTTCCCTGGACGAACGTCTTGCGGGATCTTGGAACTCTCTCAATTCGGCTGGCCTTGACTTTTGCCGGGTCGACCTCGTCCCTCTCTCTCTCTCTCTCTCTCTCTCTCTCTCTCTCTCTCTGCCGAGCGAAACACCGCCGTCACACGCGATTGTTCCGCAGCGCTCGTGCTTTTTCGGATCATTAAGCGATGCTACGGTAAACTTCGCTTCGCGGGTCCCATCTGCGCCCCGTTCGATCGGCCAGTAATTTCGATCCGCGGACATATTCGGCCGAGGCGATGGAAGGTACGGGGCATCGATCGCTCGGAAAGCGAACTTTCAGCGATCGTCCGTCTGCAACCTTAGCCGTGAATAATATCCGACTCCCTTGAATTCACTTCGAATCTTATGAACGACCGTCTCATCTTTCACGTTAATCTCTGGCATGGCTGAGGAAGAGGAAGAGGAAGAGAGAGAGAGAGAGAGAGAGAGAGAGAGAGAGAGAGAGAGAAAGAGAGAGAGAGAGAAAGAGAGAGACGGAGAGAGGAGGGCAGAATGGGTGAGAAGAAAGCTGATCACTTCACGCACTGCGTCCGATTGCGATTTTTAGCCGCTCGATGAATTGTTGATCAGGGGTGGATCGTACGAGGACACTCGGAGCGCCGATACGGTCACGCGAATCTTTTCTCGCCCGACGAACTCCTCACTGCGCATCCCTGGCCCATACAGGCTCGCTTTGCCAGGGCGGAGATCCTCGGCCATTAATTATCGGCGCGCGAGTCGGGCCGCGAGCTCCTTTTATTAGGCGTCGCTTCGCCGACGCTCGACCGGGCTCCTAAATGCGGACGACTTGCGTCTGAAACATTAAGGTGCGACCTTCGTCGACAGCCACGCAGGGGTGTGGCCGAACATCGGGTACGCGAGCCTGCGGGATCGATGACGTCCGAAGATGATCTCGCGAGCCTCAGAGTGGGACCATCTTTCACCGTGTGCTGGCTCTGATCCGGATCTTGATCTCGATCTTGATCTCGACGTGGCAGCTGAAGGATCGACGAGAAGTGACAAGGTACGCAGCTTACGAGACCGAATTGGCGGAAGACTTGCGCTGGGAATGCGCAGAGACGAATCGGGGACGAAGCTTGAAGGAATGAACTACCCTGTCGCTTGGGTCTCATTCGTTCGTCTGATGAGGCTTTCTTCCTGGCAGAGCAGCGAAAGAAAATCGCCGTCGGCCACATTGATGATTCTGTTCGCGGCCGCGAAACTGAATTTACCGGCCTGATTAACGCTAGGACTACCGACGATTTTGATTCGTATTATCCTTTAAGTCGCCCAAACGATACAAGCCAGTGAGTTTGAACTTACGGAACGGACAACAATTAACTTACCTCACTGACCGCTAAAAATATTTAAACAAATAAAATGTTTCATGAGAGATAATATTAACACAGGTTCAGACCTGTTATTCCGACTGGTCGGTAGTTCTAGGGTCAATTGGTCGAACTAGTTCGGCTTCATGGCGCGAAATTTCACGTCGCATTCCACTGCTTGATTCCCGTCCGTCAATTCGGAGTCCTAGGTACGTCGTTTCGCGTTGTTAAAATAATCTGCACGCGCGTGGATGAGGAGAGGGACGAAGAGGTAGCGAGAGTCGAGAAGGAACAAAGACGCGAGAGAAATTCCTGGTTCCGGTAAATGACCTTCGCTCCGGAAGTAACTGTCCCGCCAGATCATCTACTTGGGCGCTTTAAGGTGATCGACGTCATTCGGAAGATCCGATCCAATTCTCCTTCGCAGCAATTTCGCTCGAAGGCCCTGCGACGCGTAGATCGATCGAGCGTGACATTTCATGCCCGACGAAATACGGAGTCGTACCACTTGCCGGCTTCTTCACGCTTCGTTCCGTTATTGTCTTTAGGTCCACGAGACTCGTGACAGTTAGGGGCCAATGCCACTGATTCGATAATATGGCCGAAGCTAACGGGGAATCTGCAACTTGTTCGTTGCGATGTTCGGTTGGAATTAGAGTAAGAAAAAAGATTAATCGAGAAGAAAATCAGCATTGAAACGGTAATAATCGACATTGACGCAAAACGAAAGAGTTGTAGGTATCGGAACGCTGTCGACAGGTCGGAAGGCGCGAGCGGAAAGAAAACAAATCGGGTCGATCGTTGAATGGAATTTATAGGACGAGAGCTGGGACCCGTCTGCGTCGCGGCTGAAAAAAAGGAAGTAGGACTAACCCCGTACGTCACCTGAGGATATAGGCGGCGGATTTACTTCCGGTATTCCGTCGTGACCCAGTGACACGTGAAATAGTACGTTGCACGCTCGCACGCGAGAGTGGCGCAATTTTGAAGAGAGAGCGAGTGAGTGAGAGAGAGAGATGAACGGAAATCCGAATCCATAAAATTTCGTCCAGCCGACCGTAATTTTCCATTCTCTCGCGAATCCCCCTCTTTCTCTCTGTCCCACTCCTCTCTCACCCCCGCTTTCTAAATCTAACGGCAGATAGACGAGCGCGATTGATATCCCGCAGGCGAAAAACTAAAGCCCGTACTTCCGTCAATTTTGCGAAAATCGCCCGCGAGATGAAACAAAGCTCGCTCGTCCAGGAATTACGCCGAGCAATTCGGACAAAAAGTCGGACGGCGCGATCCACTTTCCGACCAATCCGATGCAACCGCGTCATGGACATCAACTTCAACCGACCCCAACCTATCTCTCACACTTACACCCTTATACTCCACCGAGTTCCCTGAAATTCGCCCTTCGAGGAAAGACCAGTTTCATTTTACACCCTCTACATTCCCTTTTAACACTGCAAACACCGATCCGTGCATCTGTCCACCGTAGTCGAAATATTTTTAAGTTTCCACTCCGGCGAGGTTGACGAACGATTGATCAGCCTCTATCCACACATTAAAACGTCATGGACCAACTTGCGTCACGCCAATTTGAACAGAAACGCGTACGGGAATCCTGAGTTGTTCCGGCGCCAGTCCCGAGCGAGTGGCGAACGTCTCACAAAAATGACGAAGCGGCTCGTTTCACGGCGCAGATCGTTTCTCCCAAATTTCACGCACCCTTCTGCCCCACCGCGGTGGGCAATTTGCCCGCTCGGCCTGTTCGCTGACACGTGCTCGCGACGTCAATCGGCCTCCCGCATCGACTATTCCAGACGCGTGTGCTCGTAATGTGAATCCGTTCAGTCAGCCGCGTGACCATACTGAATGCGATTTGCAACGCTATCGACGAGGGCCGATATTCCGCGTCAGAGGATGTGCACGATGTTCTCCGTCCGAGAGTCCGGGATGCATTATTCGCGGAAAATTGACGGACGTCACGCTGTTGCACAGTCGGAACTCCGACGCCGAAGCGCGGAATGGAACGTTTTTTCGACAAGATTCGTTTAAGTTCGCACAGCAGGTTCTTTAAAGTACCAAGGACCTGGGTCCGAGTGGACAGGGTCGTCTCATCAAGTTGACAGTTGCATTTTGTACGTTCGAAGAAGGTATCGATTCCACTTGTTTCTCAGAAGCTTTAGTTTGGAACGTCTGGAGTCTTAATTTAGTATGTCGATGACTAAGTGGTCGGTAGTTTTGTTAATTTGAGAATATGACGGTGAAAGTTCGCGTACATCGTTCAGTTTGCCTCGGTGCGGAATTGCGGTGAATTTTTTGCTGGGAACGGAATTAAATAGCCAGGTGCATTCGCAATGGACGCTTCAGTCTGTTTAATTTTTCCTGACCGAGGGTGCCGGTCGACTTGCATCTCTCAAGGCCAGAGAACCGATACTCTTTGAACTGCAACTTAACCTGATGCGACTGTCGAACACTTCGAAGCTTTGCACCGCATTGCCGATCTTACTTCAAGTCTTACAGTATCCAGTGACGTCGTATCTTCATCATTCTTCAATCATCATCGACAACTTACTTCTCACAAGAAATAGCGCGCGTAACCGCGTTCAAAGACTGACAGAAACCGCAACAAGCGGAATACCATATTTCGCGACCCAACGAATGCTTTAAGTCGCGCTCGCCTTCTTAAACGTTCCTTTTGTACGTTCGCCGACCGCGATGTTTCGATTATTCGCGGAAACGCGCAGCGCCACGCACTCGGCGTTAGAATATCCCACCAGTTCCAATTCGATAATGCTCTTGCGCGCATGTTGCCGCATTACAGCCGGCGATGTTATTAAATTGAATGGAAGGCCGGTGCAATCGAAATTAATTTACATGCCCGCTACTCGCCCGAGTGCCGGCCTGCGCCCGCTATCGATTCGATAAACACCCTCGCTTATTTACCCGCACCTTTCTTCATTTCCCCTACCGTTGAAACGCGCGCCGCGGCTTTAAGCGGCCGAGAGAGCGCGGCCGGCAGGCGAACGATTATACCGGGCGACGATATCCATTCTCACCGAGATGCCGCAGATCGAATTTCCCGCAAGAGAGCGGAGGAATCTCCTCCTCGCTGAAAGCCGAAACCTCCGCTTGAACGACGCCAACGGTTCTCGGCGCCCTTTAAGCCCCCGATGCGGATGAAACGATATTAATTCGTGCACAGGCGGAATGAATGGTGCACGGTAACGATGTACCCTACGTGCCGAATCGATAATGGCCGCGCGCGCAAAGAGCATCGAGCAGCTCCGCTCACCATTTCGGTCGGTCGGTCGAACTTTTTCTCCTCCCCGCGAGATTCCTTCCTCCTCACCCCCCCCCCCCCCCCCCCGGAACACCCTCCCCCCTTACGCCGGCAAGCCGGCGACCAAGCGGCATTTGGCGAGAAGGTTAATTCGCCCTGCACCGGCCCCGAGGTTGTATGAATAATGGCGAGCGCCGTTAAGGACGTCGTCGAGGGCCTCCTACTGGCTCAACGGCGTTTAAGTCTCCGCAATTTGTTCGAATGCAATCGACTGCAGTGGCTGCGGCGCATTGCAAACATGCGCACGTATCGGCGGTCGTCGGGGCATATAGATCGAATTGCGGGCTCGCATTACGGTGCCCGTGTGTGCGGACCGTGTCCAGGACGTGGGACTGTGCCGAACAGGCGGAGGAAGAGTCAGACCAGCAACTGATTTCCCACCCCTCACTCTCTCTCTCTCTCTCTCTCTCTCTCTCTATCCGCCTCTCCTACTCTTTCGCTCTCTTCGTCGCTTGCTTCCTTTCCTTTTCGACCCTTACTTCTTCGTAACTTCTCTCTGTCTTTCTCTCTCGTTTTAAATTTGTTGTCTCACTCCGCGGCACTCGCAGTGCTTGAGCAACCGAGTATTGGAAAATTGAACGAAGGAAATTGCGCCGTAAAGATGGATGACGAATTGAATTTACGAGATTTTTCCGGATTTATTCAGATCGGCGGGAGAAACAGTCGCGGCGCTGGGGAAGCATAATTTTGCGGTGCATCGGATAGAATTATAGAAACGCTTCATCGGGACGATGCGGCCCGCTCGAAATGGGATCGGATGATCGAATGAGCAAGGTGTTCGAAGGGACGATCGAGTCCGCGGTTACGGTGTCGAGGTGGGATTCGTCGTCGCGACGCCGGAATTCGGGGGACGCGAAGTTGCCGAGACACGGCGGAGTCCCGAACGTCCTGCCTGTCCGTAAAACAGCCCCGCGGTGTGACCCACATTGCTGGCACGCAGTAAAAGGGTATAACGGCTTCGCTCGCTCAGCTATGGCGCGCACGGCCGCGATCAGATTTCATCTTTCAGATAAAGGAACGTCTAACGTCGCCGCTCGCGGCTGGCTCGCATTAACGGCGAACGCACACAGTCTACTCTCGCACAGCGCTGACACGGCCGAACCCACGCTGACGTATCGTTCCAATTCCAGCGACATCGGCAAACTTGAATATTTTCCTCTCACTCGTCCCGAGCTTCACCTACGAAGCACTCGGGCCAACATTCCTACGACGTTTACCTTACCGTAGAGCGCTCAGGTGCACACCTTCGTTCGCCGCGACGTTCGACTTCTGCATTTGGATCTTAGACACAGCCAGCGAACGATATTATCTACGGTACGCCTCGCGATGACGGATCTTACGTCGAGCGCATAAAGCGTCCGCGGCCGCTTTTCATCGCGACGATCTCGTGATGTCGCCGGGCCGAGCAACATGGCCGACTCGTACGTCGCCGGACATGAAGAACAGTCGAGCATTGATCGACTCCGAAGACTATTAGCACGCTCCAAATTCCATCCGCTAGCAGGCCAACTACTCTACCGTACGAGTCGACGATCCCCCCCCTCGAACCGCCCGCAATCTTTGCGTCCCGCGAGCGAACGAACGGCTTCTGGGAATCGTCGATTACCCGACCCGCTCCACCGATGAAATGTTAATGACGCGCGATCCGAGACGAACGCGTCCGCCTTACGTTTGCGCCCGTTCATTATTCAGACGCATTTCGTTTGTACGCTCGGGCTATAGTGGGAGCGGAGGAGGGACGAAGAGGCGGCAGGATCGAGTCGCGAGACGATCTCACGTCCGACCCGAAAGGATGTCGACGAGTCGCAGCGTTCGCCTTAACGAGAACTGAGAGCTCGTTATCGGGTCGGATTAGCGATCGGCGGGAGAAGAAGTCGCGGCGGTTGGTCCGCATGACGCACGCGTTCGGCTCGTTTCCCGACGGAGCTCCGAAGTACCTCGAGAAGATATCCAGGAGGTCAGAAAAAAGAGGAAAAGCGGCGGGGGGGGGGGGGGGAGAGGCAAAGCCTATGGAGCGTCAGGGTGCCGAGGTTAAGGCTTTCGGGAAGTTTATCGTTTACCGTCGCATCGACCGAAGAAGGAAAGGTACCTCGGGACAGCGGCGACGATTCAATTTGACGATGAGGCACGCGAGAAACCTGCCGTCGACGGACTCGCAGCGAATCCGCCACGGCCACACATCCGGCGCGCTCTCGTCGAACGTCGAAAGTCCTACAAAAAAATTGTCACAGCTCATTGATACCCCGACTACGCGTCTAAAGTAGAAGGTTCTCAGACTCCCCCCCTCCCCGCTACGTCCCTCCCCCGTCCTCGTGGCGCCCTTTTCCCACCACCGCTCCACCGTCAATCTCCATTCCTCCCCCCCTCCTCCCCCATGTCGGCCACGCAAGCCGAAAGGACGCATACACACGAGGTCATCCGGCCTCTCAGCAAAAGCAGCGCACGCACTCTCGCACACCCGCAACACCGGCCACGCATACACGGTCGCACGCCCTCACTTCCTCTCCCCCAATATCCGCCTCTCGCCACTTTCGTCGTCGTCGTCGTCACCATCGTTGCAGTTCCTGGATGCTTGACCCGCCCGTTCGGTCGGCGAGAGCACGAGGATCCTCTCCGTCGGCCACACCGCTGATTGATATGTCTGTCCGTCCGTTTCTCTCCCGCAGCCATCGAACGTCTCGGCTATCCGTATCGTACGCTACTTCTCGTTCTCGCGCGCTTCCGGCTTGAACCCTACGACCTTGACGCTCCTGGCCGCCGCGAGCGACCGAGCGTCCCGGTCCTCTCCTTCCCCCGGCGCGACCTTGAAGCCTCCAACGCGGGCGAGTGCTTCTCGTCGCTCGATCCTCCACCGATCCCACACCCGATCCTCCGCTCTCCGCCGATCTCTCGATCCCTGGGCCCGTCCTCTCGATCACTCGTCGATGCCCGCGTACCCCGAGCTGCGCCTTCCTCATCCGGCGACCATTGGGGCGAGGACGGCTTGGCCAAGAGCCGGCGCGAGCTAGACGAAGCCTCTCGCGTCCTGATTCGGCACCAGTGCTCGTCCTGGCAGCCAGAGCATCGTCTGCGAGAGCAGCGGACCTGCCACCATGGCGCTAAGCGACACCAGCAGCTGGAATGTCAGGCTCGAGCGTCGGGACGCGTTGTCGCTCGCGCCGCTGCACGTGTCCTTGGAGCTCATGTCGAGTTTCGCTGTAACAGAGGAAATCGATCTTACACACTGCAGCTTTCGTTCGGTGTAGGGTAAGGTTGCTCAAGTCGTACCCCCTAAGAAAAAACCTGCATAACAATGAGTATTTAGCAAATATGTAAAAACTATATTTGCTATCCGATTCTAGGGTGAATATTGTTTCTCTTTATTAGAACAAATCTAAAAAATCTTTATGTTGTCATACAAATTAATCTAAATTAAGAAAAAGTTGCAAAGGTACGATTTACGAAACCAGTGTCCTAAGTCGTACCACCTATCGCTTAAGTCGTTCCTACCTAAAAATACAATTATTAGGTATTTATTTAGAATAAATTCATTAAGAATGGTCATTTTATTAAGAATTAAGATTCAATAACAAAAAAAAAATTCAATAATGAGTTAATGTTCATTATGCACAGGTACCACATACATATTTAAAAAATTTTTTTTTTAACTCCTGCGCATAGATCGTGCACCCATGTATTACATTTCAAGCACCGAATCATATTTTTCTTTCGATCTTCTGCACAAAGGCAACAAAACCACAGGTACGACTAAGGGCACTACGTAAGTCGTCACTAAAATTAACATAACTTCACACTGATTGATCGTAATGCATGTTAGTTTTGCTCAAATGATTCTACAATAGTTACAAAACCTACAGCACCATCTGCGGAGCTCCAAAAACAATAAATCTTACAAGATTAACTATCACAGATATGTCGAATATTATACGAAAACAGCGACAAACATATTAATAAGAATATCTCTTAGCAAAAAGCGTGACAAATCACAATAAAACGTTGAGACTACATCTAGTACCATCTACATCCTAACGTGGCACCACTACAGCTGTAACAACCATAACACCTGAAATACAGCACAGGTACGACTTAAGCACTGGTACGACTTGAGCAACCTTACCCTAAGTCGTTCGGCTTATGATTGCATTCGTATTCTTAGTTACGAGACTTTTGTAAGGCGTGGGGCTGTGTGTTCTGGGGGTGGGAAAGGTATACAAATCGTTGAGGAGAAGTGGGAGGGAGGGTACAATTTTCGTCGACAAATTGTTCCTTTCGTAGGTTCCAGATAGCCCCGATCAGATTAGAGGCTTTAATGGCAACCGTGAACGCGACTAAAATGCCTGATCGTTCGAGGGGCATGTTCGAGTTAGACCGCAGGCAGACGAAGGGGGGGCTGAAAGAGGAGGAAGAAAGCGAACTCGCCTATTTACGCGCGAGCCTGTGCGCGTATGAATTTTGTGCCCGGACGCGCGAGTGGTGGTGCGGAGTCGAGGACACGAAGTCACGAGCGTGTAGCCACCTCAGACGTATGCATATGCATGGGAGTAATGCGGAATACTAATGAATGACCTTCCGAGTAATTGCTGCCTGATATTCTGGATCGTCCGCGTCCATTTCCCCCGATAGTTCCCTAACAAGAGGGTGGAATGCCGTCGTTTACGACTCGGGCCTATGTCCGACATCAGTTTCGGAGGATGACGGAAACATTCGCTTCCGGTCGCTTTCTTTGAACATTCTTCAACAATTTTGCGCGTTGTACCTCAGCAGTGATCTCGGAGTGAATGAACCGCATTCCATTCTACTGTCGCATACGTTGCAATTCGGCACTGTCCGCTTTAAGGTCGAGTGCCCTTTGACTAAGAACTTGAGTAAAGGGTGGTGCGAATAAGAAGAGATCGCAATGCATAAGAACGATCCGACGCGTGACAATTAGGAGGAGCTCGCGAGACGTGACTCGATAAATCCGGCACCACGGCCGATTAATATACCATTACGATACCCAGCACGTGTGCGTCCCGCATATCGGACGAACGGCAAGTGGCCGTCCGATAAAAGTGATCGCGCCAGCGCGAAATTATTCGATCAGATCGGCCGGACCGTGGCCGGCGCACAAAACTATGCGGTGAGACGCGCTTAATTATTGACCCCGACCGCAAACCTTCGCTCGCGTCCAAATTCCATTTCATGCGAAACGGAATAACACAGCTGGACGACGTGCAAATTTAAAGCCCCGTCCGATGCGAGCCACGAATTCGTCAGCGTGGAGATAATAAATTAATAACGTCCGCCGTACGTCACGAAACATCGCTCGCAACAGTCGGACGTTACTTCCGGGCGAGAGCAATCTGCTAATTCACTCGTAACGCTCGTTCGAATCAAGTTCACCGCGGCTACCTACTGTCCCTTCACCCTTCAGTGCCGTCACTTAAATTCGCCCACCGAACAGCCACTTTTCCGTCCACGTCTAATTCGAGGTATACAGTATTTAGTGGCAATTACCGAATAGCACGTCTAACTCGGAGTAATACGATCAGGCGCGTGTAAACGGTGGCCACGGACTGTCAGCATGGGGCAAGGGGTAGTTTCAGACTAATACGTGAGATCCTTGTCGGGACTTGTCCGCGTCCGTCAATTCGCGCGAATTAATCTCGCGTCGTAGGACGATAAGCGAAAGGGTCGAAGGAGGATTGGAAGGGGTGGATACACGCGAGAATCACTCGCCGGGTTGATAATGCAAATTGCACGCAACGAAGAATTCATTTAACCCTCATGAAGGGCCACTCGCGTGAAATTCTCGAAACGGACGTACGTAACCTGGACGGTAGGCAGACATGCGCGTATTCGTGCACGAGTGTACCTACGAACCTGCGAGTCACACGATGTCTATATACGGACGTGTACGTGGACGTCGGCGAGTCGGATTAAAACGTTGCCGGGCAATTACGATTACGATCGCCCCGTTCTCGGGACTCGCGAGCTAATTACGTGCCGTCGGGCATTATCGTCCGACGTTCGGCACTTTTCCTCCGCGACCCCCTTCGTCGTTTTCGTGCTCGCGATGCGGAGGGTAATTGGATGTGCTTTATGAGATTTAATACGGTAATGGCACGTCACGGGGGAAGGCAGTTTTTAAACTGCGTTTTTCGGCGGCCCGGACCTTTGAGATCGCACACATGCCTGGCCTGGCGATCGTAAACGGTAAAAGTACGCTTTACGCCGCGAATAAAGCGACCGGATGCGAGCACATTTCCGATGCAACGGTAACGCTGTTTGCATGATTATTGTACGCAATAATTATGGACTGCGGGAATTACAGGCAAACTCGAAGGTCGCTGAACGTGCGGTGCGGCGACGTACCGCGAGCGAGTATTATTTATTCGGTCAGAAATAGTTACCGTGTAAAGAGTACGGTGGCTGCGTCGGTTCGGAAGCTCGCGCGGTTCGCAATGTCGTCGGGGCAACTTTATTCCCAGTTGTCCCGTAACAACTTCACGGCTTACCTATACGGGAATTTAATCCGATCGGCTCGTATCCGCGAAATATCCGCGAGATTTTTCCACGACCTCCGCCTTCGCCTCCCCTCGGCCACGGCCGAAGTCGGCCGGCATGATTGCACGCCGCACGATAAGGGGCTAATACCGATATCGGGGACGGAGGTAAGCCGCTCCGGGGGTAGCTTTCATCGGGATTATCAGATTATTTACAAGGCGGCTCCCGATATGCCGAACACACCCTCGCGATCCGTCATCGTATTTCGATAACGTTCAAAATTATACCGATCCATATACCAATCGTCTCTGACGAAAGAGGCCTAGCTACGCGAGGGTAGCAAACTTTCAATCGGCACATCGTCAGATTTTGCGCTTTCAACTTGACCCGACTATTCTCCCTCGCTAATCGTACGAATGGGTCGAACGACGTACCGTAGACAACGCCAGTTGGACAGATGGAAAATTCATGGTCGGTCATCGATCGCCAATATTTAACGATCGCCAACAGTAGCTGTCCTTCCATCCGCGCGTTCATGGATCCCGACCGTAATTCGACCCAAATCGACAAACATTAATTATCCGGCGAGCGGCGGTGCGACCGACGTCGACACGGCAAACGTTTTCGCTCGATTCGCCTTGCAAATTTGCCGTTCGCCGTAAAACCGGCGGAAAACTGGCGGCAAACTCTCCGAAAACATGGGAAAACGTGCGTAAAGCGCGTATCGCGTCCGCTGCGCGCGCTGCACGGTCAGTGATCGTTAACTCTATCCGATCCTGGTGTCCCTATCGATCCGCGCCTCGATTCGACCCGATGGCCGACAAGTGTCGGACTTGTTTGCGGAGCAAATTTATGGCCCACGCTTTTTGACGCATCGCGCACCGCGGGCTAGTTTGTTATTCGTCCGCGTTGACGTGTGCATCCGTCAGGATCGCGTTCGCGGTGCGCGTCCTGCGTCCGATGTATATTTAGATTATCCGCAGGTTGCGCCCGTTACCGCGCCGACTGCCGTGTCAGCCACATGTGGCGGACAGAGCCCGGCTGTCCCCGGGGGAGTTGCGGTGGAATGTACGCTTGTTCTGTTAACGTGATTGCGGTATAATTAATAACCTCGCCGGCGAAGAATTCCGCCTGCCGATCGGATGAGTGGCCGGAGGCGAAGAACGTAAGGTGCAGTGGAGTAAATCCGTACACGGGGCAAATCCGCGCTAGGCCTTCGTTTATTCGAATATACGTTGTATTGTACCAACTGTAAGGTAGCAATCTTCTTTTGATTAGTATTCGATGGTTTGGATAGTATTCAACATAGGTGACCGCCATGTATTCTGTGATTCCCCCGTTTAACTCGTTCGACAAAGTTCGTATTACTAATATGAAATTCGGTTTAGCCTATAATATAAGGATATAAGATTCAAACATTTTTAAACAGGTTGGGCGGTTTTGCCCCAGTTCCGGGGCAAGTCCGCCCTAGCACCACTGCTTTTAATTTTTTAAGAAAGTCATAAGTTTCAGAAGATATTTTTAATCCAAATTAATGCAACTTAAAGAATAAGCCATGCGCTAAATAAAAACTCTAAGATTATTAGGTTTTAGTGGAATAAATAGAAAATACTTCAGTTTAAAGTAAAGTTTACAATTTCTGGGTCGGTTTTACCCTACACCTTACTCAAGACGGGGCCTGCTACTGTTTGTTGACTGTGGATTGAAAGATCGCGGGGGAGACAACGGTGTGTAAGGGTTGATTTACGCTGCCTAAAGTCTAAATGCATCGTTTCGGACGCGCATACGGCAAGCTTTCTAAACAAAAAGTTCTGGCCGGTTTCAGGTGAAAATATATGTGTATATTTCGTTGGCACATGTTCAATTCTGGCACACTATATTTGCGCAACTGCGTACATCCAATATAAATGTGGTTACCTATATTGCGTTCCGATGTACCGTGCGTTATTCCCATGTGCCCGATATATTATGCGCGTTACCTTTAGTGCATTTCAGTGTATAACGCCTGCCACTCCATTCATGCTCGAAGCTGAGCTTCAATCGTACGCGATCTCGTGCACGCGTGAACTTGCATTTTTCCACCGACGTTTCCGAACGGTTGGTACGAAAAATTGAGCGAGTCACTTCCGCAAGCAACTTCCCTCGCGGCAGCCAAACCTGCACGGAAAACTTTTCCGACTCCCAAGCGCTACATCCTTCCTCAATGTCACCCACAACAAGGTATAGTAGGCACGCGTGAGCAGTATGCGTGGTCCTACTAATCCAAATACGCGCTCTTTCATAGGAACTTTCATGTGCTCCGGAAAGCGTGCAGCTTGCCGCATACACGACGAGGGACATAAAACGGCTGGCGTTTAATCGCGAACCCGAGCACAGAATATGCGTGCGTGCGTGCGTACGTGCGTGCGAGCGCGCGGACGAGTAACAAATCCGCGCACGCACACTGTGGCCAGGTCGGAGGAGACGCAGGCATCGATCGACCCTGCCGGGCGGCCAGTTTCCACCCCCACCCCCTATGCCTCCTTTACCCTGTTCCCATCCCGCGCATTCGTTTCGTTCCAGGGCATCGCGATCAAAATCCACCTTTCCGCCTCGTTCCCACCTCCTTTGCCGCCTCTTTGCCGAGCTTTGTTTCGTCGCTCGCCCTCGACTCACCCGCTCCAAACCCTCCCCATCCTTCCTTCCACCCTTCCTTCCACCCTCTCTTCCCTTCTACCCGTTCCCTACGACACGAGCAGCCCTTTCTTTTCCCACCGATAGCCTCTCCTCCCTTTCTCAGCGGCCCTTTCCCTTTTCTCCGCTCGAACCTTATCACTGTTTTGTTCCCGAGGCCCGCGCGTCCAATAAAACTTAGCGCCACCCCGCGGATCGGCCGGTTCGGGAGGTCCCTGCTTTATCGACCGCCGCCAGTGTTACTGCCACCTCGTCACTTCCCGCTCACCCCCTCCCCCAGAACCTACCCGTTCCTCTCTGATAGCCGGCTTTATCCCTTGTGTCCTATTGCGAACGACTATGTTTCCCGCGCCCCTCTTTTTACCCCCCGACGCTCGCTCGCCGCTTTCGGCGCGTACGTGTACACCTTTGCGAACGTGATCGTGCGTGGATGGCGGTTAACCCCTTTCTTGCCCGTCTCGCGGCTGGCTCTGTTGCTTCCGAAGTTTACGATCTTCTCCCCGCCGAGCTTCGTCGTTACCGTACGTCGTTAGTTTACGCTCCGTTTCCCGACGCGTTCGGGATATCTTGCGGGGGATGAGGGGGGTGGATAACGTATCGCGCAACGGACCCAGCGTCCCGTTTCGCAGCGCTCTTAATTGCCACTCGTTCGATTCGCAGTTAAGCATGTCGCCAGGTACGTACCCCCCCACCCGCCAAGCCCTCTCTCATCCCTTTCGCAACTTTAACGCGCGTCACCGAGCCGATGCGCGGCGTGCAATTTTACGGTCGCGCGACGCGCTCGTTTTTAATGAAACGCGCCTCCTCGTCCAGCGTCCTGCTACACGGCATGTGTACATATATAGTATATGTATATGTATGTACGACGATGTCTATATTTACGGCGCACATATGTATTGTCAAGGAGAAGGCCGTCAGAGGCGAGGGCCGAGCGCGTAATAAAGACGATCGTCCGTTGCGGATTCTGCGGGAGAATTCTGCGAGAGAATTCTAGCGACACCTCGAACGACATCGTCTCATCGGAACTCGAAGTAATTTCACCCAGATTCGAAGAGGTTCCGCGATCCACCCGAATCTCATCGCAGGTCGCGCACTTTAATTTAAAATTGCGCATCGTGCGGTTAGAAACTTTTTGGACCATGCGCGCGCAGCTGTCATTTTTCGCGCAGCCCAGCGCCAATCGGAATATTCCTGTGCCACGGGGCGCCAGCGGGCACCGACACGGCCCTGGCCGCGGCCGTCGGTCTCTGTCGCTTCTTTTTTCACGGAATAATTTCGAAGCGACACTCGAATTGCCACCGGCAAATTGCGGACGCGCCGGGGAGAGATTTCGATTGTGCGCCGGTGCCGATTCCATTTCCGAAAACAATGCCGGCTTCGCCCCGCTCGACGATCGGGGCTTTTTTCGTTGCTCGGCAGCAGGAAAAATTGCGCTACGCCGCCGTCGAGAGAGAGAGAGAGGGGGGGGGGGGGGAGGACGGGGGGGGGCTGAGGGGTGGACGACGCGAGAGGGTGGGGCGTTGGCATTCTCTCGAGGGTGTGCGGCGACTGTCGGCGAGAGATGCATTGAGGCAGCCGCAGCTTCTGGAAAATCGGGACCGGAGAGTGACGATTGTACCCGAAACTTTGTGCACCGCTTAAATTTCGTGCCTTCGGTCAATCTCGGGGAACAATGTGCGGCCCGAGGCTGGCGAACAATGAGCGGCCACCGATATTTGATCCAACGATCGGCGATACTGCTTTGACGCAGTTTTTAACCTCCACTTTTGGTTGAAACTTTATCCGACGCGAAAGAGTAGGCGAAGAATTTCTATTAACGGCCATTGTTTATTGTTATTTTGCGCTGGGATATTAGACGATGCGGAGTAGGTATTTTCGTGACAAGCTGAAACTTGCAGCGAAACAGGATGTAAAACTTTGGGACATTACGTAGCTGTGACGCGTAATCCGTGCAACATTTTCGTTCTCTCTCTCTCTCTCTCTCTCTCTCTCTCTCTCATGGGGTGCCTATTCTTACCCGCGTCTTGACGCCAGGCGAGCAGTGGAGCAAGCGGAATGACGATGTTCCCCTATTTGGCAGGGTGCGGATGCGAATGGCACTTGGCCGAATGCGCGGTTCGCTCTCCGACTAACAAGGGTCAATTATGACGATCGTTTCGCCGGCAAGCGCGCCAGTTTCTCCCCATTCACCCCTTTGCGGAGGATCGCTCCGGCCAACGATGCTCCCTTCACTAAAACCAAGAGTGGGGTTCATTCGGCCCTCAGCCCTGCCACCCTTCCAGCAGTGCCATTGGCTCAAGAGTGTGACGTGAACGTCGGCAAGTTTCCATTTTTCACCCCTAGAACAGCCGAGAGCTACTCTCCTCTGCCGGTGCAGTTAGCTACCCTTTAAATTGCAATGCAAACTCTTCACTCTCTCTCCCCCTCTCTCTCTCTCTCTCTCTCTCTCTCTCATCCGTTCGTCTCCTTCTCTTTCCTACGCGCGCGTCACTCCGTTCTGCTTCTCACTCTCTCTTCTACCATCCGTTCGTCTCTCTCTCTCTCTCTCTCTCTGTACGTTGATCTCTGTCTTGCGCTCCCTTTTTCCACGCTCCCGTTTTTTCGTTTCACACTTCTCTCTCTCTCCTCCTCTGTCGCCCGGTGCCCTCTTTCCTTCCTCTCACGACCTCCTTCCACCCCTCTGCCACGCTAACCTCTCACTCCTTCACGCCTTCGCGCTCTCTTTAAAGCGCGAAGAAAGAGCGTCGGGCAGGAGAGGCTTTTTAAAGAGAAGGCCGAGGATCCTATTCCGCGAATCGTCGCGATCCCTCTTGGCCTTTCATTAGCAAACTCCACGCACGGAAGCTAATCGTCGATGGTCTCTCAGGCAATTCATCCTCCTGAGTCGTCTTCTCACCAGCCAAGACTCCGTCAAACTACCCCCAACCGTTGACACTCGTTCAACGGCCACGTCAAGAAGGTGCACAGAAACGCTGATAACAGTCTGACGATCGAATTTCGGAGTCCTTCGAGCGCAATAAGAATGAACGTAAACCTAGTTTGCACGTATTGAGCAGACACTCTGACCTTTGCCGTCGAATGCGCAATAATTGTTGCGCGGAAGCGTCGGAGTCCGCCGTCCCGTGACGTTATCGAAATGAGAGAAACTGCGTGCCGGATGGGGGTTGTCGGGGCGCAATTAAGGGGCCTCCGAGGGGGATGAAAGTGGCGGGATTGAGGGGAGGGGCCCGGTTAACGAGCCTGCCGCGCGCGGCAAATATTATTAGCGGATCTAATTAATCGTCGATGAGTCGAAGGAAGTTCTCCTAACGAGTGCCGTCGAGGAGAGCGCCATCGTCGGCGGACGTTCGATCATCCGTCGAAGATGTCGAGGGAAATTGCCGGGAGGAATGGCGTTTCAATCGACACCGTCTTTTCGACACACTCGAACGCGCCATTTTCCGCGATAAAGCAAATCTTTCGTTCTTTGGCGCGACAACGTTGGAGCTATCGGCGACTTCGAGTAGTTAAAAGGTTTTTAATGCCTCGCACTGCGAGAAAGTTTCATTCGAATGAGATCCGTTAAGTTAAATTGCCGTGCCAAACTGTCAATTCTGCCCTCGATTCGGAGCGAGGGCGGGGATCGTAACGTTCGTTAACTTTTCGCCCTTCGAGCGATCATCGGCAACTTTGTCCGACGAAGAGCTAAGTTTGGCGCAATCTTCGGGGCGGAAAGAGTGGAGGCTCATGAGCGGACGCGCTCGACAAATTCGCCATTATAAAGTCCGGCAACGTCGGCGCGACTGCCGGGAGGGGGTTGAAGGGGCTGAAAAATTCGCCGCGGAAATTGAAGAATCTCGTTTGGCGAAAAAGCAACGGCTCCGTCGACGGCGAGGAGTTTCGTCGATCGAGATGTTTCACAGGGCCATTAATCGCGAGTTGCAGAAGATCGAGAGAGGGGGAGTGGGTTGTAGAAGGGTGCGAGAGGGTTGGAAGTGGGTGGAAGAGGGTGGCGAACGGTTGCGCGGTCCTTTTTGCAATCGAACGTCGGATTTCCTCTTTCGCCGCTTTGGATGACGAGATTCATCCGAACCAATCCGAACGAAGTAATCCGAGGCTCTCGGCCGTCCAAGTTCTTTATCGGGATGGCCGGGAATGCCGGGGAAAACGCCACCGCGATCGATCGCTCAGAAAGCCAAGAGCAGAAAGAAAGGGGGGGGGGGGGGGATAGAGAAGTTAAGAGAGCGAGACTCGATGCGTTTTCACGGGCGCCGATTTCAAAAACGATTGAAGAACTCTTTGACAGTCCGAGCATGAACGGTCATCATCTACGTCGTCCGATTAATTTATCTCAAGCTGGGAAGAATCCACACAATATAAATGCACAGCCTGCGAATCATTCCGTACATCGATAATGCAGAGACCTAATTTCTGTTAACAGTCCACCGTCTGCATTTCCGATCATCTAGCTTCCTTTCCAATTTCTTCTTTTGTCTCTGCGGCGTGATCGGAGTTTAAAGTCCGCCGATCCAGGAAGAGCGGTAAGAAGTGCAGAGGCCGCTTTGAACGTCGGCGAAATATTTTCACTTAATCACCCTGGAGGGTAATCGTCGCCGGATATTGGCGCGCAGAAGTCGGGGCGAGCGGTTGGAATTTTTGTCGACGGAATCTCGGAGACGGGATAATCGCTCGGACCACTTTCCGTGATCGCCTCTTAAAGTGAGAACGAACTACGACCCCTTCGCACTTCCACTTTGCCTATCCTTTCAGAACGGCCACTGTTCCGCCCTTCGGCCGCGATAAAGATACTTTAGCATTGTCAGAGTCGGTCACATGAAGGAAGAGAGAGAATGAGGGGGGGAGCGCGCGCGAGAGAGAGGGAGAGAGAGAGAGAGAGAGAGAGAGAGAGAGAGAGAGAGAGAAAGCGAGGTGGTAGAATTAAAACGTAATGAATTTTCCAACGGGTTCATTAACATAAAAGGTTATGAACAGAATAACTATGGAAATTGAATCTAGGACAGAAAATTTCACTGTCGTTGATGAATACGGTGTAATATTATGCGTAAAATGTAATAATTGGTACATCTTCTTTAAGTATATTAATGTTAAACATTGGTACAGGTTTCCGAGACGTCAAGTTATGGACAGCTATATTAGAGTTTGAATTGGTAATTTGTGTAATTTGAAAAATTGGTAATGTTGGTCGGTGCTGCAGCGAGAGAATGAAGACTGCGTCACGCGGCTGTGTTTTGAAATCGGTGAACAGAGGACATCTACTGCACGAGGAAATTGCACGCACAGTTGGTCAAGGTACCAGACAGTCATTCTCACGGCTCGGCAATCATTATTATTATCCACTGTTTACCCTTCTACGCGTCAACGCGCTAACGGCTCGTTTAGTCGCGTCATCGTAAACCAAATTGCACGCTACCTACGTTTCGCTCCCAGCAAATCTGTAGCGATTGAAACAATATCACTTTACACACTTCCGCCCGAAAAAAACGTTCACTCAAAAGTGAAGAGCAGAATTTCCATTAATATAAATTGAAGTCAGAAAATCATTGTGTCAATTTAATTTCCGTTAAACTAATTCATTGGTCATTAATATTGATAAATTGTGCGGTATATGCAATTTTCCAATTGCTCTGTCCGTAAACGTCGGTAATACCGAGAATTTGGCGGAGAGCTAACGAGATTAATGGCTGGCGGTGCTTCTGTCGGAAGAATGTAAAAAGTCAACGGACCAGCGGCAAAGCAAATTGATCCAGCGTTGTCCGCCGAGGGTCCTCCCCACGAGAGATCACCTAACGACGCCCGTAAGGGAGTGATGTTCTCACACGCTATAATCATCGGCAGTCATTATCACCGTCCCCAGTTTGTCCTTCCCCATGGGTGACAGACGGCCCGGTATATTTACCGTCATTACGCCCGTCGACAGCCAGCGGCCTGTCTGGCGGTGCGTTTGCGACTCAAGACTTGGCCTCACGTTCGACCGACCCGACAACCTCGCGAGATTAATTCCACTCCGGCTGCCAGTCTCACCTCCAACCTCCGACGTTCATTTAAATGAGTCCGACGATACGACGAGCCGTTCGAACGGGTCACGACTACGCACGTACGAATGATCTGGCCATCGATCGTATGTACTCGTACGTCGTTCGTATGTACTCGTACGTCGATCAATTGTACACGTACGTCGATCGTATGTACTCGTACGTCGATCATATGTACACGAACGTCGATCGTATGTACTCGTACGTCGATCATATGTACTCGTACGCCGATCGTATATACTCGTACGTCGATTGTACGCAGATGCATGTGTAGAGTAGATGAAGAGTGAAGGTACAGGTAGTCCTAAACACGATATCCTGTAACACGGTTTCGCTATAACACGATTTATAAATTGTGGAAATCCTCTTACAACACAGCATCCTATAGCACGGTTCTCCTCTAATGCGATAAGAAAATTGCGAAAACCTTAGTACGACATCGTACTCCAAGAGTTTGCGTCGAACCGCGATATTTTTAAGGCTTAATTTATTTTTTAAGAGATATTTTAGATATTTATTTCTTTAGCAGTAAAGATATGACATGGATCGTTTTTTAAAAAGAGAAAAAGTATCTCATACTGGAAAAAGTCTTAATTCAAACAAAGCAACAGTCAGGGTACAATTTTTGTTCTTTTCTTCGTTTTGTGTTATACGTACATTTATATTTTTATTCAAAATTAAGTTGCTTATATGGAAACACGACAAAATGTCTGTTTTTTATAAGATTTCGTCACGTAACCCCCCTTTTTGTATTAACCCTGCGTCTCGTACAACACGGTTTCACACAGCACGGCGTTTCCTGGGAACCCATCTACCGTGTTACAGGAGGGTTACCTGTATATCAAAATTCGATCCAGGCAAATTATTCGTTCCTCCGTAAAACTACTGAACTCATGACCGGATTACGCAAGATCGTCGAGGCATCCTGAAGAATGCCGTTACATTATCCTGCAGAGCTTCGGATTTAAACTCCGGCCCGAACTCGTTACGTGTCAAGTTTGCCATCGTCGAGCCGCGCGTCCGGCGCTAAAGTCGGAACTTTCGACGCAAGGAGAGGCAAACGTCCTTCCGCTTTGCTCCGATTCTCTCGGTCAGTGTCTGACGGGAGGGGTAGGGGAAGGAGGGGGCAGGATAGGATTGAGAAAACGCACGTGTCCGACGGCAGTCGAGACGGCCGGAGTAGCGCGGGTTCTCACACGTAGTAACATGCGACAGTCATTATCGCCGTCCCCTATTTGGCCTTCCTTCCCTGCCGCGACGGATAATCGGCCCTGCTCATTGTCATTATTCGTAGCGCGATTCGTAGCACATTCGTGGCGGCGCGGGGCCGGCAACCGAGCGAAGAGCCCTCCTTAAGATAAATGCTTCCCGATCGGATGCGGGAATTGCGCCCTCTGCCTAACGATCGAGACCGTCTCGAGGAATCGACGCCGTGAATTTTCCCTCCCCCCTCCGATCGATCCGGGGATTACGCGGAAATGGAACCACCTCGGGCCCTTCCCCGACGATCACCCGGTGTAATTTATAAACTGTCACGCTCGGATAGCCGACGCTTCGCCGCGAGATTGAATGATTGTACGATCGTGAAACATTGTGAAAAAGGGGAAGGGCACAGCCGAATAAGATGGTCAAGAGTGACCCTAAACCGATTGAAATTACTGAATGAGCCATTTGAGTGCTTGGACAAAAAAGGCGCGTTTGTGTGAAATATCAATTTTGTATCTCGTTCGTGGGGTATGAGAAAGTAAAATGTTTGGTAATGACGTGCATGCGGCAATTATGTATACATTGCATACAAGACATGTGCACGCATATTACATATTAAAATCTTAACTAAAATGGTGAATCCTTTGACAGTAAAGTATAATATGTCGGTGGGCGGTCAATGGAGGGTACTTATATACTACTTGCTATAATTTGAGCCAACTTAAAGAGGATCACACGTTTGAAATACTTAGAAAACGGTTTCATTTGATTTCTGCGTTGTTTTATGTAGACCAACGAGACTTCTTGCGTACTTTGACATTACTTCGTATCATTTTACACTATTTTACCTCACTTCACATTACTACATGTCATTATTATGGATTATTTGTGCTATTTTTAGGGTTTTGGGGGGTAAAGGAGTAATACAACTCTCATTCAATACACGTTTGACCGGCTTACCATTATAATACGACATTGGGTGATCAAGAAAGTGTACCTTGGTCTAAATCACACCTATTTAAAGACAGTAGAACCATTCCAATGGCTTTTATGGGATTTTGCTTTACAAAGGCCCATGTTAGCTCTATTTTTAAGCATGTTTGGCTGACTTATGCTTATAATATGGCATTGAGCGACTAATGGAGGATACTTTGGGATCATATGAATCTATCTAAACGTGATACTACCATAAAAATGGGCAAAAAGGCCATAGTCCGGACACAAAGTTGAAAATTCCGACAAATATTTCTTTTTTATAAACTATCGAATGACTCATTCGAAATTTCAATCGGTTAAGGGGCACTTTCGAACATTTTATTCGGCAACGGCCTTTACAGACGCGCGAGTCGTTTCGCGAAGCTGCGTCTCCGAATCTCAGTTGTACGGGACGGGTTGAAGCCGATCCCAGATAAGGAGTAGGAAAACAGTGGGTCGAGCTGCACTTCGCCGATTTCCGAACGGAATCACGTCGTAGAGTGCCGCGATCGAGTGCGACCCGCCGCCGGTGAGGACTCTCTTCAAAGGAGGATGAAGATCGTCGGGCTTTCCGGGCGGGGCAATCGAATTAAGCCGAAGCCGTCGAGTCCGCCGACAAACGATCGAACCCACGTACGCGCGTCGAGAATCGTAAAGAGGGCAGGAGTTAACTAACTTTCATCGCGGTCTCACGCGCCACGCGGTTCGATCCATCGTTCCCGTCGCAAACTGATCAATTTTCATCGTCCTTCGTCATTCGCTCCCGTACCAGCGTCTCTTTACTCATTTTCGAAAGCTCTACTCTTCCAGTTCCGTGCGAACAAATAGGCGTCCTCGTCGAGCGCAGACCTGAACTATTTGATCCGACAGCAGGGCACAGGGCGTGTGCCAACAAGAGGAGCAAATGATCATTAGTCTGATTGACCTAAACCTTCGAAAAAGGCTCCCGCTCGAAATGCCGGGTTCGTTATCTTCGACTGACGAACGTGCGAGGATGTGCGCGCGTGTGTCGGTGTGCACGCTGAACGCGCGAACGAGAAGATTCTCCGGCACGGAAACGGACCTCGACCACGTCAAGTGGCTTTCGATCAGTCTCGTTCACGCCGCTTACACCGGCTGGAAATGAACTTAACCGCTTCTACGTTCTGGCTCTTTCGGGATCGATCGCCTTTATTACTACTGGTATCTCGATTTCCGTGCCGTTTAGCTCCGTACGTTTTCGGCCTGATTCAACAATAATCCCCGAAGCGTGCCGTACGCCCTGTACAGCGGAACAACGTCAAAGTCGAGCGAATATATCGACTGAATTCGCCTCGGTATAGGGCGCAATGTTTTCGAGAAGGACAGGGTGTGCATGTCCTAGGGAACTTAAAGAACTCTGGCGGAAAATGGATTCGAGGGAAATGATTCTCGTCGTCCGTTTGTTTCCCTGAATCCCCCGGCGACGTGAAAGCTCACGTGTCTCTCGCGATGGCAGATATGAAAAGAGAGTAAAAGCGGCAGTATGGGAGGACCGCGGAGGAATCAAGTTGTGGATAACGATTGTTTTATCCCCCGGACCGACGTGAAACCGATAAGACTCTCCCCTACGACTCTCGCATCTGATAGAATTCTCACCCAAGCGAAATATCATTCCGTGGCGTTATAGGGTGGACTTTGTGTATCGCGTTGCAATCCGATCGAGCCCCCGTAAGGGACAAATATCATTTTCGAACTGGCTCTGACGGCCATCCCTGTCCCATATGTAATCTGAACGGATTCTCGTATGGGTCCGGTTTGCTCAGCTAGATGTTTCCTGCGGATCCTCGTTTGAATTGCTTTGACGGAAAGAGACAGAGACAGAGCGAAAGAGAGAGCGAGAGAGAGAGAGAGAGAGAGAGAGAGAGAGAGAAAGAGCTACCTGACTATTTGCACTGACGCGAAACGTTACACGACAGTGGGACAGTCCCGTGCGCTTTGCAGAATTCTTTTGAGAATCCTTACCTGACCCCCGTACAGCGTCGAAACTTTATTCACGTATTTGCCTGCTCCGCGCTGACTCGAGGCCGGCTTTTTGCGCTCCCTTTTTTGTGCCTCCTTGCCGGGGAGGGGAATAATTGAAAGCCCCGGCGCAGAGCGAGGCGGGCAAAATGATTCTGCGGCGTCGGTGGAAAATTTTCATGAAATCCTTATGAAGTCGTGCGCGCGCGCGCGCGTGCGCGAGCGGCTTCCACGGCAGTCGCGGTTAATGCATGTTTCCAATGGGATTCGATGTTGGCTCGGTGTCAACGGCAGTTCGGCATAGATCGCAGCCGGGACGTCCAATCCAAACGAGCATTCGCTCCTGTTGTGACGTCACGTGCAGCGGACAACGGGATTGGGGGGTGTGCGCGATGCGGTGAGCCCGTAGTTACGTCAGCGGGACGGTTCGCGTAAATTTCGATCGTAAACGTTAACGATAATGACGCGCTTCCCGCCGATATCCTGACCGGTGCCCTCCTCGTCGACCGAACGTCTCACGGTGCGTCCGTTTCGTTCCACTTGTACGCCACTTCCTATTCGCGATTGCCGGGAAGACGACGTTACGCGAGGCAATAAGACGGGAATCCAATAAAATCCCACGAAACTAAGACGCACTTCGGCGCCGAATCGGCCGCTGTCGGTAAACTTGTTTGTCAGGCAGAAGATACGCCCGGAGTGGGATCGCTTCTCGGAAAAAGAGGAATATTAAATTTAACGGAGAATGAAAAAAATTGTGAGGTTGGAGGCGGGCGAGGTCGTAAAGCTGGCCGAGAAGGAGAGCTGAAATTGACTGGCCAGCGTCGACTTTAACGCGAAACTACGCGCTGTCAGTCGGTTAGGGACGCTACGCGCTCGCGGCTACGCCAATGGGACGCCGTGTAAACGGACCATTAGTGCTCGTGACAACGACACGTCCACATGCTCTCTCCTGTCTACCTTAACCGCCGTGCGGTTAGCCTTTCAAAGCCCACCGACGTAATTATAAAGCAATGCGCCCGCTCTGACGTTGTTCTATTTACGGCGTTCGATGCGCACCAGACAAGAGAATTGTGCATTTGCCATATCGCGGCTTTGGCGTATCAGCTGCCGGCTCTCGGTCTATCGCGCGAGGGATAATTCCGCTGATAGCGGAACGTTTCGTCGGCTTTGTCAGATCTTACTCGGCGACGGTCAGTCTCGAGCTGCGAAACTGGCGGACTTTTTATCCGCGCATTCCCGGTAACAATTAATCGGTCAGAAAATCTGGCCGGCGTCCGCTCTAAGTCACGCCCACCCTCTTGGACGAGGACAACGAGGGAAGCGATTCCTTCGGCGGGTAACACGAGATTTTATGAAATATTGTCAAGGAATTTGTGACGTCAGCGCGGAGTATAGCGTCGTAAGTCGCGAGAGCGCGCGCGCGCTGCTTGTGTTCGCTAGGTTAGAGCGGTTAGAGTGGGGAGGGAAGGGACGACGGGGCTGCGGGGGGGAGTGGGCAGCGAAGGTGAGGGGTAGGTTGGAGAGGGCTGAAGGAGAGGCCGAGACATAAAACGTATTTAACGTTTGCGCGGCCGTACCCACTCGTCCCGCTTTGGTCGAGCGGCATTTTAATGGTCAGCCGTTTTCCCGCGGCCACTTGCAACAGGGGTTGTAGGTCTCTTTAATATCCTTTTATAGTCGAAGTTTATATCTCCCGGTCCACATCGGCGGTTTTACATCGAGTCCAGGGTCGGTCATCGCGTCGGCGTACGGTTTTGCCGGACTTTCGCCGGGGGGCTCAAACTTCGCTGCGGCGACCTTTTACCGCAATTCCCTCGTCTTTCAGCCCTTCTCCTGCCTCCCACCCCTCTCTTCTCTAACCCCGTCGATCCCCTCTCGCCTCGCTCATTTTCCACCCGACGATGTGCCGTTTCGTCCAGACGAGAAGAGCAAACGAGCCGTGTTGGCGCGCTCTTAACTGTCCATGTCAACGTTCGTCCTGCCGTTCGCTCCTTTATCGACTTGTACCGGGATTATTTTTTTTTTTTTTGCGCCCTCCACCCTCCGCTACTAAAGGGTTACGGATGACGGACGACGTCGATAAAGGAAGAGAGCGCGCGCGACGGTAAGTTCGAGAGCGCAACGTTCGCGACGGAAAGTTTCGCGATCTTCTTTGTCGCTCCCAGTCGATGATAAGCGTTATATTTTTCGCCGACCGACCGTACGGGAATTCTGTGCGGCTCGCAGGCGCAATACGGCCAGCTTCATTATCATTTCCGGACAGCAGGGCGTTCGCGGACAATAATCGGATTTGCATAACGGGCCGGGGGGCAATTCCAAGGAAGCGGATTAACTTTTCTGCTAAGCGCATCGGGCGCCGTTTTGTCGGCGAAATCGCCGTCAGAGAAGGGGGGGGGGGGGGGGGGGAGACAAAACTTGGGAAAATCGCGGAAAATCCGCGGGGCCTCACGCTCGTCGAATCCGAGAGCCGACGGAGAATTTAATTCGCGGAATCTGAAAATGCATCAGACGCAGCGTGCGAGTATCTTTGGTAAGGGTTGGAAAAAAAATTTTGGTCCGAATTAGTTCAATGGACAGGTCGGATATTCGATGACCTTACAGTTTTCGCGATCGGATATCGATCGAGCAATTTATCGCCGATGCCGACATATTGTCAGGAGCTCGTTTCCGGGATCCGGCTATAAATTGCGACGTTACGTTGGAAGAACATTAGGCCCGGCCGTGGCCGCGGATTACGTTGGATCGTGGAAAAGAAGTGAGTCGCACGAACCGATTTCGAAAACTTACAGCGCAAATTCCTGTCAAAAGAATATTTATACGCGAGGCGTGTCTTCGACCTCTACCCTCCCCCCGTCTTCCCTCCTGCAATTTATCAGTATTCGAGAAAACAAGGAGATTAAAATCTTCGGTCCCTTGTTACGATAACGTAAAACTCCAGCTTTCGATTAAAGTAGAATTTCGAAAGCTGATAAACCGCATGAAATATGACGGTCTTACGTCAGGTGCCATTTGCAGTGCACGTTGCCGTCTACGATATTTACTCGGCGGTCCCTGCTCGCGATTTGCCGGGATATTTCTCGTGACGTTCATTTTTTGGTACTTCGATCCAGGTAGATGAATGCTCTCGCGTTTGATCCGCACGAGAGGCATGCGTGGGTCGTTCCGTCAGGAAGTTGAGAAACGCGTCGGGGCAGGTCGAAGGGACGTTCGGAATTCTCCATCTAAGAAGGCAATTTCGCATCCCATTGACCTTAAGTCGGCCATTAATCGAGGGTGCTTACCGCGCCTACTACTTCGGCTTCCGCTTCGACCTCGCGGATGGGAAGAAATGGCCGCGGGCCAACGAGATAACGCGTACATACGATATTATCTGTTTCGTACTTCCCGTACCGTCCCGACCAATGAGAATCTCCCGCTTCCGCTGTCCTTTTACGGCCACTCCCGACTTCCGCCGGATTCCGGCGCCCGCTACGAGGGCAGTTTCAATTTTCCCTTTTTATTCTTCCGTCGACGACGTCCTCCACTCCCGCTGATTTAAAAGTATTCTTTAGCGTTATAAGACGCGGAATTTCGAGCAACGTGCACTGTCGATGCGAGAGGGTATTTTTCTGTACTCGTTGCGAACGAACGATTCGATGTTGGCGGATGCAAGAGTATGTGACGGTCGGTATAAATCGTGTACGGCATGTATGCGCACGAAACGAGTGGAAAGCAGTGCCATATTCTCATTTGCGTGGGAACACAAAGGGGACGCGGACGGGGCGGAACGATATCTCGCTGACGATATGAGCAACGACCCTCTTGCCGCTTGTTTTCCCTGCCGCGGAAAAATTCCGCGACAACGTAAACCTTTGTGATTGCATTCAATTCCCTTCTTCCTTATCCGACTGTGCGTGCCGCTCTCCTCTGATAACGAGGACGTTCCGCCGAGTCGAAAGTATTCGTGTCTCCCCAGGCTCGAAATTATAAAAATGCGCGATGCCACAAAATTCCGCAGAATCCTGGCTGCCCTCGCTGTCTTCCGCTTCCACGATTTTTATATATCAGCCTTATCTTCGTTCAAGGCAAGTTTGGCCGAGGGCTCGAGTCGAGAGAGTTTGCGGCTGAATCGAACCTTTAAATCGAGAAGACTTCCGCTTCCGGTTTCCGGCCGACAGCTGATTCCTCCTTACCTCCCTACAGTCCCAAACGTTTTCGCTATTTCTTCGTTCATTTCCTCCTCACCCTTCTTCAGCTGCGACTCAAAGGGGTAGCTTCGTAGGACATATACGAAGTGATAAGGTATTGTTCCCGACCTGCGACCGTGTCCAGCAAATCGAATGACCGACCCTCATATTCAGTACACTTTACCTCTCTACCTCCCTACCTTACGACCTCGCAACCTCACACCGCATTTTCCATCCATAAAGACTGCAATCCACCCTTTCCCTTTCACCTAACACCGACCAGCCTAATTAAACTTTCCTTCCGACAACCATGTCCGTATCAATCTTGGAAAATCCATCGAACCCCTCCCACTCCTCCCTCAACCCTCGAACGTTCGCCATTCGAGTTCGCGCTGTCGTAAAAGAGGCGCCGTCCTCGCGTGAGACACCCGACGCTCCTCGACTTTTCCATTTCCCATTTCCATCCAGGCCTCCCCGCCGCCCGCCTTTATTACCCCTTTTACTCGCGCTTTGTTCCTCCGCCATTTATATCGAGGCACGAGCTGCGGGGCAATACGATACTCGGGTACGTGCAATATCCTCGTATTTGGAGGCGACCGTGCACGACGAATCGAATAAGGGCGGCCCGACGTACGACCGGCATACTGCGCGCGCGCGCACACGCTTTACACTGCCTCATCTTTCTCATTTTCCGGCCCTCCTCGTTTTTCACCCGAGCCGCTCCGCTTCGGGAAGCACATTTTCCCGCGTGCACGTTCGCGTCTACGCTCGATCCACTCCGAGCGTGTGCTCGCGACTTTGCATATTGCACACACTGCACGTACTGGGCGTAGACCTGTGTGTATGTGTGTGTGTGTGTACAGTGCATATTGCAAGTAGCCGAGTGTGCGCTGATGTGCGTCTGCAGTGTTACTCTCTGCACGGCACTGCCGTACGTCGGCATGTACAGGGGGGGTCTGCATATTTGGACGGACCGTACTTAGGTGTGTACGCAGGCATGTTGACAAATTTGCACATAGTGCCTTAGTTGGGTACATAATTTCGCAGGCACGGCCGGATGTTGGGGAGGCAGGCGAGTGTGCGTGCGACGTTCACGTACCGGCCAGCTGTGTTCATGTATGTGTGGCTGCTCGTCTCTCTCTCTCTCGCCAGCTGCGCGAGATTTTCTGCGCACGACGAAAGGCGGGCAACGTCGGATCGAATAAGATGCACGCTCGATGGGTCGCGGGTCTTATCTACTTTTCGCCTCACTTCCGCCTCACTTCCGCCTCGTGCGATACTGTCTGCGCCCCCGCGGGTCGCTTTAAGTGAATCGGCGCGGATGAATGTCAGACGTCTTTCCGTTTCCGCCGACTGCGGCATATGCGTCCGTTGCCAGGGGTGGTGGCGAAGACTCTGTCGGGAAGCTGCTCTCAGAGTACCCGTCGGCCGTAATTGACTGACACGTTCAACGTGGAGAAAGATGAATTTTGCCGATGATCGAGAGACCCGACAAAAGTTATGGATAAAAATGCGAATTTTACGTTTCCGTTGACAGTCGTACCTTTAGAATCGTAATCACGGCGCTTATTTGGGGGGGGGGGGGGGCGAATGGCTCGACCATAAAGAATCGCGCACTCGCCGATTACAAAAGAAAACCGGCAATGAATTATACCACTGCAATGCACCAGGCCGCCGAATGCGCGCGAAATTTTCGAGCGCTACCCCGGGGCGAAAGTTTATTAATGACGGCATATCCGTTCGCGAGTTAGGCACGTAGGTCGACAAAAACGGTGGCACGGAATCAGTCACAATCAATGGGCCATACATCAGCTTCGTACGTCGCGCGAGCCGCGAAAAAATAATGATTCATGCGAATTCGAAGGCGGCCGTAATACGCTCGGGCACTGTATCGTGCCTCATAAAACTCATTAGTCACTTCGTCGCGTCGGAGAAATATTTTCGCGGAGCTCCGCGGGTTCAAAAGGGTGACGGAGAGGGAAAAAAGGAGGGGTCAGGAGGGGCAACTCGACGTAACGAAGTTTTACGCCGTTTCGCGCACGGCCCTTAACCCTTCTTAACCCTTCTTGAACCTTCCGAAGTTAATCGCGAATATCTCGCGAATGTGGAGTATGTCAACTACAGCTTTAAATCAACCTTTAAGGGAAACCTCTCCCACCTTTCCCGTACTTACGTTTCGCGCGAAATTAACGATTAGTTCCTTCGACATCCTCCCTCAACTTAGAACCCGAAGCACCTAACGGGACAGGTAACTCAACGCACGTCAATCTAATTTCATTCGTTATCAACCGCGCGGCTCGTCAACTACAGCTTTACATCAACCTTTAACGCAAACATCTCCCATCTTTCTCATACTTACGATCCGCGCGAAATTAACGATCAGTTCCTTCAACATTCTCCCTCAACTTAGAACCCGAAGCACCTAACGGGACAGGTAACTCAACGCACGTCAACCTAATTTCATTCGTTATCAACCGCGCGGCTCGTCAACTTCGTCATGTCCGCCGTTAGAACGACCGCGACGCGCATGAATGTCAAATTTCCTATACAGGCCGTAACAGTTCCGGTCGGGCAAAGGGGAATAAAAGGCAAGGGAAAAGGAAGAAAAAAGGGGGAAAAATGGGGATGCGGTGACGGAGGAAAAAAGAGCCGAACGAAGCCGGCTTCGAAGAAGCATGTGTGCGCCCGCGTCCTGTTATGCCATTATAGCCGAGCACGCGGATAATTCAATCGCCGCGAAGAGTTCTCCCTCCCGGCTATCCTTTTCTTCATCGAGCTTCGCTCGACATCCTCTACCAGCCTGTGTCTCTCTCTCTCTCTCTCTCTCTCTCTCTCTCTCTCTCTCTCTCTCTCTCAGTCGACCTTTTTCGCGGTACCCTCGACGTCTCGGATGCTCGCCGAGCGAAGATGGAAAATGAAATTCCGCAGGGGGATGGCGTGGTCCTCAGCATGTTCAGCTCATGACACGGGAGAGAATACACTGCGAGCGGAGAGAGAGAGGGGGGGGGGGGGATTCACTTGTTATAAAGGGAATTGTGACGCGGCGTATGCGAAAAAGGAGCAGCGAGAGGAAGGACATGCTGGGAGAGCGAAAAGGGAAAAAAAGCGGGCTGCGTAATGGTGTAAGATGAGCGGGCAGGAAGGAGAGAAAAAAAGGGCCGTCCGGCGAGGTAGGGCGACGTTAAGGAATTGGGTATAAAGGGTAATAGATGGTGAGGGCCTGATGGGGCTAAAGAGGAAAAATCGAAGAACGAAGACGAAGAGCCACTTTTCATAAGGCGAATTGTGATACATCGTGCGGAGGGGAGAGGTGAGGTGAGGCGGATTAAAAGAGCGGGGGAGAGGGAAATGAGGGTCGGAGTGCTTGAGGTGAGCGAAAGAACTGATAGCAAGGTAAATGTTGGAGAATGAGTATAAAGAGCCGAGGGCGGGAGGTGGGTAAGATGACCCCGGGAGGGGAAATCGAATTGAGGTGGAGAAAAAAGTAAGTGGAGTGGGGCGTGGAGCGAAGGGAGAAGTGAAAACGAAAGAAAACTGGCGTCGTGAGGGTGGAGAGGAAGGTTTAATGCAACCTGAGGACTAGTGTGCCGCAAACAAAGAGAAGAAAGAGCTGAAAGAGGGGAGAGAAAGGAATGGAAAGTGGGAAAAAATAAAAATAGCGGAAAACAGAGAAGAGGAGAGCAAAGGGCGACCGGAAGGAAGCGAGAAGGAAGAAGAGGAAGAGGAGGAGGTGAAAGAATCGAAGACAGGTAAGGGAGGCGAACGCGAGAAGAGGAGGTTGCCGTAGGCAGCTCCCATCTTGAAGCGGCAGCAGCAGCAGAAGCGACGCGGACGACGAGAGGACGACGTCGACGACGGAGGGTGGAGGAGGAGGAGATGCAGCGAGCTTCAGGGAGGAGATAATGGCGCGGAAAATAATTGCGGCGAGCGCGATGTAATTGGAAAAGCCTCTCCCGACTCCTCGCCCATCGCCATTCCCCAGCGAAGGATCAAAGGAGCGAGCCTCGTCCCGTCGGTCACAATGGGCAAGGACGAGGACGACGAGCAGGTGGAGGAGGAGGAGGAGGAGGAGGAGGAGGTGGAGGTGGAAAAGGGGGACGAGCACGACGAAGAGGCTAGAGGCCTGAATCGTTCGGTCGATCGCGCCGCGGGGGAGTCGATTTAATAAATATTCAACGGGATCTTAGCGGGGAAACAATTATCCGCGCGGTGGCGAAAGGCTTCGTCCTTGGCGCTGGTAATTGCGCGACGTCTCCTTCGTTAAATCCCGTCCGATTGAGCCGCGCAAATGGACAGTGGGGCGCGTCGCGGCTATTAAGGGGGGAGGGTGGGAATTGATGGACGGGAATCGGAGTAACGGAATTATCACCGTTCGTTCGGCGAGTGCCCGCTTCTCCCATTTGCGAGAATAATGTATCTGAGATATGATTTTCCGTTGCGCTGCGAAGAAGTTCGAAGGGTTGACCTGTGAAAATAATGAGGGGTGGTACATGATGCTGTTCGCTTGCCGGGAATCGAAGTAACGGTACGGCATTTTTTGAGGAAAATTATTTATTTGCCATACGATTTTGCGTTCCGCTACGGGATTCGATTGAGAGGGTTGAACTGTGAAAATAATGGGGGATAAAGCGTTGGTAGGTTCCCGTGACCGGGATCGTGTAAGAAAGGATTTGCGAGACCTCGGAATAGAGCGGACTAGTCAAGATAGGAATAGCCCGAGCAAAGTAGAAATAAAGAGGAGAGTACAAGAAAGAGAGAGAGAGAGACTGGGTGGCTGGGTAGGTGGCAATAAAGAGAAGAACGAAGGAAAAAAGAGTAGCAGCAGTGAAATTTTCGTCCGGATGCAGCTGCGTACCTGACTCGGCACACCCGTTAGACGCGATGGCAAAAAGTCGGATAATATCACGGGCTGGGATAAAAACGATAATGCAGCGGAAAATTGCCGCCGCTCCTCTGCTTTTTATACTGTCACACCGCCGTTCACTTCTTTCTAGCTCTTTTTCCCACTTTTCTCCCTTTTCCCTCTTCCTCGCCCAACTCTGTCGTTCGGACTCTATTTTTCATTCCCATCGCCTTCTTCGACTACCCCGAGTCAACTCGTCGAACACTCTCGATTTTCATTTCCTCCTCCGCTCGCAGCTCTGGGACAATTCTACGCAAAAAGCAGCTGGGACCTCCCGAGGAGGTTCATATTTTTCTTTCCTCGCCCTATTCTATCGGGAACAAACACGGCCTTTTAATCTGGCGTCAATTCGAGTACGCCGGCACCGTTGCGGGCAACAATCGATTTCGCTGCACCGCGTTAATGTTCCTGTAACGAATCGGGGTTAACCTAACGTTAAAAGCCGCATGGGCGTTGCCCGGCTTGTAGAAAATTATCGTATCGCGTGGATACCGGCTAAACATTCCCTTCCGCCCGGCCTCCCGTAGCAGTTGCGCTGTGCAAGAGGGCGAAACGTTATTAATATGCAGTGTCAACGAAGTGTGCTGCGACGATAAATGCCCGAGCTAGCGCCGAAAAATAACCTCGCGATAAGCACTGCACTCGCTTTAATTAACCTTTCGACCGTGATACGCTCCCCGGGGGTGGCCAGATACGTTTCGCGATATAAGCGATCGTTAGTGACGAAAAACTGGCTCATTTCTGGCCAGCTTCGAAATAACCGCGCGCACAGCGTCTCGATACATTCCGAACGACGTCGTGACCATTCAAAAACCGCACACTGCAGATCGGCGCCTCGAAAGGAACAAGAAAACAACTAGAAAAAACACTTGAGTGGACAAAGCATGTGCATCGGCAGTCATAAACCTACTTAAAAAGGACCAAAAAGGCATCTTTCGCGACCTGGTCATTTACCGGAATGAAGAATTGAAACAATTATCCTCGTCTTTCGACTTTAGTCAGAATCAGCCGCCCCGTACATGAAGTATAAGAGTGAGAAACTCGTAGATAGAGATTTCTTCTTCCAGCGGCCCTAATCTCGTGATTTCGCTTGTCCTCGATAAACTACTCGGTCTATCGACTCCCCGGGCCTTCGCTCGAGTCCGACACGACCCCGGACGGCGACTACTTTTTCTGCCCCCCCCCCCCCCCCCCGTCGACTATCCGTGCGGCAATAACACGCAGTTGGCACCTAAGCCAGGACACGTTTGAAAGGGCAGCGTTGGCGTCGTCGTTACGCAGGGTCTTTCGTCTTAAAGACCGCAGACCGCTGGCGAGGGTTCATCATCATCAAGAGAGGCCTTAAGTGGGACACTTCGCCCAGCCGCACTTGATACGTGCTCTGAATAAATGATGGGACACGGGCGTTGGGCAGCTTTCACAATGACGTATTCGCATGACCGCCGTCAGCCGGTGGCCGAGGCTAGACTTCTGAAAAACTCAGGCTGTAGCGCAATTTCGACCGTTACGGCACCGCGGAGGGAAGGGAGAAAAAAAGGAGCTGGTGCGAGTCTCAATTTCGAACGAGGCGCACGAGGTGGGCGTAGGAGATTATGTGAGGTCGGCTGAATGTTCGGCATTTTTCGTTTAACGCCTCGCTCGTACACTGATATTGCCGTGTCACGTCATGTTTCGCCGACGTTCCCCGAAAACTTCGAAGAGGGGGTACAGCGAAATACGTGCTCGTCCTTTGACGCGAGTAAGCTGGAAGGACGGTTCGCACGATCGGCGGTGTTCACTTATTGCTTCTGCGGGCAAGATGACAGTCGTAGGTAGGAAAAGGTACGGAACGGCAGAGTTTGTAGAGGAGCGAAGTGACGGGGTTGATTTTGAAATGTAAAATTCTGTTTTCGGGGTCGATGTATCGAGCGCGGCTCGGGCAGGCAGGCAGATTGATAAACAGAAGGCCGGTTTAAGTTAAAGTGGCGCTTGACACGCTGTTAGGCGTGTTCGTTTTGGTCGGCGAACTTTCGACCCTGCGCAATCCGTTATTGCGTGATTTTTCATTTCTCTTTCCGCGTTCCGCTGAAATTGGAAAAATTCCGAGCTCTCTCTCTCTCTCTCTCTCTCTTGCACTCTCGAATGAGCGCCCATGGACGGGGAATGATTCGATGTATTCGAAATACAGACCGTCGACAAAGGGCGCTTACGACAAGTAGAATCATCCGACACTTTCGAATTACTCGATTTATCAAGTATATGATTGCGCCACTCGACCTGAACGGATCGAGTAACGGCACATCCGTACCAATTACATAATACTCGAAACAGTTGCATCATTGTCTTCTCAACGACTGTCCCCGGTATTTCGTTAAATGGCGGCTGTTTTTTTGTCCGCACTTCACTTTGTCGACCCCCAACGATGTCCGCTTTGTACAGATTATACCGACTCCAACGGAACGCGCTAACGTCAATGTCAATCATTAAATAGAATTCTGGAAATACAAATTGCGATTCACTCTCCGCTCTTTCATCAAACGTAAAGCTTGAAATAAATCCACCGCGATCGCGAATATTCCGGATAGAAATATATATATAAATGAACATTTCTATGACGTTCTCCGCATATGACGTTGAGATCTCTAAGAGTAGAGCGTCGAAGGGCAGGGGCGTAATGAATAAGAATATGTCTCTCAATGACAGAGAATCACTTGAATAGAGAACATTTTTCAGGCGGGAGCGTGACGGGGGTAAAATCGAGAGAATTGGACGGCGAATGCGGAAACTCTTAAAACCCGAGGTTCCCTGAATGGCTCGGGCTCTCTGCCTTATGCATCATGTTGCCGCGCAACTGCGGCTCGATTCCAGCTGACCTCGCCGACGCAGTGACCGCACTTCCACAGGAGATGCAAAGTGGAAAGGGAGACAGAGACAGAGGTAGAGGGAGAGTGAGAGAGAGAGAGAGAGAGAAACGAGCGAAAGGCGACAAGCCGTGAATTTTGACGAATTTCCCGCAGACGGTCAACAAGACGCACCGAACTAAAGCGTCGCTCACTTCGAAATACGTCAGATGAACAAAATTTGCAAGTACCTTCCTCGGAGAGAGCTTCAACGTCGTCGATATGTCGACATTCGGCGAAAGAAGGAAAAAGTGCTTAATTCCGACTGTACGCTCGCCAATTTCGTCGAAATCAGTCAGCGACGAGAGGCGGGCTCAAAGAAAGACGTCGAGTCTCTCATTTCCGTTCCGCATCGCAATTGAAACTTCGCCGGCCGCGTTCGAGCCGATTCCTCGAAGCGTCTCCGCGCGAAACTCGCACGTAATTAGCTCCGTCGACTGGCTTCCGCTTCGATTCTAATTAACCCGACGCGAGCGGCCCTCGCAGCGGGATATTCCTTGTTTACGTCTGGCCGACGACGCCGCCATTGGTCCCCCGGGGCACACTCTTCCTCGCATTCAAAATCCGCACTCCCCTTTGTCGTGTGCGCGCGCGCGCACCGGCGACAACCCTCCGCTCGCTTCGCCGACTGCTGCTTCACCCTCCGCCGCCCTTTGACCCATCGCCGCCTCATTTTGCCGTCTGCCGGCCTACCTTTCGCGCTAATTATTTCGTCGTCCAGCGCTCGACTCGGCCTCCAGCCGATTGCCCTTTCATGCCGAACGAAATTCCGTGTGAAATTCCGTCTGGCGCGGACGATAAGGAGTGCGTCGCTTAAGGTAAATCAATGCTGACATACGTCGCGCGCGTGCGGAGCCGATGCAAAGCGGAAGTAATGCGTCGATCGTTTCTGATGCGCAGGGTTAATCTTACGACATTGAGAGCGGAGAGTTCGTTAAGTGAGTGGGATGAAGGAAGAGCTTCGATTCAACGTAAAACGATTCGAATTCAATGCGGGGAGCGTTAAGTTCGGAGGAGGGATAAATCGATTGGGAGAGAACACTGGGAGAACAGTCGATGGTTTTCGTTTGAATATCCGGATTATCCGCGATCAAGCGGCTTAAACACTTTGGAGCACGGAGGATCGAGGTGGGAATAAAGAATTCCGGCAGTTTGTACCGTTCGCCTTTCGACCGGCGTCGTTCCTCGCTTCGGAAGCGCGAACGCGTCAGGGACGGTCGATTTACTTTGGCCGCGGATTAAGCGGACGCTTGCATTCCGACCGAAAATACAGAAAGAAGCGGCGCGAGTAGTTGGAACTTAAAATTGGACATCCGGATGGCTAATGACGTTCGGCGGAAAATACGCCCGGGCCGAAGCTGATATTTACAATATCCACGAAAAAATCCTATATTCGTCTCGTCGACGTCGTCGGACGGAAATAGTACCGAAATCGTATCCGAATCGCAGAATGCAATTTTGGACAGTATTTATAGCCGATCGATGTAGAACCCGCCGACTTCGTAGTCCGTTGTTTCACTTCGGAGGAAAGGAACTGCGGGGAGGCATTTACGAGGAAAACCGTACTTTTTCCCCCTCGATTCTCTCAACTGCAGTTACTAAGGACCGGACTAGGCCAGGCAAATATAATACGCGCTCATGCAAAGAGACAAACTCGCGAGCCCGCCCACTCCTTCTTGGCACACTTCCCCCTTTTTGTCAGCTCAGACCAAGAATTCCCTCTCTCGCTTTCGAATAAGCAAGGAAAGCCACTCGGCGGCACACTTCGGCTAAAGAGAGCACTTTGCGATACGATAACTTTTTCCCCCGCCTACCCCGGGCCACCCTCGGAAACCTTGCCCCACGTCATCCTTCGCCGGGCTGGAAGTTCGGCTAGGGCTCCTTCCTCCTTGCGACTATCCGCAGAGTGATTCGTCCGCGATAAGACGCTTTCCGAACCGGTGCCAGGATTTTCTTTCTCTTCCCGAAAGCTTCTGCTTTGAGACGCGAGATGAGCGATGCCGTACGGCAGAATTCTTCCGCGCAGTTTAGCGTTCGTCGAGGCGACAATGTCTTTTTCCACTTTGCCACTGAAACTTCGAGTCTACCTTCTCAATTTCGGGACACGTCGATCTACCGTCTCGCGTCTCGAATCGGTCAACAGCTATTCCGACCTTCCGCACATGAGGCGATGGAAAACTTTAGCTGCCGAAAAAGTTAATCTGTCTCCAGTTGAATCACGGACACGATTAGCGGCACTTTTAGTACGAACGTTTTATGCGTCCGTTGTCCGTCGCATTGTGCAGGAAAAGTTTTCGTCGTCCGACGCGGCCGTGTGAACCTCGACTCGCCTTAAATTGTTCTCGCCGAAAGAATTGTGGGCACGCCGCGTGCAACTTCGCCGTTACGTCACTTTCCGCTCTCCTCTTTACGTTTGCGTGAGCGCGCTGCGTCGCCGGTCATAAAGGAGGAACGAGCGGGGCGATACGTGAAAATTTGCCGCGGGCGCGCCGAGAGTTTCAAGATTTGCAACTCCGGAGTGCTCCGAGCCGAGCGCTACGCTGCGAAACTTTGGCTATTTTTCGCTCTCGAGACGCCGGCCGAATATTATTTCACGCCTCGGCGAACGTTTAACCTACTTAACGCCTAAAGGCTCGCTATTATTCGCCTCCATTACCCGACTTTCGGGCCACCCCTTCGGAAGCGTAACCTAAGTTGAATCTAACGAAACGACGTTCTCCACTTTCGCTATTTCCGAAATATCTACGACCTTCCGAAATGATGGAGTCGACAATCGTAAAGTTTACCGCCGCGATGGAAGAGTAACGGGACAAAGAACAGTCGTTCGCCAGCTGCGAAAAGTTGGTCGATGTCGCGCGTATTGAATACGAGTTCGATGGCTCAGCGTATCCCGAATGGGAAGGAAAGAAGATCGCCCCCCCCCCCCCCCCTCTACCTAACCCCTACCCCAACCTCTTCAGTCTGAGCGGTCAAGGGTTAACGCGGTTCACGAAAGAAAACTTTCCTCGGAAAGTTCACAGCCCGGCAACCTTCAGCCGGCGCGACCTTCTCGAATTGCGAGCGATCTGTCAGCAGAAAAGTTTCATTCGCGCGAAACGACACTGTCCGCTGCCCTCCGCAGTTCTTATCTCGAGACCCGCCTTTATCGACACGCAGCAGACGGACGGCGTTCGACGAACGGGGGCGAAAGTTGCCTTCGAAATTCAGCGGACCAGTCTCCGTCGAGCGGTATCGGAATACGGCGACCGTTCAAAATTCTCAAGGCGACGACTACGCTCTTAACATACAAATTGAACAATTGACATAATTCCCCGCCGACTACGTTCCGTTAGCTTAATCGCGGGAACAATCGACGCGAAAATTTGCCGGCATAATCTGAGTTCAAACTTAATGTATGCAAAGCGTGTATTTGCTCCGAACGCGCCGGATGGGAGGGCGAGGGGGGATGAGGTTGGATTCGAGGGTGGATCCGAGGGTGGTGGGAAGGATATGATTTCAGGCTTGCCTTCGCCTAGCTCGCGGTGACACTGTCTAACGGGCGTTGCACATTTCCCCTCGTCAAACATCCCATCCGACTACGGTCGTGTGTAACTTCGCCCCAGTCAAATTGCGGGGAATAACAATGACCGAAGGCGAATTTTGCGAAGACTCGAGGACTGGCCGCAGCTTATTTCCGGTGCGCATCTCGTCCGTCCTCACGTGTTTTGCCCTTGCGACAGTGGCTCTCAAACTGGCACGCTTAAGGGCGAGTCGTCGCTATTCGAGTGCAGGAGAACGAAGACAATGGCGTATTAACACGTTTGTTTAACAGAGACGCGAAATTACGCTGAACCATAGCATAAAAATCGAGGTTTTTGTTCGAGTGTTCATGAATATAGATTTTACGTTACTTTGGTATAACTTGGCAGAACGAAAGAAAACGTTTATTACCTCAGGTATTATGCCGGAAAGTCAAGGTTAACGGCAGTAGGACAGAAAGTTCTGATAACACGGATGAGGACATGTTAATCTTGTAACATAATAAATGAATAAATTGAGAATGGTGCAGTCTGTGGAAAAAGTTTGAAAGCCACTGACGTACACCATCGCCCTTATAGCGCTGAACGAGTTTCGCAATTTCAGGTTGTGTTTTTGTGTCGAGCCTCGACGACGAGGTCTCGTTATGGTTCTCATTAAGGTGCGACGACGGAACGAAAAGTAGCGCGTACGCTTGCGTCCGGACGCGAAAACGAGTTTAAACGTATGGCGGAAAATCTTTTCTCTCCGTCGTTAGCCGACTTGCGGAATAAGTGCTATTTTTCCACAATTTTCCCCTTCACGATTCTCTATCCGCCGAGGTTCCGACTCGCTAATCAGCGCGTTTAACGCAAAGAACATAAACGTTGCTAAGAAGGTGCTAGATTAGGCGCAATCAAAAAATTGTCTATACGATGCAATTAGTCCGACAATTGGTATGAAGTTGTTAGACGAACAGAAATTCATCGAATAAATTCCTGCCAATCTTTGTGAGTGGCGCGCTCATTTGAAGTTTTACCAGCGAACCTTGGAGCGACGTGACTTCTTTGATCACTAATTCGAGGCAATTGACTGTAGGAATAACGAAATGTACTTCCCGATCAACAGGTGTCATATAAGACAATCCAGCAGTGAGTGGTGGAGGGCACAGCCTCTTAACCCTTAATTAAGGTCACCGATGCGGGGGAGGAGGGGTCAAGTCGTCGAGTTAACAGCATTGTTTCGCTGCTTAAGATTTTCTAAAAAGCAGCCCGCGCACGACCGGAACCATTGTTAGAGCCGGCTAAGTGGAGTACGTCATGTGTATAATGAGGACGATAATCACTGCGTGAGGACGATAAATCTGAAGATTGCGCCGCGAGGCAAAGACGAAAATTGACTCACATGTAGCGGCGAGCAGCTGAGGAAGATACTTTTTCCAGAAAGCGCACTGCCTCACTCTGGGCCCGTAGCCGACTTCCGTGTTATTAGTGTCCAACGTCAGGTACTCCTTTTTGGCGGCAGTGTGCTGTGGCCATTGAGCCATCGTGAACGATGACGGAGAATCGCCAAGGTTGGGATCCCTGAGACGTCAAACAGTTGGAAATTTCTCATTATCTCCCTTTACGCCAGAGCGTCTTCGCTTCATCCGGAAACTCGGAATGAATTAATGTGGGCCGATGCAGCGAAATTTGTCGAAAGATCAATTGTGACTCCGATAAGAGCTCGGATAGAAGAGCTTGACTGCGAAGTTCCGATTTTCGCGGAATAAAAGTTTTCCCTAACTTTGTATTGAGCGAAGCGGAAACTTACCCTGTTTTCGCGAAGTTCGCCCAATATCTCATCATCCTCTTGGAGAGGTGAACTTCTTCGGCGGTGTAACCCCTCGCCGGATCCATCGGCTCGCCGAAGATGTAACTGATCTCGTCGGCATGCATCACGCCCGTCCATCTTGGCCAAGGATTGTTCGCTGATCTGTGAGCATAGTATCGTTTCGACTAACCGCTCGCACGACACGACGCCGAATGAAAATATTCAATGACAGCGCGCTCCGCATCCGACCTCATCCAATATACAAAATATCAATATTAGCTATCACCAATTTACTAAACCGCTTGACACTTCGATGTTTACACGTCACCGCTACACCGCCGTCAAATTATCCGAATAATGTTTGCACGCATCGTTGACCGCTACGTAACGCCGACTCGGGCCTGATCATGAATAACAAACTGAAATACTCGAACCATACTCCCCAGGTGTCCTGCCTCCCCTCACACCTTCGACACCTCGAAGCAACCCAACACGCGAACTTCCGATAAATCTCGAACCCAACTCACCTGTGCTTGAAGTAGTACATGTAAACGGTGTTGCCAGTCTCGGCGTATCGTCCGGCGAACTCGTTCACGTTGCAGGTGAACTGATAGTCGCCGACAATTTTGTCGAGCGCGTCCCGATTGACGTGAGGATCGTCCGGATGCAGCCAGTCGGTGTATTCGTAGATGATGGCGTGCCTGCCAATCTGATTGACGTAGGGATTGAGCTCGGACACCGCGCTGACGAACTGCTCGCGGTTGACCTTGACGTCCTCCGTGCCGTCGATGCGAAAGAGCTCGGTGAGGTAGTAGATGATGAAGTAGAATCCCTCCTCGGTGTTGGAGCCCATGAGGATGTTAGCCTTCTTGAAGGAGGCGGTGGCCATCGATCGCTGCGGCGTCTCGTCCAGGAAGGCGCCGTCGATGACCGGCACGAAGGGGAACTCGCATATGCCGAGGGTGCCCCACTCGTTCTTCACCAGGTCGACCGCGTCCTTGACCAGGAGGCAATCGATCACCTCCTGCAGATTGTCCCGGTCGTGCGGGCAGCCGACCGCCTCGGCCAGCCGGATGCCGCGCACTATCGACTCCTCGCGCGAGATTATCGCCCAGGGTGCCGTCGGCGAGCCGGACTGCATGATCGCCTGGTTGAAGAGGTGCCTGGAATAGAGAGCGGAAGAGTGCCGTTCCACCTGGCTCCGTTTAGCGTGACGCAGAGCGCGAAATACCGACGGGACGGGACCGGCCGGCTAGTTCTATGGCATGCCAGAATGGTGGGCTATGATGTTTGGGCTGTGTGATACGTGGGCCGTGTTTGCACAGCTGCGTGGCCAGGCAGGCGCGAGCTGATCGTGATCGATATGGAGCGTGTTCGCGGACATCCGGCTAACTCGAAGGGTACCCGTCGAGCGTGTCCGATGCAAACGGGACCGTTAGCGGAGGAGGGCGGGGTGAGGTTGAGATTCGAGTTCGAACGCTTTGGGCTCCGGGTCAATGGAGCGATCGTTCGGCAAAATCGTGCGCAGCGGCGGAGGAGTGAGAGGAGGCTCGATGATGAGGGGCTTGCGCGGGCGAGCGAGAAAAAGCTGGCGTGTGATGAGATGGAGCCGCGCAGCCGTGAAGATTCGGGGAAGAAGTGGCCGGGCAGAGAGAAGGCAGAAGAGAAGGCAGAGAGAGAAAGCGGGCTGAAGGATGGGACGGTCGAGGCCTGGAAGTTTGGATACGAGCGAAAGTCGGAGAAACGAGAGAATCCGTCGACGAGGATGCGAGGAGAGACGTATACCTGGAGAGGGGTGAGAGAAGGTGCATGGAGACGGAGACAGCGCCGGCGCTCTCCCCGAAGAGTGTCACGTTGTCAGGATTTCCGCCGAAGGCGGCGATATTGTCGCGGACCCACTGAAGGGCCATCATCTGGTCGAAGAGACCAGCGTTACCAGGAACGTCGGCGGTACCAAAATAGAGGAAGCCCAGACTGGCGACGCGGTACTGCATCGAGACCAGGATGATATTCTCCTCCGCGACCAGGGTCCTGTGATCGTAGACGTCGAGGGTGGCCGAGCCGGAGTAGAAGCCACCTGGAAGGAAGCGGAAGAAACGTTTTCTTCGTCGTACCGCGAGGCTGAACTTGAAAAGATTCTCGATAACGTTACTCGGAGGCTGATAACGAAAATGTAAGTCTCTCGATTGTCGTCACATTTGATTATGCGATCCGCTCCGATACGATTCGGCGGACAGGAAAAATGACGGCGCGTAAGTCGTTTCCGGCGCGTTAAGCGGCCGCGCGCCGGGAAACAATTCGAGCTGCGTGCTCAACAGGCGACTGACGAATTCGAACGACGGGAATTGAAACGGTCTGTCTCGTAATACACGGCGCGAGGCGTCGGGGCAAACGGAACTCGATGCAAGTTCTCTGTGTCAGTGACCTCGAGCGGAAGGCCCACCGCGTTATCAACAAAGCCCGGATTTAGTCCCCCAGCTTAGTCCGCGGTAAGCTCTATGGGCCTATAGCGTACGCCACCGCGTGACTTAAACAGTGGTGGGATCTCGTCCTCATTACCTGTGTTCCGACGTTAGCTGCTGCGGTTCGGCATGGAACCCTTAAAGCTCACCGCAAAACCAGCTCCGAGCGCGGAGCGCGATCTATACATTATTCTGCCTTTCGCCGTTGATATCGTAACGCGAATTTTATGGAATATTCAGCGATAATTCTCCCTCAAATTGTTCGTCTCATAATTCAGCGGCTGCATCGATAGCTCACCGTCGATCGTGTAATTGGTCAATTTTTAAACAATGCTATTCAGGGTATGATAATGCATGAAGTGGAAGATAATGCGGCCATGTCGGTATAGAGCTAAATTTCTCTTTGACAAGAACTCACCGCCAAATATCCATACCATGACAGCAGCGTTAGTAGGCCTAGGAACTGGCGAAACGACGTTCACGTAAAGGCAGTCCTCACTCAGCGGCGTGTTCGGATTCCACATAGTGGCGCCGGGGAAGTCGCCGAACACAGTGTCGAAGATCTGCACGCAACTGTTCGGCAATGTGGTCGTGTTCATGATACCCGACCATCGCTCTACCGGTCTCGGATGCCGAAATCTCAGGGATCCTGAAACAACAACGTGCCCGTCCATCCTGAGTTCAGAAATTGCTATGTAAACGCCGTAGATAGACAGCGAGTCTTGGAACTTTGATAGATTCTCAATTTCTCAACATATACGTCACATATACGATTTGATTATACTCTTTCAAATGTTGCATTAATTTTACTGTGGTCAGTATCCCCTTTCAACCGAGGTGTGTACTTAGGGTCTCATGAATTTAGAAAGGCAATCTCGCCGACCAGTCTGAAACAATTTGCCGGCCCGATCTCTGATCAACGTCTGCATTCCGAATTGGCGGGCTCCCTCGGACGTAAGAAATGTGTCTAGACCTACCAAGGGGCTTCTGAGCGTAAGGTATGCCAAACCAGGCGTCGACCTGCTTCCCAGTGGGGGCGTTCAGGGTCTTGCCCCTGACCTTGCCCTTCCTGGTCTGAACGACGAGAGGATCATCCGAGGGACTTGATCCGAGAGCGGCCGGCGACGGCAGCTCCTCGCTCATCCTGAAACTGCTCTTCGACTCCTCGTGGGACAGGTCCGCATGGTGTCTACTCCTGTGCGAGAGTGTGCATCGGCCGACGTCCAGGTGCACCAGCAGGACTAGACTGACCACTATCAGTGCTTCGAATCTCGAGAAGGAACTTCGGCCTCTTGGCATCGTGTCCTCGCCTGGAAGTAAGAAGCAAACGGCGACGTGAAGAAGTGCTCGCTGTAGGGTGTAAAGTTCTGAATGTTCAGGAACGAATAAAGGCGGTGGAATAAAAGTTGAATTTATCGGGTCTGAACGGTGCGGTATTATTCTAGGTGGAACATTTGGAAACTGATCTCATACAGTAGAGACACCATTGTTCATTTTAAAATTCGTTTTAGTCAGGCTTTATTCAACATAAAATTGGGATTTCGGCAAACATTGTACGCAAATATTGTACGCAATTTATTAACAAATAAGACAATCATTTTAAGCTCTAGTATGAACATGCCAGACATCGAAACAGTATATGAAAATATGTGCGTTTATTGAATTCCGCAAAACACGAATATACCGAACGCATCGCGTCTGCTTGACGCCATCTGAATGTATCCACCGATTCAGTCGTGCGGCTTTCGCTCCACGCTCGAGCTGCCTCGAGTCTAGCGCGAAAAACGCTCGTCGAACGTTCCTTTCACGCCGCGGAAAGCGCTTTTTATGCGGATTGAATCGGCCGGAAACGATCGCAGCCTTTCTCCGACCGCGAGGCGTGGGTCGAGACATCGATGCGCGCGATCGATCTGTCGCCGTTCTGTCCGACAAATTGGAAAATACCTTTCCTCCCCCCCACCTGCCCCCCTCCTGGGCTCGCATTGTTCGCGCCCGCCGCGCGCGCGATGACGATTATTAAGTTCGACGATCAATGTCGGCACCGGAGAGAGTGGCGCAACGCGAGAGGATTCGGTCGTCATAACGACGGGACTGGCTCCAGAAGCCGTCCTTTGCCCGGACAATTCCCGTTCCACTTGGCGTTCGCTACACTTTTCCCGAGACGTGTTGCACGTACTCCTCGCCCGGCGCATCCCTTCGGGGACGTCAAACTTTCGTGACAGTATATTCTCGGAGATTTATCATCTCCTTTCGCGGCCAGCGGACACCTTCGCGTCGCCTATACTTTAACGTAACGTGAGTCGGTTAAAAAAGAACGATACGACGTCTGGGATAGTCGGAATTCTACAGCTAAGGACTTAAATTGACTTGACTGCGGCTGAATTGACCGTTTCACTGCCTTTTCCTAATTAGATCTGTAATTTGGTTTTGAAGTTTGTACTTGCAGCGGGGTTTACGTAACGTCGTCCGATGAAATATGACGCGGGCTGCGGATTATTAAGATTTCACGGCAGACGACCGCCGCTTTGCATACGCTTAAGGACGCACTGCGGTCGCGAACGTCGGTGGGCAAGTGACAATTTCTCATCTTGCCCGACATTTGAACGCATTACGCGCCCGTGATGCCGTCCGCCGCGAATGGGTTAATGAGGCGCTTTTAACATTAGCGCCGAGCACGGATCCCACAGAACGGATCCGAGGCACACGGCGCGCGATGCCAGTCAATCAAACCCGACCGACGTTCCTCCGGTTAAGTCATCCTTCTAATAATCGTGAAAATCGCGCTCGAGGCATCTAATTGCGGAACGCATTACCCACCGCTCGTTCGTCGTCGGCGATACGACGCCGGATTAAGCTGGCACATAAATCAAGGGCAATCAGGAGGATGGCAAAGCGACGAGCGAGTGAGTCAAGACAGTCATAGATTCGAGCCTGCTCAAGTAATTCGAAAGAACGCGCTGACCATTGGACGTTGTATACGGGTCAGAAGAAAAATATATGAGCGGAAGAAGTTCGAATAAGGGCTTGGGAAACTTAATGGTTAGAACGATCAACCGGCAATCGGGAGACTCGGAATGCCCATCCGAGTTCGAATGTTTTCCGTTTTCCGCCTCCTATAGACGTCGATCATAGGCGTCGTACGACGCCGACCAGAATCTGGCCGACAATGATCCAATTGCGATCGTTAGCGGAACGACGACTTATTACCGTTAGATTAAATCCGGGCCAGCTCCGTCGCCGGCGAAAATATTGTTTGTTGTCCCCTAACGCCCACCTATCGTTTTCCCTCTCCCGGCCGCTCGGCCATCTGTCATCTGCCTTTCTCGCGCGCCAGAAGGGAGCGTACTCTCCGCATGCACACGAAGGTCCACGTTGATTAGGCACTTCCTTCTGCGTGTTCCGTCCGTGTGTCGGGACGCGTCGACGGACGCGCGCGTCTCTCCGTGTGCGTCCAAGTCACGCGGGCGGATCGGGAGTTGTCAAATGAGACCTATTCGTCCGGCCAAACACGGACACGGTAACGGACGAGTCTGTTGACCGAAAATATTTTTCGACCCCAATACCAGACACTTCCGAGGTTGCCTAACGATAGCGGTGGTTACGATGATATCGAAGTCAGTGGAACCAATAGAGATTGGATATATTTCGGGAAATGAGTTGGAATTTGAAGATTTACGCAGATTGTAGTTTGTAACGATCTCCGAGTGACGGATAGTCAGTTTTTATCGGCCGTAAGGACGTGCGGTGACTGATAGATAGCGCTTATCGAGCGTGCGATGTGAACGTTCTCACTCGATAATGAGGAAACGTAGGAAGCGCGGGACTGATTTATGCGAAACGGCAATTTGACACGGTAGGCGATAGATCAAGCCGTTAAAAATGACTGACAAGGTGTTTCCCCTCTTTCGCGGCCAGCACGCACGCCAGCCGACCGGCACCGAAAAACTCGCCTTTCGCCGAATGAGCCCCGAACGGGGTCGTGGGGGGGAGGGTCGAGGGTTTCGTGGATGTTGGTCGTTACCTCGATTAAAGTGACGTGCGAAGTTAACGGGGAACGACTTATCGACACGTGCGATGCGGAAGATTGCGCGAACGACTCTAATTGCCGTGTAATATGTTTGTTTTCCTCTCGTCTCGCCGATTTTCACGTGACGACGCACGGCCGCCGCAAATCAATAGGATACGAATCTTGTTACACTTAATTTCTGAACGAATCCAGCGGATACGAAAAGCACAATAGCAGCAATGTCTCAGATACAAATAAATCGAAGAAATATAAGTTCAATTTCTTGTACGAAGTATTAGATTATTATACGATCAAGGCCTTCAGTCTCAGAACGAAATATCGTCTGCCAAGAAACTTGACCAAGATCATTACAAGCACAGTAAACCACTATTGACATCTCACCGGCACAGTCGAGATCGATCCAAGTTCCACAAGTATCTTGCAGTCTGCCGAGTCGGTTCGTCGAAAGAGAAAGGAGGAGAAAGGAAGAGCTGGACGGAGGGAAAGAGTTGACAGACGGGAGAGAGAAGGAGAGTGCGCGCGCGTGTGTGAGAGGAGAAAAACTCGTTCTTCCGGTATGCCGCAGAATCACGTCACCACATTTCTGCCCGTAAGCGATTTTCCGTCGTTTTCCCGTCGCACGCGCGTTCCCAATAGCATTTGAAGCTCGGCCGAACTCGCATCCGTGCTCGACGAATCGGAACGCAGAAACGACCGCCGACGAGGGCTTTCGGTGGGCGAAAAAAAAGAGGAGAGAGAGAGAGAGAGAGAGAGAGAGAATGCCGAGGCGGAACTGAAATCGGACCGCGTCCTCTCCGGCGGCGGGCTTTCGACGATCAACGCACACGGCGAACCCGAATGCCACTCTCGTAAAATGCTAGTTGTCCGGCCTGTCACTGTGGCAGCATCATACGGCGGCATCGTACGGCAACGCACGGCAACGTACGGCAGCCAGAGCGTCAGCGTTCGCGACGCTTAAAGCCCACCGACGTAACATTAACAATCGAAGCCGGCCGCGTCGCGCAAATTCGCTGCCGGAATTGAAATCGTTGCGTCGACGTGCTCGGCCAGATGCGAAATTCTACCCGCGCCGGGCACGGCTTTAGGGGAGAAAAACTGGCAACGAGCGCACAAACCTACGTGCTTCGAAAATTTGCACGAAACCCCACTGCCCGATTGGCAGCCTACGAGGGAGAGAGAGACAGAGAGAGAGAGAGAGAGAGAGAGAGAGAGAGAGAGAGAGAGAGAGAGAGAGAGAGAGAGAGAGAGAGAGAGAGAGAGAGAGAGAGAGAGAGAGAGAGAGAGAGAGAGAGAGAGAACGTTGCGCTTCCGGTGAACGGAATGCGATTGGCGGCATTGAGCGAGATTAAAACAATGACAGATGTAATTGAAACGTCGTAATTAATATTTATCGAGAACGTCCGATGTGACCTCGGGACGAGCGATGGGAGGTGGTATTAATCGAATTTGCGCGCGGAATATCTGGTCAGCGAATCGACGTTTGACGGTGCGTGAAAAGAGAGCGGCGGTGACAAAACGGGACGAGCAGGTAAAAGGGACGGTGAACGATCGGCGTCGGAATTTTCTCGACTGTCTAGCGGATCGAAAATGGAACTCACCTCGTTGGCGGCAATTAACCGTTCAGTTTAGAGGGTATAGGTCGTTTTTCCTTAATCGCGATGTGGAAAGAATTACCTACGCTCTGACGTAGACGTACAACTGAAACGTTATCTGAATTTCACTGAAAATCCGGTTTATACCAGTTTCAAAATAAGCGGATTAATTATATGCGCCGGTAATTTCGAAAGTGATCCGACAGAAAATGATGATAAAAATATTTTGATCCCCCCGTTTCATTACGGCGAACGACATGAACGAAACTTAGTAATTACCACTTCTGTAATTAGGAAAAGATGGCGAGCGGTGCGGGCATCGCGTCGAATACATTTTCACGGTGAAAAACATGGCTGGTGGCGAATGCGCGCTACCTCGAAATTCAATTAGCGCGGCCGCCTTTGACGCCATCCCGGAGGAAGGTGCCCCTGCGGGCGAAGGGCGGAAGGGCGGTCGGAGGGCGGACGTTCGAAGAGAGGCGGAAAGGAAACAGTCGGCCGACGATAGAATTTAGCGCGCCTCCAGCGTGGCCGATATCAATGGGTCGGAGGAAAAAATATTCGCTGGCGCGTAAATACCGGCAAATGCGACCGTTATTGAATGGCCTACCCCGTTTCCTTTGATCGATGTCGCGAGCGCGCTATCGAACGTTTACGATTCCTGCCGCACGGCTATGCGCGGCACGTATGTACGCGGAGTCAATAAAAGTTCGGCCCCGGCCGGCGCTCGCCTGGTAATTGCGATTATATGTTCGAGGCTTTTAAAATATCGCAAATATTTGTATCGCGTAAGCTCGGAAAAAAGCAATATTTGCCTGAGAGCGATCGCGGGCAGCTCGATTATGTTGAGTTATAGCTGGGTTTTCGCAGTGAATGAAGGTCTCAAAATTGCAATTGGATCAGTTCCATCGAGCGAGTCGGGCAAAGGAGGGGGAGGAGGGGGAGACCCGAGGAGGGAGAGGAGGAGGAGGTCGGTGGAGAGAGGACAAATGAAAGAGGTTGAAGAGGCTGCCTCGGACTCTTTTCTCGAGTTTCCCCCCGCTTTCTTTACCCAATCATCCGACGGAATAGCCGGACGTGGAAACGGGAGTAGCCGGTCGAGGCCCAGCGAGAGTAAGAGAGAGATAGAGAGAGGGAGAGTGAGAGAGAGAGAGAGAGACCAGCGTTATCCCTCCCACCTGATCGATACAGCCATACCTCTCGTTTATTTATGCTCCTCAACAGACTAACTCTCTCCCACTCTCTCTTTCTCTCTCGCCGCATCCTTTTTGTCGTTCTACTCTGCAACACTGCCTCCGCAACGCGCATTTTAAGGAAGGCCCACTCGATTTATTCACAAAATCCATGACAGACGGATTCTCGCCGCATCTCATCGCCTCTCATCTGATCCACGTAACGTCGCTCCCGACAACTTTCAATCTTACCCGCAGAAATTCGCTTCTTCGCGCAAGACGCCATAGACGCCGATTCGATGCTTCTAAAAGAGAAAATGAGTTCGGCCGAGCTGCCGCCGGCAGAGAGAGGCGTTTGATGGATCGGCCGATGCATCAGCTCCTTCGGCGGGTCTTTAATTGTAGCCAGGGCGAAAGTATTGGTCCTCGTCGCCGTTCTCCGCGGAGATTGATCGATCGCGGATCCGAACCGCGGATCGGTCGAGATCGATGACGCGAGTGCCGTGGAACAAATTGGCGGATTAAATTGACGTCGCTCGATATCGCGCTGCGTCTATTCCCTGGGGTGAAAACGTACGTTTTCCTCGTTACCCGAACCCTCCTCATTTTTTCACCCACCCCCCACCCCCCACTCGCTGGGCGGATGAATTTCGTTAGTCGGAGGGAAATAATTACGGTTTCCTGGACGGTGGATGAACCGTAAGCCGCTTTGCTTCCGAGCGCATTCGTCGGTCGTCCGATGTTCGGGGAGAGAATGAGCGTAGACGGGGCTTTTACTGATCTAATACGGCGCAAAGTCGATAATGCCATCAATCGGAATCTAATCGGGCCTCCCGTCGCCGTTCGAAACTGCGCGCGTCAGGAATTAATGCGCCGATCGACTCTCCCTCGAATTTCCCACGCGTAACACATGCGTATGTAACAGTGGCGATTGTAAAGGATACTAGTCGCCAGTAATCTATAATATATATATATGTTATTAATCCCTACAAACGAACCGTTGAACATGGTTCCTGTACTTTGGTACGATCGCACGTGAACGATTTATTAAAATTTTCTGATAATCGAGATTTGAGATAATGTTACCCTCGCGCGTCGTTCGTGCGAACTTTTTCTACTGGGTGGGAATTATGGGGTGAACGGGGAGAGGTTTAAAAGCTAGCTTCGTCGGGGGAGTGCAATGGGTCGAAATGATACGTCTCTCCGGAGAAAGCTTCGTCGCTTGATTAACAGCCCGTCGCGATACGCGCGTACGCCGACAGGGGCTTGTAATTAATTGCGCGTGCTCGATGTCGACAGCCGAAGCAAAGGAAAAATTTACGTCCGGCAGGCCGTTCTTAACGAACGCTTTCCACGTTTTATGTTAATTCGCGCATACATAATGGCGGGCGTGTTTCCGGCAGCGAGGCGAGTTCCCGTTACACGCTCGCCACCGCCTCGCGGGTAACGCGAAGGTGCAATACAATAAGAGGGGTAGTGGTAACAAAAAAAAAAAAGGGAAACGCACGCTGGAAGGTGTGCCCGATTTCATCGTGGCCGCGATAAAGTCGTTCGTTCTCTTCGCGAAATTATTTCTTTCTTTCGTTTCGAAAGCCGATCGTTTCAGAACAGACCAATTGCTCATGGCGGAATTGTCGCGATTACTTATCTCATAACATTGGATACAAAGAGAACTACATTGTCGGAGAATAAACGACGATATGAACCGAGGAAAGTATGAAAACTATAATAAAAACATACTTTTGTCTTATCTCGCTGTGCAAGTTGAGCCCGAAGCACAATTTATCAAAGCAACTTCCGGACGATCATTGCGGGAGTATCCGTTACACGAGAAACGTTAAAGGCTAGCCACGTCCCTGAACGCACCCACATTTGCTCTCCGCGTTGTTTACAATAGGGAGAGAGGTTTAACAACTGACTCTACGTTTACGTATGTAGACAGTGCCGGCCTGGTGTAATTACGGTACTCTGTATCGCGCGCAGTATAACACAGAGTGTCGCGCATGTGCGCAGGTACGTTCACGCTCGCCTAAGCGCGTATATGCACGTAAACGTTCATCCATACGTACATATATGCAACCGGGCACATATTCACGCGCATCGTCGGCACATGCATGCTCACACGTACGTCCACGTATGTCGACGTATGCCCCCGAATGTACACAACTTCGCGATTCGCGTACGTGCACTCCGCACCGCGCACATCTTCGCCTTCCCGTGCACACGCACGCACACGCCCGGGGACAGAATAGACACGTAGAGCTTATTGCGCGGGTACATATGTGATTGAAGCGTAACGTACGAACAGTGGCGTCAGCGGGTACGGTCGGCAGGCCGTAAATCTCGAAACGTGCATTACGTCAGGGTCGTGCGATTATGACGTGACACCCCGGCTCGCTTTGCCGCCGGGAGCACGATTTGTCGACTGTTCCGAGCACGGCTCTGCGAACCTTTAATTACTTTGTCAGGTCGCAATCTGGCCGGGGCGTGCTCTCGCTAAGCGCTCGTCTACGTGTACGGATTTGTAGCGCAACAGAGCGAACGGCGATGTGGGAGGGGGAGGTGCACACGGATCGGCGAACACGCGATTTCGCTGGCAATATGTTGATCATGTGTGTGAAAAGCGTGCATATACTTTTGTACAACGCACGAGCTCCGATAACGAGGCTAATTTGCGATTTTTTCGCGACGCAAGATTGGACATTATCGAAGAAACGTTGATTTGAGAGAATTGTCGGAGAGACTAAGAACGGTCTGAGAGGAGGACAGAAAGGAGGGGAAGATAGGAAAAATGGTTCCTCGAACGTCGATGGGGAGTCTCGCCGAGTCCGAGCACGCACAGTGCCGCACTGTATGCATCTGCATGCCCGCAATCGGCCATTTATCGAATTACCAGCCAGCGCCCACGGCAGTCGTAACTACTCGCATTAGATTCAATTTCTGCGTCTCTGGAAGGAGCGAGCTCTGTGATTTATGCCGGCCTCAACTGCCCGATCCCTCGTACTTCGAGCCATCGCTCGCCGAGAATAAAACATTACGAGCCACCCCTTCCCCGGCTTACAAACTACCCCCGTCGAACGCAGGACGAGCCCTCCCACCCCTAACCGCCGACCAGACTCAATCCCGTCAAACGAACGGCCACCTGAAAAAGCGACCCCGACCGTTATTACGACCGCGGATCGTGGATACAAAAACGGTCGCACGATCATCCGCGAAATGCCGTTCGAATTTCCGTAAATTGCGGCTCGCACGACACTCGACGCTGTCGCCGCTCGTAATTTACAGATCGTAATCAACGGCGGACAAAAGGCCGGCGGTGGGGTGGGGGGGGGGGGGGGGGGGGGGGCGACACGGCAATTACCGTCCGCGTGTTTGCAGACCGGTGCCGACGAATTCGAAGTCGCGCCAGTCCGTAAACGTCATTTTCGGAATCGGTGACTCGCGTCCGATCGAATTTGCCGAGTTCCGCGACGAAAGCCGGACACCCTGTACATGCCGGCAGGGGTGGCCGCCGAGATTAACCGACTGCGCTCCCTTCCCTTCCTCGTCCATCGGCGGCGGTGATTAATGGCCGATAGAGCGTACCAATTAGAGTGACAATCGGTGCGAAAGGAGCTTTGACTCCCAGCTTCGCGATCAGGATTCTTTTTGCCGGAAGCTGGCAGGTACTTTCAGGGTCGTCCCCCTCCCACTTCGATGCTAATTCCTTCCTGCCGAACACCCTGTCGGATTTCGACTGTTTTCGTTTCATTATGCCACGGGAAAGGTAGTTCGAACTGCCCGGCGGGATCAAAGAAAAGCGAGCCTATCGGAGACACTTCATTTCGGTCGAATCGAGTGGATTCGCAATTTTCCGAGGTCTCGAGGAGAACGTCAAAGGCTCGTTACGGTATGGACTGCCTCTTCGATCCTGAGGAACGGGGGTGGCGGAGATTGATAAAACGTAATATGCATCGGCGAGGATGGAAATTGGATGTAAGGATGTCGGATACGGGAAGTCGCAGACCGACATGTGACAATAGAAGGTTGCGTCGAAATTCGACGGAGTCGGTTGGAAGGATGCTGAAGAGAACGTCGGATTTGAGCAGTCGATATTTGCAGGTTTTCTCATCGGTGCATAACAGGAACATGTCTCGATAAAAAATGTCATCTAATGAACGGATCTTCGGAGTGCATCGTATTTTCAATATGACAGGCTTAACAAGGAAAATGTTCAGTGCTGTTCAGTCCATTACGTTAATATATCACGATAGGAAATGCAGTAGACTCTCGGCTCAGTTACTCACAGCGTCCAAGTCAATGCGGAGGTTGAAGGTACTGGGGGGATGAAGGTAACAGTGAAGACGATGACGGAGGTGGTGGAAGGGCCCTTCCTTCGATCCTGCGAGGGGCAGATCCTTTTTCCCGCCCTTCCGTCTACATTCCCAGTTCACGGATCATCGCTCGCCTGTAACAAAAGCGTAAAATTGGTTAGAAGAGCTCCCGTGAAAGCAGCGAGTCAAGATAGGCAACCTTCTATCTCACGATTCGCGAACGGCAAATGAAGATGCGAGACCGAATTCGAGATAGGAGTCGAACAATTTTTAAGACTCTTCAGCGAGTACGAAGCTCGAATTAAGTCTAACGCATTTCAACGAGAAAGGATACTGAGCTCCTACGAGAAAAATGAAGGAACGCGAGTGAAGAATCAGGAATCCACTCTAGCGAGAGTGAAGTGTTCCCTTTTTGCAAAAGATTAATGAGCTGACCAGCGATGAGACGTAGTAAGCCGGCAGTGAATAATGATTGACACGAACGACGAACCCTGAATGAGTGACTATAAGCGGCGAGCGTCACGAGGCTTCTTTTTCCCGTCGTCCTTCGTGACAAAAGAGGCGCGCTGCGGGAAGGACGACGGCGAGGACGACGAAAAAGAAAGAGGAGGAAAAAAAAAGGTAGAACTCCCGCTCCGACCTACCGCGCTGCGAAGCAGCGGAGGAGGGAAATTGGCCTTATAAATAGAGGCGAAAGTTGGGAATAAATATTGAACGAGGCAGAAGGGAGAAGCTTGGAAGGATGTCGGCACGCCGGAGGGTGAATATTCCGTTTGCACCTCGGAGACGGCTAACCGCCATTTTGCGAGGAACTAATTTCGACCGTCCGCCCCCCCTCCCCTCCGATGAGGCCCAAAGAAGGAGAGTCGGAATGAGAGGAGAGTCATTTTGGAGCCATTAGAAGAGCCGTTTTATCTTCCACCGCCGACAAAAGATCCTCCTCGCGCGCCCGAGATACACCCTCCCACTCAGCTATCCTTCCTTTTTTTTTCTCTAGATTTCCACCGATGTACAGTCTGACGGCAGGAAAGTAAGTGCCTCGCCGGAGAAATTGGAAAGGAACGTCGGGTCGCGGCCAGGCTCGCAATAATGGAAAGGAACGGGGCCGAACTTATATCGAGATGGAACTGACATCCGCGTTACGGATCTTTCCCTCTCCCCTCTTTCCCCTCTCCACCATCTTCCTTCCGAGAGCGACGTGTTCGAGGGCGCTGACGCTTCGCCAGGATTAAGTATTCGTGTCGGCACCTTCCAACGGATATCACCGAGACGTAAGCCGAGTATCGTATACTTCTCTATCGCGAAACGTAACGGCGGAAAGACGCGCGTATATACTCGTCAATTTTCGTCAGTCAGCCAAAAGAGAAAGAGTCCCGACGAGCCTGAATTTTCCCACTACAATGCGTCAGCTCGCACGGAGTTAACCTAGATCGTCTAACTTCAGGCAAGTCGACGCATCGGAGGAAGGTGGCTGGCTGCAAGGCGCGGGAAGTGGGGTTAATAAATAGGGAAGAAGTTAACTGGATCGCAAATTATCCGGAAGGTGCGCGCGCCGACAATTATGCCGGGGCTCCTTGCGCGGCCGCGACAAGTTTAAGGCGTAAGGCAGACAGACAGGGTGCTCGTAAAACGCAGGCAGAATCCGGCCGGCGGTGCTTTTAATGAAACCATATATTTCCTTACGCTCCTGCCTCCGCCCCTTCTGGTTCCTTATCAAATCTCTCCTACCCCACCCCCCCCCGTTTACCAGCGCGTTTCCGTTGTATTCAACACCCTTGTCTTGAGCTCTCCCTTCTCCCACCCTCATCTGCCCACCAACTCGCTTACTTCAACCTCATTCCCCGCACCTAAACCGCCACACAGCCACACACACACACACATACACATCGACCTGACTCCTTTCCGTGGCGTACGCGAATTCCGTGTCACTCGACTTACGGCAGGCAAATACGATGGGTACACACGTGCGCGGCATAATCCAGGAATTTCTAATAAGCGTACGTCCCACTTTCGGAATTCATTTCGCGACCGCTCATCGCGCGCCCCGGCAAGAACTCTGGCGAATAATGAATTTGGATCGCCCCGCAGGAGGAGGCATTCGGATCTCTCGAGGGTTGCCCACTTTTCCGACGCCACTTCGCCCCGATAATTATTTCGCCCCAAACTTCCTTCGGGCAGCCCCGTCCCACCGTCCTTCGCCGCTGCTTCCCTCCCAAACCCGTGTCCTTCTCACCTCACCTACCGTACTGCCGGAGGTTCGGCCGAAGATCAAAAATTGAGATCTGCTTTAATGCAGCTTGATTAAGCTGGACGTTCGCTCGACTCTGATTGTTTCTTGGCTTCGCAGTCTATTTCGACGCGGAAACGTCGGACGAGCGATTAAGCGACGGAAACGTTACGACAACGTCGGGTGTAACTCGGCAAAATTTGCGGAAAGCCGGGCGGACAGTTGGACACGCGGTTTTAAACGAGTTCGGCGACGTGAAATTTGCCGGGCAGGTTCCGTTTGAGGCCGAACGACTGAGAGGGTAGAATTTCGCCGAGGAGCGGTGACATCATTTGTCGCGGAAAGAGAGACGCGGATGAAAGGGTGCGGTAGATGGGGGAGAGAGATGAGACAGTGAATGAGGAGGAGGGGGGCTGAAGGACGGAGAAGGGACGACGAGGGATAGAACGGGAAAATTTAGCGTACCTCTAAATTATCGAGTGCCGCGCACCCAATTTGCCTCTCCATACAATCTGCTTACAGGGTCTGTTTGCCCGTGAACACAATGATCCCCGGCAATTTCTGATCGTCCATTCTATTCGGCCCCGTTCCCGCACCCCCCCTGTACCCTCCTCCGTCCCCCTGTCGGCGTGTAGGCCCCCAGCGAAATACCGGAGAAATTAACATTGTTGTCTGGCCAACAATGGCCGCGCGGAGCGCATTGGAATTTCATGTAAAACGAACTTCGACCGCTCGTCGCTCCGAGGGCCGACCTTCCGCGGGAGACGATAATCAAAATATGCCTGACGATATTGGATGGCCACCGTGAATTAGCCAAATGTCATCGAGTCATTACTGCACCGGTGCATTATGCTAAACAGAGTGCGTTTCCTCGTTAAATCGAGCCGTTACCTGGCGGATCGAATGAATCGGTGCGCCCAAAATCTACGGCCGTGGAAGAGTACTTGAACGCTTACTTATTAGATCGGATGTTGGTTGAAGAATGATGGTGAGGGAGGGCGGGGAGAAGAGCAGCGGAAGGTTCGAATCGACCGTCCCGTTCGACGATATCGCGGCGAGTGCGCCGAGGAGGAGCTGCATTTTTTCCTCATGCAAATGCAACTTCCTTTGTGCCACTTATTTATTGGGGCACACTAGGCGTGCTGCCAAGACACGCGCCGCCTTTAAGGACGGGGCTATAAGGTCGACCCATTTTTATCTGCAACAATTTTCGATGGCCTTCCGCCCTAGGGCTGGCATTTCGTCGTCCCGCGAGACGAATTTCACCCTTGTTACCGGAGTCCGGAAACGTTCCTTATCTTTCCTTCATGCACCGCCCCTGGCGCTGTCACGGTGCCCGAATTTAAAAGGATTACAAGTCGTTTCATCGTCCCAGCTCCGCAACGGGAGAGTTATTCGATTGCGGGCTAAAGGACGTTCTCAACTAAATTACCCGACGTGCTTTTCTTATCCTTGGAACTTGACAATTGGTTTCGCGATTGCGACGTATTCTTATTTTAAAGGCATAGGTTAAGAAATCGTTCGTCGTGCGTTAAATGCATCGTTAACGAAAGATCAGCGTTAGACAGTGGCAAATGGGAAGAATACAGAATTTTGACAGTACAATTCATTCGCAATGCGCATAGACTTCTCAGCTGGGTGATTTAGGGAACCGATCAGAGGAATGCCGAGGGGAAGATAACGGCGCGTAACCTCGATCGTCGAACGATACTTGGACTCGCATCTTCGCTTCTCCGTATGACGTCAGTCCGAAGCCAGCAATAGCTGAAAACTCCCTCTAAAACGACAAAAGCCGGTGTGCGGTGCCTTTCACACATTCTGTTTCATTGACGCGTTCGCGAAGTAACGGAACAACGACACGAACCAACCAACGGCCTCGTTGTAAAACAATACTGCAGGTGGGAAAGAGAGTGAGCCGTAACAGGAGCACGAAGGAAGGAGAGGGAGGGAGAGAGACGGAGAGAGAGAGAGAGGGAGAGAGGTGGCGATAGGTGAGGCAGAGATGGGGAAAGACGGCGGCGAGAGAGAGAGTCGAGGAAAAAACTGGGCTTTTGCCGTGGCAATTGGAGCAGAAGGGGCACAGGAAAAAACAGTTTAACCCACCGCGGTCCCTTCAAACTTTTTCGAGGTTAGCCCCGACGTGAATATGCATTGTTGCACTTTGCCGCACGCGCGCGTAGGGCGGACGATAAAGGCGTCGGCTCGTTACCGGTCAGTAGGGGAAAAAATATCCGCGTGCAGACTTCCCGACGCGGCCCTCGCTTGACTTTCGACGGCAAGTTCAGCCTCGATATTTCGTCTCGAGGACCGTCGCTCGAGAACGAACTGCGTCAAGATGCCGGGAAAGGGTCTAGCCGTGTTACAATGCAAAAAGTGCCCCTAAACCAAATGAGACGTGTCATACGCCATTCGATAGCTTATGGAAAAAGAAACATTTTTGGAGATTGGAAATCCGAAATCTCAACTGGGGGGGTACTTATAGACAAAAATCAAAAATATGTTTCTTGCCCAATCATTTTTACTCCAGTGGAGAAAAAAATTTGAAAAAATTCATGAACGTATCGGCTAACGGTGTACACGTTACAGAATTTTTTCAGATTTTTTGGTTGAAAAACTGAGCTGTAAAAAATTAAAAACAAAATTGTTTTTTGAAAAATGGCAATTTTTCATCGAAGAAGTAAAGTCTCCACTTTTATATTTTTTGTATAGGTACCTATTGTGAATACTAACATACTGAATTTTTTTCAGATTTTTTGTAAACCTGCGCCGTCATAAAAAAAATTAAAAACCGATTGTCCGGTTGCTTTTTGCGTGCCCCACCTATTTGTACAGTAGATCTTTGCATTTTTCACAATCCACAAGTGTATTATGCAATGTGTAACGCTGCTCGAAGTCTAGAATTGGCGCAGGAGTCGATAAAGCCTTAAAATAGCAAATCATGGAAATTGCGACCAGTACGTTATATTCCAAAGTGTAAACCGAAATTCCAATGGCACCGGTGTGTACATTTTTGCGCAAGTTCGAATCCTTATAGGGTTATCTGTTTTTCACACATATTACTTTTTATTCAGAATTTAAAAATACATTGTTCTAATTAATGCTTACACTCATACGTCGTAAAATCGCTTGTTTTTTACAAAACACGTTCGGTAAACGGCTACATTCAGATGTAGGGATGATTGACGAAATAGTTGACAAAATAATGTCGAATCAAACAATTGAAAATTCATTATCATTAGAGGTCGATCTTCAGCGATGAAATATTCGAAAAATTCCATTTAGACCAATTTCAGCCACAGAGTTACCCGATTTTCCGGATATGACGGAGAGGGATCTAAAAATTCTTTTCACTGGATCGTATCAATTATCGCAGGCAGTTTCTTATTTAGCAGAAATGATGGAGCTGAAAACAATATTAACTTCCGTTACTTAAAAGATCAGGAAAACATTATTAAATTCGAAGTGAAGTCAAGACATATTAATAATAAAGTATACAGATGTTACATAGAATACGTGCCACATTCAATAGGTTGTTCTGGAATTCGCCGATATTGTTGTCAATGTGCGAATGGCAATCGTACCGTCGGATGCTGTTCGCATATAGCAGCAATAATTTATTATTTGTCACATGCAAGGTATCTGTCACCGATTGTACGACCAGCCGAAATATTAAGTAGGATATTTAACAACGACAACATAGTACCAGTTATTAATGAGGACAGTGATGAAGATTAAAAGTTTTGCATTTACTTTATCTTTTTATGCCGCCAACGATCGAAAAGATTATCAGAAAAGTATTATCAGAACAAAAACTGTATATACGCTCAACACTAGAATATATAAATAACTATATAATTCACAGGACACTGGAGGATACAACAAAATTCTGCACTGAGGATGTCATGTCGCTTTATATATACGTGATTATTACTCTTTAAAGATAAGTATCTATGCTAAATATAAATGGTGAATACCCGTATCTATGTTCCAAATACTTTTTCTATCAAATAATCTTTTTAAAACAATGTACTTTAAATTACAGAGTCAATTTATTTCTTCCCTGAAGAGAATAAACTGCGTTATCGAAACGTACGGATTATATTAGGCAGAGTATTCATATCTACATTGACATGAGATCAAAAATATCGCAGTTACTCTAACCTTTTCAATCAATAAACACGGATGTTATCACTAATTATAATTAAGAATTGTTAACCCTTGCTAAAAATTAAAAGATAATGAAAAGAAACAATAGCACACAAGTGCTTGAAAATAGTATGTTGCATAACTAAAAAAACCATGTGATTTTACGACGTATGAGGGTAAGCATTTATTAGAACAATGTATTTTTAAATTCTGAATAAAAAGTAATATGTGTGAAAAACAGATAACCCTATAAGGATTCGAACTTGCGCAAAAATGTACACACCGGTGCCATTGGAATTTCGGTTTACACTTTGGAATATAACGTACTGGTCGCAATTTCCATGATTTGCTATTTTAAGGCTTTATCAACTCCTGCGCCAATTCTAGACTTCGAGCAGCGTTACACATTGCATAATACACTTGTGGATTGGGAAAAATGCAAAGATCTACTGTACAAATAGGTGGGGCACGCAAAAAGCAACCGGACAATCGGTTTTTAATTTTTTTTATAACGGCGCAGGTTTACAAAAAATCTGAAAAAAATTCAGTATGTTAGTATTCACAATAGGTACCTATACAAAAAATATAAAAGTGGAGACTTTACTTCTTCGATGAAAAATTGCCATTTTTCAAAAAAAAAAATTTGTTTTTAATTTTTTACAGCTCAGTTTTTCAACCAAAAAATCTGAAAAAATTCTGTAACGTGTACACCGTTAGCCGATACGTTCGTGAATTTTTTCAAATTTCTTTATCCACTGGAGTAAAAATGATTGGGCAAGAAACATATTTTTGATTTTTGTCTATAAGTACCCCCCCAGTTGAGATTTCGGATTTCCAATCTCCAAAAATGTTTCTTTTTCCATAAGCTATCGAATGGCGTATGACACGTCTCATTTGGTTTAGGGGCACTTTTTGCATTGTAACACGGCTAGACCCTTTGAACGCAGAGGTGTGGAACGCTTAACGAGAATATTCCTCGGGGCAGTGCAGACAAGAGCGTCTTGATGTTATTCCGCGCGTGTGACTTCTTCAATCCTTCGTACTGCCTACCTACTGCCTAGCCTCGGCCACCTTCAATTTATCAGCCCCGCACTGCGGCTGCCAGTCGTGGAGTAGATGACCAAGCAACGTATTCGCGTACGTACGTTTTTATCAGTTTCAAGTTTAGAATCAGCACTGGCCGGACTCAATTTCACAATACCGGATCCCGGGCGTCGGTTCATGTAATTAGAGTCGCGTGGAAATGTTCGATTTTCATGCATTTGTTTATTCATCCGATTGGAAACAATTTAATCGCGGACGAGCCGTCCGGCACATGTTGCGGAGGATAAAAGTGAAATATTTATATTTCGACGTTACATAAGCTACTGGGATGAGCTCCACGACAGGCTCATAATAAATGAAGCGTTTTTTTTTGCCCGTGACAAGCTACGCACGTGTTCGATAACTGTAGGGAGGAGGTGGTGACGGAGGGGGCGAGGGTGGAGAAGTGGAAAAACGGTTAGAGCGCTATAACCAACCGAGCAAAACGAACGATGCTTTCCCTCGCAACGTTAGGGGGTTAATCACGCTCTCATGCAAGGTCTAAATATTTCAATTTTAATCTTGCGCCCTGCCGGGAGCCACTTCATACCGACTCCCGCTACTCGACATAATTTTTGTCCCGCGGATTGTTCCGAGGTAGCGACTCGGAAGAAAGGAGCGGAGGCGAAAGGCCGCGCGAGCGCGAGCGCGCGCAAAAATAGGAAGAGGGAGAGAAGAAAATTACTAGAAGTCGCGTCGTTTTAATCTCAATTCCACCAGTATTTACGTCTACGTCCCGCTGAAAATGGAGCTACTTCACGAAGACGCTTTTCATCGTTTAAACAATGCATATAAGAAGCCTTTATCTCTCAAGGGCCAAACCTCTTTCTGCCTCCCCCCACCTCCCCTAACCGGCCCACGACCGGTCTTTCGCTTCCCTTTCATTTCCTACCCCTGACCGTTCCTTTCTTCCAGCCGCTCCGACTGATACACAGAGTTGCCAGCGTCTTCTCGGGGCAGTCGTTTTTCTTGCGACGAGACGGGTAGAAAAATTGCACGCACCCAGGTTCGAGGAGCCGGTCGAGGAAAAGTCTGGATTCCGACCTCGTCGCGGTAAACAATGCCGAGAACCGAGCCAGAGCCGCGACTCTTACGGGGACTGCGAATAATTGCCAAGCCGGCCCGGTGAATTCGTTCGAAACGGCGGAATAATGACCTTCGGCCTCATTGTCGATACTTCCCGCCGACTGCGGCAAAAGAAGCGGGCCGAGAGCGTGTACGCTTAATTGTGAGAGCGGGTAGGGGGGCGGATTTTAAATTGTGCGATGTATCGCGATGCGGTCCCACGTAATTAGTCTGCCGCATGTGCCGCGCAAACGGTAGGCAAGTACGTGTGCAACACACTGAGGCGAGCGTTTTTTTCCGCGTCCGCAGCGAGCGCCAGATTGCGTGCAGGATCGCCTAAATCAAAGACAAGCCCGTGACACGCTCGTGAGACGCTCGTGAGACGCTCGCGAGACGCCCGTGACACACGCTCGTTCCGTTGCGGTATTCACATACTCCGTCTGCGCTATGTTTAACGTCTCGTTTGCCAATCCGCGACGACGGACACTTTCGCGTCTGTGACGACATCGCGCCGGATATAATTATTGTATCCGCGCTAATGGACAGTCGATCGTGTCAGCCGCGCGCGAAGCTCTTTCAGGGCTCCGCGGCGTCGATAATAAAAGTACGCTTAAGCTTGCCCGCAAGAGCTGATCATCCGCGGGCAAAAAATAAATCAATCCCCCATCCGACGTCGGCGCGCGTCCTCTAAATACATAGTCTAAAACCCGCGGAGAACCTGACCGCAGCGGCGGACCGAACGAATCGGCGAACGAAGGAGGTCAGAAAAATTAGCAAACGCTAATATTCGATCGGGGCGACGTTTCCGTACTCGAGCGCCTCCAGTTGCGTGAACCCACCCCATCTGCGTCGCCGGCGTGTGCACACGTAGGTGACTAACTACCCGCGCGTACGACCGCGGGCGTATCTGCCGGGCGCACACACGTACGTGCGCCGGAACGCGTGCGTGTGCATCGGAAGAGGATAGACTGTACGTGTTCGCCCCGCTACGTGTGTAACGGCGAGCACGAAGAGGGGTTGTCGTGGTGGTTGGGGGTGACCTAGAGATGTCACTGGGTTAGCGTGCCCATGGGCCATCCATAACCCTGATACCGGTGATACACACTCGCTTTCGCCCTGTCATAGGCTGGCATGCAGCCTGCTGCGGATACACTTAGACGCCGTTTCCCCATCTACATACGGACCAACCCCCACCCACCCCCCGCGCGCGCCTCCCCGCAGCTACCTTCCTTCCTTCCTTCCTTCCTCGCCCTCCGCCGCTCTCCTCCGCATCGTCCCTCACCCTCGATCGTACGCGGCCTATACGTAGGTACGTCCGCATCCGGTCGACGTCGACGGAGAGCGAGCCGAAGAAAGGGCGAGCGAGGGCTTGCGAACCGAAAATTTCATCTCTTTCCCTGATCGAATTTCGATGTTCGCTCAGGAGGGTGGCCGAGGGGGAGAGGGTTTAATAGAGGGCGGAGTCGGTTAACTGATTGTGTGACTTGCAAATGGGGGGATGGCTGGTTTTGTTGATTAGGGCCGGGGGGTTGATTAGGTTGGGTTTCGAGAGATTTCGGGGCGGGGCGCGAGGTCTTCGGAGATAAGGGGGTTGGATTGGCTTTTTCGTGGATGCGGGGGAGCACTGCGGTGGAATTTCGTCGGTGCCTCGCGCTCGGCATGGGAAGGCGCGCGGAAGATTGCGGGGTGGGAGCCAAAGACAATGCGCCCGTCTAAAGAGGGCATATATGTGGATCGGACGGGGGAGGGAGTGGAGGAGGGGGTAGAGAGTGGAAAATAATGGAGAACGGGAACTCTTAATATATGGCGGGGCGGTACAAAAGAATGATACACGTGTATGACCTGGGCGCGCGGTTTAGAGAACTACTTTGTGCGCCGGAGTGGAAGAGGGACGGCGAACGTCTGTCTGACTAAACTGCGAATGTATCACTGAAATTTTCAATCTCGCTGGGTTTGCGCGCGCGCGCACACCCGCGGAGCAAATGAGAAGATCGCCGTCCGATCTTGCTGGGATGCGAGACGCGGTACACGCGAGGCACGCCGAAGGCAGAACAGACAATGGGAAATTGTAGGACGATTTGCATAACAATGAGATAGACATGGCGCATCCACAGGTCGCTCGAAGGACTTTTACTTTATCGAACAGTTTTGAGACCCACATTTTTCGATGGCTTTACCGTTATAACGCCGAAAATTATGCGAATTTTGAGGAACGCCAAACGGGTCTGACAGTTATTTGTGACTCGGAGAAAGTAAAATACCGATCCGATCCGTTAACCATCGTTTCTGTTTCTCGCAAATATGAGAAGAGGTACCCCTTCAAAAATTTGTGTTTTTTCCCCCTGTTGTAATGATATTTACTCCTTTATCACCCCACAGATGCATAATCGAATCAAAGTAAATTATCTATCGTTCTGATAGCAAAACATCAATTTTTTGTGTTTCTGGACCGATTTTTTGCTATACCTCCGAAACTATTAGACTTAGAAGGCTCGGGTTGCGATTTTTGTGATCTTCTTTCGATCCTCTTTCAGAATGCATATCCACAAGTCAATCGGAAGACTTTTAATTTTTGCCCAATTTTTGACACCCATTTTTTCGATAGTTTTTTGGCTGTAACTTCGAAACAAATACGAATTTCGACAAACGCCAAACGGCTCTCTGGGTTATTTTCGACCCCCTACCACGTAGTAAAGGGCGATCCGCGGACCTTCGATTTTTCGCAAAAATGAGAAGGGATACCCCTTAAAAAATTCGTGATTTCTTAAATCGCCTGTAACTATTAAACCAGCCATCAAAACCTATGATAATCATACATTTTCTTGAAGCTCTTGACCCGTACTTTCGGATAGGACTATCGGCGAAAGCCGATCCTTAACAAAAAATTTGTTCGACCTCGAAAAATGGCTGTAGCTCGGAAACTATTAGGAATTCAGAGACTCTTAAACTCAGAGAACGTATGACTCAGACACAATCAACAATATAAAACTCGTCATTCTCGACGACAACTTCCATTTATCGCATTTTTGTACACGTTAAATACAGCTTTGCAACGTATTTCAGCACCCTATACATATACTAAAAGAGTACGCCAATGAAAGAACATTTAAACAGTAATCAGAATACACTATCAGCAGCAAGCTATCCTAGTAAGTTCGAAAGAGATACGGTAATTCGTGTAAAACAATGTAATAACAGTCCTTTCCCGTGAAAGCACTGAAGCGACATCCGTCGAATGCGCGAATTCGGAGGACATAATCATCACGTAAAATCGTTAAGTTTGTCTCGAGCATGGGACGATAGCATCGCGATGGCCCGGTTTACTTCAATTTCGGTACGGATATCCATCGTCGTCGTTCGTGATCGTCGACTCGATGAAAGGAAGCCACCTCGGCCGCGTGCAACGAAAAAATGGTGGCTTATCGCTGATAAGAAAGCCCTCCCCCCCCCCCCTCTCTCTCTCTCTCCCTCTGTCCCTTGCCGGCTAAGATCGATGATGAAGGAGTGCCTGCCCGGGACGCTCGGCGTCTTCTTCCGCACTCGGAAAATCGTGCGGGCTACACCCATCGCCGGTAAGAGTCGAGCGGTCGATATCGATTTCTCGATGACCACGCGTTAACCGTCCCGCTCTCGGGACACGCGCGCTCGCCGGATAAAATAATTCATTAAACGTCCGACATTATCGCCGCGGGAGCGATCGCTTTTGATATCGGCAACCGGCCGCTGTCAACGAGCCGTTGCTCTCGCCGCATTGCCGGAAATCAGCAATGCCTGACAGATGTTATGCACGAATTGGACACAGGATGTGTTGCGGAAAAGTATGAAGCTTCGAAACGATTTAGCGAAAGATTGGGCCTCAATATTCATATTAGCGATACTATTATTTTGTTCGTTCAATAAGGTACGATTATTGACAATCGTATAATGCGAATACGACGGAGTAATTTGGAAAGTGCCGATTATCTATTAAAGGGAAGGAAGGATGGTACATAGACCGGCTAAATAGCCAAGTATAGTTCTGATCTATCGTTGGCGAGACCGACGTCGGACGAATTTATCTCGCCGTTTAGATAGCGTCGTTGTTAGAGAATACTCGCGCCCGTTTACCTGTCCGTAGGACGCTAATTTTAAACCGATGATTCCTAACTATCCCTTATACGTAGATGGAAGCTACGTCGTGTACGTCTGTAAGTCAAACGTAGCGAAACTTTTCTCCAGCCGAGCGTGTCGTTTAATTCTGGACATTCAATGAATCTTCGTCGGAACGCGCGCAATACATACTTAAGATTTGTGTTACCTACTTATCTATTTTGCCACGCTTATCAAATTATCGGCTTTTCCGTCAAGCTTTTCCCGGAGCTCCATTACTGTGTAAATATCGTCATTGTTGTTCCGTTTAAAGTGATCAATGTTTAAAACTGCTGCTTCCTATTTTATTCGTTTTCAGTCATATCAAGCGACGCATCACTAACCTACTATAATTGCATGCGCTGCAAAATTTAATGCGGCGCGGAACAATAATTATTCACGCTGTTTGTTAATTATCCTGCCTAACGATTAATTCGATATTCGCGGATACTCTAATGAGAATCGATTGGAGTTTGCCGACATGAGTTACCTACTTCACCTTCATTTACCTACTTTCGCGTCGCCGAAACGATCCGCGATTACGTTGCGTTTCACGTTGCGCTGACTAATTGTCGGTAAAAAGCGTGCCGTCATTAAGCAAATTTAATCCTCCGACGGGCCGATGCGGGGAAACAATGGGCAAGTTCACAAAAGACTTCCATTCTGTCAATAAATAAACCCCCGTTTAATGAAAATGTTTCGGCACCGATAGTTGCAACCTCGGCTCCCAAAGCATTAAAGTCACTTGTAATAGGATTACATTGTTTGCGGCCCACTGTACCGACGCAGCATGAAATCGCATGGCGAAGTTAACATTAAAATCCGGTTTTTGCGCGGCAAATAATCTGAATACCATCGGGGCACCGTACAGAAGACATTCGTACTTGTCATTAGCATTTCCGTCGCAACCCTCGCCTCCTTCCGACGTTCGCCAACGTACCTACCTACCTACCTACCTACCTACCTACCTAGCAACCTACAAAAGGTTGTAAGTGAACCTCGACGTGAAAAACAGTCTACATTCGCAACGTCCGCCAGCATTGTAATGTAAATTAAGGCTAGACAGCGCTCGGCCAGGAAAGAAAATATATTTCGACCGACGTCCATTCACTGCATTCTGCCTGCCCCGCCGCTAACGGACTTTCCATTAATTCTTCATTAAACTTTCATTACTCTCATCAAGCCTCCCCGAGGAAGATCCGCGTTGCGCCAGAAACAAAGTGAGCCCCGCCGTTTATTTCGAGCCGAAGCCGCCGCCGCCGCCGCCCCCACGACTGCCTGCCGTGTTTCAGTTCCGAATCCAGGCTTGGCCCCGATTCGGAAAGCCGCACGAAAACCGAAACAATGTCACGTGTGTTTTTCGGGGGACGTCTGGCGTCAAATAACGCGGGCGTGCGCAACTTCTTTTGTTCGAGAGGCCCGTAAAAGGACGAGGCGAACCGAATTTGTCAGCGAAATTTCGCGTAAGCCCGGACCCCCGAACCTCTTCGCTCGACTCTCGGCGAGGATATGACGTAATGAAAGGACGTACCTCGGCGGCTAAGGCCGGCGACAAACAATCTCCGGATTAATTTTCAATTTGCAGCGAACGGCAGTATTGGACTAAAAGCGGCCGCCTGCCTCTTCTTATCTTTCACCGGGCTGCGCCCTTGTGTTCCGAGTCTGTATCGTGTTTCGCCTAAGATTGAACGGGGACATATAGCTATGTGGGCCGATCGTTTTCGTTCTTTCCACCTTCTTCCTTCATATTTTTCCCTTTGACGGCGAACTTTCGCGTCTCACTCGTTATTCTGAAAGTTCCTCAGCGGTAGATGGATCGGTGAGCTCTTTCTGCTCGGCAGGTTACGTGCGTGAGATGATTTTTTAGGCTTCTCTCCTCCCCCTTTTTTCTACGCGAGAATGTCATAGCGGAGATTAGGCGAAAAGTTTATAAAGTTAAATGATCGATAAAGTCTATCGCGGGGTGCAATCTAACTTTTTCGATTACCGCCAGACGAAAGCGACCTATACGTCTCAGGTTCCAGTGGCCTCATTTGGAATGTTTCAAATTTCGACCTCCCGAGCGGGAGAGAGAGTCGCGCGTGCCTCTCCGCGCATGCCGGGCCACATCAATTATTTTGTTGATGCAAACTTACCGCTCGCATGCGATACTATTTGGCTACGCTGAACAAATGGACGCGGAGCGGATCGTTGCTTTCACTTTGCGCGATCGTCGAATATACACCCCGATGGCTCGATGGCTCTCGCCCTCCCCTACAATAGTAACATCGAACCCACCCCGACCCACCGCTGCAAAACACAATTCGCAGAATTCCGCGCAAACAACAATACTCCTTCCCATGCATCCGTGACTTCCGGCGAGCGCAATACTCGTTTCTTTCGATTTAAGGAATAGAGCCGCGATCGCCCGGAATCTGACGAGGCCGCAAAAAATAAAATTCCGCTAAACGTATGGAAATTACATGCGGCCGCATAATCCGCCGGGGGGTGGAAAAAGGCAAGCCACGGCATTCGCGAATTAACCTGACTCACGGCTCGTCCCCGTTGTCCCTGCTCGTTCAGCATACCGTCACGTGTAGAAATAATAGGCGAAGAGCGTCCCGGTGCCAAGCTACCCGTATCCGCCCATCCACCCCCGCCCGAGCGACTACCCTGAACACATCCCCGGCGTCCCTCACGTTCTGCCTGACAATACCGGGGGTAAAATTTTCGGTCGTTGCACGAATTTGGCAGAAGGGCCGTATCACGTATGCCACGCCACCGCGTTACGCTCCGGTAGGGAGAGGTCAGAGGGCAGAGAACAGAGACGCGAAGAGAGACGGGAACAGAGACGGAGCAGGGACGCGGAGACAGAGGGAATGGCGGAACATAGTCGGGGAACAGAGACAGACGGAATAAGAGGGATTAAGAGAACAGCAACGTATCTGCAGTACAAGCCACACTCAGCGCAACGCCGCAATATACTCATACACTTACGCGCGCAAAAACCAGGCAACCCAACTCCTGCGATATACCACACACACACACATTTCTCTCCTCTCCCTCTCTCTTCCTCTCTCTTATCCAGAGTGAGTTGGCCGCGCATTTGCCGGCGGAACACGCGCGAAAGTATGTGTGTACTTATGCGGAGCGAGCGCGAGGAGAGAGGTAATACGAGCGGAGTAGAAACATTGTTCAAATACTAAGGCTTCAAGCTCGATTATTCCGCGCTGCGGAGCGAGCCGTTTCGTGCGACGGCAAAAATTACACGCGGATCCTCCCTCTCCTTTTTATCCCCCCCGACTGCCAGAGCCAGCGAAACGCGACCGACTCTCGCCGCTTATTCCCGCTTCAGGCGGCCGACTTTGGCCGGGGAGTGTCGCTTTCCACGCCGGAGGAACGACGCTCGGACCTCCGTATTTGCGCTGGCGAGCAATTAAGCTTCGCACCGCAATACTCATCCGGCCGTGGAAGGATTCGCAGTCTTCGGCCGAAGATTCTCCGCGAATGTCGGATCCTCGCTCCGGCTGGTCGCTATCGAGTTCAGGAAACCGTTATCGCGGTCATTAAGGGTTGCCGATCAATTATGGAAAGGGCTATTGTCTGAGAAGATGGATGGGGAGGAACGTTGCCTGCGATCCATTTACATATGTACGCGCTCCGACGGTCTATAGCTCGGAACACTGACGAAGGACAGCGACGACTGAATATAGAAACAATTTAGTCGACGGTGTACAGTCGCGAGCGTTCTCTACTTTAAAGCTGACAGGTAAGAAATTGGAGCGTGCGACGGGCGGTGCCGGTAACATCGAGCTGGAAGCAATTATCGAAGACAGGGACACCTTCGGATCCGAAATCGACGTCCCGTATCGCTGATCCGAAGGTAGGTACGATCCCCGAGGGAAATGGATGTCGGTAGGGCAGGGCAGTCTTTGCAAAGGCTGGCCGGCCAAAGTGACCGCGAGCGACGGTCTGCGTTCGTTTCAGCGAAGGGTATCAGAAGATCGGAGACCACAGTCGTATTCAGGCCTGGGTGGTCCTTGACCCGGTTACCGCGGGCGAGCCAAATATTGACCTAACCTGTACCTGTGTCCGAAGCCTGTCTTTACGAAAGTCGTTAAAACGAAAGGTTTCCTCCTCTTAAACCGCGACATCGTTCTCGCGACTCGTTACTGTCGCGGACGGACTGCGAAGTCGGACGGGAGAGTCGCGAGCTGTACCTCTGGCATATATTAAAATAATAATGAGGATGTAGGAGAGAGGGGGGGGGGGGTGAAGAGAAGGATGGCGGTCGGCGAGTTGTCCTTCTGCTCGGCGAGAAGTCGTATCGAGTTCGACATTCCGTCAGCGGCAAGGGCGTTTACCGACTCGATGATGAATCGACGTGGGGGCAGAGTGAGTCTCGAACGATGGGTAAAAGTCACGCAGGGACGTAAATCTTGTCCTCGTTACAATGGCACTGGGGCGAGATAGCGAACGTGAGCTTATTTCGCTCCGCCTCGCAGACGCGACTGATTCGAATCTGAACGACGGGGCCAAATTAGAATTTACGACGGAGTTCCGATTGGAACCGGTGGCCACGCTAAGGCTCGGATGGAAAGTTCGAGACTCGGCGTACGTGATGAGATACGCTGGGGAAGTGGCAGTTTTCGATCGTTCGGCAGTTGTACAGGGTGCGAGGGGGACAAAATGAGAAGGAATAAAGTGCAGGGAAACACTGGGAACGTTATTTGCGTCGGACGGTGAATAATTCCCACGATTCCTTCGACTAGTCGACGAATTCCATGTGTCCTACGTCGATGTCGCTCGCCGGAGGGATGGAACGTAGTAGTAGCTGTGAAAAAATTCATTGTGAAGTGTACTCGTGAGGGGGCTCCCGAAAGAATAGAGTTCAACTTGAGATTAGTGCCTCTGCGGGCGAGAGCGTGAATCGATATCCGGCCGAAGTCGGTAAATAACTTTAGGTCAAGCATCCGGCCTCGGATGAGGAACGGAATAACATTTCTCCCAGCTGCTTGCTCGCCGAGCAAAAACTTATGCCCCGCGCGAAAACTTTCCTCCCGCTCGGCGAACTTATTATCGGGGATTTGAAAACTTATTATCCCGCCGGCAGCTACTCGCGTCGAACTAACAAATAAGCCGAGCGTCGTCCTCGAGGACGAGGAGGGACGAGGATGGAGGGGGCGAGGCTCGAGATAGAGGGAAAACTGCCTAGCAATTCTCGCGATGCGACAAGGAAACGGATATACGAGTCGCTAGCGACGATCGATTTTCGATAAGATTTATCGAGAATTGGCGGGAGCGCACCCGTCTGTCGCGAAAGAATTCTGCCCGACTTAAGTCTCGCTGGCATCGCCAGATCGGCGGCGAGGGGACCTTTCGGCACTCATGAGCGAACAGAAGGGGCAGCAAATTAATCGGTCGCTCGAACGATAATTTAATTATCCGTCTGAGTCCTAGCTGCGCGCTACCCTGATAAAGTTGGATAACTTGAGACGGGTTATTTATTCACATCGACGAGGGACCGTCCTCACGGTCTGCGGTGCACCTGGAACTAAGTGCACACGACACAACGCTGGATGCACGGACAGCTTACGTTGATGCACTCCCGCTAGATGGTGTCGGGACATTTGCGTATCGAGAGAAAACACCGGGTCGGGGATCGATAAGTGGGAAAAGTCTCGTGTACGGCGACGACGTTGCGCGAGTCGAATGAAGATAGCCCGATGTGCATTAGCGTCTCATCGCTCGAGGCATCCAGTCCCCTGCAGAGTCTAATGCCTAATCGAGCGTGGACCAAAGAAAGCTCAAGAATCAGGAAGGATCATCATAACACATCCCTCGCGTCACGCTCCGCTGAATTCAGCCCTCATTGAATTTCTATGCAGAGAAAACACCTGGCCGCGGTCTGCCGCCGAAAGGAGAGAAGCGATGCGCATCGGAGAAAAGCCCGCACTTGCCAGCTCGAGCAGCGAAGCGCGCTGCGGATGAATCGGGCAGGCGAGAGCGCTCCCAGCGGATATCCTTTAAATATTTGCGCATCCAAGGTAAACCCGAAGTAAGATCGTGAGCGGCCGCGTACCTCGCGGCCTGATACGTAACGAGCCGCGTAATTTCAAATACAAAGTACCGTCCCCATCAACCCCATCTGCGCCTGACTGCCTGCCCACCACCACCGCCACCGCCACCACCACCACCACCACCACCGCCGCCGCCAACCACCCCTTTCTTTGCCCACTCGGAGTCTCGAGCCGCATCGACGTCGTCCTATTGACTTTGAATTCGGTTAGCACGCCAACCGACGCGGAATATAAACGGCGCTTCGCTCCGGCGATAAATCATCGCTGAGGCCGAACAAGATCGTTCCAATTAATGCGCCGCATTCTCCGGCAACTCCGCCGGCCACCCCCTCTGGCCACCCCTCAACCCCCCCTCCTCCCCCTTGGCCGTTCCGGTGTTGCACGCGAAGAACGCGCCCGGGGCGGCGACGGAAGACGCGCGTTGCAAATTGCCGAAGCGGCACCTGGCGGAAATCGCCAACGGGAGATCGATACACTTTGCGGCAGGAAAATGGGAAGAGCAATCTGTCTGCGTGCATCCGCAGTGCACCTGCGGCTGTGTCGGCTGCGGCGGGATGCGTCTTCCTCGGACGCGACGTTTTCGGCCGGACGATATGAGGCTGACATCCCACGATTGCTTTCACTACTCTACCCGGCTAAGTAAATACCTATCTTTCTTATTAGGAAGTTATTCCGAATTTTTCGATCGTAGTCCAGTATAGACGCGGTCTATAAACGGAGCCACTGCCGTAGAAAGTCATCCCCGGCCCGAAGCCGTGCCGCATTGATATCGCGTCGGAATTTAAGATTACATCAACTTTATCCTTTTATGCCAATAAATTTTATATATGATTAACGGGGCATCTCGTCTGCCAGATAGATGGGTACGTTATCGACACCACGATTAGTTCCGGCAGACGAAGTGGACACTGTACCAGGCTCTGTTCGTGCCCTCGAAAGTCTCCTGAAATATTGAAAGTACGGCAGTACGGGCTCGGTGGCCGGACGGGAGGGGGTGCGGAAGGGGGGAAAGATGGCAATGGGGTAGAGTGCCAGGCCGAACCAGACACCGAGTCCTATTTCCCCACTGAACGACGTTCGTCGTTTTCGCCCTCTGCCTCGCGCACTGTTCGCCCTCCCCATCCCCCAGGTTCAACCCTCTTTCCCGATCGCTCTGACCGGGCCTCAGGGTTGCGTTAAGCAAGCAGTTTAGGGCGCAGGTCACCGATTGACGATCGAGTCAACGCTCGGGCTGGCTACCGGCGGAGGCTAACGATGGGAGGACGCCACGCTATAGGCGCATATCGGAAAAGTAATATTTCTCCCTTATTGTCGACCCCGAATTGGGAAGCGCGTGTGGAACGACGCTGCGACGCAGGGGGACGTAGATCGATAAATCTCGATACTTTTATTGACGCATTGCAGGCAGCCGGGCGCATTCTTTTCGGCGGGCCAGTGCCGATTTTTTTGTAATGTTTCCCTTCCGCACGCTCCTTTCACCGTTCTCGCTCTCATTCTATCTCTGTCTCTGTCCCTCTTCCCAACTATTACTATTGGCCCTGTCGTGACAGTCGATATTTTCGTGCGAAACGATCCACGCGCCCGAGGTAATAACGTCACGAGCGTAATCCCGATGCGGATTACCCTCCCGCGGCTCCAGTATTTTTCATCCCGGCGACTTTTACTGCCCGTGCGCGCACGAGAGAGAGAGAGAGAGAGAGAGAAATCCGCGACAAAAGTGCGCCCGGCGCTGAATTTTTCATCCCTGTACGTTTCACTTTGCCGGCAGCAGATTTCGCACGTGTCCGAGACTCGGTGTGCGTCTTCAAATCTGCGACTGTCTGAGACGAAGCGAAATTTGGCCGGGGAAAAATATCTGCCGCCTCGCGCGCAGATGGTCGCGCAAAGTTGACGGCACGGACTAACCGAGATCAGACAAGGGTGGGAAAAAATTGCTCGGTAAGCGTGATTCGGTGGGACTCGTGGAACGGAAAGACCGACGGGAGAACACGCGGTCGAGTGTTAATCGTCCGACTGTACGCGAGTGTGACCGGCCTCTACTTATTCGTCGGGAAGTTTCCGCTTCTTGAAAGCCCTTGAGGGGCCGTCATGTTGGCACGACTAAGAAATGCCCTATTCAGCCTTTCTGGCTAAGAGCATCGCGACGCGATGAATGCAGCGACGACGAGCGCCATGCACCAATGTACGTTTCAATCCTCCTACATTTTATTAATGTATCCCGCGTATTGTCTCTCGGCTCTTACCTCGAGACGGTCGAAATGGATGCTCGGACGAATTTAACAATGACTCACGATCACCGTCCGCGGCCTGAAACTGCTTCAGGGTTGTCGCTGCATCGCGCTGGTGAAAAAATGATATCCGCCAGAATCGTACGTACGGAATATCATGCGCGACGTCGTTCTTCGAATAAATCCAGTTTGACGCGCGAGTGATAACTTTAAATATAAAACGGCGCAGAGGGGGGGAAACAAAAACCAAAGCTATCACGATGTATTTTCACGTTCTACCGGAGGATCGCGAAACAAATTTTCCCGATGGACGCTTAAAGCATCGTTCCGTCAGCGGTAGCAGATCTTTTTTTCCTTCTGTCCCTACCTCCCTTTCTTTCTTTTTTTTACCTGCCCGCCATCGAAGATCTCGCCGGTCGCCAATCGTATTCCGCTCTCGCTCAAATACATCGACCCGCCAAACAAGGTCTATGTTTTCTCATGAATTAACAAGGCACGTCACGGGCTTTTAATAAAAGACGTCGTTTGGAGTAAATCGATTTTCCAGGGCGCGCGAGCCGTCGCGCTATTCGTCGCTCGACTTTTAAATTTAGAATTCGATTTCGCTCGATGCCGTCCCTCTAGAAATACCGCGCGCAGACAGACGTGTCGCGAAAAAGGGCACCTTAAAAAACGATGCCGCTCTTAAACGGAAAGGAAGCTGGGAGAGTGCAATCGTCGCGCGTCGCTCTTGAAAGATTGACGCATTATGCTTGTTCAAGTTTTCGCAGAAGACGGATCAGTTCACTTTCGAAGAAACATTCGAGCTCGGCGTTCGCGTTTGCGAGAACTAATTATGTCAGTCTGCCGTTCATACGTTTAATTATTTTATCCTCTGCCGTTTCTGCCAGCTTTCGATCCGACCGAGCCAATCAGTTTGATACGCGAACGGAGAGAAACAGCGAATATAGTTGAAGAGAGTAAATAAGCGCGGAGAGTGGGAGGGGGGCCGTCTTCTGATTGGGAGGCTACTTTCTAAATTAAAAAATTTCATAGACCTCGTATCGGCGCGCGCAGACGAGCGCCAACCACTCTTCAATTAATCTTTCAGATACCCCGCTGCGGAAAGCCACGTCTCGCAACTGGAACACGCTCACTGCCGTGCATTTAAGTAAATTGAAGCGTAACTTGATTTCAAGGTGGAGAAAATTAGTCCGAGAGGGCGCGATCCTTTACCTTCGGGAGTAGCGCGTCACACCTCCGATGGCCGAGACAAAGAGCCGCCCCCGATTAAAGCCGCGAGCGAACGAAAGCCACCCCGAAAACAGATTTGTCGTAATGACGTTTCTCACCTTCGGCTCGCGCCGATTCCCGCATAAATTCGTTAAAAAGTTTTCCGCCCCTCCCGCGTACGCTCGGGCTTAGCTCGGCTGTAAGCGCTTCGTCCGGCGAAAAATTAAGCCCTTTGAGGCGAACGTTAATCCCCTGATAAAGCATTCTCTCAGTAAAGGTTCGGTTGACCGATACCGATTGTAGGCAAACGAATCGGTCGTCAAGCTGGTCGCGCTTCGAATCGACGACGATACCTTAAATAATTCACGTCGTCCGCGTCGAAAAAAAAACGTCTTCCGAGCTAAAGCATTATATAACCCCATCGACGGATCCGGAAGGGAAGCCACCCCCACCTGACCCAGCGAATGTCATTCGTAACGGGCAATCCGACGAAATCCATTCTCATCCGTACAGCGGTCGGATCAGCCTCGAGATGAAAACCCGTACTTCGAGAACGGCCACGGAATTAATTTTTTAAAGCCACGTCCGCGTCCTCGATCGGAGAACTCAACGTATGTCCCACGTTCGAAGGAGGATAAGGGAAGCAGAGGGATGGGGAAGATGGTAACTGATCGCGACATAGAGGGAGAGAGAGAGAGAGAGAGAGAGAAAGAGAGAGGAGGAAAGAGTGTGAACGAGTGAGAGATAGAAAATAGAGAGCGAGCGAGAGAGAGAGAGAGAGGGAGAGAGAGAGAGAAGGGGTGGAGGAATGATAAATTCATAGAATTGGAAATTCCACGCTGAATTTTTATGCCGGCCGGACCCCGGGGGATCCCATTTATTCAGGCACTTGACCTCATCGGATTCTCGCGGCGGATGCAGCGTCGTCCTTTCGACATGAGAGTAGTGCACGGTGGCAATGCGTCGGGAACCACTGCTGCAGCCGCAATGCAGCGTGTGCCGGCTAAAAGAAAAATCGTTCGCGGCAGAAGCGCCGAACTTTGTCCGTCTTCCACCCTTTTTTCCTTCGCCTCTCTATTCCGCTCCACACCTTCATCCCCCCCTTCTCGCAACCCACACCCCCTTCCCCCTCTCTCTCTCTCTCTCTCTCTCTTCCTCTCTCTTTCCGCACCGTTTCTTCCGTTACTCTCCTTCGCCTCTTCCATCGTTCGCGACCTAAAGCGATCACCGTGCATCGCTGGCGCGGAGAGATACGCGGCGGCAAATGAAAAAAAAAAAGGACGAAGGCGTACGCGCCTGTGGGTGTATGTCTGTGTGTGTATGCGAAGGTGTACGTGGTCCACGGGCGAGGAAAAAGAACAGGAGCGATACGAGCGCGTCGTAAAGATGACGTACAGCTAGCCGCTCGCTCCCGGGGGTTGATATCGGCTTACGAGCTGGATGCTGCTCACTTCCGGCTTGCGCTCAGCACATTTTTTCCCGGCCGTCGAATTTAGCGTGTCAGCGTGAGCGCGATGACACGGGCACCGATCGAGCTTGCGGATTATTCGACTGCAGACGATGGGATTCGATAATTTACGCGCGCACCCGAGGAATGAAAAACGGAAGATGGGATCTTCCTCTTTCTTGTCAGGAGCTGCGTGTAATCTGCAGTAGGGCTTAGACTGAAGTGTTCTAAAGGGGGAGTTTTTTCCCCGCGCCCGGGCAAAAGTGTCGGAGGGCAGGAATGTTGGGGATTAGGTGTCTCTATCGAGCATAGACATCTACCTTGGCCGGCGGACGTTCCCTGAGATTCTCCTCAAGGGCGGGCCATGCGTGAGAAAGGCCCGATGGAAAAACATTTTTCTAGCTTTGTGCGCTTGAAAAGGTCGCGTGTATATAGGTACGACGGCCGGCAGGACGGGAGAAAGATAGATTGACCCGATTAGATAGGAATCTGTTGCAAAAGCCACAATAACGAGCGTAACGAGCAGGGGTAGTAATAAATGGAGTGCCTTCCCTTACATGAACATTGTACTTAATCATCGCACCATCAGGGCTTAGCCTTTGACCCGTATAACTTGTCCCTCTTTGTTTCCGAGGAGCTGCATTAAGGTCAACGGTTCCGAGGATTTTTAACGTTTTGCGGTTCGACGTCGCGAGGGATTGATTCGATATTCCGCTAATCAGCGATGAATAATGAAGTGACAGCGAGAATGAACCCGTAGAGCGGGAATCGGTGACATTGTCAAGGGGGGCTGGTCATAACGTACTTACAGTCAACAACGTTCCATTACACATAAGAAATTCATTCTAACTACCGTTCGCGGCGTATACCTCGTAACATGAGGATACGCACGGCAAAACTTTACGTTGCATCGTAGAAACTCGAACACCCATCAATGTTCTTCAACGATCATCGATTCCCGCTCAGCGCCGATTGTTTACCTCTATATTTTTTTCCAACGTCGATAAGCAGCAGAACTGATAACTCGAAATGAGTACCTCAAGCGGAAATACGATGCTCTCCGTTCGGAATCCGTGAAAGCTCGCACGCGAGCTTTCTTTACACGCGTGCCTATTACGCCGGCGTGTCAGTGAGAAATCTACGATCGTCACGGCGAACGAAGGGAGAAAGATTACCGAAAGGCGCGGGAAAGGGGGGGAGGGTGGGAGCTTAATCGAGCGGCACTCGCGTTTAGTAAGGGTCCGTCGGCTTCGAAGCTTTCGTCACGCGATGTTCTTGGCAGAATAGCGTAAACAGTCACGTGCAAGCTCTCCAACACACGGCCGTACGTACACAGAGGCGGCCACCCCAGCGCACATACCGTACGACAACACGAGTCTATAAGCACGTCCTACTGCAAAGATCCACGTTAGTGAGATATGGGATTTCCGTAGACGTACGTAAGGATCTACGCGGATCCACGATCGTCGATCTGCGCCGATTTACGCGACCCAGCAACGCCTATACGTGTCCGCAATCGACGTGTAGAATGTATAGACGTAAGGGACCCGATCTAACGCGATTGCGACCGAAGTCACATCTACCTGTAAAGTCTGCCGACGAATATACACGTAACCTTGGTTCTCCGATAAACAGTCGCAAGTAAACGAATCGGCGCGTACGCGAGAGCTGCCGGGTTTGCCTCGTACACGGCCGTACACGTGCCGGCGCAAGTCGCAGGGATAGGAAAGGATAGATTAACCCGGTTAGATACGAATCTACGGCGAATGTACCGGCATAATAGACGCAGAGGAGGGTAGGTAGGTAAGCGCAGGTGGCGGAGGGGTTGCAGGTGCGCAACCTCCTAAACCACTGTCGGCCTCTAATATCGCCCCCCCCCCCTACCCTCTCTTGCTCTCTCTCTCTCTGTCCCTCCTTCTACACATAAATACAGCTACCCACACACACATGGCCATCGGCGCAGCGGCGTGTACACCGGCGCATAGTGATTAGCATCTTTTCATTTCGTTTTACTTTCTGGCACGTCGTCCAATTTCTGCTGTGCCGGAGATTTATGAATATTGCGCGACCGCGGAGAGGGACACGTACACAGACGCAGAGGGGTGGTGGGGGTCGGTTTGGGGGCATGGCCGATGAAAGGGCGGAGGGAAGAAAGAGAGCCGAAAGACGCGAGGGCGGAAAGGTGGTGAGAAGGTGTGAGCCACGACCTTTTCATTCTCTCAGCCCCGTCACCCCATACCGTCGGTCTCCGACGAGGCTTTAATTATTAACGTACACGTGCATCGGGCAAACTCCTGAGCCGCGCAGCTACATGTAGCACGCACGTGTGTTTATGCGCCTGACGAGGGTGACTGCGCCGGCCTCTATATATGCAGACCCCGATGCAGTCCTCGCGCTCGCTCGTGTCCTTTCGTGCCCCTCGGGGGCAGACGATTTTCGAAAATTGGGTTACCCGGGTGGGGGATGATGCCGACGCTCCTTTATTCGATACACTCGCACTGGCTGCCGTTCGGGTAGCATGTACCCGAGCAAAATATTTCGACAGTAACTTCGGTAAACGAACGACTGATATTTACCCGCATTGTCGACTATGTACCTCTAACGTATAGGTGGTCTATCGGGTGTAAGATAGGTATTGCGGTGGATGCTCGCGAAGGCGCGGAAGGGGGTGAGACACGGATTCGATCGACGGATTTTATGTGTCGCGATTGAAATAGTCGAAAAGGTCGCTGAAATTACTGGCTGGGGCTAATGTTAGAACTCATAGCGTCGGGCTCCGAGGATACCGATCGTTCGTAATGCGATTCACTATTAGCGGACGAACCTCGGGTACGTATTGGCGGGCGGGTCGAGAATGGGCGCAGTAATAAGAGCCGGGATAATCAGATGCCGGAGAGAGATGGAGGGACGCAATGAAAGATGGAGAGTAGGAGAGAGCGAGAGAGACGGGAAAGGATTGCGTATTTCGGGGCGTGAAATTTACAATTACAGAGGAGATGCGTCACTCAGCCGGTATCGCGAAATTAACATTTAACGCGACCGGGTGCGTCAGGATTAGACGATGAAATATTAACAATCAGCCTTCCGTAGTTTCTTCCTCCTCTCGCTGAACACCCGCCATGGCACCTACACACACCTTCAGACTGCCAGCACCTTCCGTCCCAACCAGTACGAATCACGACAAATTTTTTCGATCAAATTGCCAAACGGAGAGACCACTTTATTTTCGCTTCTCTCGACGGCCATTATAGGATCGAACCGTTGACCCATAAAAAGAAAGGAAAAAAAAATCGTCGAACGAGCGCGCCGAAAATATGATCATTCGAAAGAGTCGCTCCTCCGTCTCGAATTTTCGCGCGTCCCGACTAAATCCCGTCCCAACCCTCTCCTCTGTCCGCATCTCGCGCCGCTTTTTTCCGCCAATTGACCCCGCGATTTAATGGGCCGCATTTTAATTGCCTCCATCCGGCGCGTGGTGCGCGCTCGCGAGAACATTTTCGCCTCCAGGACGAGAGCGAACGGCCGCCCGTGAAAATCGTCATGTGCGAGAATAACAGGCGCGGACGCGCGCGCGCGCGTGAGAGAAGGAAAGAGAGAAAGAGAGAGAGAGAGAGAGAGAGAGAGAGAGAGAGAGAGAGAGAGAGAGAGAGAGAGAGAGAGAGAGAGAGAGAGAGAGAGAGAGAGAGAGACAGAGAGGGATACATAGACGCAGAGAGAGGCCGGTGGCGCTCGCAGGGGGAAAAAAAAGTTTATTCCCTCACTCCCAGGGACCGATACGCAAAACGACCCTCGTCTCTCGTGCCCGGACGAGCACTGCGGCAATGGCGATCTCTCGAGCCACGGCAAACGCACAAACGGGTCACTAGCTCACGACTCCCCGCATTTATCGTACAATTCGAACACACTCCCATCCCCGCCCGCCCAGATAGAAGATGATAACCGTGTCATGCGAATAAAGGCTTCCGGCTATCGAGCTATCGATCTCGCTAACCGTCCCTCCCCGCCTATCGTTATCGCGATGTACTTCTTTCTCCTCTCGTTTTTTTGCCTCCTCTCTTCTTTTTTTTGGACGGCGGCAAGGGGAGGGATGGGGGAGGTGGAGAGGGTGGCGGATCGAAAAGGGAGGACGAGACCGCGGATTCGGGGTCCGTAATCGTTTTCGAATACATCAAGGGCGAGACCGGAGTCGTGCTCCCCTTGCCCTCTCTTTTGCCCCCCTCCCCCCCTCCTCCCCACCCATCCCCTTCCCTCGCGCCGCCCCAGCGTCGAGACTCGTTATTTCGACGGTAGAGTATAACGGGAGCGTGTAATTTCGTGGCCTCCCGGCTCCTACCGATAACGATAGCCACTTGATCGATCGGCGGGCAGAGTGGGTGGGACCGTAAATCGGGGACAAATTATTGACGCCGCTGATCGACGTTTCCTCGATCGCAGGCAGCATAAATTACGGCTGCCGGTCTGTACAGGTAGCTGGAAAGACGACGATGTCACGACGATGTTTCGACGATGTTTCGACAATGCGAACCCTCTCTCTCTTCCGTCTCGTACATCGTAAGATACCGAGGCGAATTCTTAGACAGGCGATAGCGCATCGGACCGACGCGAAATTATAGTTTGAAATTAGATTTCGGACGCCACGAAAGCGAGCTCTTCAATTTCAATTGGAGCGTGTACTATTTTTATCGGGGCGAGATCGTGATTACGGCCACGATAGTTCGAGCACGTGTCTCGTTGAGGTGAAAAATAGTTCGCTACTTCGTCGAGCAACTTCGATGAAGTACCGTGGTGACGGCAGTGTGTCGTTTCCCGGAGGGGAGGGCGAGAGGGGGAGAGGAACGTTTAGCCGGGAGCAGTCGCGACGCGGAGCGTCGTCGAACCCTGGCTGAAGGGGTCGGAATTCGAAATATAATTTCAGCTTCGCTCCGCTCATTAACGCGGAGGGTGTCGGGATCGGATCGCAACGAGCGTCTAATTTCAGGCGAATGGAGCGAGAATTATGGTCCGCGATATCAGACTTCAGTGTGCCCTCTCCAGGCCACCCTACCGACGCCAGCCGCCCTTAGAAGCCTCCTCGATCTATGCGGCTCCCTTAATGATGTACCATCAATAACGACTTTAACCGAGCGGCAGCTGCGGAAAGGGGGGTGGGTAGCGGGGAGGGTGGCGTCTTTGAGCGTCGCGAAGAGTTAGTGTTGACGATCCGCGCCCGCTAATGACAGTTTTAAACGACCAATAATAACTGCCGCCGCAATCGGATCCAAATGTCACCATTATTCATAGCATTGTGCCGGTACGAAGATAAATTGCCGGCGAATTTACAACCCCCGTCCTAGGAAAATTTCGAAGCTCGCCGCATGAAAGATAGATTAAGGTGAGATCGGAGTGCATAAATCAGGATTCTCGGCGTCATGCGCCTAGACTCGCTTCGCGACGCCTCGCGGCGTTTATTCGCCAATTATTCCTCGATTTGGCACGGCAGTCGATGTCCTTTAGGAGGATCGCGTCGGGGGCTGTGAATGATCGTCTGGCACCTGGAAAGTGCATCGTCGTCGCGGCCGCGTGTGCACACACGTGTGTGCGTACCTTGTACGGAGGTTGCGCGTGAATGAAAAATGCATGCACACACACGGGCCCCGGTCGTTCGAAACTTTCCTACGTTCTGCGCGCACAATTAGATCACACCTTGCCGCGAATGCCGAGTACGTGCAACGTGCATGTGAGAAGGACTGACACCGTACGTTTAGTGTACTCGTCGCATGTGGCGCGCACACACGTCGGATTAACGGCGCGCATTGATTCGTTTCGCCGGGCGAAAAATAGTCGGGCATGGGAGGAAATGCATAATTGTGGAATCGAGCGTAGTTGGGTCACGGGTCCTATTTTTAGCCGGGTCTGATTGTGAGTTCAAACGAAAGCAAAGGCCACCTGTGTGTGCCGAACGGCAGCGTCGCACTGTGTGCGACTTGGCGGTCTGCATCCAGCGACGTCTTCCTCGCCGCGTCCCGTCTGCCTTCCGATCCATCTTTCTGTTCCATCTTTCTGTTCCATCTTTCTGTTCCATCTTTCTGTTCCGTCCTTCCGATCCGTCCTTCAGCCTCGTCCTTACCTCATCTTTCGCATACCCGGCATCCCATTCTTTCGCGTCGCTTACTTTTCTTACCGCCACAGTCGTTACAGCGCATCGGACCACAGCCGTCCGCAACACGTTTCTTTATCTCGGCTCCCTTCTTCTCGACTTGTCTTAATCTCCCTCGCCATACTCGCGACTCCCTTTATTGTCCTTTGCCGGCGAGCTTCCGCCGACGCGATCCTTTGAAAGTGCCGAGCTGTGTGCGAAGCGGACTGCTTCCCAGTATAGAGAGACAAGCTCTACACAGTGCGCAGCGTGTCTGTGCACAGGTACATTATCTACCGTAAACTGCTTCGCCTTTTATTCCCACCCGCGCGCGCTCATTAAGAACCATCTTTCTCTCTCTTTCTCCCTCTTTCTCTCTCCCTCTTTCTCTTTAAAAACGCTTCGACTGTCCCTACGACGGCGCAAAAGCGAGTGACGCCCTTTGACCCCGCGACACTCGCGGCGGCCTTACCGAGAGAACGTTCCTCAATACGCTCGAAATCCTACGCCTTGCAGTTATCACTTCGGACGAGCGCAAACATTGATAACGACCATGCGTATGACATGCAGCTGGAACGATTTCGCGGTATCAACTGTCAGCGATCGTGATTCGGCCGCGGCGATACTTCCGATCGGGCCGAGCGATAAGAATATTTTCGAGCGACGCCTCTACGTTTACACGCCTCAAGCACGTTGTCACCTTGTCGGGCTGATTAATTGGCCGAGGGCCGCCGGAGAGAAAGGTGTCATCGGCGCCGAGAGTGTGCAAACAGGTTGTGCTTGGTGGCTCGAACGTTAATTTGGACGTAAGTCGAGGAAAGTCCTCGTCTATTTCCGGCCGTCGTCCCGCGTGTCTCGAGCGAAGTATGGACGTACACGCCCGATCAGACGGATCCCCTCCGTCTCACGTGCACAGACGGAAGCCATCCGACACGTGACCCACCGTCAGCCTCTGTTTTCATCCGGACAAGTTTATTCTCGGCGGTCGGGACGTTTTCGAAATGTCAATCGTCGAATCGGTCGCTCGCGCGCGCGCGCGCGCGCGTTCATCCGTAAATCAGACCCGTAAACTAGACCCGTAAACCGGGCCCCGTAAGCCAGCCTGATGTATTGGAAAGCTGACGGGGCGACGGGACGGCAAAGAGGAGGAGATAACGGGGGGGCCCGATTGAAAAGTCAAATCCAATCTAAGTTTCGGGTGTCGGAATCGTCCGCCCCGAAGTTCCCTCGCGCCGCTAAGTCAGCCGAAGCGTTAAACGGTTTTATCGCCGTAGACGGCTGAATGGACGGCGTATTTCGCGGGGGTCGATCAATAAATTTTCGATAACCGCCTTCGAGGAGCCACTCCATCTGCGCGTAGCTCGATCCCAAGCCGACCTCTCGATCCGACGCTTTTTCCGCGATTTTCTCCCTTTGTACCGCCCTACCTGCCCTCCCCCCTCCATCGCCGTACCGAAGCTCTGTCGTACGCTCCGCGCATTGTGCAGGCCCTCGAACCTGCTCAAGAGAGAGCGGAGGAAGTGAGGGCGGAATATTAAAGAACGCCCTGCGTTTTTCGCTCGGCGGAAGAAAGAATTGCGCGGAAGGTGAGCGGGCGGCGGCCCGGGGGAGAAAGAAAGGGAGCTCTATCTTGGCGCTGGTCTAATACGCTGCCCCGACTGCTCCTTTGCCTTACCGATCACAAAGCGAAAAGGTAGAATGAGACTCGCGAGACGCATCGGATGAAAGGCACGGCAGGCGTGCTGGTCGAAATTTTTAAGATGAGGAGCTTGATTATCCGTTCAGGATGCACGTAGCGTTACGTGTGCACGCGATAGGATGAAAAACGAGTTCAAGTAGGCCGTCGGGCTTTAATGGTCGAAATAGCGACGAATCGACAGGCGGATGCGTTTAATTGAGTCGCCGCGGCCGAAATGGTTTGGGCCGAATACGGTGCAGACGGGACGTGCGTATTTTTAACGGCGAGCGGGAATTAATTATGACGAGATGACGGGCATCGTCTCCGGAATAATATAAATACACGTTCGACTTCCCACGGTGTCGTCGCTTAGACGTATAGAGAGCGTAGAGGCGGCGGCGGCGGCGGCGGTGGCGGCGGCTGGCTGAATCATCGGCGTGGCAGAACAGAAGCCACCTGAACAATAACTGGGACAATGTCGCAGCAATCGAAGCGAGGATTCGAGCCCGCCAGAACTGCATTAAGATGATGAGCACTTAAGATACCGTGACAATGGCAGCTTTCGCGCTTTCCTTTAAACGATTACTGGCTATCGGCGAACCTTAATCGGCGAGCGACGATTCCGAGCGACCGGTGGCGACGGGGACAGATTAAAATTCGTCGATAAAGTAACGAGTGCTCGACAAATTGCTTGTACGCATGCTATATTTGTAACACGCACATTATGCTCGGCGGGGGGAGGGGGGTGGGACGGCCTGATAACCAACTTTCGGCCGGCGAGCGAGCGTGTGTACCGACGAAGAAACTGGCTGAATTGGTATGCTCAATTGGGAGAATGGCGGTGCCCGGCGCGCTAACGAAGATCTCTATATCCCTTGATTGTCGCTTGTTCTCGCTTACGGGACGCGCGCGTGGCATACGCCGCCATTGTCAACTTTGATTCCGTGCAAATTACCGGTGTCCAATGAAATTTTCCCCCTGACCCCCGACCGTGCGTGTATCTTGACCAACAATGCGCAGCTATCGATATGTGTATATATATAAAATATATGTGTATATACTATGTATACGATGATCCCGTGAGGATAGAGCAGTATTTTTCCGGCTTAAAGGTGTCTTTTTCGAAATTTACGCTCGGACGGGAGAAAAGAGGACATTGATAATGAAACTGACTTTATTTAGGGGACGTGGCTCGGTCCTGCGTGTTGGCAGCGTTTTATCTATTAACGAGCCGTTCCCCGCATTGCGATCAATTTCGGGACAGCGGAACAGCGAGCGTTAATTTTCATCAGCGACGTTACGCGGCCCGCTGACCTCCATAACTAAAATCTGATCTTCGATCTCAGGTGCATTGAGCTTAAACCTGTCGAAATTTATCGCGCACCGGTTAGGCCCGCGGCACTAAGCCATATCCCCCGGTAACCGGTCGGTCAGCTTATCGTTAATCCGGCAGCTTTGACGCTGAGTTAAACCGCGCAAACTAATTGGACTATTGGCGAGACAATCGTGTCCCACCCAAAACTGATCGTGTTCCTTCGCGGAAGCGGATAATCTATGCGGGAGAGGCTCATATGCGACCGGGCCAAAATCCCATTACATTCGGTACTTCCAAAATGATTATGACCCGAACGTGTGATACAGTTGCAGCGCCGAAAACGGGAACGGACCGATTGAAAGCTGGAATGGCACACACGGTGCGGAAGATAAATTTTCAATCGATCAACCTATGCGCTCATGTGTCGCCGCGATAAGACTTCGGGAAAATCATTTCATTACGTAGCTCTTAACGATTTTTTAACCTGGCACCGCGACAGTAACAAAGTGTGCGTGTCACTCTCGAACGGTTATCTGAGATAACAATTACCTAACGTCAACAATGGAATACACACAAAAATGTAACGAGTGTCTGAATCTCGCTCAATCATGCGTCCACTTGAAAGATGGAACAACAAGAAATCGAAAGAACAACCTACGTCGATCGATTGGCCCCCGCAACGCTCGAAAACGTAAATAGAGGAACGTAAGTCTCATGAACGCCGGATCTGCGAAAAGCGTGCCCTGAAAAAAAGATCATTCTGACGCGCGAGACCTCACCGTCCCTTTTCCGCCCGATTGGCTTCCCGATCGCAGGCCGGGCACATTCTGCATTCGCGAATAATTGCATGACTTCTGTCCCGACTAACCCCCTTTCCCCCCACCCTCGTCAACTTCCTGCCACCCTACGCGGCGAATTTTGCTGCATGAGGGTTAGCGCCACCGTCACGGGCCCGTCCGTAGTCTCGTGCTAATCGGAGCTGATCGGAGGCTGATCCGAGCAAATGCCCGCTCCGCGCTTGAGACGAGCAGCGGCAAAAAAAAAAAAACGGCACGGGGACAAGAGAAATGATTCAGGTGTCCCTTCCGCTGCTCGCGACAGGGAGGAACGAGACGCGGCTCCGCACATCAATCTCGCCGACGAGAGACAACGATGCGGCCCGCGAGGGGACGAGGAAAGCGAAGACGAGGAGAATGAGATCGATTCACGGGGTAGATAGCGGTAACATCGCCGGAGGACGAACTCGGGATTTACGGCGTGGACATAAATCATGTCCACGCGTCCTCGCTCGCGGGGGTGTCGAAAGTGCGCGCGACGAAGGCATCTCTGCCCGGAGCGTTTGTTGTCCGACGCGGCGCGTGCGGAATCGTGAGACGCTCTTAGCCGAAGTACGCGTACTACGTACGCGCTCGAACGTAGCGTCGCTTACGGGCAAGCGGGCGGCAAGGTGGCAAAGGCCGCAAGGCAGGCGAAGGGTAGGGGATCGATCTTTGTCGTCGGGTCTACTGAACACTTACGAATTCCTGAGAGAGCGAGCCCAGTCGCCGTCTCTCCGGCCGCGCTGTCCAGCTCGCTCGCGAAGAAAGAAGAAGCGGCAGCGGGCGGGTAGCGTGTTGTGTGCGTCGAGGGGATGCTGCCAGGGGCGGCCGAGGGGACGTATCAACAAACAGAGCCGACAACCTTCTCTATCGCTCCCTCTCCCTCGCTCTCTCGTTCTCTCTCTCTCTCTCTCCCCTCTTCGTCTCCGTTACTACTTCCTCTCCGCTCGCTCACGGTACCTCGACATCCGCTCAGCGATCCTCTCGGCGAGTTGTGTCAACGGTGTCCCCAGCCGAAACGAAGCGGGCGAGCTGAAGACTCGGCTCGGAGAGAGGAAAAACGTTGACTCCTTCGCCACTCCGCTCGGCCTGCCTCCTGCTTAAACGGCCCACTGTGCGCTTATCGGCCCGTTCGCCTCTGGCCCGCTGCCTTCGGCCTCTCGCGTTCGGCACCCTCTCTCGCCTTCAGCTTCTTGCGCAGGGTTGCATCAGTCGCGCACGCGATCAGCTTTGCGGGGCTCGTACTCCGGCCGAGTCGTCGTGTCGGGAGGACGGCGATGACAACGGAGGTAGGGAACGACTAGCGACTTGACGGCGAGATGTGCTCGCGAGCGACGATGTGTGTGAGCGGAACAGCCGCGTTAGAGAGAAGTAGGCCGGTTAACCGTTCAGGCCGCACTGACGAGCCAAGCCGCGGCTAGTAAGGGTGAACTGGCCTGGCATCCCCTCTCGGGCTCACCCCACTCCACCACCCTCTATCGCACCCTCCTCTAGCCTCCCTCTCGCACTCCCGGCAACTACGCTTGCTTACATCTCCTCCTCTCGCGGCCAATCTCTCGCTCCCTCCGACTGGATCCCGACCCCTCTGTCTCCCTCCGCCTCACCCCATCCCCCTATCACTCACTCTCTCTCTTTCTCGCTCCCGCTCGTGTACACACACACGCTCTCCTCTTGTCTCTCCTCTCCCGTTCCACTCACCGTCTCTTCCTCGTCGGATCCTCTCTCTCTCCCCCCACCCCTTTTGTCTCCCACCAGTTCTATCGTCATTTTTCCGTCTCTCTCCGACTCGCTGTCGTATACGTTCCTTCTGCCGTTTCTACGTCCTGTCTCTCTCTGTTTCTCTCTCTCTCTCTCTCTCTCTCTCTCTCTCACTCTCTCCCCATCTCCCTCCTGCCATCCCGTCTTTCGCAGTTTTGCACCTGTGCGTCTCTCCCTTTGTCCTCGTCCTTTCTCTCTTTATTTGTCTCCCATTTTTGGTGCCGCGCTTCCGCACTCCCGCTACGCCACTGCGCGCCCGGCCGCTTTTTGACTATTTTTAGAGAGGCGTGCGATCATGAAAGGGGAATTAGCGAATTAATGGCGATGGGGGGGGGGGGGGGGGGGAGAGAAAATGGAATAGGTGCGAACGCGGGCGGCCGCGCGGGGGGGAAAAGCGTTCACCTCGATATCTCATTTTTGCGCGCCGCACGCTCGCCAGAGCTCGTGTTTACCCCGCATAATTTATTTCTGCGCGTTTTACCCTCGTTACGATTCTTCTCCCTCCCCCCCTCGCGCCGCGATGTCGACCGGCCGTCGCTCTGCGCAACTGGACGACGACGAGACTCTCCGCGGCCCTCTGCGTCTCCGTACAATTCATTTACGTCCGTCAATCGTGCGGATCGGTTATTTTTGACCGGTTCCGCTCGGATGATGGAAAAGACCGACCAGCGCTATTTTTAGCGCCACTCGTTATTACGCGCGAGCGTACTCCGCGTCCCTTCTCATTTCCATTCTCATTCTCACACTCTCTCGCACGACCTTCTCCTCTCCTCGCCGTCCACCATCCGCCATTGGCCTTTCCCGGAGATCGATGATTCTTCAATGCGACGTACCCGGCACCGCGGTGGGAATCGAAGATCGAGTTTCGATCAGATGCCGAACGATCCGACGTTAATTTGTCGACAGACGACGCGCACCGACAGATGACGCAACCTCCCGTTAGACAATTAGGTGAACAATTAGTTGCCGCGGCATTCATTACCCCCTCCTTCGTGATTAATATCCTCGATTGTCCGTTAAAGTGACATTGTGCGCACACGGTGATGAAGTGGCGCGGGCGCGCGCGGCGCGTAATTAATAATTCTCACCCCCGCCGGACACTTTGTCTTAATTCCGCCTCGCGCGCCGGCCGTTGTCGCAACAGCCACCAGGCAGCGTTCCTGGAACCTGAAATCGTACCGAGTGGTCGGACCTCTTTACTTTTGCAGCCCGAGTAGGAAGTCGTTTGACCACCTGAGCGTGCCCTTATTTCCAACTCGTTACATTTTAATATCCTCGGGAGCCGAGAGGGTCACACGCTCGACTCTCGCCGGAGTCTCACGATGTGCCGCAGAAAAAAGTTCGGCCCGCCAAAATTTATCGACGTCGCGCAGTGTCCCGACGCGTACCCCGACGTGTAGCCGACGTGCGGTGGCCGATGTTGCCGCGGTACTCAAGTGGGCTATTTGAATTAATATCAACGGGGACGCGTATCGACGAGATAATGACGCTGTCAACACGAATGTCAACAAGACGAATCGTGAAGCGTCAACAGCCGAAAGAAAAGGTGAACGGCGCACACGCCGCGCGTTGAAAATAATTCTCTTAAATAAACCTATTGACTTTGAAGGCGATAGGCCGGCACGTTCGCTGCGACGCACACACACACTGATATGCTACTGTGTCCGAGCGCGACCTAATACACAGCCACGCTGTCCGCTGGCCGAATCAGGCATAGAAGTGACACATAGTGAAAAGCGTGCACGCTCCGTGACGTATGCGAGCACCTTAAGTCCGTCCGTTGCAACGCACGCAGTCATTCTAACGTCATTAGGCGAACATTATCGTTTCCGATAGACAGATAGCGTCGTTCATCGGGCGGTTAGCAGTTAGTCCGGTGCCGCTAATGCGAACGGCTGCAAAAGTTATTTCGCTGCACGGCCGCCACCGTACCGCTCTTCCTATTGTTAATCTTTCGGCCGAATAATCGAACGATTTTTCGATAACGGAGCTTGATAAGGGATCTCGGCGATCAGGTGGCCGGCGTCCGTGTATATATATGACTGGCGATCGGCGGTGGCGACCAATGCCTCGAGACTACCGCACGACCAGTATCGAAGCAGTGAGTATCCATGGAATTCGTAGATCAGTGCGAAGCCGAAGTTACGGGCTCGTTTCGAGTGGTGTTACCCGCGGACGTGATCCTTCGGCGAGAAATTTAGTTTTACCCTCGATCGGACTTGGCTCCCGGACGGGGGCTTGCCTAGATACGCGATAATCGCACGGGCACGTGACGAAGTCTTAAGGTCCGATACCTTCGGGCTTCCGACGAAAAATCGATCCGAAGTCGCTTTACGGCGCAGGTGTTGTCCGTGTTTTTCGCACGTTCTAATAGCCGACAGCACCAGTGACAGCGGCCCGATCAGCAGTACGTCGGCTCGCGTTCAAAAAAGAATGTCCCTATTAACCTTACAAGTCGCGTTGTCGCGTTGTCGCGGGACTAGTTTCGGACTATTTTCAACCTTCTCGCGTATTGATGCCTCTCCCCGCCCGCTTCGCGACTCGGTTACAAAATTTTATTGACACGTGTCAACTCGCCGACGTCACGGTAACCGACGACATTTCAATTTTGGTTGCTTTTTCTTTTTTCGTGCCTGACGCTCTTATTTTTACTCGCGCACCGTCTTTAATGTCTTTGTTGCGCGAGTCATTCCTTACTACTTATCTGGCAGTCTAATTCTTCCACGAACAACGTCCTCTTGTCGGCGAAATTATCTGTTCAACGCGGAATTGGCAGCTATTATATTTTGTTCCGCAATTAAAACTGTTCAAGGTCCACCGCGACGTGCGTGAATCTCGTTAGCTGCCGGTTCGAAAAACACGATCGTAGGAAAAGTTGGCCAATTTTCTGTCGACTGGCAGTAATTAGGCTCGGAGTAAAGTGGAAACGTTTCACAGACCCTCTCTCGTTTAATCCACTCGCAAAGAATTACAATTTATTTACGGATCGGCAGATGTAATTTAATCAATTAGCAGATTAAAGTCGGGAGATATAAATGAAGAAAAGCAAGACCACGGATCGGGCATCTGTGCACTGATTATATTCGATTCGGATATGCTATTGGCTTATCACCCTGTGTGTTAGCCAAGCAGCTGTACAATTTGAAAGTAGCAGTTAATCTTTGGCTTTAGACATTGTGATGTTATACGAACAAAGATCTTTGTCGAACGATATCTTTATCTCTGTGATTTCGAAACACTTGTATCACGAAGCATTCGTTGTTTTAAGTGTTGAACGATATAAACTATTCATTATCTATTCTGCGTCGCAACAGATTAAAATCTATTCAAATTCCTAGCGCTAAGTTATTACGATAATTGAACAGGAGCTACATCGGCGATAATGATACCGATAACGCATTCTCGTTTTTATCTGCGATTAACTGTATGTAATCAATATGGGTGCTAATCGAAATATCTTAGGATCAACAAATCTCGATGTACGCAAAAACAATGCTAACTACCATTTACACTCTGTTTCAGCAAAATGAAGTCCCTCATTGTAATATTGGCTACAGTCCTCATCTCCTGCCATGCTTTGGCATTTGGAGGAGATAACATGGAATGTAAGTAAATAATTATTTCATTATTGCTAATACTTAAACAATATGCCATCAGACATTTCTTTATACACAAAATATTTTCAAACGCAGATCCCTATAAAAGTGTGGGATATGCCGAGACAGCGCTGAAGAGATTCCTGGAGAATTTCAAGCAAATAATGAAGACTGGAAACTCAAGCCTCGGCCTTCCTGTTCTCGACCCACTGCAGGTTGAACAACAAGCAATCAATTTGCACGAACAATTAGCCTCGTACGTCTCGTTCGCGTGACAAATTCTCTGCGTAACAGAACGTATTTGCAAACAACAACTTTATTCAATTTTAGGATAGACGCTCTCTTGACCAACGCCAAAGTCGACGGTCTGTCCGAGTACGGCGTTCAAACTGCAGACTTTACCATCATTGGCATCCGCATTAACATGGCTCTCAACTGGAAGGAAATCTCGGCCCACACTGGATACGCATTGAAGGGTATCGCTGCCGACACTTTCCCAATTTATGGATTGGGCAACATAGAGTAAGTACTCCAAAGCGGAAAAAAAACCGAACATTATCACATGCCAACAATCGAGCAATTATAATCTGACATTCATTATCAGTAAATGACACACTTCGTTGAAGGACTGAATCAAATAATTTAATCCCTCGAGCAAACGTTGCCACATCGTGACACTAGCTCGATCTGTTGCGAACTGAAGGCAAACGCTGATTCGCTTATCACGTGCGCGAAACACCCACGCGTCATTCGAAGCTTGCAGAACCCTGCAATCGGTATTCCTACCGACCGTTGGCAACGTATCTCCTGTAGTTCACTTCGAAGCAGCGTCATTCAAACACTTAGCCCACCAGGTACACTTCTTTGACTGACTGACAGCAACCGTAACCTGCCAAACCATCCGCGTAAAATCAGTCGACTGCATTCCTATCCTTTGACCATCGCCCTTACATTCGTACGCATATCGTATGAAAATACGACGCACGCATAATCTTTTGATTCCGCGAATTCCCGCTAAGCTCTTTGTTGACGCGCAGATTCGTTAGACGGGATGATATTTTCAATTTTGCTAAAAGCCCCTTGTCCCCGATTCTTTTTCAGCGCCGTAGTCAACGGATTGCACGTCGGCGTAAAGGTCGGCCTGTCCGTGCGGAACTCTCATCTCTACGTGAAATCCCTGACGTCGGAGATATCCCTGGAAAAGCTGGACGTAAGTTGAGACCGGAATCGACCCTCTGTCTTCGCGGTGAAATATCACATATGAAAATAGGACCGCCGGGAATAGAGATAACGATAAATCCGACCGATCGGCAGACTGGCCGGTAGATTCACCGTTGCACTCTCCTCCGGAGGACCGAAATGTGTCCCGAGGATGCATGCGTCCTCTTTCGATCGAACTGGAAGCAGTTCGCGTGCATCGTTCGCGGACGCTAAAAATGACGGGAGAGAAAGCCCGCTCGTTCGCGGCGTGGCGATAGACGCTAATTTTACGAATGGCCGCCTCGTGGAAAGTTATCAATCAGCCTGCGCGGTAGTAAGAAAGGCGACGCTTACCAAGCGAAATTGAAACTTTCGCCGAAACGATAACGGTCGGATAATCGTCTTTGTTCGCTCGGCAAGAGTGCGCCTGCCCCGTAAATATTGAATTACGACATAACCCCATAATCTTGCATCCGCGCACAGTTTAAGGCAACCGGCCTCTACGATGACGAGGAGCTTTCGGAGATGCTGAGCAAGATCATCTCCGATCTGGTGCCCCAGCTGGTGATCGACTATCAGGACATGGTGACAGGAATGATCAACAAGCTCCTCACCAATGAACTCGACAAATACCTGAGCACGATGACCATTCAGGACCTCCTTGGCTTCATCTCGTGATTCTCCAAGCGACGCTCATCCTTTCAAGGCTCATTGTACAAAACTTGACATCACCCATCACCCCTTACCTCATTGCAAAGTACAAAGATTGTGTAAGAAAGCTGATTCGCGACTTGCTTGACAAGTGATACGAATAAATGGATAAACATGTAGCGAGTTGACTGTTACTTTCGCCGAATGCGTCCGAAGGATTTAAGAATTCAACGGCCTCAAAGGTCGCAGACGTCGCGGCCGATCTCCTTAAATAACCGGCCGAAGGTTGAACATTTGACAGCTCCCCGCTTTTGCCCATCGCGTCAACCCGATTCTGTCGTAGCGAACGTTGCAATTCCCTCGACCAACAGCGCGACCCGTACGGTGACCGATAAATTCTCGGATTTTCTTGTCCCCTCTTTCACTCCTCCCAGCCGCGAGCGCGCTATCCTCTCGCAGACTGCCTCGTCCCTTTTCCCGGGACTAATTTAGGGAGGATTCGCCAAATCCTCCGAATACTTTCAGCTCCCGTAATTAGTCGAAAATCGATACAGGAACCCGCGCCAGAGCCGAGGACGCTTCCTCGGAGGTCGTCCATTCTCGACGGCCATTTTCTCAAAAGACACGACCTTCGGACCCTTTACTCGCTCGCGCGAAATTTAATCGTGCGAAAAAAGTGGGTCAAGAGTGGACCGGTCGAAACGGCGAATTCTCCGGCGTAGGTACACGCTCGTAACGAGCGGTTCACGTTTCTCGGCTCGTTTAAATAGCCTGCGTCGCACGCACGGCAGAAGTTTTTCCTCCGACCACCCCGGTGCGAACCTTCGCGGTCGCGTGAAATAGCGAAGAATACCGTTCGCGTAATACAATATTGCGAAATAATTGCGCGCTCGGCGGGCAAAAAAAAAAAGAAGGGTCGTATGAAAAAGCTTGCCGGGGAGTGTGTTATTAACGCGGAGCCCCGGTGGAAGTGATTTTCCCGGAAGGAGCTGTCGCAGAGTCTCGCTCCTTCTGAGAAAACCGTACCGATGCTTAAAACGAGAACGCCAACGGGACGGCCGATCGACCCAATGTTAATTACGTTCGAGGAGTTGAGGTTAAAAAGAGAAGCGGACCTTTCTTGCGGTACCGTTTCGCGTCGGCTCTCGAGCGCGAAGATGGAGAAAAAAAAAAGAAAGAAACAATCTATTCAGCTGCTTTATGAATTAAAAGGACATCGCCGCGTTACCGACTCTCGCCGATCGATATCGATTCCGCGGGCCAATCAAAAGGACCGTACGAGCACTGCGCATATGCACCGCTGCATACGCGCGTTTAATTGAATTTACATTGAAAATTATGCTAATTCCGCGAGCCGGCACGTCAGTGTATACCGTTGTGTATTACGTGAATCGGTTGAATAATCCTGTCACCGATATTTATTGCCGAGCGCGGCTAATGGCGAACGCTCGTGTCGAACGACCGACGAAATGCGAGTTTGAATAACTTTCGCTAAAGTTATATTAAGGAAGGCGTCGGATTAGGAGTCAAACGAAGCGGAAAGCTCGAGAAGTTCCGCGACGCGTACCTCTCGCCGCGAATTTGACGTCGGGCGTCTTCCGTCGCGGAATTTGCCTTTCAAAAACCGGCCTACCCCGATGTCGATACACGCCGAGCGCGGTGCGTGCCGAACCAATGAAAATCCGATCTCTAATAATGAACTTTGGCGAGCGCGGGTGCGGAGCGTTCGTTAATGCCGTCAATCAAAGCGCTCGCCAAGAGACTTATTACGCGCCCGTCAATTAATCGCGCGATAACGATTATGGAATAACAATCGCCCTCTATCCCCTCCCATCGACGTCGACAATTACAATAAATCAATTACCGGCCGAACAATGGCCATTGCGCAACGACGGTATTTCCCAAATCGAAGATTCGCGCGCGTCCGACGACCGAAACAGACGCCCCACCCCATACAGCAGGATCCAGCCTGTCTCATTCGCCTCTTTATCCTCTCTCACGCCGGTGTACCGTAAGTTTCACGAGAAAGACGGTGACGTAATGCGATTAGCGTAACGTTACGCCGTGTGTGCACCGAGCCCGTCCGCACACGGCGACGCGTACGTGCATGCACGGGACGCGGACGCGGGGACGCACACGGCACACACGCACGCACACACGTGCCTATGTCGGCACAACTTTCCGCACACACGCAGAGACTGCATCGTGCTGCATCTATGGATTACGCGAGCGAGTGCTAACGAACGTATCGTCCAGTTCCAAACTGGACCCTACCCACTTCCCCCCCTGGCCATGCTTAATCCAGCCCTATCTCGAACTAACCATCGTCCCATCCCCCTTCGCTCTCCTCTCAGCCCACCCCCTCCCCCTCTCTTCCCCCCTCCTTTCCGTTCGTCCCTCAGTCCGTATCTACCCCCGCATCTCTTCCTCCGACTACGTCCTCCTCGGCCGACGGTTTCGACTCGCGTTCCGGCCGGCTTCCCTCTCTCGGACGCGCCAGCGTCACCCGGTATATGAGCATACGTGAGTCGCAACGAATGCGCGTAAGTGGCGTGCGTCCCGCGTAATTACGGATTCCCGGTAAAGCGGGGAAAACGGGTAACATACCGCGAGGCGTTTCTCGTTTCCGCTGAAACGTCGATATCGCGACGGGGAAGGCGAGTGATATACGGAGGGACAAAGGTTCTCCCCGAGCTTTTCTCGGGCGAAATGCCGTGCCGTCTTGGTCGGCATCGGCATCGGGGTATGCGCTTTTTTCGATATTCGCTTACCGCGAATCGCGAGAGAAACGGGAGAATCAATTGACGCAATCGGTACTGTGCGAAAATGAAGAGAGGAAGGCATACGTTGACCCTGCCAGACTTGAACGGGAGGGTCTTATCGTGTGCGCTTCGCTTTTATCTCGCGCCGGAGGAATGCACACGCCTGAGTTTCGTGCGTGCTGACGAACGAGCGCGCCGTGTCGAACGTGAGTGCCGGGGCGATAAGTGCGGCTTAGATTGGCGGAAACGAATTAATGAGGGGCTCGGGGAGGTATGTCGCGTTTCCGTTCGTAGAACGCGATGCGGTTTCTCGGATTATTTTCAATGGATATGACTACCTGGTAGTTACGCCGACTGGGCTTGGTTTCTGGCGAAAGACCGGTGGGTTCCGACCTGCTCGTTCCATTCATATGTCAATAGGAAATCAAACTGGGGTAATACGGACGTCATGGGGAAGCGAAAATAGGGAGAGAATAAGAAAACGAGGCGTTGTCGGGAAAAATTCTGATGAAATATTATTCCTGACTGCCACTATAATTATGTTATAGAGCGCATATGCGATCCCGAGCGCGCACCCTCGGATACTCTCAGCGTCAGCCATTAGCGGCTGACACGACGGTCAATGTGTTAATCTCACGCATTATCGATCCAATTGGATAACCGGGCGAGTATCAACGTTGTAACAGCGATTTCGCGTCGGGCCGAGAGAGAGAGAGAGAGAGAGAGACAAGTTATTTAACGATCCATCGCCATAGCGGTGCCGGGCGGGCACCGTTCCGCGAAGCCGTGCGCGCCAGTTAGGGTTTCTGAAAAATTCCGATTTCCAAAAGGGGCCCGACGTACGTGCGGCAGGCCGGCGGATCGCTTACACGTACCGTCATTTGCACCGAGGCCGGCGAGCGTCGCGTTTACAGTCGTGTAAACACGGACTTTTCTGCCACTCTGCCATCCGACATAATCGTCGGCGCACGGCACGAAAGGACTGACGGCAGCGAGAGGCTTAATTTCCGAGAATGCAACTCGGCGACAGTCAGCGACAGTCGAGTGCCGACTGCGCGACTGAATGTGTGCCCAATCGCGATCAGTGATAAAACAGTTTCGCGGAAGAAAAACAAAGGTACGACGGGAAGGTTCTCGCTGCGCTCCGGATAGCGAGCGACGGGAAACTGGGCTGAATCTCATGTATGACGGGCGGATGCGTCAAAGAGCCGATCGTAGTCGTAGCTAGCTCGCGTCGGCGTTACCTCTCTCGGGGACAATAATCGCGCTGTAATGGGACGGAATGGGACGAAATTCGACGAAAACGTGATGCAACGCCGAGCGCGCTCTGTATCGGAGCCTGAATTTCGCGACGTTATTATTGTAAGTGCCGCTCGCGCGCGGCACGAGCTCCGAGTCGCAATAGATCATTATGTAACGATAATAATTTCGTTAACGAAGCGCTTTGCCGGGAACATCCTCCCGTCATTAGGAGAGTTACGACGGTGTGGGAGTAAAAAAAATATCGCCTCGCGGAGACGAGGAAAAACACGGAGAGGAGGAAAAATACCGACGAGCAGGATGAGGACGAAATCGTGGACGTAGATTAGTCACGTCGCATGATGCTAAATGCGATGGCGCACTTGCGAGGGGGAAGTTGCTTCTCTCGCCAGGTTCTTTTTTAGACTGATCATATCGACGCTGGATCTGCGTCGACAAGTTTTCCGGGCAAGAACGACTCTTCCGTCGCGGCGAATCAATTCGATATCTGCCGACTCACACTTTTCCGACTGCGGGCGGTGCCCGGCAATAAAGCACATTCGAAAGAGGCGGAGTTTCGTAGTACGTAATGCACGTTTATATACGCTGATGCACGTAGCGATGTAAAGTAATAACACTGCGCTTGCATTCTCAAAATTAAATTATGAAGAGGGATAACGAGTCTCATTGTCAACTTGGCACGCTGTAAACGCTGAGAGGCGTAAGCGCTCGAATAGAAGCAGATTAAATGAAGGTGATGTCCGCGATGATTGTTAAAAAGCGAATCTACATTATGATTGTGCCCGGAACAAGGCAAACAAATTATAATTTCAGGCTAACGAACCGACGAAGAATTCCATTCATATCTGTGCTCGCCTGCATCATATGCATTGCCCTTTTCCGTACTTTTCGCGGATGTAACTGACTGTGGCTTCTTCGTAATACTACAAATTGCGTGCGTTCAAACATGACACGCAGTTTTGTACGTCGAACGAGCGGTCGGAGCTCCGACACTGTTTTCTTTTCCCGACAGAAGTCTCCGTATCTGTATGTTTGTTTTTGGAACGAAGAACTCGCGGCAAAGAGAGAAACGTAAAAACGACCGTCGTCTCTTGCCAGCTGTACTTTGTTCTCCCCTAATAAAATATGTACATGCGTAATCTTGAGAGATACAATGAGAACTATCATAACGGGAATGTCGTGCGAACAATGCTTTTCTTTTCGTAAGTACGACTAAATTTATCGACGTGGCCATAAATCGAATCTATTTTGTCCGCTAAATCTGCCATTATCAGCATCGGCGGTCAAACAAATGAAAGAAGAGAATGGGAACGAGCTGCGTGTCGAAAAAGATAATGTCGACGGGTCGCCAGATTCGTTTCATTGCTCCCTCAGGTTTTGTTTGCACAGAAATTTACACGGCACTGACATAAGCGGAGCAATTTAACGCGGCAGTACGTGTACACACAATCGCTAATGTAAAGAAGTATTCTGGACTTACGGTTACAGAGATAACGCTATCTGTACAATGCTGCACGGATTGCACAATGAATCACTGCTCTCAGAGTCGAAAATGCAAAAGTTTGCACTTACCCACTGGTTATGCAACCGAAAATATTGATGAACGAGTTGGTCTTCCTGGAACAGTGGCTGACCACCACAATCGTTTTTTGAATCACTCTCATTGTGCGCCGCCATCTTGATTGTCGGTTCTACATGAAAAAGTTCACATGTTAGATAAGGCATGTACAGTATCTCGGACAGTTCCTAGAATATCGTCGTGTTTTGTAACAGGACTTCATCTAATTTCAACAATTAAGACGCCTCCACGTTCGCATGTTTACATAAACGTGCAACGCAACGAAACAATAACCAATTTGTCATCTAACCCTGCAATGAACAGTCACTCAATTCGTTGCAAACCCGAGGCAGGTACGAATTTAAGCGTATAAGGAGTAAGAAAAACAAACTTGCACGCTTCTCGCGAACCCGAGGCATCATTCATCCTCTCGCTTCAGTTACCGGCCTCATTATATTTCACGAAAACTATAATGCGCGTCGAACCCGTCAAACCACTCTCGAACGCGAAAGTTCGCTCTGAACTTGGCCGACTACCGCGAAAAACGATCGGGACCATCGTCCGTCCTGAAACGGATCCTCGCTGTTATTCACGCGTGACAATCCGCCGTTCGCGTACAGTTTCTGTCGGTCAAAGACGATTGAAAGCCGTCGCCGTTATTACAGAGTAAAAAGCAAGAAAACAAACCTTCAATTTTCGCAAAGCCGAGCGGCGAGTGTGTACAAAACAAGCGAAGAGCACGCCGCGTAGCCTCTGCGTCGGTGTGCGGCGTTCAACTGTTCCCCGAACGAAGCCGCCCGAGGTTGGCCGAGCGTTGCCGAGGCGGCACGAGGCAACAGGCGGCCCATTTCAAACCCGTGGCCTATGGGGAGTTCTCAAGGCGGCGAGTTGACAGTAAGCCGCCGGCATCCGAAGCGCGAGTGTCGAGTCTCCGTCGCGGGAGAGTGTGATGTTGGGATAAGACATTGGCTCTTACCAACGTGCCGTGCGCACGAATATATCAATTTGTTCGCGACTAAATTTTGCCCTCGCGTGCGTTCTTTTGTTCCTGTGACAATTGCGAAGCGTTCTCCTCGCAGGTTTGCTACGTGAGTGAAAGTAACATCTCGTTCGACGTCCGGAAGAGGAAGTATGTACATTGTTCGTAGTGCGTAGGAACGAACGTTAATTAAATCGGCGATAAAATATTAGCAACGCGCGCACAACGGTCGGGCTCGAGACCTTTCGCACGACAATGGCATAAAGGAGAAGTCACGGTCAGGTGACTGAACCAGCGGACGAGAGAGTTTTGTCGTCGTTTCGACGACGACGACGACGACAACGAAAAAGAACCGGTGTGTGTGGACGAGCGCGCGCGCGTAAGTGCTATTTGAAACACCGGAGTAAACACGCACTCTCTCTCGACAGTGCAAAGGCTCGTGTTTGACGACAAATATCAAACAGTCCGGCCAAACGTTACGGACCGTTGTCGGAGAGAACGCGGGAGTTACGGTGAACGACAGCGACGGGTCGAGACGTCGGAAAGAAAAAGAGTAGGTTCGAGCCGAGCGAAGGGAAAGAGAAACTGGGAGTAAGAGCGTAGGTAACCCTTTTTCTTTGACTGAAAAGGCCGCCCTCGCGCGCCTAGCGTGGGAAGATAAGGGAATTTTCATCCTTCGCCGACGAGCGTCGACATTCGAGTTACGCGGAATCCCGAGATTGTGAAATCGCAGAAGATGTGAGGATACCGAAGTGAGGTTAGATATTCGAGGATCTTTTACTCGGGGGTCAGTAGTTCGCATAGTACGTGTGATTAGCGAGGCGCCGAGCCAGGGAAGATGAAGACTCCTTCGGAATTGTACGTCGCCGTGCTCGCGTCGATCCTGTTCAGGATCTGTGCGAGCAACGAGCTGAAGGACTACTGCTCGATGCACAAGTTCGATAATTTGCCGGGCGGGCTGAGGTTCACGAAGGAGGTCGTCACGACGGAGTACGCCAACATGGGAGCGTTCAAGGCCCTGCACTGCTGCCTACGAGGATACAGGAGCATAGAATGGTGAGTGCCATGCTTCTAATTTGAGGTTAGGGCGCGCTCGATCGTTCGCCGAACCGCGAATGCAATTACGTACACGTATGCGCATTGTGCCTCCGATATTGAGACACCGAAGAGGTGGACACACGATAAAGGGTCAAACGTTCCGCCTCAGCTTCTAGGCAATGCTAATTTTGAGTGCCTCGAGCTCCTCCTGCGTTGCGGGCGGATATGTAACCTGAATTCTGTCCGCGGGGATTTCCAATCTTTTTCTTTCCCGGCGGAGCGTGAGTCATGCGCTCGATGTCGGTTTAATTCGGACGTTATAGGTGCTCGCTCTATCTCGCTTCCTCGTTCAGGTTTCGTCACTCCGGCTGGTTCGCACTCCTTCCTTCACGTTAGCCTGGCGACTGACGCAATTACCCCGCGATCTGACAACTTCATCGAACGAATCAGGAAGCGTTTAAAAGTTTAACGTTTCACGCTCGTACCTCGCCTCTCGTAATAAACACGCTCGGCGATATCGTATTACGGTTTGCCCCCTCGTTACTTCCCTGACATATCCCGCGTTTCGAGGGTATAATAGACGAGGGTTGACCTTTTGTTAACGAGCAGGTACGTACCAGCAGAGAGAGAGACCGAGACCGACGAATTGCCCCGCGTATCTTCGCGATCGTGGCGAGCCTTAAATGTTGAACGGAAGGATTTAGGAGATTCGAAATGCCGAGCTGTTACACCTAAGAATTTTACGCATGACGTGCCGCTGACAAAGGATCGCGTTACCGTCGGAATCGCGTTGCCATGTTTCTCGTTATACACACGTTGCGTTACCGGCAACGCGTGAAATTGTACGCTCCATATTCCGTTTTATATTTTCTCGACATTTCGTATTCTATATATTTGTCGATTCTGTTGGCCTGCTTTGCGCGCCGCGACCGAAATTTTGGTCGCCGACCGCGACGAAATAATGTTGGCGGACAGCGAAACTGCGTTAAATTCGAAACTGTGTTCCAACTGTGTCGTTATCTATTCGAATTGGCGAGGAGGGAAAATATGAAAAATGAATAATACCGATAGTAATAACAGGGGGCGGAGATCTTCGTGCGATCGACGATTTTCAAACGCAGAAACGTGGCTCCAATCACATCCCCATTGTTGAAAACATAAAAGCCCGGCTGTTCGGCTTCGTCCGCCGCGATATCGGGTAGTTCTTGTTTACCTCCCGATAAATCTAGAAGCATCGGCGAAGGAACAACAAAGGCGAGAAGTGACGCTGACTACGGGGGGTCGTTCGTATTTTGAGGATATCCACGGACTGTCAAAGAAACTCTCGACAAGCCACAAAAGGGGGATAACAAAGAAATACCTTCTTGAGGCCTTTCGGATGACGAACCTCGATTTTAGTGCTTACTACAGAGTGATTGTAGAATAGGACGTCGGCCTGTGTTGTGAGGTCTTATTCTGCTCGCTTTCAGTCTCGCGATGGCGCGTTTTGTAGAAAGGATTGGCATTTTTATGTGATCCTTAGAACCCTCCTCTGCCGACTACACCAAAGGGGACACAAACTCTTCAATTTACAGAACTGACATTTATCCTGGGCGAAAATAGTCCCATTGACCGCTGATGCCAAAAAAAGTTTCGCTTGATTTGCCCTTAACAAAAATGAATAAACGCGCTTCCATGAATATATAAATTCGAGAATTTACTGTTTCTCTAAATATTTGTCCAATGTCATCTCCGGCCAAATACGCCGACTATTCCCGCAAAATTGTATTCCCACAGCGAAATCCCAGAGCGAGCCACTGTTTTCGCGTCCGCGGAGGGCAGGATATTTTTTTCCATTCTTTCGCTGACCAGAATACGTCCCCGAAAGCTTGGCCTGACCTATTTTAGACTCGCCGTCCCGTCTACCTCCCCCCACCCGCCGCCGGACACTTTATTTTCCCGAGGATAATGCCCGGGACCTCACGAGCCCCCATTGTCCCTTCGACGGATTCTCTCTCCCAGGTGTCAAACGGTATATTTGTCCCTCGTATTCACGAGGAGTGGCTCACTCGAAAGCCGCCACTCGAAAAAGCAAGCTAAGCCCCTCGTCCTTCCCTAGGAACGAAACGAGCCCGTGCGCGTGTCCCCTTCAATCTGGCGGTCAGCACCTGTTACGTCTCTATCGTGTGCGTGCCTGTTTTTGCTATTCGTGGAAGAAGGCGCTATTGAGGTCAATAAGTATACACGGAATAGCGCGGAATTGCGTGCGGTGCGCGACGATGTGCCTCAAAGGATACATATCGTGCGTTGGCCAATTTCGATGACGCAAGCGGATGCTTATGTAGAGTCTTGCCAGCATACATCGACCCTGTCACTTCGCGCCCTGCACCTTTCCGAGTACACGGAACGCGTACGAAACAGGGTCGTGGGAATTTTTCGGTCGCATTAGGTTTCGGAATTCGGAACTCGCTCAACTGGGACACGTTCCTCTGGGCGAGCGGCGTATAATCGAGTATCGGAACGATGCTATCATCGGCGAAACTGGACGTCGGATTTGCCAAACGGCCCTGCCAAAAAGCTCACTGATTCACGCCGTCGCGGGACCCCAAACATCGTTTCGCAGAAGTGACATATTTTCGCCACAGGGAATTTATCCAATTTCACGAATGCGCGCCATTGTACATCGTCGGACAACTGGACGGTCGTGACAGGTGCGAAATGGCAAGGAAGGGAACAAAGAAGCGTGGATGTTCGATGAATTAATATGGTCGCTCGTTCTTCCCTCTCTTTCGGGGGTAGAAAAAAAAGGGTCGGACTCGCCTCGGCGGTCATTTCTGGCGCGCATAAAACTTTCGCAAAACAATCGTGCGCGTCCTTTCTCTCTCTCTCTCTCTCTTGCTCTGTCTGTCTCGCTCGCTGTGAGAATAACGAGAATGCAGCGGCTCGTCTACCTCTCCCTCTTTTTGTATTTCTCCGGGTGCGGCGGGGCCCTCCCTCTCCGGTTCTCTCTCATCTCTCATTCACTCTCACTCGGCGATGCGATTTTTTCGCTTCCTTCCGCCAGAAAGGGCCGCGCGCGTTGCGCTGCATTGCGCTGCGCGCCCCGGCAATGACGTTTCCAAGAAAAAGGAGTCCGAAGGGGCCCCGGTGAGAACAAAGGGTAAAATCGTCGATGCGCGAACAACGCTCGTCGGACAGCCGCTTTTTATTAGAGGTCAAATATCGCGCCGCGGACACACGCTACATTCAACCTGTTATACAAGTATGAATAAATAAATATATGTACACATTTATATATATATATATATATATATATATATATAAAATATGAATATATACATACACATATGTCTACGCCGCGTGCGTATGCAAATTGCTTGCATAATGGATCGGTATATTATAATCGTTGGCCAATTCGACCGTTTAATCGCGCATAGGCGAATGTGAACACGGTTAATTTGTGCCCACATTGTATCCAGTTCGAAACTGCACGCGCCAAGGAGGAGGGGAATGTTAGTGAGCCTTGACGCATCGAAAAATATGCCGACGGCTGTACATACACACTGGCACTATGATGTAGCTGGCGAACGTATTCAGCGGTACGCGAGCGAGAGAAATTGAAACAGTAACTTCGTACTCGGAATTCGCTCCGAATCTTGAACGTTTCCCACCTGTACCTCGATGTTATTTCCGTTACCGCTCGCGGTGCTCGCGAAGTGAATATCACGAGTCCGTCTTTAACCCAACTGCTCGAGAGGAGGAAGAAGAGGTTCTCGCTCGAGAGGGGAAGAGTTGCGAAACTTTCGGTCGTTAGTTTTCCTCAGCGCGGGAGGAAAAAGTGTCGGATACGCTGCTATTAGTATCGTCATCGTTCGGCCTCGACATCCGAGGCGCAGCGAAATCTTTCCGCTCACCTCCTCGGCAATCGGCGCGCATCTGTTGGAAATGTCGGCGTTGGCCCGAGGTGCACTGTAATATATCGGAACTGACCTTGCGCAATCGTACGGCCGCGGAGTGAGCAATGAGACTTTTCCCCGCGCGCGGCTACATTCTGCCCTCCCTCGGCTCGTTCCATCTCTATGACACATTCTCATTATTAGGGATAATGATCCTGGCGTGTCGAACGCGAGCACCGGCTAGGATCACCCGCGACTGCCGGCCGAGGACACGGTTTCGAAATAACGGAAGTCGGTAATCGTTTCGCGGAAAGTCGTTTCCCTCTTTTCAGGCGGGGGAGGCGAAGGGGGCGGGCTGGGAGTCGAGGGAAGAAAAGAGAAGGATCTCGGCGGCGGGGGAGGGGAGGTAAGACTCGTTCTCGCCAGTGCAACGTTACGAGCATCATATGTGCGATCGTTCGCGCTCGGTCGAGAGGCTTTGAAACGCGAGGCCTCATCTTTTGTCCGCGTACGAGTGTGCGCGAACGTTACATTGTCGGAAAGAATGACCATGTAGATGAGCGCGGCAAGTGTGCGGCGGTGTGCGACCCTGTGCGTGTGGTTCGATGCATTCTTAGATTTGGCGTACGTGCGCGGAAAGGCCTCGCGATATATCTGCCGCCATACGAGCGCGTCGTGGGTACATATGCGAGCGCACGCACACATGCGAGCGTGTTCAGTCCAGGGATAGAAGCGCGTAAGGACCCCGGGGCCCTGGATAATGACAAGCCAGGCGAAACAGAACTGTAATTTCACATCGGAAAGGGACGTGCCACTAGCGCGGCTCTTTTTTAAGGTCTGCCCTTGAAAAATGCGGGCCTACACGACGATTTTCATGGCGCGACCGGGGTAGAGGAAAGGGAGAGAGTCGAGGGGGGAGGACGGCGGAGTCGGGTAATCCTAAGGCCAGGATCGGCGGATGTTCGGGACGAAATTGACAGCTCGGCGTGCCAGCTGCGGTATAATTTTGCGATTGACCGTACGTCCCTGTCCCGCCGCGGCCGAAGAGCGAGGATGACAAGCGCGCGCGGCCGTAATGAACTTCTCATTGTGAATATACACGCAGAAGGCCGAGAAAACGCGTGCGTGTTCCTCTCTCACGTCGGGACGGACATTCCGCTTCTTATTTCTCCGACTCGGCCGTGTCTCCGCTCATCGTAAGTCGTGCCCGAGTGCGCCGCTCGCGCTCTCGCGCGCGCACCACACACGTGTTACGAGCGAGAGTTCGCTTTTAATGGCGAGCAGATGGGAATTATGGCCGGCCAACCGGGTGGCATTCGCTCGTGACGTCTCGCTGCATTTGTCTCTGGCGTACGATTATTATGTGCATCTCGTCACGTAACCGTAAACTGGTCCGAGGGTAGGATCGTTCCAGAGTTTTGCGTGCCAGACCGCGATAGCGGCCGACAGATAGACCGGCTTACCGACCGTACGAATTATCTTTTCCCGGCCAAGTACGCACAACGGCTCGCTTTTGACCCACAGCATGAGGGGGGATACGGAGACAAGGCGGTTCATGTGTAAGTAGTCTCTCACACGACGCGGCCCGAGTAATGAAGGTGCTGCTCGAACAATTATGATTGGGCCGCAATCAATTCCCATTGTAATTGTCGGACGATACGCACCCCGAGAGGAAGACTGCAATTGAGATACGCGCAACGATACGGAGGGGAACTAAACGCTTCGGCGTACTGCCGTGCAAATATGTAGATGCCCCGCGTCCTCTTTCTTTACATTCGAGTGCGCCGGCAATAAAGGCCTCGGCGCGCCCTCACACCACCGCGAGAAAAGAAGAGGGGAGCGCATGTGTGCGAGCGAGCATAATCCGGCAGGTTTTGCTTGAAAAGAAGGACGGCGGCCGCTTATATGCCCTTTTTCCGGCAAACCGCATCAATTAGCTTCTCCACGGATTTCAACTCGCCTTATACACGCGACTCCGCCAGCATCCAAATCGCGTCCTTCGCGTACCTCAAATACCATCCTTGCCACGGAAAAGATTCCGTCTGCTGCCTCTCTGGACGGTGTCGCGCTCCAACTCTCAGCAACCGTCTCTCTTTCCTCTCCTCTCCTCCCCGCTGTCTCTTTCTTCCTCTCCCCCCTTCGACGTTTTTACGCGGGTGGCACGGTCCTTGATTTTTATCCGCACGAACGGCAAAGTTTCGAGACTCCGAAGTTCCTGCCTCCCCCTCCTCCCCCGTCTACGACTGTTCCCACACCGTGTGTGTAGCCCAGTGACGCGGTTGTATTCCGACCAAAAAGCGGCTGAGGCAGCGGGGGAGGGAAAGAGACGCGGAAAAAAAATATGGAGTCGAGAAAACTGACGATCCTCCCGCCGCGATACGCACTCGCATCCTGGCGCGCGGATACGTGAACTTGCTGGCAATGCGATTGAATTTGGGAAAAGTGTACCGACCGCGACGTCGCGCGACGAGCCTTTGTCGTCGGAACGGTGGCGGACCGGGGGCGAGGAGGGGGGTGTTGCCTCTTGTCGCGGCGTCGGTACGCAATATTATCAATGCAAATGCCGCGTCGTTTCGCCCGCTTCTACCCACGCTCCTCTTCTAGTCCGGCTACCTGTTCGAATACCGGCGCGAGAGGACGCGTACGTGGACGCGCACACGTCGATGCCTGTCCGCGAATCGTTTAAAGGCGTTCGAGGAAAGGCCGAGTCTCGTTTCTCGGAAAGCGACCGTTAAAGGAAGAAAGTTTTCCTACCTACCGGCGTCTCTTCCCTCCCCGGGCCTCGCACTATTCCGCCGCGCGTTTTCCTGCGCCGCACAATCGTACGAGACGGCGACTCAGTCCTCCTTTTTTCCTCTCCTTCCGCCTCCTCTTTTTTTCGGCACCGGCGAAATCGAGTTTTTCGCCAGTTACGACGGCGCGCGCGTCGACGCTTTATCTCGCGACGCGAATTTCGATGTCCGTCCCCGTGTTTGCGTCGGTCGTAGCTGCGAGTCGAGACTCGCATTCTATACTCTGCAATATTCCTATCTCGCATGCTGCGAAATAATCGCATCGATGTAGGTTCGATACGGCGCAGCCTGTAGCGCGCAGATAGGAGGCTAGTGTTCCACTTACTTCGTAACACTATCTCTGTCGCTCCCAATGCGATAGGCTATTTTTCCGAGCAATCAGGCGCCGTAACGTCATCGTCTCGGAAATTGTTTGTCCCCAGACGCCGACGGTCAAAGAGGAACAATCGGTTAAACACTATACTCGCCATCGTAGTTTGCGATCCGGTTCACGGAACGGACGGACGGACGGACGGACGGACGTTAAAGTTGTACGGCGGCGGGGGTAAGTTTCACGGAAAGAGTAGCCGGACGCTTCCGAAGTTTCGAATTTCGCCTCCCCCGGCCGCAGAGAATCGCCGAGCTCGACTCGGCCACCCGAGACCCCCGAGATGCGTTCTGGCCACGGTAAATTAAGCATCGATGTCGGGAGTTTGGCCCCGACGAGTATCGAGTTTAACCGGCACGTTTTCTGACCGTGCGCCTAGCTTGTCCCGACGACCGAGCGACGAGAGCGGAATGGGGGGGGGGGGGGTGACATAAGGGCGGCAAATTGTGACCGGACCAATTATGATCCGCCAGAAGACACGAGAGATTTGAATCTCGGCGCGGTCAGGCAGAAGAAACAGGGTCCGACAATCTTATCTTCGCCTTTGCGAGCTCGTCAACAGGTTGGCGTATAATGTTAACGGAGTATCGTAAAACGTTTGCCTGTCAATTACTTGTGCGAGGCTTATCCTTCATTGGGATCATCCTTTGTCTGGATAGCCTGTCGGCTTGGGTACCCGGCACACGAATCATGGATACTGGAGACGCACGCTGCAGTTTGTCGACCGTTCATCGTTCGACGGTATTACGTTATACGAATTTTTATCGAGTAACATCATCGTCTTGAGTCGCCTCGGCGAATGTTGCGTTTTCTACTCCCGCGGCAAAAAGCAACATTCCTCTACCCTGTAACCATCCTCGATACGTGTATGCGCTTATAGGTAGGTGCGAGTCTCTCTCACTGTAATATTTCATAGTCACTCCCAAGCACTGACTTTTACCTTTACAAATGTTTCCATGCTCATGGCAACAAATAAATATTTTGTTCTGCATCAATTTGCTTCAAAATAAAAACAAAGCCTTTTCCACTTTTATTTGCCATTTTTACGACTTTATCGTTTGATACTAGACACGAATAATATTGGCATATCCTCCTCGGATTTTTCAAATAGCACGTTAGAATGTAAGCCTGTCAGAGAACCAGTCGAAACACGCACCAAATGTGCAGAAAATAGGAAGCAAAATACAATACGTATGACATCAATTCATACAAGATCTAGGACCATACGTTACAGTCAACGTAATGTTAAGGCATACCAGCGCAGGGGATTTTCGTCGAAATCGAAGCGATGACGGGCGCGCATCGCTCATACGGAGAAACCGTGAGAAATCGTGAGAAATTCTCCGGAGGTATGGCGATGACGTATAATAATACTTAGGCGTACATGCCATTTACACATGCGCACCGCGACGGCGGGCGGAGGGCACGTACGAAAGAGTGGCGAGAGATCCCGGGCAGGCAGGCAGCCGAGGCAAGGCAGACGGAGTGGATATAGACAAAGACGAACGGACAGGGACTGAAGAAGAGAGGGAGGAGAGGAGAGAGAGAGAGAGCGAGAGAGAGAGAGAGAGAGAGAGCCATAGGCGATGAGAGCAGACAAAAACCGCAAGGAGGAGCTTTTGACGGCACGTCGTCGACGCTGTCGTCGCGACGGCGGCGTTTCTCATGGTTTATGCGCAGACGAAGGCAGGGAAACGTCTTTCTCGTCGAGGAGATCTCAGCCGACGCGTGTCAACGTCGTTTTCCCCTGGTTTCCCTCGAGAGAAATCACGGAAATCGAATCCTAAGCGGCGTGTGCCCAGACGGGAGGAAAGCCAGGGATAGAGTGAGAGAGAGAGAGAGAGAGGAGAGAGATATGGTGGGGATGCGAGGTCGTGGAAGGGGTAGAGGAGGTGGAGGGTTGAGAGGAGGAAAAACGGGGGTTGAGAGCGGAATGCGAGAAAATGCCAGGAGTTACGGTTTAAAGGGCTTCACCTAAGGATTTATCGGGGGATGTTCGCTCTGCTTGTATCCTCCAGCGGGGAGGGACGGGCGGCGAGGGGGTGAAATGCGGAAGATAACGACTTAAGGTCGTTTTTCTTCCTGCCATACCCCCCCTACCGGAGTGAAGCGCGGATTACCGGATCTCGGCAGAGGTGGAAGTTCAATTGATGAGGAATTTATTCGAGGCTCCCGACGTGTTCGACGTTCCTTGACGTTCTTCGACGTTCGGCGCGCGCGGCCGTCTCTAGATCGCGGCAACTTTCGACGAAGCGGGTCTCGACTCCTGACGTCCCGACGTCCGCCCTTCCGTTCCTGGACGCTCTCGAAAGCTGTCACTTGTTGCTGCTGCCAGTGGGTCAGCCGACGATGTCTATACACCTTTAATCGTCGAACGTATGCATTCCGATCGTTACGTTCGACGATCGTTCAACTCGCGAACGAAGTACAGACCGCTGATCTCATCGTCTAAATTTGCGCGTCTCGCAAATAAAGCTCCTTTTTATCAGCGTCCTCGTTCGCGGCTAATACGCGCAAACCTTTTGAGAAGGCAATGTGCCGTCATCGAGCGGCGCGCAAAGTGCGCGCGTGCGCACCGGCTCGATCCGTGCGACGGAAGTTGGCGGATTCGCGATAGAAAGCACCGTCGACGGGACGTTGCTCCGCCGACAATTACCCCGGGCTCGTTAAGTCTGCATCGCTTCGAGCGCAATGTCGCTCACTTAAAACTTTGAACAACGCCCGATTACGGAAGAATGAAATTGTCCGCTATTAAATCGGCACTTCGTGTATCGCACGCACTCTCCGCCGCACTTTGTCGCGTCAACTTTCCAGCTGTCCTACTCGTCGCGTCCAGTTTTTTTCTTTCTGTATTCCTTTTTACCTCCTTTCTCCGATTCGACGCTTTCGCGTCCGCCCGACAAAATATTTATGTCAGGTCGCTCCGACTCGCGCCGACTTATCCTTATCAACGGGCGGCGATAGGCGACCGGGCGGGAAGGAATTTGAGTGCGTCACGTAGTGACGCTCGCGAGTGTGTTTGTGCGCTCTGCGTCTGTGTGCTTTACTGGACGCCGACGAGCTGGCTGGTTGTTACGCGTTACGATTTTATTCGCGCGTTATATAGCCTGGCGACCCCGCCGACCGACGCGCGTGCACACACCGTCAAAGGTACAGGGTGACTCTAAAGTTCGTCGCTGACCGTGTACAGGCCTCGGAAAGGCCAAAGCTGAATTACATAAGAATCAGCTGGCCTTAATTTTCGCTGGCCTACCTAAATCGTGGATAAATTACAAAAGTTTCATTATTCTCTTCACCTCGCCGTGCAAGTCGGCGTTTCCCTCAGCAGCGGGATTCGGTTCAACAAGTCTTCATTCAGCTGACGTGCGAGGCGAAATAATTCGTTTCCGGCGCGATTGACACGGATCCCGGTTAGGCAAATGGAACCGTGGCTCCAAAGTCGGGCGACCTATTTCCTAAGCACCCTGTATTCGGCGCGTGAAAAAGTCGACGCGGGCAAAAGTAACGCAAGCATCCGAGACTACAGCTTCGGCGTCGACCCTGCGACCGCTTTGAATTGCGCGCTAAAACACGAGTCAGGCCGAACGTGTCGGTCGGGAGTTCGCGCGAGTGCCCCCGACAGGCGGCGGTGTGCGACGTGATTTTTTCCCCTTTTTCACCCCCAAAAGCGGACACTCCGCGGCGCAATTAGTCATAAAAGCATTTACAATCATAATTAGCGCCGGGGCACTGAGGCGAGCCACGCGCGCATGCCCGTTCCACTATCAGTAGGAATGCAAATTTTCTGCTCGCGCCCGCACGGTCCTTTATCGCGGTCGCAATTAAAATTTCATTTTGTATTTTAAACGACGCCCGTCACAAGAGATTGATTAAAGAGCCGACGTCGGTGGCGTGTGGGTTTACCGGCTGAGTCCCTACTCCATTCTCTCCCCATCTCTCTCCCACTGATGCCTCCGCGGAATCTCGATTCAAAACTTGAGATACAAGTGATAAAAGTCCGCGCGCCGCTGGGCGCGCTCGCCGCGAAATTCATTAACATGATATAAATCTTCATTCAGCTTAAAGTCGGCACAGTTCTCGCCCCACGGGAGGAAATTGCATTTTGCCCGACGAGACGACGTCCGTGAGATAGTTTATTGTGAATGCACCTGCGGCGTGCGCCAGCCGAAGAGAGCTGCCGACAACTTTGCGCGGAACATACACCCCCTCCCCCTCCTCCTCCTCCTCCTCCTCCACCACCGCCACCCTACTTCCTTCCTGGCTCCCGACGACGCGTTCCTCTTCTCCGCGACGCTCCTACGAACAATGAAAGCGTTACTCTCGACAGTCGACCGAAGACTGAAAGAGAGAGAGGATGACAGAAGAGGTAGAGTGTTGACGATTGAACCGACTCGCAGACGTTTCAATTGATACGAAAGTCGTTAGAACGGTTAAGCGTGCATAATGCCGGCAGTCAGTTTCTCGTTTCTGTTGTCCTCCCGGGAACGGTGAGTCTGACGGGATATGTCGATGGACGAGTTTTAGAGAGAGGAATCGTCGAGTGCCTTTGAACGCGCGTCGGAACGTCAACGGAAGGCCTACTTTCAGTCGATCCGCTCGAACATGTTCGTTTTCTCGCGGAAGAAAAAAGCGAGCCTCGACTATTTTAATTGGCTAGCTGGACTAACTTTGGAAAGCGTCTATTTTCGAATTGCGCGACGGAACTCGATGTACGTACTTATAAAGCCGCGTGGCACTTTCCTTCTGAGAATGCGCGATGATAGGCCACTTTTATCGGCCGGTGTCACTCCTTTACGGAGAATCCAGAGGCACGCGAACGTTCGCTTACGTTCAGACCGTCGCACGCCTTCGACTTTTGCTTTTCCATCTCGCAGTGCGCGCGCGCGCGCATTTGGCCTCGATGTCCTCCTCGCGAGTCGCGCGCGGATCGAGGAAAATCACAGTGGGACTTAATAACGTTCGCGCATGAAAAGCGAGTCGGCGCGTAATGACCGGCGACGAATCGCATAATCACAGTACGACGACGGCGGTGCACAGGATCGTTTTTCCCAGAGCGACACTTTCTCGGAACGGCGACAATGTACAGTCGACATGTAATAACTGCGGACTCGAGGCGTCGTTGGGTTACGACCGTGAAGGTTGCATCGATACTTAAAATTCCGTGCCCAATTAATGGCCGGCCGTAAAGAGGCGAGCGAAGCCTGGAAGGATGCATTAAAAATGCAGATTGCTGGACGAATCCGAGGGAAATCGTTCCGACTCGAGTGCGTGCGTCGGGAGTGGCATTAGTCGAGGGTTTTTGACCGTAGGACGAGCGGTCGATCGTAGCAAAATTGACACCGTCGGCATCAGGCTTCTTACTGGTTCCCTATCTGCCTTGTGATCATCTCGCGAGAGGTACCTTTGCGTCTATCCGCAATGTGTGAGCACGTAGTCAGTAATTCCGGTCTCGGAATTCGTCGTCGACGACGTCTCTCCGCGAAGCGTCGTTTCGACGCACGTAATTTGTCCGGCTCACCGCACTGTGGTCGCAGAGAACGAAGGTGGAACACAAGCATATGAGCGGTACACACACACACACACATACACGGACACACGTGCACATACGTCATGCGAGCGAAGGCTTCGTACCTGACGCGTGTGTACAGAGACGCATTGAAGCCCGAGCCGTAGGACAGAGAAGCAGAAACGGAAGAAGGGCGTATGCACGGGATGTCGCTCGTTCTGCAAACGTTACCGTTTACACGGAAATACATATGGATGGTGTAGAGATACGCAGGTGCAACGCGCGAGAGGAGAGTGGCGCGAAGGCGTGCGACGCTGGCAGAGGGTACGGTTGGCTGGGAAGGAAAAGAGGGCATGTACCTTCCAGTCGAACCACTTTCTTCCTTACGTACGCAATAAATTTCCATCTCAGTCGTCGGTCGGCGCCGCGATGCATTCTCTCCTCTCTTTGTTTCCTATTCCACTTTTTTTTCGCTGCCTAGCCAGCCCGTCGGTTTCTCTTTTGTTGAGCGTATACGGAAACCGGGTGGTGGTGCCGTCGGTGGTCGGTGGTTGGCTGATACGTTCGGCGTGCAAAAGGTGCCCGGAGGTGGCGGTGTGGCGGCTCGCCACTCGGCAAGTCGAGAAAGGGCATAGCCGGGTAAGATAGTGAAATGTGCCCCCAAACCGATCGAAATTCTGAATGAGCCATTCGATAGCTTATGAAAAAAGAAACATTTTTGTGAATTTTCAACTTCGTATCTCGACCGTGGGGGGCGAGGGGGTGTAAAATGTACTGTCCGCTTTTCTCACCATTTTCTCGGAATCTAGTGCACAAAAAAATTCGAAAAAAATCAGAGGTGTTTCTAGTAATGGCGCGCATATTCCAGATTTTTTTCAGATTTTTAAACAAAAAATTCAATTGATAAAAAAATAAAAACCGAAAATTCAATCAGAAAAAAATCGATTTGATACCGAAGGAGGTCCGGATCAGTGATGCCGCTTTTTTCTGTAATGTAATATTACAATCAACATCTCTCTGATTTTTTTTATAATTTTTGCTCACCAGCAACAGTGTTGGAAAAATGAAAAACCCCGTTTTTCGTCAGTTTTTGGGTGTCAGAACAACATATGAGAAAAACTTTGGTTCAATTTTTGTCACTAACTGTTTTATGCAATGTTTAATGTTATTGATTACATTCCACAGTCATAATAATGCAAGAAAATTAAATAAATGGAAGAACTCGATGTCACAATGTATGCCTTATGTTCTGAAAAATTGAAGATCAACCAAACATCGTTGGTAGCGACACGCGTAAGGTGACAGTCTGTTTTGTCGAAGCAAACTTTTTCTTTGGGTTCGAATCCTGTTAGGTGCCTTTTTTTTCATCGTTTTTTTTTTGTCCTTTCTCTATGCAACAATAATTAATATTTAATGTGAGATGATTTCACAATATTTTTGCCAACATTTTAATGTTGTAACAAATATGCACGTGCCTTCTAACCGCCTTCCATGTTTCCGTTATTCTAGTCATATATTTTGGCAGTTATAATGACAAAAATGTGTTGCACAGAGAAAGTCATCTGACATTAAATATTAACTATTGTTGCATAGAGAAAGGACAAAAAAAACGATGAAAAAAAAGGCACCTAACAGGATTCGAACCCAAAGAAAAAGTTTGCTTCGACAAAACAGACTGTCACCTTACGCGTGTCGCTACCAACGATGTTTGGTTGATCTTCAATTTTTCAGAACATAAGGCATACATTGTGACATCGAGTTCTTCCATTTATTTAATTTTCTTGCATTATTATGACTGTGGAATGTAATCAATAACATTAAACATTGCATAAAACAGTTAGTGACAAAAATTGAACCAAAGTTTTTCTCATATGTTGTTCTGACACCCAAAAACTGACGAAAAACGGGGTTTTTCATTTTTCCGACACTGTTGCTGGTGAGCAAAAATTATAAAAAAAATCAGAGAGATGTTGATTGTAATATTACGTTACAGAAAAAAGCGGCATCACTGATCCGGACCTCCTTCGGTATCAAATCGATTTTTTTCTGATTGAATTTTCGGTTTTTATTTTTTATCAATTGAATTTTTTGTTTAAAAATCTGAAAAAAATCTGGAATATGCGCGCCATTACTAGAAACACCTCTGATTTTTTTCGAATTTTTTTGTGCACTAGATTCCGAGAAAATGGTGAGAAAAGCGGACAGTACATTTTACACCCCCTCGCCCCCCACGGTCGAGATACGAAGTTGAAAATTCACAAAAATGTTTCTTTTTTCATAAGCTATCGAATGGCTCATTCAGAATTTCGATCGGTTTGGGGGCACATTTCACTATCTTACCCGGCTATGCCCTTTCATGTCGCTACTACGGTATTCTTTGCCGAACGCGCGGAAGGGACAAAGTTGAGACCGTAATTGATGGGTTGTTATCCAAGAGTTACTCGATATCCTGAACTTCTTTGTAACGTCAATAACTCTTTGCCTCGTATCACGTACTCGCCGGCGTTATTTTCACAACAGCGAGGGGGATCGATTTAGCGGTTGGAAACAATAGAAGGCTCGAATAACGTGCCATTTCCACAATTTTCTTCCGTACGGTTACGGAAACCAACTTTGCCCTCCGTCGTCGCTCGATAAAGAATATTCGAGGAGTACGGACTATAGGATCCCGTCGACACACGTCGTGACGTCGTCGTTCGACGTCGTGAGTGTTCTGTAATTAGTTGCCTCGATCGTGTAGAGGCTGGTTCGCATGGTCAGGTTAACTATTCCACGAACTAGATCTAGCCGGATCACGTTACTTCGGCCCGAGTGCTTCCATAATGAACTTTGGCTTTGGCGGGTGACGTTTAATGCTCCCCGGTAAACTTCGTTTTCACGAGTTTAATGTAACGTTCATTATACTGTCCGCAAAGTATGCGCGTTCCGAGCCACTCTTTGCGCTCATTCGACAAAGCCGCCGGTCTATCCAATGACATGGTTGGCTTTAACAATTTTCCCATCCGAACGACCTCGTACCGTGACAGTCGACGATTCTATCATTCTGCCGTCTGTGCAGACACCCACTTCTGGCACTTGCTTTGCAAATGGAGCAAGTTTAATTCGACCCCCGCGCAATTGAAGGTTGCTCGCCCGGGCGTTAATCCATCCTTAGGATATCCGATCCCGTAGCAATATTTGTACACGCCGTCGAAATGAGATTGGCGCAACGGGCGTGGGTATCAAAGTTGGCGCGAGTACTTTGAAGCTTCGCAAAACGATATTTTGCTTTGGGAAGGGTGGCGGGAGCGGGGTGGGGGTAGCAGGGAAGATAGAAAAGGGCGAGTATCCTGTCGTTTACATAAATGTAGGTATAGGAAGGGTACCGGTGGCTATACGTCGACTCGCGAAGCTCGTACAGGGGAGAGCCGACAAGATTAAACTGCAGTTCGATGCACAGAGAGCCCGAAACTTTTCCCTCCTGCCCGGAGGAGCAAGTTTCCTTTTATCGGAATACTCTCTCCCCATTTCTCGCTCGGCCTCTTTCTCCCCGCTTTGACGAATTCTCGTTTCCCGCCAGATTTAATTCTGTCCCCGTTTCGGCGTTAGTTGATATTTTTCTCCCTTTTTCTCGCGGGAGTTTGCGCTGCCGCGAAAAAAAAAAGTGGGAGAGAGCAACGTGGCCGAGGGTGGAATTTCCACCGGACTCCCTTTATGTCGCGACGAACGTACGGCGACGTTCCGCGCTTAAAAAATGCGCCTCGACGACGTACGGCGCGCTTATATGTGCCATCTCGCTTTTTGTCCGACGCATTATTCTTGAATGTGCTCGTCGTCGGGCGATATCACTTTCCGCGGAGCGTCCTGCGCTCGTGATTCTTTTTGAAACTTTTCCAAGCCTTCAGAAACCCGGCATTCCACCCTTTCTCACCCCCTACTGCGTTACTTACCGAATATCTTGGCACATAATGCCCTCCCCCCAGACCCAGATTCCAGAAAGCCACGCAAGAGATACACAGTGAAGCTCGCTTCAAGTCCCGAGACTTCCGGCCTCTTCGATCTTTGTACGCTCCTCCTCCTTCCCCCATTTTTGCTGGCCAATGCATATCCCGCGGCGAAAAACGATTCCACTTTGCGGCCGAGAGCGAACTCTCGGCGAGCGTCGAATATTTCAGCCGTTGGGCAGGTTCGATTTCTCATCGAGATTTTTCTGATTCGCCGCCACCGCCGTCGCCGCCGCCGCGTGCCGGTGCCAAATACGAAATTCACGACGCGCGAGCGGCAACGAAGTTCGTTGGCACCGTCGCGGAGAGACGAGAGAGACGAGAGAGAGACACGTGCGTCGCTCGCTAGTTCGCCGACGCCCGACGCCCGACGCCGCCGTTGAAACTCGCCGCCTCCGCTCGAGCGCGCATTGTTTTCCACCGTCGGGAGCGTATTCCGCGAACGCGGATATGCAAATTAGCCGCGCCGCGTGCGGCCGCACAGAGGGCAATTGTTATTGTAATTAGCGGCGATCTTTGCCGCGCCCGCGCTCCTTTGGCCGGGTCGGCGTTTCTGAAAAAAGCGTCGCGCAGATTTTCATCGGGGGGGACCACCCGTAGCGGGTTCGAAGAGAGAATGAGTGAGAGAGAGAGAGAGAGAGAGAGAGAGAGAGAGAGAGAGAGAGAGAGAGAGAGAGAGAGAGAGAGAGAGAGAGAGAGAGAGAAAGACCCGTTGCCGTTCTCGCGCTCTCTGCGGCCTCACGCTTAATTCTCCCAGGCTCTTTGTCGTCTCGAGAACGCTTTTCAGCTGACATTGTGCGCTTCGAGTGCCGTTAGAGCGCTAACGACCCGGTGAAAAACGTTCAACTGCGAGCCCCCCTCCCTCCCGCGACGTTTGCGTCAAATTCCCTGCTCGAGAGGCTCGATTCTAGCCGAACCAGGATGCTTGTGACGCGTTCGGAGTCCGGCGTAGATTTTTTCATTTTTTCGGTTCATTTTTTCGCCGAATTACACGGCAGGCGGACCCCGCGCTTCAAAGGCACACCTATGAGACGCTTATTTCATTTTTCCATTCCCCGTTACGGCGAGCCGTAAATGCGTTTATTTGAGCCGTCACCCGTTGCGCTTTTCGTTAAAGTCCATCGGAAGATCGATTTTTCGTTAAGGCGCTCCGATTTTGTGCCAAGACCTTGGCGCCCACGAAAATCCTTTAAATCGCGAATTAGTGTCGTCCCACTTTCGTCGCGAATTCCGAATAAATTGGATTTTCTCGTCGACCTACGCTCGCGAACGTTCGCTGTCGTTGATTCGATGAGCGGGCGATTTTTTTTTTTTTTTGACCGAACGTTTGCCTTCCGACCGAATTTTTTGTCGACGCACGCAGTGGAACTCTTTCAGCGTCGTTGGGCGGGAATGAAAATGTCCCGGTTGATAATTGTCTTTTCATACCTCGGCACCAGCCACGTTTCCGTTCTCCGCGGCCTCGCGCCGAGAGTTACCGGGATCGTACATTATTTATGCCGCGGGTGATTTGTACATGCGCTATTCTGGGAAGCCGCGTCGAGTCCGCGCACCTTCTTTTCATATCCTTTGCCCTTTTGTTCTTTCGGAACAATAAAGCTTGTCCGTCCGACGACGACGAGTCTTTTCACGGACTTTCTTTGCCCCGGAGCCGAATATCACCTTAGACGCCCGACAATGGGCACGGGTGGGAGGGACGAATATTGCCACCTTTTATACCTCGTTAAACCAGAAACTTTACGGCGGACTGCTGTTGACGTTTGCTCTTACACCTGCCAGCGGGCAACGTTGGAAAGGTCCAATTTGTCCGCGATCTCAAATCGTACAAATCGAGAATTGCCGCTCGATTTGTCTCCAGTACGCGAGTCCCGACCTCGGATGCGCAGATTCGACATAGTTTACGACGATAGTCTACAACTGTGAAAAGAGGGTACTTATCTTATGTCCTACGCGTGCCGCAAAAATCGATATATGCCCCTGAAAGGCGCGAGCGTATTTTCGCGCACGCCCGTCGGGCGAAAATGCAAACTGTTGCTCGGTTAGCATTTCAATTAGTAAAATATAATTCGCATTCCGGGCCCGATAAGACTATCGCGGGGCGAATTTAATTAAACATGTAATTCGTATGCGCATCAAACATCCTGCGTATTGCGCGGCTCATGCCGCCCTGTACAGCGTCCCATGTGTGTGTGTGTGTGTGTGTGTGTGTGTGTGTGTGTGTGTGTGTGTGTGTGTACGCACGTTTAACAAGTCATAGCGCGGGTGGCGTGCGGGTATAATGCGGTCAAAATGAATTCGACCAATTCAATAATTGAAATTCGCCTGTCGCTTTATCGGCGAGCGGCAATTGGACGGATTCGTCGATTTTGTTCGAGCAAACATCGTCCTCAGCCCTGCACACGCTGCATGCGTCGCGTAGGTGTGCGCCTACCTATCGACCCGGATCGAATTCAAAAAGGGACCGCAGGAATTCTCGAGTTTCCCCTGGCCCCGCAGGTAGCTCGGGATCCGAAATCTTGTTCGGGGGGGTTACAAGGGTCGAGATCTAATCAGGATGAGAGGAATCCACCGACTCCGCCGCCGTTTCGAAATCGTCCACAGCTCTGGGATAATCACAATCTCTGCGGCCGTCCATTCTTCCGCACTTCTGGACAGAACGGCCGGACCTCTGGCTATTGTCTTCCTGTTTCCCCCCACTCTCCCCCTACTCACCCTCTACTCACCCTCACTCATCGTCGGTCCGCCCCCGGCCATTCTTCGACGCACTACGAAAACGTACGCTCGATCGGCCCGCAAAGCAGGAAATCATCGGCAGTCCCTGAAATTCGCCTCGAAATTCGCCCCCGAAACTTAATATTACCCTCCTGCGGAGAATTTTTATTACGCCCCCCGTCGGCAAAACTTCCGTAACGTTCAACTTGGCTACTTCGAGAGTTCGGTCGAGTTCTGTCCCTCACCGTTCGCCGGACGAATCGGCGGAATTTTCAATTTCCGACCGACGCTTAGACGAATATGATATTTCCTTCTAATTTCGTGTACGCCCGTCATACGGGTTTTCCACCGCTCCGGCGTTTCCCCCGGAAAAAAACAGGCAATAAATGCCCGTTCGTACTGTGGGACGATGCATTATTCCCCGTGTCGCAATCTTCCTAATGGGACCGTGGAACCGGAACAATGACGTCAACGGGAAAATAATTACGACCGCTGATTCTCCACTCTCTCTGTCGCTGGATCTCTACCACTCTCTTTCTCTCTCTGTCCCTTGCTACATTTCTTCTTATTCGTCGCTTCGACATGCGCGGGACGAACGAACTCGCGCGAGCTCACGAATAAAGTTCGACCCTGGGATAGGTCGACCTTTATCGAAGGCCATTACGCGGCGGTGTCGGTCGTAATTAAGGGAGCGTGCGTCCTCGTAAAACTGTCCTCCTTAAAGTTTAATATAGACGCGGATCTAACGCTACTTGTCCTGGCCCTCCGTATACCTTCCAATATGCTCGCCGCGGCCCCCTGTACGGGAAATTATGCTCTCCGATGCGCATCAGGCACTATATAACGGTAATAAAGTATCGCTTTAGGCTGGATACGTGCGCGCGGGCAGAAATAATCTACCTGTTCGCCGTGCCTCGGTGACGTGGCCATATTAAATCCTCGTTTATCAGGCCAAAAAGGAGTTCGACGCGCGCGTCCTGGAAATTCCCGTCGCCGACGTCGCGAGATTTTAGCGAAGGGTCTCATAGGGCAAAGGCAAGGTACAACGGCGTGTTCGACGCGATAAGGGCGCAGGGGGTGAAATTGGGCGCGATTATAATTGGATCGTTGCCTGGGCCCTGAAGGGCCCACGGCGTGGCCCGAAGAGAGCGGCGCCGACTTTCGGTTAAGGGACGTGGCTGCGGATTCTTGCAGATCCTTAAACTCCGTGTAATGGCAGTTTTCCTAACAACGCGGTTGCGAGAAATTGGAAGAGCGCCCGGGAGGGAAGTTCGAATTGTGTTTCGAAAGTTCGAAAATCGTCGCTGGGAGTTTCTCTCCAAGCTGTTAGGGGGCCACGCAGGAGGGCGCCTTTAACTTTTCCAATTGTCCGACAATCGTCGCGGAAGCTTTGCAAAACCAGAGAGAGATCCGACGAACGGCCGGAGGAGCCTCCAGTCACCCCCCGTCACCCCCCGTCACCCCCCGTCACCCCCGGTCACCCTCCACCGGATCTTTCGTCAACGAGCAGGATCCTACTTCCGGCTCGTGCCCTTTACTGCGTAGGGCACCCTTGCTTCGCGTCGCCGATCGTCATTCGAAGGTGTTACACTTTCGTCCTTCGAACTTCCGTTATGAGACTAGTTGTAGACCGGCAGTCTTCGACAGTTTCGCAGGGTTCTCAGTTGATTCACCGCAGTGTCCCTGAACTAATGAACTTCCCGCCGTCTTTCATTCTCATGCCGTCTACGTGCTAACTCCGCGATCCATATGTATCCAGTGATTGTTCGTCAGATTGGATCTCCGTTACCCAGTCATCCGTTCACCCAGTTCCCAAGGCCAAGAACCCACTCCGTCCGCGGCAAAAGCGTGGACATCGCAAACGCGGGAAAGAATGATATCACTTACCGCGTCCGGTCAAGGAAAGGGTATCGCGTGTCAGTGAAATGAAAGTGGCTGGTACGCTCGTAAGCCTTATCAGCGATCGGTAGGCAAACGGGCCGAAAACGGGCGCCGGTGCAGCTGAAAAAAGGCGTGCGATTCTTAAAGAGCGTGAGAAACGCGTCGTACCGTCTGGCCAGGAGGATGCCACTTTGCTTTATTTCTGGCACGTTGAGAAACTTCACAGCCGCCTGCCTGTTGTTGCTGCTGCTGCTGGGATGAGGTCTCTCTCTCTCTCTCTGTCTCTCTCTCTCTCTCTCTCTCTCTCTCTCTCTCTCTCTCTCCTGCCCCTACCCCCACTCTTTCCCACCTTCTCGCACACTACAGCCTGGCCGCAGCTATTGTTACGGTTAATAGCGAGCCGGTCTTATGGACACCTACACAGGCGAAAACTCATTGCACGTAAGGTACAGTCCAGATGCGTATAATGCCTTAACGCGATCACGAACACCAACAAAGGCGTCCACACGAGAAGTCGCTCGCTCAATCCCCTTCGTGCTAAGCGCTGCAGGTACCTGTGCCGGGACTTGACCGACGTACATATGCACTTGCCCTTTCCCCCCGGTAACACCCAGCCCTCCCCTGCCGTACCCCTCCCCTTGGCTCACAGTGCGGTTTCCGTGGACGTGTTTGCGCGCTCGCGAAACTCATTCGTTCGGCCGTTTCGTCGGTCTGAAAAGAAACGGGCGGAGTGGCCAGGCTGTAACGAGCGACTCCGGCATAATAAATAACTTTCGCAGTAACATCTTCGCGAAAGAGTCTTATTACGGCGGGAATAGTGCTGTCAGTTATGGTTGTACGCGCACGGTCGTCGTTCGGTCCCGAGGAAAACTCGAAATTTTCTTTACCTCCCGTCTGGCATCGTCAGCGATATTGCTGCACACCACCTCTCCCTCCCTACCTCTGTTCAGATAGTCAACCGATGTTTGCAGGAGCCCGGTACACCGTTGTTCTACGAATTACGTCCCCCGATATTGGAAACACGGAACCTGGGTTATAAACGGCGAACCGATGGTTATTGGAATATTATGTAAGCGAGGATATCTGAGCGCATCAGAAAATTTATATTTGCTTGCCCAACGGGGCCCTGTTCCCTTTTTATTTAGCAGCTTGCCACCGTAAACGTACTCGACCGGCGTGCGAGAGTCTGTTCGTGTCGTGACAGTGTATGAAACTGTTTTAAGAGGCATGTAAAGCCTTTATCGCGTTTCATTCTGCCGGTGAACGCGACTGCGAGTCCATTGAATCGTTACGTTTTGCAGGCCGCACTGTTACGTCTAATGCTCACGGTCTTATGGAACACTAATACGCCGAGTGGGTTGTACCACAGGTGCGCAGTATGGTTTTACATCGTCGACGGACGCTTACGTGCTAAACGTCGGGGTGCGCTCGCGCGCTCTCTAAGCATCGTGACCGTATAAGTTGAGAGAACGAAGAGCATACACTTGCCCTCCATAATTCTCAGCCGCTTCTTGGAATGTCATTTTGCGACCGCGTCGGTCTCTCTCTCTCTCTCTCTCTCTCTCTATCTCTCGCTTTCTCTCTCTCTTTGCTAGTCGATCGAGACGAGCGGAATTGCAAAAAAAGTTTTATGGTCATCGTTTTGACGGTATTTGCACTGCTAACTTCCGATCTTAGGCATCGTCCGCTCCCTTTTAGAGGCGGAGCTAAACGACACGGCAGTTACACGCTCGAAAGTGCCGGTTGCCGTAAATAAGATACGTACAGAATCTACAATCAGTCTCATCCGTGCTTCTTGCCGAGGCTGTTATGGAATTAATACCGATTTAATTCCATACGCGCGCAAATGTTTTCACATCGTGCGGCAACGTGCGGCAACGTACAAGCAGGGATGCTTGCATTTTTATGACATCATTTTAGGAACGTGTTCATCGGGCGCGTTATAAATATTTGTCGGGCATTATCGTTACATTCGCTTCGCGGAAGAGAGCTCCGACTCCGCTCGGCGTTATGCATCTCCGATTTTTCGGCACCGCGGCTCGGAATTTTGCCTCATCACTTCGCGGAAGGTGAGAGGGTGGGAGGAAGGGAGGGAGGAGTGGGACGCCAGTCGGCGTCGCTATTTGATTGCGCCGAGCGATTGCACAACGTTTCAATCGCTCTCGCATTTCCCCCGATTGTTCGATTTTATTCGCCGCTCGGAACGGCGAAATTTTGGTACTCCATTGCGCCATGCGGTTTTTGCCCCGTTCCCATTGTTACGGTTAATAGCGCACAGCTTTATGAGTGCACCGACACACCTCCGCGCCGGTGCACGTTCATGGGGGCATTTGCACGCTCGCGTGTTTATTCAATACCTTTGCATAACGACACCGTGTAATGCACTGCCTCTGCGCGCCACTGCATACGTATTCATACCGACTCATACGTATTCATACGCACTCGCGCGCGTGTACGCGCGTTGCTACGTGCCAGGGTTAAGCGCGGGTCTCGATACGCACACGTTCAAATCCTAAATACCACTATAAACGCACATTTGCAGATTAGAGAACCGAATCTCGCTGCGAGCTTATGTTTCCCGGCTTACCTCCTCCGAAAATGGCGTCCGTCGAAAAATTCCGAAAGGGCACAGTCGAATGAGATTGTCAAATATGTACCTAAACTGATTGAAATTTCGAATCAGCCATTCGAAAGCTTATATAAAAAGAAATATGTGTCTGAATTTCAAACTTTGTATCGCGACTGTAGGTGGTGGGAAAGGGTAAAATGTATCGTATGCATCCTCCACCGTTTTCTCGAAATCAAGTGGGTAAAAAAAATTTTAAAAATATCAAAACTACATCTGGTAATGGTGTGCACATTTCAGTCTTTTTTTTCATTTTTTAACTGAATATTTAAGATAACGCATCGTATGTCGCAGGGCGAGCTGAATATCGATTTTTCCACAATTTTGTTCACTATTTTCTCACCTTTTCTTGACCATATCTCCGAAACTATTTCACCTAGAAGGCTCAGGTTGCGATCTTTTAACAGTATTTTGACTGCTCTGCCATAATATAGTGAAATAATCGTGACAGGAATGTCTATGTCTATGACCTTTCGCGCAACCATCTCGTGCATTTTCCACCTTTGGTCTTTCATTCTTCAGGAATATATCGCGCGGGTCAAACGATAGGTTGAAAGGTAAATCATGTAATCTCCCGCTGAAAAATCGTGTTTCGGCTCGAGCGAGCAACAAGTTATTCAAACGTCGTACTTCCGGAGCAACAATGAGCGCGCGTCGTGCTTTCTTCGAGTTTACGGCTACCGGTCTTTGTTGTGTGCGTTCTCGCCCGTTGCAACGCTCGTACCTGCGCGCGCGTACGTGAGCGCCGTTTACATGCGAGCTGTGTAACGATGTAAGCGCCGTTACCGGCGATATATTTATCGATACACCTGTACCGATCGGCGCACACGTACGCGGACGCCTTTCGTTGTCGCGCGTGTGCGCGCGCACGCTGCCTCTTTATATTCGCGATAGTGAGCATCTATCGGTCGTATCAGGTGGTGGTCTTACGGCCTAGTCCGGAGTTACGATACTGGCAAGTGGTTACGCTACCCGAAACTGCATGCCTCCGCTTTTGCCTCTACTTGCTAGCGTTACACTTTCCAGATAGCCAAAACCCCCCCACCAGCGGCCGACTGTAAGCAATATTGAGAGCTCAACGTTTAACCTCGCCCAACCTTTCGACCCGACCACGCTCGACAGTTTTCGCGAGAGCATAATAAATTGAATAAAGATAAATTATATTCCTGCATTTTTTCCTCTCTTTCCCGCGTTTCGTGTTCCGCTTTTGCGGGAATAAAAAATGTTGAGAGTCAGTTTTACGCCCTCGCAAGTTTGTTTCCGTCCGACGCCGGAATTTTTCTAAGGCCATTGCTGGCCGCGAGCGTTTTCAGCGACGAAATCGAATGAAAAGCGTTCGTCGTCGCGAGAAAGGTACGGCCATTGTGACCCCCGGTCCGTTGTACAATAATCTGGGCTTCCCGGGGGGTCGCGATTAAAAATGTTTTGTGCCATAAAATTAAATCGTTAATAAAGTTCGCGGAAGCAAGACCCCCTTTTCCTGTCTCCCCTTTCGCCACGCACCCCCTTCCTCCCACCATTGTGCTCCGCGGTCGTTTGTGTTTACGTCGGGGACGGTAATTGCCTCGGTCGCGTAAACGGAATTATCAGGCGTGCGGTTAATGCATTGCGCACGTTTGCCGTTCTCGCATTGGCCGGAGCGTCGTCGAGCGTTTCGAGATCGTAAAAAACAATGAACAATTACGCGACGTCGCTCGGCTCCCTGGCAAATAATAACCGACCGGCGGCTACCGATGTCCAGACGTTTCTTCGACTCGAACGAGAGAGCGAGAGAGCAAGAGAGAGAGAGCAAGAGAGAGAGAGAGAGAGAGAGAGAGAAAGCGAAGTATACGTACCTTGCCCTCCTTCCACCACCTTCGAGACTGGCCATTTCCCACGTCACCGGTCCGGCCATTTCTCAGGATGATTCTTACCTTCGCGCAGGAGGCTCGCTCGGACGCGAACTGTCAATTAGAGACTGTCGTTCGATTGCGAAGGAGAGTGGCGCGGCGGCCTGACATTTAAAGGGATCGGACGGATCACAGGCCGTTTTTTTCGCGGACTTTATCCGAGGCCGGACGAAATCGCACGATCGGTCGAACTTCGCGGCTCGTAATAGGCCCCTGGCGGGGAATCGTTCGACGATCGGGTCGAATACGTCGAGAAAGTTCGCTGATCGCTTTCCGATCCTCTCTCGCGGTGCGCTCCATTACTTCTGACCTTCGCGGAGGCAATCAGCCTGCGAGCTCGTCCTGTCCTCGATCCTGCCCGCGTGTGTTCGCCCATCCAGTCGGCGGGAGTAGGGCCGGGAAGTCCGGAGATTTATGCGTCGCTGTCGCGAACTCGCGGAAGGTGCGCGAGAGTGAGGTTGAAGAGCGACGCCGCGAGAAGAATGGCGAGAGACACGCAGGGGTCGGCGGTAGGCCGCGAGTTGCGCAGGAATGAAAAAGGGAGAATGGAACGGGGCCCGAACCGGAGCCCGAACAGAACCCGAACGCGCTCTTCAGCGAGGGAGAGATTGTGACGTAGCGCATTGTAAATTTTCGCCTCAACCGAGTTCGTCGCTTGACGGTCGACCTTTTTTCTTCGCCGCTTTTCTCTCCCTTTTCATCCTCTCTCTCGGCATCTTGCGGCTCATCCCGTGCGCATGCGTATGTGTTCTGAGTTATGTGCGCGAACACTCTTCTCTGGTTGCTACCGCACCCCACGAGAGAGGCAAGAGGGTATTAATCATTTGTCAGGTAAGCGGGTGGGCATAACAGGCGCATGACGCTTACTTTTAGTCGTACGGGATTTGTTAAGCAGCGAGTGGTATTCGGATTTACCGAACACCTTCGAGATGGTATCTGGAAACGTACCTTTCAATTCAAGTCATTCTTGTACGTCTCTCAATTACCGACAAACGGAATCTGTTACGTAACACACCGGCACAATAGTACACAGTGTAAGTTCTATTTTTGAACCCATTGATCCAGGGTTCAAGTTATTAAAAGGAATGTGGCATTCGAAAGGTACGACACTCCTTTTCCACGGTCTTCTACGGGAGAGGTCAATGGATGTCGGAGTTTCTGTCGCGGTTCGAGATGATCCGCCGTGAACGATGACGCCCCACGTGAGGTCGCCTCGCTTTAACACGTTGCGTGCCACGCTGATTTTGCGTGTCCGCCGCGTCTGGCCAACGTGAATTTCTTATTATGTCTTACATATTTTTTCGAAATTTTTTGCACAACAGGTAAATTTTAGTATATAAGAGCGTATAATGCAATAATTTTTTTTGGGGTCACCGGTGACCCCCATGACCAAACGGAGCGACTTGGTTTTGGTGACTGGTGACCACCACCATCAGACGGACCGACGTCGACCGACAAACGATGATAATATTGAAAAATTTTAAAAACATTGAAAATTCACTCGAATTATGTGTTCTAATAATCTTGGCTCCGCCGGTCACCGGTGACCCCCATGGCCAGACGGAGCGACTCGGTGCCGGTCACCGGTGACCCCCATGGCACGCAACGTGTTAATCTGGCGCGATACGTCACGAAGTCGGAGGTAAATGGCCTGCTAAGGTCTCTGCCGGCCGTGTCGAGCGTGGCGTCCCGTGTCCTCTCCGTGCCGGGCCACGAAAGGTAGACCGCCGGCGAGTTAGACGAGGACGAACCTGGGACGAGCCGACAATGCGTGGCCACTTCTCACGGAATTATTTAATAAACCTCCCCGGGGTGGCTCCCCAGGTCTTACGACCTTCTTAACGAGCGAACGTCGGACAAAAGACGCTTAGAAACGTGTCAGCAACGAGGTAAAACGACGCTGGTCCGACGTTCGTTAGTCAAATTAGCTTCTCACGACGCTGCTCCCGACAGAATTTCGTCCAAAGAACCTGAAAACGGCACTGGCCGCCATTTCTTCGACGCCACGCCAGCGATAAGAGTCAGGGACGAACCGGCGAACTTCCGTATCCTATCGCCAGATACATACACGAGCGAATCGGTTAGACGAACTTTCGTCTGACCCAGTAATTCCACGCTGACAGCCTAGTTATCGGCCGGGAAATATTTATAAGTTTGCCTCTCCGCGGCTTATCGAGCGCGGCCTTCCGAGAAATTTGAAATATGCAGCGTCGCTTCGCTGAAGTATCCGCCGCAAGCCCTCCCCCACTCGGCAGCGCGATATCGAATCGACCATTTTCCACGGCGAGGCCGTAAATAGGCGGCCTGACTTGATCGATATAACGGCGCTAATCGCGTCGCGTAATTGGAATTTTATATTTCGGCCTCGGCTCGCGTCGTGGACGGGACGAGGATGGCCGACGTTAACGAGGTGTAATTGACACGTCAGTTTTATCGGCGGACGGCCCGATCGAGTCTGTCAGTTCAGTCGGCTTGTCTGCCACTCGCCGCGTGTAAACTGTATTAATACGCCTGCTGCGATAGAACGCGCTGTCGGCGATTTTAAGCATGCCGTTTCGTTGTTTTTTTTCCATTCCTGTCCTTTTCCCTCCTCTCGTCCCACTCATCGTCTCGCTCTTCGCTCTCCGTCTTCTTCGCTCCGAAAGGCAACGAGCGTTTCGTGACTCGGTCGCGTGTAATAACGATAATAAAAGCCGGGCTGCCGTTGTATGTGTAACATAAATATATCGTTACCCTAGATTGATAGGAGAAGCAGAGGGTGGAGGAGGTAGAGGGTCACGTGCGGTAAACTTCTTACATGCATCGTTTAGCCTATGCACGCGCGCGAGCGTAATATCGGAACGGAAACAGTGCTGTTGGGTAGTACGGCGAGAGGAGATAGAATGGGAGCGATGTCGGAGGATAAGGGAAGATGCAGGCACACGTGCCCCCCCACCCCGCTGCGATTCCGAAACAAGATGCCAAACTTTGGACGCCCGTTCCGCGCGCGCTACCTGACGATGACAAAAGGCCCCGAGCGACGATCCAATAATAGTCGCCATAAACTTGTCACGAGTTTCCGCGAACGCTCGTCTCCGATTCAAAATTTGCCCCAACTCTCATCCCTTCTGCCACCTTGCGAGCGTAAAAACTTTCGTCGCGTTATCGGAAGCTTGTTTCGCCAACTCGAGCCAAATTTCGACATCCTATTATCAGGAAATCGCCGTCTGCGCGTTCGCGAGTATCCGTAGCTTTTGGGAAGAAAAAAATGTGAACTCGCACGTTCGCATTCCAGGATACCGCGCGCGCACACATCCTGCCGTCTAGTTTCCTGTTTGCGGCCAGGATTAATATCGCAGGCCAGGCTTAGTCAACGCTAACCTGCCTAATGCGATCGTAGACAACAGGTGCTAATAATACCTCCGGCCTTTCTCCGTTACTACCCCACTCTCTCACACATGCACGCACGCACGCACGCACACGTTTTACCATTCTGCAGCCTTCTCTGTTCCGTCAGTCGAGCGACAAACACGTACTGCGTTTCTGCCTCTTGTTCTCTCTGCCGGCGGTACGGTTTACTTCCGGAAGGTAGCAATCAGCGACGACACTCTCGCGGCTTAATTAAGTCACAGCGACGGTAAGCTAGGGTTACAGGGATACTAAATTCGAGTAGTGGCGCAGTATTAGAGATTGAAAGTGATCCCAGAGATTACCTTGTCGCGCGATTGTAATGACTGTCGTTTCGCGTAAGCCACGGATGTCGGCTACCTTCCCATTGCAATTTCAACGATGAGTAGCACGCAAAGGGCACCCTGCGGCTTGCCGCGCTCATGTTCACTTCCGATCGCGGCACTCCCAGGCGCGAAACCAATCAGGCGCCCGGAATCAGGAGTCAAAGGAAGATCGACGCTCGAAAAGTTCAATTAGACTCGCTCGCTGATCAACCTCGAATTCGTGCCGATTTTTGCGTCGTTACCGGCGAATGGTCCAATTTTTTCTTAGACACCCTTTACGAGAGCCCCTACGATAATCGACCAGCGATGATTGGCGACCATCATCCTTTTCGACCTCGTCGCCTCCTCGAACGTGAGGGCCGAGTGTCCAATTGAATCGCTCGGGAAAATTTCGTAATACCTCACTGTTAGGGACGAATTCATTGGGTACTTGGAGAGCGTGCCTCTGGGTAGAGGAAGCCACGCTCTCGGTGCAATGGCTGCTCCGTGAATGGCGGCAGAAGGTCATTCGGCGAGGGTATTACAAGCTTTAAGACTGCGGAAAGTCGGCCCGGCAAGTTTTCCACCTTGAAGAGCCACAATTAAAGTCACCGAGGCTACCGCTTCGCATTTTACTTTCTCCGCTTCTCTCTTCGTTCGCTTTTACGTCTTCCACTTCCCTGTCTCTGTTGCCCTCCTTCTCCCCCCTCTTTCCTGGAGCTCGTGCTTTCCTCCTTCCTCGACAATCCCATGCCCGGCACCGTGTCTCCTCTCTCGGCCAGGTGGCCGCGAGGCACATATAATCCCACTTCATTTTACATTCACGCCGGGTTTTACGGGCGGCGTTTAGTGATACGACCGCTTTTAGATCGCCTCTGAATGGACTCACCTCCGTCCAATCGCGAGGGGAGTCGACCTTCCGACGCGATCCGTATCCACGAACTTGGGTAGCAGAATCCACGGACAGGGGATCAAGTTTCGGAGGATTCGGAAGACGAGGAAAGAGCGGAAAGGGATAGACTTTCATTGATCAACTCGGCCCTCGTTCGCGAACTTCGCCATTCGGCCCCTTTCGTTAACTGATTTCGCTTCTATGACGCTCGTTAAAGGATGAACTCGTCGAAGTGGCGCGAGTTTCGCGGCTGAGTGGCTCGACTTTTAATGGGATTATCCTCGGGCGGGGCAGGATCAAGTCGTCCTTTGTGAATCCCTCTGATTCCCCCCACCCACGGAATGATCGTTTCGGAAGGCAAAGAATTGCTCCGTTAATTATTCCGCGCCGCTAATTGCGAGCTGTTCCCTTCGTGCCAATTGACGTCGTTCGGGCAGACTGTAAATTGTAACGCTTAAGGTGGAAGACGTGAAAATTCTTCCGGGCATTGTAAACAGTTTCATCTTCGCTCAATCTGCGGGATTATTGTACTTATTTGTTGGAAGTTGAGATTGGGTTGACGAAGCAATGGGATTGAGAATATTGAAAAGGATGAAACGCCGATCTTCGGGTCGTAACGGGAATCCTTTGCCGCTCCTCCATCAGCCGCTTGCCGAAGAAGCTTTGTTTCGCTCGCTTTGATGTCTTCGATGAAAAGATGTGCATTCGAGGTATGAAGACAATGGCGCGCGGATTTATCATTCCGAGAGTAGCATAGACGATCGTACGTGCCCGGTGCATAATCGCGATCTTCTTGCCTCTGCGCGCATACGATGTTGAGGTACGATCGACAGGGATCTTCGATGCATGAGAATGAACGAGGATCAATGATCGCAGTTCCTTCGCTGTCGCAATTACCATTTCCCAACATTCCGATGCTGACGGCGGAAAGATTTCAATTTCGCCATACATGCGTTGAAACAACCTGAGCTCGTTATTCAAGATTTTCAGAAAACAGCTCATTTGAGTCCTATCCATTTTGATCCTGAATTTTGACGAAAAAAAAGTGTACATCGATGGCTTTTTGCGTTACATCGGGCAAGGCGGCTTTATGTAATTTCGTGTTTATTCAAATAAGCTAGGAAGCAATAATGTTCGATTATCGAACATCGTATTATCGTTCCATGCGCCTGCCATTGTTATCGCATTCGGTAATATAATTTTTTCGCGACATATAGGCAGGATACGTTCATCGCCAGACTCTCATTTCGTTTTATTCGCGTAGCTGCTAATTTCCGACAGCCCGCTACCAACTCTCTGAACATGGCCCCTGATCGACTGCATATAATATTGTTCGCTCGACATTTGTTTCGAGGACAATTAAAAAGTGCTGCCGAACGACGTTTGTTGTAAAACACCGATGTTTGCACCCTCCCTAGAACGTCGATAATGACGAAAACACGCGAATACCGCGAACATCAATGTTACTTTCCATAATTACCGATGTGCAAATATTTATCGTCTACTGTGTGCTCGGTATTTGTCGAATGCCGCGGAATTTTGATGTAGGATGTGTTTGCTGAACTCGCTCCCGCTAGCGGGCTCCCCTCTCCCGCCATAGTTGCGGCAAAGTTTAATACGTGAAACTGCCTGATGGGTTATCAGAAATTTCTGTAATTAGTCCTAAGACATTTTGGTTATGATAGCAAAATCACCTATCCCGTCCGCGCGAACTGTTCCAATTTTGTGCTTCAACAAGGTTGATCATCTTGGCGCGCAGAGTGAACGGTCCGATAGCAAAAAGATGAGAAGAAGCATAATTGCGAGATTATACCTTCAGATATTTGTACAAGATATTGAATAGCTCGGCCGTATATAATAGGTTAGACATCGTTGCCTCGTGGCGTAGATACATCTATCACGATTTTAACCTCTGGCATGTCCATCTCCGTCAAGGACACCGGCAGGAGGAAGAATTCGAAGGCGAGCTGGACGATCAACGAAGATAGCGAAGGAGAGAAGAAGCGAGGGAGGGAAAGACCTCCGGGTCGAGAGGCTAGTCAGGGACGTACCTCGTCATCCCATTTCCATCGTTTTTTCCCTTCGCCTGCTCGGCCATAAATTTCCGCATTTATCGAAATCGCATTTTTCACCTCGTTCGACCGCCATTGGACATTAAACCATTAGTCCGTCCGTATCGGGGGATGAAACAAAATATCGCTCAGCGATACGAAAGAATCGCATTACGTGTCGTTAAACAGGCCGAAACGATTCGCGTGTCATTGCCGTCAATTAGCTTTATCGCCCCCCCCCCCCCTCCTCTTCCTGCACTCGCGAAACATGTCCGCGACATAATGGATTCATAAATTTCCGCGGCGCAATTACCGGCGCAAATTCATTTTTCCACCGCGCCGCCGCCGCGGGCGAAGCGGGTAATTTTCGGATTTCGAAGTAAACCGGGCTAATCGGCATCTGCATAATCGAAACGTACCCACGATTTATACCCCTTCACCGTCGAACGCTCAACAGAGGCACGCACGCACACACACGGACCCGTGCTCGCGTTTCCTTCGAAACGTCGTTTAGCCCCCCCCCCCCCCCCCCCTACGCGCCCTGTTAAAGCCAATCGAATCAGGCTCGAAAACTGGATTCGTCGCTCAAAACCGAAATATCGTTCTTCAAATTTTCGCCGAACGTTTTGGGCCTTCTCCCATCTGTCGCCGAACGCGGTATGTGGATTGGATTGTGAAACTTGACGAGATACGAAACATGCGCGCGCTCGCGGGAGAGAGAGAGAGAGAGAGAGAGAAACAGAGAAAGAGAGAGAAAGCGTCAAGCTCCGAACAAAATCGGCGCGAACGTCTCTCAGCTCGCCACGCCACGGCGATTTCGCTGAAATTGCCTCGAAAAACCGGCAAAATTGGCCAGAACGTACAAAGGACGGACGGCGGGGGGGACAAGGGGGAGGCGCGGAGTGTAAGACGGTCGTTTCTGCGGCAACCGCGACGATTCCTTCTGGTGGTCCTCTTATTCCGCACACCGCCTTCTCTCCCCTCCTCCCCCTTCCCACACGCCGTTGAAATCCCAAAAGATAATTCGAGCTCTCGGAGGAGGCGAAGGTACTCATTTCGCTCCTCTCGTTCTCGTATTTGTTTCCCTTCGCTCGTGTTCCTTCTTATTTCCCCTTTTTTCTTTCCCTCCTCCTTCCTCTCTCTTCCTTTTCTCCCCTCACTTCTTTCTTCCCTTCGTTCGCGGCCGAAACGTACGGCTGGGAGAGCTCATTGGCGGACCGACGAGAGGGGAGAGGTCGAAAATACTTGCAGGCCGCGCTTTCGTTTACGCTGATAAGGGGTTGCGATAATGCGCGATATCCTCGATATCCTCGATATTGCGTAATTTGGGCGATCGGCGCTTTTCAATTTAAAATCAATAGCTTGCTGCTCGTGAGAGCGATATGGATCGCGGAAAAAGAAGGCTGCTGGGTTCATCGAGATCCCGGTTAATTGTCCTACGCCGCTTTCGGGTCATTAGGGATACGCTGCGAGCGAAATTGATTATCCTGACGCGAGCCGGAGTCGGCCGACGTCGTTAGGGGCGCTTAAATTTTCTTTCCCAGCGACGAAGTATGATCGTCGCGCTGGCGGCCGTTAGCGTTTAACGCTGTGTAACTTCGAACGAATAATTGCGTCGAGCGTAACGACACTCTCCGCAAACGGCTCTGCAGAAAATTGGACGAACAGTTTGAACAATCTCTCCCACTATCCGGCGCGAGGTTCCGCCGTCTCGAGACAGTGCCGCCGTATCTGGCCTTTCTATCGAGAGGCTATTTTCTAGACGGCCGAGAGGGTAAAGAGGAAGGGAGGAGGAAGTGTGTGCTCGCGCGCGCTCGCCAATTTCGATCGTTTTCACGTCGTGGCGGCAAATGACGTCGGGCCCGTAATCGAGATTACGCGATATCGGCCTCGCCTATTATTATATCCGAAACATTGTTATCCTTTTGCGGCCACCCTTCCGCTCCGTCCACGATACGGGGGAGAGTCCATCTCGTATTCCTTTTCTGGCTCGTTTCGCGTCTGCCTCCTTACGCCTCGCTCGCCTCCTTCGTAGGTCCCCTCTCCGGCTCTCCGGACCACTCTCGCTTTTACTCCCTTTTCTCTCTTTGCCATATTCCGTGAAACGTGGCCTGGCCGCGAGCATCTTTCAAAAGGCAGGTAAAGCGGTGCCCGGGCTCGTGCCCGGTCGCCTCGTCGTAAACGTCCTGCACGATCGGTGGACTTGGACGCCAAGGAGAGGGGGGAGGGATCGAATACGAGAAAAGTGGTAGAGGGAGAGATGACGGAAGGCAGGCGTGTAAGAAAGAAAGACAGAGAGATGAAAACGGAGAGGTAGAGAGGCGAAAAGGGTCCGCCGGTTCCATTCCATTTCGATTTCTTCTGGCCCGCTGTCCAGGGACCTCGGGACAGTTCCGATCGTGAGAACATCTCGCCGTAAAGTTTCGCCGAATATTCCCCGCGGACGCCGAGACGCGCCCTACATCCGTTCGCCCCTTGCAGCGGGCACAGATGCTGAGCGCGCGCGGGCGCGCGCACGCCGTAACGTCGGACTGTACCCTTGTTCTTACGCTCGAAGAAACCTCCACTCGCCTCTCGGACAGCTGTTCCGCTACCCGGAGCTGCCACCGTGTATAGCCGTAACCTTGAGAGATTCCCTCCCGGAAGCTGCAATTCGCAAGCCCCGTCAGGCCAGAAACCTGGAATGGGGAAACGAATCCGGGCGCATTGTGTCTTCCTCGCCGTGTGCGCTATGTGGCTTTTCCGAAAGCTAACATTTCGCCTGGAAATCGTGCCGGCGGCTAGTGCCATCGAAGGTCGTGGAAAAAGGGTTAAGTAGACACTACGGGAGAGAATGCAAGCCTGAAGTTCGTCTCGAGGGTCGGTCCCGTGTTTCGCAACTCGCGGTCGAGTGGCCGCACTCGATTTTTGCACCGTGGTCAGGTGCCGCGGAGAGTTTTCGTGCTTGAAGCCGAAGAGACTCTCCGCGCGAGAGACGATCGAGAACATTCTCTCTCTCTCTGTTTCTCTCTCTCTCTCTCTCTCTCTCTCTCTCTCCATCTCCCTCTCCCTCTCCCTTCCCGCTGGCAATGAGGTCGTCGGAGCATTCCTTGGCGTCGACCGTTCGCTCGTGCGCGAATTCTTCCATGCCGAAGGAGCTCCTTTTTTTCCCCCTCGCCACTTCTATAAACGAGCTCCTCTCCGCGGCTGGAATTGGAAGGGTTCCAGAACGGTTTTCCCCGGCGTCGATCAAAAATCATTCGACGTATAATGTTCGCCTCGAATGGCCGGCTGGGCCCCCGCGTGCCAAGCCGCCTCTCTACGGTCGCGCGCCGTTCGTTTTCGCAAACTCCCTTTCTTCCCGATTCTCTCCCTCATCCTTCGGCCGATAAATGCGACTCGCGAACCTCCGCATTTCAATATCTGCCGCCGCGCATAAGAGGCTCAGAGGATCGCTGGCAAACATCGCGCTCGCGCGATCCCTCGGCTGCCGTCGAAAAAAAAAAATCCCGCCAAATACCGTATTACCGGACTGTGAAACCAATCTCGGGGCTGAAAAGGCAAGGGGGACAGGGCAAGAAGGGCAGACTTAACGATTCCGCGAGCGTCGACGTACGAAACGACCGCAAAAATGAGGAGCATTTAAATCAATTCCCAGGCCGGGCAGCGGCGGTAATTAGTCGAGCGCGTTAATGCGATCCGAGGTGCACGGGAAAGAAATCTAATGGCACGGAGAGCGAACCCAGAGGCCATGATAGTCGTCCTCGTCCTCTCGGTCGTCGTCTTCGTCGTGGATGTCGTCGTCGAGTGTGTCGGCTTGCGGGCCGGTTAAAGGCAGGAACGTGGGACTCGCCGCCGGTCCGCAAGTCGTTTACATCGATTCGACTTTTACGGATCCCCAGGGGGGGAATTGTCGAAGGGAATTGCCGATGGGGGAGAGGTGGCCGGTGGAGGCGGTGTTGGGAGGATTGGGGGGGGGGGGGGGGTAACCCAGTTCGAGAGAGCGTCTTTATCGGGAGCCCTGGGTAAATGTGGGCGCGCGAAGAAATATTGCAACTCACGTTCTCGGAGGTGTCGAGCTGTATACAGGCCAGGAAGGGCGAAGAAAAGGGCGAAGGAGGGGGGAGGCAGGAAGAAGTATGGGATGGCGAGGGGGAGTGCGGAGTGGAGAGGAAAGAGGCAGACGAGGGCAGCTTCTACTTTTGCTTCCTTTTTCCCTCGTTCGCTTTCAACGTTGAACAGAGAATGGCTCGCTTGGAAGGTGGGAAGGAGGGAGAAGAAAGGGGCGGCGGCGAGAGGGTGGGGAAGGGGTCAGAGTCTCGTCAGAAGAAAAGAGCGGGTAAGAGGTCGCGGGGATAGAGGGGAGAAGTCCGGTTTTAATGGACACCCGTTATCGCATGGTCGACCACCCTCGCTCGGTACGTGCGTATCGAGATGTATGACGTTCATTGGCGCACACTGCTGCTTGCTCTTGCATACGAGAGAGAGAGGAAGAGAGGGAGAGAGAGAGGCGAGAAACCTTTCGAGGCGATGGGAGAAGGCAAGAGATACGCCGGAAAGTTATTACCCAATTTGCCGGCGACGACAATTATTGCCCCGCATTATGTCTCACTCGCATGCGAGGGTGGCGGGGGGGCAGAATGCGTGGTTCAGGGAAAGTGAACATTTCTATGGAGGTTGCGAGTACTGCGTGCCGCAAGGGCGTCGGGGGGGTTCACTTTCCGTGCAAACTCAATACCCGAGCGGCGTGCGCTCGCGCGCGCGCGGGCGCGTTCGGAATAGGATATGACAGGCTGGCAGAGACAATGGAAACCGTAGCCCGATAGCCAGGTTCCGACCGATTTCACATCCCGCAGCCTCGGAGTCAACAACCGTTCGGAAATGCGAAAAAACGAGAAAATGCGGAAATATACGCGGTTAAAACGCTTGGCTTCGACCGATCGGGCTGGGATGGCTTTTTTTTTTTGGTCCCCCGTATCTGGCACCGCGGAATTCGCCGTCAGTCTTCCAATCTCCGTGGACCCAGAGGGGCATGAGGCACATCTCGATTCTCCCGAGGGTTGGCTGCCCTGGCGAGAGAGAGCGCCGTAAGTGCACCGGGGGCCGTAATGTAACAAGAGTGTCGGGACTGTATCGTGCGTCCGGCTTCGGCCGGAGCCGGCAACAAAAGGACGACGCGGACGACCGGGCGGTAGATCAGAAATGCACTCTCGAAGGTGGTCGCACTGCGAGCGTGGAAAGTTCGTTTCTCGTGTCCTCGGTGTCGGGCACGATGTCGTCCAGTGGCGTAACATACGGCAACCTCCGGTCGTCGAGGTGCGCACTGGGGCTCGCTGTCTTTTCATCACTTTTTATTGTACCCTACCTCGGACCGAGGTGTGCACCTTTCCGCGGAAGAGCGATAAGGCACCGAATGAGTGTGCTCCAGGCACGCTTCCTATGTAATCTCGCCGCAGATGTTTCTATATAGTTTAGACAATGTTGATCCACGTGTATGGGCCTCAGACACTTACAATAAAATTTGTCGTGATAAATCCAGGTATGGAAGGATGTCACTCGTCAAGCAAGAAGAATGTCTCGCTCTGTTCTACTTAGTCAAGCAAGGCGTACCATTAATGACGTCATTTTGTGCCAGCTATTAACTAAGTTTCCGCGTAACTTCGTTGTTAAAACTCTCGATCGTTCGCGGTATCTTAACAATTTCGTCGGGAAGCGTTAAAACGTTCAAATGTTAAAATCGTCGTTCAGCCCAGCAACTTGTTTTAACACTTTCCCAGAGCGCGCTCCCGTTAAAACTCGGCGATTAAGCGAGACGAAAATTGTTTTCTCACGAGGGAACGGAGGGGGGAGGGTAGCTGAGCGACAGGGGGGGGGGGGGGGCAGATGCGGGAAAACACAGAGAAACGGAGGGAAAGAGAAGCGTGGAAGTAGAGAGAATACGCTTGCCCCTTAAGACCGAGTTAAGAGTTTTTAGTACGTGATCGAGGTCAGCCGGGCTGCAAATAAGCGGTACGCCACTGCCGGTAGACATTATAGTTAGATAGAGCAATGCCAGTGCCAGTGAACCGGTCTAGCAGTGAGTTTTTGCAACGGCAAAGCCTCCCCTGGCTTCGGGCCGTCGGGTCGGCGTCGTGTCTCTCCCCGTTCAGGATTCTGCCAACAGGACACGAGCGTTCTTCTGATCCTCGAAAGCCTCCCTTCCGCCGATTGTCACTCGCGAACGTCCCAGTTCGCGCAACCGGCGTCCTTCTTCCCATCCCCCCCCCCTCTCCCCCGTCCGCCTCTTTGTGCCGTTCGAAAGCGGAACATTAGCTACTGGACAAAGGAAACAAGGCGCGACTCGTTTCGCGCGCGACTTTTTTCTCGCCTCGTTTCGCTCCTTCACTTTTTCGCGAGCGCGACGAGGAAATCGAACTCTGCCAAGAAAGAAGATAATTCGAGAGAGTGCGATTCGTTGACATCTCTTGTCCTGGGTCTTTGTTTTGCGTCTGTCTCTCCGGCCGGATAGGTGGCCCACATCTGTCTTCGACGAAGTTATGAGGCTTCTGTTAGGGGCATTGACAGGCGAGCAGTTAAGATTTGCGTATAAATCTAGCCGCAGGACGGTTTGCCTTCCGTCCTGCGTCTCTTATTGCCACTCTCGCTCTTGATACGGTATCGGGTCGGTCGAGAACTGGTTGCGATGTAAAATTGAAAGTCCGCAGGAGTCGGCATTGTCAGTACTCGGACGCGGAGACTATCCGCGGCCGGATCGGCCGGTGGCCAGCAATATGTAAGGTGCATTTTTAGTTTGGCGCCGATTTAAATACATTAAGGTATCGGGGCCACGAAACGGTGCCCAGCGCGAGAATTCTCCTCCGATAAATTCGTATCTCGGCTTCATGAAATATTGACTGGCGGCGGAGACATTTCGAGCGAAATTTTTTGATCTCGCACGTTACCGGGGAGAGTTCCATCGTTGGGCATGAAATACGCGGAGTTTTCCAGAGGCAGAGCAGGACGTGCGAGCGAGCGTAAATTCGAGGAATTCCCGCGGACGGGAGAGATTTTTTTTCTCCCCCCTCCGTCTCCTCTCTTTTTCATCTTCCCTTTTTAATAAAATCTACAGCTCCGCGAGGGTACAGTCGTTCGCTCGCGATGCAGGACTTCGCGAGCGAATGAGATTCAACCCGGTGACCCACAAGAGGAGCGAATGCACGCATTGCCTCCAGCTCTCCTTCGCTTATGGCTTCGGAGTGTGCAAGGCGCTCCCTCGACCGAATGCTCACTCGAATGCGATCCTACAATTTCTCGTGTATCTAACGTTCGTGTGCCGAAGCGAGGGGAACTTTAATCAAACATCAGTATATGCTCGAAATTAATACGATCATTACCGTCGTACCGTTACCGTTTAATTCGACTTCATTTCACTTATAAATAGACCCTTTTAATTCATCATGATATTCTGCCTTTATCGAATACGCGTCAAGCTCGCATTTCATCCGTCAGCCATCCGTCTCACGTTAATCGACTATGTATTCGGAGCGTTAAAACGGCAAACGACGAGCGTCCCAACGTAATTTCGCGATGATCGTTAACGGTACTTCCCGCGACCGCAATTATTCGAGCAAGCCAGCCAGTCAGGTCCGCCGCATTTGCAATTGCATAGGACGGAGGGTTAGCCTCGAAGTGCGGCACTTTTAATCCCGGAAGATCTTTAATTTCGCGAAAGACTCCTCCGCCTCGGGAGGGGGTTGGCGAGAGGGGCGGCGGTGGGAAAAAGAAACGTAGACGGCAGCGGTCGAGGGTGGGATGGGAGGGTGTAAATTAATAAGGGACGAAATGCCCGTCGGATGAGCGACGCAGTAATTAACCGCCCCGACGAACGGTACACGACCTTTTTCGTGTAACGGCGATCTCTTTCTAACCCAGCCACCCCCCGTTCCTGCACCCTCCTTACCCACTCACCCTTCTCCTTAATCATTCCGCGGACGGAAACTTCCTACCTCTCTCCGTTCTTTCTCCACCGGGCACCTCTTTGTTCCCGACGGATCTTATGGAAATTATCCGCTCTTCCACGTCGCTTTTTTCCAACCCCCCCTCTCTCTCTCTCTCCGCCGCGACTCACCCCATCCGTAATCCTCGGCAAACCCTCCCTCGACCGGCCTGCCTGTTGCTTCTCGCGCGGCCGAGAGATTCGCCGGGAATTTTTCGCGAAAAATGTCGGCCTTCGGCCTCCGCGAGCCGCACGAAACGGAAGGGTGGATGGTAGGTGGGCCGGGAAGGAAGAGGGTTGGGGGGCACAAAAGGTGCAGTAAGACAGAGAGATGCGTCAGTGTTCGTGACGTGCGCGCGACCGTGTGGATTCGTACATTTGTCTGGCAAATATCATGCGCGCAAAGTGAATGTGCAAATGGGGTACCGGAGGCTTTTGTCGCGACGTTTGCGAGGACAGAGTGTCTGTTCCGTGTGGCGCCCATCCGTTCCTGCCGCCTGAAGAGGGAGAGAGAGAAACGAGAAATAAGTGTGTGAGACGGCCAGAGAGAGAGAGAGAGAGAGAGAGAGAGAGAGAGAGAGAGAGAGAGAGAGGGAGGGAGGGAAAAGCGAAGCGAGAGAAAGAGTGCGGCGCACGAGAGAGTCTTATTATTTTTAGAAACCGCGAGAGAATGCTAGAATGGGAGAGCTGCTGGATGAGAGAGGGGGAGAGGGATGGGACTGGCGCGTCGCAGGCATTGTTTTTGATACGGTTGCACGCGAGGAATGAGTCTTTTACGCGCCTCTCTGGAATTTACATCCCAGGGCGAGCGGAACGTTCGTCTGAAGAATTTGTGCCAGAAAATACGCCGTTTTTCGACCGCGCTCTTTTATGTTCTCTCTTTCTCCCTCTCTCTCTTTCTCTCTCTCCCTTTGGCTCACTCTCTCAGTTTCCATCCTCTCTTTCACTCGGGCGCTTATCGCCACGGTTATCATTGCGCTTTTTGCTTCCGACCGACGACCACCGCTTTTTCCATCGTTCCACTGCTCTTTTTTTTTCCAGCGGCCATCTTTCCTCACTCTATTCCACCCTCGCCGTTCTTCCCGCTCGTCTGCTTACCAGCGGCATTTTTCACCGCTGCCATATTTAGATGTATTGCGTTACCGCTGAAAGCCATGAGAGACACATATCGCGTTCCCTTCGCGTATCGTTTGCCATGGGTTTTTGACTGCTCGCGAGTGTTACACTCCTCGGCGCCGTGGGCGACATTACATCGCTGTATGAAGTTACTCACTTCTACACCCGTTCGAGTTTCAGCACTTTTAGCCCGCATTTAAATGGTCCCTGTCGAAAATCGTGGTAATTTTATATCCGCAACAACGTTTCGTTCCTCTCTTAAGCGTCGCTGTAAAACGCGGCCGGAGATGAAAAAGGAAAGTGAAGGAACGCGGCGGGTGTCAGGCCATCGTTAAAGCTGACGAGATAACATCTTGTTTCATCAGTAGGCGCCAGTAGAGATTTCACAAGTTTAGCGCTAACGAGACACATTGGCTCGCTGAATTGACGCTGATTATTTCAATCTTCTGCGATCGCGATACCGCTAACGACGGCCATTACTTTTTGACGTGCATAGAAGACCCCCGAGCCGGCCCCGTCGCTGCCGTGGGTTCGCCTGCATTTGCGATATTTCTGTCTGACTGCCCTCGTTCTCACGTTTACGCCCGAGCAACAAGCTGTCCCGTAACTTTTATCTTCCGCGTATGAAATGTGGACACACCGCGCAGCGGTTCTTATCGGCGAATAACCGTATGAAATTGAGACATATACGTTCGAGCGTTATACTGTATTATTTTAAATCTTCCCGCTCTTGATCTACGCATCGTATTTAATGTGCTTGCGAAGCTTTTTGTGCAACATTTTGAGGCGGAAATAGAATCGTGGTGCGAACTGAGTGAGATTTTCTATCGTTGATCCGTACAAGACCGAGCATGTAACGTCCAACGATGAATAGTAGAGAGTCTAGAGAGAGTACTTGGTGGCGGGAGTTGAACGAACGTGTGAAGGAGGAACGTGTAGGCAGGTAAAGAGGAGCTGTGTGTGGCTCGAAGAGGAATAGCCACCTGTCTATAAAAAGTGTGACCGGATGTCGAGGACGGAATATGCCGCTTCCTGTAGGTGGAGGCCGCAAGTTAGGTGTACACCACATGTCCGTCCCGTGCACTACGAACGCATACGTGCGTGGCTACGTATGCGTACGTACGGTGCGGCGTTTATATATTCATGCGCGAGTCGCGGGGAACGTGTCTTTGCCTTAACGTTGCCGCCCGAGTGTGCGAACGTAGGTGTGAACGTGTGCGCGTACGCGCGTGTTTGCCGGAATGATTCGTGAGCGACGATGAGAGACGCAAATATGTGCGTAAACGGGTGCGAGTCGAAAAATCGAAGGCAACCTACCGTAACGAGCCAAAGTACTCGGCTTGAAACTCTGCTCCTTACGATTCTATACGTTTCAAAAGTCTCGGAATGAAATTTATTTTCCCTCGTCGCGCTCGAGGGAAGTTGTTGAAAAGTGCGCGCCGGAAAATACTTGGGACGGAATACGGATTAAAAAGTTGGGAAGTACGTCAGCTTAAAAATGGTGAAGATATGAAAATGATGTAATTAGATTAAGGGCGCTCGAAGTTGTCGGGGCGATCGTCGAGTTGACTGTAATTGAAAGTACCGCGCGCTGGTCCGCGTTATTAATTGAACAGCGAGACACGCCGGGGTCATGTAGGAATATATACTTGAATCGTACCGAGTCGATTCAACGATACTTTTCCGCGGACGGGCGAATTATCTTCGCGACCGATTGGTCTATCGTTTCCGCTGAATTATTGCGCGCTCGATTATTTTCTTTGTAATTCGAATATCGTGCACATCACGACGTCCTTTCTTTCCAACGTCATCACACTCGCCCGCGTTTTCCATTATCCGCCGTTGAACGGCTTTTTTCGCAGGCCCCAGTGGCAAATCGCTAATTGAATGTTATACTCGGCAAGCTTTATGAAACTGCGCAAGATAATAGGCTGAATTTCAGTGTCGGCGCAAAATGATCGAAATTGGATTAACGAATCGGGCTGCCGTTTGCCGACACGGTTCTAGCGCGGTATAATTGAATTAATCGCGATCCGGCCCCAGCCAACGGTTTCGTCCGAGCGCTAATTTCTTAGCGCAAGTCGATACACAATGGCCATATTACAATGTCACCGGCAGCTTTTAGTAACCCCGTTTTCGATCGATCCACTTTTTCCCCCCGCTGTCGATTTATGCGCTCTGATATCCGCGCGCACACCGAGTTTTTTGCGCTGCCACTGACGTCCAGTATTTGCCGTAGGTCTGACGCATTGAATACCGAATTAAAATATAATATGCCGCGTCCCGCGTATCGCCGGATGTAACGTACCGAATTTTGTTTTTTTCCACGAAATTTCTGCCGCACTGTTCGCGGTGCGTGGAAAATCCTGGCATTACGGGGAATAACTCACGCGAGTGTCGTATAAAATCTACCGAAATGTATGCGCATCGTATACGTGTCGTATACAGTTTCGCACATTCTTTTTTTCCTCGTAATGGAACACGTGTTCCTAGAGACAATGCATTACACACTCGGCATGGCCTCCCGACACTCGACGCTGTGCCTATGTGTGCGACCACGTGTGTGTACGTGGGTAGGAAGTGTCGTGAGGAGAAAGCCGCGGACGGGATCATTAAGTTGGTACACCGTGGAAGCCGGATGTGTTATACGTATATACGAAACATTGGCAGTCGGCCAAGTCGCAGCGACCTAATTGCGCCAGGTTCCGTTTTCTCATTGTCAATTGAGCCTCTGCGAAGGCAGCGCTAACTTTCTTTCTATAATTTCGGAATTTCGCGCGACTCGCTCGTCAATAATATACTTCTCGGTGAGCGAGCGCACAAAAATGTGCTCACGCGACTTCCACGATTATTTATCTCAGCTTTGTTTACCGGAAGACGCAAACGAGACACATTCGAAGTCTGGGCTCGCGCGCGCCGACGACGCTTCCCTCTTAGCGTCCCGACGAAGTTGAAAAGAAAATGGGGGGTCCCAGGTAACGATCGTTTTGCGCCCGAAGTTGCGAACTAATTAAATCAGCGCGGGGGAGCATAAAGTCGGAGAAATTTGCCCCCGCTGCAACTTCGAATGACCTAAGAGTCCGGTATTAAATTTTTTCCCTGCCCTATCCTTCCCCCCCTCTCTCTTTGCCCAGGCAAGGCCAACTTTTCCCGTCCGTCGTCCGGTGCGATACTTTCATTAGAGGGAGGGACGCACGCCGAGCAGAAGAAAGACTGAAATTTTCGCCCGCGTGTTTTCGCCATCGCCAGAGTCCCGTTGTTGCTTTACCTCCGGACGTAATTGATTTCCCGGCCGACCTAATGAATGCGCAAACTTCCGGCCTTCGAGCGTCGGTGCCAGCCAACGCGAAGGCTTGGGCTCCGCGAGATGCGACCTTTTTCCGCCGAATGAAGTTTTACGATCCCTCCCTCTCGTTTCGGTGCGACGACGCTGAGTAATGTTTCTGCGACTCGTCCTTTTCCGGGGGGATGATCGTGGCGCGATCGGAGGAGTGTCGAGTGCTCGACAATAATTAACGAGGCCGCCATCGCATTAGGCTGTAAATGTGCCTCTCGGAGGCGGCGTAAATTGCAACTATTTTGAAATTATTGACGCGCCTCGCGCCATTTATCGTGACCCCGGGGTGCACACCGTGTAATGTGCCGCGATCAAAAGTGAGCGAGCGGAGTGTGCCGCTTGCGCTGACGTTGTTTATCAATTTTACGGTTTACGGGGCAAATTCTAATTACCGTCAGACGGGCGCGGTTGTGTCCCAAAAATCGAATTTTGCGTAAAAGGGCGCGTCTCGCGTACTTTGTAACTCGGTTAATGCGAACCGCGCGCTGCGCGCAATGGTACGCCGTGCACGTACTGTGCGCAATGTACAGCCTTTGATGAGAGATCGAAAGTAGTCAACGAGTGTAACGTCTGGCCCACACACAGTTAAGGTCTACACAGTCGCATGACTTCATGGGTTCCGAATTTTCTTACGGGTCCTCGCAGTCCTCGCACACTTTTATGAAGCTGCCTGTATATCGCGCTATGAAAGTAGCTGTATACCGCACCTGCGAGCGACACCAGAGAGGGGGTGTAGCGTTATGATCGCAGATCAATACCAGGAAAATACGTTGTTTCGCGATAAACGTCAGGCGCCAGACGCGCGACACCAGAAATTCCACCTTTTTCCGGGACGTAACGAAATTGTCGGTTACGGTGTAAAATTAAATTTGTCCGCGCTTCGCACGCACACAGAGGGGGCTTTTACGCGGGCCGAAGTGCGCGGCGGCGGAAGAATAATCGGCCGAGGGATAATGGCGGGTGCGATTCGTTCCCTCTGCTCGCGCCGCACGGAATAATAACGATATGTAAAGCGTAAAATGTGACCTGGCGCGCGCGCGCGGGCTTCATTTTCGACCGCCGAGCCGGCCAACCGATGCCCACTTTAATTTTTTATACACCAGCGGCCCCTAATCCCACCGACGGCGCCGGGAATATTTATCGAAATACCGGCGAAAAGCGAGTATTAACATTAGTTGGGTTTCCGGGAGATTATCGACGAGCCGTCGAACAGAAACAAAATACTCGTCGCTCGATCGACCGTTCGACGAGTCGCAAGAATACGCAACGAGCCGATCGAAAATTTTCCGTCTGCGCGCTCGACTCTGCAGGCTCGGCGTCTGCCTTTTTCATTTTCCTCGGACCTCGACAATTCGCGCGACGCGCGTAGATCTAAATTTCCGCGTTCCCAGTCTCGACACGCGCTGCGACGCTTGTCGTCGGAATCGAGCACGTCCGCCGTCAAAATCGGAATTTACGATTTTTTCTTCCCCCTGTCGAGAGAAAGAGAGAGAGTCGAGCAGGCCGACCGTACTGGACGGAATTTGCGAGGCCGTGTAATTTAATAACGAACGCCGGACACACGCGAAGAGTCACTTGTCACGGATGCAGGTATGACATGCAGTTTCGTATTACGCGCGCATGTAGTGGCGCGGAAGGGCCAGGCTACGCGAACCGAATGCCAGCGGATACTTCGCGGCCGAATATTCGATAACGAATTGTTTATGAACAGATGATATGTGACGGAAAGTTAATTATCCCGGCCGAGCTCCGTTATTATCGCGTCGGAATTGAGCTCTCGGCATTAAATTAATGTCAGGCGACACGTAATCCTCTTTCCATATCTTTCTCTCTCTCTCTCTCTCTCTCTCGCTCTTTCTCCCTCCTCTAATCTACATCGCCTTCCTTCACATCCGCGTTTCCATTCTCCCGGCGGAAAAAGAACGGCGTGACGTTTGGCAATTTGTTGTTCGCCTTCCTGAAAGTAGCACAGGCGCGGGTCGACCTATTTGCGCGTAAACACACCTCGTTAGGCGCTGTCAGATTTTCCTCGCACATTCTCTTCCGCCCACACTCTCCCTCCCTCTCCCGTTCTCATTCCTTCTCCTTCCTTCTCCTTCCTTCTCCTACGCGTAGCACGGCTTTTCTGGCAGCCACCCCGAGGGTAGACGTATCACGGCTTCTATTCCAAGCTGCGCGTTAAATTATAGTTACGCGGAACAATCTATTTCCGTGGGGATGCTCGAAAGGGATGAGCCCGGATAAATCATTGAGTTAACGCGCGCTCCTTCGAATTCCATAAATTGATCCACTCCCGCCGTGACACCTCATTAGATTCAGCCAGAGTCCTCTCTCTCTCTCTCTCGCACTCCGCGATTCCATCGCAACGCTCGGCTTGCTTTCTCCTTTCCTCCCCCTCCTTTCTTCCTTCCTTTTCTCGCGCTCCTTGCCGATGACGGTAAGCACTTTTTCTCTCCTTTGTTGGCCGCGCTCTCCATCCTCCTCTTTCCCCTCGTCGCCACCCTCCTTCCTCTCTCCACTTCGTTCTTACCTCGATTTCTTTGACGATGACTAATGCACGCTCGAGTTTTCACGCGTTCTTCGTTGATCTCGCGAATCGAACGATTCCAGTCTCTCTCACGCTATCCTCCCTCTGTCCCCATGCCTCTGCTCTCTCCCCCCTCCCTCTCCTGCTCTCTTATTTTCTGCGAGCGACAGATGGATCCAGCGAGGGAGAGGAACGGAAGCTGAGCGTGGAGTTTCCGACGGCACGAGGGGGGTTGGTAATGGGAACTGAAACGAGAAGTATCTTGCCGACTCACGCCTTCGCGATTCTCCAGAGCCTTTGGTTCCTCCATTTACCCTCGTTGAGAATCTACGGTCGTCGATCAGTACCGGATCAGACTTTACACCGACCCTCTCCCCCCGTGATCCTTTTCGCAACGTGTTCTCTCGCAAGTTTTAAAATGAAACTGGCCGTCGGTGAACAGCGATGAGAAAGGAGGCGGCGGGGGGGAGAGGAGGGAAGTGCGGCAAGAGGGAAAAGAGAGGATTGCGGCTGTCACGTCAGTGAACCGGATTATTCAAAGTTTCATTGAAGAAGTGCCGTGCACGCCCGCGACGCGTTGCGTCACCCGTTACGTGACGGCGGACTCTGAAAATAAATGCTTACACTCAATCGCACCGAAAGACGCGTTATGCAATTTCGTTAACCGTCCTCGGAGGACGGTTAACGTCTCACGGCGTAAACAGCCTGTTCGCGGCAATCGAGATTCTTTGCATAGGTTACCGCTGCAACAATGTTGCCAGCTTGTCCCCAGGTTGTTTACCCCCATCAAGCTGGACTGGCTCAAATTAATTTGCCCGCCGTCGACGGCATCGCGCTCAGACATCGAAAATCGCGCGCGGTCCCTTGTGCAAGGCATTACATAAAAAGGATTGAGAAATTCGATCGAAATTTCGCAAGAGAGCCACTCCGGCGCGACCGGGCGCGCGCGCGCGCGCTCGCTCCTCGCGAAGTTACGCGCGGAGTCTAGAAAGTATTTGAAAGCGATACCGTTCATTAACGTGCGCGCATGCCAACGCGGCGCAGGCCGCGGGTAGGTATTACCGATGCAACAATTACTATCGAAAGCCACGGGGCCCCCGGAGTATTAACTCGGCCGATCGTGTTCCTCCGTCAATTACCGTGCCCCGTCCGTATCTCTCTTCATCCATCTACGTCTCTCCCTGCTGCTCCTCTCCGCTCCTCTCCTCTCCTCTCCTCTCCTCTCCTCTCCTCTCCTCTCCTCTCCCCTCCCGCCGCCCTCCCTCTGCCTCCACCTCTTCGTGGAATAATCACCCGGAGACGCGGGCACGAGAAACCGGCGGTGAACAGCGGTTATGAGTTCCCTTTGTTCCAACTCGCCGATCCACTCGCCAGATCTTCCCTCCTTTCTTCTTCGTCCTCCTCCTCGTCTTTCGCCTTCATCCTTTATCTCCCGTCCCTTCTTCTTCTTCCTATATCTTCCGTCTTCCCTCCTCCTCCGTACATCTTCCCGCTGCCCACACTCTCCCCGTTATCCTCTCTCCGCTCCTTTATTTCTCTCTGTCTGCAGAGAAATATAGAGAGGGAGTAAGGGAGAAACAGAGAGAGAGAGAGAGAGAGAGAGAGAGAGTGAAGTCGTTCCACCGCGGTAGACACGAATCCGGCAGAGAGTCGAGAGCGTAAGGAGGCGAAGTTCGTGCATTTACGTCGCCCCGGACGACGCTCGATAAATTTTTCGCGACCGGAAAGCCGGACGTTCCCTTCATCGTTTCCTTTCGCTTGGCGAGGAGGAGGCGCCCTCGTCGATTTTCTCGTTGAGCAACGCGTTGGCATAGGGCGTAATGTGATCTCCCAGCATCGTCTAAGTCGTCGTAGTCCTCGTCGTCACCGGCATTTCGCGGAATTATGGTGTGTGAGAAACGTGCGCACTTCTGTCCGCCGGGAGTCACTCTTCTTCCCTCGTCCTCCTCCCTCCGCCCGTCTTTCTACCCTCCGAAAGTCGTAATGGTCAGCGTTTCTTCGTGCAATCAACCTTAAGTGCACCGAGAGAGAAAGAAGCGGGCCCGTCGCTTGAGTTACACTCTCGCCTGACACTGATATCGTTTGACTTTGAACGGTATTAGTTTCGTTCTAACGGCAGCTTTTTACGCGAATGAATCCGCGGGTGGATGTGAAAGGGGAGAAATTTCGCTTGAGCGGGATACGTCCGTTATCGCGTTTATTCTGGGAATCTTTTCGAGGCGCGGTACTTGACCAATAAAATATTGCCGGCACACGGAAATGAATGAGTCAAACGAGGGCGGCGTTAAGTAAGAAGAATCGTCAGATTTATCAGGTGAAAATGATGCGTCGCGGCCGAAAATAGAAGCGGGAAGGCGTCCCTCTTATTGAAATATCGTGATTGAAACCGGAACAATTTGTCTGGTTTATCGTCTTATCGGACTGACGCGATATAATTTATGCGCGTGCCTCGCGAGGGCCCACGCCCTCGGGGCCAGGCCGATCGTGTATCACGTTTCAGTTTGTCCCGAGAGATGGAGTGGGAGGAGGGGAGAGGGAGGCCTTTTAACGGTCCTCGCGATCTCTCCGAACGTCGGGGAGCTCTCTTCGAAAAAGGAGAGCGGATGCGTTTTTCAACGACGTTATCCCGATCCGGATCGCCGAATTCCAGCCTTTGTCTCTCGACCTTTCCCAGCGGCCCTGGTCCCTTTCACTTTTGTCCCGGCGCGAGCACGGCGACCGCTTTCAGAAAATTTCTGAGCCCATCGGACGCTCTCTCGCTCACGTAATGTCTCTCTTCCCGGTGGTCTCCTTTTTCATTGCCTTTTTTCCTCCACTTTTTCTTCCGATCGCAAAAATACGCGCGACGAATCGACCTGCGGCGTACTTACGTTGGTCGCTATCAACTCAATCGTAATTAGGAAATCAATCGTGTCATTTCCTTGTACACTTCTAGCACACGACGGCATGTAATTTTTCCACTGAAAATTACGGGTTTGCGGGATTTCTTGCGCGAACGACCAGACATGATGTCACCATGCTTGAATAATCCTTCGCATTACCTCCCATCTAATCCGTATAAATCAATCCGCGCGTCTCGTCGATGGAAGAGGTAACTATCGCATTTGCATGAGAAGTTACTAATCGCCGATTCAATCGATATCCAACGAGCTTCGCCTCGAGAAGCGTACGTCGGCATGCCTGAGATCGCGACTACTTGTTACAGCTGTCGACGGATTCCTCCGCTACCTTTTCCAAGGCTCATCGCGATTTTCATTGCACCCCGTATGTGCGATTCGTCACCCGTCCGCTGCTCGCGTGGACATTTTCTGCCGGGTCTTCAAGGCGTTCCCGATAAAGTCCTGCCCGACGCCGGGGCGACGAGACAAGATTACTTATAGGGCGATTCTAGTCCAGGTGATCCGAAGTATCGGGACTCGTACCTCTTTTACCCGATCGGCCGGCGACGACGCGGACGAGCGTAAGGTACGTATACGCCCGTGTAACCGAGCGCAGGAGAAGGTGTAATTTAACGGGAACGGCTGGATCGAACGCGGATTACGTCAGTTCCTGTTTGCACTTTCCTGCTCGTCGTGCCACGGGCCGTATCGTGTGTCCGTCCTCACGTACGTACCTACTCTTACGTCGTGGGTAAGTGTGCGCGCGTACGTGCGCAAGTACGTGCGCCCAGACCATTGTGCGCACACGCGCGAGCGCACGCGAGTCCCTACTACGTAGCTGCCTAGCTAAACTCAACCGGCCCCGGAGTGGTCGCCGGTGTTAACGGAGAATTAACGTTTCTCTCTTTCCTTTTTTCCCTTTACCCCCGATCGAGCCGCACCGACGTGACGCGAATATCCCAGCCGCGTGAGTAAGTGTCTGGTAATGTTACTCGCGCTCGGCTTCGATGCTGATTTATGAATAATCGCGACCCGCGCGTCTCTCAACGCACCTTTACACTCTCGTAGGCGTGCCCTGCAGTCTGGAGCGTATGGCTTGATCGAGATGGATAAATCGAGCCGGAGGACAGGGTCGATGTTACACTTTCTTGACGACATAATTACGCGCCGTTCGCGTGGGCCGATGCAAATTGGACGACCCTCTAGCGTGCCTTCTGTGACGTGTTCTTTGTCGGCACTCAATGTGTGCGTGAGTGTACAGATCGGGGCACTGTAAATATTTAGAGACTGGTTCGCGGTATGACGAAGCGTGGGACTTGCTTAACCGTTAGGAGTGGTGCACTTTTGCGCGTTCACTTAATTGAGTAAACGTTAAATCGACTCGCCTGCCGTTCGATCGCTTTGAAGAGTAACGAATAGCGCTGCCTCTTGTTACTCGGCGTCGCTGTCGTTCGGCGCCTTCCAATTTATAACGGTAGCCGATGAAAGGGTTTTCCCCGCTGAAAGCTGCCGACCCTTTCTGCGCCCGACGACGGAGACAACGAGTGTAAACAGGGCGGAATCGTTCTTTCCCCTCTACCGCGGGCTAAAACAGCCGCGTACTTGTTGCTTCGAGGAATATATCGACATGGAACTCGCATATTCGACGCGAAAAGAGGGAAGCCAAAGGAAGGATGGCTTCGAGCACTATGGAGGCTTGCGCAATATTTTATCTCCCGTAACGTTTCTGTTGCCGGCGTATCGCGAAGGCAAATTACATTTTATGCGTATAGCTAATGTTGATGCTGCCAGCACAATCAACTTCTTAATGCAAAAAATTTCCACTCCGATCCTCGTTAGGAATTTAACATATTTAAAGTTCGACAAGTTTAAAAGAGATAAAAATTACGTTTGCTTTTTACGAAGATGAAATTTGAGTTTAGTATTTATATCGTCCTTTGAGCTTTTCGCGAAATGGATCTAAGGGATAAAATGGCGAGCTGTAATGTTGAAGGGAGCCTCCGAGCACGAGAGAGGAGCGAGTTTCGAAATCCTAGCCGTGGATACGCCCGACGTGTCTCCTTCGGGGCAGAATGATGAATGGTGTCCAAATGCTAGCGAGAGCGGTACGTCCTTTGCCAGCACAATGGCCAGCTTTGGATCTTATCAGTACCGTCGCGACTGATTGTCTCCGCTAGTTTCAGCACCCTGCTTCCGCCGCGATCTTCCCACGCGAAACTTCAATCGCAAATGCGCACGCGAACCGTCGCGCCGACAACATCAGCTGGCGACCGGCCGCAAAATCATACATTTTGCCAAATCATTGCCAATCACGCGGAAACCGTGCGAGCGGAAACGCGGCTCGTCAAATCGTGCGTTCCAGCCACAATTTCCATGTTCAGCTGGAACATCACGTCCGTACAACTAGCCTACCTGCATCCATTGTCCATTGAATTCAATTAAGCAAAAAAGCGTTCCGGACTAACGGTATAAATTTAACAATTAAAGAGATTGTCCGTACTGTCCGATTGAACCTTAACGGTGAAAAGGGCAAAAAGCTGAGGTCACGTCCGATCTCCACCACGGCACGTCGCTTGTCAGGTCAGGAGAAACTATTTGCCCGACAAGGGCGTGATCGCGGTTGCGCATTGCAGGATATTGCATAAATATTTTGGTTCGCCGTGGTATGTACCGAAACATACCAGACAACGCACTTGCCCCGACCTGCGTCCTGTATCGGTATTTGTTCTCTCCTGCCAGGGATATGGAGTCGGAGGGGGCGAAGGGTGAAAGAGGGAGGTAGAAACAGGGCGTTGCGCATTTATATGCAGCGTGGAGAACGCGAAGGAGACGAGAGGCGTATTGTGCTTCTGGTCGAAATATCCCTGGTCGAACAGTAATATGCCTAGAATCGAATACAATGAGATCGGTTCGACCGTGGTTTGCTGCCCATTGTGGGCACGGCGGCCTCTCTGCGTCCGTAGTGCTCTGGATTTTTAAGAGGTCGTTTTTGATTCACTCGACGCAGTCGATACATCTGATCCTGACCGAGTTCATCACGTTCGCTTCTCGATAAATATGAACAGGGCGAGAGAGGGGCAAAGATTTCTAGCCGAGTACCAGTTTTCGTTCGAGGAAAAACTGAATTTCTCTTCCGAGAACCGACTGACTTTTGCGAATGCGGAAAAATTAGTACTGTACTAGTAGTCGTTCGATAAACATGGAACTTCTCGGAAGCAGTGCCGCTGCGGTTTTGCTCTTACCTTGTTATTGCGAAAAATGATATGGAACACGTCGCGTATTTTATACTCAAGACGCGCTCGCGTGATGTTACTTTACTGATTCTTTTCGACGAACGCTTATTACGTAATGCGAGTGTTAAATAATTTTACTGATTTCTGTTTCAGGTGAGTAATCGTTTGCGAACCAACATCCGATATTATGCGTAAGTACTTCATCAACCTCAGGTACGAATAACTGATAAACGTCTTTCAGTGCCTACCAAAACGTAAATCTACTGATAACGCTAGTAGTCCCAAACAAAATTGCGTGTGTCTGAATATACCTTATTCACTTAATTATTTACAATTAATCCCAGCCGTCTCGACGTAGAATTTACCCCTTCAATTTTCTCGTCATATCACATGACGTTTCTACCATCGACGATAAGGAAACAAGATTCGGTCGCTATCAATGTTACATTTCCACGATTCGCGCACAGTCCATTCGCCCGTAACACGCGAATTCCCATTTACACACTGCACAGAAGGGAACTCACTCTCTACCTACCCCTTCACCCTCCGTGTCCCCGTACCCTAACCGCGTTTGTCCGTCTATTCTGTCTGTGCATGCGAACTTCCCTTTAGGACCCGAATTTGCATTTTCGTTGCATCTCAGCAGCGCAGACGTCGATTTCGCGCTACGTACGCGGAATTCGCTAATTCCTGCAGCGCAAAGGGCACAACGCCACATCCCAGAAAGAATGTCGCGCCGCCGGAACATTCCCGCCCAGCGCCAAATTCCTCAATTGCGTCCAAAATGTTTGCGCTCCGCCGAGAGGTTGGGAATATTTTTATTCGCTGCGCGGCGTCTCGTTTCGCCACGGGTCGAGAATGCGGAAATAAAGAGGTGACGAGTTCTGGGCGAAATCAATGAAGTTGCCGAGAAGCTACGAGCCCGCTCGACAGTTTCGAATCTCGATTGGCAATACGACGTGTCTCGGGCTCTCGTCGAACTTTTCAATCGTGCGACCTTAATAGTTATTCCGCAACAAAGTTTGCGCGCGTGTTCGCCCCCACGACGCGTTCGCACGACTTATCCGGAACCAGTCAATCGCGTCTGCGCGAACGAACGCCGGAATCGGAACGAGGTGGGAACGAATCGGGAACCGGTGGCCAACCGGAAGCGGAGAAACGGAACGGGGAACGACGAAAAGAGCGGTTTGGAAGAACGGAAATGACGGAGGGAGCGCGGTTCCTTTGTTTCGTATAAAGGGGGAAATGTTTTTCTTGGACGAAGTTCGAAGTCGGCGACGAGCAAAAGTTTCGAAAGAAAGGAACGAGCGTTTCCAACCACCCTCGCGCTCCTCGTTCCTTTGTTCCGTCTTAATTACGTCCCTCAACGTCGAGCATTCGCGCGAGATGTTGACCGATGACGTTCAACTCGTATCCCCCCGGTGATAAAGCGTTAAAAGCTAATACGTCCGAAATTACTTGGAACGTCTTCCGTACCTGTTCCGTCAACTAAAAAGAAGCAGTGCGACATCCGGTACGAGCCGCGTCTACTCTGTCGCTTCTGCTTCCTGTCAAGCACATAGCTGACGAAATTGGCCGGCCAAGTCATCTTGGCCTAGAAATCAAACGAATATCCCGGCCAGCCTTGTCGCAACACGGTCAAACTCGTAACGCGCAACAGGGCGATCGGACCTGTAACACTATACATATTCAGCCGTGTAGCGTCGCGACATCGCGCGCCATCAGGATGGGCAGGGCGATAGAGTAGGTAGATTGATCAGCGATGGAAATTCACAGCGTGTTACGCCCGGCTGCGGAAGCTGCCACGCTCGGCTCGCTTTGATGTCCACGAGGTGAGACAATTTTAACCGGGACGAGATGAGAGCTCGCTCACTCTCCTACAAGGGCGTGCGGCTTCCCACCGGCAACCCTTTGACGACGACTTTCCTCGAGAGCGTGCTGCGACTGCTTCCCTTCCGTCTTTCGCTCTTCCGTCTTCCCGCCCGTTCTCCATCTTTCTCCCAGCACGAACATCTCAGCATCTCGCTTCAGCATTTTGCTTCAGCATCTTGCTTCAGCCTCTTGCTTCAGCATCTTGCCTCAGCCTCTTGCTCCAGCTTCTTGCTCTAGTCTCCAGCCTCCAACCTCTTGCTCCAGCCTGCAGCCTCCTGCCTGAGCCACTCACTCAGACCCCTTTTCAGTTTCCCCGCTGCAGTCTACGCGAGGGTTCAAGGTTCGCGTGTCTGTATGTCACTCGGAATAAAGTAGCGCGAACTCCCTAAGACCGCTCATTTTTTAGTCTCATTCTTGCCCATTTATTCATGCCCTGCCATTCATTCTTGCTCGCGGCCTGGGCAGAATTTAAATTCGTCTGGACGCCGTGCTTACCGTTCCCTTACCGTTCCCTTCGTTGTCGGTGCCATTGACGCGGCGATGCCTTTTTAATGTGGTTTCAACGTTATTAAATCTCGGCCCTGTATCGCCACTTAACGATCGTTTTACAACGTCTTCCGACAAGCACGAGTATCTTCGCGGCGATGCTGGTGGCACTCTTCTCCCCCTCGCCTTTGATGTCTTAAGAGTTATCGGAAATTGGCGCTGTGATTAAACGACGACGGCCGGAAGAGTGCCGGGAGGGGTTTGTTGATGGACAAAGTGTCGTCATTTCCAACGTTCTCCGCTATTTTCGCGCTCTTGGCAAGCGACGCCGCAAATCACAGCTCTTCAAAGCCACGTCTCGCGGTTATTTTGAAATAAATTCAAAATAAATCATACTATCGGCCCGTGGCAATAATTCGGGCTCGAGGCAAAACTTTGTCTCTTCGTCGGTTCGCCGACATTTAACAAAATTGCACTCTCCTCCGAACTGAAGTTCCGAACTTTCCGTTCATGTTCATGTTCGAGCCCGTGGCCGGGGGGCTGTTCGCCGGTAAATCGATATTCGCCCGGCGCGTCGGGCTGCCTCTTGTTAACGGGATTTCTTGAAAACCATCGTCGTAAACAGTTTGAGCCGCTAATCGCTTTCGCCCGGTAGCTGTCGTTCGTTCCGCCTCGTAAATAACAATTTCAGCAGCTAGACGAGAGATGAGCATCGTCCCGACTGCAGAGAGAGTGTATCTCTTCACGCAAAGTGGTGCATTGTCGTGCCTTCGGATGCGTCTAGATTGCAGTGATATTCTACTGCCGTATCATCTCGGAAATATTCAATTTTCCTTTCCGCGCGGGATATCAGACTTCTCTCCTACGGGCAACAAAGCGCAGAAAACTTTAGCAGGCGTTCATTGATCAATCCGATAATCGGTTCTGTTTCGATATGTTAATTCGGTGCACATATTTACACGTGCAGACTAATAATTCATTACATGTTTCTTTCTTGCTGTCGATAACGTACCGAAGCTCATCGAGCGTGTGTACGTCGGACGAGAACAAAGGTTCAGTACAAAAGAACAATATCGAGCCTGTCCTACGTGGCTCTCTCTTTTTTTTTATTTACAAAGTCCGGTCCTTCTTTTATCATTCTACCCTGCAGGCACCTTTGTGTACCGATGACCGCGACAAGGTTGCACGGTCGCGTTCCGCTGTTTCGGCCCTTTCGCCGCCAGTTAGAACAGGAAAACGAGCTTCATTGTTTCAGCTGCGTGCGCGCAAACTCGCGCTCTGCTCGCCGCAAATCGGTTACCCCCTTCGAAGATGCATTCTCGGAAGCTATCGCCGCCCAGTTTTGAGAGCTAATCGTTTTAGCGGGAAGTGCTTCTTCTCCCTGACGAACGACTGGGCCGCGATGACGAAAGAAAATTTCCCTCATTTTCTGCGAGACGCTCATTTTTAGACTAGCGTATGCCGCGCATGATAGACTGTCATTTTGCCGCTTGTCTCGGGGTAAACGGTCGGAATTTTTCGAGAGCGATCTTCCGAGAAGTGGGAAACGGTAGAGTGACTCAGACGGGAATCAGGGAGTTCTAGACGTCGTAATTTAACCGACAGCGTAAAAATATACTGGATTCTCTACTTTTTTCCGCGCAATAATTCCAATGAATAAAAAGTAACGTGCGCTCGATGCAATTCACCCTATATAGCCATAATTTCGGTTACACAGAACTTTGACTCTAGTCAATATATCAGCGCGTAATATTCCTGGAGTACAGAGGAATGGCGTCTGGAAAGGAACGTCCATCGATTCTAACGGGTGTGCCATCTCTCCCGCCCGCGCGTATCATTGCCTCAATAGTATTTGCCCCCGACTTTCGGAAATGTTTGTTTACATTCCGCGTGCGCGCGCGCGCGCACGCTTCTTGCCAACGTATCGCGATTATTTCCCCTCCAGGCTCCCGCGTTTTATTTAATGCCGGCGCTTTGCCGACGTTTTATATTTGCGCGCGGGGTCCGACCTTTGCCGTTTGATGTTCCGACAGATTACCATCCCTCTCACCCCCTCACCCTCTCTCCGCAACCCCCTCAGCTTCCGAACGTCGGCAGCCAGTTTCATTGCACTATTCCGGCATGAAATATCGCGCGTCGAGCGACGCTCAGCTGAGCGCGATTTTAATTTTCCATCGATAAACGCGCGTGGCCGGTCGTGGCAATTTCGACGATAAACTTGCCCCCTGTCCAGTAATTCGTTCTTTCATTTCCTCTCCCCCCCTCTTCCCACTCTCACACTCTCCCCCACCTTCGAGTGCGCGGGCGAAATACTTTATGAAAACTCGAAACGCCCCGTAAACTTCAGACGGCCCTCCGGCAAACGAATAAATCGCTCCCGCGGACTAAATGGAAACATTGCGCGCAATTTATCGAACATGCCCCGAACACGCGAGTCGGCGAAATTTATTTCATCATTTTCATCGGCGCTCCGCCGCCCCCTTTTGTAAGCGCCACTGCCTGAAACGTTTGCGTCCGCGCCAGTAATAATCTTCATTACAGTGAGAGCTTCTCTCATCGGCGAAACGTTTCCAGTTCGCGCAACACTGATATCCTGTTAATGACTATCTCTCGCTACTCTCCCATTCTCCTCCTCTCTCTCGCTCCTTCCCTCTCATTCGTTCGGCTTTCATTCCAATTTAAAGTTTCCCTTTTTATTCACGCGCACCCCCGCCGCTCGTTGTGTATCCGCGGCATCTAATCGACGTAAAAAAGTTGCGCAGTTCCTTTTATTTCCCGCGAGTGCGCGCGGGTCGATTCTTCGACTTTGCCCTCGGTCGAAGAGAGATAGGAAGCGGGAGGGAGCGAGTTGGAGTGAGGAAGAGAGCAAAATAAAAAAGCAAGAGGAACGATCGAGGCAACCTGTCGGCCAGACGGCTTTGCGTGCGAATCGATATTTACCCCCCGACGGTTTTAAACCGAAACTATACGAACGGCAAGTTGAAAATTCCCGGCACGGGCTGTTTGAGGTTTTAATTGCTTTCTGAGCAGGTGCAATCGATTGCGAACTGGGCCACATTGCTCCGAGCTTACCGTAGAATGTATCGGAGATGAGCGAAAATATCGGCGAACAAAGCCTGGGCAGATATTAGTACGTAGTTCGAACTGCAGGCTGGACCGACGAATAAGCTCTCTCGGATACCGAACACTGCCGAAGATGAATATAAAAATGGACTGGATGCATCGTGGCCTCATGAATCCTCGAATGCCTGCACGTCAAGGATCTCTATATGCGAGTGTGCGCTTTTGCAGATGCATAGTACTCTGCACCTTTTGGCCGCCGATGCGATATTAATGCCTCGTGGATTATCAAACGCAGAGTCAACTTCTCTAAAGTGCGAGGCACAACTTACAAATCCTCGACATACGTATCTGGCAAGTGGCGTGTGTCTGTATCCATACGGGCAGTGGGTCGAAAGATGCTCGGAGAGGCGAGACAAAGGGACGGACGGAAGCGAATGAAAGGAACGGAACTGAACTGAACTGAAAGACGCTTCCGGCGAAAGAAACTGGCGCGAAGACAAAGGAGGAGGGAGAAGTCGCGAAGGAGAGTGGAAGGATGCGAATAACGCAATTTCTGAGGACGGAACTCGATTAATGCTTTCCGCGGAGCTTTCCCCTCTCTTTGGGAGCCTCAAAACGCGCGCGCGCGCGCGCTCGTCTCGGAATTATAACGGCACTCCGGAGTTGGCCGCATAATATGCTTTTGTGCGGGAGAAACGCCGAATGCGGAATGCGCGAGGCGCGAATTGATATTCGACCCCCGACGGGTCGAAGTCGGGTTAATAATCCACTTACAGGCGAAATCCGCGAGCGAGCCCGGCAGTTTGCGAAAATCATCGGAAGCCGGACGATCCCAATAGCTGAACCCTATCAACTCTTTTCCGTTCCTCCTTTTAACCTCTCTCAGTTCTTTGTCCGTTTTTATCTTAACTTCGCATTCTTTCCGACTTCACGGTTCGGGCCGATTACCGTGGCGAATGAGCAGGAATGTTTCTGTTCCGCGCATTCATTCGCCATCTCGCGTAAATTCTCGCCACCCCTCGGATTAAGTAGCTGCGGGCACAGTGTCCGGGTTTAACGGTGTCACGTTCCCTCTTCCTGGCAACACCTTTTGTTAACCTTCTCACTCGATCGTAGTCTCACCTTGGCGTTGAACTCGACAGAGAACACTTCGAAAGCGAAGGTCAGGCTCTTCGAGCGTCGTATACCGAGCTCATGAACGGGATGAAGAGCATCGTTTGTGCGCCTTGCGGAGAAAAAAAATGTAAATTCGTCAGATACTCCGTGGTCATAATATCCGGCGGTCATTCCGCGGGACGGCATCCAAGCGGAACATTGTACACCGCAGTGGCCATCTTTCTCTCTCCCCGGGGGTGTTCCCTGAAAGACGAAGCAATTCCATGCAACGTTCCGACGTATAAGGGAGGAAGTGGCGGAAGGGGTGGGTCGGGGGGAGGGGGGGGGGACAATTGCAGTCATCAACGAGAGCGCGTCACCACTTCCATAAAACGACTTTCCTCGACTTTTTCCAACCGCCGCCTTCTCCGTCTTCTCTGCCGGAAGCTTCTCACACCCTTCGTCCTCCTTTCGTGATCTTCCCTCGGCCTCCCCTTTCTCTTCCTGCCACCCTTCTGCCCATCCTCCTGCGGAGAAATACGAGTAACGACTCGACTCTCTTTCTTCTTCCCTCCCGGGATTAGATTCGCGAAGGTACGGGGGAGCATCGGAAGATGGTCAGGAGCGGAAGTGGATAAGGCTAAGAATAAGAGGGAGGAGAAGAAGAAGAAGAAGAAGAAGAAGAAAAGAGAGGAAACTTAGGAAGGTGCGAAAGGCGGGGAGAGAATTGTCGAGGCTCGGAGTTTATAGACAGGCGGTGCAAAGATCGTGACAGGAGCGTAATTGTTGGGCGGAATTATTTGCGCCCGCGACGCTGAGTTTATATCGTCTCGACGCCATCCTCGCCGTCGGCGGCGGCGGATGGAGAGTCTGCCGCTCGCGAGTGGCTCTCTTCTCCTCTTAAACGGTCGAAAGTGGGTACCAGCTGAAAAGCGTCGCAAGGCACTTCTACTTCTCTCGCAGGCTGAATGTCGAGGCTCGAAATCGCACTGGGCGAATAAGGGGGGCGTGGAATGGGAGGCGGAGGGGGGGTGGGGCGACGTCGATGCCGAACGTCGTCGCGAGCTTAACGGCTGTTGATTCAACGGATGGGTAAAGGGAAATTCTATTGTGTGTCGAGCTTTGCTTTTGTTTAACGTACCCCGGTACTCGCTTTCGGCGCATCGTGTTTGTTGGTTTTGAGGGGGAGGCGAGTCAATTTCCGAGACCGTCGAGAACGGAGGGTTGGGCCAGAGGCTGACGTTGGCAAGTTTAGCACATCGACTGTCGCGTTGACCGCGCCACGAGAGCTAATATAAATATTTCAGAGAGGGAAGATGGAAAATGGACGCGCCGTGCACGTGTTTCACCTTCGTAAGTTACATCAAAGTTCTAATTGGAGTCGGAGCATACATCTGATTTCTTCAAACGAAACTTTTGCGGAGTGCTGAAAAAAATTCGTGCACTCGAGAGCGACGTTGAAAAGCGTGGCGAGAGAAAACGTCTGGCCAATTACATTTTTCGCGAAATGTTCGCTTGTACGAGGCGGAGTCGGGGTCGAGTGTGGAATATCGTCTACGTGCATGCGAGGGGAAACTCGGGGTCGGTGCGGGTCTCCGCAGCGAATCGACGTATTGTCCCGGGAGTGTTCACGGGCTAAAATTGATAAGCCCCCGAGCAGTGGCAGCCCGAAGGTCATTGAGACCCGAAGTATTCCACTTTGCGCCAAAATGAAGAATGACCCAATACGTGTCGTCCGGATAAGAACCGCACGTCGGACGAAGGAATCCACCCTGCGAACCGAACGCGCTCGCTATTTCCCACGGGAGCAGCCCCCTTACGGCCTCGAGAAGTTTCGCGTCAACTATTTCCTCCCCTGGCGTCGTTCGCGCGCGTCTCCGCGTCCGGACGAAACTCTTTTCAGGCCCAAAAATTTGAGGTATTTAATATTCATCGTTGTCGCGAGAACTTTTGCCCCCGCCGCGCGGGAAAATGAGGGTCGAAAATCGGCGGGGACGCGTACCACTCTTCATTCATTTCCTCCCCTAGCTTCTCTCATTTCATTCCCAAGCTCACTCTTTTCCTGCGAGCGTACGTTGTTACGTATATTATGCTCTCTTTGCGTCGTTCCGACGTCCCTCTTCCGCGGGACGCAGGGTGGGAGGGAGGTGAAATTTTGATACGCCGAGTTTCATCCACAGTTTCGCAAGTACGGTTAGGCGAGAAGCCCCCGCAGTCTGGAAACTATGTTACTAAGGGAGCATGAATGAGATACAGAGAGTGATACCGCGGGATCTCCGGAGGTGTGTTTGAATTGCCAAGTTGCAAATAGATCGGACTGCGCCCACACTATGGCGAAATTCGGAGCTGGCTGTGTATCGATGTACATATACGGTCGCGTGCGACTGTGTGTACGGATCTGTCGCTGTGTACGATCGTGGAAAAGGACGGCAGAAGAGTCGCACTGACGTCGACGTCGGCGAATGAAATCGGGGCCAAAGTGCATCTGATCGAGTTAGACGCGGCCTCCGCGCTCCGATACGATGAAATCTGAAGAGACGGCAAGCCGGGGCTGCTTCTGCAGTTAGAGCGTTTTGTAGCGCACTCCTGCGCCCGCGCGAACGTGGCTGCTTATTGACGAGCTCGAGCTTATTCGCCACTTTGGCGCCGAATGAACTTGTCGACTCCATTCGAGTGATACCTGACACTATTTCCTGCTCGAAGGCGGGCAAAGCGTATCGGCTCCTCTCGTTATCGCAGGGACAGCACGACTATACCTATCTACACCAATTTTAAGCTCTTCTCATTACTTAATCGTATCGCCCCGGCCCGCTCTGCGCACGCTATTTCCGAGTATGTAAATATGAGTCCATATATTGAAAGGCCATGAACGACGACGTACGGTGCAAGTCGAGTCTCGGGAATTGGATTCATCGCGCGGTAGTCTCGAATTTCGCCCAGGTTTCGCGAGTTGTCAAACGCATGCACACACCCCGTGATCGTGCCAGACGACGTGCTACGAGGCGAGGTAGTTGGTCGAAACTGCTGGCGAAACTCTCAGTGAGGGGAAACTGATCCCGAAACTTGGAGGAGCGCGAGCGCGCGCGAGCGCGCGCCACAATTAGGAGGCAGAATTATTTACACGCGTATTCTCTGTTACTCCGCCTCTTCGTGAAGCGTCCTTTGCAAGGAGGCTCACTCACTGCCGGTCCCTCTTTCCTCAACCCTCCTTTCTACTTTCGGCCGTTGAATGTGAAAAGTGGTAGTGGGCCATGAAGACGATGGCGAACGTTACTTTCTCTGCCGGGCGAAACTCCGAAACGATGGAAGGAGGTGAAAGATCGTACGTCGGGGAGTATTATGCGAAATGTTTGAAATAAGGATCCTTTCTGCCCGCATCCTGCGCGGCCCGAAGTGCCTTGGCCAATGGTATACGCGCTTGCCGGCGAGCCGTTATGAAATGCGCGTAATCGACCGAACTTTCCTCGGAGCTCGACTCCCGAGTATTAGTATGTCGATCCTGATAAAGTGGACGCGGAGTTTATCTGTTTCTTTTCGCTCACTTTCAGATAAGTTAAAACGATACCAGGTAGACTGTAGTCGTATACCTATCCCATGTCTCTGTACAGCTATTTTCACTTCAATGCCTAAGCGTCGAGGTTTCCGAGTGTGCGTGCGACATTGGCCCCGAAAACGAAGGTCAGCCAGGAAGGGAAGCCAGACTCGTTACGAGGAAGGGTTGTCAGGACACGCGCACGCATTAGGCAAGGCTCGAGGATCGGAAATAACAGAGGGTTGCGAGACGGTCGGCAAAGGACAGACCGATGAAAACTGGCTTAGCTGGGTGGAGGGGCGAGGGCAGCGGAACGAACTCCGGGAGTATCCTTGGAACTGGAAGGCCTGTAGTTTTCATCGGTTGCGGAGCAATCAGTCGGAATCCATAAAAGCGCTCTGTTATTTGTTGGCTCCCCCCCTTCCTCTTTGGGTCGCGGGGCTGCCTGGCGGGCTGCTTACTCGCTCGCCGTTCTGCGTTGCTTGCTGTTCTGTTGCTTGCCGTGTGCCGTTGCTTGCCGTGCCGCCGCCCCAGCCTGCGAAATTCGTCAGAAAGTGGCGGGTAACTGACCGTGGCCGGTGCACACGAAATAAAATTGGCGCGGATATAGGCGCGGATACGCGCGCGGCAGCCTCGACTTTCGCCGACTGCCATGAGACCACTCTCGCCGCCACCGACCGCTTTTAACTGCCGCCCCTTCGGAGCCGACGACGACTCACGAACCGATCATTTGCCCTTCTCGGAAGCCGATGTGGGCTTTGTTTTCGAGGCGCGAGAAAGTAGGCGAGAGAGTGTACGTACGTACGGCTCGGTCTCTGCATACTGGCGCGCGCGAAGCTGTCGTCCCTCTTCTTTTCTCTCCGGCGGCGAATCGCGAGCAGAGCTTCGCTCTCTGGCCTGCGCACGCGAAGGATGTTCTTTTTTTGGTACGCGCGCTGCCAGAGTCGCGAGGTCGCTGACTCGGATCGGGCCTCCTCGCGGACCGAGGTTTGACTTTTCTGCTGTCGGTACCCCATGCCTTCGTTCAGAAATAACGACAGCCTGACGAAGACATAGATCTGACTGTTGTCATAATTTTTTATTCATGATTCTTTTGAGTGCCGTTGTTCTTTAACGGTGGATCGTTTGCAATTTGACCGTAATACCGGGTTACGATTCTCGGCGATAACCGGTAACGAACGATGACAATCGGTATCTTTTACGCGGAAGTCTCGCGGCTCGGAGGTCGACCACGTATTACGCGCGTGTGTGGGACCGTATGTGTCCACTGTACATAATTGGCCGGCTGCTTTGCCCCGCGGGTGGACATAAAATACGGATTAAACCGTGGGAGGCGGTCGGGCAATGGCTTTCTTCGCGCAATTTCCCCCGGAAACGGTGGGATAGTTTACTCGAGGACCCTTTTGGATATACATGAATATTCGCCGACGAGGGTCGGCCCGGCCGGTAGGATTTTAGTTGCCCTCGCCGAATATGAAGTTAGTTACATGACTTTGCGCTCCTGCACCGCTCGGACAGTCCGACGATTTTCATCCCCGCTTCGATCGGAGCTGATTGGTTACGGACGATGATGACGCAAAATGAAATTGCGATAATGCACGCGAAATTGCACGTACATCACGAATTGCGAAAATGACACGACGTGTGTACGAAGCAGATATCCAGAGTCGTTTACACACTCTCGCCCATATTCAAATTCGTTTATTAAATTCGTTAATGGCACGGTCAATACCAAGTGTTTCCTAACGATCATTAGCCGGACGTGTTTACACGCCGGCACACAGTTTGAATCCCGCACACGTCGCCCTTGGTTGAAAAGAGGAGGGGGGAAAAAAAAAGAACGAAAGAAACGGTTCATTTGCATTAGCAAATCGTGATCCCACTCAGTCGTGCGCGCTATTAACATCTCGTTTCGCTTGCACAAGACGCGGTCGTTAGTTTTCCCCCCATCGAGCGGCAAATAGTACGTGTACAAGGCAGAAAATGATTTCGCCCAACGAAAGGGACTTTAATGGACGTCACAGATCCTCACGGTCCGGAAATGAAGTTTGCCGAGGAGTCTCGTGACCCTCTTCTGCCTCTCCCTTCGTTCCTTTTCTTGACTCTTATTTCTCCCCCTTTACCCCGCCGCCACCTCCCTCTCCCACGGTCCTATCCCGAAGCCTCAACCGTAACTGTAAAGCAAATTAAAGTACGAGGGGGAATGTCTTTTCGCGAAGGAAACTTGTATCTCTCTCGAGTGATTTGACCTCCGAAGGGAAGTCTGGTCACGATTCGAGATGCATTCGAAGTCGAGTCCGCGGAACGTCGTACGGGGTCTCCTCCTCCGCTTCCGTGATCTAAATCTCGTCGCGCTCCATTCCGCCCTTGGGAAGAGCGTTTAGAGAACAGCCGCGAAGCTCCGTTTCACGCCCAGTTATCAAAGCCCGAAACTATCCCGCTTTCCGCGTGCCGGCGCGCGCGACCGATCGGGAATTCAATGGCGCGCGCGTTCCGATCGGTTCGAAACTGTAATTTTCCGACTAATTGCGAAGAGCATCGAGCGGTTCATTGATATTTGCTCTCGGCAGCCGATGACGTCATCGCTAAATCCGCTGTGTATCGGCCGTTCTACTCTGTATTACGTCGTGCAACGTCTGCCTGGGTCGTTGTCAAATTACTGTCAAGGTACGATATTTACGAGCAGCGCGTAGGTACGACGTTCGAACAGAGCAAATTCGACATCAAATGGCTGGGTCGCGAAATAATAATTGATTCGAGACACTCGTATAAGCTTAATTGGATGGCGACGAGGGTAGAGATTTAATCCCGCTGATCCCGTTTTTATCTCGAAGCCAGTCGGGGGCTCCCGCGAAATCGGGAAACTTCATACGGTCCGCAATGATCCGACGATCGGGGCGAGCAGCTTATCTTAATTCGAAATGTCTTCGCGCCACGAGCGAAGACGAGAGCCGAGTTCGGTAACTCTGTCCCGAACTGAGAAACTGGGAAGTACGTCGGGGAACTTGCCCGATCCGTCGGCAACTTCGTGCTTGTCGTGATCTTAAACAAAGGGAGCGACTCCGCCCGCTCCCCCCTCGGGACCCGAGTACTCGACATACATCGCACTCTGCCAGCTATTTCGGAACAGTGTTTACTGACCAGAAAGATAATTCACCGAAATTAGCTGCCGTCGCTCAAATTTGTACGGACTCCTCGCGACACACTTATCTCGCAATCAGTTTTTATCTGGATGAGACAGCTGAATAGACTCGTGCCACGATTCGTGTTCAAATTCGTACGTACACGATCCCATCTTAGGAAAATAAAAACGGATAATGTTCGAATAACTGTACCAGCTTGATTTTCACGTTCAATTTACGAATCGTTCCGATGTCCTGCGCTGCCGATCGACACTCCGATCTCGCTGGGCTTCCGCAAGGAGTCGCACGTAATCAGGAGTTAAAACCGTCGATTAACAGTAATCGCAGGATCCCGATTTTAACGAGGTCGCGGCTTCGTTACCGCGGTGAATTGAAATGGAAGCCTGGCAGCCGAGCTCCTGCCGGAGTGGGAGGACGGGCGTGAGAAAAGGAATTAAAAAGGCGCAGGACGCGGAGAAGGAGAGGCAGATAGATAGATCTGGTGGGACGAGTCGGTGGGATGAGGATGCAGCGAGCATTGCCTAGCGCCACTTCGTTCCCGTGCGAACAAATGCGATCTGGAATTTGCATTTGCGGGTCACGTTGAGGAGTGGGAAGGAACTGGTAGCTATAGAGTGTGTGTGTGTGCGAGAGAGAGAGGAGGAAAAAAGCGAGGACGATGAGAGAAACGTTAGGAGGATGAGGAACCGAAGCGGCATCCTTCTTGCCTCTGGATAAGCTCTTGATAAAACAGCCGCCGCGGGATTTGCATGGTATTTTCCTTGCGGCATTTTCTCATTTACTCGGGATGCGACGATCGGGTACGGCGGCGGGAGGGAGTGAAAGGAGAATGACTGAATGAGCGGAAGGCGCGGCGGAGATGGGGAGAGGAAGACGCTTTGGCAAGACGCGAATCCGTCGCGTCGCGGCAGTCGGCGGATTTTTGTCCGAGGAAATGCTCTCTGATCGGAATCTCCTTCCGCGTCGTCGCCTTCAAAATCGCATGGAAAATCCGTGCTCCCGCCGATCGCGAGCGCGCGATAAGCGGAACCTCAAAGGAATGGAAAGTGTCTCCGATTGGCTTAGAGCGCGGAGAGTTCCCACGGTATGGCACGGATTTTCGACAATCGATCCGACGTACTCTCTCTCTCTCTCTCTCTCTCTCTCTCAGTCTCATAACGCGCGGCGCGCATAAACGCGGTAAACAATTTAGACACGAACGCACGAACGACGTTCCAGGATTGAATATTCGCTACGCTCGTAGCTCGACGAGAGTCGTCGCGAGTCGTCATGAAGAAATAGGAGACAAGCGGAGATGACGCATAGAGGAGCACAGTCGAGACTAGTCGAAGTGAAGATAGTCCCAGGCAAATGTCCGTGGCTCTTTCCGCGTCACCGGTGCCGGTTACGTGATTAACGAAAGTCGTAATTCTCTCTCGGCAGCGACGTGCGCCTCGCGTTGCCGCCAGTACCTGTGCCTGTCCGTTAACAATTTCCCAGTGTCACGCTAGACTAGAGTCAGTAAACCGTCCGGTCCTTCTCCTCCTCCACCTCTGCCTCCTTCTCTTCCTTCTTCGTAGCGGGCGCCAGGTGACTCGAATTCATTATCTCCCGTCGGTCTGTCACGGGGAACGACTGTTTACGACCGGGCGAGATCGTGTTAAGGCGCTCATAAACGATTTACGATTCGCACCTACTGGCACCCGAGACTTTCTACCGAGCAGCAATCTTTTGCGCGCCCGAACGGCCGTCGGATCTCTCCGATGCGAGAGGGGTCGCCCCTCTGAGTTATGACGCTAACTTCGCGCTCGCGTTCGAACTTAACGATACCGGCGCGCGTTCGTTCGGCCTACCGCCGCAGAAAACGCCTGCGTGCGTAGTCCTTGTAACGAAATTCGTGTAACGAGCCGTATCATTACAGCTGACTCTCGCGCGACGCGCCTCTCCCTCGGGATATTTCGTCATTTTTTTCGCTCCCGCGTTAATATTCAAGCGGCTAGCAACTCTATTTTTTTCGACCCCCCTCTCTTCTGTCCTCGTCAGCGTCGTCCCGCTTTTAAGCGCTTGTAACGCAGTCGAAAAATGCAAATTTGCGCTTCGCGCGCGGTCGTCGCGTCGACGTTTATTACGGAGCGAGGCGATTAAAATTTTCTATCTCGCGGAGTTCGTTGGAATAATATGACGCAGCCGCGTGTCGCGAGTCGCGCGCGTCGACTTCTTCCCTGCTGTCGTTAGTTCCACATTCGAGAGTGTGAGTGGCGTACGTTGCGGATTCTTCGCCGAATTGTCGGCGAGCCGTGCGAGTTTTCGCTACAAGGTCCCGGTATCTTCAGACAACAGTCGGTTATACGCCTCCAGTGAAGCAACTTCCGGAAGGCCAAGAGCAGGCTTCGGCTGTATACACACGCGACTGGTGTATATAGACCGACGCAGTTGAATGTAATAGAGCGATACGCTCGATGGCGAACTTTATAACGCGTCGGTCGAAATTAACCTCGAACGATAATCACTTCGCGCGGAGGGTGAGCTCAAAATTAACGTCCGGGCGACGGCCGTTTTAACCGGCCTCGAGCACGCTTTAACCCTCAACCACCCCCCTCGTGTTCGCGCCTTTTGTCCCGCGGACAAATTTCGCTTTAAACGCGGCGGAACATCAAGCGAGTGCGACCCCCCCCCCCTCCCCCCCCATCGTTACGGAATACCGATAACACCCCGATACCGCGATTGTTTTACGCTGCGTAAAAAAGGGTGAACAACCTCGGCGAAGCGATCGGTTCCACCGGGGTGACGACCCGCGACAAAGGACGAAACAATGAAGTGGGGTCCGGTGAAGAAAGGGAATGGACGCGGAAGCGGAGCAGGATTGACGATATCGTTTCGAATAAATTTTCCGGGCCGATGACGATAAAATTCCGATGCACGATAAATTTGGCCTGCAATAATTGTCCCCTGTGAGGTGTTTTCCACGTTGTTATCATCGCCAACCCTACCCTCTTTGTCTTGCCCGACCTTCTCTCGTCCCACTACCTGCCCAAGCTCATATCCTGCACATAGATGGCTGGTCAAATGGCGCGTCACTGAAATTGCACGGCTAATCCGGGCTGTCGCGCGGAAGAATGATCGTCCGGCATTATTAAATTGTTGGAAAAATGACGCGGCAAATTTCGCGGGCAAGAAATGAGCGGAGGGGGGGATCTCGTTTGCGTCCTGCGGACCGGGCCCGCGATAACGATATTTTCCAGTCAACGTTCGAGGCAATTCGGGCCGTTCACCGCACGCGTCTGCTTGCGTGCGGTCAGCGTTTTCGATCGCTGCCTTTCCGCCTCTTTCCGTTCGTCCCTTTTTCGAGCGCATACCGTTCGTCGGCGGAAATATCGTAATGCGATGGATATCGTCAGATTCGCGCAACGCGAATATTCCTCTTTACGTGGGGCGTAAATTGCATCGAAAAGCTTCGCGTGAAGCGTCGCCCTCGAAGTTAATCTCGTTAATCGGGTTCGGCCGATTTTTCTACGATATTAACCGCGAACAAGCAAACGGAATGTTTGTATTATGCCGGATCAATGGTGTACATGGCGTTGTTACGGCGGATCTTTATCAATGCCATGAAAATATGACAAGTAAGCGTAATGTGGGCATGATAAGGGACTCTGTCGGAGTATCGATTCTTCATTGGACACGGGGTGTATCTATGTACGGGGGTAGCTTTTGTCAGTAGCGAACCGATGATAAAGGGGTGGGGAGGACCGTAATATGATACAGTTATGAGTGGCAAACTGATACATTGTATCGGTTCACGCCACGTTTGACTCGATATGACGAGCAAGCCTCGCCGATGAAATAAAATTCTGCCTCGCCGGTGGAATACCAATACGGATGCACGTAGACAGGTACCGATTCCACGTTTATCGTTCCGTTTCTCGCTGACGGAATTTTCAGCCTGTAAATTGTATTTGCTATAATCCGCTTTATCCTTTGCCAGACTATACTTTCCGTCGCTGGACAGAGAGGGGGAGGGAGGGTGAGAGAGAGCGAGAGAGAGGGAGAGAATGCTCTCGCCCGTTTAAACGAGATTCGTCCCGGCGTGTTTCGACGATCGCGCACGTACTGTTTCGAGCGTGATAAACGCACTTGTAATTCGGTATAGTTGCGCGTTACAACGGCGTCGACGCCGGCGTCGGCCGATGCAAATCACGCGTGTGACGCGATCCCACCGATTGCAGTCGGGGGCGATAGTCGTTGAAACGGCAATACGCGTGACACGCAATTACACCTGATATCCATAAACTTTGACCCTCCCCGCTCCTATATATTCGATGTCACTAATTAGAGACTCAACCGCGACATATTTGATTTTTTCCCACGGTCAAATGCCAGCGGTCACCTACGTTGCCACCGAATTCTGACGCTGGTAACGCGATCGAACTGTCGAAACTATTTCTCCATTCTGCGCCACCCACGCAGCCATCTTCCGATTTTTCGTTTCGGCTTCTAAGGTCTTGGCCACGTCCGCGACTCGGCGCGATTCGTTTTCGATATTCGCGGGCGTAACACGTTGTACAAACGCGACAGTATTACGCATTTGCATATTGAGCACGGCCCGGCGTGACCGCAAATCGTTGGACATTGCCGATTCCAATTGCCTTTTGGTATTCATGGAACGCGAAATAAGCATTCCAGAAGCGGCGGGAAATCCATTGTAGCCGGTTTGCCTCCTGATCGCGGTCCCTCGTAGAATCAGTCTTTCTCTCTATTCATCCCTACGTGTGCCGGCACCCGTGTATGTGCTACGCGGCGTATATCGGCCCGAGACGGAAGCCGGCGAAACTATTCGCGGACGAAACTTTTGTCCCGCTCGGGCTCGAAACTTTTATTTACCGTATTCCACTTTTTGCCCCTCCTTTCTTCCATCATCTTTTTCCTCTACAGTCCTCTTTATCTCTCTCTCTTTCTCTCCCTCTCTCCCTCTCTTCCCCCCTCTCTCCTTGTCGCGCGTAGCGGCACATCGTCGATGCCGGACGATTCCTTTTAAACGAGAAGCTCGTTGGCTGAATATTACAGACATCTCGACGCGCAATTCCAAGGTCCGCCGCTCCGACGTTATTACGGGCTGCCATTATCATGCCGAGGTGGAAAAGAATATTGACTCCGCCGATACGAGGCGTCTTGGCATGCAATACGCTTCCTGATGGATTTGGATAAATATGTCGGCGCCGAGCAGAAGATCGCCGGCTTCCCCGCTTCGCCGACGATAATGACGGTCGAACTCGGCTGCGGATAACGGGCCGAGCCGAATGATTTTTGCGGCGGCAAAGGGCAACCCGCGACTTCTGACACATTGTATTATGCGCACGTGGGAAATGCTGGCCAGTGTATCCTCCTCTGCCCTCTATCTGTTCCGGCATCTACTCCTACATCTACTCCTACATCTGTACTTGTATCTGCACTTCTATCTACGTACGAGCCTGTCTGGCTACCTAACCAACACGCGCAAACGTTCGCGCGCACGCATTTCGGAGGGTCATTTGCATAATTGCAGACGCACTCGCCATAACTATCGTCCACGCTCCCGATAACTATATCTCGGCCACGATTAAGCTCCTGCTTTGTACGGTGTCCGTCGTTGCATAATCGGCAAACGTTTTCGTTTGGCATAATCGAAACGGGCTCGTCGCAACTGAATCACTCGGATTCCATTCAGCTTGAATGGAGCGCGCGCGCTCTCAACAAAGGAAGTTGCGTACCGGACTACTTTCGGTCGCCGACGTAAGACAGACACTGAATGGTCAGTCTCAAAATGACAATTCGGTTGCCGTGACGGCGAATAATTACGGAACGAAGGCATATGGGTATTTATGGTTTGCCTGCGTTTTAGTGCAATCTATTGAACGGGTGCAGCATATGTTCAAAAATGTGACTGTGCGCGGTTTCGTCGGCGGTGGATGGCGGCGATCGTTTCCCATCTAGTACAAAGTCAAAATAGTCACCTCGGACGCCGAGGCCCGAAACGGCCGCTTCCACTTCTGCTATCGAAATCCGGTTATTTCCATTCCCAGCCGAAATCGTTTTCACCGAGAGAGAGCCGACTTCGGACTCCCAGCCCGTATCTTTAACATGCCCAGCCGCCATTTCAACCTGTTTCGGAATGTTCCCCGCCGTTTAAACTTGATAATGGTTTTGCCAGACCGACGTAAAAGAGCGCCACTTTACCTTTTCGCCCCGAAGAACATTCGGGCTTATCGGCCTCTGCCGCGGACCGACTTTTTGTGGAGTTCGACACGCCGTAAAACATCGAGGCGCAGCTCGAAGGCTTTTGTCTACTGGCGCACCTAACCGCGGCATTGCTCACCCCGACGGCAACAAAAAAAGCGCAATGTTACGCGACCGTCGTAGAAATTCCCGCCACTCTCGGACCTCTCGAGACTTTACGATAAGGACCGTAAGAAGCGGTAAGTTCGAATCGTAAGACGGTCCGGCCGAAAAATTGCTGCCAAATGGCAAAGTTCAGCTTTCCTCGCGATCGTCAATTCTGTTTCCCGAAAGTTTACGTCTGCGAGGGCTCTCTGTTTCGCGAGGCTTGCGTCGTAAGAATTTAAGGAGGAGGCGGAGGAGGTGGAGAGGGAGGGGGAGGGTTGCATGCACGCAATGAAAGAGGGTGTCGCTGAAAATTGCCGTGCCGACCATTACGAACGTTCATGGGAAATCCCGAGTGACCCCGGCAGGCACTCCTTATTGCTACGTTTTCCACCCTACTTCCTCACCCCGTCCCGCACCTCGCGGGGATAGAAGGAAAATGAACGGGGCAGGCGGGGGTCGAAATAAACGAAAAGGAACGAAATGAGCCCGCATAGAGGCTTGCGCGGTCGTGCGATGAAAGTTCTTCTTTGGCGCGGTTCAACTTTTCGACCGTCGGGAATCGATTTCGGACCCCGTTTCCTGTTCGACGCCGGTAGCGGGGGCGAACTTCGCCCCGGAAGTTTCGGGATTGGGTCAGCCGCACTCTTACGTTCAGTGGGTCACGTGGGAGAGCTGAAAATCCACGGAAAACAGGATATTCGCTCGGGAAGAAGATGCGCCTAGCCGTGGAAGACAGCTTCGGACGGGCGAACGTTTCAAAGCTCAACCTTTTTCGGCGAAAAACGAATCACTCCGCGATTCGACCGTTTAAAATATATTAAATTATGCTTTTTACGGAATCCGTTAATTCTAAGTAGATGTGTATGGCGGCGGATGAAAAATGTACGGTACAGTTTTTCTGATTTATTATACTTCCGTTATTCAGGTCGGATATTTGGATTCGCATCGCAAGACAGAACGCGATACGAATCTTTGATCACGAAAAAATTCGTTCAAATTCGCGGGAGGGCGGAGGGGGGGGGGGGTAGTATGGATTCATGTCGAACGGGTAGCTCAACGCCGGCGGCGAATGAAAGCTTAGCTTTTTCTGCCCTCCCGATGACGCTTTGTAAAAATCGGACAAAAGAGAGGAGCGGGCAGGTACGGCATTCACTCTGGCCCGATGAAAAGGATTAATTTCACTATCCCGCTCGAGCGCGTCCGCGCAATCTCGGTGATTAATTAAAACGCGCGAGTGTCTACCGTTAAACGGCTGAAAGTCGAGCGAGCCAGCTGCTTCGGATGTCTGAAAAGTATTAGTCACGAGCAATCAGGTACATTATGCCATTTTCCCTCGTTTGGCCAGGCAACCTAAAAGTGCTCATTTCAGCGGAAAACTCTCGCGTTCTCATCACTTTCATTGTCCGCGAAAAATTGTGACATTTCCCGAAAAACGTTTGTTCCTCTCCTTCGTGAAAGGACTTGTCCCCGATTAACCGACACGATCCCCACGAACCGGTGGCCACTTTGCGGGTGACGAATCGTGTCGTCAGAGGATTCGTGCCCGGCTCGAGTCAGGTAAGCAAAACATCGTTCGCGAACCGGTTGTGCGCCCGGGTAGACAATGTGTCGCTGTTTCGGAGCACCCGGTACACGCTGGAATTTCAGCAGGTCGAGACAGGATCCGCCTACCGTCTCCTAACTCACCTCTATTTCCTTTTGTTCCCTCCCTGCCCCCCTCAGCCCCCTCTCTTTGGCCGCCACGACTTCTAGGCCCTCGCGACTCTCTCAGGTAGCTAATGTTCCGGCAGATTCCATAGATTTGTCGGACAAGAGGTTGTTTCTCGTTTTCTGCCATCCTTTCTCCCCGTACGCTAGGTCCCGATCGTCTTTCCCCCTTTATCTGTCCTTTTTTTTCCCTTTTTTTCCCTTTTTTCCCCCCCCTACCTTTGTCGAGCTCTTACGGAACGATTTCCTGGCGATACGTTACAAGGCCCCGTCGGCCTGTTTCGACGGGGGAATGAAGTTGTTCGCCGTCAACGGAACACGATCGATCCCGGTGATCCGTTTGTTAATTCTGTAACAAAGTATGCCGATTACAACGGCTACGTCCCTCGCGCCGATTAATCTTCACGCCCGACGTGCGCCCGATTGCGATTGCGCTCGCATCGTTTACACGTGTCTGTTTTACGATACTTATATGTAAATCGCGGATAAACAGCCCGAATCCGTCGATCACCCTGTTCCGTTACGTGCAATTGCGGTAGTTTTCACCTTTTTCCCCTTTATTCGTTCTGTTCTTTGGTCTGTCCATTTTACCGAATGTACGCGTGAAAGTAATTGATTGAAATACGAGGTAATGTAATGAGAAGTGCGCTCATTCTTTTTATCGAATGTTGTGAATTTGCTTCTACCGAAAACAATTAAATGGCGCCACTGACGAATAATCCATTGCCGAACGACCAAATTAATTTGGTGGCCGGAGTTATATAGGCGATGAGAACGATCGACTGAAACTTATTCTTTCCCACGTTCCCACCGAATGAGATTACGATCATCTCGGACTTTTCTCCGGGCTCTTCTCCGCGCCCTTTGCCTTCCACCCTCCTTTCCTGGCCCCGGCCATCTCCAAAGTTATTGTCGCAAGTTGTCCTATCGACGGTGGCGAAGAAGTCATCCGAGGGGGGTGAGAGCCGGCTAAATCCCACTTTTTTCATCTTCCCCCCCATACTTTTCTTCATTTAGCCGTGGCCGGTCGGCTCATCGGCTCAAGAGCTGCGAGTCAATTTCGGAACTTTTTGTACCTTGGCCGGCGTCGACGTGGGTGGCTCCTTGAAAAAAATGACAATCATACCACGTATTTTCTTTCGCGCACATCCCCCGCACGCCGGCGGAATATAGGATAAAACGGCCTCCATATAAGATACGTCAGGTATATTGGATGAAAGTACTCGGGCGAATCTAATTAAATTTTTCCTTGTTCCAGGTGAGTTGATTTATCCGAAGGCCGTGGGAGCAGAATAATTCGTAAGTACCCGAACGAGCCTCGAACAAGGAGTCGTCTGCGCAGCCTCTGCGTTCATCGTCACCCGAAGCGTAAATGGCCTTAACAGCGCGTGGTACTTATCTGGCAGCAACCAGATTTCTCCGCGAGCACGTTCGATCATGCGGAAATGAGCCGGGGAGCGAGGGACGTTATTTTTGAATAAGCCCTCCGTAAGGAGGGAAATGGAACTGTTAAATGGCCGTGAGGCCCTTTCGGCCACCGCCTACCGACATTCGAGTCGGTCGTTTTTCTTCGACTAAGCCAACCTCCCTTCCATACCTTACTCCGATTCTCTCCTCGCCCTCCACCGTTTTCCCTCCTGCCGGCCGGATAGAAATTGTACAATTGCGATATCGAATCGATCGAGATTTCATCTCCATCGACGCCGAGGCTCGTTACCCGTCCTTCAATTTCGGTCCATTATCGTCCGGGGAAACACGCCTCGCCCTTCTGCCTTCTCTTCGCGTCCGCCGTCCGAAACGATCTCGATTCCCTCGGAATATTACTGATATCCGTACGATCGATAGCTCAGACCTTCTCTCGCCTTCGAGAGGGTTGAAGAGGGAGAGAGAGAGAGAGAGAGAGAGAGAGACAGAGAGAAGAGGTTGGGCACGGTGACGGCTGCCGAGAGTGCTGCCGAGAGTGTTACCGAGAGTGTTGCCCAGAGTGTTGTAGAGGGCTGCCAAGAGAGACAGAGTATGAGAGAGTGAGGCAGTACTCCCGGACCTCGAAGCGCAGCGTCGCGCCTCCACTTTCCTTCCTCTTTTTTCACCCCGACTGACACGCGAGTCCAAGTAATTTCCGTCTCTTCCGTCGGATTCGGGACTGCCGAAGTCAGACAGACGAAATGCACGATTATTCCCAGCGATCGGGGCCGTTGCGTTTCGTATCCGCTGTTTTATTAGTTGATTGATTCGAGGCCAGAAGCGTGTAGTGGGTGTCGAGTGGGTTCCCCCGAAATGAGATATCCGACGCCGGTCGACCGTGTGTTTCAACGCCATTTTCGAAATTGGTCTCATCGCCGCTAATCGACATCGAACGCTGTCGGTTCCTCGAAATGTCGAAAGAGTCGCTCTTCGCGCGTTCGAATTAGAATATTGGCACCATTTCGCGGGAGAGGTCCAACCCGTATGACGAGATGGAAAAAAATAGTGGATCACGAGTCGTGAAAGGCTGCCGGGAGTTAAGGGATTGCAAGAAATCTGGCGGAAATTGAATACGTCTCGATCGGCTGGAACGAGATATCGGACACTAGGGGGCGAGTCTGACAGTGCCTTAAAACTCATTTTATCCGCTTTTCTCTCGGAACCCTGCTCACGACGCCCGAAGAAGCAAAAGTACGGCAACTAAGTTGCCGGGGAGGAAATAATAACTTGTATTCGAAATCGATTATCTCCTGACGTACGCGAGGGGTGGGATCGTCTTCGGTGTGGGGAAAAGTTCCGAATCTTGGGAATAGTGTGGAACCAGCCGCGGCTTATCCCGATCAGCTCGAACCTCGGCGCAACCCTTTTCTTCTTCTACGCGTAGGTGTACATATACCCACCTACTTACTATCTGCCTCCTACCTATCCGCTAGCTACCTACGCGAAAGCCTCGATTATCCGCCGTAACTGGCTGATACGATGTTCGGGTAATTGAATTTTCCAAATCATCCGGGGCTTCTCATCGTTCCGCGGATGTCGATTCCTTCCTGGAAGCACATGTGCTCTCGTCGTTCCCCCCTATCGACGCACAGCGGTGCGCGCTACTTTCAAATCTAATTATCCGAGCGCAAACACGTTGACAATACCGGCCGATATTGCGTTCGATCGCGTCGGCTCGAAAAAACCTTCCGCCTCATAGAATCATGAACGTCCGCGCGCCAACCCAGGTGAGAGTCCGCGAAATTAACGAACGCCGGCAAACGGATGTCGAAAATCTCACCGCTTCGGATTGACATCGGTCGCCGACAAACCGTGAATATCAGTCCACCTCTCGCGTTGTCCGCCCAGCGCGGACGTTTCCCCGCTGTCCCCTGTCATTCCTCCCTCTCATTCTCCCCCATCGGCTCTTTCGTCACTCGGCTCTCATTGAGCGACGGTTTTAATTCGCGCATCGTCCCGGTAAGTGGCGCGTTTCGACCTAAAGCCCGTCAAAATGACGTCGACAGTCGGCCTCGCCCCGGCGCGTATCGAAGTTTTCCGTTCGAGCCGACGTAAAGGCCCGCCTCGGGGCTCGCGCGAGCGCAGCCACACATACGCAGATTCATACATGCGGCCGCTCTTCACCCCCGCGACTCAGGAAATTTGATCACGTGTGCCGGGTGTCGGAACGACCGCTGCCGTCTGCATACAAACCATCTTCGCACTCCATACTGTGCCGCCCCCGCTGCCTAACAGCCATTATTACCTGTCCTTTGAAAACAAACTGCTCGATCTTTTTACCCGCCTTCCTGCCAGTTCTACGCCGCTCGCGTTTTGTTTTCTTGCGCCTCGTTTCAGAGCGCGTGTGCGTGTGCGTAAGCGTGTGCGCGCGTAGGAGTGCCTCCGACGGCGTGAATTCGAATGGCAAGAAGCGTGTCTCTTCCGAGTATGGCTGGCACGGTTTATGACGAAGGCGGAAATGTTCTCTTTACCCGCTCGGAAGCCGGTCGGATGCAAATGCGTAATCTTGATTATGGAGAGCCGGTCGGAATTAATTCCTTCGCGGCCCTGTCAATTGTTTATCCCGGGCGGCGCGACGCTGTTGTCTAATTCAACGGCGTCGGCGGAATTTCAAATTGCGTCGGCCCCGTCTTATCGTCTTAAAAGAGCGTCGCCTCCCTCCTTCCAGCGGCCAGGCGGAACTTGGTCCGCGACCGTTTGACTTTTGAATAAATTTCAAGTTTCAGTTGCGCTCCGAATCGCGGCATAATGATGCGGAGAGAGCCGGCGCACGGGAATGAGATGCGCGGAAGGTTTGGAAATTGAGAAGAATTCCGGCGCGGCGAGCGTAGTAACTTCCGCTCGACTTCCGCCTGACTTTCTAACCCGCCCCAACGCAGATTCCGATTGCCGAGATCGAAACGTTTCCATATCGACGTTACGCCTGACGGCAGCGTGCAGGTCACCGGAGTGGAGGGAAAAATGATGGAATCGGAGGCGGGGAAGGGGCAGGGGTCGAGTGGAATTTTCGAATTGAGCTTTGACCGACATTTCGAACGCTCCGGAAACTCTTGAGCATATTCTTTCGTATCGCAAAAATTCCATCGATCGCTTAATCCCTTCCGCATTTCCGTACTCGAACGTATCCGTCGTTTCTTTTAATAAAACGTTCAACCTTCGCGTAACTGCTTCGGCCATAGCCCGGCATCGTACTCATTCTTCGGGCTCATTCAACTTTTTGCCGTTTCAGTGCCTGCCAGCAGGCCAAATATTACGACTATCGACGTTATGAAACTTAAAACCGACCACGTTCCCTTTTTTCCCCTCCTTTTTTGTATCCGACAGACATTTGCCGTACGCTCGCAAAATTGCCCTCCAGCGCAGGACAGATTTGTCTCGCTACGGGTTCGGGAACTGCCGGTATCTGGGTGAGGAAGTTCGATCATAAAGCATACTCTCGCCGGTGCGGTCGGGGAGGAAGGAAAAAGAGGAGATAGCGAGTGGGGCAAAACGTTTATAGCGATTTTACGATGAAAATCGGAAGAGCTCGCATTACGAGCTTACGTTGCGCCGGCCATCTTCGTATACATTTTTCCCCCCTATATCCCCTCTCTCCTTCGATTTTCCCCATATCCCTCTTGGACCCTTTGCTTCCCTCTCTCACTCCCTCCCGCTCTTTGTCGGAATCTCTCGCGGCTTCGTTTGAAGACGGAACTGCGCAAGGGTGGGAAAAAAAGGGAAATTCTCCAGAGTGAATCTTTGAAGGCACAAGAGGTGGAGAGGGTGGAGTGAGAAGAGCACGAGGAGCGGGGGCGGGTGAGGAGGCTTGCTTTCCGTACTTCTCCCTTCCGGGACATCTTCAAAGTTTGACGAGGGCACCGCGAAGTTTCAAATTAATTCTCAAGTACGCTGCCACGTATCCGATGACGTCGGTAGTGTGTATATGCGCGAGGTTCTCCTCACCTTCCTTCCTGGTACGCGCACACCACCTGCCCTGTATCTCTTTATGACGAGAGTGGCAGGAACGGCCGGAGGCTTCAAGCCGAGCTTGCAAGCCGGGAGTATAAGATAGACGCTGCCTTCCGTTCTTATATTTTGACGGACTTTCGGCTGCCCACGAGTAAAGGCAGACGAACGCTTGACCGTTGATACTCCTGTACAAATATCCCAGAAACGTCAGTAACTACCGCTTCTTTCTAACAGCGTAATCACGTCGCTCGCAGTACTCGTAATATTCATCTCTGAATTCGTGATACGTCCTGCGTTGACACGATAAGGTATCAAGCGGCCGCTGTTGACGCTATGTAACGAGGGTGAGACAGCAAAAATATCAATGTATTCCCTGCGCCCTCGGCGCGCCATCGCGCTATTTCGCGCATTTCAATTATCTCGTCCGACGGACGGCGGACCGTAACTCGGTCGGCGGGTCTGAAACGCGCGAAACTGACGTCGAAACTGACGTCGGAACAGCGACGCAACGGGTTAACTGCACAGACGAGGTAATTCCCACGACCGGCGCGGGTAGCGGCGCACGATAGGTTTCCGGGTCGTTTAAAAGTTCCGCCGTCGGTAATTTCGCCGCAAATCCAATATTACAAAGTGTACCGTGCAGAGAGGCTCGCGAATTCATCCAGCAACGATGATCGCCGCTTCGGCCGACGGGGGAAGCGCATAATTCCGTCGTGGAAGTCTCGAAGCCCTCTATTAAGAGGGCTAGGGGTGGAAAGGTGAAAAGGTGGGGGAGGGTGAAGATCGAAACGCTTTGAATCTTTAAATCGCTTCCGCGCCTTTTCGTCATCATCCTCGCAGAGGATTATTCGATTGCGACTTTATACCCAGAATCCGTCGCCAGGGTGTGCTCGGCCTTCCTCGAAATCGTAGGTCGCGGAAGGGGCGTATGATTATTCAAACGTTAGGGGATCATGAATTTCCTATTCGAGGGTGTGGCGCCACGGATTTGCACCCTAATTAAGTCGCGCGGATGCCACCCTCTTTAACGGGCTCCCGGAGTCGGGTAAGTGTCGCGACTCCTGGCTTCCCTCATCCTTCGGTGTCCCTTCCGACCCGGCGGCGAGGTCCCACGCGTGTTATGAGCGGGAATGGCGCGGCTTTCGACGGCGGAGGGTAAACTTTCCGGAATTATGTTGACTGCGCGGCGACGCGGAATGATTTTAATCTGCACTCGCCATTTCCGTAGTTGGCTCCCGCCGCCTGCGACATTGTGTCATATACTTTGACGCGGGTAGACGTTGAATAACCGTTGACTCTTCGACGCTGCCTCTCAGGAATTATCGTCGTGCGATAATGTTGTCTAATTTTCAACCCCGAGGTGTGCGCCCCCATCCTGTTATCGCTTATGATCTCAGCGTGGAGCGATTGTTATATGCGATAGCGCGAGTTACGTGGTTTTGGAATTGCTGTGCACGTGGGGTGCTGTTATCTTTTCGAATTGCAGCCGGGAATCGTGTAGCGCGATAAAATGCGACCTGCGATGTCGGCGGATGTATTGGAAAAGGTTCATATTTTGTGTGGCCTAAGCGACCCGCTCGTGTCTAACTGCACTTAGCTCGGGCAGCGTACTTTTGAGTCATGCCTTCCGTGTTGTACGCCGCTGCTCTGCCCCCGATTCCGCCGGAAGGCATACGAGAATTCCACGCTTTTGGGAAGTGCATTTTATCATATAGATTCATGAAGTAGGTGGTCTGGCGAAGTGATGCACAGGCTTCTCTTGCCTCGGTGGCCGTACGTTGCGACCAACTTCGGGGCATACGTCCGGTATAAACGCACGATATGTCTCCAGAGGTATCGCTTCGCTTTAACGAACTTCCCATTATACCCGAGTCGGCTTGTTAAAGGTGACGATAAAAATGATATACCGATTGTTCTCACGACCTCATTGTGCAACGATCGAGATAAATGTCGGTTTCCTGGGAAAAAAAGGTTGCTATTCCAGAAAGATTCTTTCTTTTTTTCGTAATATTCTTACACTGACGTAACGAGACGGACACGATTTTGTGTGGTAACGAGTTCGTGTAATGCCAGTTAGCGCGTCAGGATGGCCAAGCTCGAAAGTTGCGCGCGGTAATGTTCCGAGGAAACGTTCTTTGGAATTAAGCTCGTAGTTAGTTAACACACGGTGCGATTACAAATTCTCGGAACATAAATTCGTGGGACAAGCTTGTCGAGCAGCGGACTGTCGTTGACTTTTGAACCGTGTTCGCGCGAGTTTTTTTCGGCAAGCGACGTTGAACTCGTGACCATTCACCGTAACGCATTGCAATAAATTACAAAGTATTTCCTGTAGTGAGTATGTTTCGTTAACGAAGCATTTGAATATTCTGAAAATTATTCCGTTATTCGTTGCAGTACAGTACAGTACAGCTCGGACATCGCGATTTCGTGTAATTTATGCCATACTAGGCAGAAACTTCAAATTTGACAAACGTAGGATGGAGAGCATGATATATGAAAGACGTTGGACAGTCAGAGTCGACAGTGTGGAACATTCGGTGACCAGAATTTAATGTGTTAATAAACGACATGAGGAAACAGTGGGTCCCTTTGACCGGCGGGGACAATTCCATAAATTTCGCGAAACGAGTGTCCGTGGTTCCTGAAACCACGTATGCGCGACCATAATGGCCGATTTATACAAGGACAACTCGGCTGTCTGATAATTTACGGGACGGTAAGTATCTTCGCGTGAATTACGCAAAGGACAGCCAAACAAAGCACTTCGAAAGATAATTAACAATCCCGGCAGAGAACATAGGTTCCATTTCTATTTTCGCGACAACTGCCCACCTATACGTACACGTACACGTACACCCCCGTATACCGAATCCTTGAAATAACAACCGACCACCGGACGGTTTTATTGCTCCGCATTACAGCGCTCGTACATCTGCAAGAAATTTCGCCCCAAAGCCAAACTCAAATACCTTCGCACCCGACGAATATTATCTACCAAAAACACCCCCGCAATTTCCTAAACGCGCAATCGGTCCCGCCCAACTCCCGCCAAACCAAAATCCTGCAGTTAAACTCGAAGTTCGAACGGCGCTGCGACGAGGCTAATGAAATTTCCCAAACGCCCTCATAGGAGAATCCATAAAAGACCGAAACGAGACCAATCCATTCCCAGGGCCCCTCACCCCCCTTCGTCCGTCGTCGGTAGTTTACGCAGAGCACGTATGTCTTGTAAATTTTTCAAACATCGACGCGCCGCCGGCGCGGATCGACCGCTCGTTTATCAGCCCTTCCTACGACTAGGGCGAACGAATTCATTGTTCCCGCGAGCAGCCCAAAAAAAAAAAAAGTCATCCTTCCCGTTGAGGTATCGGGACCGATCGAGGCCCGAATCCAGACGTTCGAGGGACGTTTTCGGAAAACCGCGAAAATCGTCGGTCGGAGAAGATCGAGCGGCTTCTGGGCAGAGGATGGATTTCCCTGGACACGTAGCTTTGGTCAACGGGCAGTTCGGGGGGGTTGCGACCCTCTCCCCGCTGTTCGCCGCCAGGGCCGTCAGGGCTGCCAGGGCGATTTGTCCGTTGCCAGTTTTCTCCCGCACGAGAATCAGGATGGAATGAGAAACGGCGAGTTCGTCCACGTTTGCGGAGGGATGGGAAAAGTGCGGATGGCAGGGGTTGGCTGTTTAGGGGTGGGCGACGAATTTCGAATTCTTCCCCAGTCCCGGCTGTTTCGTCCTCTTAACCGGCGCGACGTGCCCTTATACGGGCGTTTACTCGAAAGGTAAACCCCTTTTCCGAACGTTCCTGGCCGGGACGCGCGAGAGGCCGACAACGTTGAATGGCGAAACGGTTAAAATCTTTATGTGAACGCGTGTTACGATTGAAGCGAAGTAAATGCGATGGCTGGCCGTTCGCAGATTTACGCTTCGAGTGCGGTAAACTTTACAATTTTACCGGTAGCTTACACCGATAGTTGCGAGGCTCCGACGTTGTTGGCTTTAAAAATATTTAATTAGTTGCACGAGCGGGTGTAAAAAGAGGGTGTGGCGTTAGACCGTCTGAGTGCTTGGAGTTACGGGACAGAAGTTGTATCAGTTTTCCCTCTGAGAATCAATTGGCTCACTCCTATCCGTCAGGTATTCGAACGTTGTTCCATCCTGGCAAAGTGCGACGAGTGGATGATATTCCCGGATAGGCAGACCGACAGCACGGGCGTCGTAAGCGAATACTTTACTTAGCTTGTTTTCGCCCTGTACAGTGACAGTTCTATAATGGTGGACTTTCGAATGTAATGCGAATGGAAGGGCGACGTAGGTGAACCGAGGAAAGGTACGTGCGCTGCGCAGAAATCGATCTATCTCCATCCGCGAGCGACGACCTCCGCTCTCCCTTCTTCTCAAAACTGCCCGAGACGACGTTGTTTGCCGTTTCGACGGAGCTAGACGCGAAAAAAACGCAATGCATCAGAATTACCCATCAAGGCCCCACCTTCCATTTTCCCTGGGAGCGATATGACGCGGCAGAGTCGTAACGGCGAAGCACAAATTCCGCTCATTCGAGCGCGGGTGTGCGTTTAGAATTTAAACGAGCGGAAATTGGCGGTAGATTTCCGAGTGTTTTATTACGGGCGAAATTTGTAGCTGGACGCGGATGAAAACTGGAGAAATGTGGGTCGATTCTACCCCTCTCGCGCCCTCCGTATCATCTGGCCGGGTCGTAAGGGAAGAATGCGCGTGGAGGGGGTGGATGTCGCAGGGGGATGAAAAAGTGGCGGGGTCGCCGCGGGAAATTCCTTGAAGAATCGCTCTCTCGTCGTCAAGTTCTCGCCCGACGACGTAGAGCCATCACCGTCGCTCGACATTTCGTTTTGCCCGCGAATTTGCCCGAATTTGCACGAATTTCGCGATCAACTTCGTACCAGCACCCAAACTCAGCCCGAATAGACCTTCGTATTTTCCTTAAACTTTCGGAATGGCTAACGGTACTGAATTTTACAACGACCTTTGACATCTCGTTAAACTTACCCCCACAGCGACTATCGGCGAGTGAAATGAAATTTCAGTCGGTCTCCCGTGCGCAACAAGCCAAAATTGCGTGGGTATCTATCTTTTGTTCAAGGTTGTACCGTTTATGGCGAAATTAAGTATACAGGGCTTTTGATTTTCACAGACACTTTGTTTCACTCAATGCGAGCAGCGAACGTCGTACCTCAGACTTTTCCTATCCCACAATCTCGCATCAGACCGGATCTAATTGATGAAACGCCGTCGTTAAGGTATTTATTTATCGTCGGTGCGTTAGTGGACAAGTTAAGCACCGGACAAATGGGGAGTACGGCAAATAGGGAGTAGGGTGGAGAAGCGATACGATAAATCGAAATGGCCCACCTCGCGCATCCTTATTTTTCCTCCAGCCGAGGAGGATCCTGCTGGAAGGGTTTATCGACGGCCCTTTTTTTGTTCCCCCTCACGACGATGTGCTCGAGAAAGCCGAAGCTCGGACATTTTCCGGGGCCCGGCTCGATTTACTGCCGGCCGACGGTCGACTAGAAAAATTTAGCAGCCTCTCAAGCCACCCTGATCGCATTTCCGATCCTCCGCGACTGTAATCTCTCCGCACCCCTTTCATGCAAATCGCGTTGGCGCCATTAATTTCAGCGCGTGATCGTCCAATTATGAACGGAACACCGAAGCATCGATTTTTGGTAGAACCGCGAAGAAGCGCTGAAAACCGTTGGGCCAATTATGGTCGGGCTACCCTGAAGGACGGATTAACTTTGTACAGGCGTTTTAATCAAGATACCGCTCATGAACTACCGACCGAAAAATGTTCTCCCTCGCCGAGGGGAAAGCGAGGTTTCTCAAATAGGATCTTACGAACTGGGATTAACGTTTACCGACAGTTTGAAGCTGTAATGCGACGGAAGAGTATTTTCTGCACGCCGTCAAAGTACCCGCGGGCCAAATGAAACACAGGTAGGGAGGAAAATGGGCCCCGGTAATTCCTTACGTTTGACGATTAATATTCCGGGAAGTCATCGCACGCATTTCGCCAGCGTATCACTCACTGGCAACGGAGAAAGATTTACTGCGCACATTTAGCTTCTCGCGCAAGATTTCATTTGGAAAGCCGCGCGCGTACGACGTAGCTTGGATTTACCTTCGTCAGCCAGGCCCGGTGACAAAGCGTTGTCGGTCCTCTCGGCGAAATTTCAGAACGTCTAAAAGGGCAGATTAAAGTTTTGCGAAAGACAAACACGGCGCAAGAACCGAACGAAATCCCGTTCCTCGTTTTATTAACTCCTGCGTCTCTGCTTCCATACTTCAAGCACATTGCTCATGGTTAGAAATTCTTATCCCTCCCAATTTGCGCGTCTCTAACTTTCAACTGTAATTCAGAACGTAATCTGAACATCGTCGGAAGGTACGGAATGCAAGTCTGACATGAGTGGCGACTGACATGAGTGGCGACTGACATCTTCAGCCGACGTATGGCAGATGAAATATATCTTTCAGTATAATACATTCAGATACAACGTCCAAATTTTTGCCAAAGTAGCAGCGTATACAGGGAATTCTAAGCGCGTCCTTATTCGAACGGAGGGTACCTTGGGCTGAAAGTTCGTGTACACGTATACTGCGCGAAGGGCGCCCTTAGATTCATGTACATAAGATTTCCGAGATAATTTAGGAGGCCTCTGCTATTTAAGCCTCCGCCCTTAGCCAGGGCTTTCTCGGTCCAAAGGTGTCTGTGCGGTCTAGTTGCCGGGTCGAGACGTTAACGGGAGTTGGTAATCGTTACTATGCCAACTTCATCAATTTCCTGGCAGCCCGGGAAATTCTACGTTGGCCGAGAGGCTATGGAACTACTACTGCCTCCGCCTGCCTCTTTGCAGGCAGTTAACGTCGGGGGCGACCCGAAAATGGCGGCCCTTTTCGAAGGGGAGAATTACCGCGAACTATAACCGAACGGGGCCGGTTTCAAATGGTCCTGGCTTGATTGAACCTTGCCCGTCGTCGCTCGAAGCCCTTCAACTGCCTTTAAAACCATGTTCAGAAACGTTGCTTGTCTCACTTTTATACTTTTTTCCGCTCGCATAACGATCGATTCAGTCGAGTCGGTGAAATTTAATCGATTTAAATAAAACGAGACATTTCAAAAAACATTCCCCGCTTCTTCGCAAGTCTGAAGATGTTTTAGGATATTTTGAGCAGACTTACGCGAACGAAGCGACAAACACGCGATAATTGGAGGATGGAATATGTGAAATGGTTCGCTGGGATCTTTGTCAGTCGAATATAGCTGATACGGTATCAACATGTTAATGATGCTGTTCGACATGCGAGTAAGTGAATATCGCGAGAGGTGATTGATTTATTGATACTCCATTGGCTCATTCATTATTACATCGTGACGGTATCTGAAGGCCGGCGTCGATATATCGGATGAGTAATTCGACGTAGCGCGGGCAAATGTATCGGTTGTTAATTGCGATGATCGAATTTTGACCATAATAAACGATAAGCGCGACGCGTTACGAAGTCTCGCATTACCAGTCGCTATCCCAACGAACTATGTATCACCGGCAGTCTAATTTCATTGTGTTTACTCGAAATGATCGATGTGCATAACAAGCCGAAGATTACCTCGCTGGATGCCGTCAGGTCGTATATCGATTATTCGGCTATAAGGTCAGAACGATCTATTCCTACCATCGACGTATCCTCCCTTATCTTTCGCAAGAGAAGCTCAGATACCTTCGAAAATCACGTGAACACCGCAACATCCATGCTGCATCGAGGACGTGAACTTATCCTCCGGCAGAATCAGACTACAAAGTACGGAAGCGTAGGTCGAAAGGAAGCAGCATTCCGCGATTATACCCTGTCGTTCGAGATCATCCGATCTTCCGGCGGATCAAGTCTCGCCGGACAGCGGCATTGTCCGACCGAGCTAGACTGTGGGCTCGCATTTGCAGCGGATGTATAGAACGCCGGCAAGAGGCTTTCGTGCATCCGTCGAAAACGGGGAAATAAGTGTGGGGGGCAGGCGCCCGCTTTTCCCTCCATTCTCCCAGCATTTTGCCCTGCCGAGCGAGTGGCAACGTTCGATTGAAATCGACTCAGAGTCTCACTCCGCTGAAAATTCTGCGACGGTAAAGAGACGGAACGGGGAGTCTGGGGGGGAGGACGGGGGTGGATAAAACCAGGATGGTCCGCGCGAAGGTGGGAGAGGGGAAGGAAGCGGAGAGAGTGAGAGTAGGGGGGACGGGGGGAACCGGAATGCGTCTCGAGTTACGTAGATTCAACCATCTGATTTCCAGTCCCTTCCGTTTTTCCGACGTACGGGGATCCGCGCGGGGCGCGCCGGACGGGGTTGGGGAGGGAAAGCGGAAATCCTTCTTTTAGCTCCGTAGACCAACGGTGAAGAATGGCACCGAGCTTTAGAGCTTAGAGCCCGGCGTTCCTTTGGACGCTACCCGTACCTTTACGGAAGCTTCTTCGCGAATACTTTTAGGTGCCCCCGAACGCGAGCGTGTCGTGAAGGCATGCATGCAAAGGGGAGACAGTGGATGTCTAGGAGGGGGAGATGGAAGGTAGAAGGAGAGAGGGAGGGAAAGAGAGAAGGAAAGGAAGCCGGATAGCAGGTATTACGGACGATATGAAACGCGAGGGAAGAAGGAACTCCGATATGAAAGTCTAAGTACGTTGTCACTCGGCTTTAATAAGACACCGCCGCGATTTACGTACGGATTTTTAGACGTGTTCCGAGATGAATCCTCGATCGCGTCCGCATCGATCACCGACTTTAATCTGGAACATCCCCTTCGACAATTTCGACGCAGAGTTATTTTCACCCTCTACCCGGCGCGTCGGTTCAAACAAATCGTAACTCGGTGGAATGAAACGGCCCGCAAAGGACGTCGTAGCTTCCGACGTTACCGAATTTTCTCCTACGCTCGTCGTGTTTAAGGACACTTTAGCCTTGCGTACACCTTCGGCCCATTATCCTGGCCCGTTTTATAGCGCGGCGCGAAGCCCTTATCGTCGACATCGCGTTGACCTTATTTCCCGGGGAAATACGCAAGGCGTATGTACCCAGTGACGAGGAAATGAACGTACATTTTCTGCGCGACGTGGCTTCTTAACGGGAATGTCAGACGGATCCTCGCATGTCAGGCATTGATCGAGGCTAAATAGTTCGCGACTGTCGCTGCCCGTTGGAAGTTGTAGCCCGAGACCCGCCGAATCGTCGAATGACTTTACGAGCCGGTAGGAACACTCGGTTAGCCCGCCGGTTAGACCATAATTTGCTGCCCGCTTTCGTTGCCACCGTGTGCCCCCACGGTACGTTCCGCAGGATTAAGAGGAGGACAGGTCGGACGAGGCCGGTCGTTATGCGCCAGCAGCGGAAAAAAGTGACGTCGACGAAACGAGAACGCGAACGTCTTATTGTTAAAGGAACGACACGTTGACGTTGAAGGAAATGAAACGGGAGGATGCCGGGGTCATAAAGCGGTGGTAACCGTTCTCATGGCTCTACCATCGTCGCTACTTTGTAAAATATCGTCCGTCTGTGCTTCGCGGAACGGAAGGGGAGGAGGGTTAAGTCGTAAGAGGCATTTTCGTCGGAAAAAATGGCGAGGAAAGTTCTCCCTCCCAGCCAACAATATTCTCCCTCCCCCAACAATATTCTCCCCCGAAGAAGTTACGATATGGATTTATTGCTTAACAGTCGGCAGGAAAGGAGGTCGAGTGGGTACCGCGTGCGCCCGACTGTCCACGATACCCCTTAAAGAGCATCGATTTATATTCCCGGCCGTAACGCGTTCCGGCACCTAACCCAGGTCGTCCGGGCGATATCGCGATCCTTCCCGAAATGCCTCCCGGCGACTCCTGCGGGTCCCGGCATACATATTTAACGGTGCCTCGTAAACGCACGCATTTTCGTATCCAAACAAGCTTCAGTCGGCCACGCGTCGCACTGGGAAATCAATTTTACGGCCGACCGACGTACACTTTTTCCATTATACTTTTCCTACCGCTCTTTACCTTCCCCCCCCCCCCCCCCCCCATCCTCTCTTGCCCACTTCTTTCTACGTGGCGCAATTCGCCATCCTGTCGAGGCGCGCGGGAATTCTGCCGATATCGTTCCCCAAAGGGCCGTCGGAAATTTATCACTCGCGATCGAACAAAGGGACGCGCTCGTACCGTTAATGAGGGCCCATTTATCGGCAGGGCGAGTCTAATGAACTCTCCCTGCCTCGCGGAAATATGTCGATTCCTCCCCTGGCAGTGTTGATCATCGGCGGCGCTGCTTTTACGGAGAGATATTCGACGTTGACCGATATCCGTTCGACGTTGTTACGTTTTCTTGCGAAATCGAGCGCTGTTCGAACGGCACGGGGCAAAAATTGGAGTCGGAGACTGCGAGGAACGGCTGGATGTGCGCGATCATTTTTAATGACCTCTCATTAACGTCGCGACTGCGGTGCCTGGGGACAGACGATATTGCGCCGCTCGTAAAATTAGCCGCGATATCGCGGACTCGCAGGGACCGAGTGGCGCCTTTTTGGTCCTCGCAAAAACACGAACCGCAGTTTTGCAGCTACGTAGCCGGGAACCGATCGACAGCGATCCACGAGCAGGTGCGAACATTGAATATCGTCGATCTCGAGCAGAATTTTTACTGCCTGCTGGGACGAGTTCCGCGATACGGGGAAGCGAAATATGAGAAAAAATCACGAAGACCAGGGATATCGAGTGATGTTCGCGGAGTACGGGCAGAAATGACAAGTCGCGCGCCGATCGTCGGCGCGTAAAATCCGCCAGCGTGGAGAGAGTAAAGAAGGGAGAGCGCGTAACGAAGTCGGAGGAGAAAAATATGGCAAAGAACGGGCGTAAGGAGAAAGATGAGGAGGAGAGGTAGCAGGGGGAGAGGCGCAGTAAAGGTTGCCGGCCGATGCGGCGCGCAAAAGGTGCCGGTTTCCGGCGTGTAAACAGAGGAGCTTAGCGATAGTTTGAGGCGAAACTAACCGCTATAAAACTGGCAGCACGAACGCTCGCCGGCCGAAGTCTCGGCGGTGGTGGCCGAGCGAAGCACGGCGGTAAAAGGAGTAGGAGGGTGAAAAATCGAGAGGGAAGAAGTGAATTCTTCGGTATCTATAAAACCGATCCGTAATGGCGGCGAGTGTTGAGACCGTGCCGGGGTGGGCTAGTTGCGATGCCAAACAGCGACGTCAATAAAACGGCGCGCCCGATTGCCTTCCTCGCGGCCGGCGCGCGGACGCGGACGTGCTGGAAGTCGTGGAAGTCGGGATCCTCGGCAGAAGCCTCGACTTTACGACGGCACGAATATCAATTTTCCCCTACCGGATCCCGGACGGAGTCCGATCGTTTAGCCGTTCATTTTGCCCGGCTTCTTGCCCTCCTTTTTTGCCGCCCCGACCGCCGATCGCGCCCGCTTCCGCGTCCGTCGACCGAATTTCCGCCCGGCAGCGAACGATCGGCGGCCACTTTTTAACTGCTTCGACGGAGACCCCGCTGCTTTTTATATCCGACGCTCGTTTCGCGTCGCCGGCGTCTTCGGTGGACGCGCGCAGTTTTATTAATAATCGGAAGTGGGTTGTTTTGGGTCAATAATTCGTCCGCGGCTATGGGCGCCGCCACGCTGCACTCGTTCAATAATCGGAGGCCAGTAAAAATTTTACGCCCTCGTCGCGCTGCAGGATGCTCGCTGTGCGCCGGGAATTCGCGGCCGAGGGAATGAGAATGGATCAGCTGCCGTTTCGAGAGTGCTTCGTCTTTTGCGAGCGGTGCATCGCTACGTCTTAATCTCATTCAATTCCCGGCGAAGATCTCCTTCCGGACTGATTCGTCCTCGGTCATCCACCTTCGCAGTTCGGTCACAGCGCTCTCTAATAACAGTTTTCTCTTCCTGCTATCCAGCCGCGCTTCCGTCTTCCGTATTGTCTTTAAGGATTCCGACCTCTCGCTCTGTTACGAAGCAACCTTTCTGACGTAATAATTTCTGCTGATCCCACCCGGAACATCTCGGAAGTCTGTCGAGTAAACGAATGACAATTAGCCGGACTGGCGTGAACTTTCGATATTCCGAACGTACACACCGAGACGGAATGTCGCAGTAGCCGCGGCGGTAACGTTTAAGAGAATACGTTCTCGAGGGCAGTCGTCCGCAAGAAGGTACCGGGTCTCCGCGAGAGACAGTGGGACAAGTTTTACGACGCAATGTTTCGAAATCTCGAAAAACGGTACTGCTTTCCTATCCGTGCGCCGCGATTTTTCTTCCGGCCCTTCTTCCTCCGGCTCCTGCTCCGTTGAACCGAATCGTTAAAGCGACACAGGAGGATTCTCTCGAGCCACCTCACTTCCTCACTCCCTTCCCCTCTCCTCTCCACCCTTTTCACCCTCCGTCTCTGTCCGAGACTGCCCCTGGGCCGTTGATATCGTAGCCCGTGATTCAAGCTTGCTCCCCGCTCGCACGACGTTCGACTCGTATGATATCGGACTGGCTTCTACAAACGACTGCCGCGCGAGTCGACAATCTCTTCCCTCACGGCAACGACCTTCCCTTCGCTTTATAATATACGCTGGACAGCGTCGAAGCTTCGGCAGAGGTCGTAATAAAAGCCAGACCAACGTGCGCGGATTGGCGCACGGCGGCTGTTTTCGCAAGGTAGAATTCGATTTTAAATCTGCTTCGGCGTATCGAGGAATTTAAATGTTGGATTTCTGTTGAAGTAACGGTTCGGATAAGTAAGCGAGATTATGGAAGTGGACGGAATTTCAATGGGTTCGCATTGGCATTTCGAGCGTTGAATGTGCAGGTCGGCGCGTTGTAAGTTTGCGTGGAAGGAAATCGGGGATAAGAGTATAAATTTCAGTGTAACTCTACTAGCTGGGCGACTAAGCTTTCCTCCGGTTCGTCGAATCAATCAAGCTGAGTTAATTAGCGAAACTTTGCGGTCGTCCGTGAAGACGGAAGATTTATCGGCGGGCATCCGTAACCGAAGCTTATTCAATTTATTTGGAATTTCAACTTCTTGTCGCGTCGATTCTGTCTATCGTTCCTATTGACGATTAATGTCAGCTCGACTCTCAGGCTACCTATCATATTCCGCTCTCCGCCATTTTCCCTCCTCCTTGTTTCCGTCACTTGACGTAAACGACAAGCGCATGGAATCCTTTCAGCAGAAGTATTTCAGCCAATCCGGGAATTTTAAATTAGCTTCGACTCGGTATATTCTGACAGTTCTCCGTCTCAGTGTACTGCAGACAATTTTCAACCAACAACGCTATTGGCTAAATGTATGGAAATGTTATGTTTCAAATTTCTTCGCACAAAATTATCCAACGTTCCGTTCTCATGGCTGCGAGTTTCGTTCGATTGAACGAATTACAGCAACATTGGCAGCACAGTTATTCGTTGCTAACTTCAGACTTGACCGAAATCGCGGAAATTTATCTCTTACACCCGCAGTGCGCTCGGTAGAAATGAAAATCCAGCCGAAGATCCGTTGAAATGCGAATTTAATCTATCGGAAAAGTTTCGATTCTGGGTAGACTTCAATCTTAACATTTCGACGTTTTCCGTCGCTCAGTTTCACCATGGAGGATTTCTCAAGTTTTCGCGACTTTACTTCAAAGACACATCAACAAGTCAATATTAATTGCGTTCAAATTGAACAACCACCGTCCCCACTCTAACTCTCGATCACCCTCTCCTAACTGATCCTTTGAGAGCGAACGATTTTCCCGATATATAACGCTAGGCACGCCTTTGCATGTGATAGAGCCGCTCTCTTCTATATCGGCTAATATTCTTCAGCCTCCCCATGAATGGGAGAATTGAATAGAGACGACTCCCTTAACGTGCACGCCAATTGGATCGGCGGGCCGGATTAAAATTCCTCATCGTTTCGGATCAATGGCGAACAGTGGGTAGCCCCACTTCGATCTCGGATTAAATTTAGCCGTCGCCCGGGATAGGAAGAGAGCGAACCGCTTTCTCGGGCATCGAGACGACGACGACGTTTCGAGACTCCAGCTTTCCCTCCTTCGATCTCGCCCGGTTCGCTCTCGTGAGCCCACGATCGAGCCCGCGAAAGTCAATTAGCCGAGTCTGTATCTCGAATCGAAGAGGGTGAGCCCCGCGACGCGGAAAGAAGGATGTCTTGAAAGACAGAATTAGCCCGTCGAGAAAACCGAGATCGTGATCCTCTCCGAACGAATCAGCTTCGACGATCCCGTGCTTAATATTCGATCCTGTTCAATTACCCCGATCGGTTACAGCGTGGAAATCTACGTCCTCCGTCCACCTTCTTCATTGATTTCGAATCTGTCCGTCCGTGTAAGAAAATTCATTCGTCTTCGGTCGTAACTTTTTACGCTCTCGAATCCTCACACTCCGAGCATCTTTCAACGTTGACCGTTAGCGAATAGGAACATCGAGTAACGAGGCTGACCCGCGAACGGAAAGAAACGTTGCGGACGGTCTCGCCATTATCAGTCTCGCGCCAGATGTACTTAATTACTGTCGTTTACGGCGAATCCCATTATGGCCCTCGGGCTCAATGTCTCATTAGCGACGTTTCTCTCCGTCGCGCTCCGAAAGAAGTGTCGTTTCATAAGCGATTTCTCCAAATCGCGGCTTGTTTCTTCCGGAATGTAAATACTGCGCGCCCCGAACGGTCGTTCGAGGAAATTCGCTTAGCTTAAATGTGCGTCTTGAGCGTCGAGCGACGCATAGAACCATACGGGTTGAGCGACTCACGGATTTAATGCATCCCGGCCGAGACGTAAGATGTGCCAGAAGAATTTCATTCGTTTGCAGAGTATGCAGCTCTCCTATTCTAGTTCCCTTTTGGCGGCCTCCGGATTAGGACATCCCGTCGTCGCACTCTAAACTGGGAAAAACGACGCTCTTTTCCCTCCGGGATGTTTCGTAAGCCGACAATTATCGCGGCCGTTAAGGCAATTCGCTCGCGCGTCCGATTAAACGAAAGAAGGCCTGCCGGTGCAAAAAAAAAACCGAAAGGGCGGAGTACAGACCGGCGACCAGTCTGCAGAACGTTTACTTTTCTCGATTATCTTCTTTCACCCTCTTACACTTTACCGGAATTGCACTCTGCTCCCATTCAGTTCGTGATCTTTTGTGCCCTTAAACTGATTGAAATTCGGAATGAGTCATTTGATAGCTTGCAGAACAAGAAGCATTTGTGTGAATTTTCAACTTTGAATGTTGACCGTGGGGAGTGGGAAAGGATAAAATGTAATATGTAACATGTCATTGGACGGCCAATGGAGGGTACTTTGCCATCATTTGAGCCAATCTAAACATGATTACACCTCGAAATTAATAGAAAGAGTTAAGTCTCTTGCTATATTTCATTGCTCCACATTTTCGCTTCTAGCGGAAGCACAAAGTTCGGAAAAAGCGCATTTTGCAGAGCTAAGTATCCCCCGTCGAATGGTATAGAGCAGTCAGCGGTCGATCTGCCTGACAGAATCCCGTTCCCAGGCACGATCCGAAGCCGCTGACGCGTGGAATCAGGCGGGGTCGCCGAAAACTTTCGGATTCCGGGAACTTTCGTCCATCCGGCTCCTCGTCGCGATGCTTTTTCGCGTGAAAATTCAGGAAATTCTTCGGCCATTTCATCGCGATTCGTGCGCTCGAAGAATTCGCTTCAAGACGTCTGGGAAGACTCTCGAGTGGGGGGGGGGGGGGGGGGGAGGCGTCGTTGTCGTCGAAAGTCATCATCCCGATAGAATCCGAACTTTGCCATCAGGCTAAACTCGCGAGGCAAGAAATCAACGCTCGCCGCTCGGCAAGAGAATTCTTTCCCAGTTCACCCGAGATCCCTCTTACCAGCCGTCTTCCTGGCCGTTTAGCTAAATGACAGTCTACAATCGTGTACCCCGTCCATTCGTCTCCTTGCCAGACAAAACCTTTGATTCCATGGCTATCTCGCGAACGTGTAACGTCTCATAAACGTCGTGCAACGTACGCCACTTCTGCGACTCTGTCCTAACGATCGCCGGTAAGACCGATCCTACCATCGTCTATTCACATCCGTCGCGAGACATCTCCGAACGTTCGCAATCACGTTACCATCGGCAATCATCATCATCCATCCGTCCATTCATCCATCCATCCATTCGTCCGCCCGAGCGCCACTTAAGACGTCACCTTCCACCGCGGAGTACAATTTATCCGCCGGTACGTTCGACCGCCCGATTTCATCGTGGCTAAGCTGTACAGCCTCTCGGAAGGTCCTCTTCCCGATCTCATTAGTCGCGGTGCACCGGCTTCCTCGACACGAAATAACCGTGTATCCACCTTGTAATTGCCGACGCGCGTTCTTGCGGCATGGGAAGAAAATCGTTCCGCCGATGGCGAGCGTACGTCTATTCGCCGAGTCGAGAAATCAGTGGCGGAGAGGAAAGAATGCGATGGCTGGGAAAAGAGAGGATTCGTCCTGACGCGAACGGAGGAGACGACCCCCGGTAGACGTACGCACGGATAAGCGAACGGATGGACGAGGATTCGAAGGAGACTATCCGGAAAGCGTATGCGAGAGTTTTGCGCCCCTGGCGGGGTTGAAAGGCTGGATCTTGTTGCGAGGCGGGCTCGAAGGGCGGAACTTTCAGTTTTTGCGCCCGACGACATTAATGGAGGACGCGGCGTGACTTCTCTCGCTCGACCGGAAATTCCATTTCTACCTTCTCGAGTTTCCCGCGTACCTCCGCACGGCGGGACTTCGTTACGAAGGCAATGGCGGCGACCGCGAACGCGTGTGTCCATTTGCGGGTTCATTGGCTGAGTGCGCCTTGAATTGCCTTCGTGCCGGAGGTATCCACCTTCCCTATGCCACCTTCTCCGCTCTCCTCTCTTAAGCGTTGACGTACTTCCGCCACCCGCCGAGGAAGTAGTCAGCCGACTTTTCGAACTCGGTACTTTAAGCGTGTTTGTTGCGCTTTATGCGCTTCTTATGCAACTCGTTGCGAGTTTGCGTAACAATCGTATCTTCTTCGTTCTATTTTATCATATAAATTACGGAACCGAACGAATGATCCTTTTCTGGGCATTGGCGGGTGGTCTACTTAATTTTGAGAAAATACGAGGTATTCCGTAATTTCCGAATAATATGTTAAAACTCGCACTTTGCCGAAGGGGGTGGACGAGTAGCGGCATTAAAATGCTAGCGGCGGAAACGGGGCGTAAATAATCGCGGAAGTACGTTTCACGGCCCCGTCGTCACGTTTCGCCCGTGCTCATTTGTATTTTTCGCGGAGGAAAAAAATTAATCTCGGCATGGCCGTGTCGTCGTTTGTACAGAGAGAGAGAGAGAGCCGGGCGAGCTCGGCCGAAAAATTTATCTGCGTAACATGAGCATATTCGTTGGTTCATACAGCCCCGCGGGTCAGGCAAACTTCGATAATTACTGATCAGCGCTGGCCAGTATCACCACCTCCATTAATGTAGAGAACGAAAAAAAATATAGCGTTCCATCCGTATAAATTTTGCGAATTTTTTTCACTGAAAAGAGAACACTACAAGCCAGACACGAAAGTGGCATAGATCTATCTTATCGAAAATTCTAACAACGTAACGACACGGCGAGTGGCAGTCGCTTTCGCTGCCATCTGTGCACCGTTTCCCAGAAGGTAAATTAGTGGAACAGAAATAAAAAAGAGTACATTGTTTACGCTCTTTCGTCACTATCGACACGCTCGCTTTTCCTCGACTACCTCCGTACTTTCCGTTCGCGTGACAACGTACCGCCGGGGTCGTTCAGCGACCGTACGTCCACCGTCCGTATGTTTGTGTACACTCCGTCCCTTTTATGAAACAGCGGCCGCCATTCTCTCTGCGAATCTATACGCGGAGCCGCGAAAAAATGAGACAATACAAACTTCATCCTCCCGCTATCCGTCACTGCCGCGACGCGCTGCCAAGCGAACACAATTATTTTCTCAGCCGGATCCATACTTTCATTAAACTCCGGCATTTCAAATGTCATCGTCCGCCTGGCTCCCATTTTTGCATTCGCCAACCCGGAACTTGGCTCAAAATGTTTCCTCCCATGATCACCGGACACGGAAGTTAAACGTCGCTGCTCGCATACTCGCACGTCAGACACGTCCGCTTCACGTTGATGCGCTAAATTCCGCGTAAAACGTCCACTCGTCAAGGGTTAGGTTTACGAGAGCCCCGACAACTTCTTCTTAACGGCAAATATCACGCTCGGGCGCGCGCGCGCGCTCCCACGCCGTTACAACTTTCGTATTAGCCCTGGCGAAAAATGAGCCTGGCATCCGCGCCACGCTCGCTCGCCGGCTGAATAGTTTTGCAAAAAGGCCCCGCCTTAAGTGACACGCGGACGTCGAGAGGTCGAGTGTTACGGCCGAATGGCGTATTACACTTTAAAAGAGTATTATAAATGAACGTAGTTTTGACCGCATTACGGGTACGAAGGACTTCGCGAACAAGTTTAATCTGCTTTACCTACTTTCGCCTATGGCGCGCAGGCCGGGAGAAGGACTATATGCGCGAGCGCGCAATCTTCCCGGAACGGCGTAACATTTTAAAGACTTTGGCCGTGCGCGCGCGCGCGCACGGGAGCTAACTATTTGTTCAACCTCCCGTGAGAGCCGTCGGAGGAAAAAGTGTCCTCGTAAATTGAGCCGCTACGTGTACTTACGCGCGTCCGTTTCAGCGCGGAAAATACTGGACTTCCTCCACCTACCCCCTCTCCCCCACTTCTCATCCCTCTCTTACCCCGATTGCCGGTAATAGTGATGATAGCATTTGCAACGCTAATAAGCTGACCGCACGATAGACTCACGAAGCTGACCGACGTCACCCCTTTTTTCGCCTCCATTTTTATCGGAACGAACTGGTAAAGCACTGATACAACGTACTTAGATCGGGGCATTACACTGTCTTTGCCGTCCTTCGTAATTACAGTACTTTTGATGCCCGAGTATAGAGAGCGTAGACGAGCGTAATATCTTCGTCTATAACTGTTCTCCCGGAATGACGATAACAAAGGTTAATGCGATCCGTCGCGGTATCGAGTGTCCACGATAGCGCAGTGTGTCAGGGTCGGGAAAGGAATTCGATTAGCTGGTCGCTTCTCGAAATTTGGCCCGGTCGCGTTGGGTGGGAAAATTCGCGCGATCGCGATATCGCTTATCGATCGGGGCCAGCCACCTAGCCGCACTCGACTTACTCGGCTTACCTGGAAGCCGGGGAGTCGCTTTCAGGGAGGACGCCGGCTGGACGTCGGCGTCGGGACGCATTTACGTATCAACAATCCGGGCGCGTATCGATTCTCCATAAGGACTTCTATGAAGCGGGCCCGTGCAGGCTTCCCTGGAAACGGCAGGCCACGTGGCCTCGCGGAATCGATTGCTTTATTGCCGACTTCGCAGTCGGCTACGAATTTATCGCGCGGCCACCTCGCGAAACGTCATATATCGAATTCCGTGAAAGCGATTAGGCGACCTGCCGCGGGATCGTACAGTCGGCGCGAAAATGTTCGCCACGAATCTCGCCTCGAAACGCGCCGCAAGGTAGAAAGAAAATCCAGAAAATCGCTCTCAGGTGCATAGAACAACTGTGACTTTATCTTTCTCAAGCTCTAAGCAGCTCAAACTTTATCTGTCGGGCAATTCGTCATCGTACCTTTCAATTCGATCTCTCGACAAACGATTCCCGGGGTCAAAATTCAAAAATTGCCTAAAGGCATCGACGTTCATCCTCCCGAAAATATCCAGCGTATTTCGGCGAACAATGGCCATTTTTTCGTTACTGGGAATTCATTTTAACCGCCGATAACTCATATACGCCCGTCGACCTATATCTGTATATATAACTGCCCGTCCGTGGAAGTTGGCGTGTCGGCTGAAAATACTCGAAGCTCAATTAATATCCGCGCGTTCGCGTGTGACGTCCGTGGGCGCGCGCGAAGCCGATTAAGCATCGGCCTTTTTCTCGCCCGTGGCTTTTGTCGTGCGAAATTTCGGCTGGCTCTCGGAAGGGTAAGGAAGTTGGGCGTGGTCGAGTGGCCGCGAAATTTTACGTCCGAGCTTTCGGAGGGTCCGTGGCTTGCCGGGAACGGACTCTATGAAATTAGTAACGTCGGTGGGGGCGCGTGCGGACACGTGTTCGCCTAATCCCGGCTGATTTATGGCGTGGGAGGGGAGAGCGATTAAATCAGGCCAGCGGGAAGGCCCCAGTTACGCAAGAACCTACTCCCCATTTGCATTAACCCTTTGACTGGGAAGAAGCACGATCGCAAGGGGCCTCCTAATGCCGATGGAAAATTCATGACGAATGCGCCGAGCTGCGAGTCTAACGCGATGTAAGCGTTCCGGTGCGTTCAACGTCCTGCTTCCCATTCAGACCTATAGCTGCCGCTCACTTTGAAGTCACATACCTGAGGGTAACGAATCTCTTTTGCGAAAACCTCCACCGCTAAAAATTCGAGATGCAACGAGCCTCAGTGTCAAAGTTGTATCTCGGCACGCAGTTCGGTAACTTTGAACGGGAAATATGAGGACTCTAAAAAGCTGATTAAGTTGGCCATGGGCCATTGGTTGATAAGTATTGGCACTGAGAAGTCGATCAATAGACTTCCGGCAATTGAAGTATTAACGGGCCGATGCTAAATGTACGCGGAAAGTGTTACAAACGATAAATAGACAGGTATTTTTATCGTTCGCTTTGCAGTACGTCCATTTATTTTTTAGCAAGCCGATGAAAGATTAAAGAAAAGTACCAGGATGACCTCTGTTCTGATTCCACTTGTACGTTAAAATAAATCTCGTAAACAACTTGCTTCTTTTGTTAATATAACTCGTGCATGTTTCAAAACTAACGCATCATATGCAGAAGCAAGGTAGCATTCTTTTCCGAGTAAACCCATTTTATCGATTTGACGCCAAACAGACTAGCTCGGGGTCGGGTCAAATTTTCCAGCGAACGGAATAAATTAAGTTTTCCCTGCTTCGTTCATTCGTCCATCGGCTGTCTTCCTTCGGCTGAGCAGCGTCGCTGCGAGAACGAAGCGAGCTTCCGGCCGCGAAAATTTCATTCGCCTCTCCCGCCTCAATCGATTAAGACTTGCTCCCGGCAGCATCGAGTTCGCCTCGCGTGTAATTCACTTTCGATTCGCCTGCCGTGCGCGGCCTGTCGCGCACGAACATGTGCGGTTTTCAAGGTCCCCTTACCTTCGTCTTCATCGATTTCTTCCTCGCGTCGGGTGGCCGAAGAATAAAGAGAAGGAGCGCTAATACTCTCTTGCCTCAATAATGCACAATTGATTCGTGCGAGGAATTTTTCCCGGAAGCCGAGCGTTTCCATCTTTCGGCCGCCTACCCTCGTAAAGTTGCAAGATAAATGCCGAGAGGTACAGGACGCTTTAAAAGTATGCCTCGCGAAAGGTATGGCGGATCGCTAGAAAGCGAAATGTTCGAAAAATGTTAACCGTCGCGTTCTGCTTACGCGAAGAGCCGAGGCGAAATACCGGGTAACGTTTTAACAGTCCTCTCGCGATACGCAGTCGGAACGATTGAAACTCGCTTTCTAACGATCGAAATCTCTTAACTTGCGTAGCGGAAATGTCGGGCATTGCGTTTTATAGGCGAGCGTGTAAACAATACCGGGAAAAAAAGCGGAGCGCGGAGACCTCGCCGGTAAATCATTCCGAGAAACTTCGATGTTACAATGTTGAGCGCGGAAAGTGTCGGCTGCGACTGTGACTGACAGTTTTCACTCAAGTACAGACGTCTTTGTCCCCGCTTTCTCTCGTCAACCTGTCCTACAGCGCGTGCTCGCGCGCGCGCGCCCGCGCTACCTGCAGATACGGGATGTCTGTGTTTTAGAGTCTATAGAATGTAGAGTTCGTTCCAAGCCGAGTCTATACGTTACGTCTAGGCTATATACCTCTACCGGAGTCCGCGACGTAAACTGACGTAATATAAAATCTGCATGTTATAAAAGTCTGCGCTTTATGCAGACCATGGGATATCGTCGTCTGCCGCTCGCGCTCTTCTCACGTACATGCATACGTGTATTTTCGAACGTCAGCGTGTACTTCCTACGCGTGCTACCTGTGCACGAGGCAAAATACGCGACGTATGAATATATCAAGCTTCGCGCAACGCTCCCACCCTCTACACACCCCTATTTATCTACAACATTTTCCCTCGCTTAACTTCCACGAATTAGAAAGAATACAGAAGCTTTACCGCGAATCCATCGATTATGCCAGTTCCGTGAATGAGATCATTGTTCATTGATCAAGTGCATTGAACTCGTCGCGACGGCCGACACTGACCTACCCCAAGCGTCGGGGTATAAACAGTCGGTGACAGGGCATGTTCCGCATGTCGTGCTGTAGAGGAAACATCGCGCGTGGGGTGTAAAACAGTTTCGTATTCTCATGAGCAGACCTACCCTCTCTTCGCACGAAAAGGCATTTTTTCCCCCCTCCTCTCTTCTTCCTCACTCAATTTTGACCGTTGCGTCTTTAGAGGCCTCGGTCGCGAGGGTGCACTAAAACTGGATCCGGCTAATTCGAGCAATTCCGAGTTAGACGTTACGTATCGTTACGCTCGGATCGCGTTCATTTTCCACGGTGGTGCGTCGGGACGCGAACAGAGGCCGGGCGATAAAACATCCCCTTGCTTCTTCTTGCTGCTACGGGCCGCGGAAGGGGGGTAAGGAGACGAAACGAGAAGAAAAACGGAAGGCGGTCGGCTAAGGAGACAAATAGCGCGATGCACGTAGAAGTCGGACTAGGATGAAAGGGGGTGGAAGGTCATGGAGGGCAGGGGGAGGAATGATGGCGAACGGGAGACGAAGAAACGTGTACGGAAGTCGTAAAAGCATTGTCCCCCGGACGTGAGTTGATACAAATTTTATGCCGCGCAAAGTGCCCCTCATCCACTTCGCCGAAAGTTTCCCCTCGCGCCGTAATTATAAGGTTATTTACCTTTTCCCCGGAAAAGCTGCCGCGGATTTAACCGTCCCGCGAGGCGAAACTTCGAGCATTATATAAAAAAGAAACGGAAGAAAAAAAAAGGGGGAGAAAGGGTGGGTCGCGGAGAGGGTGGAAAAGAGACAGGGGAGGGTTAGATGAACGGTCGAGGGTGGAGACGAAGACAGGGATGCGGATAGATAGGATTGAGAGTGTGAGAGAGAGAGAGAGAGAGAAAGAGAGAGTCTGGCATTACGTGTGTCTAGTTTACGACCGGGATTCGGAGGGGAGTGCCGGACTCGGAGGCGAAGCAGATTTGCGGAGTGCGTCCCCGAAGAGCTCGGCTGCACTTTTTTTTAACCCTCCTCTCTCCTCCTCTCTCCTCTCCTTCCTCTCTCTTTCAGCGGGCAACGACAATGGGCCAGGCACGGCATGTTCCCTGCCTGCGGATCGAGCCGGCGGGAGACGGTGGCGTTGATTAAGCCACAGCATACTTCGTTAGCCCCGATGGGTGCGTCAGCGTACAAAGTTAATAAAACTGTTAGGAAGTTAATAAAAGCGTCGCCGCGAGCTGGCCGAGAATATTTTCCACGATGGCGTACTCGCGCCTAGGTATGGCTCCTTCCTCGCAAGCGTGGGAATTCGACAAATTTTTACGACGATTCGATCTCTGGTTGTAAGGACTTAGGTTATGCGTTTTGAAGAGGAACTGTCGAAGATCGGTACGATACCAGCGAAAGCCTTACTGTGAAACGCTGAGACGAATGCGCTGGCTAGATTCTGACGAAGTTGGAACGGCGACAAGGTCATTCGCGGTGCCAGGAAAATGTTTTACGGCCAGGAGGGCCATCCGAGCGCGTGGAAATAATTTCCGAAGCGAGAATGGCGTTATCCGCGGCAAATGGCGAGCCACTTAGCGATCTTTATGCTCTTTGTGTATGGGGAGTGCGGAGGGGCAAGGTTGGGGTGCGGCACTTTTGGTCGTATCTCACGCGGCACTCTCGTTCGGCCGCAAAAGAAGCCGGGCGACGCCTTATCGGAAAGCGGGAAGTGTACGACTCGTAGGATCGAATGGTGTCTCGAACGGTGTCTCGAACGTCACCGGGCGGAGTGATATATCGCCCACTCCGTCCTGCTCGCAGCCTCGCCTGTCCACTTCGCCGTCACATCAATTTCTAAACGAATGCGAAAACAATCTCTCTCTTCCATCCCGTTTTTGTCAGCCCCGGACAGAGAGTCCCCCGCGAGACCGGAGTTCTTTCCGCTCTTTCAATTAATTTTTTTCCATCCCCCTCCTCCTCACCGTTCGCGCGCACACCTTCATATATGTAAATCGAAAGTTCTTTATTCTCTCTTGGCCGAGCTAGGGAGCGAGAGGGACAAAGAGAGCGAAAAAGAGAGAGAGAGAGGGGCTGGAATTTTGATACGAGCCCTTCAGACTATGCAATTTCGCGTTACGCACGCCCTTTGTGGAGGGAAAGAGTTTTATGCGCAGGATAAGACGATAAATATGCACGGTCTCTCGTCTCCTCGGACGCAATTAAAGCCTGGATCCGAGATGAAAGGGAAGGCAGAGGGGCTAGGCTCAAAGCGAGCTGGCCAGGGCCGATCGTTACGCGGATATGGCGCATCGCGCTGATACTCTTCCCTCGGTGGCAGGGCGATGCGCGCAACAGAGATCCGCACGCGGATGGCCAGCGTAAGCTGCTGCAGGTGCGGCATACGTGTGCCAACTGAATCGAAAGTCGAAAAACCGCAGGCGAGCGGACGTGAACGGGCGAAAAAGCAGTAGGGTACGGGAGCTCTGGCGAACGAGGACGATCGAGTTGCGGAAGGAGGAGGAGTAGAAGGAGGGGGGAGGAACGAGGAAGTGGTGCAAAGAAATCGGCCGGAGATATCGGGAGAGGACACTGTGTTCCGAAAGGATGAGATCGGGCGGGGAGAGAAAAATCCGTTCGTTACGAAGTGCCCGGGACTCGAAGAGAGTCCTCCATTTTTAGCCTTCCAACCCCTTTTTGCCGCGCTACCCCCCATCCCGGCCCAACCCCCGACGTCCGTCGCTTTCTTTCGCCTACCGCCGGATCCCACACGAAGAACGACGAGAGGATATTAAAACGACGAAAGAAGGATAATACGTTTTTCTTCTACGATGCGGTCACCTGCATGTCTTCCTCCCGCTTCTTCTCTTTCTTTCGCCTTCTCTCTCTCTCTCTCTCTCTCTCTCTCTCTCTCTCTATCTATCTATCCCACTCTATCCCACTCTTTCCCACTGTATCCCACTGTATCCCACTGTATCCCACTGTATCCCACTCTTTCCCACTCTTTCCCACTCTTTCCCACTGTATCCCACTGTATCCCACTGTATCCCACTCTTCTCTCCTTGCCTCTTTCTTGGATCGGCCTTTCTCTCTGTTCTTCCTCGCCAAGATCTTTCTTCGGGTGGCCCCATCGGCTACAGCCCACTATTGCGGGCGATATTTTTCGAAGACCCCCCAGGCTTTCACGAGCTTTCCTCGCTGTAACGTCGAGTTTATTGAGGCTTTCTGACCGACACCCGTTCACGCTCCTATTCCTCCATTCGCCCCTTTTCATCTCCTTCGACTCGGAAGCTATGCACGCCTCCATTCACGCTGTCCATTTTCTACGCCATGTTCATTCTTCAATTCACTTCCCGATAAGCTTATCGTGTTCGGCACCGACTCGTTTCTCTTCCGTCAATCTGCCTCGACACCCATTTTTTCTTCCCGCTTACGTGGAAATCCGTTCGGTACATGTAACGGGGAGCGTGTAAGACTTGATCCCGAGCAGGCGTGATTTTCGGTCAACGACGAAGTTCGCCGAACGAGAGGCTCGTTTCGAGCTGCGGAACTTCCGGTGTGAAGTTTCACGGTTCTGCAAATTCCGGGAACTCTCCGGGCCCCGAGAACGGTCGCGCCATTAATTCCGCAACATCGTACGCTACGGAACTGCATCGTAATTAATATGCCAGCTAGATGTTTGAGGTTGGAGGACTTCCGATCGGTATCGAGTCGCTGAGAAAACGATGAGGCAGTTCCTCCCGGGTTTGTGCGTCATTTCCCACATGCGCAGTCTCTGCACTCTCCTTTTTTACTTTCTCTCTCTCTCTCCCTCTCTCTCATTCTCTCTCCTCCTCTCTCTGCGGCTCGTTATCTGGCCGAAACTTTCTGACGTTTTCCCACGATCGGTTCTGCTTAGTTAAGCTTTAATGGTCGTCTGTTACGCGGAGGCGGAACATTCGGCGAATAAATATCCGGTGGAAAGTTGGTACAGGTAGGATGTTGGAATTCTACGATTTCTACGACTGCACGATGCCATCCCATCACTTCGGATTTCTTTTCATTTGCCGCGCTGAGGGTCGGAAAAACGTCGGCTCTATTCGAACCCGTAAGGTATCCGCGGAATTTACGGGAATTTACGTTGCAAACTTTGCCCCCCCCCCCCCCCCCCTCACGACTATTCGATCAATTCTAAAACGAGTGCAAATGGGTCGCGGATAAAAAGTTTAAACGCGACACAGTATACTACCATAACGAGAGAGAATCGTTTTTCAACAGTTTTGATGCGGAACTCGGCGGGCTCGTTGGCAACTTGATGGAAAGTGTAAAAACGGGTTCCGTTAAATGCTCCTTTGTCCTGTCACGGGCAACCTGCTAGCAATTACAGCGAGCGTGACGTCAGAAGAATAGGGACATTCGAAATCTACCGAGGCTAAAGCTGGGTTTACATCGCCTCCTCTATCCTCCCGACTACCGTCTTGCGGGGGCACACTTTTTGCCCCTCCTTTATTTTCAGCTTCCCTAATGAACGTCCGCACAATTACTAACTAAGTAGATGTCATTAAGGTCCATTCCACTCTTTTCTCGTTTTGTCCCTTTTTTCTGGAAATCCCTTTTCTCTCTCGTCCCCGATTCATTTAGTAGCCATCTCTCAGTTTCTTTCTCTCTCTCTCTCTCTCACACTCTCTCTCTCTCTCTCTCTCTCTCTCTCACTCGCTCACTCACTCTTCCCCACTCTCTCATCACATCATGTCCGTTGCTCTAAAAGTTTGTATAACAAAAACCGTGTCCCTGAAAAGAGGCGTGAATATATAAACATAAACGTAATTAGCCGTACCAAAATTAGCGGCCGCCCCGTGGATAAAAATTTGTCAACCCTTCGACGGAAGTAATTACAGTTTCGCGTGATAACACGAAAGTGGACCGTGCAAAGCGCCCGCTCGCGTAATAAAATTCAAACGATCCCTAATGATCGTTTTCCTACAAGGAGAGCCGTGCGCACGAATAACAATGCCAATATCTACCCGATTACACGTACACGTATGCCTATGAATCATGCGTATCTCGATTTGACGGATCCATTAAGCTAATAGTCGAGCGAGGTCGTTCGCCTTGGGGCATATTTTCGCCGATGCAGAGAGGCGCTTGCATTTCTATAAACTTGCACCGAAAGGCACAAAAAACTGGCAATCATCGAGAAGACACGATTTAGTTAGCCGAGTACGATGCCAGTCCGCAAGACGTTTGCGGCAAATTGCAGCGCGAGACGGCCGATAGGAGAATGGGATTGCGAAGACGAAAGGAGAGGGAATGCACGATGAGAAAGGCAGATAGAGAGAGGGACAGAGAGAGAGAGAGAGAGAGGGGGCAGCCTGCAGTTACGTATTATGCTCCCCTGCTCGGATCGATTTCGAGCCAGGGACGGCAATCTTCCACTTTTCTCTTCGTAGAATCGATTAGAAAAAAAAAACATGTGTAGCACTAATACGTACGGTTCTACAGTCAGCGTGTGGGTTCGTGCAGAAGTGTACGATGTATAGCTTAGTGAGCGATTTCCACGAGAGAGAGCGAGAGTCGGGGGTGGCCGCGTGGCAATCGTGCATTGCGAAGGTCCTGTTCTGAGAAAGTTCATCGTCACTTGCCGCCGACGACGTCTACGGCTACAACGAACCGGTACAAGGACAGCGGCGTCGACTAGCAGGAAAGAGCCGATCGATCGAACAGAGAGTGCATCGTGTTTTCTACTATCAAAAATTGATCGCGGACGGTGTGCAGACGCCGGCAGGTTCGGTAAATATTCATTCAACGGTATCCAGCTGATATCTACCCTTGTCCCGATCGCGGAGCGTATAGCTTCTGTCGCGAACGACCTTCTATCCGTTTTCGGAGAGCCAACGGATGCGAACGATGTGTGTGTGTGTGTGTGTGTGTACGTGTAAGATGCGCGGCTGGGTCGGAATATTGTTTTTAAATGTTTCGCCTCAAGATTCGAGGGGCGGTGTTAAGAGCACTTGCAATATGCAGGATATTCGCTCGAGACGGCGGAATATGTTGGCGCGGCCTGTATTGTTAACAGTACTCGAGTGTGATGTTTGAATCTAAAATCCAGGATAATACGCCCTGTGTAGAGTACGCGCGAGCCCTGAACTGCGCGTATTTTGGACCGAAAATGATTTCGGCTGGCGAGGAACATTGCCGCCCATTCTACGCGGCCCTTTGATAAATTCATGCAAAACTCGCCTGTCGGCGAACTATTTTCCTTCCCTCTTTCTCGCGGATCCTCGCAACGGAAGCGGGAGGCCAGGACAAACAACGCGGCTGACGAGAAAAGTACACACGATCGCGGCGGCGAGCCACGGCAGACATAATGTCTTCGGGGTTCCGTGCAAACTTAGGGTCGTGGCCCTAATTAAAAAGCTTCCACTCGTAAGCGACCCGTTCGTTGTTCGCCGTTGATCGAAAATTCTCTCTCTCTCTCTCTCTCTCTCTCTCTCTCTCTCACGTATATACACACACGCGCGCACACACTCTCCGTTCGATCCTATCCCGTTCGCCGCAGCCACCGCTCTTCCCACTCGACGTCGATTCAGTGTAGCTAAGAAAAATATTTATTCAACTGTCCGTTCCATTGGCAACTGATTTCTCAATAAATAGAGTTAAACGAGCCGAGCTAAGCGGGCAAGTCCCGGCTATCGCCAATGCCGACTTCCACGGCCACCCTCTCGACGTCTCTACCCTCCTTCGCACACCCGTCCGAAGGAATCAGCACACACATACACGGAGGATAAACGAACGGCTCCGTCTCTGTATCGGCGCTCGATTCATTTCCACCCGCATGAAAGCCGTATCGGCCGTCAAGCTGGAACTCGAGGCCCGCCGACGCGAGTCGAAATAAACGTCGGCTTAATCCTTCTTCCGGGCCAATCTCGTTCGTTCGCCGCTCGGTGTCTTTAATAAAGAAGAAGGCCGATCCGCTTCCCTCGCACGTTTAATGGATCGTGTGCGCCATGCGGCTTGCCCGCGAGTCTGCCGAACGACATCGGTGAGAGGGGTGGGTTACGGTACGAGGGAGGCTGCTCGTCGTTGGCCAGGTCTAATATCCCGAGGGGCGGATATTACAAAATAGGAAAATTATGCGGCCGAGTCGTCGCGCGTAATTATTATTACCTCGGACGGTCGGGTCCCTCCTCTCTTATCACGTGGCACTCCTCGAGTACGCTCTTCGGGGGGAATGTTCGCAGCCTGCGTGGCGCTGGTGCTGGTACTGGTACTGGTGCTGGTAGTGCTGGTGATGGTGATGGTGCTGGTGCTGCTGGCATCGCAGCCTTGAAATCCACCAGGATCAGATCCTGCCCGGGTAGTAACGATAATGGGAGGGTAAATCCTGAGGAGGATTGAAGTAATGACGTAGCTCGGGCAGGGCGTATTTATATTTTTTTTTGCCTTTCCTCACTCTCGCCCATTCTTCCTTTCTTCTCCCCCTTAAAGTTCCTCTTCGCACGTATATTCTCTCTCTCGCTTTGCCTCTTCTCTATCCTTGTGTCTGGTCTGCTTTCTTGGCGTCGTACCCTTTTTTAGAAGCCTTCTCTCTTCATCGTCGTTCGCCGGGCGGACCGACCGAAAAAGCTGGTCGATTTTGACGGGCGCGCCCGGCGAAAGTAATTGCCGAGAATATAGCGCGTACGCTCGCGAACGGCGAATTAGTATATCGAGGTGGAAGGTCGAGAAATTAGCCGAGATTGGGGGCCGCAGGAGAAGGCTGATTTTTATCGAATAATTGCCCGGACGATTAAATAAATTGAATTCGTCGGCGATACCTCCTCCTTCTGCTCTCCTACTCTACCTTCTCCGGTTCCCTGGCTGCTTCACCTTACCTCATCCCGCTCCACCTTTTGCCTCTCGCCCTACCTCCCATCCTTCCTCGGCTAAGCCCAGAAATGATCGGTTGCCCCGGCCGCATTTGTGAGAAAGTGCCCGTTTACGCGAGCATAATGAGTAAAAAGATTAATTTAAAAAGGTGATTTGCAGCGCGTTACGATAACGATACTTTTTCGCTTCCCTTTTTTCCCTCCGCCGTAAGCCGCGGATTTGGTGTGTTTAAGGAAATTGTTAGCGTCGTAATTGGTACTAAACAGCGTTGGGCTTTCGAAAGTTTGATAATGCAGAATTGAAGAGGGTACCGCGTCTTTCGAACGAGATGGAATTGGACTCGAACGTCGGCTCTCCTCGACGCGAGAATTAATGGAGATTGTTTTGCGGAAAAAAGTTTCCCTTTGAATGGCAATTCGTGCCCGGATTTGTCGGACGCCACTGTCAAAACCGCCCACGGTCGCCTGCCGTGAGAACGAAAGTCGGGTTCGGCGCAATACCGAACTTCCGGCAACTCGGGTATGAAGCGCGGAACTCTTGTAAATTATCCTCCGACGACAAGTTCCTACTCAGTGTAATTTGGGCGCGGCCAAAGCTCGACAGGAGCGTGAATTCGACAATTTCGGTCATACTGCGCCGTAGCGAAGCTTATAATTACACTTGAGTCAGGTTGCTCGCGATCGAACGGATCCCTACCTCGTTCGAGACCTCCGACTGTCCGCGTAATATCTCGTTCTATACTCCTTCGTAGTCAGAACAAACAGCGACTCCCAATGTACATATTCACCGTTCGACCGAGTGCATCCCACGATTTTTTTTTTACAATTTTCGCATTTCCGTGCGCTGAGTAACGTGAGCGTCCCACTCGCGGTAGCGATTTGAAATGATAATGTCGGGCGGAAGGTAGTTGAATAAGCGAGGCAGTACTTCGCTGGGAATTGAATGCAGCGGCATTAGGCAGGCTCGCGACATTGCGCGATGGGCAAAATTCACTACCGGCCTATACGGACAAACGCGCGGAGATATATGCGACGTCGTGGGCGTGGTAGATGCCGAAAAGTTCGGGAATTTTTCACGACTCTCCGAGCTTTATTATTTCTCCTGTCAGCGAAGAGACGGATGAGGCGCGTTCCGGCGAGACTCCGGTGGCAGGACGAAGAAGGACTCTTCTCAAGCCGAGCAGGAGGATGGAAAAGGGACAGAAAGGTTGGAAAAGGGAAAGTGGCCCGGCTCTGCTTTACGGGGCGTGGAAAAAGTTTTTCACGAGCACGCGCCACTTTTTGCCAGTCGCATTATGCCCGGCGCATCTCGCGAAAAAGTGGAATCGTCCTTTGACTCTCTCGCCAGGCCCTTCTCGCCCATTCCCGCCATTCAGAGCTACCCCCCCTCTGTAACTTTTCCACTCTCCCGCGGAACGATCGACGTTAAAATGAAAAATCGAGACGTTATTCAGAGCCGAGCCCCACGCCTACCTTCGCAGCCGCTTTAATATCGTCCCGGGCGGAGCGTGCTCGCGCGAAAGTTTACCTTTGACGGGCCGGCGCGAACTGCGCGGACGGGGGAAAAAAATTCGTCGCTTGGCCCTGGCTTGATATCGTTGAGGGGATAAGGGATGAGCGGTTCGCGATGACAATTTCTCGTTTCGGCGAGCGCGCCCGGGCTTTACGATCGTAAATTCGAGCGGACGGGAGTGGAGCGGGGGGAAAAAAACGAGCGACCCAGTGAGAGAGGGAGAGAGAGAGGAGGAGAGTATGAGGTGAGCGAGAGGGTGTGAGAGAGGGAGAGCGTAATTGCTGGCGCTAAAGTGGTTAATGCCTGGCAATTCCGTTCGCGCTTCGTAAAACCGCTCGGGCCGCGGATGATTTTAAGTCCGGCCGACGCGTGTCGCGGATATAACGGCTTTGGCGGACCTAGCGGCGAGAGAGAATGGGGGGGGGGGGGGGGGGGGGAGAAGATGGGGGTGAGTCTAATTTTATGGAAACGCACTTTGGGCTCGCCGCGGCAATATGTCGCGCAATTTCGAACGAGCGGAGCTTATCTGCCGGAGCCGTTGGGGTGCCTATTTTTGCCCCTATCTGCCTTTTTCCGCCTTTCTCTGCCTACGCTACGGTGGCCTTTTTTTCGGACGTTTTTACGTCTGCCGCTTTTGACCAGAGGCAGCGCGAGATGGCATTCGGCACGGTATAAGCTGCGAATCGTTAAAAAGTATGGTACTCGTATATTGCCTCGAGCTCCATACATGCGTTTTTCTTCTCTCTCGCTTGCGCGCGCTCTCTCTCTCTCTCTTTCTCTTCCGACTTTATAGGACATTACGGGAGGATAGGACGTGATGGCCGGCTATAATTGTGCCACCTGGGCCAAGCGGCGCATCTGCGCTGTTCATGAAAAAGCTAGATGGAAAAATCGTCGGCGGCGAAAGGTTTTTTCATACGCCTCTGCGATCGTAATCATTCGAAGGGTTGTCAATTAATTGTTGATGCGATACGAGGGCGAAGTGGCCGAACGATTCCGATCGGCGCCGCTGGATTGGGTATTACGCCTGACGGCGCTATATTTTTGTTTTATCAGCCTTGACGCTTCGAGCCGATAATCGATAACGATGTTACGATCGCTTCGTTGAAAATGGGAAAATTATCCTTTGGGATATAAGTGACAGCTTCATGGAATATTCGGTCGATTCGACGAGCTGGGTGAAATATGAAAAATTGGCGCACGCGAGCGTGTTAGCCCTGCGTCAATTATGTCCGTAATAATATTTGAAAGAGTCGTCGTCCAGAAAAAAAAGCAGTAATGAAAAAGCGCATTTTTTTCTCGTTCGTCTCGATGCTCTCTTGAAAAATGCCTATTGCCATCATCACAGCTGACAAACACTAATTTCTGCAGCGACATGACTCAATTTGGTTCGAAGCGCGGGATTATGGAAAAAGGCTCACCTTCAATTGTTGAGCGGAGTCCGCGCGACCTTTTGCGTCCGTCAAAGTCGGCCGTCTCGGATTCCGAGCGAAGCGTGGAATCTTCTTGGGCCCGGCAAAATGTCGTCGGCGCGTTTGTGCCCCGATGCTTTTCCAGCGCGATATCCTCTTCAGCCCTCCCCTACCCTCGGCCTCATTAAGCCGAAATTACACGTGGACGTGTTTTTCCCGCGAACGGCTGACTACGGCGACACTCGGAACGGGCGTAATTGTCTTCCAGAAAAGGAATAATTGGCTCGCGTGCGTGTACGCGGGAAAAAGGGAGAGAGGGCGAGAGGAGGGAGCCAGGGAGGGGGGGGGGGTGGAGAGGATCGGAGGGAAAAGGAGTGAATGGGCGGACGAGGGAGAGAGTCCGAGAGCGGTGGAGAGAGGAGGAGAGGATAAGAGGTCGGCCGACCTCCGTAAAGGCGGTATAAAGGCGGGTAATACTTGGAAGGACGGTTAAGCTACTTATTCGATTACGGACACTTATCGAAGTAATCGTTACCGCTTATTACAGCCGCTTCAGTGTGCGAGAAGCTGGCGAAAAACAGGGAAACCGTTGACCCACATTAGAGCGTAATTGCGGAAAGTGCGATGCACGTTATATTCGTGCCTTTTTTAATAATCGGTCGACGTGCGCGCGCGGTAGGATGGCGCGGATAAAAGGGAATTTTTCGAAAAGAGGTGTACCCAGTTGAGCGGAGTGCTAACGATGTACCTCGGTTATACCGCAATTTGATTGCGTACTAACGGTATAACGATATGGAGCGTCGACAGATTTTTAGCCTCACTCTACATCGAACGCGGTTCGGACGCGATAATCATTTTTGAGAGGGAAGAATCAGAATTGGGCGAACAATGGACGAACGGTGGGAAGTGAGGCGGACTTTTACGGGGATCGTACGCGTTCACCGATTCTTTTGAAGGTACGCGGACCATTCGGACCTATCGTTCGTTTCGACGAGTGTCTCGCTGACCGGGAAACAGTTCACTGTCATCGAACGGGCTTGCCTGGCACGTTGCATGGGCAGAGAGAACCGTAGGACAGAGGAGCGAGGCTGACTGTCGGTCTAATTGCGTCGATCGTTAGTATTAAAGCGAGGCTCATTGTCGAAGTTGGCGAAGTGACGAAACAGCGCGTCGTCGATGTTCCCATTGTCTCATTGATTAAATCATTAGCGGGCCGAATGGGGCTTAAAGCAATGCCCGCGCCCGTTCGTGCGTACACGTGAACTGTGTGATGTAATAAATAATTGCTCCGACGACGAGCGGGGCGCGGGTAAAATGAGGGTACGGTGATTAAGTTACAAAAATTATGACATACTCGAAGTCGCTTAAAAAGGCACATTTCTCGTTTTAAGATATATTTTGAATCCTGTGAATTTTCTTATCCCGTAAGCGGAGTATCTCGAAGGAAAGTGACACGTGTCAGTTTTCATTCCGAGTCGCGACGGAGTTAAGTCTGTTTTAACGAGACCTCATCTGACCGACGTGTGTCAAATGTACGACGAACTCGCGTCGCTAATTTCTTCCCACGGTGTCGCGAAGCTCACTTTCCTAACCCCCTCCGCCGACTTTGGCGAATAATTCGAGACACCGAAACAATGAATTTTCATTCGCCGGTGGTGCACACGGCACGCCACACGTCTAATTGCATCTGCGTCTCATTTGTACTCGTCAGCTCTCGTTGCCGGACTGATTTCTGCTAACCGGATTAATTATCCACTTCCGTTTCGCTCGCACACTGCGGGTTTCGAATTTCACGCTCCGTCCGCCGCGCGCTTCCCAACGAGAGAGAAAAGTCGCGCCATCGTCAGTTTCCACGCGAGCTGGCGTGCGTGCGTGCGTGCGTCCGTGCGTGCGTGCGCGACGAATTCACGCACGTTTGTGCGAACAACTTCCCTGGCAGACCCGCCCCTCATGCCAGAAGGGAGAGAAGTCGAATTTTTTGCGATTACTCAACGGAAAAGAACCATAAGCGATCTGCTTAACAGATTTCTTCATGACTACCGATGTAATGGATTAGTGCGCACTACCGAGCGTGACTAAATTTGCCCGTTCCGAAACAGGATCCTCAATAATTCTAATACTCGAAGAAACGCGTGTTCAGCCAAATTTGACGCTCTAAATAAAGTATTTATATATAATGTATTTCATAATTCTTTCTCTCCCGAATTCTACCTGACGACCGACACTGCACTTGACCACTATTTACATTTGTCTCTAAATACCGTAAAATGTCGCTGATCGCCAGTTAACGTTGCGTTTCGGCCGACGCGACCGTCCGCATCCGATTACGTTCGCTTAATTTGTTTGTTCCCCAACGTTCGCCTGAGGATCGACCTTCGCCCGTCCGGAGTCGGCGATCGCCATAAATCAAGGGGAAATAAGTCGGATCCCGTTCGAATGAGACTTCACGGTGGAGATTTCTTATCTGCGAAGGAGCTGTAAAGGAATTTCGTTGGCGGGCAAGCGGCGGACAGGAGAAGAGAGAGTTGTTGCGCTTAATGATCGTCGTGTCCGTTCGGTCGCTCACATCAGCATCGGCCTATCGCCCGTGCCTTTTACTAATTGCGTCCTCGTAGAACAAGGAGCGGGACATTAAAAGCAACGCGACCGCGGTAAAAGGCCGAAAAGGACGACGAGGCCGGGCTCGGAGTCCGGCAGTGAGGAGGGGGGAGGGCGGAGAGAATGCGAGCGGGAGGAGAAAGAAAGGGGGAGAGAGGGTAGGAGAAAAAAGAAGGAAGGTGAGCACGATCGAGAGGCCTGCCGGCCGGTGGCCGTACAACGAATGTGACCGGATTCGATGGGTTCTCCATTTTCTTAATCGGAACTTCTATCTGTGCGTCACGACCCGAGGCTTAGAAAACGAGGCGGCGGGCGGAGGGCGTAATTCAAATTCGATTCGTCGCTTAACATAAAATTACCATTCTCCCGCGATCCGCAATTTTAATTCGGTCGGGCCACCCCTCGGCCGACGCGTCCCTAACTACGTTCGGGCGAAATGACAATTATGCTGGCTTTATTGAAAGAATCGAATCAGGGTTGAAGAGTGTCAAGAAAAGTCGGCGAAGAAATATCTGTAATAAATGTTGAACGAATGAGATAATATTATTAATTCTGTTTGATGGGTTGAGTGTTCGTTTGAAGCTGCCGTCTCTCGACGTAGCGGATGAATCGAGTCCTGACGAGCTGGATCACGACTTCGCGATCTCGATCTCTCGGCACTCGATCGTCTGAGCGGTCGTAACGTTCGCTCGGATTACGAGTCCGCGAAAGTTTCGGTTTCGGTGGGCCCGCGCGCGGAAAATGGCGAGTCGAACTTTTCTACCCGATAGCGAGGCGGGCGCCCAGGACAAAAAGCGCTTATCGAGTGCTTTCGAACCTCGGCATATCCTTGCTCGGGCTCGCCTGCCGTGGCGTGGGCACCATCGTTACCGGGAGACTCTTCTTTCTGGCCCGAATCTGCTCGCGAAACGTGCCACGGGAATAACTTTTCTGCTGAAAGACTCGCGGAACAGTTTCGCGCTGTGCATAGAGAGGGAGACAGGAATTGATGAGTGGGGTGGAACGTATGTAGACTTGGAATGAACGTTCTTCAATTGAACCATACGATATTCCCTAGGAGATGATTATAAAAATTTCAAGTTTTTAAATGTGATTCTACAATTGTTAAACAAGACAGTTTTGTTCATAGAATCCGTTTATTCGAAAATAGTAGTTTAATTTTTTGAAAATTCAATATTTGCCTTTTGAGTCTAAAGCAATGGCTAACGCAGTAAATAATTGGACCCGTTTTAAATATCATGCGATTCGGTTAAAATAAGCGGATTTTTGTCGAAATGTGAGAGGTTCGACATACGGTTGCGGAGGAAGGTAGTGAAAAATTGTCCACTGCAGGAATTTTATTACGGACATCCGCCGTCCCCGCGGGAGCGGCACCCCTCGACTTTCGACTATCTCAAGTGACTCTCAAGGTAATTGCGCCACAAAGCGTTGTGCGCCCTTTTATGGGCCGGGATTGAACACTTCGGAACGTCGATGCTCATCTCTCGAATGGCCTTCGGTCCCTCGGATGTCGATCTTCCCGCCAGGCCCGCGATCTTCCTCTTTTATCGTCGGCCGTAAAAACTGCCGAGTTGCCTATTTCGCGGGAATGAGCCGCGGGGGCGGACGTCGGGACGGACGCGGATGCGTCGGGCTTCAAGATGAGCTATTTTTTCACCGTTGTTTATCGAGGAAACTTTAACGCGAGGCCGTTAATAAATCCTCGCCTTCGCGCCTTTTATACGTGCCGCGCACTCGCACGCGCGCGCACGCACGTACGCGCTCACACTCGATGTCTTCCGGTTACCTCACTCTTTTACAGATATTACCACCGACAGCCGAGAGTTTCATGAGCGCTTTCGGGAGATAACGATTCGTTTGAACGTTTCGAAGCATTCGCGCATATTGAATTTATTCTCTGACGGATCGGCCTTTGTGAGGTTTCCGAACGGTTATTTAATCTCGACTTTTGGCGTGTACGCCCGCGTGCGCGCGCGCGCAGAGGATTAATGTTGGGACGATTCGAATCCCGTTTATTTGATGAGGTTGTCGGTCGAGAGATTGTGAGGAGGTATCGAGCAACTTTCCGGATTCTTAGATTCGATTTCTGAAGCACTGTGCGGATGTTCTGTATTTTGCTCCCGAAGTCGCTTATGTTTCGCGTGGAAAGTTGCATTTCATGGAGGTAAAGTGCGCTGGAGAACTTTCGCGGCCGCTTCGGGACATCGGAATGCAATTATGCTGGGATTACCTAAGACGCGCTCATTAGCCGATAATTGCGCGCGAAGTCGAGTAACATTCTTTGTCGCAGAGGGCTGTGTAAACTGACAGTGAATCCGTTCGAGACAGACGCGGAACCGCATTCCGAGAAGATCTCGCAAGGCATATACCGGGTGTTAAGCCAGATAATCAGAATTAATTATATATTAGCTTACCTTCAGCTGCTCAGAATCAAGTTTCAATGACGAAAGGATCCGCTTACTATGTGTATCTAAAATTCGATATGTCCGGGAAAGAAGTATATTTGAGTAAACAGAATAAAACTGAAATCGACATTAAAAACATTCGCGCGACCAATTGTCGATTTTCATATTTTCCCTCTGCAAATATTCTCCAAAGCGCAGTCCAGTACTGAACTCGGTTACGAATTTTCGCTTAGAGACGCGAGTTGTTTCCGCTAATTGGACGACAGAACACTCGAGAATCGATATTCGCGTAGTTTAACTATTCGTTGAGGTAGTGAAATGCGCAGGTGCTCTCTCAATTAGCGGCGGAGGGTATAATTTAATATCGGACGGTTAGTCTCTATGATCGCCGTTAAACGAATTGCGTGTTTCGCCTTATCGTTGGGCGCTATCAGCCATTGTTTACGGACTCCAGTAGGGCCGAGAGGAGAAAGAGTGCGGGAGAGGGATGAATCCGTTTGTAATCGAATAAACGATCTCCATTAATTCGTCCCGATTAATTTCCACGGCAGTGGGGGGAGGGGGAAGCTGGCGAGAAGAACGAAGCGGCCGAGTTAAGTAAGGGCCAGGAGTGGGCGAGAGCGAGTGGACGGTGTAATTAATTCGCAGTCACAGTCGATTACGGCGCCTTTATCTACCCGCGCCGCCAGCAGGATTTTCACCGACGCTAATCACGGCGAACAAATGTTAAGCGGCATGCCGGCCGACGCTTTAAGCAGGCCCCCCTTAAAAATGGCGTCGCCGATCGACGATCTAGCGAGCGACGAGTCGTCCGACGCTTTAAGCAGGCCTCCCTTTAAAAATGGCGTTGCCGATCGACGATCTAGCGAGCGACGAGTCGTCCGACGCTTTAAGCAGGCCCCCCTTAAAAATGGCGTCGCCGATCGACGATCTAGCGAGCGACGAGTCGTCCGACGCTTTAAGCAGGCCCCCCTTAAAAATGGCGTCACCGATCGACGATCTAGCGAGCGACGAGTCGTCCAACGGTTTAAGCAGGCCGCCTTAAAAATGGCGTCGCCGATCGACGATCCAGCGAGCGACGAGTCGGCCGACTCGAGTCCTCTCGTTGCGCAACGAACGGCCAAAGGGGTCGATTTTTGCGCGCGCGCACTGCTAACCGAATTCCCCCCACTCTTTTTCCGCCCGTAATGCACTCCGGGCTCGCGGCTGATATATTATCGGGGCTCGATGCGCGATTCGTTCCAATTCGCGGCGATGCTGATTTACGGCCAAAGGGACAGAGTAGCGTTTCGGCGTGCGTCGTCGTTCCGAAATAGGTTAATGGCAGGTTCAAGCCGTTGGGCGTGGGAAAAACGGGATCGCGGTGGGATTCATCGGCATTGCGGTCGAAATTTTCAACAACACAGCGCACGCACATATTCCACCCCCGCCTGACAGTCATGACCCCATAACGTAGACGCCCCGCGTCGGACGGGAGGGAGAGGGGCGACGCAATTTTTGCCGACTACAAATTTCCTCTGTAACGCCGCCGCGCGTTTCCGGATATTGGAGCGTGCGAACATGAAACCATCGCGATACTGTATTCGTCCGACATCCTGATCCTTCAACTTTCCTAGCGACCCTCGAGCAAAAATTCGGGACCGTTAAATGCGATGACTGAAATGTTAGGATTCCTCGAGGTAATGAGTATCCCAGTCGAGCGTATATGATCCGTTCTGTCTACTGTACGTTAACAATCTTTCAACTCGACGTACGTAATATCGAATTAGCGTACTGATCGGCCGTAATGCACATAACGCATAAATCCCGTTGGGTACACACTCGACGTCGATGGGTACTATAATTGTCGGCTAGTTACCATTACCGATTACTGTCCTTAGGCGCACTCCGCAATTTTCTCTCCCGAGACGAAAGTCCGTAAAGCAAACCCGTTAAGAGGCACTAACCGTACCTTCGGCAAGTAGCACCGCTAGAACGTCATACCCACGTCTCGTCCGAGAGTCGAATGAAAGTTGGCCGAGTCGTTGCCAGAGATTTTTCCAGCCCAGCTCTCGTAGTTCATCCAATTAGGCGACAAGCGGGGTCGAGGGGTTGAGGCTCGCGCGTCAAAATTTGCGCCGCGCGCGTAAATTATGTCGTTCACGGTCTATCGACGCCTATGATAATTTACGGCCGCCATTATCGAGCGTGATCGATAAAAGCGACGTGGTGATACGCGACGATGTGCACATAATGGGAACTCGCGCGTCGACGCGAAGTTTCGGGCCGCGTTGGGCTCGTCGCATCGATACCATCGAGAGAGAGAGAGAGAGAGAGAGAGAGAGAGAGAGAGAGAGGCGTCTCTTTACTCCGACCGTTTCGACGGCCATTCAAAACGGCAGAGCGTTTCCGGATAAGAAACAAAAGCCCGCCGATTCAAAGCTCTCCCCGTCGAGAATCCGTACGTACGAGCCGGATAATTTCCGAGCGTCACGCCGGTCCGAGTTATGGATAATTTCTCGGAGGGACGCTTTTACCGACGCGGCCGGGATTAGAGCCTAACGTTAGAAGCCATTAGCGTGCGAGCTTCGCTGACCGGAAGCGCGTGGAATTTGGCCGTGGAAAAGCGGGAAAGGGGAGGAAGAGGGAGGGCCGCAAATTTTCGCCCGTGAGTCATGGGCCATAAAGTCGCGGGTGGAATCGCGAGCAGGACACAATTTCTGCCTCGATTTTGCGGCGACGCTATGCGCTCGGCCCACTGCTCTCCTTCCACGGTTTCTCTCTCTCTCTCTCTCTCTCTCTCTCACTCTCTCTCTCTCTCACTCTCTCTCTCTTTCTGCGTATCTACACGAGTGTGTAAGTGTCGGTGTGTGCGGCTCGTTTCGGCAACGACCGAATTGCCGCCCAGCATCCCCCTATCGCGATAAATACGGGTCGAGTTTAAACGCCCCACTAAAATCCGACGAATATTTATGTAACGAAGATCGTCGGACTTCCATCGCGAGCGACCGTCAATCTCCTATCTCGACGTTATTTCGACTAAACATCCTGGTAAATAAATGGAGATTATTTCGAGATTTAACCCCTTGCGGTCTCATGCGCTGACCTGAGCGGCGATATTTTACGAATGACGATTATTGACGAGTGGATAACAAAGAATTTTCTGTTAATTGCCTCTTACTGCTCTTCCGCTGTTCTACGCCTACAGGGAAAATCGCTTATAGGGAATGTAGAAGAAAGAGGATATGGTTAAAAGGCATTTAAAAACGATGCGCATCGCATCGTTGTTTATTCCAGACGAGCCATTTTTCCTGCCGAGCCGACGCTTTGGGACCAACTTCGGTCATTCAATATTTAATCCCGAGGAGGATGAAAGGGGACAAAGTTTTCCGTGACGTTGAAATTTCCACAGGACTCTCAGGCTCCACGAACTCTCCTGACGGGACGCACTTTTGGCAGGCCATGAACGTCGTTTCGCTCATATAGATGAACCAGACGTGTGTGCACGCTCATTCGTGTGCGACCGTGTGTGTTTAGGCACGCTGAATCTCCATTCCGTACGCTGAATTTGCAAGGAATGGTACGTTCCGGCATATTCGGGGCCAGTGATTTTCTCGTTTTCTCCGCTCTCTCTTACGATACGTGTGGCCTCTGAAAACATAAACGTCGTATTATGTTGAACCCTTGGTGTTGACGGTGCAGCATATTAAGAGGCAGCGCGAATGTGGCAATGTAATTGACGGTTTCTCAGATTTGCGTTTCGTTTCGGCAGAGGCTCGTACCGAATGTGTTTGAAAAGAGGATAATAAGACGCCAGTACGCATGCTATACGAAATATCATACGACTGACTGTGCACTTACGGCGTAATGTACGTGTACATCTCGTTTCCGGATATAATTATTGTGCGCCGTAAGGATAAAAACAGTACGACTTACGTAACAGTATCGCGGCAGATGTAGATAGGAAGAGCGGAAGTCTGACAAGGGCAAATGTAGAAGGGGAGGAAAGCAGAAGAGAACTTGATGAAACTTCGACGAAGTTTGCGTATCTCGCAGAAGGAATCGACTTCTCAGTCTCCGACTATCCGCATGACCGCGAAAGATAATCTACACAAGTCGTTGCAGGGTATATTGCGAATTTTGTACGTGCACTCGCGACTCGAAGCACGTATTACACGGGAAAACTCGCAATTTCCGGCCAAGAAGCCGACATATTCTTGACTCGCATTGCCGCGAAGGATTTTACCAAAATTTCATTGCATTTTTTGCAACCGCTGTCGGCGTATCGTCATCCTACATACCTACCTAACAAACGAAAAAATTCATGTCGAAGAGCACGCGTTGCAAGTACGCGGTACAAGAGTATTTCTCTTTCCATCGGAGGCACATCTCGATCCAACGAACACCAACAGCAACCGCCCGACCATTCCGTCGACAACGATAACTCCCGTCTGGCGCATCAAACTAAAATCGCTTGTTAAACTTGTCTCAAACAATTATCTCGCAAAATTGGTGTTCCGGGCACGAGGATAAACACGTTAAAAAGCGCCGCGAATTTACCAGTGTCAGAAATGACGTTGGCAGATCGGTTGGGCAGAGATAGAAAGAGAAAGAGGCAGAGAGTGTGTGTGTGTGTGTGTGAGAGAGAGAGAAACGCACGAAAATCCCAGAGTGAGTTGAAGTTGAAGGATGCCTCGGAAAAAATTTGCCGCGTCATTTTGCATGGACGCGCGTCGCGCGCTGTTTATTTGTAGCGAATGCTGTTTAATTTTATCGCCGATAAATCGATGGCACGGATTGGCGGAGATTACGAGCGAGGGGGGAACGGACGAGCCGGCAGAACATTGGCCGAGCGAGTCGCGAGGGGGTTAAAATCCATTTCGGAGCGGAGAAAAGTGACAAGCCTGATTGAGTGGACGCGCGTTCGACCGGTCCCTCTCCTCTCCTCTCTCTCTCTCTCTCCCCTCGGCCTCTCCTCGCCTCTCTCGACACTTTTGCCCGCCCGGAAAATCGAAGTGCTGCGAGAAATTCGGTGGAAAAAGTGCCGCCAGAGCCGGAGGCTGCCCTCGTGTCGAGAAGCGACGATGAAAGCAGCCTCTGCCGAACGCGCGAAACAGTGCCTTTAATTGCTCGCCATTGTCGCTTTAGATAGGCGGGGGCCCTATTGAATAACAGGATACTCCGGTTATCATCCAAGTCGGCCGATTTCGTTCGCTCCGCGCGCCCATCCCGTTTCCTTCCATCGACCGATCGCTTCTTGCACGATATGCGCTTGATTGAGCGTAGTTTCAGTTTAATTCGAGTTCGCGCGGGGCCCTCCACTGTTTGCTAGGTCGACAGGTGGAAAAGTGATTGGAGTCGACGGTTCGAACGTTCGTAATTGCCAAAAACTATAATCCCTCGGATCAGGGTGTTGGCTCTACGGCGACTCGCGCAGATTTACGATTTTTCTTTATTTCTCGGATAAGTTTGTTCGGGGACTCTGAGTATCTCCGGTGTATCCGCATCGCAACCCGCATTAAGCGTAATATTCAGGACGCGTCGCGCATGAATCCCTGTAATTGGCGATATCGCACGGACGAGGGACAAAAATTGAATGAAAAATGGGCTTCGATAAAGCGCGGAATTGGAGTCGCATATAAAAAGTATCGCCCGAACGAGCGTTTACGGAATCGTCCCAGTCCGAACGGACGCCTGTATCGTGGGAGAAGTAATGACGGTGGCAAACATTTCGAGCCGTTTAATAAACAATTTGTCGGGCGACGTTTGCGCTCAAAACGGGGGGGCTAGAGCGAGGATAAAAATGAGGGAACGGAGAGGGGGAAAAAAGGGAGAAAGAGAGCGAGGTGGGTAAATGGTTCGGCAAACGGCGCAGGGGCGTTTTGATGAAAAATCGAAATATCGCGTTGTGTCAACGCGCTCGCGGATAACCAATTACGTATCAGTCGAAATAATTCGACGTTAACGTCATTCCCAGACACGCGCGCATCCCGGGCATGATGTTGAACTTTCGGATGGAAGCGTTCGGCGCTTTCGACGTTTCGACGTCCGAATGCCTTTTTAGAATGAATTTTCTGCGACCCCGACGCTCTTTCGCAATTCGCGTCTCTCGCTTTTTCCCGTCGCGCGATCCGAGAGACTAGGCTGCCGGCCCGGAGAGAGCGCCCGGAAGTCGCGGAAGAATGGCGAGCGCGGCGCGGATGGCAAATGAAATGTGCCGGGGGTGGGACGAGGCGCGTTCGTTCGCGGATACCGGTCTTCGTTTCTCAATGAAAATGTTATCCGTCGGCGCAATAGAGGCGTCGCGAGCGAACGCTCTAACCGCCGGGTGCGTTTCCCTCGCGCGTCGAATGCGGAGAGTATCGCGATGCCGCGAGAACGGCAACACTGCTCCAGACGTGTCGCACCGCACTTTTATTTATCGTACTCCGCGGGAATTGTGCGGAGAACTCGCGATTCACCGACCGCTTTCAGACGGAAAGTGTGCGACGTCGATGATACGAATTCTCCGTATTTAACAGTGCGCGGCTGTGCGACTCTACGGCCACAGTATCGATTCCCTGCCGATGCTGTGCTAAAATTCGACTTCGTTCTATTTCAGTTTTATATTCCTGACTACGTCCATCGCGAAACATTTGACAGCGTTCGATCGCGAAGATAGGCTAAGTTCGGGGGTTCTCGGCGTCCGATCGCTGGGGCCGAAAGGCAAATTAAGTATGACGTTCGCACGGTAAGTATCCCTGACGCAGGCCTGCTTCGGGGAGGCATAATATATCGTTACTTGTCGCGAAATATCTCTCGTCGTAACTCATGTTATTTTAATCTCCGCCCGGCTCCGGCTCGATCGCTCGTTTTTCGTCGGCAAACCGGTTCGCAGGCGTGTCGTTCTGTTATTATGGGTAATCAGGTAACGTAATCGTTGCACTTCCTCGCAGATGCCCTCTCGCCACTGTTTATCCAAGAATTTTTTAATACTGCCCCCCTTCCCCCCTCCCCCTATCCGGGCCGAGAGGCGAGGCGTGTTAAACTCCGGCCCCGCTGTCATTTCTTACCCTGACGAACCGCGGTGGCAACGTTCGCGTTCCGGATGGCAGCCGGAGGATGGGAAGGAGGTGGGAAGGGGGGCAACAATATCAATTAGAAGGAGGATAACATCGCCGTGTCGCGCAGCCGAACGCGGTCGTCGCTAATTGCCACTCGTAACTCCGTCGGCGACGTAACGTTTCACCGAAACGCGAAGTAGATTTCGCGCTGCTCGATTTATTTTCTTCTCAGAAAACTGGCGTCGCCTCGGAGGTAGGTACCCGGCCGGCTTTAAACGGCGCACGTCACACGAGACCGTCCTGTCATTACAGCCCTCGTTCCGCCGCTGACAAAAGGAGAGGCGAAGTGCCCTCACGGCTTGCGTAACGCGAACTTACGCAATCGACGAGCCGTTCCAAAATTTCCGCAACTCCGAATGCGACGAGAATGATGGATCGCAACGATGATTGCGATGTGTTTCTGCGATTGCATCGCGGATGTCTTCCAAGTGGAATATTTCGTAGAGAGAATACTGATTCTTTTGTGCGGAGTTCGACTTCGCGATCGATCGTGCCTGAGTTACGAAATCTGTAATCTTTTCATCGCGATGTTCTTGCAACTTTTGTCGTTTACACGTGTTTTCTGTTTGTGTCTCTCTCTCTCTTCATTGCGATTCGCAAATCGATGTCTCTGCCGTAGTCTATCTCGTCGCGTGCGTAAATTACAACGCGGTCCCCGCATATCCGTCAATGTCACATTCAAGAGTCCCTCTCAGGCACCCTCCCCCTCCCCCGGCGCGAATAGATATTAATGGACACATACCGGGCCACGGGGGAATGAAAAATACTGGAATTACGGTCGTCGAGAATGCGCTGACGGCGTCACGCTTTCTGTTACCCTCCGCGGCTCGCTTCTAATTATTCGCAGGTTATTGAACAGCGGTACGCCTAACGGTCGACACGTTCTACGCCATCTGACCTTCAATTACGCTTGCCCGACGGTAGAAGAATTCCGACGTTGCGCGGAGTTTAAAGTTGCCGCTCGCTAATGACCGAAGAATTTATTTCTCGACATTTTTCCGTCTCGCGCCTCGACGCTCGCCAACTTGCCGCACGATTTATTTGACTTCCCGCGGCAGGGATCGCGCGCGAAACGTCAGTATCGCGGTTGAACGGTGGACTCTATCCAGTCTATTTTGCGTCAGTATCGAGCTTGCGTGTCGCGACGACGTTCCTCACCGCTGTCCGTTCGTTGCTTACTCTTGTATCTGTTATGGCTGCAGCGAATGATTAGGTAACACGAGAGTTTTATGCGCGTCGCGTGAAAGAGAGGCCGGGGCAGAAATTATGTCTTTATGCAATCTGCTCTTCGCGGCGGAACTAAGGAGATTGGCCAGTGCGGAAAAGGTGCTCGTGAAGGGGGCAAACGATGGGACGTCGTTGAAATAATTTGCCGCCGACGTCGGCAATCCGAGAGAACAATCTCGGCGCAGACGTTATCGTCCCGTATCTAAATAACGCGTCCGCGCGCACTTTGTGCGCCAGAAACAATGTGCTCGAGGCACGGAGTGATCTCCATCTGGAGACGTAATGCGCGCAGAACTGATTAGTACGGAGAGCGTCGTGTCAGTCACATATGACAGTCTTGGTATTTCAGAGAATTAAGACGGAGCATGTACTTAACGTACAATGCCTTTCGTTACCTACATCTGAAGACTTGTAATCTTCGGGATGTTACGGAAAGTCAAGTAAATGTCTCGAGTACTCGACAGATAATGAAATTTCAAATAAGCCCTGCAGAAAATTTGTTTCTGTCGAGCGCTGTCGAAACATGCCTACCATCACGATAAAATTCTTATAGACGTTGGCGTGCGAGATAGAGCGCCACACCTTCCCCTCCCCTCCCTCGTCCCAATCTTATTCATGCAGCCCGAATAGCCTTCGACGCGCGATCTTAATTAAACCTGATAAGCAATTAATTCGGGCGTCGCAGCTCGCCACGAGTCTCCGATCACGACAGCGAGCATGTTCCTGCGCGACGTGCCGCGAGCTATGCTCAGAAAGCAGCACGGGGTGTGACTTAAGCTCGCCGTACATTCCTTCAGTGCAAGAGGCAAGCAACACCTCGCCTCGAACCTATCAAGACACCGAGTCGCACTCATTCTCGCCTCGCATCTTCCCTATTCTCTTCGCGTCCGCGGCAGACGCGCACTCTCCAAATATATAACGCGAACTCTAAGAACGCAGATACGGCCATTCCATGCTGGGTTTACGGCAGGCCCTTCCGTGTTTATGCGGCACATTTATACGAGAGGCTGAACACTTGCGCGTTACTCGACTAGCGGTATACCTTACGTCGTCCTCGGCGTCGTCGTCGTCGTCGTCGTCGTCGTCGTACAAATGAGCGCGGCGCGTTAAGCAGCGGCGGGAGTATGTAAAACGCGGCGGCAAACTGTATGGCGAGCTTTATGCGCGTGCCTGGCTCGGTGCAGGAAACGGCGGGAGAAGGAAACTGCGAGCTGCTGCTCTCTTTGTACGCGGCGCGGCACGCTCCCTCGCCGACGAAGGAATTACGCATGCATGTAATTCTCGTCGATCAACTCCGCTCCCGCTGGCTGCAGCCGGCGTCGCGGGGACGATATCGAGCGCGATCGATGTTTACACGTGCTTCAATTTTGTCCTCGTGTTACTTCCATTAACTTCCCTCGAGTGCTCGACGGCGCTGGAAGACGAGACGGTTAAAGAGTGAGAGAGAAAGAAAGAGAGAGAGAGAGAGAGAGGGAGAGAGAGAAAGATGGCGGGAAAGGAACGGGAGACTCCGGACAGACGCTGGCGATGGTAATCAACGCTAAATATCAATAAATAATTGAGCCCCGCCATGGAAATTGCTCCCCATGCGGTATAATTGGATCGCGGCCGAGGATTGCCCGTTTATGTCGAGCCGATGATCGCGGTCGGATAATCACTGAAAATCGATGATAATTGATTCGCATCGTAAATTATGCTCGGGGCAACCGATTTATGCCCCTCGGCCAAGACGCAAATTTAGCCGTTGCCTAGCGAGAACTGGTCGCGGCAGCCAATATTTTATTATCCCCGAACGCCACTCATATCTATAAGCGGCCGCGAAGAACGGCCGGGGGGAGCTGGGAAGAAATTCATTTTCCGTCCGCCGCTCCGAAAGTCAAATAGCAGCTCTATTTCGGAGAATTCTGTTAACCCCGCTTGACGGACGATAGAACGGTATCGCCTTATAAAAATCACACTGTATCGCGCGGGGAGTATAGGGTGCCCGGTGCGCAGTCGGCGAATAGAGTGGTGGCCAATTTCAGGCGATCGACCCCCCTCTCACCTCCTCCCTCCCAACCCCTGGTTCGTCGACATCCCGTTTCCCGCGCCAGGCGAAAATATATTCGTCGGACAGGGGTAAACATTTGCACGGTTTTGGATGCGAACGAGAGGGAATGAGCAGATGGGGGTGGGGCCGGGAGGGGTAGAGCGCGCGTCAAATGAATGCTTCATATCCGGTCTCTCGAGAACGTTGTTTTTGTTATTTGAGCATGACGCTACTCGTGAGTTGAACCCTTTTATCCCAGTGTGTCTCTTTAATCTGTACACCCCACTGACGTTCGGTATCCAGCTTGACTACGGTCAGAACTGGACGGGACGATAGATGACGAAAATTAGTCTAGTTAGTAAGAGGTCTCGATATACGCAACAAAACGTTAACGTCGCCAAGTGCCGCGATACCATAAACTTCCCCGGCATTTGACCGAAATTACTGTGACACACCGCTTGTCAGTGCGGCGCATTAAAATGATATACAGCGGAGGGCGGTTGCGAAATTGATCCCCTCGCGAGGAAAAGGGAAGTGCGTCGGGGAAGTTGGCGTGTTTCGCGCAAGATTGTCGGAAGCCCGCAAGCCACGGAAACGCTTACTTAGCTGCGTGTGTGTCGGGGGAACCTATGTCGGCCCGACCATCGGCGTGCGTTGTGCGTGTGTGTGTGCGTGCGCGGAAGCTCACTGCGTCGCCGAAGCAGGTGTTGAGAGTTACAAAGGTAGTACGAACGAGAGAGACGGAAGGAAGAAAGTGGCGACAGAAGCTTCTCAGCTCGGTAAGAGAAATTTCGAGCAAGGACATTATATTTTGTTTGGCCACGTTCGTGTGACTCGAGCAGGGAGAAGCCGTGGCCAGACGTTTAACCTAAATGCCTCGGAGACACGATCTTGACGTCGGTCCAGACGCTTGATTTGTCGAGAGCGTGTCCTCAGCTGGCCAGAAGCCGGCGGAGAGATCGAGCTGCCGCTTTCGTGCCTCCACTCGCGACTAAATGCCATTCTAGGTATACGGAGCTGTCTCGGTGACGAACGGCACTGTCTAGAGTTCATTTCGATCCGTATTGATTATGGCAGTGAGTACGGGCTAAGATTGATGAACCGAAGATGCGAGAAGGCGAGCGCAGGTTGGTACGAATAATCACGTCGTTAAATCTGGCCCTGGATGACACGGTGTGATTGATGCTGTTTTGACAGGAAGCGAAAATAGCAAAGAGTTCGAAGCTCTGTACGTTCAATTCGGCTCGTTTCGAGGATGCGTGAATGATGCAGGCTCGCCGCGCGTCACTGCCCTCCTTCTCTCTCCTTCTCTCTTTTTCTCTCTCTCTCTCTCTCTCCCTCAGCCTCGCTCTTTTTTTCCGAAAATCACACGCAGCCGGTCGGACAAATTTTGACGTCGTTTCGCGCGCGACCCGCTTCCGAGAGTGCTTTGCCGGGAGTTACCGGTGTAATCGTGACAGCCGGGGCGAACGGGCACGGGGCAGAAAGTTACACCGATGTTTACACGCGTTCGCACGCGCGCGCCGTGTCCTGGCCAGCCCGGGCGTAAATTAAGTTACGCGGAGAGAGGCAAAGGCCGGTTGGCCTCCGCGATGGGATGATGCGCAGCTCGTTTTGTACATCGGGGCCCTCCCCGGCGCACCTCCATTACATCTGGGGAGGTATAAGCGGGAACCTGGCGCGCAATTTGACTAAGCGCGAGAGCCCGACGCGCAAACTTTCGAGTGCCGCGGCGGGAAGAGGTAACTCGGAAAATGCAATAAAATCGAGCCGAGAGGAAATTGCACGCGTTCCGGATGATATCCGCGGCGCATTGAGCGATTTCGATAGATTTTGCCAGGCGATAGACGAGCCGAACGGCGGATCTCGGCGCACCGTGCACGAGGTATCGAATTTCCAGGTAATAATCGGCCGCCGTCGGCTTTTAAGCGTGTCGAATCGCCCCGGTATGTAAATGCCCGTGACGATTTTCACCGCTACAATTATGTTATTAGGAATATTTATCCCGTACCGATGAGCAGGCGAGATAGGCCGAGGCGGAGAGCGATGATTATTATTCGTCGCCGTTGTCGGTGGCTAATGACCAGCGGGGAATAATCGGCAAGTTCTCGGAAAGCAAACGATTCCGCTCGTAAAACTGGTTTATTAGCCTTTCGCTCAGGGTGGCGTTACGGTATTGCTTTACGGCCGCTTAAGCATGCGTGAACATGCGTTACCGCGAATTACGCGTGAGACTCCATCAGGATGGCGAGCCGTTTTCGTTGCCAACGGAAGACGCATCCTTCGCATCCACGTAACTGCACTCAATTGTCGTTATCGGAAGTGAGGCGAAATTGGTCGACAATTGAATTAACTCGGCATCGTTTCTAGGCAGAGTGGCGTGAAAATGAAAAAATTCATTTTGTTCATTAACGACGAACCTTTTACACGCGAATGAGATTGAAATTGATGTGTAACTATCGGAGATTTCTTTTGACAGCGGTGGACATTGTCGATTGGCGGATACTGCGTGCGTGAGCTCCAATGGACGTATCGCACGAACGCGAAATGAGGACGCACGATAGCGGTTCGTGAATCCTTGAAAAACGTTTACCGTCACCTGCGTTAATTCTCACCTAATGAGCGGCCGGTTTGAGCCTTGAATGGTACTTGACATCCTGCGAATACGGGTTCGCGGTATTCTTATGCAAGCGAAGTTAATTAAAGGCTGTACTGTGGGACACTCCGGAGAGAATAGCGATACGAGACTGTACGAAGCACGCATGCAGCCTGGCAGAGAGATCAAATAAATTTCAAAGTAGAAACCTGATGACACGTTTGATAAAGTAACTCCCTTTAAGATGCAAAAGAGGATGTGGCAAATTCGCGAAAACTGGCGAAATGGACAGCGAATTTTTCGACGGTCTAAAAAATATGACCGAGGGCGTAAGTGATGAACGATGAGATACAGTCGAACACTGAATGGAAATACCGAATCGAATATACGGAAGTTGATCTATTCCCAAGCTACACGAGTATAAAGAATACATTATCGCGGTATGGCCGTCCCGGCTGAGATATTTGACGCTGCAGAGGATTCGATGGCAGTCCATCATTCACCGTGTCGTGGCTTGCCTTCATTCCGACATGGTATGCACATGTGTTATGCCCGAATCGCTCATGTACCTCCGTATGCAGGAAGGAGCCGGCGATGGTGTAATGCGTCGTCGATGTTTACACGCCAGACGTCCTCTTCTCGTCGTACGTATACACGCGTGCGTGTGCCGTAACGCACACAATCCACACGCCATACCGCAACACACCGAGCCATCTATGCACGCGATATGGCCTCGAAGCTACCGCTTGCTCGGTCCTCTCTGTAAAACACCTGTACAACGACGTACATCAATGACGTCTTCAAGCCAATTTCATGGCCCCTTCCATACTACCCAAACAGTGGCCACTTTCAGGCCGACAGCACGTCAATAGTTCACAGCTTCATCTTCATTAATTTTCCTTCGCTTCAAACGCATCTTCAACCCAATCTCCATTCCACTATGTAACTTTCAACATTCGTCTAAACGAACGATATTCCGTCATCGGTGTTAACTCAGACAACGAAGGCTGAAATTTGGGTGGACAGCATCGAGGGCCGTCGTTGTACGCGGCCACTGTGCGGGTCCCGGGATTACAGAGAGGGATGTGCGATGCAAAGTGGGCAGTGGACGCCGAGGCCGCGTGCATACACGGCTGCGTAGAGGTTCGCGTGCACGCTCGGCGATGCACGAGATGCAGCCAGGACTGCCTCGCCGAGAAGCGTGCAGCTGCGTACACGCACGTTTACGCGGCTTACGCTGCCACGTCGTGCAGAAAACGACGCCCAGCCCCGTCTGCCGTTTGCGTGCCTTCACGGCGTTATTATGCTCATGCGAGAATGTGGGCTGCGGCGGCGGCGGCGGCGGCGGGCACGAGGGGGAAGGAGGAGGGAGAGTGAGAGAAAAAAGGAAGGAAGAGCGGAGGGAAGCGCGAAGAGGAGCGAAATGAGAGACTATGACGATTTTCACCTGGATACCGAGAATCGCACAAAGGGCGCTCAGTCGGCCACGTTGCTGGCAGCAGAAGGCCTGTCAAGGGCTGGAGGGCTGAACGGCCGGCCAGAGCCGAAATACTACGGACCTTCGACGGGCGAGTCGTTAACGTCGCGATTTATACTCTCATTATGGAAATTGTCGAGCAAACGCGATCGGGCCGAATTCTCGCATCGACGCTCGACGAGATGGGGCGGCGAGCGGAAAGGGGTGCAAAGGGGTGTACATCTACGCGGCATCAGGGATCGAACGGTGCAATGGCTGTTCCGCGGGCGGCCAGGACCTCGCAGATTGCGAGGAACTGTTTGATTCGGCCGGGACAATCGAATAACGTTACCCTCCATTTATCGCTTCCCGTTTGCGTAATGCTCCGCAGCGGCGTAGTGCTTGTTTTGCGGGTTAGAATCACGTGCCTTCGGATATCGTGGCTGACTCTCCTCTCTATCTCCCTTCCAGCCCTCTTTTCTTTTACGTTTAAATAATCGTAAAGTACCCACTCTATTCTGCGATGTTATTTTAAAATTGGAACTCTGACGTTGGTTATCGAGACATTACGGGGGTCTATTTTTTCGGTTGCAAAGAAATAGGTACGTGCATTGCACTTCCGCCCTTTCGCCCGGCTTCCACTCTCGCTCTCCGTCGCCCACCCAACCCCCCGTACCCTTACTCCCATCGACTCTCCATTTCGGACGGGGCGTAATAACAGCCTCCCCGAGTTGCTTAACAGAGATTAATGCGCCGGCCGTTCCACTCGCCGTGCGATCTGGCCATTAGAAGCCGCTCGGCCTGATCGCGGATACGGCAAACAGCGCACTTAGCCCCGCGCTCTATGCCGATCTATAGATCATCCGCTCCCGGATAGGCGCGTATCTGCATTTCGCGTTATCATATTCGCGCAGCCGCCATCGCCGATTTCGGATAGGCCGGGTCAGGCGGACTCTGGCAATTTTCGAGTGAACGGAGCTGCGAGTCGGATCGAGAAATTAACGCGTGGCCCATTTGATGCCGCGCGAACCGCATGCGAACGCTGGCGATCGCACGCGAACGCACCGAGGATACGCGGGAAAAGATTAACGAACCGTTTATTTGCCCGCGACCGCCTTCCTGTCGATCGAAATTACAAGGATCGCTGTGTTTGGATACACACTCGATATATAGAACGATGTACGGACAGATTGTCCGAACCAACTGGCTCGCCGAGCGATTCGTCCTTCGCTTCTAGCCCGTAACCCGAGCACGTTCGTTCCTACGCCAATCGTTCACCGTGATCTTCCGATTTTAGCGATCCAGGCATGTACCTAGCTATAGGTATATACGAGATTTTAGACTGCCTCGTACGATTGAATTAACGCTGACCCAGAAGATGCGCCGCGCGGCCGATGCCAACGATTCGATTGACGGCCCCGTCTAAATGGCCGCCGCCAATTATATCGCGTCTAGACGTCGTAATACGTATCATCAGCCGGAAGACTTTCGATTATCCGCTTATACCGAGCTGATCCCTAATTTTACAGCGTCCCGAACAAAAAGTCGATCGATTCGCGACAGGCGACGTGGAGAGTGGAGCTATCAAATTATCTATCGACTTTGGCAAGCGCGTCTCGGCAGTGTTGTTCATCAAGGTCTCGGTCCTGAGCGATTACGATCAGCCGAAAACGTACGACGGTACCGACGATACCGAGAACGATGAAGGAAGTAAATGTTTGCAGGTGCAATGACATAAGCGGTAATTCGGAACGATCGAGATTACGAGGAGGAGTGAAGGAGAGGGGCAGAGACGGGTCATTCGTAAAATATTTCCGGTGATACGCATTAAACGACGATGTTGTGTCCCTGATAAAGGACTCGACGATAGAACGACCGTGGAACGACGATCGTGCCGACGATACTGGCAAATGCATGTTCGGCTTTCGTCGCGGCGCACACGCGAGCGAATCTTTCGTTTCGCCGAACGGCCATATCTATAAAGTAAACAGAGAGAGAGAGAGGGGAGGAGAAGGAGAGAGGGAGACAGACGTAATGAATACCTGCGGCGAATACGACTGTGTGTAACGAGCGCCGCATTAAGCACTATTTGACCTGCTAATCCCCTAAAGCTTTATTTCAATGCCGAATTGGTGGCTCGCGCACGGGAAGCAGTCGGGGCACCTCCTATCGTTTCGCCTGATCGCCGCCATTATCGGATTTCGTTTCATTAACGGCCGTGATCGTTATCGCTTTTTAAATATGGCTTATTATCGAAATTCTCGACGATAAAACGTAATAACCGCTTCCACTCTCCGCCATCCGCTGCGTCCCTATTTGCACGCGTGGCGGCAAACAAAAATTTCATAAGCTGCTCTGATAATCGTTGCGGCAAAACATACTCTCGCTTTTTACCGACGTTCGATTGTCCTTACTTGGCTCGGTCTTAAAATACGTTGAGCCGCACTCGGCGCTAGGCGACCGTAAAAGATTCGCTGCGTCAACGGACGGCACGCTAAAATATGCACCTTCCCCGTCCTTTCGCAATCCATAATCAAAGCTTTCTTCCATCAATTAAAGTGATCGCCCTCCACTCTCGGCGAATCCTCGAAAGCTTTCGAAGCGCGATCGTTCGTTTTCCCGCCGCGCGTCAGTCGACGCTTATCGTAAGCGTTCGAATCGATTGTCATTAAATCGTTCCCTGGAATCGCGCGTAGGTGTACTTACCGCCGCGACTCATAACTATATCCGACCCTTGGCCGGTGAGCGTGTGGAATAATGTCGTTCGTCGAATTCGCCGATAATGTCTACAATTCGTGGAAACGTTTTCTTCCAACCCTCCCGTTTGCCCTCTCGCCCCTTCTTCCGTCCTCTCTTTCTCTCTCTCTCTCTCTCCCGACTAGTCCGTTGTATACACAGGCGTGCACGGGATCCATCGATCGCACCTGCCGCCCACCCGGTATTATATTTATAAGGTTATCCGACGTGTGCCGGCGTGCTGCCGCGCTTTTATTCGGCATCGACTTTTCGAAAGCACAATATACGGACGTCGAGAGTGCGGCTGAGGGGTGGAAGGACAGGGAGGGGTGTAGCAGGCGGATTAGAGGGTAAACGTGGGAAGGGTAAGAGGGAGGCGGAAGTCATGGGAGCAGATGAAGCATACCCGGGCGTTTCTCTCGATTCGGGTCCCGAAGTTGCGGATCCAGGCAAAATACCGTGACTATATATGTCTCGATCCCTCCGATTGCGCGAGGCGGCAAAGGATTTTCGGAACTTTTCGGATTTTTCCGGATTTCCAATTTAAATGTCACGCTTAAGACGAATTTCGCTTTGCCCAAGAGGGGGTGGGGGCAGGGGTGGAGGAGGGGCGTGTCGCAATTCGAACCTTCGACTTCTAAATCCCCTTACGGCCCCGTATTGGATCCCCGGGAATTGCGAGAGTCGACGGAACGTCAGATTCGATAAGGATTCTTTTCCCTCCCCGCAATCGGAATTTGACAGATCTGATTCGCGGATTCTGCGATCGTAATGGAATTTTGAAACTTCCTTTACGCGCGCTCGGGAAGATGCGGATCGTCAATTTTCCGTCGCGGGCGGAAGATTCGATCGCTAACGAACGAATATCGTTCGCGATCTCGATTCGAGGCACTTCCCGCGCGTATAGTTCGCTCCTTTTTCGCGGAAAGTTCCGGAAATAGTGATGGGCGCTCTTAGTCGGCAGTCATCTCGGGGAATGTCGACTGTCGGCGGTTCATTTGACGTCGAAGAATTTCCTGAATTATTGGCTTTCCCATCAAGCGTCGTCGGGGATCGTAAGATGCGCGCGCCAGGAATGCGTGGGAAATTTCTCTCGGCTCGTTTCGCTTGTCGCCGAGCGGAAAGGGTTCGTGACGTATTATGAGATCGAAGTCGAAGGCACACACAGAGAGCGGCCCGACCGCGTCTCGGTCGATTTTTTCGTTATCCTTGCGTGCGGCAATGTTAATCCGACGATTTAACGGGGCGGTGCGCATCAAGGATTCATCGGCCGCGTTTACCTTTGATCGTCGAGCATTTATTGCGGCGTTGAAATTTAATTAAAGCCCCCATTCCCCCAACTGGGCTCGGTATTGCGTACGCACGATTTGCGCTCAGCGAAACGGGCGGGAAATATTCGGACGCGGACGGTTCTTGGCGAACGGACGTTTCGCGCAAGAATGATCCGGCGGCGTGCATTAATCAGTCGAGTTCGAAATTACCTTCGCGCAAAAGGATCGTGTGCCGCCTTTCCGAGAGTGGGAGGGGAGAGAAACTCTTACCCGGGTCTTTATTAAAAATTCTTATTCAAAGACACTCTTCGTCCTCCGGTCTTGCCGGGGGTGCCCGCTCTCGCTACTGGTAACAAAAGCTCGTAAAAGTGGACTGGGAGTGGGAGAAGGAGAGTGAGAGAGAGGAGAGGCAGGCAAGAGAGGCTGAAGTGGGAAGAGCTTTAATAAAGGAATTCTTAATAGGAAAGGAGCGAAAGATAGGAAATCACTTTTCCAGGGTAGCGTTACTCGCCTCTGATGCCTTGGAGGCAGCTTGACTTTGTATACGCGCCACTTTCCTTACCTATAGGGGCGCGTAAGAGGCCGGCGATGATGTGTCATTAAAGCGGCGGAATGATTTCATACCGGCCGGGGGTCGAACGGAAAAGTGTCGTAAAGCTCGGAACTGCCAGTCGTTTACGTTCTATGCGCGTGCGTTTGCAAGCTTCTCTCTCACCCCCCTCTCTTTCCTCTCGCTCTCTCTCTCTCTCTCTCTCTCTCTCTCTCTCTCTGTGCGTGGACGCGCGCGGATTATGTTCTATGAACATTTTACGAGATCCAGGAAACGGGCGAGGAGGTATGTCGAGTAGAAGGAAGATTAACAATTAATGACGCTTACGTGAGTCAGAGGCAATTTAGCGGCAGAAATGCCATCCTTTCTTGCGGCAATCTAAGAATCGGCCGGAAAAGAACGTTGCCTGCAACGCTGCTTGCAACAATGCCTATGGCGATAAAAGAAGAATAAAAAAAAAGTAATAAACGTATATAGGAGATGTATACGGTCGATAGCGATGTAATGGAAGATGAACGCGTTTCTGAAATGGGCCGCGTTCGCCTGAATAGATTATCGCGGTCCTTAGCGGCCGATTACTCATTGTCGGGCTCGTCCGTACTTGGGTCCGTTCAACAATCGATAATAATAAATTACTTAGCGAGAAACGTGTCGACGGGCGGCGGTGGCCAGGCTGGCATCGGGCTCCCGTGTAGTAGTGACAAAGTGAAAATTGATTCGACGGGCAAAGTGGTTGTTAATGTTCCGTTCCGACGTGCCAGACGTTGACACGCAATGCTAATTCGAACCGGATCGCCTTCGCACCTGCCGCGCATGCTCGCGTAATGACGCTCGCCGACTGAAATTGCTCTCAACAAGTGCCGCATTAGAATTACAGCGTTATGCAAATCTTTCACGCGCCGGCCCGATGTAAGCGAGCTGATGGCGAGCGTTGAAATTGTAATTGGCATTGGCGACGAATTCAGCGTACACGTGTTATTCTTATTGAGACATGATGTCACTTTGCGCATTGAATGTATTACTCGACACATAACAAATATCTTCTTCAGAAGTCTGTGGAATACATACTATAATTTTCATGTTAGACTCCGTATAAAGCGGAGCGCATCTTTTTTTCGAGTTAAGCTCGACAAACAAAATTTCTGCGCATCGGAGCCCGCGGATAATTGTCGATTGTCGCAGGTCGGCCAAACTCGGCATTTAGCCGAGAGTCCGCCCTGCATCGACACGTTTTCCCGGCTTCAAGGGAACGACAGTATCGATTTATTATGACCTTAATACGAGACTTAGACGCGAGGCATTCGAGGCCCTTGCCCGGGAAGGCCAGCGGGCGGCGGGGGAGGACAAGACTGTGGATTGCGGCCCCTTTGATCTGCCGGGAAGGACAAATGGCGCGGGGGTGGACGGCATGGGAGATACCAGGCAACGAGGAGCCTTTCCTAGAAGCGAACCCTTTATCGAGGATCGAGCCAGCGCTAAACTTTAACCTACGCCCTTTCCCTTCGCGATTCCGAGAGCACTCTAGTCGACGTTAATCATCCGTTCGGGATCGCTCGGGAAATAATTGAGTCCCCGAGACGCGAAACAACATCGAGAACGGGATAGGCGCGAGGCTCTAACGAATTTACGAGGGCAGGGGCGAAAGGCGCGGTGCGAAATGCTAAAAGGGAAGGATGCATCGTGAATGGGCCCAAAGAGGAGGAAAGCACGTGGAAAAGATGTCAGGTTTACGTGACGCGTGGGAGATCGACTGATGCAAAAGATTTTCCTTCTCATGCGGGAAAGGCTCTTCAAGGGCGAAAAAAGGAAGACGTGAAAATGTCGAAGGATGTCGGCTGAGGGTGGACGTGGTGAGGGGTGGGGGAGGGAGTGAAAAGGGAAGAGTGCCACGTAGGGAGATCAGCGGGAACGTACAAACACGGAAGATCGCGAATCTCTTTGATCCGCGTGGAACTGCGCACGGGAAAAGAAGATTTGCCAGAAAAAGGGATGGCATCGGAGTAGGGTGGGAGTATGTCGGGGGTGAGGCGGCGGGGGAGAAGGTGCTGAGGAATGACAGTGGAGGGAGATGGGAAACGAGGAGGGAGAGAGCGTCGGTGGAAGAATGGTGGCGTCGGGAAAAACTTTGATGCATTCACTTCTAAACCCTGCGTAAGGAGAAGCCTTCTTTCTTATCCCGGCGGCGGGGAGTGCTTCGTAAAAATGAGAATGATCGCGGGGTCCAACGAATTTTTACCCCTTTCCCGCCTCGCAACGTCTCCCACGTGACGCATCAGAATTCTTTTCCCTTCTCTCAGCTGTGAGCCCATAGCAGAACTTCGAATAAACAGTCCTTTGTTACGGTTTCTTCATTGAACGTTCGATTCGCGCGCACGTAGCGCAATTTCAGTTTCCTGCAAAGTCGAATGACATTATGTAACTCCTACCGTGAATCACGCACTCGATCGCGCGAGCAAGAAACGTTTCTCGCGACAAGTCGCAAAAAGCGAAGGCTCACGGCTTTTTGTCGCGTAATTATGTCGCCGATAATTCTGCAACACTCCAATCGTCGCCGATCGAACGCAAACACGGCGTGGTCTCTCGCAACCGTGCGATGTAACCAATTGGGAGGTTTGGAATTTTGTTAATTGAACACGCGCCAAATTACGGCCTCGCTCTCGTGTAACGAGGGAAGACACGCCGGGCAGAGTGAAGTTGGAACGACAATATCGCGGAAAGAGGAATTGATGGACGGCGCGCGCGCGCGCGCGCGCGCGAACGGTATCTGGACTCCGTGATTCATCGTAAAATATCCTCCGCTCGTCCGTGTTTGGAGCGTGAGAGCAATTGGCGGCGGAGCTTGCAGGGTCTTTAATTGCCCGCCCGTTATTGACAATTACGAATACACGGCCGGACGGCGGCCGATTACATGACAGACGCCCGAGAGCGTGCGCGATCTGGGACAAGGACCCGGCGAGCAGCGCCGAGGAAGGAATAAGAGGAATGCGACCAGAAGCATTACGGTAAGCGGATTACCTCGAGTCTCCGAGCGATGAAGATTTCTGCCTAGAACGCCTTCTGTCCGAACAGCGTGCTTTCCCCACTCTCTCGCCGAGCGAGGTATGGCCTATTTCACCCTGAAACTCATCGCATTCTTTATCGTTCGTCGCACACCTGCACAGATTGCGCAAACTTCCGGGGGCAAAAATTCCGGCCGCATAACGGGGGTTGCATCGCGCGCGCAGGAAAGGTGAAGAAATGAGAAGTCATTTGTCGCCCCGGCGCGACACGTATTACAATTTTCCTGCCCGGAGTGGTTCTGCATATCGAAGGAGAGAGGAGGGGGGGGGGGGGGAGTAAAGACGGTTCGCGAAAACGAGAGTGCGGCGGGAATGGCTTGAGAATGGATCGAGAATGGGTTGGAAATGGAGAACGTGGGAGTGGGAGGTAGAGAGTGGCTGAGAAGGAGGAGGAAGAAGAGGAGAAGAGTCTGGTGCGCGCCCGGTGCGCAATCTATTCCTGGGCAAGATCTCGCCGATGGATTCGCATGATTTATCCTCGCTAGCAGTTTGATGCTCTCTCGACTGCGGCTCGCTCCTCTCGAGGAGATCTGCCTTTTTCTCTGCGAGCGGTAAGCGAGCCCGCAGCGCGCCATTCGCGGGAGCAAGTATCGATATTCTCGCTCTCTATGGTCCATCGAGAAACGGCCAATAAGTACTTGTCAGTCGAGATCGATCGTTCCTCCCTTCGAAGCGAAGGCCGCGGCAGCGTTACCGATTTCTGCCGCAGCCAGTTCATTCGTTTCCCCGCTTCCCCTCTCGCGCACTTACACCATCGGCGCGCTCACACCTACGGGAAGGGACTCCCACGGCCAATGCGTCGGCATGTCAAACGGTTCGCAGAACCGAGGCTCGCAAAATATTTCGGTGTCATTTCTCGATGTCGGACTTTTCGTCAAAATTCTGTCACCTGCCACTGCCGGTTCATATCTCATCTCTAATTTACCGTCAGCGAGCCGTCGGTCGACTGACTTCATTTTTACGCCCAACGAAACGATACGTTTCCCTACTGTTTCACTTCCTTGTTTCCGGTTATGCGGTAATTTCGTTGAAGATCGCTGAGCTATTAGCTTCTGGCGGAACCGTTGTCCGACGTTTTAAAGGTAGTCCGTAAAACGTTACTGTGCGCAGAAACGAAACATTCCGCCGCGTTAGCTCTAGGTGTGCATACTCGCTGCCCGAAAGGGCCGGCCTGCGTTCCTGAAATGAGATGTGCAAGAACCGGCGGCACGGAGAGCGAGAGTAACTCGGGAACAGTTCGTGTTACGCGAAGTGCGCCGTAATTCTGTGGGTTATTGTGCGCTCTCCGCAGCTTCCTCCCCCGCATGGGGTCCGCGAGAGCGCGCGCGCGCGCGCGCCAGCGCACTCTCGCACGCTTAATGAATTTTGCAACGACGCGACTCGGTGCATTCGCTACTTTCGGTTATTGCGCGGAAAATGAGTTAGAGATCCGCGCCGCTTCGAATAAAAGATGTCGCCGCGTCGGACTTCAGTTCTTTCATAAACTTTATGATAGCTCAGCGAACGGAAATACTGGGAGATTGAAACAAACCTAATCGCACGACTAGAAAACTTTTCTGAGTACTGTCGTTAATGTTAAAGCAATTGTCTTACTTATCCGGTTAGTTGTCCTCAGAAGTATGGTAATGATTCTCAAAACCTTGTTCTTTTCAGGTACAAGGACAACAGGGCGTATCCTTGGCCAGGTGGCGACAGCCACTTCATTCTCTACCCTGAGAGCGCGAACCAAACGATTTACACGCAGGAGGTGAGGGCCTCCGACGCAGGACGATATTCCTGTCAGGCCAGGAACGACACCACCACCCTGGAAGGCGACATCACCCTCGCCGTGCTCGGTAAGTTCCACGTTTAGCCTCAGTTCGGCCGACAAGAAACATTTTCTCTTGAATGACGCGGCCGCGAAGACGCAATGTTCGCCAACCAGGCCACACCGAACTCGTGCGGCCGCAGCTAGGGGCGAGCATTGTAACCGGCCAGTCCCGACAACGTAACCGTAACGTGGATTTCGTTATACAAACTAGCGCCGGATATTCGCCCCAGCGAGAGAGCCACCCCCTGAAAGTGTTGCGGGACACGCGCTGGGCGAAAATGATTTACCGGGCGGCGCGCTGTTTGTACCGGATAAATTTCAATCTGGCCCACCCTGACTCTGTCGGTATCCTCCTTTCCGGCTTTGTCAAACATAATTTTTTGCCCGACCGCCCGCTCCGCGTTTCACCGCAAATACGCGCGAATTCGAGAAGGACCGAAGCGAAACGTCCGAACGTCGGAACGTTCGGTGGGGTAAAAACGGATCGGAAAATACGTCGCTCGCTCGTCGTTCGAGAGTTGAGCGTTGGCCAAAAAACGAATCGTTATCATAACGCACGCAGTGTCCCGCCCCTGGCGGCTTCCAAAAACTGCGCATCGCCGAGCGCGCCGCGATACCTCCCACCCCCTGCGACATCATCATCGCGCACCGCGCACAACCCTCCCCGCTCGGCCGCTGTCCGGGATATGAAAACAAAAATAAATAAAAGGACCGATCGCACGATTCGCTGATCGTAATTCGACGCGCGGTATGCGGCAAAAATCGGCAAAGCGGATCGATGCGGATCGTCGGGCGAGCCGACGGGGGAAAAAGTCCAAATTTCCGTCCTCGCCCCCCTCCTCCCTCCACCGGGCCGACCCCCATGCGTGGGGAACCGGAACGGAGGGACAAACAGCGGGAGCGAACCAATGCGGGCTCCCGCGCAAATGACGCCGATGACAAAACGATGCCGCGCGTCCCGAAGCCTCCGAGCAGGAAAACTCGGACGAGCGACTAACTCTCTCTCCCCCCCCTCCTCCCCTCCGCCGATGCAGCGAAATCCCGAGCAAATCCAGTGCCTCCGCTCTTTCCTGTCCCGGAACAAATTCCCAGCGTGCGACTCGCGGATATTACGACGCGGCGGGATCCGATTTCGCTTTTGACATTACAATCGCAGATTGCCGCGCAGCTCGGCGCTGCCCTCCGGGGCCGGTGTCATCGATATTCATGCAAAAACGTCCGGGCGATTCGTCAGACTGACGTAGACCGAGCGGCGGCCGGCTCTCCTCTCCTCCCTTCTCTCCTCTCCTCTCCTCTCCTCTCCTCTTCCATCCGCCTTCTCCACCTCCTCTTCCATCCTCGCACGCCAGCCCCAGGCTCGGAACCCCATTCGTTTCCTTTCCCATTGATCGTTCGTTAAAACGCAACGCCTGATCGGACGCGCGCGGCTTCCACTCGAGCGGACGCGCGATGTACGCAATTTCGACTCATCTCTCTCTGATCCATCTCTCTCTTCCTCCGTCCTCCTCTCCGACCTTGTCCGCAAATCAATCCCAGCCGCATTCGTCAAATTCAACTGCCATTCCCGGTGGCGCGCGTCGCACTTGAACCCTGCGCCCTTACGCTAAAACTGTCGCGCTTCGTTAGATCCGCGGAAGTGGACGATAAAGCGGATCGAAAGTTTCGCAGTGTATCAGGAACGAGTCCCACGTCTCGTCGCTTCGAAATCTGCGTTCACGATCTCGTTACCTTAGTGAGAACGGTCGCCGGAGACGAAAGTGGTCTTTCCCCGAGCAAACAGGCTGTCCCGTTTTCGCGCAGGATTGCACGAAAAGGGTGTGAGAGGTCGGGGGTTGGGCAGAGTGGTAGGAGGGTAGAGAGCGAAACAGGACGAAGCTTCCTGGGGTAGGAGGAGGAGGAGGAGGAGGAGGAGGAGGAGGGGGTGGGGGCTGGAGTGCTCTGCTGTTTCTCACGCTCGTTTTCCACCCCGGGACATTTGCCGCCCACCCTCGTTCTGGCATTTTATTCCTCCTTTATTTTTTACGCGCCTCGAGGCAAGCGAGACAGGGGGTGAGGTGGGGGCGAGAAGGGTGGACTGAGAGGGGGAGGAAGGAGACGCGTTGTTACGCGGCGGATTGCGCGCACCCGGTGTATCAAATGACTCGAGAGCGGACTCGCGCATTTTCACGGTGTAACGAGCATTACGGCCGACGTAACGTAGGTGTAACTGACGCGGGACTTCGTGGAAAAGAGCTCCCACGTATGGGGCCTCCGGAGGCAAGGCTCGCGGGAGCTGCGCGCTCGTGTCGGTTTACGGTACGTACATATTTAGCCGGCTGAGCCTGTGTGCGGGATATGTAATACTTTAGGCGCGTAGAAGACGTACCTGTTATATATAATACCCTGTATACGTGCATGCGCGGACGGATGCGCTAGCTTGCGCTCGCGTACGTGAGCTGTGCGGCGAGTACGGTGGACGTGTGTCATGTACGTACAATTCGCGGCACTTCCTGTGCATATTACGTGCGCTCCTAAGTAAGTGCGAATATCGTGTGCGTACGCTACTTAAGTTCCATGCCGGGTTATAGCGTCCTCGAGCGCGATGCTGCGTTCCACCGGTTGCGGATCCGGCGAATTTTCTCAAGTGAAAGGAAATTTTGTGGAAATTAATCCGTGGAACGGATCCTTTCGTCCTTGGGGCGGATATGTCGATACGGAGCGTGTATCGAGGCAAATTGCGGGGAAAGATATGGGTTCGAAGGTGGAGAAGAGGCGAAATTTCGAACTAACCGCTTTACTCGTTTCGCCGAACGGTGAAACTATTCGTTCGCCGACTGACACGCGGACTCGCCCATATTCGTGCCGGGCGGGAACACACTCTATGGACGCCTACGGGATGAATTCCATGGACGCATACCGCTGAATGCGCGGCAGATCATCCGCACGGCGAGCCGATAATTCGCCCTAAACGAGGACTGCCAATGGCCGCACTTTGCACGGCCGCAGAAATAGCCGATTAAAAAGAGAAAATCCCTATGGGAGGATATATCACCGATAGCGGCGATCGATTGCCACCGCAAATTAATGATCTCGCCGGCGGGGGAGACTTTCAGCTGCGAGAGAGGAGAGCGATACATTTGTCGTCGGTGTGCGTACGCTCGGCGAGGAATAATTTTTTCGAAAGGATCGCCGGCGGTGAGAGCAATTGCGATCGTTTCGATTGGCGAGCACAAAAGCCTATCCACCTTCCGCTCCCTTCGTGGCCGAGGCAAATTAGACGGAATAGTTTCGAACATTTTCGAAACGTGACGGTTCGGACATTATGCAACTGTTATCTGTATTCATAACCGAGCTTCCGACCGCAGTCACTCATGATGCTGTAACGGCAAAACATGCTCTGGGGGGTGAGGATCTGCTCGCGGAGTCGGGAGGGGAAAAAAGTTGAGAATGACGTTGAGAGTTCGCGATTACTTGGGGATATTTTAATAAGAGTCGTATTTACTTGATAACCGCATCGAGTCCTCGCAGAAAATTCTTCACCCGATAGCGTCGTACTTGTGAGAGTAACTATATTCGAACCTCCTCTAAACTCGCTTGTTACCGAAGTATGTAGACTTATTAATAGTTTATTCAATATCGACCGAGAGCCACTTGTAACATCCGCGAATTACAAAAGTTTTCGCTCGATTTATAACGACTCGTTGTTTCGCCGCATTCGACAATAAAAACTTGCCATCTTGAAAACAGCGAATCTAGCTTCGATATTTTTAACCCGTCATTTTGAAGCGTTAATATCTTACCTCATATTGAACGATTATTCCGAAACCTCCCGATTGGTCCAAACGAATTTCCTCGCGCGGGATCAATGCTCGACGATGCACGTAATATGCTTTACACCGATGCTATTTCTACGCCCACGCAAGTTTACATAGACGTGCAGGTTACCTGTCATTGTGCTTTCGCTCATTAACCAACAGCCTAAACGACTTTTGCATCGCTGAACAAATATGCAATTACATTTCGCATTACCTAGAATTTGCATGCCCCAAAAGTTGCCCTGCCATAGCGGGTGATCGTTAGCCGTTCGCAAAAATGTAATCGCATTACATCGAAGTCTTTGTCATTCGATTATGGCAGACGATATTAGGAAATTTACGGTACGGTGCACTCGCACATTAGGTAAAGTGCAACTTAGGCCCGTTTCCCGTTTAAACGCGAAATGACGCACATAATGCTCCACGCTGTACTAAGTTTGGGTACACGTAAGCGTTTATATAGGTATAACGATTGCGCGGACGTGGGCTGCCTCCGAATAACACTAAACCACAAAGTAAACCAGCTTTCCGCCGGCTATCGACAGGATGCGCGAGAGAGGACACGGACGCGTGATAACTCGCGGAGGTAAGTAGCGAAACGTATTGAGAACGCCCTCGTCCGGTGCACTAACTTCGATCGAATTATGATGTCTCGCATCTTAACCCGCCGTCGTGCACTTTGAAAAATGTTCGCCTTCCTCTCCGACACTATAAAATGTCTCTCTCAACACCCGCTTAGCACTTCTGAAGGAAAATATTTTAACACGTCCTCCGACGTGCTATTATTATTACTAATATACTCCGTACCGAGACAAGCGTTGCAAGATAGAAGCATATCGAGTTACATGGCATAAATCTGTGGCGAGCATTAAATTGTACCGAAAGGTCAGGAGCAGCGGCTCCTCTGACAGGAAAATGTTACCGGACCGCGAGCGGCGAGTGATGCAAGATGCGAAATAGGTACAAAGAGAGGGTTGGCCAGAGGCGGGAGGAGCGGAGGGGCGGGGGAAGGAGTGGGGAGGCGTAGGTAGGTTTACCGAGAATCGTTAATCGAATTCACTTCGCGGAACGGGAGACGGCTCGGGCTTTGTCGGGAGGCTGCTGCGGCGAGCAGTTATCAGGGCGATGCACACGTTACGAGTGTGATAACTTGCCGGCCGGGGCCCCCGTGGGTCATTCTGAGCCCGAGGAAGCCCGTCGGCGGCCACTCTCTCGCGTGCGGAGGTGTTTCCGCTAAAATTCGCGATTGAAGAGTTCGCCTGTCGAGGGATCTTCGTAAACGGGCCCGGATTGTCCGTGATTACGCGATACAGCCTTCCTCGTGGCCGAGCGACGGCCTGTCGCCCGAATGACTGTGTTTGCCGAACGTGACGGAGATATCGGCAGCCTCTTGTCGGCGGAGATCAATTGTGCGGGGGAACGAGCGGAATTTTCACGCGAAGCGTCTATTTTGCGCGAGCCGACTTCCATCGGGCGGACAAAGCTCGGGGCTATTCTTGTACGTGCCGCGGACCGCGTGTCCTTTACCTTTCCAGTCACGTGTGCAGCTTCAAGAAGCGTTTTGTGCGTTGTCCGTGGGACGATGTGCACGATTAGTTTTCAATGCCAATGCGCGTAACGGAGTTACGGGTGGAGAGGGAATTTTGTAAATATGGGACGAGCGGGGAGGGTCTTTTGTTGGGAACTGGACGAAACTTGTCGTTCGACGGAATCGTTTGAGAAAAAACGTTTACTCCAAAATGTACGCACGCTTTTGCGTGCTCTTGTAGATAATTTTTTGCAGTCATCGAGCGGATGACGCCACTCAATTTTCGTGGAATTTCGATTAGATACGAAGTAGTAGTTTTCAGGAGGGTGAGCGCTGGGAGACAACTGACATGGAAAAATATCGTGGAAACGCGGTGGAAGTTCTTAATTACTTCACTGATTGGAACATCGATCTTGGCCGCTGCGCGATAATCGAGTTCACGGCGAATGTGCGAAGAGTTTGGATAATGCAGAGTGGAGTCTCGGTGAATCAACGAATCCTGCGGAATTCGCGGTTTAATCCTTATCTCTATTGAACCGCAAGAAAATTGATTCCAGCTTTATTCTCGACTATGAACACTCTGTGCACGAGATTCATTACGGCGAATTTGATGGACTCGCGGTAAACGATGAATTTACGCTGAATTCGACATCGTCAGATTTCAGCGTATTACTTTACGTCGATTGAAAGGTTCGCATTCGCTCCTTAATAAGGAAGATGTCCGTTTCCGTTGACTTTAGAAACGTGTTAGTTTTTAATCGGTAGTCTGTACAAGAGTGTGGATGACACGTAAATGATTCAGGACCCTCGGCACAGTGGTCGGTTGGATAAACACTATCGAGTGCGAGCATATGGTCAATAATACTGGCAATGTTTAGGCAAGCGTGCAACCAGTGTAGAGTCTATATAATATTTTATTAATTTCTGCGTATGCTGAACGACTTTTTCACGAAAATTTGAATGCCACTGTTCAATATAAATAACCTTTTATCGAGTGGTGTACAGATACTAAAAAAATCCAATTTTTGTTTTATGTTGGACATATATTTGACTATATCTGCTATACTATTGTACGTAGAACACTCTGACTACGATTTTCTATTATCCAATCCAATATTATGGGGATAATCCAGTCAGACAACGTTCAAATTTCGCCAAAAATGATCTTTCGCCCAGCAAATGTCATTAAAAGGGAATTAAATGACATAAGCGTGCTCCACACACTAGCATTACTCACCGTTCGAAAACAAAAGATACGGTCGAAAGTTTTCGCGCACAAACGACATCGTCGCGACGCACGCCGGCTATCGCACTCTCGCCGGGCGATAATTCGCTGTGAAAACAGCGCCGGCCGTCGTCTCGCTACTTTCGCGGAAATTCGATTAGTCGCCTTCTCGGGACGGTAAATATTCCGACAATTTGCCGCGGCGCAACGTTGTTACGATAGTTGGACAAAGGGGGAGGGGAAAAAAGGTAGGATCAGAAAAAGAACGCCACACCGTACCCGATAATCGATCCATTAACCGACCAATAAGTGTGTCTGTGTCCTGCTAACTGATAATTTAGCCTCGACGGATCAGGGGCGGGAGCGGAATCAAAGCAGCTTTCCGAGAAGCGACGTTTGTCAGCGAATTACGGTACGGTCGCGTTCTCGATAATGGGTCTGCGTGCGCGCAACGGATCGAGAAAATCCTCGTCCCGCCATTTTCCAACGATCTTCGGAACCGATCGACGTCGCGCCGGCGGGAGTCTTGCAGAGAAATTCAGCTCGCGGCAGATCGCGCGCGGCAAATAGGTACGCGCGCGCGCCCAGACTTTCGCCGAAGGAATTCTTCGGCGGCCGGTCGACGGAGAGACTGTCATTTCGCTGGCGGCCACGAAGAGGGAACTGGCCGATGAAGCGATTCAATCGACTGACGTCCGCGGGACAAGCGCTCGGCAAACGTTTCTCGGTAATCGCGGCCTGTCACTCACGCCGCGGATAATCATGTTCCAGGTATTAGATAATTACTTCATTAGCTACTTCGCATCCCATCCGCACCTCGGTACGTACGCGCATCTATACTTTCGCGCACGTACTCGTACTTCGCGCGTCCTGCCTGCGAAGCGGTTGCGAAGTCGTCACTCTTTCGCACGTAATTCGCACCGACGGACCTCGCTCATTTCGTCCTTCTGCATTTCCGTTCGTATTAAGTTCTCACTTGCTCGACGTCTCTCTCTCTCTCTCTCTCTCTCACTGTCTCTCTTTCTCATTCTCTCTCGCTCCCACGCCAGCTGTCTCCCCGACCGTTTCTCTCTTTGAACCTCCTTATCGGTCGGCCCGATACGGCTGTAACCTATTCACGAAAACGGCTTTGTGGGAGTGCGAACCTGTGGGCGGCGCAGGGGGTGCGGGACGTTTATCAGATGAGTGTCAAGGGGGGCGTGATACGTCGTCGCTAAAGCGAGCGTCAAACGTACCGGGCGGGCCGGAATTTCAATTAAATACGCCCACGGCTCTTGGAGGGAAGCACGCGATGCTCTGCCTCCGATTCACTTTGTCCCCGGCGAACGATATGACACGCGCGCCTCATTTTCACCGACCGAAAGGAAAACGGGTTCAGCCTCGACTTCTTACACGAAGCGGGCGCGCACCGTTTTCAACCGCGCGATAACTCCTATATATTTATTCTCCGTGTAAAACGTTGGCCACTCTTTCGGCGAGTGAGACTGTCAATAACCGGCGTGGCACAGGTATAGGACCGACGACGATGCCTGTTTAAAGTGCCGAGCCTGAACTGGCACAGGACCGTGCAAAAACGGTGATGAAAATAATACGGCTTCGGGTTGGAACGCGTTCTTAAACGGTCGACGAAGAAGATCGTTTACGGCAAATAAATCGGATCGGATCATTCGCGAAAGGGTGGACGGGGGGGTAGAGGGTGAGGTACAGGGCGACGAATAAGCGCGTCGAAATGAAGAACACGTTTGGCCTGCAAAAACTGGGCGCACCGGTAAAACGATATAAAAGGACCGCCCGAACGAAGGTAATCGTTCTACCGAACGTTCGTGAAAGTATTCGCGACGGGCAGTCTCTCTTCTCTCTTTCTAACTCTGTCTCTCTCTCTCCTCTCTCCTCTCCCGCCCTTTTTCGACTGCACTCGCCCGCCAGCAGAGAAAATCCATCTGACAGAAGGGACGAGGCCGCCAGAAGCACAATTCCGAAGGGAAGCGCCCGCAGTGGGCCGAGAGTCCATGGCCTATCACCATCAGTTCGCATTATTGTTATTATTATCATTCGGCCGTGTTACACCCGACGACCAGCGGCGACCGCCGTTACTACTCTGTTATCATTCCTGCTACCATTATTACTACTGTTATTACGGCGATTGTTACCCGTTCCTATTAGCATAAACTCCGCTGTCACGATTCCGCGCGCGCAGTGTCTGCTTATTGGCCGACACGCCCCCCCCCCCTCTCTCTCTAACTCTCTTTCCGAAATAACCTTTCGCCGCTTTTCATCCTGCCGCAAATACGCTCGTATTCCGAGCGTAATATCGACGAGAGACGCGAAGGGCGCCCTTCTCGTTATTAACGAGCCTATCAAAGACGCTCGCGTTAGGTCTCCTCGAACTTCCAATTTTTGAGTCCATCCTCGCATTCCGCGGTTGGATCGGACTCAGCTACGATACGTAACCCGCGAGCATACGAGTGCGGACTTACGGAAGGCAGGGTCGCCTCCTTCGTTCGCCGCGCTTCTCCTCCAATTTCCGACGCGCACCTGAGCGGCCAAAAAAGTCCCATTACGCTGCACGCCTCGTTTATCCTCTCGATGGTACGAGCCTCTTTGTTACTCGATTTACGATATGTTTGACCTTTGAGCGGAGAGAGGCGAGTGCCTCTCGCTCCTCCTCGCGCCTCTTCAATTCAAGCTCTCGCCCCCTTTCCGTTCAACCCTCCCCCTCCCTCCTCCACCTCCTCCTCCCTTCCCCTCCTCTCCACCTTCTTCGTCTCCCACGCCGTCGCAAGGATCTCGTAAAGTCTCGAACCGTTTTCTCTCGAGAGTGGCACTTCAGGGGCCGAGGTTTAAAAGGCATCGAGCGACGTGTTCGCAGCATTCCCCTTTCTTCCACCCCCTCTGCTTCTTTCCTTCGTCTCTACCCCCTCCTCCTCCGAGCCGTTTCTTTATCCACCTCCTTTGTCACCCCCCCTAGCCGGGACTGCCTCTCTTTCTCTACGTCTTTATCCTTCGCTCGGCGCGCGATAGACTCGAGACGAGCAAATAGCTCGAGGCAGCGTCGGCGATTCGAAAGGCTGCGTGTTTAATCGTTCATCGAAAATTAGCCGAACCAGTTTGCAATGGGAACGCCCACGCTGGCCGCGATTAGTTACGTGGGTCGTTGTCGAGCTTGCGGTAACTTTTTACGCCCGTCCGCTCTGCGAACGTGTTACGTACGCTGGGCCCGATGCGCAGGAATGCGACGAAGAAGCGGGGGGAGTAAGCTGATATGAGCGCGAGGGGGTAGGTGTACCTACCTACCTTACTCGTACGGAGGTTGATGTAAATGGCATAAAAATAGAATGAAGGGGGTGATAAATTATCGCGCGGGACAGGTTAACTTGTCTTCGGCGTCTGCGATCGAGCTGGCCGGAGAGAAAAACTTATGGCTGAGGATTATCGATGCCAAGCGATACAGCGGATATTTCTATCGGGTTTGCTCGATAGAATTCTAACTCGATGCGGCTAAAAGGCTAGAGATAAACGACTCGACCCGGTTATGGCGATTGCGCGTAATTGCGAGCTGGAGCCAGAAAAAGGGATCGAAATTTGATTTGCCAATAAGTAAATTAGTAATTAAAGTAGCGGTCACTGTATACGTAATGGCGATAATGAATATTAATAATAACAGAGCGACAACGGTAATGATGGTAATATAATTAACGGCTCGTTGTAATAATGACCGCGGCGCAGGCGTTCGATAATTATAATAATCGTCGGGATAGGAACGATCGGCTGACCGGATAGCGTGGCAAATCGAATCGAGTTTGGGGTAGAACGATTCTGTACGAGGGAAGACGAGGTGTTGTAACAACTTCGGTTGTCAATATCTCAGGCAGGCTCGCACGCCGTCGTGCTCGTCGTGTGCGTCAAATAAATGCATATGATCTCGCGTCAATGATGCCGCTGACGAGATGCAATTAGCTGGCTGATGTACGAGCCTGCCTCTCCTCTTCAGCTTCCCTCCACTCCTGAATACGTTTTCGACGTGTGTGGCACTGAGAAACTCGTTCCTCGAAAAGGATTCTCATTGCGGCGGACTGCCATTGGCGCTGGCGGATGTTCGAGGAGCGGAAAGTGCTGCCGCTGGAAAATAGAGGAGAACAGGCCAGAATGCATTTCTTTCGGGTAATTGTAGAGTTTTTAAATCGCAAAGTTTCGCGCACGGTATAACCCGAGCCCTCCCGCTGCCGGTGATAAACGGAGTCGGCATAATCTTAATCACAGCTCACGTCGTTCCACTTTGAACCTGCAATCGTTCAGCGATTTTCCGTCGGCGGAATTTAAAAATGGCATTATAAAACGGGTCACGATCGTCCGGGGAGGAGTTGGATTTTTGAAACCCTCGCCTCGCCGTTCCCGGCGCATGCAACAGAGTCGTTTTTCTCTCCCCCCCCCCCCCCACCCTTCTTACGGGACGCAACGTTACGTTATTACGGCTTTTATTGTTGGAAAGGGAAAAATGCAAAGTTTAATTGAGCTCATTAATCATGCGACCGTTCTATTTTCGAAGTTACGCTATCGCCACGCCAAATCGTTTATCTCACGTTTTTGCCGGCGTTATATCATTCTAAGCGAATGCGTCTTCGCGAGAGATTCCGAATTTATGAGTCATTTGCCTTGCTGAACTGGTAAAATCTATGCATCTATTAATGGCCCGACAGCAGTTCTGTTCATTATGAAAATGTATACGTCTCGCGCTACTAGCCCGGAATTGTTCGGAAATTCATTGCGTCACGCAATCAAAATATGTTTGTCTATCGTTAAACGCACAGTCTACACCTTATACAATTTAGTAATCCGCGTGCGCACTACACGGCATTACTATCCATGTACCATTATGTGCACAGATAGTTGGCTGATTAGTTGTTTGTTTGCGTGTACGCCTGGCATCAGTATTTACCCAGATGGCTAAATGCACAGGTGTGCGTCGGTAGATCTCTGCACATAGACGATTCTACGCGTGACGTATAGGCAGCATGGACAAATTGACTAACGGAAATGCCGCACGAATATACGTGCCAAGGAAACGTCACTCACAGCCTCGTTACTGTCGTACGCTCGATTCATAAAACCTACCGTCAAAGTATGCAACCTCAATAACTGATGAGACCCACCCGTTCCGGGCGTACGCAAGTAACCCTTCCGTGAAAGGGAATCGTTTCTGAAGGATAGTCGGAAGGATAGTCGGAAGGATAGTCGGAAGGATAGTCGGAAGGATAGTCTAAAGGATAGTTTACAGTCCGGTCCATGGTATAATTACTAATTGCGCGCGCGAACAACGGCGCGCATTTACAGCCGTCCATCCGTTTTCGGCCAACGTTCCGAACTATTATTTCGCATGGCGGCCAACGTGTTAAATTCCTCTCCCACGTACGAGCGAGCACTCCCCACCTCTCCGACGTTATCATTCGTATCGGGTAAACGCGCGCGCTGAATATCGTCTTGCATACATCATGCCGCGCCGGAGTCAAAGTTGCCCCGCGCAATTTACGAAGTCGACCGTTGCAATCAGTGTAAATGTAAACTTTACCCTCGAGGCGTCTATTTATCTTCATTACGGGGGGGGGGGGGGGCGTGGAGGTGGGCGTCGAGGCGAGGAAGAGAGGAGAAAGCAGGGTAGGGGAAGAGAGTGCGAGAGGCGGAGGGGGTTGTAGGGACGTTGGCTTGCAGCGACGAAGATCGCTGATTTGTTTCAATTTCGCGAAATCTCGCCCGCACCGGAAAATTTACGTTTCGCGCTTATCGCCGAAACTTCGCTAATCGAGACGAATATCGATTTTGTCGGAACCGGAGCCCAGGGGCTATATCCGGCGTCGGTGGATGCGGATGGGAGGGAGGTCCAGTTTCGTGGGCAGGGAGGGGGAGAAGCTAGAGAGAAAGGAAGAGAGAGACAGAGAGAGAGAGAGGCGAGGATAACACTGTGCTCGCCAGACCATATAAACTTTCCTCCAACGCGGTCCGCTTTTAATCTATACCAGGAAAGACCATCAAGATCGCGCACTTCTGCTACGCTTTATCGGTCGACGCACGTTCGTGCGGCAAAGACTGATGACGTTAATGAGAATATGTGGGTGGCTGCTGGAAGTGAGGCTCGGTGAGCGTCAGTATGCGAGTCGCGAATGGGGGTCAAAACTCATTCTCATCTCTCTCGCTCTCTCTTTCTCTCCCTCTCTCTCTCTCTCTCTCTCTCGCACTCTCTCACTTTCCCTGCAATAGATTCAGTACGCGGAATTACGTTGCGATTGGCGACGCGTCGCGATAAACTTCCGTCGTCGGTTCATCGATCCTCGAATCGACAGTCAGTCAAGTGCAATGTCGACGAACGCCCGTTGTTTCGTGTAAGGGGACTCTGCTTGTGAGGCAGTCGATCGAGAGTACGCGGAACGAACGGGAGATATCGCCGAACACACGTAGAGGAGGCTGTGTTTACGTAGGTGCCTCCCGGTGCCGGATTCTTAGGAGGCCGGCTGGGGAAGGGGACGGGGAAGGTACGTTGCTTCGATAAATTTTAATCTTTAAACGCTGCCCGCCTGACCGGCGGTCAAATGTACACGCTCGGCCGTCAGTGTGTACATAGTTAACCGAATTTCCTTGCCCCGGCGCAATTCCCTTGATCGCTGACCCGGGATATTCCTTACATCATTGATTGGTGGAAATTCGGAACGTAAACCGGACAGTTAACTGACGTTGACGGAACGAATATGAGGCTGGAAATTGTTTCAGCCCTCCCTTCACCGAACATCACTCCCTCAAATACACCCTCCCATCATTCTCCTATTAAAGCTCAGAAAGAACGCAATCGAGTAATCCGGTAATCATGTCCTCGTCCGCGATTCCGCTCTAACAAATTTCGGTTCGAAAAAATCGGCCGGAGTAAGCGGATCATAACCGTCGATCAGGCTCGCGTACGATCGGCCGTTCATTCGCTGGGAAGCGATATCTCTGCGGCCATTCCGCTCGTTCGCGGATGCTAGTTTTATTAGGTGTATCAGGCGCAAGAAACCGCTCGGCAGCGGCGGCGGCGGCTTAACGATCGATAGTCTCGCGGGGATGTTAATCAATTACGCACGGCAGCCAGGCAAGCAGCCAGGCAGCCAGAGGAGCGCGCGATGTAACGAGGAAGTGCGGAGTGTATCCGTCGGTGTTTCCGCGGGCGTAAGATGCGCTCGGAGCTGAAGAGAAGCCTCTCCGAGCCGGCTAAGATCCCCCAGATACTTTGGCCGGAGCGCGGATGCGCTTAACCTTTTCTACGTTGCGCCCAGGGCCCTCCCACTCGACGGCTCTCCCGCGGGGAGAAGGCGGATAACAGTCCCCATAGTCGTATATGCGGATAGTCTCGCTTACTGCCGCCGGTAGCGGCCATTAAAGGATCGCGCATTAAAAAGCGCCCAGCGAACCGTCGACGGGCTTTATCGCCATTTTCCACGCGTGCTCCGCAGCGAGATCATTCTTTTTTACGCGAGCGCAGCACGTGCCTTCCCCCGAGCCTTCTCCCCGAGCCTGAGCCACTGCCCCAGGGATGAATGTTCCCTTAATTAACCCTTTAACCCGATACCGACGCCGGTGCGATGCTCGCGTAACGCGCATGCCTTCCGTTTTTTTTTTTTTTTTTAGAACGGACGGAATACGTGAATTTGATACTATTCGGTATCCTATATGAATTTGTGTATATAGTAGGTTTGCGTTCTGTATTTGGAATAATGATCCGATTCGGTCGAGAGTGGAAGGTTTCGCTTCCGCGCGGGTAAATATAGCACTCGGCTGCTGTGTGCTTTTTCATGTTGCGAGAATGTTGGGAGAGTATGATTTTCGAAGGATGAAGGAGACTGTCAGCGGTTCAACAATGCACGAAATTGAGCCCAGGACACATATCGTCATCGATCCTTAGCGCGTTAAGCTATCGCCGAGGCTAATGGATCAAGACAGGACAACGTAGCTGGCATACCGTGCATGTTCGGCACCGATGTAACGCATTACCGGGACGAGGGTATGGTGCGGCTAAGACAAACAGATAGGATCCACGGATGTATATGCAGGATTAAGATCCTACGCCCCGGAACGAGACGGCTGAGCACTGAAACTCACGTCTCGTACGCCCCACCCGTCAGGCATCTCTCTAGCTCGGTGTACTTAGGCGAAGGCAAAAAGGACGAGGCGGGTGAGAAAGAAATAAGAGAAGTGCAAGAGGGAGGGAGGGTAGAGAGTAACGAGGTGTTGTAAGTGCAGCGCCGTTAGCAGGATCAGGATCGCAGTGCTGCCCGGCGATTCTCTATTTTATTGGTTCGTCTCGAGTAGATCGGCCGATAGTGGGTTAACGGCCAATAGTCTCGCACGGACGTTAATCAATGAAGCGCAATAACGCGACGGAACGTGAAAGGGTACCAGTATCCATCGATAAACGTGGACCAGAATAGGGACGTCTATGATACGAGGCGAGATTATAAGAGGGATAGAGAAAAAGAGAGAGATAGAGAATAGTGTCTGCAGTCGGGCGCCGTGGAAAATGTGGCCAATGTCTTCCGTCGAATTACGTGTCAGCCGCTAATCGCATTCTGGCAACGACAGGATATGTAGACTACGGTCCGCCTAACGTTAAGATAGCCACTGAGAATATTCAAGTGGATGCAAATGCATTAGAGGCTGGATTGTCCGCCGCGATGAGCGACTGATCTTGAGGAGGCGAGCAGATATTGATGGTATCCGGATCGATCGGCAGATTGTGCGGATGAACGGGTTCCCGGATACTCGCCTTTGAGTATACATTGTTTGACCGTCGGTGCCAACAGCACCGAGTATCTTTCAGTTCGAGTACACTTCGTGCAGATTTGATTTTCACGTGCTTGTGTATTTGAGTTCTGCGTCTGGTTGCATTTGACTCTCTGTTCCAACGCCGAATAAAAATACTTTCCATCTAATGGTTTGTGGGACTGGAATGAATCAATGAGGTAGTTTAAAAATATTTTGATGACCAGACTGTTAAGATTACTATCGATTGCCCGCTGCCCAGTGTGCCACTCGGCGTCTACTTGATTATGCAAGTTGGGCTTGCGTTCTGAGACGCTCGATGGGAACGTCGCGTAATTAAACTGGCACCGGCGATACTTCATTATAGTGTGCAAATTCCAACTGGCTCCTAAATCGCACCCAAATCGATTAAGGTCAACGACAAAGGATGTGTAACACGTGGACGCCCTACAGTGTGCTCTAGTGGCCCGTGATCTGAATCTACAGGATGAGCGTCGAGTTTCTAAACTCTTGATCAAAGTACAATATTTATACATCAATAAACCTACAGTTCTGTTTACGCTGTGCGTCGATCTGAAAGCCACACATATTGTACTGTTAATTAGTTCAAGTTGCGGTAGCAATTACTTTGTTTCATTACACCTGTGTATTCCGCTGAGCCCTTATTTTGTATCAACTATTGGATCACATCACCGCAAGAACCCCTAAGGTCATAGGATCTCTTGAACCATCTCCGTACGGGCGACGAGCTCCTTAGAATTGGAATTAGATCTCGCGTGAAGACCCTTTCCGCAATCGGCTTCTCAAAATCCGAATCGATTGTTCGTATTGATGGGTACCCATCGATATTCGCGGTACGTTTCGGCGAATTGCTAGCTCGCCCGGTTCCGAAGTTAGTGCACAGTTTACGATGAAAGGCTTTGCGAAACATCCTGCCAGAATGTTTGCGCAATGTTCGGCCCGGTTTGTATTAGTACCACTTCGAAACTGCGCTCGATGCACGTTTCGGTGCAGTAAATTTGGACTGTGTATAATGAACATCTTCTGATTGATCCGGTAGTTTTTCGTCGAATAAAAATACACGTTGAGGAACATGTGTCTCTAATCCTGCGCAGGCTGTATCTTCGCAAGCCACTGTCGAGGAAGCTTTAGAGAAAATATACTTTCCACGAGAAGAGATCAGTTTTCCACAGACCGTAATACCTGGTCGTTTGCCGAAGTTCCGATATTTTGACATGTGATTAAAGTACAGTATCTGAGACGTCGCTCCTCGTAGGTCTCGGGATAATTCTCCAATGATCTACAGCTGACACTAATAATTCACGCTGTGAAATTCTTGAGACATTGTTGCCGAGTTCGGTTCTCCGAATCTGCAGGAATTAACGATGAAGGTTGAAGCTAACACTTTGAGGGAGCACTTTGAATGCTTGTGCGTTCTAACAGTGATATGTCGACTTCCCGAGTATCGGATTCCTAAGGCGATGCAATTTGCCGTTTCAGTTCGATTAATTAGCTAATCGCGTAACTAGGTACGAAAGGGCGTCCGTAAGGTCTACGAACTTCCCGGAATAACCTGAGCGCAGTCGTAATTAAGCGACGCTCTACTTACTTTGCCAGAGTACTTCGAAGTGTTTGAATCTTTCCCTGCCTAATCTTCCTGGAAACGATGTTATCAGCGGCGGTACGCTGTTGAGATTTTCCTTTTCGTGGACACGATTTTCCATAATAATTGCAATATAACATTTTCGAATACCCAGTATGAAGAGAAAGAAAAATCCATCTGATGCTTTGACCTTCGTCAAGCAGTACAACCAAGCAATTGCCTAATCACCTATTATTAGTCGCGTCATATGGCGAAGACACGACGTGGAAGCAATCATATGATATATTCTGCTCATCAGCCACAGGGTAAATTAAATGACTCGCTCAAGGAATGCAGCGCGTTCTATTCGAAAGAGTGACAATCGTCATCATCTAACGCATATCCCCTGACACTCGTGCAAAGGAAAAGCAAGTCACGTTCATCACGGCAACAGTACACGCTTCGCATGATTACACGTCCACTCAATTTAGCAAGCGACAGAGGCTGGGGTGGGTGAACTCAGCGCCGAGGATTGTCCCAGTGCACAAAAGCGAAAATAAGCTGGCTATACACGCTTCGGTGCCCGATAGCGCGACATTATGCTATTATGAGGAAAGTCGCATTCCCGGCATTTTGCGGTCACTCAACGTGTGTGTACGTGTGCTCGCGCATTGTGTTCCTAATCATCCTATATACCGCGACTGCGATATCGTGCGAGAAGGATGACACCCCAGTCCGTTCTAGCATTCAAAAGGACGATATTCAATGAGTTAATACCCTACTGCCCCAGACAAATGTAATTTTCCTGATAGCCAACTCTTATGATTTTCCGATAATCGATGCGGAATGTTATCCGCGTTGTGTGTACACGTGCTTGCGGTCACTCTCAGAATTCAATGTATCCGCCTTGCGAAAGGGAAAATTGTCTGCAATTTTTATGCACGGCTTCTTAGCCGCAACGCGAACGCACGACACGAGCATATCTCACTCGATGTGACCTAATATTATGCTTGTAAATGATAGATCGGCTGTTCCTCGAAAAAAGAAAAAGTCCGAACGGTCCCGTTCGTATTTCGAAACATCGAATTCAGTCTGTATCGACTGCCGAGTCCGCCGTGAACTATTGCGACATAATTCTAGCGCAATCGTAAATTGGACCGACGCGTGTCAAGGAACGTATATTTCTGGCGAGTTATCAAATTTCGATAAGCGGGGGGGTCGTACCTAATGCTTTATGTCCGAACGTTAGTCAATCGATATGGAACGTTTCGCCTACAATGTTGACGTTACATTTACGTATCCCGCAATCCCGTTAATATATCACGACCGTCGCGTAACAATTTTTTTCTATTTTATCTGCCGACCTTTTATTCAAAACCAGGGCGAACGGCGGATACAGGTTTCTGGGCCACCGTTCGCGTCGTAAAGAACGTTCGTACGTGCTCGGCGTGTATCGTGCATCCTCGTGATTAACGCGTCATAATATCTTATTAAGTGCAGCGAGCATGAAATCACTCGTCGGCGAAATTGGCGATCGATAATGCTTGGGTGGCGGTAATCAATTAAGCACGATGAAGACCCTTACACGCCACCCGACTCAGTACAGCATTCGCAGCGTGCGCGCCAGTATAGGCGTTGCATCGTTGACATCTGATTACACGTACGATGACCAATCGAAATATCCTGCGAACGTGCCGACTGATTGGATAATACGTTGCCGATTTACGCCCGATAAAGTAATGAATGGCCCTGATGCTAATTACCGGTGCGTCCAACTGTCCAGTCAGCGTCGCGTTGCTGAACTGAAATATGGCAAAAAAGTTATCGATAGCCGTTTCCGTTCCTTCGCTGAATACATCAAGGTGAGGAAATATTCCGTGTGAATTGTATGAACGCTATTGTTGAAGAGTGTGCGGTATAATTTCACTGCGTGGTTTCAAGTACGAACGACGCGGTGCCTTAAAGCGAGTCCGCTCACGATTGTTTAGCGTGAGCGAGATCGTCGAGATTATTAAATCGCGAAAGTCATTCACGCAAGCCCCGAATGGTGCTCGCTTCCGAGAAAAACATCGAGCACGTACGTGCGCAAATGGAAAGACGTGACCGCGAACTCCTCGTCCCCGAGGTTATTAACTTCCTCCGACGGTATTGTATTGACCTTCGTGGTCGTTCTTATTATGTTCGCCACGGAAGGTCAGCCTCAGAATGTTAAAGTTGATCGTTCTGTATTCATCGATTTTCCGCGTTGAAGGGGAAACCCTCGAAGAAAGTGTCGTTCGCTCGTCCGGACTTCCTTTCGACCGAGCTTCATTGGCTAGCGAACCGAACAAACAACGAACGTACCATTCATTCGCATCCCCACCCCCATTCAGCGGGCGAGCTGCGTTAAATTATTATTTTCCACTCCGCGATAAAAATTGTTGCGCCGCCGATGCGAATTATTTCGCTTCGCATTGTCGGAAGCGGTACTTTTCCATTGGCGGAACAATTGAAGACCGAACAAAAGGCCATTGATTGTGATCGAAACGTTGAGAAATTGAGGGGGGCAAAGGGGGGCGAAGCCTGACCATTAGCGGATGGAGGACCGTTCGAGATAAGGTTGAAATCGAAATCTCGCTTGCCGCTGGAAATGAATCTGTAATTTTAATAGCCTCGCCGGGGCGTCCCTTACGAGCGTACGCTCTTCCGTGGAAATTCCGTTGGCATTCGAAACTTTTAGAGCGCGCCAAAGGAAGGTCCGGCATATACGGAGCCCTCGACGAGAGAAGCAGAAAGCGGGCAGGATGCGATCGCTCGTAACTGGGAAGCGTTCTTTTTCCAATGACTTTCGAGTCCGGTCCCTGTTCGCCGCCCCTCTTGTCCGCCTCAAAAACGGACCTTTAATTTCTAATGCGATCCTCGTGGCCCCGAGCTCGGCGCGTAATATCCGCCCATGCTCTCCCGTCCATTCAAAAAGCCAGGGCAAAGAGGTCCAAGAAGCGAGCACGAGCGCGCGCGCGCAGATAGCTAAACGTCGACCGTTCGAAACTGACAATGCCTTACCCCATCCGACTCGTCCGCTTTTTTATTCCTCCTCTTTTTCCTCGCGCGCCAACCCCCCCACGTCCGCCTTCTTTTACGCTCGCTTGAGAAACGAAAGCCGGCGCGGTACGTCCAATCAGGCGGCCCTGGCAAACGAGTTCTCTTAACTATCCGATTGTTCGTCGCGCGATTGTATCAATAGAACGCCCGTGAATACCGGGGGTGCTCTAAGGAATAGAAGGGAGGGAGGGATAGGGAAGAGGATGGCAGAAAAGAGCCGAGCGAGAGCTTTCGGCGGCCGGGTTGGACTTTCGTGAATTCATTGCTCGGCAAATAAAGACCGTAACTCATTTGTCTGGGTGGGAACAATGCAGGCAGGTACGCGAGAAACTTTTCTGCCCAATTAGCAAACATGAAGCGAGGTACGTAGGCTGGCCGAGGAGGTTGCCCATAATGGCGGCGGTCAATGGCGGCGGTCAATGGGACGATGTGTGTCAGGGAATACGAACGACTCTAGCGGCCGTGTCTCAATCGGATTGTATTTATTTTTCATCCCGAATAAAGGTCCGGCTTAATTGAGTAACGTCTACGCTCGTGCGGCCGTGTTAATGGACAATGTTTTTTAAATCAGTAGTTACGAGAGAGAGAAGCCATTAGCCGACTGCAGCCCCGGTGTATTTTACGTACAGTCCGTTATACGCTCCTCTCCGGCGGCTCTCCGCTTTTTACGTCGCTGCCAATCATTGTCCCGGCAAGGAGAAGCAGTAAAAGTCGTAATGTACTCATAATGAAAATGTACACTGCGGGAAAAATGAAATTGAAATTCCGAGACGTCCGCCCGTCCCACAGGCGGCCCTCTGATGGGACGGATTATAAAAAGAAGTGGGGCGCGTCTAGTGCGCTCGAGGACTGCGATGAAGAAGCATGTTGACAAGAATCAGTTTCCCGTTTTATTATCATTGTTCCCATTGCGTTCAGACTCCACTTTCCCCCTCTCTCTCTCTCTCTCTCTCTATTTCTTTCTATCTCCTCCAGCCTTCGCTTTATCCTTTCATCTGAGAAACCGGTCCAACGAGACAATGCAAACTGGAGAGTCGCCCGTCTCGCCAACAGTGAAAAGTCCCTTTACAGTTAATCCAAATGTTTCCCTTACCCCGCGGCCTTTTTTCTCCGAACGAAGTCGAGAGTGCGGCGCGATTCGAACTGTTCTATCCCCTCCTTCCCGCCCTCCCTCTTTTCTTCGACACCCCTATTTCCCCCGCTTCTTAGTCTCCCCCCCCCCTCCCCCGCCCTCTCGGCGAGACCGCGCCCGTTTCCCGCGCCGCGGCACGTAAACTATTGGCGGGAAGAAACAAAAAGGCGAAAGGCGGTCGAAGTTTCCGGCAATAAAACTGTCGGCGAGAGGAAGAAAGCGCGCGCTTCCTGAACTGGCGGGAGGTGGAAGGAGAGAAAGGCCGGAGGAGGACCGGAGAAAGGAGAGAAGTGGAGAGAACTGCGGTGGGTGCACGCTCGGAAAAAAGAAGCAACTCTAAAGTTTCGGGCCGAACAGGAACTGCTTCTCCTACCCATACCCACCTCTCTCCTTCTCTCCTCCCCCCCCACCTCTCGCTTCTCCGTCTTTCTCTCAATGTGCTCGCGCTCCCACGAAGTTGTTACCGGATACGTCGACGATGTATGTTGTTTCTTGACACTTTGTACACCAAACCTCCCTCGCGCGCGCTACGCTTTCTACCGCAGTTCGCGACCGTATATCTGGCACCTACGGGAATGCCACGGTCTATCACTTCTTTCGTGGCAACCCTCCCGGAATTCAGCCTTTCGCGGATAATGTGAATACCGAGCCACTTTGTCGCTTAGGTGCCAAAAAATGTTTTCGGCGTAGCGCCTCATCAGGCGACATGTCCGATAATCGACGATGCGCGCCATTGGACCATGTCCAGCGATGGAATTTTTACAACGTTTCAATGGCATAACAGACTAACTTCGGGGGCCGAATTAATGGCCAGATTTCCAATAACACCGCCCGTGCAACTTATATCGAAGAATCTTCAGATTCAATCCACCCCTGACATTTAACATTGGCCACCAACTTAAGTACTTCTTTCTCCGGGCAATATTCCTTTTCCGGACGACGTTCGAAGTAAAGTACTCGAAACCATTCCGCTCCGTATTGTATCTCCAAAATATCTCCGCCTTGGATCGTGTACACTCGCTGAGGAGGAAAGAGAGAGACGGAGAGCGGGAGAGAAGGATAGCGGAGAGACTCCATGCATGAGCTTTCATGAACACACACGCCGCAGCGTATGTGGCGTTCGCATCGAGTCGCAGGAAAGCGTATTTCACGGTAAACTGCAGTCTGTCCTGGCCAACCACAAGATTCCGATGTACACAGGACCGGCCAGCCACCCACCCATATGCACGTGCGTGGCAACGTGTGCCGTGCACGTGCACGCGCGGCCTGCAGGCCGTGGCATGAAACGTGTGTGCTCGAAGTGCATACCGTACTGCGGCGCATTAGCCGTGTGGGTGCACCCGGACAGGCGTCACATGATTGCACGCCAGTTTACACGCGCACCGTCCCGGGCACACCTGAGCAGGGATTCATGTATGCTTCCTTTGTGACAAGCTTAGGCGCTTTGCAAAATCCTGATAACGTGTGTCGATGTACTTGACCGGAGAACGCAGTTCTTGACCCGCTGTCTCGATGAAAAGAAGTTAATCGGCCGTACGTCGACCGGTACAAGCTGTCCACGTGTAGATAAAATGTTGGACATGCCGGCGGTCGATCGATATATCCTGTGGCGTCCGGCGGATCTCGTAATGCGGAATATCTTGCATAAGCGCGTCACGCGTTAGACGCGCACGTCGAATTACGTATTGTACACCCTCTTCTGGCGCACACGCTCTCGCGTGTGCCTTAGGTCCGTAAGGAGCACTCGCCGTGTCGGATAACGTACGCAAGAGAGCGTACACGTTCCGTGCGCGGCTGTACGCGCGTTGAACAACGTCAAAGCCATACGGTCGCGTAATCGCACTTAGGTATAATCGTAGACGTATTTTCCGGCTGGCAGATCGCACGTGTGTTCCTATCGTCGCCTGTACATGACGAATGTACGGCTTTCGGACGTGCAGATGGGCTCGCATCTGTGTCCGTGTGTGTGTGTGTGCGTGCATGCGGAGGACCGGGGCGACATATGTGAGTTAACCGCGGGGGCTTTGTTGACGCGCGCATATTCGGCGGGGTCCGAAACAAACTACATACTGGTAGAAGCCAGAGTATATGAATTATACGAGGCTCTATCGGCAGGGCAGTTTAAGCGGAACAGGCGCGAATAATTTGACGCCGGAGAGCAATCGACGCTATCCGCGCCGCGTCGTTTACATGCTCGCGCGAATCACCACGGAGGATTCGCGATTCTTGATGCCCACGGTAACTTCGCTTGGCAAACATGTGCCGCGTTACGTTCCAATCCCGCTGAATTCCCTTTCGTGCGCGGCCGGGGGCTTTGCGCGGGTTCGAAATGCATTTCGGATACGGGAATAGTGCCCGAGACGAGGGTGGACGTCCCCGGGTGAAATAATTGCCCTGCTGTTTGTTTTGCTCATGCGTCGGTGTTCGACTCGATGAGAAAAGTATTGTTTGGGGTCGCGATGCTCGATAGATGGCATATTGTTTTTGAAAGGGACTGCAGAACGTGAACGGGACGTCATTTTGTCAATCGATGGATATAAGTAACCCATATGTAATGTATGCTAAACGGTAATTGTCAATTGGTATTTTAAAGCGATGTTCATTTTCGTGTGGTTAAACGAGAGGAGTGTGTTACTATAAAATGAGAAAATTAAATCACTTGCGAGGATCGAATTTGCATATGCCATATGGAGAACAGTCGGTAACTCCAAAGATTCGATTCGATATATAGTTCGTTGGATCTAAAGAAAGAGTCATCAAGTTTTCAAGCAGAGATTCAATCAACTCGGCACACGAAGTGCAATAGTGTCTCATGCGATCGCAGGTTACAAAAATACGCATCCCGAATCAGATGAAATTGCAAATATAAAGCGATGGTATATGGCACACAAGACGATGAGCGCTCTTCAAAAATTTGGCACCGCGATCGAAAATAATTCTGACCGCGGAAAGCATTCGCAGCGAAAGCTTTCAGCTGAAACGCGAGCGCAGCAAGAATCCGACTTTGGGATTGGCGGAATGACGTCGTAACGATTTTAATTAAAACCCGCGGCCAGGTAATTTAGCGCGAGCTTCGTCGCGGTAGCAAGTGGCAAGTATGACGAGCGGCACTTAGATCCGCTCGGAAAATGGCGGTCGAAGACGGGTTCCGGGCACGGGCAGAAGAACGCGATTAATCTTGGCGAAAGATGCTGGGCCGCCTCTCGTCATCGCGTTGACATTAAGCGGGACGGGAAGTTTAGTCGGGGATGCAAATTCAATTAAATTTCGCAGACGAATTAGACCGGCCGTCCGCGACTGCCTGCAAATTCTTTCGAGCGCGCTGCGCGAAGGAAGCAATTTACGCGAAGTAAAGAGGATGGCTGGCTGGAGGTTATACTTTTACGCTTCTCACGGCTGATGGAAGGCAAAAAAAAAGAACGTAGAAGATACAAAGACTAGTGGCATTCAGATCCGAGCTAATTGAATCCTATCATTTCTTTCGTAATTCACGTTATGATATATATATATCTGCAAGAAGAATAATCTTCGAATGTTAAGCTTTGCCCCAGGTGCGCAAATGTTGGATGAAAGTGGACGGATAACGAAGAGAACGGAAAGTCTGCTCGTAGGCAATCGATGTTTGCGCGCAGCCATTGATCTTACCGCGAACGTTAACCAGCTCGATGCCAATGCTTGTTGACCTGTTATCCCCGTTAAACATTTCGACGTAACGAATCTGCCCCGGCGCACATTGAAATGAGAGAACAGGGGCCGCGCCGGGCAGGCTCGCGGCCGCGCGCGGGGGGGGGGAAGGGCGGGGAGAATGTGCTGAAGCGAAATTAACGGGGGAAGGAAATTACGTTTCTGCACGGAGAAACGACGTAACGACCCCAGTAATGGCAGTCCAATAATCGAATGCACTGGACTTGATTAAATCAGTCAGTCCGCATCGCCATTCGATGCACTCCCGGCTCCTTCCTCGTGTCGGTCCTTTCCATTGGTTAACTCTCCCCCTCCCCCCCCCCTCCCCCTCGACCGCAGCCGGGGATAAGGTCCTTTCCTCCTACATGCCTCTCGTATAGCAGTTTCCATTCTTAAGCGACCGCCGGCTCGACAAATGCATTTTAGCCGCGCCGAGAGAATTCGAAATCGGCACGGTTCGGCGGGCGCACGCTTTAATGCGTCTGCCGTCAAAGAACTTTCACGTTGCCACCGGTACCTACTGTCCCGCCTCTCCGTTCGCAACGGTACCTACCTTTTTTTTTTCCCCCTCCACCCCAGGAGTATTTTAATTATATACGCGAGTGTTCGCGAGTTAACTAACGCTCCCGTCCACTTACGTCGAGCCGGATGAATTGTACGTCGCGCGAAGTGCGTCGAAACGTTTCGCAGGAGGGCGGGGCGAGGGGGGGGATCGCAAAATTGTTAATAGCTGCGAAATTGCGCCGAATCGTCGAGGCGGGCAGCTCTTTTAGGCAGCGGCTGTAACTGACGAAATTTGATTCTAATGAAATTCTTGGGAACATTCGTCATACATGCGTAATATCGCACACGCCATGTACCTACGTAGGTTATATAGGTTGCATCGGGACGAAGCGGTAGGGGCGAGATGAATCGTGCAGGAAATGAAAATCATTTTATTATCCCCCCGAGCTCGCATAACCCGGCGGGGTCCGGAGGTGGGAGAGTGAACGAATTATGAATAGTTCGTATTAGCATGAAATATCTGCCCCCGTCTGCTTATTGCCCCGAATGTGGAACTTCCCTCGCGTGCACGTCTTCCTGTTTTCCGCTCACTTCTGCTCGGCCGCGCTATCGCGCACGCCAAATGGTATCCGCTCGCGTGACTATTGCCCATCCATCAATTCTACCGCTTTAACAGAATTCTTTGTCAATGTTCTACTCAAAATATTAAGTGCCCGACGATCGGCCGTACCTACATGGATTTTCTTACTGAAATTTTGATCTTTCGTATTTTATGCTCCTTTTTCAGGTGAAGAATCAGGTGGTTACACAGGCAAACCACTGCCAACTTACAGACCCGCTTCCCAATTGGTTCCGCTCGGCGGAGCCGCGAGACTCTTCTGCGAGGCCTATCTCGGCAAGGTCGAGCTGCCAGATGCCAAAAATTCTGTCACTTGGTCGAAGAGCGACAGCAACGTTACACTGCCTAATCACGGAAGAATTGCGCAGCACAGAGTGTCCAGGTGAGGTTCATTGATTTTTTTTTTACACCGAACCCGCCGTGTCACGTGTCACGTCCATCGCGTGTCACAACAGGAGGAAAGTGAATATCGGGAACCTATTGTCTCGATATTTTCTCTACAAACTCTCCTGTCCCATGAAACAATCTAAAACATTCATGGCAGCTCTAGAAAAAACATCAACTATTTTTTAGCTTGGGAAAGAATACTCTTGTAAGGGCTGTACGTATTGTTTAAAGATTGAATTTCGGTAATGATGCGCGAACAATTTTGCGATCGCACAATTTTGCGGATAGGAACCAGACTAATATCGCTTTGCTCTCCAACTAATGGACAGTTGTCTTCAACGACGGTTAAGCGTACAGACACGCATGCGTACATCGCTCTCACTGACAGCTAAATAATACATGGTAACTTTGCCGAGTTCACACTAAACTCGAACGTGGATCGTTTCCTCTTATAACTCGTGCTTTCCATTAGTATGCCCTATAATTACTGGCTAATTCAAGGGGCAAGTGATGGTTGGCCGTTTAAACGTTAGTTTGTCATAAAGTGGGCCACGCTACGTCCTTAAGACACCGTTCAAACGCGGCCGTAATGCGAAATACTGAAGCGCCGTCCGCGTATCAGTAAATTGATAACTGAGATATTACAAGATATTACACGATATTACGGCGACGGTACGTCGGTTTATGGGAACATAGTGCTTGACATATTGCGACATTGCGAATCAGTGGCGAGCATGAAAGTCATTTTATCTCTTGTCTGGCTCTACCGCACTAATATTCCCCTACAGAGACGCCTAGCGCCGTAAATTGGATCTATCGCTCATCACGTTCAACATTCCGTGAACTTTGACTGTCAACCGTGAAAAATTCCGTCGAGACTCTCGGAGCCTTTCCGAAGTCAGCGACGATTCGCTCGGTTGCGAAAGGTCAAAAAGCGTCATTGTGCGCGAAGTACCGAAGCCAATCGAAACTTCGGGATCATGACTAGGGATCGCTTGCGAACTGTACCACCACCTGTTTCGGCTCATAATCCCAGAATCACAATGGCGAGTACCTGTTTCGGAACCTGCCCGAAATGTTACGATTGCGCGAGATCCGACCGTTGTAATATTCAGTTACCGTTCCGTTCGTGGGACTAAGTGAATTCGCCCGCTCCTTCGGTAATGTCGTCGCGGATAGTTGAGCAGGATTTCATAGCGGCCGTACGTTTCACCAATTTGCTTGGCCAACGAGTCGAACGATCGACTGTGCCCCGAATAAAGTAAACATAACCGGCGGGAGCGTGCATAAAATTTCATATGCCGTTTTCGTGCCCGATAAATCCCGGCTTCAACGGGGTCGACTTCGTAAGCGGGGCGAGAGAGGCGATAAAGTTGACCGGTAATAATCGAGCGAACGTGGCGGGGTGAGTCAATATAGCGCGACAAGACAAATAACTTTCCGACAACCGGCGAACATTATCGCGGCCGGGGGAAGAATTGAATGCGAAACGAAATTGCGAAGCTGCCGCCAACCGACGTTCGAGATGAAAGGCGGGAGGCGAGAGATTTGGCCCCGGGCCATGTATTTCAATATGACATCCAGCTGCGCCTCCGAATTCGACGGCCGCTTGTTTTACCTCCATTCCGAAGGGTGTGCTCACTCCGGGCGCGGAAAATTATAGCGGGCGGCAAGTTAGAAAACGGCCGCGTTACAGTGCTTAATTGAAATTACGTGACGAACGTCAGCCTCCAGCTGGAAAGGGGTCGGGGGGGGGGGGGGGGGGGGGACATCAAATTGATTTCAAGAGTTTTAATCGACAGCTCCGTTGACGGGTTCGCATTAACGCTCGCCAGTTAATTATTAACGTTCTCGAAAAGGACGTCGCCTCGAAAAACTCGATTCCGCGCACACGTTCGTTGCGCAGCTAACTGCGGTGTAACGACGAAAACTGGTAGGATGAAAAATGAGCGGGACGACGACGGCGGTGGGAGAATTTGCATTTCTTTCCCTCGGACGGAGGCAGAGCATCGTTCCTCCACGATGAATCCCTGACACGTACGCGAAACGGAATTTACGAGACTCTGTGCCCAAAGGGTCGCGATGATTAGTCAGGCTTAATATAACGCCTAAGGTGTCCCAGAAGGGCTGCCGATAAAATCGATGTCACGTCGCGAGGGCGAACGTCGGAGAATAATATAGCACGGCGCGAGGGAAGAATTGACCGGGATGATTTAGTGGGTTCCCCCCCCCCCCCCCCCCCCCCCCCCCCCCCCCCCCCCACGGTACATTAGCATCGCCGTTGTCAGACTGGCTTCGAGCGTCAGGCAGCGAGGAAGGACGATCGATACCGACGTGTACAAATTGTAGGTACTTATCGACGATTACCGATTCCGCTTTATCTCCGACAAATAACTCCCCTACAAATATTTATCGTTCCGCCTAGTTTCCGGGTCGCGTTAACGATAAGCACACAGCGCGCCGGTCATATTTGGGGTACGCTACGGATCGCTCGGTTCGGCTAGGTAGTCGAAAGTTGACAAAGAGAACGTTTGACGAGTGTGTAAAAGCCAGTCGAGTCCGACGATTAGACGAACATCAATGTAAGTCCTTGGCGTCCGAGCGTCGACCGGACGATAAAATCGCGGTCACGTCGAGTACGGCATCGTCAAGGGGATAAACTGATGAAGGGCGAGGGAGAATGAGCTGCAGGCGAGGAATCTAAGGGCATCTTAGCCGGGAGCAGCGAAGGGCAACGTAGGTCTCACTTTGGCTTCGCGGAGATCACCGATCTTCACGGCGAGCAAAGACGTGCTTCGCCGTCGTAGCGAAATTCGAGAGTTGCAGGGAGCAGCGACCCTTCCCTTCCCCTCTTCTTCCCCTCCCTACCCCTCCCTCGCTCATTGTAACGTTTAATCACCGTTGCGCTTTGTGCGAGAAATCACCGTTCCGCTCCTGGGACAATAGTCCCGAGACCAGCGACAGAAGTTTATCTTGCTTCGAGCGACTGTCGAGTCGTTTGCGATAATTATGCGACCGATCCTTAGCTCGACTGATCTCGATTCGAAATCTCGCGTCGCAGCGTCAGCAGTTGTCCGTCGACGTACCACCGGATTCTCGACGGAGGTGAGATGTAGGTATATAGCGTCGAATGACGGAAGGCCGACGAAGCGTCGCGTCGTCATGGGAGTCGGTCACTCGCGCCATTCCGCCGGACGATATTGGCATTACGGAGAAGAATAAAGTCGTTCCTCTCGTTTCTCGGAATTAATCTCATTAAGCGTCGGTTCCACGGCGATTAAATCGCCGCTTCGGGAGTCGTGATTGTTTTCTCCCTGCTTTTTCGTCCAGCCTGGGCCCCTTCCCCACTCGCCGCCGCCGTCGGTACGCGCATGTATAGGTATATAGGTATGTATCTCCATTCTCTTTCACTTCGCTCCGTGGAGACCGGCGCGAAAGCCCTCTCTCGTTGGCTCTCCGTTTCTCGTTCGCCGGCGTTCTATCTCTGTAACTCAATTTCCCTGCCGGCGTGTGTACCCCCGCCAGGCCATCACTGTCGTAAACACTAACATAGTGCAACCGCCGGCTCACCGCTGATGTAAAGTCTAGTTACGTATACAACATTTGGCGAGCGAGATACAGAGGTGCGCCCGGATCCAGACCACTAATTAAGGGACACGTTCGGGTGAGAATTTCGGAATTTGCCTTGAGACAGTCGGGGCGACGCTTTTGCGTAGGCAAACGTTCTCCTCGTCGCCCTCGTCCTCGTCGTAGTAGTCGTCGTAGTATTCGCCGTAGTATTCGCCGTAGTATTCGCCGTAGTATTCGTGGTCCTCGGCGTCGTCGTCGGCGTCGTCGTCGTGCGCCGGAAACGAGCGAATCTGAATAGGAATTGTCGCGCGCAGAGGGACACCGGCGAAGAATGGACTGGACGATTTAGTAGGTTTTGCCTTTGGGACATTAGGATGGGACGCCGTAAAAGCGCTTTTAGCAGCGGGATGATTGTCAGCTCTACTTTATGAAAAGATATCCTCGCCGAGGCCCCAAAATTCCAGGGGCTGCCGTAACTGTGCGATAACAAATTCTTATCGCTCGAGGTGGACATTATTCGAGCATTCAACGCAGGATTCTTTTACGTTTGTTTCGGCCGAATTTTCCTATCGGCTCAGCTGGCCGGTAAGTAAAATCGAGTTCGCGTATTTAGCGTTCATTTACAAGCTCCGAATTCGAGTTACAGCTCGTTCAGCGTAAGCTTCTTTGTGCGCCGCTCTATCAATCATAATATAATCTCTACCTACGGCTATGGGCCGCACTAAATATCGTATAGGGTATACAGCGGCGTTTAGCAGTAAATGCAAAGCTACGGAATATATCAATCAATAGATTAATACTGCACTCCGCCCACGCATTACGCGCACTTTCCGGTGCGCGAAGATTAACAAGCATCGGCCAAACGCTCGTAATGATTTTATCACTAAATCTCGCCGAAATTAACATCGCAGGCTATCAACACCCCGGTAGCCGAAAGAAAGACGACCGCGAGAAAAAGGAAGGCCGGTCGCGGTAAAGTTCAGAAGCGTAAAGTGACAAGTTCACTTTCGACCATCGGAATCCCAAGGAACATTTTTACGAGCTCCGCCAATCGCGGAGAACTTCGTTCTTGCCGAACTCTCGCCTCAGATATAATGAGCCCGTCAGCGAGCGGCATTGATTTACGCGCCGAAAAATCTGAGTACCCCGCTCCTTCCCGACGCTATAACCCGGGTGTATGATAAATCCGAGGCTGTGCCTCTCGTCGTTCGGCCGCAGTTGGCAGTGCGCTGCTGCCGTGGGTACGGCGATTTATTATCCCGTCAGCGTGTGCGTGCATCCTCATGTTCGTTGGCCTGTCGTAAACACCGAAATCCCGCCTTCGGCTCTTCGCTATTGTAAAGTCTGGTTAGGTCTGTCTGCGTCATTTGGGGGCCAGAGAGCGGATGAGAAGCGTGGCGGGGGGAGAGACGTACGTAGGTATATGGACGTATGTGCATGGCGGAGAAATAGAGTGTGCAATGGAGGACTGCCGGGTACTGCCGGGTGGGAGGGACAAGAGACGATACGGGCCGCATCGGATCCGACCACTAATTGGGGGACACGTTTGCCAGTACAATTTCGAAATTCAGCCGGCGGTGCGCGCACCGTTTGGCGCGAAAGCATTTGCATTTAGAGATGCCCCTGCCCGACGTCCGTGAAGAAGATCGTAACTGATGACGAGCGGTAGCGCACTAACAGCCACTCCGTTGATGAGGGACGTAAGGGTGCCAAGTCGGTCGGTCGTTAGGAATTCGAAATGCGTGCGGGATAGGTGCGAAAGGTGCATTTTCAGATTTTTGTTTTTTGACGAAGGTCCGACGCTGGAATCGTGCTAGTGTAATTCAAGCTTTGTATCGCGAACGCCGCGTTATTTTGGAATTCTGTAACGGTCCGCGTTGCGCGCGCATGGCCTGCTCGAGTTTCCATTTGGAATTCATTAAAATAGCTTATCCCGTAGAACGTCGATGTTTGTTTCGCGGAAAGTAACTGTCAGGAGTGGGTGGAGGTGGCGCGGGGTACCCGTAAACAAAAGGGTGTTCCTCCACCGAGCAGGGAGACGATTCACAGTTTTTGTTTTAAGCCGGATTTCCTTTACGCCTTGAGCCTTCGTTGCCGCTTAAGTATTTAACGCTGGATGCGAAACTTCGGGCAACAATGTCTTCGCCCGGCGCCCCTGTAATAATTAGTCGTTTTGAGAAAACGTAAAACCGGAGCGTAGGACGAGTAATTATTTCGAGAAAATGTAGAGGGAGCTAAATACAGCCAGGAGAGACGAAGGGAGCATATTAATGCGAAATGAGCTACGCTCGATGTAACGCGGATATATTGGGCGAATGTTCAAGGGGGGTGTTACAATTTTGCCAATGGGAAAGCCGAAGCAAAAATAACAGCCTGCCAACTTCGATCGAGCGGACCCAAAAATCACTCGACGACACCTTCGCTTCGCCGACGTGCGCGAGTTTACATATTTTCCCCATTTTTCAGTATTCGCCGGTGTCGGATGAAGTGAGCATCCATACGCTCCGAATGTATTCAAAATTTAAACCCCGCATCCGGGGATTTGCGTATTTGTGAACCGTCTGCGTTGGGCACGGATCAATATACGCTAGACGCGCCTAAGCGTAACATGCACAAATCAAATAAACGTTCCCACCTTGTCATGATCCGCCCTCGATGTGTCGTCTTCGGGGCCAATTTTGGGGGGAAAGCGCAAAGCCATCGGGCCATTTTATTGCGCCGCCTCTAATTGCTAGAGCTCCCCATTGAACATGCGTAGAGATCGATTTGACAGCGTTTAAACGGATTAGTCGTTTGCCGAAGCGCCGTAATTAATATCCCCCCGGCTCTGCGGATCCGGTAGAATCGTCATATAGGTCGTGACATTCCGCGTCTCGAATTCTGCTTATCCTCCTCTCTCGCCGTATCGCGTCTGTTGGCCGACTTTGTTTCTCAGTATCATGACGCCGTTCGCCGCACTCTCGCCCCCCCTCTCGCCGTTCCGAGAATTCCTGCGCGTCTAATTATTTGAGGCAAACGTCCTTTCACCTTCCTTCCTTAATCCGCAACGGCGAGGATCGACGATATTCCGAGAATCACGAAATTCCTCGCAATTTACTCTCCCCCGGGGTGCCGCGCGTGTGCTCCGAATATCTTTCTTTTCCACGTCCACCGCAGCCACCCTCGTCCCTCATATCTCGTTTTTCGCACTCCCTCCTTCCTATCGTCGTTTTTAGATCTCCGTCATTCCAGCCTCCCCTTCCCGCCCCCTCTCATAATTTCATATGCACCTTTATCTCGCTATAATTTAATGCCGGCCTCCGTGGCGCCAACGATAGCGTATTTAATACCTATATTTCGCGGAATATGCTCTCGTCAGGGTTTAACGAAAGATACTATTTCCGAATCGCGTTATGTCCGACGAGCGCAAAGTTAATAACGTCGCAAGGACATCCGCTACGCTAACGAGGACTGTTACACCGCCTGGAAGTAATCGTATTGTATAAATTTCAAAATTTCACCCATAACAGGCTTCGGGAGAAACGTGGACTAAATCCGTACTTATCTGGAGGAGGTACATCGCGAAGCTACGGTCCCGCTTTAATTGATATCCGCAGATTTAACGCTGGCTCAGTGACGAAGCCATTTTCGTTATCGCACGCGCGTGCTCTTCGTTAGCAGACTATTCTTAAGCGATTATCGCATTCCGGTACCGAACGCCGTACGTACGATCTTGTCACACAATTTTCCTTTGCGCGTCAGTGTACGTCGTTCCGCCCCGACGTTCGTTCGTTATGCCTTCATTTCGGTCCCATCCTTCGTTCTCTTTTCCCTGACTGTCGCGAGAATTAGGAAACGTCGTCGACCGGCGAGTCCGTCGGGTGAGATGAGGACGAGGTTGAACTGTCCATCCACGAAATTGGACCCGGATCGAGTGAGTGTCGTTCCTCTAAGACGGAATACCGTCTACGATTTTCTGTCAGCGAAAAAGGTGAGCTCCCGCTTGCGTCGCTCAAATTTCATAAACGTTCCGTCTGACGAGGTGGCTCCGGATGAATGTCTAACAAGGGGAGGACCAGGATTGTGGGTCACCGATTTTGATGAAATTTGGCACAGACCTTCTTTAGCCGAAAATATTGGACACGTGTTTTGCCAAAAGTGGCACTTCTCCCCCATTTTTGAAAAAATCGAGGTCAAAAATCAAAATTTTTCGATCGATCTGAAATTTTAGATACACGTTTAGAATTGAAAAATACACAATACGTATTATTGTATTTTGCAAAATATGAATGTTTAAAAAATTATATGCGTGTTAAGTATCCTGTAGTTTACAAGGTTTGCATCGAACCGTGCTAGCCGAGTTAGTAAAGCGTCTGACTACAAGTCTCATGGTGGAGAGTTCGAATCCTAGTGGTTTTGTCGTTTTGCATGTATATTTTTTTTTGCTTTTTTTTATATGTATTTTTGTCGTTTTTTATTTGCATGCATAAAATCATAATTACATTTCATTTATTTAATAATATTATTGTTATATTCACTACTGGGTTAAGTTGGAAACATGCATAAATTCCACATTAAAGACTACAATGTACGATTATGAAAATAAAAACGTATCACAATTGTCAAGGTGATACTTGTCATAAAAACATGAAAAAGATAAATTTTGCCGACACCATGCACATTTAATAAATGATTGCAATTTGCAAATGCAGAGAGTCCTTGGTACTACATCCGAAAAGCATACTTGCCGGACCTTCAGAAAAACATTTCGTGTCGGTGTTAATTTTGAAGTAAACCACGTGTATCTGATCATATTAGCGAAAATTGGGGCACATAATTGGTTATGCACCAATGAATGAATTTTTATAATATCTTATATCAAGTATGAAATACTGCATTGCTGCAGACATTGCCCATTCTTGGAGCATCCTTGTTGACACAAACGCCCGAAATTCCCGTGCTTCAACAAATTGGTCATACGTCGACTGTTCAATATGGGCATACTTATACTGATTTGCCCACCAGTAGCAATTTCTTTTTCCCACCGGGAAATTTGGTCTTTTCTTTTAAGGTGGTATCCTCCTTTCTTCTGTAATGTTTTCAAGCCCCATCCGGGGTGAAGCCTTGCAAACGATACCTTTTTAATTTTTTCGGTCAAAAAGGCGTGCTGTATTTTTCCCTTTTTAGCGGGTGGTAATGTTAATGATGAATACGAATCAATACTCGACGAGGTATTCAATTCGTCGGCAATTTGTTCAGCCAAATCACTCACAGCATCGGCTTCCAGTTGTAACTCGTCAGTTTCAACAAACCGAAATTCGCTGTCAAGGTCCAGAAAACGACTGTAGATCTCACTGACAATCAATTGTGCACGAACAGAAATTATCGGGCTGACTGTATCATTAATAATATTTTCTTTGCGAAGAATTTCCGCAAAGTAATGCACAGCATCCGTCAATTCCTGCATCGTTGCGAACGTACTATTGATGGCAATTTCAAGATCTTCACTGGCAGCACTGGTAGAAGGCTGATCCATTTTTGACACAACGAAATATAATTTTGTCAAAACTCAATTTTTTTTCGTCACAAAATTCCTTCTGGGAACTGCACGGGAGAAGAGTTTTACATCGACACTTTCACTAGAAGCAGTAGTTAATGAATGACCGCAACTTGCGCAAGGTACGAGGGATTGCTGCATTTCGAGAACTACCTGTGTCAAAAACTCATTCGAATCGATTTATTGTTCATAATATCCGAACGGGTGAGGAGATTACGGGTTTTTCCCTACATTTGTTCTTACCGAACTTGGAATTTACGCATACTTCCAACCTAACCCAGTAGTGAATATAACAATAATATTATTAAATAAATGAAATATAATTATGATTTTATGCATGCAAGTAAAAAACGACAAAAATACATATAAAAAAAAGCAAAAAAAAATATACATGCAAAACGACAAAACCACTAGGATTCGAACTCTCCACCATGAGGCTTGTAGTCAGACGCTTTACTAACTCGGCTAGCACGGTTTGATGCAAACCCTGTAAACTACAGGATACTTAAACCGCATATAATTTTTTAAACATTCATATTTTGCAAAATAAAATAATACGTATTGTATATTTTTCAATTCTAAACGTGTATCTAAAATTTCAGGTCGATCGAAAAATTTTGATTTTTGACCTCGATTTTTTCAAAAATGGGGGAGAAGTGCCACTTTTGGCAAAACACGTGTCCAATATTTTCGGCTAAAGAAGGTCTGTGCCAAATTTCATCAAAATCGGTGACCCACAATCCTGGTCCTCCCCTTGTAAGAAAGGGAATCGACATCCTTCGAAATCTTGATCATTCGCCATTCTTCTTCTTCTTCATTTTACTCCGACTAGAAAATTTTCCTGTTCGTCGCATTCGACTCGTCGCAGGGTCCCTGTTTCTCATTTTTTGTCCGCGGGTGAAGCACGTCGGAGAGGCGAGCGTTAAGTGTGTTTTTATGTTCGCCTCATGTAATTATGCGCAATTATGGCGCAGCACATACGCCCGGGATACGGTTTCGTTTGCGCATTCTCATAAATCCTCTTGGCCGGCACATTTTTAAACTCCGCTCCGGTCGCCGTACAGTGTTTGCCGGCTAATAAGATGGGAACAACAGACGGACGCTGGGAAATGAATGAACTGAAATACGGTGCGTCAGATGCGTTGAGCGACAAAGTTTGTAAATACGCTCCCAGTAAGAGCGATGAATCTATGAGAAAATGGTTTGCATTTTAATCGATGGGCGTCTGCGTCAAAGAGCGTGCAGAACATGTTTTTCATTTATGCAGTCGCTGCGAAGTGCAGCCGGCGGTTGGGCTGAAAGATCAACGAAAGTGTAGTCGCTCACGTAGCCGGGATTCCGCCTTTCTGTCGACTCTCCTATAAGAGCAGTTTCCTGTTGTATGCTCTCAGATAGTCGTACTGCACTAGGGCCGCTTCTCTCTCTCTCCCTCTCTCTTTTCCACTCTTACACTTTCCCTGCTCCATCCTCGTCGCACCGTAAAAATATAACGCGTTTCCGTAGGTGCGCCAAGCAAGTCGGCGAAAGTGTGCTATTTCACGCGAAGTGCCTTCCATTCGTCTGTTTAGCCCCAGCACTCGCGGAATGCTAAATGTTTCACGTATTCAATTCTATTCTAATCCGGAAGGCACGGAACTTCCATTGTTCATATTGACGGGCGCATATCCGGCGTCCATATTCGGCGTGATAAAGTACGTGCCGGTGCAACGTGAAATGTAGGTTGACAGGGAAAATTGCGCGTCGATATCGAACGAATCCACGGTAAGAAGTGTTCTCGTGTCGCGAGAAAGTGCGCGAGCTGCGCGCGATCGCTTATCTCAATTAGAGGCGGGCCAGTTCGCGGAAGCAACTTTGTATCGGCGGGGCCTGATAAAAGGAGAAAATGCACGGAATGGAAAGTCGAGGACGTGCCAGTTCCACGCTCGATAATGTCTCGAATCGACAGCGCCGGGCTGCGATCGAAGCCATTTTTCGTCACAGATAGATCGAGCGGCGGCGATAGGACACTTGCTCTCGACATTTCCAATTGGATACGAGCGGCAGATAGGAGCTGATATTTAGAAGCGGTCCGAAAGGAAAGGAAGAAAACGTGGAAAAATAGCTTCGGACAGAATGCAAACTCCGGGGTTATCGGATCAATCGTCAAATTTTCGGAAATGCTTTTTTCCACGTTACGTTCGCCCGGCAGGACGTGTCACCTCTCATTTCGTATACGAAACGAACAAAAAAAAAGATGGGAAAAATTGGAAACAGTATTTGCTCACCGATCAAAATTCGGATTCGACGTTTCCAATTGAACGACAGCGGCTTGTTTCCGCGAGAATAAATAAATATCATAGAGGAGGCCGGCCGTCGAAAAAGCGGGATCGCACGGAAAATGGAAAATAACGTCGGAGGGGGAGAAAATCGAGTCGACGTCGGACAAAATTCAATTTTTCGCGACACGCGCCGCGCACGATGTCTCGGCCGTCGACGCTTATCGAAGTTGGCGACGCCGCTTCTGCAACCGCGGGGACAGACAGAACGGAAAGGGACGGATGAGGAGGGGAAAGGAGGGGAGTGGAAGGTCTGCTGCGAATGCGTGCGGGCCTCTACGCGCGTCCCGCGTTTCGGTCGAAAAAGGAAAGCGGAGAGACAAAGATGCAATTTGCCCGAGCCGGGGCCGCTTTCAATTGACATCGCGAAACCCAGCCGGCCGTTCCGCGAATGCAGTTTCGCTTCGGGCCCCTCTCGATCCTCCACCTCCCTTGCCTTCCCCTCCCCGAGCTCTCCATCCGTGTCCTCTCTCATCTCATGGGCCGCGGGACTCCGCTCGGCAGTCTATCCTACGGGCTCCGTGCATCGCTACGCCTCCGGCACCGACGATTAGCCTTTTTGCCGCATCCCTCGCGGGGCATTATACACGTAATAATGGCAGGACAAACTCACGGGGCTGCCAGGTGAAGCCGCCGCGGTGGAAGGAAGACGGAGGAGTGCGCTTGCGGTGCCGCCTCTGCGAACGGAAGGGACGAGCGAGTGGCGAGAGAGAAGTGGCGAACTGCTCGCTCTACTACGCTCACTCTACTGTGGACTCTACTGTGGACTCTACTGTGGACTCTACTGCGGACTCTACTGCCGACTCTACTGCCGACTCTACTATCGACTCTACTATCGACTCTACTATCGACTCCACGGTAGACTCTACGGTAGACTCTATTGCCGATTCTACTGTAGACTCTACTGCAGATTCTACTGTAGACTCTACTGCAGATTCTACTACCGATTCTATTACCGACTCTACTGCCGACTCTACTGCCGACTCTACTGCCGACTCTACTGCCGACTCTACTGCCGACTCTACTGCCGACTCTACTGCCGACTCTACTGCCGACTCTACTGCCGACTCTACTGCCGACTCTACTGCCAACCCTACCGCCGACTGTACACCCTCCCAACTCGATGCTGAGAATATCATTTTACCCTTCCCCCAAAGGACTTCTTCCCACTCGCATTAAGTCACCTCGTTGACTTTTTGTAATCGCCGTCCCAGGTTCTAATTTCGCATCGCGCCGCGCCGATATTGCCTCATTTTTCGGCGGAATCGAAATTTAGGGTGAATGGGACACGTCGAGGCGGCGTCGAATTATGATGGGTGCCTGGCTCGATTTCTGCCGAAGAAGGAGAATTGAGTGGCAGACGGGGTCGAGGTCCGGGCCGAATCGGTCGATCGAAATGGGGCTAACACCATCCAGGCTGTCGATTGTACGAGTGTAAGCGGGACGGTCTCGAAGATTCTTCTCAGGAAGGAGAGAACAGTGGAGGAGGAGACACAGAGGGCGAGAGAGGGAGGGAAGGAGAGAGACCCCAAGCAAGAAACTCACGGGAATCTCTCTGGTCGCTGCGCTCCGAGGTCCGTCATTACTCTAATGATACCTTCGTCCTCCCCCCCCCCCCCTCCCCCCGTCCCTTCCGCTCCCTCGCTCGACGATCGCTCCTTTTTCGTGTGTGCCCACCTCGTCCCTTCTCCTTCTCCGTCGGACGGGCTCTCCTCCAGCTCCGTGTCTCTCTCAGTTGCGCGCGATGCGATTTTGCGGCGGTGCATCCCCTTCGTTCGGCCATTTTTGAACGGATGCGATGCTCAAAACTCTGGTCCGGTTCCTGAAGAGGCAACAGAGAGAACGAGTGTGCATGGAAGAGGTGTTTGTTCAAGCGGGGCGGTTACCGGACCCGATTGCGTTTAACCCTGAGATAGAAAAACTTTGCCCTGATATTACCAACCACGTGGCTGTAATACGGTTTACGAGAATCAATAAGAGTCGAAAATATTTCAAAGATCGAACGGTGCGGAATTTCGATACCAGAATTCCGCTCGTACGGAGTAATCGCGATCGTTAGGCTTGAAAGGATCGGACTAGGCTACGAACAGATTTTGATCCGGCTATTGATTTTCATAATTCCGTGCGCTGCGTCTGACGCTGGCCAGCCAGCGTTCAACGTGTATTTTCCATTATCTGTCAAAGAGCCCTCAGATCTCCGGGGCACGACGTATTATTAATGATCGATTCAAGATTGCTAACGACAGTCCCGACGTCGACTATCAGTACACAGTGGCGGAAGGAAAAGCCGACAGGACGCTGCGATTGTGTCGATTCGATCGAACGTAATATCGTGAGTCGAGGGACGCCTTTATGTGCCAATCACAGGCCGTTCTCAGGCACGAGGCAAAAGATGACCGTCCCTTTGCAACGTGTCCTCCCTCCGTTTGTTCGCTCCTCCAACGCTCTGTCCTCTCCTTCGTATCCTGCCAGCCAATCTTCTCCTTACCCCCCACCTCCCCGCTTTCCACCTGTCGTTCATCGTAAACCGCCCTCGCTCGCGTCTATTATTGTCAACGGGCAGCATGCTACGTACTCCGCCGTGTGTGGCACCAACAAGCATTTTCCGCCTGTCCGTCGTTCGCGAAAATGGATTCGGCGTCGTTCCACGTCGGTCAAAGTCAATTGTCTCCGGCGCGAGACTCTCGACGCGTTTCGCTATTAATCTCGATATCGCGTGTTCCGCGAATAAGTCGGCGTGAAAATGTGCGAACGCGCCGCCTCGCTAATGATATACCCGAGTTAGTAAGTGCGGGAGACTGGCAGGATTTTGTTACAAGACGCTCGTTAGGGAGCCGCATGACCTGCCAGCGATGAATTACGAATTTTCCACGATACATTACGCCGGTGTTTTAGTATCAATTTATAACAAATCGCCAATTTTTATGGCAAAACTCCGATGATGACCGAATTAATTTAGGCAGCTGCGTTGATGTTCCCTGGATCGTAAATCGCTTTCGATGGAACATCAGGTCTTGGCTAGGGTTCGTTGCGCTGATGATCGAACGTCAGGCGTAGCAGATATTCTAACGAGAGTCCAGGTAAAGATGCTTACCACGGCCAAAAGTCGAACGGTATTCGCTAACGAGTGAAAGTCCGCCTACGCTCTCTCCTCTTTATCGTACGGCCGCGATGTCGCGGTATTTCAAGGAGTGAGGATCGCTTTCTACGTACCTACATCTATGAGTGCATCTGAGTGCATCCGAGTGCATTCGTACACCGGTCGGAGGTATATCCATTCTCGACCGAAGCTTCCTTCCTCCTTTTCTCCATTTGCTCGCGAGCACGAGTATCGGCGATCTCGTTTAATCCCGACTCCGCGCGCGCAGACGCTTAGAATATGAGAAGACTGATGGACCACCCATGCTCTTCCCGTCTCCCTCTCACTTCCCGTCGCTGCTTATCGTCTTATTCTCTTCCACCTCCTTTCCGCTTGCATGCCTCTTGCGCTCTTCCCGTCCTTGTCTTCGCTCGTTTCTACTGCTCGTTTCGCCGGCCGCTTCTTCTCCGACTCTGTTTTAGGCTGCTATCTGAACACGAGAATCGCTCTCGTCAACAAAACGAGACAAAAGAACAGGCAACGATGGGAGAGGGTCCCCCAGCAGCTCGCGACCCTGGCATCCTGATCCGTTTCATTCCATTCTTCGCGACCCCGTGCACCTCCGCCTCTCTCTCTCTCTCTCTGTTTCTTGCGACTCCCGCTGTTGTCCGCAACCTCTCGCGCTCTTACGCCGACTTTTTCCCCTCTCCCGACGTTTCCTCATATCTCATGAGTCCGCGAACGCCAAGGTAATGCCCTTACTCCTCCGCAACTGCCGCGACATCGTAACCGTGCGAATTCCGCACTCTGCCCTCATGCAGACGAGGCAGACATTCGATTATTTAAAAACAATCTTCGTCAAAAGGTGTCCCACCGCGTCCGCGCGCTCGCGGCTTCAGCCTCCGCAAGATTTATTACGGCCGCCGTGCGGCCCGACCCGATCGAGATATATGCCACGTCAACGTCCGCCCTCCAATTATTTCCAATTTCGCGGCGCGACGCTCTTCCGCGTCGAATCTGCAACGCTTCGTTTTTCGGGCCGCGGGCGCGACACGCCCGCGAAGAAATCAATTTCGTCAAGAGGGTGTTCGGGGTGCAGGAGGCGCGCCGGCGACCGGAACGCGTCCACCTGAGGTCACTGAACGGCCGGCGTTCTGCTTCATTTTCGCCCGCCGAAACGGAAATTCGCTGACGCGTACGTCCCCGCCGGCTCGGATCGAATACATATGTACAGGGACATGTGTACACATAGGTGGATAGGTGCGCGCGCGTCGGCAAGAGATCCGTCCGAAGGGCGGCATTCTCTAGCGACGACGACGGACGGCGAGATAAAAGTCTTCCGCATCCATCTTCGATAAGTGGAGAAAGACGGAAGGGGGAGAGGTGGAGGAAGAAGAAGAAGAAGAAGAAGAAGAAGAAGAGCAGGTGAAGGGAAGGGTCGTCGGTTGGATGTGCTGCGCAGACTGCTACTGCGTCCGACACTCGAGGCTTGAAAGCAGGACATAATGAGACCTTATGAGCTTAAGTGCAGTCCGCACTCTCGACCGGGCTTTTCTCTCGAAGAAGCGAACGGCGGGGTAAAGGGGCCGAGGTGCGGCGTGGCTTGAAAAATTTCGCAGCCTCGAAGAGACAGACCGGATGAATCTCGCTCGCGGAACGTTCGTCAAGGGAGGAGCCGAAGGGTGGGAGAGGCCGATGGAGGGAAAGGGAGGGTGCGGGAAGGGCCGGGCAAAGGACGAGTATTCGTGTCTCGTCCTCGCCGAGAATCACTCGAGGGCCATTTGCATAATTTATATCGCCTTAAAGGCCGCCATATACGATGTACGCTCCTTTTCGCTGTTCCTCTTCTCGGGCAGGGAACGGACGGACGCCGTGCGCGCGAGTATCCGCTTACAAAACGGCCCCTGTGCGGCGAGGAGACGATGACGGGAAAAAAAGGGTGGGTTAATCGGGTGCCTGTGGAATTATCGGTTGATCAAATTTGTCGCCACTTCGGGCTGCGGGTAAATCAGCGGTCGTAGGCAGACGAGGGAATGAGGTATGGCCGACAGCCTCGCGAAGGGAAGAGAGTTGTGTTACGTGTCAATCTGTATCGGATTGATACAGGTATCTTATGTCCTGGTCCTGGCGGTCTGCAAGCTGCTTGACGTCTGCTGTTTCATTAAGGTATTGATCGGAACGTGATACCCCAGAGTGGTTTATGTGTTTACTATTACTTAGTACACCTTGCTCGTTTTTCACTTTTCATGATTGGGAATGAACCGTGGGAGACTGGAGTAGACGTTAATTTATAATGAGCATTACGAACAATGTTCTAACAAAGTATTGTCTGAACATTCTGTGAAAAAAAGGATGGGAAAGCGTTGAACTTTAAGTATATCAACCTTTTCCAAATTGTAACATTAAATTAGCAATGAATTTAATGTGCTGCTAACATTTTGCGGTCATCTCTGTAAAGGCCACAAACTGCTCGTATACACCTGATATTGCACTCTCGTCGGGTTAATGAAGATAGACGATACGAACTAATCGTTAAATTGCTGTAACGTGTGAAAATATTGATAGACGTTCGATAACGTTTATCAGAACATGGCGAGCGTACATGTTCTTTTTGGGTAATTCCGTGCGAAGCGCACGGCGGAAGACATTTGGCTAGCGAATGTTTATAATCGTCCCAATTCGCGGCCCGTGACCAGAAAGGCGAATAAATCGAACGCAAACGGGGATACCGGGAAATGAACGCGTGTCCCCTCGCGCTTCGCTTCGGCAAATATTTGCCACGTGCGATACTTTGATTTAACGGTACCGCGGTCGCATCCATATTTTATCGATGCCCGTAGCAGCGACGAGACGCATTGCCTCGCAATCGGGTATATTTGGAAAGAGGAGCAGCTCGCATCTCAAAGAGCGAAACGGCTGACGACCCCAATTTTTTCCGAGAGTTCGGCAACTGTATCGAATGGCCATCATGTCTGCAACACGTCAGGAATCGTATCGGAACCGTTCCCTAGCCGCTTGATAAATTCCATCAGACCGATCGATAAACGTTTCAAGGTACGTCAACTCTCCATTCGCTCGTTCGTTAATTCTTTCGGCTAATTATTTATTAGGAGAATATGGCGCCCGTCGCATGACTTTAGCACCCGACTAACGAAGTAAACGAGAATTACGGGAATATCGCGGCGGCAGGTGAGGCGGTGGTTCCGTCAATAACGCGGTCTACTCTAGCGAAATGGTTCCGTCCATAACGGCAAACGGGCCAACGCTTTCACAGAGAGGGCACGTACACCTATATTATTACATATACGTCCTGTTCCGCGGGCACGGTCCCGCCAATTGTCGCTTATACGTAACGCCGATATAATTTACAGCCGAGCCCCGGCGAGCTCGACTGCGAATGCGGCTCGTTTGCGTACAGGGCGCGACAATGTCGATCGTCTAACAAGTACCTGATTAATCTTGTCCCACGAACCCACGAACCCATCTCCTATCGCGCACCGATTTCCGTCGGGAAAGCCAGCGGCGCGTTATACGATTCGGCCAGCACACTCAAATGCACCGAAAATAGAGGGCGCTCCCCGTAAAAGGAGCCATTGTACGGAACGGGTTAAACGGATTTCTCGGCCAATTGCCATTTGCTTCCCGGCCCGGGCGCGCGCGCGCGTAGATTAAAGGGGAAACGGTCGACGGTGTTTTCAGATTATCCAATCGCGCGACAGCGAATCGATTGCTCCATCTCGGCCGCTTCTCTCAAGGTTGACTAAAAGTGCCGCCCGCGCTCTCGGGGTGTGTATTTGCGGGCAATCCGCTCGCTTACATTTCTCGGCACCGGAACATCGCGGTAATAGTCGCATTCGCGGAGGATTTGCATTCGAATGCAATCTGCGTTAATAGGTCCGCATCGCGACGCTTTGCGGGCCCCGCTTCGCACACCGTCACGCGACAGGACACACGGACGTACCACACCTGTACGCCGAGTGCGGAATCCTCGTCTCTCTTCAGTCTCTCTCCATTCTCTCTTCATTCTCTTCGTTCTATACCTGTTCCTACGCGTTCGTATCCCTTCCTACGGCCAATGCGCAGGCCCTTGTCCCTTCTGGCCGTTCGTAGTAAGTAATTCATCTCTATTTGCACCGCGCACTGGCGCGACGTAAGATTTACGAGGCCAAATCGTTGTCAATCCGCACAGTATCTATGGGTAGCGGGCCGGTAATTCGATCCATCGATCACAAACTCCCGCCCCGATGGAGAGGTGTGTATGTTACGCGCGTGGTGGGGTGCGGAGAGGGGGGTTCTTAACCAGGAGGCGAACAATGATGAGTTATCGCTATTACGTGTATGTCCTGCCAACGATATCGTATTGAGGGTGTAATTTGTAGAGGGATCGGGTTATACGCCCGTATATCCTACGAGCGCGCAATGTTCCATCTTGTCGTGACAATGGTCCGTCCATTGTCACTCTCTCGACAATTCGACCAGCTCGGAATTCGCATCTTTCCTCTCACTCCCTCAGTCCTCCCCCTCTCTCTCCCTCTGTGTCTCTCTCGGTCTCTCTGGCTCTTGGCTTGGCACGCGGGACAAGTGCGATGAGTTTTCGTGCCCATTGTGCAAAAGTTCGCTGGGGGAATTCGCGTATGGCGGATAATTGACGCTGACGGCGAGTTTGAGCTTAATTCGTCGAAAGAGTTTCGCGACGTACTGCCCGGGGTCGTACAGAGGTGCTCCGACGATGTCCGACCGGAATTGGACGTTACTACTTTCGAGTACTTCGTTAGCTGGCCCGCGGGGCATGAAAAATGATACGATCCTTTTAGTCGGGACCGATTGTAATTTGAGTGAGAAATGAATTATCTTTGCAATGTGCGTGTTTGAAGATACGTTCAAAGATGGGTTTTAAGGTACGGGGAATGGGGTAGGTAAGGGCGGATAGACAGAGAGTAGCAGTTGAATGAGTAGCGTGTATTGTACGATCGAGTGTATGACCGTCCCTAATACAGCTTGTTTCTCAAACCGCCCGATTCTACCGGCGCTCCTCGACTGATTACGGTTTATCGCGGCAGCTCTGAGCCTTATTTCGCCTCCCGTCGCGCTGTAGATCACTGTTAATCGCTAAGAGCAGCCATGGACGCACGCCCGTCCAACTTCGCAAAGGCAAACGGCGCCGTTATCGTAACGTCCTATTAAACGCGCTAAATGCATTAGCCAATGAGCCGTTTCTAGTTGAGCAGCGAGCGTCGGCATTAAACTCGCGTCATCTGTAACGTCGACTCGTCGATTATCCCGCGGAATTTACAACCGAATAACAGACAGACTGATATAACCGCGAATATGAACGGATCGATCAAAAGTGAATTACAATAATGTAGTGGTGGCAGGATGCGAATGTGAAATATGCTGATTGCGTTACGTGCGATTATGTCGCGTCGGATGTATGTCAGTTTGCCAATTGATCGCTGAACCGTCGATGAAAGGTAACATTGGGGAAGATGTCCGATTGCTCAATCCCCAGGTTAAACTGACTTAAAAAGGGACTGCGCCAGAGAGTTAAATGTATCGGCGGTGCATTTACGATTTCAAATTACTCGTTACCTCGTCGGACGAAAATATGGTACTTCCGTCGAGTGTGACGCGGGTTACTCTCGCCCCTGCGACTTTATTTCATAGATTCAGGTCGCGCGCACGGAATTCTTATAACGACGTGCCCATCAAGTTTATCGTTATCGACGAAACGAACCACCCAGGTGTTGCTTGCCGAGCTGCGAAGAGGCCATTCGCTCAGCCATGAAATCCGATTTCGCTGGTCCGACGAGTTCTCTCCCCCCTAACCCACTTCTCACTCCCTCCCACCCTCTCCATTTGCCACTCGCCCGCTCTATTCCACCTCTGCCCTCCTTCCTCCTCTGTCAACAACAGGCGTGTTCCCTCCAGTTTTCGTCGCTCCCGACTTTTCTCCTCGTCCCACCAAATCGCAATAATTCACGCCGATTATTCCCTCCCCCTAACGATATCCCCGACGACGTCCAAATTATACCCCCGAAGATCGAGGTCACATTCATGAGTCGACGATTGCGGGTGCCCGTCGATCGTTGAAGAAAGCGAAAAATTCAATCAACGATCGTCGAACACACGATTGCAACTCCTGCCGCGTTTCGTCAGTGGCACCGTTGTCACATTGCCAGCACTGAAATTCGCTCGCCACCCATGTCGATACCGCGGAACGAGCCTTAATGTACGATCCGCCTGTATTCGCGTTATAATTCGCATAAATGGAATTCGATAGTTGTGCCGCGCCGCGCGCGGCCGACGTGTAATAAACGCATTCGATAATGGAAAATAGATATTCGATCTCGTTCGGCGAAGCCCGATATCCGCGCGCCATTCTGCGGATTTGCGCTGGCAACAAACTATCGGCCGTATAACCCGAAAACATATGCGCGCGTTACGCGAACGACGGGCGGAGCGCGAAAGCCAGGTGACAAACCGAAACGAATCGCATTCGACGATCATTGGGCTATTTTTCGACAGAACACGTACGGATCTCTTCTCCGGGGCCGTGCGGCAAAGAGCCCGCCGGCGAAATAATTGACAGAAGCGGCCGGTTCCCGGACGGCGGCGAAATCTCGAATGCGAGGCGCGAGTTTGACGCGAGTGACATGTAAATTGTGTCCGCGTATCCTGCCGCTGACGTTCATTAACTTGAGCATGCCGCATGCGCGCCTCCCGGAGACGTACGTGTCACACGTGTCGCGTCAATGTATATTTCATCTCCGAATGTCGCTCTAATAACGACGCGCATTACTCTAATTATTGCGGACGGTCGGCCCGCCTTTCGACGCCGCGAAACTCGAGCGCAGCACGCTGGAAAGTCGAAGCCTCGGGAATTCTGACCGAACGGAGTCCGGTTAAAAGAATCCTGAATTTTTTACTGTTTAATTTCTCGCCGCCCTATCGTATTTCGAATTTGATCGTAACAAGTTTCATCCCGTGCGTACGAGTATTCCGTGCTGCAGAGATGGAAGCTTTGTTAACTGCAATCGACGCTTGCTTTTTTTCTCTGTCCTCTCTCTCTCTCTCTCTCTCTCTCTCTTTTTATCTATCGTGCGTTCGTCGACGTCGATGATTGAGAGGAGACGGCGCGCTTAATACCCCGGGCACCGCCCGATTGCGAGCAAAACGTACCGGCGGAAAATCGACACGACTGAAGAGATCGAAAACCAGACTCTGTTACACACATTGTTGAGATTCGCAGCTAGAGATTCGAGACTAGTTCAGTGCTATTCCGCGTCCGGAATCTCTTTTCCTCTCCTTCACGCTCTCTCCCCTTGTATCTTTCTCACCCTGGCCCGCTAACGCGAATTGACGGAAACCGACGTCTAATTGGTCACAGATGAGAAGACGAAAAAATGGCCGCGCACAATGGCGAGACCGGTTGATGAAACGCGCGGCGAGCGGTCGCGTAATAACGATCGAAACGCCGGATAATAATCGGGAGGCCGTCGCGAGCGCGACAAAAACTATATTCGATGAAGCTTCGTAGCGGACAGAAAGAAACAGAGGGAGGGAAAAAGGCCGATAGGGGGGAGAAGAGGGAGAAGAGTGAGTCTGACGGAAGTGCCGGGTGAGAGTTGGGCAATGGACACGATCAAAAAGGAAGAAGCGAGAGGCGCGAGAGACAAAGGCGCGGCTGAAAGGAAATGTGAGAAACAAAGAATAATAAAGAGTGTCGGCTGACGTCAAAGAGAAGAGTCAAAAGGGGTTGGATGAGGATCGCAGAAAGCAAGCCAAGAGGAGCCGGAGAATGACGGATGGGTTTCGCGGAGTGGACCGATGAATGCGATACAATTACCGGCGGGTCGACCCAGTTTTACACGGTGCATTAATTGTAATACTGCGAGGGCAAAAGGGGGGGGGGGGGTCCGATGCGACCCTGCTTCGGCGGGAGTAAGGACGAATTCCGCGGCTGGGAACGAACGGATGGACGGATGGGGCGGTCGGTGGGGACGTATTAAAAAGATCGCGGCGGAGGGAAAGAGCCCACGGTCTGACAATGGGAGCATCAACGTTTCCGAGAAAAGTTCGCCGCCGCCCTTTTTTCAACGCGCACTCGCGTGCGCGAGCGTTCGGCAGCGGAGTGTTCGGCGACGAGCTCGACGGCTTCTCGGACAATTCCGTTTCCTCTTTACGGAGTGTGTAACAGTTGGCTTCTCGTACCCTCTCAGGCCTCTCTCTCTCTCAGTCTCTCCTTCTCTCCTCTCTCACACGGATCTCCGTCGAGCTTCTTCGAGCTCCCTCGAGCCCGGACCTCGGAATTTCCAATACCGCAGCGACGGGTAAACGTGCACGTGTACCACTTTGAGCGCATACTTGTATCACGCGATACGAATGGCGTCCTGTCTTTCTCACCGGCCCTCCCGGGGGTGGGGAGGGGCGCGGAGACAAATTGGAAGCGACGGGGAGGGTGCGGAAGACAAAGGGACGTGGGGTGTGAAGATGTAATGGAGGCGCGAAGGGAAACGTACGGCGAGACGGAAAAATAGATGGCGGGAAGTCAAAAGGGGTAGCGAGAGGAAAAGGACGGCGGGGGGGGGGGCGAGGAAAGATGGGGAACGCCAAATAAAAGGAACGGCGGAGGATAAAGGGCAGACGCGGTGGGAAGAGAAAGGGAAAGCGGGATGTTCTGGGGGAACAAACAGGAATTTCGGAAAAGTGAGTTCCCGGGGAGAGAGAAGAGGTCGGATGGAGTGCAGTGGGTAAAAATGAAATCAAAAGAGTAGATGCCAGGCAAGGGTCACCTTTGGTCTATGCCAAAGAGAGGTCGCATCTTATATACTACGTGCGTCTGAGCCAACGTACGTTATCCTCTCCTTAGGTGGACGAAGCTTGAATGTAAAATATTCGAAATATAAGTGAACCTGGTACAGAGAAAAATGATAGACAAATAAGATTATTCGGTGCTATGATAGCAAATTTTGCACGCTATCCAGTACATCGAACGAACTAATTAGAAAATACCGTCAATAGCGAGAATTCGTAGTAAGGCACCCTTTTTAATTCAGGTACCTTCACTTCCTTGGAGCATCTATTTCATTTTCATCGTCACCCTGTACTCCGCTCTTCTCTTTTTCGCCTGTCATGACCATATTGAAGGTTCTCAATAGAGTCTCCGCAAGCTTCGTGTTCCTGGCAACCTTTTGTCCGCCGCCGCGAACTATTGTTCCATTACTTGAACGAACTGAAGGATTTCTGCTGCCGTCGATACACAGTCACATACCGATGAACCAACCCAATGCCGTATCCGCATTCTATAATAATTATTAGCTATTTAAATTGAGCTCTTTTCAACTACGTCATCTAAAAATAAATCCACATACCTCGAACAACCGATCGATCAAACCTGTCGCTTAGAGACAATATAATTAAATCCAGTGAGAAGAATCAATTCTTATTTACACTGATGCATAGAGAAGCAACAATGCTATCGAATCGGTTTCCTGCGAAACGTTTCACATTACCAACACGATTGAATAACGATAGCCATGTGCCGTATCGAGGAGTGTTATAAGAAAAAACTCAGAATCCCTTTAATATCGTTCTGTGCACGGCAAGCGTAAGCAGTTCGTTTTGTCAGAACGAATAGCGTCCGACTGGAAGCGATTCAGGGTACGGATTCAAAAAGACATCCATTAATCCGCCGAGCCCTTGGATACGCGTAATCCAGCGTGTGCGCCCGTCTCGGTTCCGATATACTTCTGGAGCAGAAATGAGAGCCGCGAGATCAGGCCGGAAATTACGAATGGAATGAAGCGTGTAATTGAAAGGACCGTAACAAAGAATCGTCGGGTACTTCAATGGGTCGGCGAGGGGAAGGAAGGGAGCGGGGAAAAAAAGGAAAAAGCGACAGCGCTGTCCGTGGATTTGATTAATCACGTTATTCCGCGAAGAAGAGGTAAAGCGGCGGGAGAGCTTTGACAATGGATAGCCCGTCAGATCGTTTCAATGACACGGCGACGTACGGCGAACTGGAAGCTATCCATTTCGGATCGAATCGCATTTCGTTCCTCGCAGAGGCACAATGAAAATTCCCCCTCCGCCTCCTTTGAATCCAACCCTGATCGGGGCCCGGCCTGCCTAATTACGTACTTTTCCAGTCACTTTTTTCCGTTCTCGCGAAATTCGATTATGTGCACGCCCCCCCCCCCCCCCCCCCCCCCAGAGTATCGCGGCCTTCTCGCGCTAAACCCGATTAAAAGTTGCCCGCGTAATCCGGCTCGCCCGGCGGGGGACTTTAAAGTTAACGACTTAATCGATGAACATCCGGGATGATCGAGTGTCGCGCCAAGTTTCGACCGACTGACTGCGAACCCCCGTTAATCTGGCTAATCGCGGGGCTATTTAGAAATTTCTATCGTACCTAAACCGTTACTCTCTCTCTCTCTCTCTCTCTCTCTCTCTCTAGCCCGGCTGCAGCCCGAAATTGGACGGTCCGCGCTACTAAATTCCATGGGATAGGTTCAATTATCGCGAAGCAGCGCAAATCAGCGCAAATCGTCGCTTCGTAATTTTATATCCAGTCCAGGACTTGAGAGCGGAACCCTTTGATTATGTAGTTAAATTAATTCGATACCGTCGACGGCGAACAATATCGTCGAAAAATGTAAAGTGTTGAGCCGGCGTAGCGTCTCGCAGTTATTGCGGCATCTTGATATCGTCGAGGACGGGAGCTCCGATGATCGAGCATTAAAGCACACTTAAATGGAGCTTGGCGATCGAAGAAGCTCGTTGTTAGTGTGTTCATCCTACGGGAGAGAGAAGCAAAGTCCTGCGTGGGGACAACACTCTCAGGCGCACGGCCATTCAAAACATTTTCCGCTCCTTCCTCTTGGCGACGTGGAACGAAAACTCGGGCGGGACGAGGATGAGGGGATATAAGGGGGACAAAATAAATAGAGAGACAGAAGAGGCGGAAGAAAATCTCGGCAAGTCTCTTAACCCTCGGACGACCGAACTCTTCGTTGGCGCCTGGGTCTCTTTCGGCCCCTCACAGACAGTTCACTAATACCAATCCGTGACGGCTCGAGCGAGCTGCTCGCCGGATGCCGTCGGCCCACTTCAAAAGATCTTTTATGCGTTATCGCTTTGAGAACAATTGACGAACGCCGCGCCGGTGACACCGGCTAGGCTCAAGTAGCGAACGTCTTGTTAGAATGTGTGCGTTTCCGCAGCCAAGACATCCCGGTACCTCGATCCAGGCACGGTAGTCGGACGGTTAAATGAGCTTACAACGCACCCGCTGCCTTACGAGTGCATACCCTTGTTGTAAGGAAAATAATTGCCTGAGCTGAATGTGGGCGGAGAAATAAAAAATTCAGTCGCTGCTTACGCCACTTGAGAGAGAGGGAGAGAGAGAGAGATTATTCGTGCTCTACCTTTTTGTTGCTCACCGTTACGAACGCGCTTTTTAATTGAAAACGCTGCTCCGGAAACAGTGCTTTAATGCGAAAAAGAAGACTTAATGAGCATCTTCGACGAACGAGCGCATAATCGAACATTATGGTCCCGGCCTCTGCGCTCCCCTCACCCCCAGTTATGGGGTCACCGTGATTAATTAACACCCCGCCATTTCGCTAATTCGATTCTACGAACGCTGAAAGCTCCCGCACGCCCGTGGGATGGGTTATATACGATTTACTCGATTAAATTAGCGTATTATCGGTCTGTTCAATCGATTTCGAGCACGCGTTTGGATTTTGGCCGTTAAGTTCTCGGAGGCACGGCGAACCCGTTAATTATGAGGCGTTATCGCGGAAGAGTTTGAACAGCTCATCGCCTGTATATACCTACCAAGTTTTCCTTCTTCCGACATAAATCAATGACTTCATTACATTACGAGTTACTGACGCGTACGTCGTCAGGTGAAGTGATCAAAACGGTATGAAGTGCCTACGTCAAATGAAATGGATACTTCAAAAATATACTTATCAAATTTGTAGAACAGATTATTGAAATGTCTACGTTTGAGCAAGTAATTCGTTCAAAATGCGATTTAATTGTATTTAATTAAATGATATCTATTAATGTATAATTACTTCTTTCGAAGAATCGTACAATAAATTCCTCACTGCTTTGCCTGATGGTGTGAAATGAAATTAACGAAAATTGAGGTAAAATAGAGCTCGATTCGCGTGAAATTAAAGACGATATGTTACTGTAATTTAATTCGATACCCACTTGTGCACGTTTACAACGTATAAGAAAATTTGTACTAATTCTTCATTGCCGCTGCAATGAACTAGGCACACGGGCACATTTTGTCACATTGACGGGACGCGATCTTATGTCATGTGCCTTGAACGAATTTGACACGCTATTGAACGTGGCACTGATGCGATAACGCTAAAGGTAACACGCTTTACAACTGTCGTAAAACGATTGCCGTAATTTCGTCCCGCCGCTATCGACTGACTTAATAGACACACTTATCGTTCGCGAACAATTTTCTGCCCGCGTAAAGACTCCTACACGTACACGTGCGCCGAGCGTACTTAAACTTTTCGCGACATAACGGCGCAATATCGTACACGTTATGTTCTCTCCCTCAAAGTCTCGGGCAGTTCATATTCGAACGCGCCTCGATACACCTCTAACGAAAAATGTCCCCGTGAAATCTCATTGTCTCTCTCCCACTTGCCGGCGACTGTGGGGTTTATCGTCTCTACAAAGAGCCGATCTACCCGAGCCTGGCACAATTCTCCTGGGCCTCGTCTGGCATACGTGCCATTCGCACGCCCGCGCACGATCGCAAATCGTCGTTCGGACACTTAATCCTGCCTGACCTCTGCCTACGCACGCGAAACTGTCTCGCGCCACGAGAAACTTAATCCCGAGGCCTCTGATTCCGTGGCCCCGGCCCGACATTTGACAAGACGAGTCCTGGCAGCGTGTCAGTACGACGTTCGCCTTAGCGGATCACAATGCGGCCTGTAATTATTCCCGAGCCACCGGCGGAAATTAGTTTGTGCACATTGTGAGCGGTTTCCCCTGTCTGACTCCGCACAAGCTATCCGCCTGTATCCATCTTTCCCTACGCCTTTCTATCCCAATTTCCCTCCCCGTTTCTCTCCCCATTTCTCTCCTCCCCCGAGCCTCCACTCTAACCACCTCTCTTCCCACCATCCGCCCGCCTGCTCCAGTTCTCTTTGATTCTCTCATTCTGCGCGAATTCTGTCTTCCGCACCGATTCGGAACCGCCATGCGGAAAGTGATTTCATTTCGCGAAAACACGTTGTCACTGCCTGTGACAACGTCACTGCGCCCGCTATCTCGTTACTGTAAGATTGAAAATCTTGTGATACCGCGACGGCGGAAAGACGAAAGTGCACGGGCACGCGGCGCTTTGAAGACGAATTATACACTTTCCGAGAATTTGTCTAATTGACTTCTTAAAATACATCGATCGCTCAAAGTTAAGCGTACGAACTTTCGTTAAGAGTACGATATAGAAATTCAACTCCGCCTTGTCGGTACGTGAAACTTTAATCGTCGTTCTACGGTTGTTCTCTTGCGAAAAACATGTGTGAAACATGCGTCGCTCGCTTATCTTGAATGCATCGTAGGCTAGTCGCGATGACAAACTGCATCGTTGGCAGGAACACGAAGATGATATCAGCGGGGCAGCGGTGACTTTCATTCGTCAGCGGAACGAAATAATGCACGTGCCAGCGTTGCCCATTGTGCGTCGTTCGAATTAGCGGCGAGTAATGATCGCATTTTCCGCCCAATACTTCGTTTCGCGCCGCATATTAATAAACGAACGTCCGCCCGGTATTTACGGCGGTGCTCTGTTGTACAGAGGATTAGACAGCGCTCATACGTGACATTTATGCATTGCGATGACATTTATACGAATGACGTATTGTGCACCGCCCCGTCTATATTGTCTCCCCCTGTCTCCTGTTGCGGCACACGTCCTCACCCGCGAAACGAGCAACAGTTTCCAGCGATTCAGCTAAACGACCTCTCTGTCCATCGGTTATTTTCGGGAATAATGGATCTTTACTCGCACGCGTATCATCCGTCCCTTGCATCACCGAAGTAAACTCGTTGACTGCCACGTTTTATATTAGATTTAAGACAAAGATACTTTCCTCACAATACACACATTCTTTCTGTCGGATACATCGTCATACGTTCCTTTACATAACTACGTATACCGTGGCTCACACGATAGTCACTGTATTGAATACAGTCACGGACAGGTTCGATCGCCCTATCCAACCCTTTGCCAGCGGTCGCGAGATTAAGTGTAAACGGTGCTAGGGGGTGGTAAGCAGCCATTAGACACAGCAGTTATTGATTTCGAGTGGCCATCGATGTAATTCCGAGTTTAACTGCGCCCGCAATCGTAACGCATTCCACGAACGCTCTATAAATTCCATGCCGTTAAGTCGATTTAAACTATTCCAATTGATGGGATACTTCGAACCATCGTAGCCCATTCTATGAACTCTCATGCGAAACGACCCATCAATCTTAATTTTCGCCGACCGACGCGTACGTACGTGCGTGTGTGCCGGGGTTCGGCCTTCTGGAATCAATCGGGCGACTATAATAGAAAAAACAAGCAGAGGAAAATATGATCGACTACTAGACTCTTTCGGAGAATCGATTGAAACGGTCTCGCGACACGATTGACCGAACGATTCTTCCCACGAGCAATTGTCTTCGCGAGCCGACCCGGACAGCGGGACGAATTAAAGTTTATTCCGTTGATTAATAACCGCGTCGCGCTAACGAGAATTTACCTCTAACAAGTCCTGCGCTTTTAGAGTGCAACTTTAATAACCGACACCCGCTGACAGGAAAAATGGCGTGAGTCGGACGTCGGGGCTCGCAGTAAGAAAGTTTCGCGTTATCACCCAGTTATTATCACGCTGTGGCCCACACACGGAAACGCCATACGTACGACCGCGGGGACCCGACGAAATTTCAGTTTGCCGAGCGTTCTAACTAGCCGAATAATAATCTAATTGCATCCACCTTGAACGGGAAGGACCGAGGGGGTGCTCGGGAAGGGGGAGGGGAAAAAATATGCACCGTATGCAAAAAATGCAATTTAAATTCCCGCCAAGCTTGACCCCCCCAGGCCGAAAGTACATGGGCCGAATGTAAATTTTCCGTTGGGACCACCGCGAGGCCGGGTTACCGAAAACGAGGCACGCGGAGAGTCGAGCTAATGGAAATCTTTGTTTAACGAGTAAAATGGATTTGTCGATAGTCGAAAATGCATGACCAACAAGCGGGGGCCGTGTTCCCGATACGGCGGTGTAGAGAGAAGGGCGGGGGAGGGGGAGAAAAAAAAATATACTCTCGCCCAACGGCATTGGCGTACGGATTCCGGATTCCGATTGCGCTTTCCTACGGGTCCACTTCATTGCCCGTATTTTCCTGTCTTCCACTGCAATCGACCGCCATCGCCACCGGCGTCGCCGCCACTCCATTTTCCACTTCCCCCACCCCCAACCCTTCCTTTCCCCTTTTTCCTTCTCGCGTCTCACCTACGGGCGAATATCTCTCGCGTGCGCGCTCGCATCGTTACACAATCATTTAACGCACAGAGGCATTTCGCCATGCTAATTTAATTACACCGAGTATAGTGGCACGGCGAATGCAACTTACCCGCAATTAATTCCGAGCGCATAATTTAATTCATTCGACCCTTTCGCATGCTCGCCGCCGCCTACCCCCCACCTCCGCTCCCCCTCTCAAAAACACCGCATCCTGACCCGCCACCGCAACCCACGACCCCGACTATGCGACGCACAATTTGTCTCGTCCTCGCTCTCTTTCCCCCCTCCATCCCTCCCCTTCCCACTCCCGTCCGCCCTTACGTACGACCGTGCACGCATCATCTCCTTCTTCATTTTTTTTTTTGCCTCTCCTCGTTCACATGCACCTGCGTCGGCGGCAGGGTAAAAATGAACGAGAAACATTGGGCGAAGGCAGGGGGGAGGAAAAAACGAAATGGACCGCTCGGGAGATGCAGATGAGCACTCGGGGGTGGGAGAGAAAGAGAGAAAGAGAGAGAGAGAGAGGGGGGGGGATAAGGAAGTCCATAAATTGAAGGTAATCGTGACTCGTTTTGCTCCACACGTATCGAGGAACGTCAGTTTGCGTGCCACGCTCGCCGGGTTGGGAAGAAAAACGTGCAAGATCGACGGGGTGGCTGTCGGATGGGGTGAGACAGAGACTGAAGGGGGAGGAGAAGGAGGGGGGGGGGTAGAGACAGGATGAGAGAGTGGAGAGTGAACGTTCGCGGGCGAGAATCGTGACAAATTGCTGAGCATCGAAACATCACGGAATGTGTCCTGTTCGCGATCGGCCATCCGTCACCGGCGCGTTTCCGGATGATTAAGTATCCTTTAATAAACTCGACGTGTATTAATTGCGCCGACTAAATATTCGTCGATGAGCAGGCCGAAAAACGACGTCCGAACGAATTACTCACCCACCCGGCCTTCGCCTCCTCCTCCTCCCAGCATCCCCGGGGAAGGAGTGGGCAGAGGAGGAGAGGTGGGGCGTGAGGGGGGTGAGGGGAGGGGGCTGGCGAAGATATATGCGCGAGGACGGTTAATCACTTACTAACGGCGTTAAATATTGCTCGTCGTTACTCATTTCGTGCCACCGTGCAGCGCGCAGTCCGCGATCATTACTCATTCGATGCGTTCGATAATCGACTGTGGCGCATCCGATCGGAGTTGTTCCGATTAATATACTCGGCTTCGAGTGACTCTGAAGCTATTTTACGCGGCAAATTATCGGCATCTTGTATCGGCTGACCTGCAAACTTTTTAAGCGAAGCTCGCTGCTCGATATTCTTCGACTGTTATTACGTCTATTCTTCTTTATGAGATATTTTGCGGCGCCGATTTGGATCCGTTCGATTGTGAATTAGAATTTCTATAGGGAGGCAGGCAGTTAACGGGCGAGTCAACGATCCGACTTCTTTCACGGTGTGTGACTGCGATCAAAACACTCGACAAGCAGTAATCGGGAGTCCGTGTAACGTCGTAGGAGGCCTGTCAAAACGTCCGGAAAAATAATGGCAGTCGCCATTAAAATCGATTGTCAGAACGGACGGGCAAATTGAACGGACCGCGTTTAGCGTAAGTTTTCTGTCGAGGATGTTGAGGGCGGGGGAAAGAGTCATATGTAACACGGTGAAAAATGTCACCGCTTCGCAATGGCGTTCGAGTCTCGGGGTCCTGTCGCTAGACATCTGTTAAAACTCCGATGGTCAGTTGATGGCTCTATAAGCAAACTATTCCCGACGTCCTTCGGCAGCGATGGCAGGAGCAAAAGGACGCGTTCCGCTGTCGACGCTCGTGCCTCTTGACGCCAGACACCGGCGACAGATTTATGACTGCCAGCTACCCCTCGTCCCTAGTCCCTATTCATCGGTCGAAGATCGCGGCCCTTCTCACCCTGGCCGCCCGTAACCTCGAATTATGGGGTCAACATACAGCGAACTGGATGACGTCCTTTTATATCCATCATTCGAAACTCCGTCGAAAATAATATTGCTCGAATAACACGGAGACTCTTACACTTTCTTATAGTGCAAGCTGTGTCCTGCTTATCTGAGATATAAATGATTAAGGTAGGATATTGCCTGTTATTCGAGTGTACATGTATTGATAGACCACTCATTCTCCCATATTGTTCGTGAACTTTAAATTCCGCCTGTCTTCGGATGCTAACGGCTGTCTAGCGTTTGAGGATGAGCGTCTAGCTAGACGAGTAAATTCCGTAACAAGTTTTATGACTCACTCCTCGATCATAAAGTTGCACGCGCTATAACCTGACGTTATCGATCGTTACTTTCGCTTCGGCTAGGAAACGTTCAAGGATTTGCATTCGCGGGAATCCCTGTGCGTCGGGACCGAAGGCACGCGATGCCCCCCCTCCCCCTCTTCCTCGCCTTCTGAACGTCGATATGATGTGCATCCACGTACTTTGCATCTAATTTGGGATTGTATGAAACGATCTATACCGTTTTGGGTTATATTCCGAGGAACGCTTTGAATATTGGATGCCGCGGATGCGTTCGTGCCGGTGTCTCGAATTTTTAGCATGCCTCGCTTCCTTCGCCGGTTTGACTGACGTTGTCCGGAATTCAGAGCTTAGAAATTTCCGCGAGCTAACAATACTTGAGGTACTGTCATACATTTAACCGCAGAGGGCATAACCCAACAAGATATTCAACGGTGCTCCTAAACTGATTGAAGTTCGTGTTTTGGAGCATTTTAGTCCCCATTTAGGAATCTTTTAAGTGGAATAGTTTCGGAGATACAGCCAAGAAAATGTGATAACGTAATGATAAAATAGTGAAAAAATGGTGAAATACCGATGTCTTATTGTTGTAAGCGAACAATGAATTTTACCCTTTCGCGCCTCCCACAATTGAGATGCAAAGATGAAAATTCACCCATATATTTTATTGTTTACAAGCTATCGAATGGCCCATTTAGAATTTCAGTCAGTTCAGGGGCACTTTTGACGCTAAACTGACTGAATCTTGTTCGGCTACGCCCTTTGTGCGAACAGCCAATACCAGAACTTCGTATTTTTTATCGACTTCGTTACTTCTACTCTTTTCCGTTCCAAATTGTTTAGGCTGAAAAAAAAAGAATCCTTCGCTTAAAGGGTCGAAAACGAATGTGCTGAACAAAGTTTGGACCCGCGCAGTATTGTCGATGCAATTAACACGGACGGTCGAGAGAACACTCGTGTTGTGAAAATCGTGCGTGAAGTAGAAAACTCTTGCTATATGGGGCGGTACTATCGATTGAGAATGAAGGCACGTACGTGTGCGGTACGCGAATGGGGACGCGAAGGTGCACTGCTCTGGAAACACTCTCACGTCAAATACGTCATTGTTACACGTCGAAGACGTGTTGTGTAATATTTCGAAAAGTTGTCAAGTCTATGTTCGGAACCTACGCTAATCGATCGGAAAGGACAGCTACCGACGATTTTCCTTGCCTTAAAAAATCACGGATGTTACAACAATACCTCAGTAAAATAAAAACCTCAATCCGCTAAATACACTGGCACAGCGGACATCCCCAAAAATACACGCGAAACGTTACACTCTTCAGCACACCGCTCCCAGTAGATAGAGGAACAGCAGTGTCGTCAGCCACATATAGCCGACACGACAGTCAATGCACCGGACTCAGACAATGAGCTCACGCCGAGGCTCACCTACCAGCAGCGAAAATATTTTTACGCCATTATACCCGAGTCAATCTTTAACAGAATAGAACTCCACCGAGATCCCATTCCATTCATTAACTCGATTATTTCAGCCGACTTCCTTCAGCCCCACCGCGTCCCGTTCAATTTCATTAGCGGCTCGCAGTCGGTCGTGTGCAAGCTATACGCGCACGTAAGCCAGTAAAAGTGCATCGGACGTCGACGATTCCGTAAGCAGGCCGCATTTGGCCTCTCTCTCTCTCTCTCTCTCTCTCGAGCAGGAAAAAGGCCGCGAGTACGACGTTCGTCACGGACACTTTGCGCTCGCCGTGCGGCCAGAGCTTCAGGGCAGATTTATAGCCGAGCGTTCGATCGTCGCCTACTCATTCGATTGTACGGATCGTCGGCCATTTCTCTCTCTCGCGCCAAACGGGACGTCGACGAAGAGAGAGAGGGGGTGGGAGGAGAGCGCTGAATTGAGAAACCGTTGAACGAACTCCCGCGTCGCCGTCTTCGGCGTCGTTCTACGTCTCCCGCTCGTCGTTGTGCGTCTTCGTCTTCTCTGACAGCCAGCACGTGCAGCGCGTCCAATTGAGCGTCGTAGGAACATACGAGCCGGTACGAGCGTCGTACGTACGAGGCGGGCGGCGAATCTTTTGAGACACACCTCGTCGACTCGACGCTCGTTATTTCCCTCCTTGAAGCGCGACTGGCGTGGCACGGAATGAAGATGCGGATCCGCGCGCGACGCGCCAAGATGAATTAACCGGACGACGGATCGGGGAATGAATGGCCGTACTATTTTCCTGCCAGCGCGGGTGCGCGCGCGCGCGCGCACGTCAACATTGCAGAGAAGAGAGATAGGCGAGCCACGGAATTTACGAGTGCGCGGCTTCGGTGATTAGTATGTTAATCGGTTGCTAAGTAGCTAGATGCGATGCTAGATATGTAAATAGCCAGAAGCCGTATAGGAGGATACAGGCATGTAAATGATGCATGCTCCCGGCTCTGTGCAACCTGAATGTCCGCGGTCGCGCGCGAAAATCCGGCCGAGGGAGAGCACGGGACCGTGTACGTGTATCCTCGTGTTGCGGGTGTGCGTTATTTCGAGCGTCAGAGGTCGTCGCGACGAAATTAGGTCGGGACGAAATTGAATCGTCTTCGCGGAAGACGGCGAAATGTCAATGGACAGGCGTCAGCTGTACAAGCAGCGATCCCTCCGACACTCTCTCGCGGCGGTGAAAGGTGGCAGGAAAAGGGTCGGTGATAGGCGAGTTGAGAGAGAGAGAGAGAGAGAGAGAGAGAGAGAGAGAGAGAGAGAGAGAGAGAGAGAGAGAGAAAGACAGTCGTCGTCTCGCGGACAGATCGGCTGACAGATTTATGACTGCTTCGTCTTCGATCGCAGTCACGTTCAGTTACCGCGCACGTCGCCTTCTCTCTTTCTACTCTGAACCACCGTCTCTCTCTCTCTCTCTCTCACCCTTTACGTCCTCGTTCTCGTGCGCGGCGGAATCGAGAAATCATCGGACTGTCCCGACATAGCTGCATGTCTTTCGGCCCTCCTTGACAGGCAGCACGTGTACCGTGTCCACCGGTGCACGCATCCGTTGTTCTTCCGCCAAACTCGTTCACCAGCGGTTCTCATCCTCGGTCACCCTCTGACGCCAGTTCCACTCCCGCGGCACGTACTTCGAGGAAAATCCATTCCTTCGAAGAAGTCACCGCCCATTCTCCTACTCTACGATTTCAATAAGCTATCCAGATGAATTATCGTCAACGTTTCTGGGTCTCAGGCGTGTACGTGATGATGTCAGCGGAGTTACACTAAGAACGACTGTTCGCTGCGATTCAGTTGACGCGGACTGTTCCGATATTTTGAAAAAAGTTGTCGCCTACCGTTTCTCACGATCGCGCCCATCCGTTGTTATCGGACTCCTATTTCCGCCTTCGACTCTTTCCCGACGCACATGCACCGCACGTCGTTCGGCCGACGCTCGCATCCCGTCGGCTCTTCCGAGCGAACTCGCTCGCCAGCGGTTCTCACGTCTGTCAATCCGGGTCGACAGAAGGAGGGAGGGAAAAAAGACAGACGCGTTCCGACAGACGCACATCATTTTCGCTCTCGCAATTTTCGGCCCCGAAATCGTTCGCGCTCGAGTTATGATTTTTGCGCGCCGTCAACGTCTCGGATTCTCATTTCCGGTGTTCCGTGTATCTTGACAAGTTTCAACGTGCCGCCCGCTGTTCGTCGTCGCTGGCGTCCGCCAATCTCCCGCTTTAAAAGCCGACTTTGACAGCGGCTCGCCTGTCAACTCCGACGTCAAAGCGACGCAATCGTGTTCACACCTCTTCCCGGACAGCTCGAGTCATACAGAGTTCTTTACCCGTCCGCCGCACGTCGACGTTCGCAGACGAGAGCTGCTTTTAATTGATCTCTCGGAACCAGAATCTACTGAATTATGAAAGCGAGAATATAACGAGCGCTCAGTTAGTCCAATTACATCCTTTACACTATCGCGAAGGAGCGTAAAGATAAGGAGCTGATACTTTCCGTATTCGCAAGTGGTACGTTCCCCTCGTAAAAACATTAGCACATTCAGATATTTTACTTCGATATAGCCACATTTTTCCAATTGCCGCACGTGCGGACGGCACAGATTAAGAAATCATCGGACAAAGTCCGAACCTCGACACCGCGGTCGCCGTTTAGTCAACGCTGACAACCGACACGTGTACGTATTTCTACGGAACCTAACCCGATCGTTTCACCCCCCCCCCCCCCCCCCCCCCGGTCTCCTTCCTCGCACGGTCAATTTACGCATTCCGAACAAATCGTTCTCTACGGCGGAGTATCGGCAACGAGAGGGCGGGTGCAAAGCGGCAACGCACTCGTTGAGAACATAATCTGATATCGGCCGGCGGAAAATGTCCGGCTCGCATGTAGATAATTTCATACTCACGATCGCCGAACATATCCGAGTCAGCGAGGCGAATCGGCTGACAGATTTATGGCTACTTTGTCGTCGATCTTCGTCGCCGTGCTTTCTCGGCGCGTGTTAACGCCCGTGTGTCCGTGCGCACATACTACTACATATGATATTACACGTGCCAGCTAGGTATACAGATGGGATACGGACGACTTTCGCGATACGTTGGGAGTGGAACGGGGAGCGGAAAATTGAGAGATCATTGAACGCGTGCCGCCGGGTTCACATTTTAGCCTCCTGTCCTGCTTGACAGGCAGCACGTGCAACTCGTCCAGCGCGCCGTACATCCCGTCGCTCTTCCGCCAAATCGCAGATCTCTTAATGGACACCGCCATCTACGAGACTCTTCTTTGACGCGATTTCTCGGTACGCCCGGCAGGCAACTGGAAATGCTTCGAGCTTCGAGCCGCTCTCGGCCGCCCGTAGAAGTCGTCGTTATCGCGAAACTTCGCTCTACTATGTTTCACGGGCCGAGTCCTGCCTCTCTAACGAGGAGAAACGCGGAGAAACGAGAAACTTTCCTTCTCCCGAACAACGATCGTCGATCGACGTGCGGGGGAGATGCGGAGTGTCTAATGGCGCCTCAGATCGAATTATTCTCTCTGCGACTTTCCTAGCCACGATTGAACGGCGAGTTTAACAGTTGAACGTCGCGAAGCAGTTCTGGACGAGGAGTTAACGCGAAACGCGATTACACGCGCACGATTCGTAGTAACGTGTTAATGGAGGGACAGGTAACGTCATTCTATGGTCGACGAAGTGCACGCGAGCAGTACGTCAAAGTCCGACGTCTCCTGAATTCGATCGATGTTCGTATATCGAATCCGCTGGTCAACACGTGCTACAGCGTGGAAGTTACTTTTATTCCGGTGGATTTGCCCTGAAACCGTGTTAAGCCGCGTTAAGTTGCGCGTAGATGTAAGAACTATTGGATTCTCGTGGCGGGCCATTGGCCGCGGGCCAAATCTTACTTTCATAAATGAGATCGGAGTATCCGAACTTCCGGAGCTTGTGGATGAAAAGTACAGGAAGCTTAAGGGAGCGTAAATGCGAGGATCAGAAGTAGATCCGATTTTTTCTCGCTTGAGAATCATACAAGGGGCAAGATGACAGAGAGTGTCTCCGATTTCAGCCATATTTCTCGAAAACTAGAACGAGTATAGAGAGAGGTGCAGGTTATCCGTAATTTTTTAATTCTCCGCAAGATAATTCTTTCCCAAATCATAAATGGAAATGTTAACAAATTAATTAAATTTTGCAAAATCATATTCGGTAGGTAGAAACGTAATTTGCCAGTTATTCGCTCCAGAGTGAATAATTTTCGTGTAACGTTTAAAGGTCGGCAGCAAACTGTTGAATTAATTACATTATGTTGCTTGTGGTATTTCACATGAGCCATTCTGAATGAACGATTGAAACGTTGTTTACAGGGAGAACGATCAGATTATCGGCTCGTATTTGGAAATCGAGGACATCACTCTAGAGGATTACGGCGAGTATAAATGTGAAGTGAGCAACGGCGTCGACGAAGAGATCACTTTGCCAGCTCATGTTTATCGACAAGGTAAGTGCGCTACTTCACCAGCTGCGAGAGGTCGAACGGCACCGATCGATGGATAGTTCTCTTCGAATAGAATCTCCAAATTATCCAACTCAATTACATGCAAATGTTAATTCAGTCAACAACCCCCCCGAACTTCCACCGATGATGAATTTCGAACGGAATTACAAATTCACGACGTCTAAACTCTCGTCTCGTTTAACACCCCGTTGCCGAACATTCATCAGCTCACATTGATTGAATTACGAATAAATCATTCGTTTCGCCGTAATTTCTGTATCAAAAAATAGAGAAAAAGCGAGGCCCATTACGGATTGTACAAGTAGCGGAGATCAATTATCAGGCGGAAATATTCGACGCGTGATTTCATCGACACATCGTGACAAATGTTAAAGGTTGACTAGCAGTATTCCATCGTCGTCGCCTGAACGCCGATCACAGTACGAGTCTTAATTTGCATCTCTCCAGCTGCGTTCTCAATGCTCGCAAGGCAATTAAGACGAGAGAGAAAGAGAGAGCGCAAGAAGAGAGATGTAACTCAGCACGCGTACCGTTCCGCTCGACTATTCAGACTAGACGCGAAGTTTTCCTTTGATTTTGCAGAACCACAGTTCGCGCTGGGCCTGCAGAACGGATCCTGGAGGAAATCCCTGCTGGTCGCCGTGCTGGTCCTTGTGATCCTCTTCTCAGCCGGCGCTTTCTACGCACGCTGCTGGCTGCCGCTGGTTCTGCTCTGCCGGGACAAATTTGCTCCGCTGGAGGAGAATGGTACTGTATTTTCGCAATTTACATCGTAACGGAACAATTATCCCGACTGCGCGACCGTCCTCCCGATAATATTTACTCGAACGGAATTGCTCGTTCGGGGGTGGTCGTTGTCGGCTACGCGTACACAATGACTTCCCAGTCCGTTTGTCGGCCGTTGAATGTTCTCTGGAACGATCCCTTTCTTCTTCCCCCGCTACCAGTACCAGTGTACATGAGACATCGCATTTTCCGTATCTTCCCCCATTCCAGCCGGTCCTCTCTTCCGGTCGCAAGAAAGCGATTCTCCACCAGCGTGTTTTACACTCGTTATCCTTTCGCGCTACGTATCTCAATAAATCCGTTCCCCTTGCCCGGCTTAGGATCCTCATTACGATCCGAGATTAGCACACCCCGATATGTTGTCCTTTAGTCAAATTAAGTCAGCTTATTCAATTTACACCGAGCGGCTGACGATCGGACACTCGCCTATCGACCCTCGTCTTTTTTCCTACTCGCAAGCTTTCTCAGCCGTAGGCTCTTTATGTCTCTTTCTGTCTGGCAATGCCTTAATTGAGATTCTTAATTACCGCGTGAAGCACGACGCCGTTCACCTCCGGTGCCGCCTTTTCTCTACCCTCTCTCTCCTTCTCATTCGTACTCCGCCTCTTTCCGCGTCTATCTTCGGTTCCGCGAACTTAACCTCTTTCTCCCCGAACCTTCTCGCTGTCCGCAGCGTGGTACAGAAATTAAAGTAGTCGGTTACTCGCTCCTCCCTCTGTCGCCGGGTTTCTTTTTCATTTCTTCCCGCATTCATGAATATACATGCAGCGTGGGTCGGCCGATTGTTCTCGCCCGGCAGAAGGCTCGTACGAAAATTTCCGTCGAACCCGCCGCATATCGCGTCATAGCCGCACAATGCCGGAGCGAACTCGAGTAGTCTATCGATTCGACTCCTCGAACGTCGGGGAAGCCGAGGACAGTTCGCCGCTAAATCGCTTCACGGTCGGCGGGCAGGGAAGTAGGAGGAACTTATCGCAAGAAGTCTCATTCCTCGGCTTCCGAGGCAGCGAGGCGAAGAAGCTAAGAGCGGCCGCACGGTAGGGGGAGGGGGAGAATATTTTCGAAATCGTCGCCGCCCACTTGAAGGAGCCGAGAATGTCCCGCGATGCGCGGAGAGCAGCAGCGCACCCCTTTCGCCGTGTACGGCGAGTAGAAAATTGCCACAATTACAGCACGCTTCTCGGAACGCGCCCGTCACGACATCGGTCATTAAGGTTTCAGCGCGCCTTCGTTTTCTCTTTTGCTAACTGTGCGAAAGTGGACGAGTGCGCGAATGTATCATTCCCCGTTTACCGCGAGAACGACGGGAAGATCGGTGAGAACGTGAGGGACTCGTCAAGGGGTGAGCACAGGAAAGCGACAATGTCGATATACGGCTGCCCTCGCTTGCGGGACGAACGAATGGGAAAGAAGGGATATACCGGCTAATGATACCTCCGCGGGTGGTTAATGCCGCAAATTGCACCCCGCCTAGGTAATCTGCGACCCCAGTACGGGCTGAGGCAATAATTTTGATACGTTTCCGAGCGGAATAAAGTTCGCGGTGACAATCGCGGAACGTGCGACTCTCGACCTTGGCGAAGCGGGTGGCCGATGGCGGTGTAAAAAATGTAAGAGGCTGGGAAGGTGAGAAGACAGTTTAACGTCGGGGGCGAAATTACTCGTACGCGTCGAAGCCGACGACGTCGTGCCTGGGCGAGTTAATTCCGCACTTAGCCGATGTTCGTTATTTATAAGCTCGCGATAGCTATAATTTTAATAATTTGAATGTCGGCCGCGCTGGCGTCGGGTTAATTGTGTCTAATTGCGCCCGGGACGGGGTTGGAACTCGGGACAAGCCGTAATCTCATCGCGAAGCGTAATGATTTAAGGCATCGGCCCTAATTGTTGCGGCAACCGGCAATTATCGTCGGTGTAATCGCGCAACCATGTTGCATAGAGTGATTTCGAGGTCCTGACTCGCCGTTATGGCCCAAGTTAACTATCGTACGTACGGTGCCCGGCTTGCGTCATCGCTGACTGCAATCGCGCAACGCTTCGCGGGCACTAACATTTTGAATCTGTAATTATGCCCGACGACTCACTCCACTTTCGGGCTCCCATCGTTACGTCCCTCCGAGCCTGTGCTTTATCCAATTTGCCTTTAACGCGAATTTAACGCACTCGTTTATCGTCAAATTTCCTCTAACACCCAATATTATTGCTTCTCTTCTCCGCGCGGTTTACGGTTTGCCATATAGACACGAACGAGCGGATAATGAACCGTGCGGGCAAAGTGATTAAGAACTCGTATCCCGAAGATTCGCTTCATATCCGACTTGTTCATTTTACGCCCTTCCGTATTTCGCGATCGACGTCCAATTTCGTCCCTTCCCCGAAGTTCGTACCGAAATCCAATTTCGCGAATTTCACAGTATCGAGGTCCGGGGCGCTTCCATTGTCTCGTTTTAAAATCCATGGATCCGCAGCGATGTATATTAATCAAATTCTGGCGGACAAAGAATCTGCATTTCGAATTTGCCACATATGTCGGAAATGTATTCGGCGGTCAAAGGTTCTCGGAACATTCCGATCTCGCGCGCCCCCGCCCCGCTGGCGTCGTTCGATCGATCGATCGAGAGAGGGGTCGGGGATTTATAGTGATTTCTTTCTCACTGCAAAACTTCATTTATATGCCGGTCGTCGTGCCGCCTCCTCTCGCAGAGACGGACGTAGGTACAGCCAGTGGGGACTTTTGCATGTGCGATTATTCGACGAGGGGGGGCATTCGGCTACCGAGAATTGTATTTTCATTTGCCGACCATTGTTCGTAGCCCCGACTTGTCGACTCCGGGACTCTAGCCCCCGGAGCTTCTATAGGCAGGCGCAGCGGACGAACTTGCGCCGGGATACGAGGGGAAAATCGTTGCCCGAAGGAAGACTGTAATTCCCGACTAAGCAGAGCGCGGAATAATTCTTGCTGAAATTCCACTGCCTGCCGGCCTCGCCGGCGTCGCATGCGCAACGAGAATTTCCCTTTGTCGTCGAATAATTTCGCTCCCACGTCTGATCACCGATTGTGGCCCCGCCGAGAGTGTATACGCCCGCGAAATAAGTTCCCCGTACTTGCTTTCGATCGTGCCGCGTGCATCGGAATAACCCTCGCTTTTTTTGCCGAATCTTTCGTCACTCGTAATCCCATGCTAACCGGTGCCTCTCTCTCGCTCTCTCTCTCTCTCATTAAGCGCGAAACTCGGAAAGTTCCGCTGTAATTGGGACGTAATAGTCGCCATACGTGCACCGACGCCCATGCTATTCGACCGGAGCAAATTAATTTTTTTCCCCTCTCTTGTATTCCGCGGCAAAATAGCGGGGAAAGGGAGAGAAACGGGCGACGGGGGAGACCGTGAAAATGAGAAACTTGTGGCTTTTTTTTCCCCATGGCCGTTACTCCTCCCTCCGCGCATTCTATGGAGCACGGTTCTCAGAGTAGTTTCTTAAAAAATTCGCGACCACTTTCACTCGCAATCCTTGGCGCGACTTGCGGACAAAGTGCGGATAAAGTGCGCGCGGTTAAAGTCACGGATTGGCAAACATTGTTCCACGTAGAAATCGATCGCCGGTAAGTAAGGGATAAAACCGCGCGGAACCATTACTCAATATTTTTTTTCCCCCCCGACCTGCGAGAATCGATCTTTATCGGGCGTTCAAGAGTCGATGGTCTGTGTATGTGTGTGTGTGTGTGTGCGCGTTGGCTCTATCGAAACGTTAGCCGCACAGTTCCTGTTTCCACGTCGTCACGTCGAACAAGCCACGGCGTCTCGCGCTTTTTTCCCCCGCTCGAAAATTGTTTCACTTCGAGCGCGGTTCAACGTTTTCTTGCCACTCCTGACCTTTCAAAGTCTTCCGCGTCGAAGTTCCCATTACGCGCTCCCGTCGGTGTTGACCGACATTTTCTGAGTCTGTTCGTTTTTCACTTCCCCGCCGTTAGGCAGAAAACACTACAACCTCCGCGCGCGAGAGATAGCTATACCCGGAGGCGAAAAGAATTTCAACACTTTTGCGTCGCTCTCAATTCCGGAGGCTCGATTTACATCCGTTTGGCGCATCCTTCGGCCCCTTAAGCGGGTCGCGAACGCAATTCCAACGCAATTCGAATGACTAAAGGATCCTCCTCGAACTCTCCTCGCGTAACGCGAATTATCTCCGGCGAGTCTCAGATAACGGACGTGCGTAATCGAGACTCTTTATTCCTTCTCGAGCGGAACGGAGTGTTTTCTTTCATTGGCGAGAATCACTCTTTAGCGAGATCCTGTCCTTACCGGTATATGTGAGCTGGCAGAGAGAGTGATGAGGTCCAGACGATAAAGGGATTTCAGACGGGTAACGAAATTTTATTGCCGCACGCTGACTGTGCATCGCACAATCTGATTGCGAAATAGCGCGTTCAGCGCGCGCAAAATGCTCACGTACTAACCGGTGGAACACGTGTGTGTTCGCTTGCATTGCAGACGGAAAGGAATGCGACGCGATCGTCTGCTACCACGAGAAGGACTCTAGCCTGGTCATCGGCATAATGATACCCACCTTGGAGTCGAGACATCGATACAAATGCACGGCGCTGGAACTCTCTCACCTGAGTCACAACTGTGAGTATGACGCGCACGTCACTACTTCTATCCCCCTAATGTCTGCGACATAAAAATTCTATGCAGTCCGCAGAACGTTTCTCCTCGTCCGTTTCCTTTATCGCGAGCGTGCGAGCGACGCCGGCGTCGCCGGCGACGCTGATAACACGTTGCATTTACGACCCACTCGAATTCAATGTAAGGGCCAATTTGTATTTTGTCCCCTCACTCACGCGTCCTCTGCCGATCGTTACTTCGCACTTCAGATCAAGAAGACGTACTCCGCGGAATAAGGAGTAACGTTCTGCAACCTTCTTTCCGTTGCTCGCTTCAAATTAGATGTCGAAGCGCGGCGGGCGACTGTAATCCGCGCAAAATATCGCGTTTTCGGTATTAATTATGTAATACGGCTGCGAGAATAAAACGAGCTTCACTGAGCCCCGACGGCTTCCGCAATAATTATCGTCGGTCATTATTGCGACGGAAAATCTGACGTCGCGGATCCCCGGCGCAGCGCCGACGGGCGAATAATACATAAATATCCGTTGAATCTTGACGACCGACGCCGAGTAATTAAAATGCAGCTCGAAATTTCGATCGTGCCAGTGACTCTCAACCCGCTCGCAAATACCGTTCTCTTGCCCCGAGAACGGTGGATTCTGGCGACTGGTAGGTGAGCGCATAATTTCCGTAAACAGGCAAAACGGTTATGTCGGGAGCGGCCGAACTATTTCGCAAAGCTTATGAGTTACCGTACGAGGGGGCATTCTCGCGGGTCATCGAATAAAGAGGTAAACCCCGACGATCGGCCACGAGTAAGAAGCCAGGCGCGCGGGGCCCCCGGAATTTTGCATTGTATAACACGATCTAGTTTCGAGTGAGCTCGTTCCGCATCTCATGAATATCAACGACCCCCGGTGCGCGTCCCCGGACGGTTTGTAGGTGTGTCGTAATAATAGGCCCTGGGCAAAAAATATTCTGACGCTAATCTCTCTCTAATTGGCAAGAAGAAAATTGGGACGCGCGGGACTACGAGCCGCGGAGATACGGGGATCGCGATTTTATTAATGCAAATTGCCGAACACACTGTGCTTCCTTCCCACTCCCACTACCGCTCCCTCCCCCTCTCTTTCTCGCCCCGCACCCTATGTCCTACGAGCGTTCGCGGAGCAAAATTGAATTTTATGTTTTTCCCGCTCGAACCGTTTGCGCTCGCAGACCTGTACCTGACTCTCATCGATGTTATCTGCGTGTTTAACAAACCGACTAGCCCGCCGAAATTCGGTAATGTCTACCCTCCCTCTCCTTCAGCGTCGGCCCCACGTTCAGTGCAAATGTTAGCCAGTGTGTTACGGACAGCTTTGACGCTCGAACAAAGAAAACGTTCAATGTATCTTTCTTCGTAAACTCTGATTATGTAAAAGATTAATATTTTCTCTGAAGCTTTCTCTTTAATTTAGAAAATTTATGCTTGCTCGATATGGTTTTCCAGGATGTTCCGCGCTTTCTATGGCATGATATACAGGGTGATTCTAGTAACTGGGCCAAGCGATAACTCTTTTTTAAATAAATTTAGAACAAAATCGTAGAGGAAAAGTTTGTATTAGGTGAAAAGCTCTATCATCCTATGCACCGACTTTTTTCCCAAGTGCATTGGTGCATGTGCAAAGTGCAGTTGCACTGTTTTTTTAAATGGAACCACCCATTTTTTTTTACATAAACACGTTCCTTAAGCCATTCTGCAATAAAAACGTATAAGGGAAATCATCGAAAAAACAATAGTTTACGAGATATTTCACTTTATTCAAACAGGGTGATTCTAGTAACTGGGCCAAGCGATAACTCTTTTTTAAATAAATTTAGAACAAAATCGTAGAGGAAAAGTTTGTATTAGGTGAAAAGCTCTATCATCCTATGCACCGACTTTTTTCCCAAGTGCATTGGTGCATGTGCAAAGTGCAGTTGCACTGTTTTTTTAAATGGAACCACCCATTTTTTTTTACATAAACACGTTCCTTAAGCCATTCTGCAATAAAAACGTATAAGGGAAATCATCGAAAAAGCAATAGTTTACGAGATATTTCACTTTATTCAAACTCATAACAGATACTCGAACGTTTCACCGTTAGCTTGCAAACATTTTTTAATACGTTCCTATCCTTGAGTATGAGATGTTAGTAAACATGATTGGAACGTAACTCTGACCAAAAACGTTTAGATAATGCGATAGTGAACGGTTTGGGCATCTGTTATAAGAGTTTGAATAAAGTGAAATATCTCGTAAACTATTGCTTTTTCGATGATTTCCCTTATACGTTTTTATTGCAGAATGGCTTAAGGAACGTGTTTATGTAAAAAAAAATGGGTGGTTCCATTTAAAAAAACAGTGCAACTGCACTTTGCACATGCACCAATGCACTTGGGAAAAAAGTCGGTGCATAGGATGATAGAGCTTTTCACCTAATACAAACTTTTCCTCTACGATTTTGTTCTAAATTTATTTAAAAAAGAGTTATCGCTTGGCCCAGTTACTAGAATCACCCTGTATATCACGAAAGTCCTCGACGGAATATCGTCGGAGGAGGCTTTCGTTTCCTGCGCTCCTTCCAGTACTATATTCCATATCACGCAGCCTACCCTTAAAGCTTGCTGTACGCCATCGCACGCGTGCCCGGACGTGACTTTTTATCAGCGTTAATACACGCACCCACTCTCAACGTTTCCCCGTACTCTTTTCCATCCTCCTCCTCCTCCTCCTCCTCGTCCTCCGCGCATTTGTTCAAACGACTCTCCAAGCTGCGCCCTCGCGAAAGTCATTTAGCGCGCGACTCGAAAAATCCCTAAAAATATTCTGCCCGCGCTGAAGTCTCAACGATATTAACTTCAGCCCCGCTGATACGTCGTCGTTCGCCGCGAAGGCCCATTCACGGATAATCGCGGCGCAGAGAGAGAATATTCAACCGCAGCGGCCAGAGAGTATATATCCACTTCTGCGGATCGCGGGACCCGGGACGAAAGTCCGGCCGTAAAGTAACATCTCACGTACCCGCGCCTACGGGCAAGCGAACATTGAATCTTAGGACTCGGCAACGATTTGCGCGATCATTCTGCCGCAATATCCTAATCATGCGCGTACTCGTAGGCAAACTGACGGCAGTTACGACCTTCTCCTTTACGAGGGACTACGACACTCCCGACGATTCCTACGCACGCCACAGCTTGGAAGCGAGGGAAAGATACGAGAGAGAGAGAGAGAGAGAGAGAGAGAGAGAAGGAGAGAGTGAGAACAAGAGAGCAGTGCTTCGAACAGGATCGTTAGCTTTAGCACGCGCTCTCGCTTGTTTCAAACCGCATTCGCGGAACAGAAAACGACCGCCGCGCGCGTCTCGCCGGGCCCACCGCATACGCCCACGGTAACCGGAAGTAATAGAGATCCTTCGCGATCACGGAAATCACGGGCGGCGGGAACTTGGCAAATTGAATTAGGAAGTTTCACGCTTTCTCGGACGTCGGGTGTCTCGTTTGTCCCGGCGACAGCTTCGCGGTCTCTCGAATTAGGTGTCCGCGACGGCTCCCACAGCTTTTGCTCCCATCGTACCCTGAGTTGGACGGGTATACGTTTCGAATCGATAAACTTCGATGTAACGTTCGATATATCCTACGGTTATTCGCCACGGTCGACGGTAACTGGCAAGCCACACGGATATTGTTCCTTGTTGTCGCTGGCTTTCTCGCCGCCGCTAACGGACTTGCGACGAGTTTCAATTGATTTACGATACTTCGACGGAATTATTCGCAACGGGCGTGAATCTCGGCATTCTCGTCGCCGCTAATTCCGTTTTCATCGAGCGTGCAGCTTATCCGACGTTTTGACCTGGCCGAACAAACAGTATCTGGCTTCGATGGAATCGTATCCGCAAAATGGCTCCAGTATTGATTCGAATGGTCGATAGTTACGAAATCGTACGCGCTGTCAATGTAAAATAACCCACTACGTGCGAGGAGTATGATGCACAGAGAATTAAAGTTTTCATCTGCAACTTCAACATTTTTGGTACGTCTGCGCTCCGCTTCAGATTTCCTCGAAAGAAAGTTGCGCTCTCTCCCGCCGGGGCAAACACACACGTAATAAATTTTCTCGAAACTCTGTATGAACAAACTACGTGAGCCGAAAACGTACTTCAGCGCGGGCGGACCTAATAAAACTACGGCGGAAAGTTGATTCAGCGGGAGGTAAAAGTCGACCCCGCGTATTTGTCGTTAGACATTTATCTCGGCCGGCGATTATAGTTATAAAGCCTGTTGCAGTTATCTCCGCCTAGTTGCCCAAATTTAATAATGGCTTACGTTCGTGGCCTAGCTAGCAAAACTTTCCGGCTCCACTATAATCCGACGAGCTTCGCGTTAAACAGGCTTAACCGTCATGTCAGTAGGACGCTGAGGAGGCTTGTCAGCTCGTCACTTCGAAATCGCGGCAAACGAATTATTTTCAAGTATTAAGAAGGCTTAACGAGTGTCACCGCTCGCGATAAGCGCTTCAAAATATCTTCGATAAGAAGAGATTACCGTTTCTCATAAAAGAACAGCAGAAGGAATGGAAACGTCATTTCGGTTGCGTCCGTAAAAACGCAATCGCATTCGGCGCCCGTGGGGTACGGAGCGAAGGAGAAAGCGTGAAATGGGTGTGAGGAAAATTGCACTTCGATCGTTGCACGCTTTCGGGGAGGCACAAAGGACATGAATCGAAGCGGTGACGCAAATCAATCGCGCGGAGAGTCATACGCGCGTTACCCCTTTCGAAAGCGGAAAAATTCATGGCCGGCAACCGTCGCGACGGCAGAGGCCAGGCTATCCGTTTGATTTCGGGCCATTCGTCGCCGCAAAATATCGACAGTCATTTCGTGCGCGAGCGTGTTTCGCGCCATGAAAGAAACGCCGCCGCCGCTGACGGAAGTACAAAAACGCGAAGGGGGGTGGAAAAAAAAAGGAAAACTAATTCCGATCTGTCAATCGCACGCGTTGTACCTGCGATCGCGATCTGATACCGGTTGGGTACCGCGAAATTTTTACTTCGCCGTGCCGTTTGACTGGGAACGACTAACGGATTAAAACTCGAAACAATGTGGATTATTCCGCGGCAAAGGTCGACCCGCGTAATTCATGTCGGGAGCCTCTGTGCGCGGGAAAGCTGGCAAAGTTCAGGCGGTGAAGTTAAAGGTCGCCGGACGAAAAGTAGGTTCTAATTTTAGAACGAATGCTTGAGAGAAGGTGAGAGCGGGGCGGAGTACACGTACGCCGGTAAGAGCTGATATTTGTAGCAAACGTACGGGATCTCTCTGGCGTAACTTGACCGCCGTCGTACGTCGCACTCTCAGCAAAAACTGATCTGCCGGATAGCCCTGGCTAGCCGCTACTCCTGTTACAGTCGTTTGTTACCGTCGTTGAAACTTCGTTAACTCGCCATGAAATACGACGTCATATACGAACGCAATAATACGAGCGCGCGATTAAGCGGGCGGGCTTATATAAATCTGCGATGCCGCGACACGCGAAACACCTTTGTAATAAGGATTCACGAGATGGTGAGCGAAAGCGTGGTAAAGAGAGAGGAAGGGAGGAGTGGGAGGGGGGACAGAGAGGGAAGAGGACGAGTGGGCACCCGAAAGAGAATATGAGGGCGATTAGGGTAAAATCAGCGGACTACGCTTAATCGCGAAACTTCCTTCGGCGAACAATTTCAGACGGCCTCGCATTGTCAGTTGGTCGGACCGAGAACCCTTAACAACTTCGCGGGCGATTGTGCAAATTAACAACTGAGGATAACGCGCTCGCGCGCAGCTAAGCGGTCTGGGCCAGAAAGAGAAAGGTGGAGTTGGAGGGCGCCGAAACTTTTTGATCGCATCTTCTAATAGGCAAACTAAAATCATCAGTAATGCCGTCGTAGGAGCCCAGACCCGTTTCCGCTATCCACGAATTCCACCTTGTGCGCCCCATCCCGACGGGCCCAACCTCCTCCCTCCCCTTCGCTCCCGTTAAAGTTTGCTTCTATTATGCAAAACAACGTCACCGGGAACTAAAGGCGTGCGTTATCGGATAAACTTCGTTCTCACCGGTGAAATTCAAGTTCCGCGTAAGTAGCTCCCCGAATCTGTCATTCCAGGTCTCTCAAAGGCGAGTTTAAGCTCTCGGTATGCAACAAAATTATCACGCTTTCCCTTCGTCGAAACAGCGAATACTCATACGACGCTCTGCGTACCTGACTGCTGAACTTTCTCTGCGCCGATTATGAGACTGTTACTACTTATGTTAGACAAAGAGCACTCGGCACTTTGTACACAGTCAATGCTAATTCTTAGCCTATACATGCTCATACGAAAAAAAAAACTTGTAATATCATAGTATTGGAAGATGGCAGAAGTTTTGGTAGAATAATTTGATTCTATAGCTGATTCCAGTAATGACAATAATAAAGATAACGATGAGCCAATTAAGCCTCCAAGATAACTAGCGGCAAATTTATTTGCCTACGGCTTGACTTCAAACTATTCATAGGAACTTTTAATGAGAACGTAATTACCGGCAGGGGATAGCTTTGACCATTGCCTCGGCACTCGCATTGAAGAAACAGTCGAGTGAGAAAAGTACGGGGTCGCACTTGTTGTTTTTCAACATTAGCCTAGATTGCGTAATGAGCGCGATAATGATAATTATCTGCGAATTACCATTAGGGAAAAAAAAGGATGCTTCTTCTCCTAGTAAGTAGTACGAGACTTCAGAACACCTTAAATTATTCAAAGGAGCTCTCGATGAAAGTGCTACCTTTAGGGAGGTAACCTCTTCTCCCGGCTTCATAATACAGGAGTGTGTATTCGCTTTCAGCAACCGCGGATAGGTTACATGGCCTAGCGAACGTTGGTTACTTCACAAATTTGCTTTCATGCGAAGCTTCATCATTTAAAGTTCTATGACGGCGTCCCATTTCTCAACTTTCCGTATTGCAGGCCTTACCCATCTGTACTTCGTGTTATAAACTTCGATGCATACTTTCCAAGACGCAGTCGAGATGTGGCAAATATACTACCATGCTGGTCGTACAAGTGTACAGCCACACCTATTGGACAATATTGTATTGTCTAACGAAATGTATGCAACGCGTATTTCCCCTGAGACAATACCTTCATTATATTACAATGCTACCTTCGTCGCGGTGCACCACCTTTTTAATTGCTGCCCTGAAACATGCTAGTACGCTATTTCTGCTACATCATGACCAGAAATAGAACAATCATGAACATGTCTTCTTTATGAGGTGTCTTAACATGTGCAAGACACCAAAACTTTAAAACAATACATCATAATTTATATTACCTCAAAAGATAGGAATGCTTACAAAATCCTCAGTCTTCATTTCATTACAAAACCATAAAAGAGCCTATTCTTCTTCAAATCCTCAAAATCTTCTATCTTGCAATGCACTTATCAATGTCGATATTGAGAGCACAATAAGAATACACATCTGAACACACATACACAAAAATTACTATATACACGAACACAGAAATGTAGTAGACAAACATCCAAACATAAACACCATAGACATTATAAACATCATACACAACACAGGAAGACATGATATACACAACAAAACATGGGTAAACATATCAAATCATTCAATGAGAAAACGAATGAGAAATTAACAATTATATGCACACAATAGAATACCAAATATAAGATGATCAAATATCACACAAATACACCAGTGCATAAACAATAAAAAAAAATTAACTTACATGTACAACCTGGATACACGGTGTTTATGAAGCCCCAAAAATCAGGTGCTACGGCAGAATTCCGCATGATGACAAACAATCGTCATCCTCTCCGTGTCAAATCATTGAATCTTTGCTACCCGGGATCATGAGCTGTCTGCTAAATGTAAAATAAGTTGCAAAATCTCACCAAACCATGGTTTTCCCCGCCACGAGGCGTCATCAAAATGGCTGCCAAGCACGCCAACCGTTCGACAGTAATGCGTAACCAATTACTCGATCGACACGAAGACGAGGCTGGCATTCGAGTTCGAAAAACAGTAAAACTGGATTCCACTCGTCTCGGTGCAGAGGTGGGCCATAGTTTTGGATCTCAAACGAGACCTCAAGCTGGTCTTGATGATGGGAAAGCGAGGAGTGACGTGGATTACATACATGTCGGCCATTATGCATCGAACGAACTGGAACGATCGTCAAACGGTCAGACAGGCGCGCGCATCTTGACTGCGCAAAAAGCTGCGCAGTTGTCGTACAACTTCTAGAACATTCCATTTGAACATTCTAAAACCTTCTCAAATATATGCCTTTCTCTCTCTTTCTCCCACTTCCTCTATCTTACCGATTATATAACCAAAAATATTCAAAGAATAACCTCTTTACACATACTTAAATATTGTGTTCCAGGGGCGATGGAGATAGGTCCTCATGCCGCCACGGCTCGTCGAATTATCCTGATTCTGAGCCCAGCCTCCTTAGGCAACAACTGGACAGACGCCAACGTGGACGGCGTCCTGAAGCAGCTATCGTCCCTCGCGACACGAACAGTGATCGTCGCTCTCAAGTCGATCCCGAGCTCAACGACGATCGCGAAGCCGGCAAGAGGCGGCCCGCGCGAATCGGGCGACATCGCGTTCGATCGTCTAAAGATTCTGCGCTGGAACGAGGGCGGCGGCGCGAACTCGGGCGGGCAAAAGTTCTGGTACAAGCTGAGACTGGCGATGCCACCGGTACGGCCGATCAGCACGGAAACGGGATGCCAGTCGGTGGCGATGATTGTCCAAGCGAACGGGAAGTGCGGTCAGCAGAAGGCACGCTCTCGCGAAAGTTTGGAGGTGCTCGTTTAATTGCTCGCCGAGCACGGCAGAGGGCAGCAGCGGAGAGAGGGCAGAGGCTTCTTCGCGTCGTTCTGTTCCCGATCTTCGATCAACTTCCCACCCCCCGGCGAATTGCGCTCCCCCACCCCACGACTACCCGCGATTTGAAACTAGCGTAAGTGACGCGGCTGAGCGCGTTTCTCTCCTTGACGTGCGGGAATCATTTATTTTGTGCGAGTTCCGCCGATCCGTTCGCGTTCGAGCATAGTTTTGGTAAGATTTCAGCGATATATGACCGAGTATCTTAAGGCATCGCAACAAAATTCAGTACGCGATTTTATAATCGAAATTTGAACTTTATAGGGCGTAAAGAATATTGGAAGACTAGCGCCGGTCTGACAAGAGTTTGGTTACTTAACAGATTCATTTCATGTACTGTGCAGTGTCTGTTCAGGAATGCAATACTTGGACATTTTTAAGGTATGGCGTTTCAATTGCCGTGTTTCAATGGTCTTCGACAACTAAACCAACAAAACAGTTCTAGTGCATACAGAGCATAACCTTAAACAATCGATAGAGCACGTAGCTCTTCGAACTTTGTTTAGCATCAAAAATAGCTCGTCAAACTGCCGTTAAATCAAAATCCAGATTGTTCAAAACATACAAGCAGGGTTATAATAGTCAAATATATGCGTATCGCCGACGCAAACTTAAACCTATATTGTATACTGCTTGACTGAGCGCTTTCCTTCAACGTTTATAAACGTTTTGCTCAAATGCGTGCGCCACAAAATATGCAGCATCGAGTATGATCCACGAAAACGTTACACGACCAAACGTATTGTCCTCACACAAATTTAGCGGCGTGTGCGTCAGGCCGGGAAAGAATCATCCTGGTTACGACTGTCGTTGCCGTAATGATTGTTCAGTAAACAACCAGTATTTATAACTATCGATGCAACTACTGTCGTCAACCACGAGCACGTTTCCCATCTCGCACATCCCGCTCAGCACTCACAGCATTCTCGTGCTCAAACACTTTTTACTCGGGCGAAGAAATACGACGTAGCAGTCAGGCGACGAAGTGGTGGCGTATATTCTTCGTTGTACTTCTTGATTGTGTTCAGGCGAATATTTCAAGGTGCCAAGCTCGCACGATGCGCGGCTCGGCGACTCTGTGAGGCCATTGAAAATTACTCCTAGAGAAGGAAACTCTTGTCACGACCCGTTAGCGTTCGCTCGCTGTCGCGCGGAAGATGAAAACGTTCGAATTTTCGACTGTCGTGCGACTGCCAGCTCGTCTTCTATGTACGCAAGCCGCAGAAAAGGTGTCGGGCAACGGGAAGGGTGGTGATCTGTTGGAAGTATTCGACGTGTATTCGACGTGTATTCGACGTGTATTCGACGTGTATTCGACGTGTATTCGACGTGTATTCGACGTGTATTCGACGTGTACTCAACGTGTATTCGACGTGTATTCGACGTATATTCGCCGCACAATTGCCGTTCTTGAATCATTTATGCGTTCAGACTCTGATTCAGCGACGGCAACTGCCGAAAGTTCCCATCATAAATCCCGGAGAACAGGGAATATTGGCAACAGTTAACACGGTCATTATAGGCGGGCCAGAGGGGTAGGTTAGCGGGGCAAGTGTGTTATTCGGATGGGAATATACGGCTCGTACCGATCAATCAGGGGGGCGCGAGGCCCAGCATTAACCCGAAACGCCCGTTTAAATTCTCCGCATTTCTCAGTAATTGCGTCGAACGATCGAAGATGATTTTGGGTTTAACGAATAACGCGTCCCAGCGCCGAGAGCATTCCGTGCGCGCGGATATTAAAGGCATTCGGCGGCGATACGTTAAAGGAAGAGAAACGCGCGCAACCGCCGAATGAATGACACATTGCGGTCAGTTCGCGGATATCTGGACATTCCCTGCGCACCCAAGCTCGGAGAAAAAGAGAGAAAGAAAGAGAGAGAGAGAGAGAGAGAGGGCGTGCGTGCCCGTTGCGTTTTGAATAGTTTTCATGGTGACACGGTGGCGCATGAATGAATGGCTGTACACATGATGAAGATAGAGCTTCGTCGACTTTTTACGTTCAAAATATCGTACGCTCTCGTCCCCAGTTGCTGTATGTACGCGTGCGTTTACCTTCTTTATTTATGACCGTATACGTACGATGCGTGTACGTACACCGAATATACGATGCGGCGTTCTTGCAGACGCTGCGGGTATATCGTGTATGTATCTAGGGTGCATGTATGTATGTATATTGAGAAATGGGTATGGGCCCTCGCGCGAGAAAGCGTTTTCGTTCTCTTCGTTGATACCCCTTTATCGTCATAGCGTAGTGGATGTTGAACGTAATGAATTTCCGCGGCGTTGCCTCCTTACTCGAAGAATCTCATGCGGTACGCGGCGAGTCTAACGACTGTCAGCGACCGTGGCTAACAATCTTCGTCTTTGATCGATTGTAAATCGCAACGAATGCGGACAGGTGAGCCTTGAACGAGGTCTTTGGTGCTCATTATTAGTTATCTTGATTCGTAATTCCATATTAGTAGTTAAACGTTCGTCGCTACGCAGAAAGAGTCTGATTCGGTTGAGCTGCTAGCTGATTCTTGCTTGAGAATTATTTTGGCGCGAATGCGAAAAAGACTTTGACCGACATTCGACCTTAGCGGAAAGTTCTCTGAAAGACCTCGTTCAAACTATTCCACCCGTCCGAAACGTTCGTAAAGGAGGAAACGCACATAGCGCAGTCTTCCTCCTCGCGGGCGTAAATTTTGTACGAAGGAGTCGAGCAAGGAGTTCATTTAGGGGCGCGCGTGTTCTTGTAGACCATCGTCTTTTGCGCAGGCCTCGTTTATGTATATATTGAAAAGAAAGCAAATATCGACGCCCCGTCGCACTTCTTATTTATTTAGCTAGCCGGTATTATTTATATAATTCTTTCCGTACCACTTTGGGAAATATATGATTATTGGTCGCAGCTGAGAGAATCGGTGTTGCGGTTAACTTCGGCGATGTATAAAAAAAATGGCAAGAAAAGAAATTAAAGATAAAAAAAATTACGCGTCCGATGCATTTTTCCTGGCCGTTCCTGACGCCGATTTTACTAACGAACGAAATGTATGCGGTTAGTAACTAAGTGTTTTATACTCTTTTATAAATATATATATAAATATATAAATATGCGTGCATCAGTTTTTATATCGTTATTTGGATTGTTATTATGACGACGAATGATTATATAGACGGTCTCAGAAAAATGTGTCCGCCGGCGTAGAAAGACAACACGTAGGCCCTGAAAAAAATTCTAACTATACCGTAAACGTTATCTGTAATTATAGCCATAATTATGCCCTTTATCTGGTAATCGTAATTTTAGGTATATTTCCACGTTATCCCGTGAGCTTAATTTTTAATGTTACATACCATAATCTCTTTACTGTCAGTATTACAATACACTAGTGTACTTATCTCGCGAGGATGGACTTTGCCGTCTTTTTTGTCGCAAGCGATTATTGCGAGGTGAGTAAGCAGAGTATAGCTGTAGTAATCATGTTTGTTTTATTAATGAATGAACGGTGTGCGCCAGCGCGATCACTGTTCGACAACAGGAGACAGGCAACGTGTCGCCCACCCTTCCCATAATTATCGTTTACCTTTCAGCTATCCCTCATTCGCGTTGGCATTAAGTAGCTAATCAGTTCGTTTCGTCAGATTGAGTTCGCCGAATATCCAATTAATCCATTTTCATTCATCCTTCATTTGCCTCTCCTAAATTGCATTAATCTACATTGTGCAAATTCAATAGTGTAAAAAGATGTCTGTCCCCAATCCCGTCCTTGCCGAATTGAACAAGCCCTATGTAACGTATGTATGTTTAACTGCAAAGTAGCAATATACTTTCGATATCTGTAATAATTATACATACATATATAAATATATATATATATATATATATATATATATTTGCCAGTTATGATTAGATATAATCAGGTAACGCCGCCGCTTACGAAAGAACGTTCAATCGGGCAGGGACTGGTTCGGGATAATACACATTATAGATGTATATTTTAAGATATTGTAACTGTCCCTTGGCACAAGTTTCGTGTGCGAGAGGAGGATATTTCTGTCGAAGGTCCGACGACAGTCAGCGACCGCCTACAGTCGATTATAATTTCCAGTTTCAGCGTATTGTATAGTAATTTAACCCTCATGGTAAATTTGATATCGACATGGCTAAGTTATTTCTGTACCGATAATAAATGAAATATATGGAATAATTTTTTCTATTACATTATTACGCATTATTCAATCAACAATGATCTTGACAACGTATGCCGAAATTATATGAAAAATCCGAACGAGGTTGTAAACGATGTCACACAATTACAGTTTGATCACTAAACGAACGTGAAACGCTCTTTCTACTTATTATTGCTCCGCAACATTTATTTCCTCACGTGAAACATAGTCGCTTATAAAAATATATCTAATTTGCATTGATTCATTCTCCGATTCTCTATAAAAAAAAAAAAAAAATAAATCAAAATACCTAATTAGAAAAGTGTAGCGGCTTTAATACATGCTTTGTCAGCGCGACTAAAATCCTCTCGAAGGAAGGTGAAGCGCGAAATACGCTCTCGCCCTGAGGTAATATTGTCATACCTTCGCAAGGAGGATGCTTATTATTTATCTACTGTCAGAGTCTTGACGACGGCCGGGATCGGAAAATATTTCCCCCGGTGCGCACAACGAACTCCGAAGTCAATAAGAGTACCTGAGTCTCTATGCACGCGTTTCTATAAACGCGTGAAGTAAACACCCTATTAATCGTAATTAGTATCAATATCCATTGAGACGGCAGTTTCTCTTCAGTGTTTGTACTTTCTCGCCCAGCATCACGGACGCGCCGGCGAACGTGATAGAGCGATGAAGCGAGTGGTTGTGGTTCAAGAAACCTGAAACGCTTAATCTCCACCGACATCAAAGGGAGGTCGATCTCCGATGTCTGTAGCTTTCCTCGGCCACCGCAGCCAAAGCCTCGGCCATTGCCTTTCCGGTTTCCTGCACCATACTCCTTAAGTAGCCGGACTCCTTTTGCAGCAGGACGTGAGGATAATCGAACTCCTACGGTAAATTGTGATTTCAGTGCGCGATCTCCGATGCCGTTCAATCTTCCCGAATCAAAGCGGCAAACATCGATATCGGGTGGGGAAGATTTCATGAAAGTATTTAACGGCACAGGCCGCGAATAAGGTATGCCGAATTACGGCAAATGATGCTTACCACGGCATTCCCAGCGTCCATTACTAGAATCCGATCGCTGTCCATAACGGTATTAAGCCGATGAGCGATGGTAAACACGGTGCTATCTGCGAATTTGCGCCGTATCGTCATCTGTATCAGCTCGTCCGTTCGCGGATCAACATTAGCCGTCGCCTCATCGAGAACCAATACTCGATTATTACGAACTATAGCGCGCGCCAAGCAAACCAGCTGCTTCTGTCCGACGCTCAAATTCGAGCCGCCGTCGGTGATATGAGCGTCCAGGCCCATTTCCTTCAATTCCACCTCCGCCAGGGCTTCCCACAGCCGATGATCGCTGTAGCTATCGAACGGGTCCAGATTCCGTCTCAACGTCCCCGAGAAGAGGAACGGTTCCTGCGGAATGATGCTGATCTTCGAGCGAAGATCGTGAAGGCCTATCTGAGCGCTGTCAATTCCATCGATCTCGATGGTACCCTCCAGATCGGCCAGCCGGAAGAGGGCCTGGATCAACGAAGATTTACCCGCCCCAGTTCGACCGACGATGCCGATCTTCTCCCTCGGAAGGACCGTGAACCGCAAGTTCTTCAGAACCGTAGGACTCGTCGGTCCGTATCGCAACGAGACGTCCTTGAAGGCCACCCCTCCTTCTTCCGGCCACTGTTCCTTCGGCTTCTTCCCCGGCTCGCTCTCGAGCGGTGGCTCCTTCTCCACCTTACTGCGGGCAAACGATTTTACGGCTGTCATCGGAACCTTGATCGTCGACGGTCAAAACGTTCAGTGCCAGTTCAATTGCCATCGGTCGGCGACGAAAGAAAAAAAAGTCTTAAACGATCAATTGCGTCCGACGATATTATACAACGTTATCCGAGCGTCGCGTGTATCCCCAAGTAGCTTACATAATGTAAGAATGGCGCTTGGCCCTGATAATTGAAGGGGGTACGACCGTATGTCATTGCAATTGATATTCAATGTTCAATCAGCTCGCGTCCCTGACTTTCTTACCTATACTCAATGATCCGCTCGACGGAGGTCATCTGATTTTCCTGCTCGGCACTCTGACGCATTCCCCATTGCAACATGCCCGTCAACCCGATACTCTGCGTGATGGCCAGACCGACGCTGCCACCCTGGACTTCGTCGGTGTTGTCGAACAGCACCAGGAAGCTCAGCGTGACAAGCAGTATATAGACCACGCAAAACATGTCTAGCCAGAAGCCAAACGCTTCCGCCGTACCGATGAACGTGTACCACGCTGACGAGTGCAGATCCTGATGATTATCGAACTCCTTGACGAGGATACTTTCCGACCTGAATGCCCTGATCGTTGGCAGACCCTGCATAGTTGCGCTCATGTGGGCGAACACCGGCGAACGAGCTGTCGATCAGAATTATCATCAATATTGATTTTCCAGAAAAGCACCGCGGTCGTAATAATACACTGAACGCAACAGTCTACAGACCGGCAAATATTTCATGAACAGTTTTAAAATACAACAAGAATAAACAACTTACTGATTCCCTCCAATCGTTTAACGCTTCGACTAGTCATCAGATACAACACGCGAGCGACGTAGAAAATAGCGCCGATGACAACGGTTGGTATGATAAGCCAGGGATTGGAAACGGCAACCAGGACTATGATGGCCACTACGCTCAGCATGATTTGGACCGCGTCCGTGAGCGCCATTGGCAGTAACTCATCGACCGCGCCGATGTCCTTGGAGAATCGATTCAGGATTCGGCCGGACGTGTTCGTGTTGAAGAAGCGCATTGTCGCGCGACTTATCGAGTGGAACAAGCGATCGTGAAGTCGTATGGACGCTCGCATGCACATCGAGAAGAAGGTGAAAGATCGTACGAATGTAACGACGATCGTAAAGACGATCAGGGCGGTGTATATGTACATGAAGTCCTGACGGGTCAGCGGACCGTCCCATACCCCGGTGATCGTGTCGTTGGCCTTCGCCACCTTCGAACACATACAGGGTCGTTAAACGTTTCGCTTACGCATTTTATCGCTCCGCGGAAATATGCGATTATTATAGGGACCGACGCGTGACGTGGGAGACGAACATAGTCATGTAACGAATCTGAGCGGAAAGAGGGGATTGCGTCTGCATTCGTAGGCAGCGCTGAAGGGGTCATATGTGAGACGATATTTCACTCACAAACGTCTGCTCCATATTGACCCATTGCGCGATGAAGAAGTCGCAACTACTGGCTCCCAGTTGTGCGAGTACGCAAAGGCCGAATGCTAATGCCACGAAGCACCAACTGCCACCGCTGCTGAAGTAGCCGTTGTAAACTGCGCCGGACACTCTGCCGGAAGTACGCAATTCCTCTTCCTACAATGTAGCAGAGTCATTGTATTATTCCGCATTGCTGAGGGATGATCAGAAACGCGGATAGACGTTTTCGAGGGGTTGATAGGAAGCGAGTGAGTACCTCATCTACGTCCTCCATCTCTTCCATTTTGCTGGAGGTATACGAATTATGTGACGCGAGACTAGCTTTTCGCGAACTAGTCTTGACAGTTGGGGTGGTAGGTGGACGTTCGTCAGCTTCTACCTCGTTCTCCAACAATCGTCCGAAATCCACGCCCATCCTAACTAGCTCTTCGTACGTCCTGAAACGTATTTCGAATATCACACACATTTTCAATTTGTCCCGTCGCGATAACGTGGGTATAGCAATAGAGAAACGCGTGCTGTTCTTTGCTAAGGATTTTTAGACGCAGCACGATGCGCGAGATTCTCGAAGCTGACACAAATGCGCATGAAGCTCAGAGAGGATATTGACGTACTTCCGAGATCGTGGAAAGACGAAAACGTACCCTTCCGCCTGTATCGCCCCATCCTTTAAGACTACTATTCTTCCCACGTTCCGCAAGTATTGCAGCTGGTGCGTAACGAGAATCCGTGTTTTTCCCCGCAGGTACTTCTCGATGCACTCTTCGAACATGTGCCTGCCAACGTGGGCATCCACCGCGCTCAAAGGATCGTCCAATAGATAAATGTCAGCGTCAGCGTAAACAGCTCTGGCCAGGTTTACTCTGCGTTTCGTTAGTTAGTTAAACACGTCCCCGTCAGATCCCATTTGGCAAATAGTGCGTCGTCGTTCAAGGTTAATACCGACCTGGCCCGCTGTCCACCGGAAAGACTAATTCCCCTCTCGCCGACAATGGTCTTATCCCCGTGAGAAAATAAACTGAAATCCCTTTTCAGTTGGCACACGTTGACCACTCGCTCGTATTGGTGCGAGTCCATTTGTCTGCCAAAGAGGATATTCTGTCTAATTGGCGCGGAGAACAGCCATGGCTCCTGACTTGCGTAAGCGATGCTTCCATTGACCTGCCGTCATAATTCACATCGTCATCCTCGCATATACGTACACGGCAACGATATAGATGACGCGAACCAATCCATTACCGACCCGCGTAGACTATTTCCTTGAAGCGATTTAATATGACATTCGCAACAAAGCGATGGACTACGGCCCAGTATTCGCGGTCAATCCGTCCCTAAGTAAGGCATTACGCGAGGACTACCTTGATACGCATCCGAACGTAAACAAGTTCAATTAACACTCGTATTATCTGCGCGTGAATTCTGCAGCCGGCGGAAGCGCACAATTTGGGGAGTTCGAGCGCGAATTATTCGGAACAAAGGCGAGATCGTCCCAAGGGATTCCACGAACCTGGACAGTGCCCGTATGCAGCGGCAGTTCGTTCAAGATGACATTGAGCAGACTGGACTTGCCAGCCCCGACCTGGCCGACGATCGCTATCAGCTCGCCCGGGTCAACTTTCAGATTGATGCCTTTCAGCGTATCGTTCTCGACGGTGTCCGTCCATTTCGCCGATCCGTTCTCTATCGATATGCGACTGACGAATCGATCCTGCGCGTCGCTCGACTTCTTCTTCCCATTTTCCTTCGAGTCCGCGTTCGAGTGGCTCTTCGTGCCTCCCACCGGCTTTATCTCATCGTACAGCATGAAGTTCTCCAAACGCCTTACGGAGACACACATCTCGGCCACCTGCGTGATGGCTGCAACAAGATGCTTAGGATCAGCGACATGTGATAGTCTGACATATACTGAGTCTTCATTCTTCACTCTACTCTTTACGATTGCCCCGTTTCGTTCTTTCTCATTGACTGATTTACTGTAGACATTGTCGCAACTGTTCAAACGATCGATGCGAGCTTTGTAAACGGTTAGTACGAGAAGTTTGAATAAGTGAATGTAGGTATACAGATAGAATATTGATATATGTAGTTTGTATATCTAGTATTAATGTGTGTTAGGTGAACAAATATATTGTGTGATAATGCATACCGTGCGATAAGCAGATAGTCACCGACTGCATCAGTACGTTGTAAAACGCTGACACTAAGAAAACTTTTTCGGCAGTGAGAGTCTCGCCAAACAGAACGTAAGCGACGATAGTTACGAAAACACACAGCCTTGTGGTAAATATCAGAAAGGATAGTGTAACGCCTCTGATGTACGATAGCGATCGTATGACGGAGATTTCTTTCCTGTTAAGAAATTTCAAAGGATTACGCCATTTTCCTGGAATAGTTTAACGTAATAGCGGCCGCGCGCATTAGACAATATTTTACTGCTATTCAGTTTCCGCGTAACTTCAATAAACTCCGCAAACAAGAGTGAAGCGAACATCGCTGAATCGAACAGAGACCGTGGTAAAGTCAATATTTCCTCGCGATACACATAACAGGTCGCAGAATGCTGAATTTCTTTCCTCTGGCAGTATATCAAAATCGAAAAATTGTATTACAACGCGGCGCTTAAGGCGTTATTCTTCGACATTTGCATTGACGTTCGTAGCATACCATTGAAAATATCTTAAATTCTACTTGACATATTCGTTTCTACCTTCTAGCCTTTGCGACGAGTTCGCCGAAAGGACGCTCCCAAGTGTACATCTTAATCGCCTGAATGCCGTTAAGAATCTCATTAGAGAGACGAACCCTCTCGTCAGTTCGGCCGGCAGTCTTAAACCTCAGCACCGACGCCTTCTTGCTGAGATAGGCTGAGGACGGAAGAGAAATACACGTTACGCCAATCAGCGGCAGACGAACCGATGAGTCACGCTCGCGCATTATGTCATCGTGTCAAGGGCCCGAAGCCTGAACCCCCTTTACCTTGAAGAGGGACGAAGACGAGAAGCGCCGCAACCCCGATGAGCGCCGAATATCCCATCTCCAAGTACATCAGGTAGGTGATGATGGCCACCTCGATGGGCACCACCCACAGAAAGTGTAAAAAGAGAATACCGACGTCGAATCTGTTGACGTCGTTCGACAGAAGATTCACAGCCTGACCGACGGTCGTTTCGCCCAATGCGGTCTTCGAGAGTCTCAGAGCCTTTCTGTATATCATCGAGCAACAGGCGACCCGCACCTTCATCCCCATGTGCATGCAGCCCATTATGTAAGGGTAGATGAAAAGTAAGTAGATGACGGAGCAAGCTATTACTCCGGCAGCGTACAAGTAAGCTTCTCCCTTCGATATAGCGCCGTCGTTGTAATATCTTAGAAGGCCGGCGAGCAGCAAGGGTTGCGTTATCCTGCGGAGCGTAAAAGCCGATCGTGAACGGGAGGGGTGGCTTTAATGAAAATTCCGCGGTTCGATGTTTGGACCGGGAGGAGGCGGCCAGTGATAGTCGTCGGTGACAACGTAAAAGCTTTGACTATGACGGTTATCTTATCTCGCTCGCTGTAGCATTCAGCCTGCGAGAACCTGCACATACGACGGCTTTATCTAGCACTGACATAATGCGATACATGCGTTTATCGGCCCGTTAGATTTGCATTGGGCGGTAAGTGCAAATTACCACTTCCCTTTTCACGGTCCCGACACGCGACGTCAAGTGACGGTTGTTTAGCGCGGGACGGGCATTAATTGCGGTGTTCAAGAAACTCGTGTACGCGGAACGATTAGATGATGTGATAATTTTGCCTACGATGGAGTATAGACGACTCGATGATATAGTTATAGTGACAGTTCGTCGTATCGCGGCGAATTAAAAATCAATTACCGTTGGGCAACAACCGTGATAGGACGCGATTAGCTATCGGCATTCTAAAGCTGAGTTTGGTCAGTGGATATGTTTGAAAAGAATTAGAGAAATCCGCGATAACGAAATTGATGGCTAATTTTGGATAGCGAAGGATGATGGAGGCACGATTAGGGTACAGAGCGTGATATTTCGACGTACCTGGAGACTAATTCTACGAATATTAATGTCAGCCCATAGAGCGCTAATTCTGGGCCAAAGCATTTGAGTAAAGCTCTCATTAAGCTGGGCTTCTTCCGCTTTTCCTTTTTGCCGCCTTTCCCGCCAATCTTCTCGTTCCTCTCGTCGATCTCATTTTGTCGTCTACATTCGTTTGCCCACAACGACGACAATTTTTCGCCAATTATGCCACTTGTGTGCTCCTTAAGCGGCTCATGCAGATCACTTACTTCAAGGTCCCGCCGATATCCCAATCGGAATGTGGAAAACACCCAACTGAAATGTCAAACTTCCATGTAGCGGGAGAAAATCCCAGAGGGGAATAAAAGTTCGCTCGTTCCGGCATTTTCGTGATCGGCGCGAAAATACCGTTGCCTATCAGAGCATACGGTACCGTACGGACCGGAGCCATGGAATACGCGGAGTAATTTTCGTCTGCACGACGCTCGTAAAAATTAAACGATCGCGAGAGATTTAGGGCAGACGAGCGCAGAGTTCGTTGACCCTGATTTCACGTCGTTGACGTTCTAAACGTACTGCGGCTACAAAAGCTGTCTATCGGAAGCACAAACAGCTCTCCGAGGCTGAACTGACGTCATCGGCGTCAGTTCGGCAATTACAAAGCGCGAAACATATTAAATGTGCTCGTCACTCCGAATGTAGGTCGCGAACGAACCGAAAATTGGCAACGATTACGACACGCGCGCAACACAAAGAGAAAAAAATGTCAACGATCGGCACTGTTCGTTTATAACACACTGACGATCAGATAAAGCGGAGGCCGTGAAACGGGTTCGCTGCGTGCACTACGATAGGCGATCCGTGGTAAATGCGAAAAATCTTCATTTTGTCCGATGGCAGACGATAGCTGGAACTCGATTGGAAAACTTACAAGAAGGTGAGTGCGCTGAGCGGGTTAGCGTTCTCCCGTGGATTTTTCGACCTCTTGACGGGTTCACGTCCGTCCATGGCCGATGTCGATTGTCGTGTATAGAGAGTCTTCCCTTTGTCTTGCTGTTCGCGCGCACTCTCTGAAAGGGACTAACGACGTGAGCGATCACGCACACTGCTTATAATGCGAACTTTTGCCGATCCGACGCTAGATTTTTCGAGCGCAACCTCCCCTGTCCATCCGCGACGCCCAACCCGGGATGCATCGACGATACCAGCACGTGTCGCTAATCCACATTTCTTTCTGTCAGGGAAAGAGCAGAAAATCTGATAGCGCGCCTATCTTATCTGAACCGGGATGCCCGCCGACATTTGACAACGTAGGATTTTAACCATCGATTTTTATCCCTTATCGCGTTTCGCTCTCTTTCACAATGTTAGCTAATGTTGCTCAAAAAAGGCAAACCTCGCTAACCGGACAAACAGTGACCTGTGCGAAAAATGCTCGGCAAAAGAGTCTCGCGCGCGAAAGCCACGTCCAGTTAACGGAGAGTCGAACTCTGATATCGGTCGCAGTGGTACGAGATTTTTGCCCGATTCGATCTCCCGGTCACTTTGCGGTTCACGATTCATAGATCGGCGATATTGCTCGACCTCGAGAGTCTTTACGTAATTGTTGCGCAATCCGATCTCTCGGATGACAAAGAATGCGTCTATATCTCGACGACGTCGGAATCGAAGTGGTGCCGACCGGAGACAGATAACGGGCGGTTTGTTGTCATGCCTATCGCCGCTGCATCGGGACAGGGTGCAACGAAACCGTTATCGTTCGGTCGAATTATAAGTATCGTACACTGGCACAGTACCTGAGCTCGTCCAATATCAGAGCCGACAATTCACGTCGCCGTCATTATGACTCGACCGTCCTCTCGGCATTGCACAATGTTTTGACACCAGACGACTGCCGATTCCGCGAAGATACGATCCCGGCATTGCCCCGAGGCGGGAGGCGGGAGGCGGGAGGCGGCGAGTGGCACGAAAATTAAATGATTTGCGTAATAAGGCGCGGGCGAGTTAAAAAGGATCCCGCGATCTCTCGTGCGGAGCGAGCCACTCCGCGAGAAGCGAGGAGATGTTCCACGCTTCGGAGAAGTTGCTGATCATCGCCAATTGGCGCAATGAAAAATCATGGATTTCGCAGCCGGGCGAGAGCGGGCGAGGATCGGAAGCAATTTAGAATCGGGCCCGAAGGAGGTTGCAACCGTGCCTATCGCCTTGAAACGGCCTATTCATTCGACTTCGGCGGACGCTTATTCATCGCAACCTTCGTCCCAATTCATTCGCGTGGACCGTAGCCGCTCGAAACAATTACCCTTCCTTCAGAAGTGTTCCGGTGTCCTAAATACGCTCCCGCCTTCTGCTCGTGCGACGCGCCCGGCTAAACATTCGTCGTAATCGACCGTGCCGGCATGCCGGCATACCGGCCAGCTTCCCTAACAGAAGCTTCCCCAATGGCGATAAGATTGACACATCTTAGATAGCTGCATACGCTTCAATTATCTCATACCCGTTGCCGTATTTGCGGAACGTGTTACGCGTCGTCGCGAAATACCGATAAGTGAATTACGGTACAACCGGCCAAAATGCGTATCGAGATAAATATACTCACGTAATAGATGATAGGAATCGCCGCGTTGCGGAACAAATAAAAATTGACCGGCTGGAAAAATATCTCGCGCCACTGTGTGCTCACGTGCGCGCGCGCGCGGTTTTCATCAGCTAGTTCCGATCTCTCTCTTTTTCTCTTTCCTCTCTCTCTCTCTCTCTCTCTCTCTCTCTCTCTCTCTCTCTTCGTCGATCTCTCGGTAGGATGATCGTCGGTCAATGACGATTCAAAACAACGTCTGTCCCACTTGATTGACTGCTCGGCTGTCTGACAGTGGCGATGATCTATCTGTCGTCTGTCGCCGAGATGTTCCGAGCTTGGTGCTCGGCCGATTCCCAGATAACACCTCGAGTATACTAATTATGAAGATACAGCGATGCGACGCGATAGCGGGCTTGATTGCTCCGAGGATTTCATTAGCGAAACGGCGCCGATTACGAACTTTACGCGGCGTCTATCACATTAACGGCGGGCATACGCTCGCGCTTGTATGCGAGCGGCATATCGGGCGGGCAAAGGATCGTGCCTGAACTGACAGATTTACGACTGCTTCCTCGATTGTTTGCCTATTCGCATCGGCATGGATCCTACGCGAGAGAAAGAGTAGTGGGGAAAAAGCGTACGCATGCCACGAACCTTTAAGATTGGGTTGAACACGCACGTGACGCGAACTCATATTCGTGTAGACGCACACGACGCTTCATTCGTCGTGTGGGGATACGCACGATTCGAACATTCGTGTATACCTACACATGGCCGAATGACACGCGTGCGTGCGTAAGATTTGGTAACTGTGCGAAAGTACGCGCAGCCAAAACGGAACACCGCTGTATGCTTGTGTAACAGAATTGAGAGGTATAGACGTGTGGTGACAAGAAGAAATAGGCGTGAATTCACACATCGAGGAGTGAGCAAAAGCAGGCGCTCTGTGTGTATACACACATCACTCGCGAGTGAGATAGGTAGTAAAAGATATACTCATGTTCGCGTGTAGAGCAGAAATAGTTTTCTTGTGCACGCGCTTAATATAAAAATAGGACTGCGCAAACATGACTTATTTAGCAATAAAGAACTTGGACGTGAATCCCCAGGAAGCAAAAATAGTTCAATGTACAGTGTGTGAGTAGTATTTAGGAGAATTCGCGCATTACTACGTCATCATTTGATCTCATACACATGCATAGGTTTCGATTACATTATCGTGACAAAATACGCTCGTATATATATGTCAATCTAATTAAGAAAGGAAATTAACTTTATTACGTGTAATGCATAAAACATTATTTACAAATTACTAGACGATGAAAATATGTAACGATGCAAATTTACATACACTGTCAATGAACGGCCGTGCAACTCACACTTGAACAGAGTATGAGATAAGAGCCATGTGGCATGCACGCGACAGAGTATGATGTAGATGTGCACACGTGTGACGTGATGTATATGTATGCTATATCAGAGCTCAACTGCTGTCTCGCTTTTATCAGTATGATTCAAGCAAGTCTCAGAAATAAACAATTGTGTGTCCAGTCTACTGATAAATCTGATAATGGGAGAACAGTATAATAACTTACATATTATGAGGTATTCATCTATTCGTAAGTGGATTAAATTTTTACGGTGTTATTTCAAGAAAAATTGTTTGAGTGCCATCTTCCCTCAATTTTCATTACATTAGTGCATTTTAGATAATTAATTTACTAAAGATTTAATTTTGTTAGTTTTTGTTTATTCGTACAGTATATCATTTTAAACCTAACGACGGACTTACTTTAAAACGCTGTTATAAAAATTAATCCCACGGATGTGGGAAAAGTGGAGAGGGAATGCTTTTGTCTGTATCCCTCCTTCTTACTTTAGGCTGCAGAAACAGTGAAAGGAACATACGGCAAGTAATGCCTAAAATTACATTTCATTGCATGATATTTCGTGAAGTTGGGACATAGCTTATGGTCATATTAATTTTAAGCGGCAGTGATAGTGCCGATGTACGGTAAATTTTACCCTTTGTAAGTGATGCTATCTGACGGAATTGATAAGAACATTCATCGGAAATGTTGATAGCAGCGGTATCGTTAACATCGGGATCATCTCAAGCAGCCTTGACATACTACAATTTCAGAAGATGATGCAAAAAATGAATTTTTTAGACGATAGATTAGTCTGATAGGGACAATGGATAACATCGGGCACTTCACAAGTATAGGCACTTCTGTTTTTATTTGCAATATCATGAAAGGAACATCAATCAAATATTTAACTTTGCGAATGACAGCATTCAATCAGGTAATTTTAACTAATTGTGCCAATACCTTTGACAATGTCAGCCCTTAAACAAATACGACCTGTATAAATATATGGAGAAGAAGCATTATAAACATGAAACTATGTTAGATTCTAATCTACATCGGAACAAAAGACATTGTCAATAGGTAATATTTCCAGGAAGTGTTTTGAACAAACAGTTCCCTTCTGTCCGGATTCTAACAGCTTAACCCTGAAGCGCGAAGAAGCACAGAAGACGCTTCCTGTTGCCATTTGAAAATTTGCACTTGAATAAACGCGTTTGTGCCAGTTGAAAGTTCTGTTCAGCATAGGCATACTCGTCACGGCTCACAAAGTGGATCTTAACATAGATTTATCGTTATAACTATTTTCTACCGTTAACGGCGGGTGACAAGTTGACGAATAGCAAATTTTGCCAGATTAACATACCTAAACTGTCGCCAATGAAGTTATTAATAGATATATAGTAATTATAGTAATTGTCAAATGAATTACGTCTCATTCGTACAACGTGTTCGGCGTATTCTTAAATTTTTTCGGCACCTAGTAACTTTCCCCTGGCTTGTCGTAAATACGACGGACAAATAGATAAGCATCGGCGAGATATCGAGATTCGCAATAATGCCGGTACTTATTGAATAAGAATGCGACACCGTGCGAGACAAGTAGCGTAGTAAATAATAATCGTTATCGATGTTCATCGTCTACATCGCTGTGCCAAAAATACTTTTTCGCTTTCTCTCTCGTTCCTGTCATTCTATCCTTCGAACTGTTTGTCGTCACGAATTTTTCCCGAAATGAATGGCCGACAAAAATAAGAACGAGGACATTATTTAGCAGCATAACAGGTTAAATTATTGTTCGGTGCTTATCTGCAATATCGTACAATGAAGCGGATGAATAATTGGATAATACACGATAATGGGCCACACTCAAAGCTATCAGTAATTAAATAGTAACGGTAAATAACGAGCCCCTGAGAGGTCTAGACTCGTGGTCAGCGAGATTCACACCTTGCACATTTTGTCGCTGACAAGCTATATACATACAATAGATGTTCTGTCGGCATTTATTGTTCTGCGGAGAAATTTTACCCGCGTCACGCATGGCAGCGTATCTTGTCGCTTTGCAAATTTATTTATTGTTTTAAGCATTCTTCCTCCGTGACGACAAGCTACACGCCAATGAACTGGTCATGCATTCTCAATCATTTGTACAATGACTGGTGTTCGCGGCATTTCTGTTTGCTCAACACCCGTTAATCATTGTCGACAGCAATGAAAGGCTTTCGTTTTGAATTTCTTCTGCATCTTCAATATAGCGCTCGGGTCAAACGTTTTGCATATGACTCATTTAATTCTTCGGTCGCATTATTTTCTTCTTAAACAAACGTACTAAATGCGGCGTAGCACGTACGTACCGACCGTTTAAAAATTGAGCTTGTTTCCGTTTTGCCTTGTGCCACTTGCCACACGTTGAACGTATACGCCACACAGCGCGAAAAATGTTGCCAAAGATAAGTCAGCAAAATCAGTGCAAGGCTGTATTTTTGCATTTTCTCCCAAGGGAAGAGATAACCGGCATGAAGTATTTGTCTCGCGTATTTGCAATCGTGCCGAATTTTTGAATATCCACGGATCCAGCAATCGAAACAATTGTCGCTGTACGTTTCAATCTTTTGTGCGCAGAAAATTTTCCGTTGTCGATTTAATCGATTCAAATCGAACAATAATATTTTCCTTAATCCGACCAATCGAGTCCAAAAATATAAATGCGCGCTGCGAATACGTAAATAGCGCATGCTCTTACTGCTCCTTAGTTTTATCGTACTCTGACAGTGGAGGAACGTTCCTAATTCGAAATCGCAAGTATTAACACGTTGCGTGCCACGCTGATTTTGCGTGTCCGCCGCGTCTGGCCAACGTGAATTTCTTATTATACCTTACATATTTTTTCGAAATTTTTTGCACAACAGGTAAATTTTAGTATATAAGGGCGTATAATGCAATAATTTTTTTTGGGGTCACCGGTGACCCCCATGGCCAAACGGAGCGACTTAGTTTTGGTGACTGGTGACCCCTACCACCAGACGGACCGACGTCGACCGACAAACGATGATAATATTGAAAAATTTTAAAAACAATGAAAATTCACTCGAATTATGTGTTCTAATAATCTTGGCTCCGCCGGTCACCGGTGACCCCCATGGCCAGACGGAGCGACTCGGTGCCGGTCACCGATGACCCCCATGGCACGCAACGTGTTAAAGGTTTCAAAGGCTAGAGGGAGAGCAATTACGTAACGAGAACGCCCGATAATACGTGACAGCTGTTACATGGGTCATTGAAGAACTTAATTTTTTTATCGATATCTTCATACCCGCGTCGGTGTGAGTGTCTCCGTATTTGTTCGTTATTACTCATTACCGTTCATTATTGCCTGATGCGACAAGTTGCGAGCGAGCAGATAAGTTTCGAATTACTTGAGGTCACTCGACTACAACATTCGCGGCAAACAAATTTCAAGAAGCGCACCCGACGATTAGTTATCCCTGTTTACTGATATGTATTTAAACACTGATTACGCGCCGAGTCTGCTCGAGATATTCAACTCATAGTCGTCGCCGCTGTGATGATAGTTGTTCAAATGAGATAGCAAATTCTGCTCCCGGGAGCTTCCTGGTCGGAATGCAATGCCGCTAATTTTCCAGCCGCATACGGACTTCCCACATACGTATTGCGCGCGGTTGCGCATGCCATGTTGGCAAATCGCGTCTCTGCATCTCTCTCCACAAAACCGTCAAACGAAGTTTACGTCAGTAAACAGGATTCATGAGGCAAGATACTTTAATCGCGTATCTTCGACTAAAGCGTTATGAAATGTTTGATGCCTAACGTACGAAGAGAAAGGCAGGATGAAGTAACGTGAAAATATAAATGGAGATAGGATAAAGAGCAACGCATATGTAACATAAATAAGTCAGTATACTTATATTTCGCTTACGATTATTACAATCCATAGGCACTTTTACGCAAGGCAATCGGATTTCGCCTAAAAGTACATCTCTATTTTTTTTTTAATTTATATGACGAGTCGCAATGACACTGGTAATGGCAGCTGAACAGTTTCGATTATGTTTTAAATATACATCCGATGTGGCATACGATATAAATGTAGGACAAAGGGACGCATCCCTCGTGTATGCACTGCAAGGATAGCATTATATGCTCGTTTAAAATTCTTACGAATAATACAAAAAATGACATGAAAATACGCTGCGCTGAAGAACTTTGATTATTGACGCTCCTTTCATTTCAAGATTGTGCACTGGAACAATGTATGCTCGAACGTCACATACAGAAGTGTACTTCGATACAGCACGATAGTGTGGTAAGTACTATGATTCTGTGAAGCTACAGCACCTTTCCGTTTTTTTGTTTTGGCATTGAAATCTTAAACCTTCAGCACTATTAGGATATGAGAAGAGACGTATAAATGTCTCAAACCCACAAGAGTTATGAAACACTACTTTGTTTTCTCCTTTCACTCCACATCTCTATACATATATATATATATATATATATATATATATATATATATATATATATATATATATGTGATTGTGTAAAATATAATAACATTATTAAATATTATATTTAAGTACATCATTCTTACAATGATTCTTGAAACTATCTATTGGGCATTGAAATATTATTCTGATATATAAAAAATATAATAATACTGTATTTACGCTTGCACAAATTCTCACAAAAGGATCCTAAAGTGTTCGCGAGATAGGTATGAAAGCTTCAGAATCATTTTGTCCGCCTGACAATGGCAATCGACAAAAAAACCTGTCGTCAAGTCAGAAATAATTGTATAATTCTTTGTAAGGCATTGTTTGTAAATTAATTCATTCGAATGAATCTCAGCAATGCGATTGTACGCAGTATTAACACGTAATGTAATTTACAAATCTCTGGTAAGTGGTGGATTCGGAGCTCAAAGCACAGTCGACGTTTGAGTTGAAAGATAACTGTCACGGGCCACTCCTGCCAGTGCTTCGGCCATTGCTTTCCCGGTTTCCAACACCATGCTCTTTAAGTACCCTGTTTCCTTTTGCAGCAGATTGTAAGGATGATCAAATTCCTGTGGGGAAAATACAAAACACACGTTTCTCATGATATCTACATTGTACGACTGCAAGAAGTCGAAGGAAATGACTAATAAACCACATTATCACATTAAAAAGTTGCACTTACCACTGCGGTTCCGGCATCCATTACCAAGATCCGGTCACTGTCCATAACTGTGTTTAGTCGGTGAGCAATAGTAAGTACTGTACAGTTTTCGAACTTCGTGCGAATCGTCTTTTGAATCAATTCGTCGGTTCGCGGATCAACATTGGCAGTGGCTTCATCCAAAACTAGTATACGATTGTTCCGTACGATCGCCCGAGCCAGACAGACCAGCTGTCTTTGACCCACACTCAAATTCGAACCACCTTCATTAATGTGAGCTTCCAATCCCATCTCTTTCAGCTCGACCTCAGCCAAAGCTTGCCACAACACGTCGTCTTGGTAGCTGTCGAAGGGATCAAGATTTCGTCTCAATGATCCAGAAAATAGGAACGGTTCCTGAGGAATGATGCTGATCTTTGCACGGAGATCATGAAGACCTATTGAGCTAGTATCTACTCCGTCAATGTAAATCGGTCCTTCGACGTCGGCAAGACGGAAGAGAGCTTGGATTAGCGAGGACTTTCCAGCTCCCGTTCTCCCGACAATTCCAACCTTCTCGCGGGGCTTGATCACAAAGTTCAAATTCTTAAGTACCGGTGGCTCCAACGGCGCATATTTCATTGACACGCCCTTAAATTCAACCTTGCCATCTTTCGGCCAGTCTTCTTTCGGTTTCTTATCTGGTGTACTCTCAAGAGCTGGCTCCTTATCGACTGTACTATAAATTAAAATAGGCAGAATTAAATACGATGATTAAATATAGCGTATTATTTTCTAAATTATAGACTTTGATAGGATATTTACCTGTATTCAAGAACACGTTCTACGGATGTCATTTGATTTTCGAGTTCAGCACTTTGTCGCATGCCCCATTGGAACATGCCTGTTAAGCCGATACTTTGAGTTATGGCTAAGCCTACATTACCACCCTCCTTCGATCCAGGTCCGTCGTTATTCAGCACTAGGAAGCTCAGGGTCACCAACATTATGTACACAAGGCAGAACACGTCTAGCCAGAATCCGAAGGCACGAGAGGAGGCAATGAATATGAACCAGGCCGACGAGTGCAAGTCTTGGTGGCGATCAAATTCCTTTACCAGCACTTTACCGGCACCGAACGCTCGTATAGTCGGTAATCCCTGCAGCGTTGCGTTCAAATGTGCAAATACCGGGGAGCGAGCTAATACAAATTTATTGTAGATATTATTATTCCATTAGAACTCATTCGCGCAATTGATACTTACTGATTCCTTCCAAACGTTTAACGCTGCGACTGGTGGCAAGATAGAAGACACGCAAATAGTAGAATATCATTCCAATAGCGACGGTGGGTATCAGCAACCATGGATTTGCTATGGCGACCACTACTATTATTCCAAGAAGAGCCAGACCAATTTGGACACAGTCGATCAACGCAATCGGTAGAAGTTCATCCACGGCACCGATATCCTTCGAGAAGCGATTCAGCACACGTCCAGACGTATTTGTATTGAAGAAACGCATTGTAGCACGACTTATGCAACGGAACATACGGTCGTGGAGTCTCATCGACGACTTCATGCACATAGTGAAGAAGGCGGCCGAACGGACGAGGGTCACGGTAATGGTGAGGATGGTGAGGGCGGTGTAAAGGTAGATACACATATCACGAGTCAGTGGACTATCCCAGTGCACATGGTCCGTACCGTTCATCTGTGAATATCATGATCGGTAAAAAAATTACTGATTCTGTTATAATTTGCGTTATTAACGTGCTCATGACGCATGTCTGTACTTACAAATCTCTCTTCCATATTAACCCACTGTGCGATGAAAAAGTCTCCGCCGCTGGCAGCCAATTGGGCAAATATGCACAGTAAAAAGACTGTGGTGACAACGCACCAATTACCACCGGCACGGAAGTAACCTGCATAGACTTTGCCAGAAACACTGCCAGAGGTGCGCATTTCCGCTACCTGCAATTTTTTTTTATGTAACATTCGATCTCGTGCTGGTACTTTTCTAATAATTAAGGCCTGCGTGTACTCACTTCGTCGGGTTCATCCTGTTTGCTCGTATCTGTTGTCATAAAGGAACTTAGGGATGTTATACTGGCATTTCGTGAATTGCTTCTACTAACAGGTGCGGACGGGGCGCGTTCTTCAGGGGTTTGATTCTCCAGCAAGCGACCAAAATCAACGCCCAGTTTGGCCAATTCCTCATACGTTCTACAACCAAAAACATGATCAAACTCTTATAACACAAGGACCCTGTTTCATCTTGTTAAAACAATCAATAAAAGTAATCATAAATACCCTTCAGCCTGTATTGCGCCATCCTTCAAAACAATAATCCTTTGCACGTTCCGTAAGTACTGTAGTTGATGAGTAACGAGAATTCTGGTTTTGCCCTTCAAGTGCTTGTCAATGCATTCCTCGAACATGTGTTTACCGACATGAGCATCCACGGCGCTTAGGGGATCGTCGAAAAGATAAATGTCAGCTTCCGCGTAAACTGCTCTGGCCAAGTTGATTCTAAATTTTTGCAAGTCACGATTAGTATCGATTACGGCTACTTGTTTTCGGATCTGTTATCGTTTTATTCCACTGACCTCGCTCGCTGTCCGCCCGAAAGACTTATACCACGTTCGCCAACGATAGTTTTATCGGCATAAGGTAGCAAGCTAAAATCTCTCTTCAATTGGCAGACTCTGACTACGCGGTCATACCGCAGTTGATCCATATCTCTGCCAAATAAAATGTTCTGTCTAACTGAACCAGCGAACAGCCACGGTTCCTGGCTTGCGTAAGCAATCTTACCGTGCACCTGAAAGAACATTTCGATTGGGTTCATTAAACAGGTAAAGTGCGCTAGGTACGTACAGTGAATGTTTGTTGATAAAAAGCGAACCTTGATGGAGCCAGAATGCAAATCTAATTCTTTCAAAACTACATTCAGAAGGCTCGTTTTGCCTGAACCAACTTGACCGACGATAGCTATTAGATCTCCTGGATTTACTTTAATGTTGATGTTACGTAAAGTGTCATCACTTTCAAACGCCAGCCACTTGGCAGACGCTTCGTGTAACGATATTGTTCCTGTCGGTTCCTGCGAGTCAACGTTATTGCTCTTACTGCTGTCGCCGTTCCTTTGTTCGCCGTTCTGTTGCTTTTCTGTCTTTCCCGTACACATACTAGTGTTTTGAGCAGTCGCCACTTCTTCGTACATCATAAACTTTTGTAAGCGTCGTATGGATACAAACACCTCCGCTACTTGCGTTATACCTGTGACAATACAATGGCAATTAAGTTGATGTCGAAAATCGTGGAGCGTAACGCCACTGATAATCCCATCACGCAAAGCGTACCTTGAGGGAAGAAGACAGTCATTGTCTGTCGTAAAATATTGTAGTAGGCTGTCAGCACGAATACTTTTTCCGCCGTTATGTTCTCGCCAAACAAAACGTACGCCAGTACCGTTATGAACAAGGACATACGCGTGGTGAATATGATAAACGACATCGTAACACCTCTGATGTACGACGTGGCCCTGATCACGTTGATCTCTTTCCTATGAAAACAGAATCGTCGTTCAGTACTTATCAAGAGGAGAATGAGAGGACTATCATCGGGATTTATCGAAAATCTGACGTACCTTCGAGCTCGTTCGATCAATGCGCTGAACGGTCGTTCCCATGTGTACATTTTTATCGCTTGAATCCCAGTAATTATCTCATTCGTTAGACGCACTCTTTCATCGGTTCTGATAGCGGTTCTTAATCGTAAGACAGACGATTTTTTTCCAAGAAATCCTGAAATTGATATTCCAAAGTGCATAATCTCGCAACGAAAGTAATTGAGATACGGTGTCAAAATATATAATGTTTACCTTGAAGAGGAATGAACATGAGCAACGATGCTACTCCAATGACAGCGGATATTCCGACCTCCACGAACATGAAGTACGTGATAATTATTGTTTCAAGAGGACCAATCCATAGGTAATGTAAGAAAATAATGGCGACATCGAATCTGTTCACATCATTGGATAGAAGGTTAACTGCTTGACCTATCGTCGTCTCCCCTAAAGCAGTTCTTGACAGCCGCAATGCCTTTCTGTATATTAATGAACAACAGGCAACGCGCATCTTCATTCCCATATGTAAGATGGCCATCATGTAGGGATGTATAACGAATATATTGACTGCGGAACACAATATTACACCGAACGCGTATAGATACGCCTCTTCTAATCCTACTTCATTAGTACTGTAATAGCGCAGTAAACGGCCAAGGAACAACGGTTGCATCACCCTGTATATAGAATGGATAATATTAATTAATGTACAGAAAGAAAAGTTTTTCACTACAGCATGCGAGAAATCAGTTAAAGTAGACTCGTCATTAAGAGTTAGTAACTTTTGCGATGGATATGTAGCAGTTATACAGTTATTATTTAAGAACCATAAGATTAGGAAATCGATGCTTTAAACACATAGCGTGCATGTAGTTAAATTATATAATGCATATTTATAAATAAATCCGTACACCACAACAGGTAAGACATATTTTTACAAATGGGTCTGATAAGATAGGAGGCAAAAACGAACGATTACGAAAAGTAGACACTGCAGTCACACGATAAATTCAAACCTTGGAGGCGTCATAAAAAGGGAAAATTAGGAAACAAGGTAAATGAAATATTTGGAAACTTAACGATTGGGGAATATCCTCCTTCTTGGGAACTTGTGTACCATTGTTACTCTGTATTCTCGGCACCGGGGCATAGTGCACTGGCACATAAGTAGTTTTCAATGGGCAATAATAACGGATAAGAAGGCCGAGAAACAGTGGTTGTAATAACCTAATAAATATACAATAATAATGTAATCTTCATTTCGAATCTGTAACAGTTTGCTAAAACCACTCAAACTACGAAATACTAAATACGTAAGATTTCATATAATGTCGCAAGCGTATGATGATTAAATAAATTTATGATGATCAGGATGTGATTTTAAACATAACGATTAAGAATTATTGGTAATCGCAAATGATCATCACGGTGATAATGTTTCGCGTGATGGTTCATTATTTTCGTCATATATGTCACAGGAGGTCTAATTGAAAGCGAACACGAGTATCGTCGTTTATCTTATCTCGGTGCAATGAGAAACACGAATGCATAACGGACACTCACCCGTCTATTACTGCTATAAAGTGAAACATAAAATTGACAAAATGAAAGGGCACTGCAGGACCGAAAAGCGCTAAGCAATGGGTATAAAATGCATTTATTGCGTATATTTTAGTTAAGTTGTAAATGACCAACCTAATATGAACTCATGCCTAAATTGCAAAGTCGCAAATTGTTAGTGAAAACGAGGTGAATTTGCGATAAATAAGAACAAATATAGCTGGCCTTAATTCAAAGCGGAAGTAGGTTTGTGACAAAGCGTGAACTGATTCCATTCATGAGATTCGTTATAAGGTCGATTACTCACCTGAGTACTATTTCCATTATAGCTAATGCTATACCGTACAGCATTACTCGAGCACCAAAGCACTTGATTAGAACTTTCATTAGACTAGGTTTTTTTAACTTCCTTCCAATATCACCTTGCGGCTCATGCCCGCGCTGCTTTTTGGCAAGTTCATCATATTTCTTCTCGTACTTCTCATACTCTTTCTCCCATATGGCAGTTATTTTTTCGCCGAGAACGCTACTCGTATGTTCCTTGAGTGGTTTATACAGATCGGTTACCTCAAGATCTCGACGGTATCCCACCCAAAATGTCCGTAAAACCCAACTGTTGAGGAATTGAAAAGATTGATAGGGCGTTACATAAATTGATAAAATGCCACACAACAATGACGATGAATAATGGATATCATATCTAGCTTTGTTCTCCGCGGAACCTCTACCACTCGAGACGTCATTTCATTTACATAATATGTAAAATGTAATAAAGACAACTACGTAAATACTACAAAAAGACCGAAAGAATATCACGTATATAAGCATTGCTCAATGAACAACACTTCAGCTAACAGCAGATAAGATGAAAGGGACATGTGAAAAAAATCTTTGTTTACACAAGGAAGAAAGCCAAGGTGGTCCTTATGTTATTCACAGCACTACTTCTACCTGATAATGAGAATTGTTTACCGAAGTTGTCATTCAACGTCACCTTGATCGAGTATTTCTATTACAGTCAGATAAATCCGGACACATAGGACACATTGTGCAAGGTGAAAACAGGAAATCGGATGCGCGATTTTCAAATGATATTTGTTCGTAAACTTACGAGAATGTTAGTGCACTTAGGGGATTGGCACCCTCTCTTGGATTCTTGGCCTTTTCTGTCTGCACCTTTCCATCCATAATGATGCTGTATCCAGCCTATGCTGTAAAATTGTTAACAAATATATAACATATGAACTATATTTTGAAATCACAGATAATTTATTCTCTGTGTACTGTAATTGTATGCATTACTGCTCATATCAGTCATTATGCAATTCCATGACATTGCCAATGAATTTATACAAGCACTATGGCAATGATAGAATGGTACTATTAAGCATATCTTATCTCATACATATGACAAGTAATGAGATGATTGCACAAGTTTTGGTTGTTCTTTGGTAAAGATAGCACAGCAAGTTTGACAAATCGTTATAAGAGGATTATTTGTAATGTACCCTTCCACTCTTTCGCAATGCAGTGAGACCAAAATTTAAGAGTTTCTTAGCAGTTTACAGATAAGGATACAGATATAAGAACTATGTATACAGACTAAGCTTTGGAGAAAGAAAAAACTGGTGGATCATAGGTGAGAGACACTGACCTAGATTGTCATGACACATACACTCTGACAAATGTAATAATTGCTTCACCTGGATGATTACGAGTGTAAAAATGGCACAAGAATACTCTTGCTTAAAAAAATGTCTACTTTGATCTCATTTTTGTTATTATGTTGAATTAGTGTAATGTTAGAAATTACATATAATTTGGAGACATAAGATACAAGGCCTTATAAGGTAATGTACATCATCTGGCAAAATACAATATTCCGTGGGTACAATAAATCAAGACTGATATTTCATAACATTTACTCTTTTCCTGGATATCTCAAATGTACACTAATATTGGGACTGTCATGCAAATTCAAAGAATGATTACAATCCTCTGAACAATCCACAAGAAAGATCTTACTCGGCATAAATACAAATTTATTGACTTGAACCTTAGTTGGTTTTGATAGCCTAAGATAAGAGCAGGTAGAGGCAGACTTCTGGTGATAAGCTTCCGAACTAAGTTTTGAACTAAAAAGCAGTATCAAAGGATAGTGTACTTAATATGGGTATCATAGTTTCTATAACTTCAGTTTTAACAGGTTTTGGCAATGTGTCTTTAATATTGAATGATATATGAGTATTCCAGAAAAGCACACGCACACCTTATTATTGATGCAGTCTGGTGATGCACAGAAAATACCAGGCAATGTCAAAGTGATAAGAAAGAAAAATTGCAGTCAATAAACATGCATCCGTATATCTCTCTTTTAATAACACATGGAAAAACAGGAAATTCTTATTGTTTCCAAATTATAGCCACCATTTGTCATTTGCTATTATTTCAAAAATTAAAGAAATAATTTGACCATTTGACAAGCAATATTTTCCAGATAAAACTAGTTAACACAGAATGATCACTAAATGTGAAACTTATATTGAATCAACATGTTTCTGATAGCCACATTATTTTATTTAACGAACATGTGTCACTCTACTATTCCTCATCTAATCTTAGTTTATTAACACATACAACATTTAAACTTACTTCCCGTGAGTCACAGTTTCAACGAATTAACGTTTTCCCTGACATAGAGTGTGGCAACGTGCCGTGCACGCATGAAAACTCTGCAGGAACTGTTGTTCAAGAACCGAGCCGCAAAACGTTGCGGAAAATAATACAGTTTGTGAGCGATGATTATACGTTTGCTAATTCACTGACTTATATAATAATTGCCGAACGCGACTCGAAACACACGTCCAATTTATATCCCGCCGTCAGTGCGCGAAATTCTGACAAAAGGCAAATCTTGATCTAACAGGGTACTTCCCGCGAACTGGCGCGTCCCAATGAATTTCACGGATCTATAAACCTCTAACAGTCTGCACGTCGTATCTTGCGCAATCGTCGCTCTTTGTCAGTAAATAGAGATCCGAAAGAATTTCGAAGATCAAATGACGAGTGACAAAGAGAGACAGAGGAAAGAAAAAGAGACGCACACTCAAGCCTTTGACGTGAGACTGATAGGAGGAGAACAGAATGGCCAAGCGGCTAAAGACGTACGGAAATTTCTTAATTACTTGCCCGTAGAATGATCGACGGAACACTGATGAACGGCAATATGTATCAAGATCCCATAACGTCGGGGTTGCCTAATAATTCATTCGATGACAAGCCGAAACAGGCATCCACTTAAGTAGAAGGCCGTTACTTGACTGTGGCTGATGAGTACATGTATCATTGGTTAACCCTAAACCGTACTGACACGTGATCACGAATCACCCACACGTTACACAGTGTGCATGCGCTTCTGATTATAAACCCCGAAAAGCAGCATGAAGAAACGATTTCAGCGCTACCATTATCTTCAGAAACTAACCGTTTGACGGACCGACGTATAAGTTACCGACTAAAGGCATCTGCAATTTATTGCTAAACCAATTCGGTTCGTTGTTAGTTCATTAACAAATTGTAGGAATATTCATTCTATCACAGGTGGAACGTGGTTAAGCTTAGTGCCATATTAAGTTTTTTAAGCCACATTTTGAAATTCTAATTCCACTGAAAATCGAATGAGTTTTAGCGCACTCTACGCCTGGAAACAAAGAAATCTATAACCGAAGATGAAATGTAGAGATGTTCCTGATGCCTTGTCTGTTTCCAAATTATGCAAAAAACTTTTAAACGATTCTATTGTAATTTTAATAATAACGTGAAATATACATGCGGAGGGCAAAAGTGACTTCCAAATCTCTCGTCACTCAGTTGTCTTTGTTCTTTGTCCTGATGGCGCTGTTGGTGACAATGGGCTGCTCTAATTGGTGCAGCTATAGAATACTTTTCAAATCAAGTCTGAAAACAAACTTTCTGGGAGCAATGAGTCTCATCTGGACCAGGATGGAAGTGTGATTAATGAAAATTGATACAAAACTGTGCACACTTATTTCTTATAATCTGTAACGTTACAGTTGCAACTATCAAACTTGAAACTATTACTAAGACGATCTTATTGTATTGAAATCGTACATAAATTATATTATAAATAGTTGAAGAAATATTTGTACCGTTCTATTGAATATGAACCTCTGACTAGAAATTGAAGTCTCTGATTGGTCGGCGATAGATGTATACTGCTCATATAAATACCAAAATCAAGTTTTTTTGGAACAACCATATCTCGTGAACCACTATAGAACAAAGATCACGATTATTAATGATGTTGCCGTGAAGATATCAGTTTTCATCATCTGAGATCTTTTATTATATATAAAAAGTAAATCGTACTCGAATTGAATGATTAATTGATTTCTATGAATATTTGGCCCAAAGGGAGGAAGGGAGAATGAAAAAATCGAGAAATTACGGTAGCCAATAGGAATTAAGGATCTGCAATAGTACGTAAGTTGCAAATCAGAAACAGCCTTAATTTGAACTGAACCGTTACCGAGACCATATTTGCTGCACGTGAGTTTTGCATTTTTACTCCTTCCATTCGACATTAGTTAGTCCAGTACTTTTAGTAGTAGTATTGCAGTTAGTAAGTTATAAAAACCTTGTAAATTGTTTGTGGGAAGAATACATACTAGTCTGATTTTTCTTGAATCAATAAAGTTTGCAAAATGTTTATTTGTAGATATTTGAAAGGACAAAGAAACAAAGTTAACGTGATTTCAAACCATGAACTTCACAAGTTTCCCGATTACTTTCGGTGAGTTTAACATTCTGTTAGTATTAAATTAAGTGCGCAGTGTGCATCAGCAGCTATTTTGTAACAAATCTTGTCTGTATTTAAACTTTTAAGGAATTAAATAGTACAAATTGACTTTCATGCAAAAGTACATCTATGTGAGCCAATCAGATTCGTTGTTTATTGCTAGCCAGGTTAGGACTATGATGGCCAATCACGGGCCAGCTCAGTTCAAACTTGGCAGTGCCACGGTACAGTTCGAAGATGGTAAGCTCTCACTTTTATACCACTTTGCAATTAAATTCTACTTGTACAATTCTCTATTTTGTCGAAAGGTTACACTTTTAACCCGGTCTAACTTGCATTTCTATGTGGCTTTTAATTATTCACTGTTCTAATTGAGCTATTGGCTTTCGTGTTAGGTACTGGAGACTACTCGGGAAAGATCACCGGTGATATTCGCAGCAATTATTCCCAACAATTTGATGAAATATACGACGATGTCAGAGGAACTATAATTGCAGTTTTGTCCCCGTCTGTGAGTTTAATCAAACTTATGCATCTATTTCTTTGCATGTGCCACATGTGTTAGTCAGTAAATAATATCATTCCTAATCACCAAGCATGTCTCAACAATGAATGATCGAAATTCTTAACCTCACCAATCGATTCAGTAATAAAAGCTTCCACTTTTCGTCTTATTTGGTTGTTACACTACGCTATAATACTAACTTTGATATTGTTGAAATAGCTGCTTATCTTTTCGGTGAATGTTCAATATTTGCTAAAAGTTTGTAGAATTGAATTAGTTAGAATGATATTCTATTGTGTCACCACTTTGAGGTATGCCCCACACAGTGTGATCTGAATAATGTTGTACTTGAATTTGATATTTTTATGTGAAACCGCGGATCACAGTGCCTAAATTTTTGTAAAAGTAGTTCAGGAAGAGAATCAAACATGTTAAAATTAGCGATAGCAGTTATGGGCGAAAATTTACTACGCATTAGATATGTAAGAAAGTGATAGAACCAACAATCATGAAATATTAGGCAGCGAGAGACAAATTTTGGTAGGTGTCAAATAATATGTAATTTTCGTAAAGAAAGATCACGAAAGTGCGCAGATAATTCGCACATGTTTACCGCACATAATTCTGCGCAGGCTGGTGGGGAGACACGAGGCGCGCAACAAGTTCCTGCGCGACCAGTCTTGTTTGAGTCGGTGATCGGATTACATCACCTGTCAACGAGTCGTTGGATTAACTAATTACAGAGTGTTCAAGTCAATTAATTATCAAGTGAACATTAATAGCGTGTAGCAGCAATGCTTATTAACTGTGAATACTGATAACGAATTCGAACAGTGCTATTAATTCTCAATTTTGACACCATACTCTGACAACATATTATGGACAGTGATTTAACACAATTACATTATATTTCTTATTTCAATACTTTTGTTGTTTAATTATATAACTGTTGTGTTGTGAGATTACGTGTTGACAGTGAATATGGCAATTCATTTTTTTTTTTTTTCGATTATTATAGTGACATCAGTGTCATGTAGTGAGAGCCCATCCATGCAAGTACAACAGCTGTACTTTAACGTTAGTACAAGGACACCTACCACTGCTGAGCTTCGCTACCATGAACATACATCGAATACTGCAACTGCTTCGGTGAGTTGTAGTTGTTCAGTTACATTTCATACATTTCACTAGAATTTGTTTTCGTCCTTTCCCACATATCTCAAATTCATTTATCACTCTATACGATCCTTTGGATTTGCGTCATTTAAGTCATTCCATTAACTTATCAGACTATGTTTTTCTTCCCTCTCTTCAACACTATCCTACAAATTAATACTCCGTTATAAATTTATCGTTTATAATCAAACATGAATTAAAAGGGCACCACTCGCAGTTACCTCCACGTGGTGTGTACCGGACACTGTTATCCTCCAATCAGATTTTTTTTTATTATTATTTTTATCCGAATGGAGGATCACAGTGACGAAAGGCTGCGACTCGCGTTTTCTTTTTTTCCTTTTTGTATTACCCAATGATATGTTCTCTTAGTAATTTTCAATTCAACTTCGTCAATCGTAGTCATTTTCATATTAGATTCCATAATCACGTCAGCATTCGCAGTAACGATAATAAAAAGTCTTTTCTTTCAGCAACTTTGCGACCTCTCGTCGGTCTTTAGAGTCACGCGAGTGTAGCTCGTTGAAATTCGCAAGTCTCCACCCGCGAGTGTTGAGACAGACGCGCGCGGACTAGTGTTGCGTTTTTAACGAATAGTTCGTCGCGAACTAGAGTCTGTGTTGCAAATAAATTATTCGATTTCGAACGTAAGCCTCCATCCGCGAATGTCGAGGCACGCGCGCGGTTCGGCGATCTCCATCCGCGAATGTTGAGATCCGCGACAATCGTTTGACTTCCAGCGCACCTGTTGAAGTCCCGCGCGTTCGCGTCGACAGTTTCCGCCCGCGTGCGTTGAGACTCGCGAAATAGAATAATTCTTTTTTTTTTTATTTGCGATTGCGAGCAATGCAATCTTAGAGTCAATTTGATCTCAAGTCCGCACTTTACCCCAAGCCGCACAGGCTTTGTTAGCTTCATCCCCTTGCAATGAAAAGTAGAGTCACGCGAAGTAGAGTCAGTGCTTGCTCGCCGTTAAAAGCCCCCACGGTCGTATTATTATAATCGGGACGCGTTAGAGTCAGTGTTTGCTCGCCGCAATACTTCTCTTTCCTTTACATTATTATAATATATAATTCGGCCGCGAAATCGGGTACCGAAACGCATATACCGCGATCGCGAAATATTATAGTAGAGTCAGTGTTGTTGTGCCGGCATGAAGTAATTCGGTCGCGAATTGCAGATATAACTTTTTCGATCGCGAATAGAGTTTTGTACGCCGCTAATATTATATTCGGTCGCGATATTCGAACCATAGGTCGGGCGTATCGCGTAGTAGAGTCAGTGCTTCAAGAAGACGCTGGTCCTGCTTGCCTGATGCTGCTCAGAAGTCCATGATGTCCCAGATGTGGCCTTGCGATGTGATGGGTTTTGGGTCCAGAGTCTACCATCCACAATCCGCAAGACCATGGCCAAGATCGATGACCAGGATTGACGACCAGGATCGACGACCAGGACCCACAACCAACATCCCACAGTTCAGAACTCCAGAATCAACTTGAGGGTCTATGGAACTGAGGGTCTATGGAACTGAGGGTCAAGGATCCGTCGATGCAGCGTGTTCCTGTGGTATGCTTGACCAGTCGGTGAGTCAATTTTTAAGTCCCTCGAGCCACCCATCATGTCGTAGGATGATTGGTCCGAAGCGACACGGGTGGCTCGTTGTAATTATTCTTCTTGAATAAATGACGAGCATAGTGACCGCGAGTAGATTTTTCGCTAAGCTTAGCGAAAAGTCTACTCGTCAATTTTTGTTAGGGGACATTTTCATGTGTATATATTAGCTCAGGATAGGCCTCCCTTGCTCAATTTATGTAGAAAATATTTGCTCGCGGTCGCGTTTTAAATATTTGCTCGCGGTCGCGTTTTAAATATTTGATTTGATAAAGTTTCGCGCGTGTTAGTAGCTTTCATGAATTAGTGTCAAATGTTGCTTTAATAATTGCTTAATTGCGATTATTAAATCAATGTTGCCGTCGAAGTAGAGTCAATGCGTTCGTATGTATGAACGTTCCGTTAGCGATCGTATATTAGATTTCAATGAGCAAGATGGCATTTCGCGACGAGTAGATCCTATCATACAGCGAGATTATATGTCATCATTTTGTGATGTAGAGTATTCGCTCGTATGATGGGATCGCTCGAGGTTTTCTTGCATGCCCAATATATTACAAGTCGAGTCATTTTGCTTTTAGAAAGTCAAGTCATTTGGCTATTACAATGTCGAGTCATTTTGCCATTACAGAGTCGAGTCATTTTGCAATTTTAAGAAAATAAGACAGTAGAGTCATTAGTCCGCTTAATTATTATACACATTAGATATTACTAATCTTAGCTCAGGATGTTTTCAGCTTCAAAAGGTTTGTACACTTTTTTTGGCCGTTCTCATGTCACTAAGGCCTGCATCATGCATGCGCCCAGGTGCGGCATGCATGGTTCAGGCCGGTGAGTACGGTTTAGTTAAGGCGTAGTTTCGGCGATTATAACGAATAATGACTGCCGACGTACATGCCATTGTATGAATGTGTAGTGTTGTGACATGTACGTCGGGTAGAGCACTTCATAATGACCATTGCTTTTTCTCGAATTCCGTCTTTGCTTTCTCAATTATCAAATATTCTTTTACTGCGTAATATAATACGCTGATATGATGCCTGCCAAGGCATCATATCATTTTCTTCTTTCTTTAATTATTTAAATATGAATATCTGAACGACACTTGGTCGTACAGATTGATGGAATAAGTAGAGTCACGCGTTCGCGATAGTATGCTCGGTCATTATGCGTTATAATCGATAACAGCATCGGTACGTACCTAGTTTGTAAGTGTATGATGTGAATTTGAGCTCGGGTGTCGGAGACGTCCCGGGACGTTCTCCCTAGGGTTAGGCTTATTATGCACCCGGGCGGTTGATTGAGAATCGTGGAGTGATTGTGTTGGTGTGATTGCTTTGCTCTCTTTTAAATATAGGTTGTTAGGTAGGCAGGTAGCATACTTTCTCGGTATGGTGTGATATGTTAATTATAAGTAGGTAGGGCCAGCGGAAGGCTATTACTTTTCTCTCTCTCCCCTCTCGTAATTTCGCGTCAAGTAATAGCCTTTACCTGGGTTTCATTTGGCAGTTGCAACCGAAAATTTGCTCGCGTTATCTTACTTCCGTATAAATATCAAATAGTAATAAAACATTTATTATTCTTTGATCTTTATATTTTCATATCAACCCGCGATCTTCTCTTCGATATTAACTTCCGTATATGCTATTACAAGCATAGTTAGTAGAGAATGGTTGCAACTGCCATTTGCTAGTGTTAAGAGTAGCTTAGTATTAACTAGAAATACGTATACATTGCACACCGAAGTAACACCTCATTGCACTGACGAGCGAGTATGATTTCACGCGAAAGCATATAGTATCATGTTATGCGTATGAAGTCATACTCTTCATAGCACTACCGAGGTGTACTTCATTGCACACGTGAAATACGTATTTCGATCTGTTCGGGAGTTTCGGTTAAATGTGCACGTGTACGAGCGGTTGGAATTAATTTTTTAATTCTACAGTATAAAGTACTATCCTCCAGATAATACTTTATACACAGGAATTAATTAATTAATTTCAGCAGTGCCTGCGTGCTAGCCTTTGCTCGCGAAATTTTGACTTGATGTTAATTAATCGTAAAAACGTAGTATTCGATAGGCAAATATCAGCGTTCACATTGACGCGATCAGTCACGAACGCAAGGGCGATTTATTTTTCTATATTATATAATAAAGAATTATTTCTCGCTACTTTGCGTTCGTCGAGTGATCGAATCAATGTGAAACTGATATTTGTTCAAATCTCCCGAATAGTGGGGACGATATGCTAAAGCATGTCCGAAGAAAGAAGTGGCTATTTTAATAGCTGAAGCGGCCCGGAGAAGAGGGCTTTCGCCGTGGGACTAGATAGGTCACTATGCTCGTCATTACAAATTTTATCCTATATATGTCTTCGAAATATGCCTCGAAATTAATTCTCCCAATGATTGAGTTACGACTTATATTCCTCTGGAATTGAGTCGCAACTAATTGTCGTTTGGGAATTAATTTCCTGTTGCTAGTACCTTTTTCCTTCTCCTTTATTTCCTGTCAAATTTTATTCAACGAAATAAATGAATTTTATTGAAATTGCATTTTGTATTCGCGGTATGTTACTTGCGAATGCTGACGTGATATATAACAACAATTGTCATGTTTCGTAATATTTTGTTTTATATTTAAAATCTACTCAAATCTCGGGATCCTTATTCTACTTTATAAACGCAGTGAACATATCATTGGGTATTTAAGTAGAGTCATTTTTGAAAATTTGGTAAATTTAAAGAATATATTAGAGTCAATATCGAAATGTTACTAACCCGTTTCTTTCAGCAGTACTAATCTAGTCTGCTTTCTGTTGCAGGATCTACACATCATTCATTATTTTAGATATTCGAATTATAATCTTTCATGTACCTATCATTGTATAGGTACTTGTAAGACATATAATCGAATATTTAAAATCGGTTTCGTAATTTATGTGTCTAATTTGATATTTATTCCTTTCAGGTATATTAATTTGTTCTGCTTAATGTTTTAGACTGATAGTTTCAATTCATTAATTTCAAGAGATGACTTCTGCACAGGTTGTAAGTATTGTTATCTTTATACAATATATAATTTATTTAATATTGTCTTTTTCCTTTCCGGTGTACCTAATTTGGAATTCTTTCCTTTCAGTGACACTAATCTAGTCTGCTTTCTGTTGCAGGAATTACACATCATTTCTACGATAAAATTGATTATTTTTGATATTCGATCTATAATCTTTCATTTACCTATACTTGTATAGGTATTTGTAAGAAATGTAATCGAATATCTAAATCAAGTTTCATTATTAGTAATGTGTCTAGTTTCGCGTTCTGTCAGCATTACTAATCTCTTCTGTTTTTTGTTGCAGGATCTATAGATCACCGTTGCAAGAGCAACTGGTCGGCAACATTTTAAATATTCGATTTATAATGTTTCCTGTACTTACCATTGAATAGATATACTTGTAGGATATGTGGTCGTATATCTAATATTGATATTTTTAATCTATAACGTGTTTTATTTAGCATTGATTTCTTTGCAAATACATTAATTTGAATTGATTTATGTTTCGGTAGTAACATCATGAACGCACAGGTATAACTTTGCGACGGTCTGTCGAGAGGATATTATTCAAACCTGTCATTTGTTACAGATTTAACGACTCTTTTGCAGAGAAGGTGCGAAGTTTTTGTTTCAGATCATTTGTATGCTGTTGCATTTTCTTAGACATATATAATAATGTATTAATAATTTTTTTTTTCTGTTGGTTTTAGTTTAGGCCTTATTCTTCCGATTATTTTTGATCGTTTTCTTTGTGCACTATTATTTTATCTTATTTTTAATGTCAGCTTCTTCACTGCTGTTAAATGATGAACCATATCATTCCTTTATTAAATTAAATTGTTTTAAGTATCGATGGATATTGTGTTCAATATTTTATTTTACTTTGAATCTGAGATTGTATAACAGACATTATTTGACTGCAAATTCTGTTTAATTTATTAATGATAAACCATAACAATGTTTCCACATTTATTTCAGATGCATTCTTCGTAACAGTAATTCACATCGTTTCTTTACTTGTAATACCCATTGCTTTATAGATAGTTAGGAATCTTCAACACATCAGTCAAGATTAATTCGTAGATTGTATCAAGCTTATAGTATTAAGACTTTAATAATAAGAGTAGATAATGTAGATGATACTCAAGTACAATGTAAGTTTTGTCGTCATCATTATCATTATCATTTCCATTAACATCACGATCATCATTCTTAGATTTGTACAGGACAATAGACAGGCTTCTCCTGTCTATTGTTCTTCTCGGGTAGGTTAATCATGATTCCAAATTACGCATTTATCGAAGACATTTTTCTGGCCAAAAAGTGGATTCGATAAATGATAGTTTGGAATCTGTGTTTATATGGTGGGTGGCTGGGATCGTTTTGGCGTTCGGGTGGGTCACCAATTGCAGCCACCTCCACGTGGTGTGACCTGGACACTGTTATCCTTGAATCGGATATTATTATCTGAATCAAGGATCACAGTGACTAAGTGCTGCAAATCGGGTTGCTTTTTTCGGTTGGTCATTCCCTCGGAGATCAAACTCAAACTAATTCTCCATGAATCCTTTGCCTTTTCCGCTGCCAACCCACCTTCCATGCTAAAAGACGTTTTACACACATATTTTTCCTTTGCGATTATCTTTATGTAATATTAGATTATTTTACATGATTTTGCAGTACTTTATGTTATTCCCTGATAGTATACAGCATTATTCCAGACATTATCACTGATTAGCCGGCTATGACATTACTTTATCTTTTTTTACATCACTCTAATTCATTATTTCGAGATTTATGTGGTTGAGGCTATATTTTGTCGAAGTTATATGGTACTTTGATGGCCTTAACGCTTTCCTATGGCAATGAGGAACCAAAGGAACGATATTTGACATTAATTTATGTTATTTTATCCCAGTATTTTGCATTATTTGGGACATTTTCAGCGATTAGGCAACTGTGGTGGTTTCTGGGCGATATTTGAAAGCTCTCTGGATGACTTATCGCATTGACATGGTAATGAGGGGCCAAAATATCATACTAGGACATTATTTTATGGTGTTTGATATGAACTTTGACACGCTTGGCGGTTTGCTATGACAATGGGTGCGCAAAATACGACACTGGGGCATTTCCTTACGTTATATTCTGGTGATTTATTGCATTATTAGTGCCATCTTTCGAGGTAGAAAATTTTTTTTTTTAAAGATCGGCTTTTGCGGATGATCCTATCTTAAAATATGCGTCAAAAGCTTCAAGAAAATGTATGAATATTATAGGTTTTGATCGCTGGTTCACAAGTTACAGGCAATTTAAAATATTGCAAATTTTTCAAGTACCCCTTCTCATTTTTGCGAAAAATCGAAGGTCGGCGGATCGGATCGCTCTTTTGCTACCTGGTAGGGGGTCGAAAATAACTCATTGTCAGAGAGCCGTTTGCCGTTGCTCGAAATTCGCATTAGTTTCGATATTACACCCAAAAAACCATCGAAAAAATGCAGATCCAAAAATGAGTAAAAATTAAAAGTCCTCCGATCGACTTGTGGATATGCATACTGAAAGAGAATCGAAAGAGGATCAGAAAAATCGCAACCGGAGCCTTCTAAGTCAAATACTTTCGGAGATATGCCCAAAAATGTTTTAAAAAACTGTAAAAAAAAAATTGACATTTCACGGGCTGTATGATACGTAATGATAATTGGTCCAATTATTTCCATATTCGATGGAAGAGCGGTTCAAAGCTGTAAAGTAAAAGTAAAGCTGTAGGCTGTAAGCGATCTGTCGTAAGCCAACACAGTTGTGCATATTCCAATATCGATAAAGGTGAATGTTGTGAATGCTCCATAGAGTTCGCTGCCGTCAGGTTCGAAAACTCGTAATGCGTGAAGCTTCTTAGGTGATGCATTTTGTTCATGAAATGTGTTGCTCTCGCTCAGTCCCGCGATAATATTGTTCAACCACGAATAAACAATGGTCGGGAACGTTCTTTCCCTATACCGGTGACAGTTTGCAATAAGAAATATTCCTCTCTTTTGCCCGAATGCGGTCCGCTCGTTACAAGTTCGTCGAGCAAGTTCCAAGTGTGTGAACTGAGACAGATTTAATTTGTGAATATAGAATGTAGTCGGTGAAGGAAAGGTTATGCACTCTTCCGTTACTTTTACCACGAAAGTATAACAGAAATCAATAATTTATTTGTCCGTAGCATCGGTTTATGCTTCGTAATTTGTGGTACGCGATGGATCGTATCTGAATTAATTCACGCGAAATTGTTTAACAGGTATTGATTTTACCCGTTTTGTTATTTTAGTCTGTAACATGGTATGTCATAAACTTTGAATAATCTAAAGTTTTATATAAATTCATGTAAATATGTGACTGCGGTAAATACAACATCTTCAACAAACAAACACCTTGTTTTATCATTGTTGATGCTGTTATGGTAACAATATGTCTTACGCACTTATTACTTTACATACTATAAAGCAATAATGTTAGCGCTTGACATGTTTGATGCTTATCCAAATCAATTTGTCAGTGCTATTGTTAGAGGATGAATTAAGTAGCGTTGAAAGTTAGTTTTCTATGTGTGGTTTGTATTAGTACTCTAAATGGATAACAGTGACCAAGACTTGAAAATGAGTGAAAATGAGTCGGTGTATGGGACTACATTGTCTCAGGAATCAATAAAGGTGATAGCGGAAAGTATAGGTGTTGGAAACTTTCCTGACGAGGCAGCCAAAGATTTAGCAGAAGATGTAAGCTATAGACTGAAAGAAATCATACAGGTTAGTATATTTCCTGAAAAAAATAATTTTATTATATGATTAAAATGTGCAAAAATATAGATAAAATTTGTGTCACAGGATGCAGCAAAATTTATGAGGCATGGTAAAAGGCAGCGCATGACTACACATGATATTGATCATGCTCTGAAAATTAAAAATATTGAACCTACTTATGGCTTTTTTGCCAAGGATCATATACCATTTCGCTTTGCATCTGGTGGTGGTAGGGAATTACACTTCGTAGAAGAAAAAGAAATTGACTTGAATGAAGTTGTGTCTATGTCTGGTGGGCAAACTTGGCCTAAGCTGCCTCTAGAAATTACTCTGCGCGCTCATTGGCTTTGTATAGATGGAGTACAACCTACCATACCTGAAAATCCACCACCTGTATCTAAAGGTAACAATCTAAAATGGTTACATGGTAACTGTAACAAGTTAATTTATTTATACACAGAGCTATAACTGATATAAAATAACACTACTAATCTTTCTGAATACTATTACATTATATTTTGTTACTTAAATAGATGCACAAAAGGTCGAAAGTGTAGATCCTACCAGCAAGCTTACAAACAAAAATCAGAATATTGGAGTTGGAAAACCAGGCGGAGGTGGGAAGAGTCAAAAGCTGCGGAATGTTGAAACAGTTCACGTGAAGCAATTAGCTACTCATGAGCTAAGCGTCGAACAGCAACTGTATTACAAAGAAATAACGGAAGCTTGCGTTGGATCGGACGAGGGTCGTCGGGCCGAAGCGCTACAATCATTATCTGCAGACCCAGGCCTGCACGAAATGTTAGCACGAATGTGCACCTTCATAGCTGAAGGTGTTCGCGTAAACGTGGTGCAAAATCATCTAGCATTGCTCATTTACCTAATGCGTATGGTGAAAGCACTTCTCGACAATCCAAGTCTCTATTTAGAAAAATACGTACGTATCTTTGTTAATCATAGAACTCGTACGTCAAACCACCGAATGTAGACATTTGTTAAATTTTCATAATTTAGTGTCTTAATGGTAGAGGTCCACAATTTTTATGTCAACAGGATTAATTAACTTTGCTCTAGAAACGGTCACAGTGTCTGGAGAATGTATCCCCGTAACATTAATATATGAATTTTCTCGTAAATTCTAGCTTCACGAGTTGATACCCTCAGTTGCAACCTGCATAGTGTCCCGTCAGTTGTGCTTGAGACCGGAAGTGGATAATCACTGGGCACTGCGGGACTTTGCGTCACGATTGATGGCCCAGATTTGTAAAAACTTTAATACATCGACGAACAACGTACAAACGAGAGTAACTCGTATGTTTAGCCAAGCCTTAGCTAAGAACAGTCAGGTATAATGTAAAATGTAACAAGGAAAAATGACAAACACTTTGGCAATACTAATACAGATGCGTTTATAGACTCCCCTTGCTTCACTATATGGAGCAATTGAAGGTCTTTGCGAACTAGGTCCGGAAGTGATTAAGGCGCTCGTTATTCCAAAGCTCAAATCTATCTCTGAACGTATTGAGTCTTGCATCGAAGGAATTTCCATCGTCGATAAAAATGGTGCAGGGCACATAAAAACATTATTAGTGGTGTGTAATGTTATAGGATACAATGCTATACCAATTGCGTTAGCGACGCAAATCTCGAAACTACGTACTACGTACACTTATGTTTTTAGAAGTCAGTTGCACCGGTTTTAAAGACGTTACGGTCACCACCCGACTACGTCGAGGAATACAAGCAAGATTACGGTTACATCGGGCCAGCATTATGTGCGGCAGTTGCGAAATCTCGAACGCAACCAACCGCATTAGCAACTACTGCGTCAACAACTACGGCTCTGACCACCAGCCAACAACAAGGACCTACGTGTACCGGAAAGACGATCGTACAAGCAGGTACATGTTTTGCTTCCTAACACTTTCACATAAAATGAAGTGCCAGTAGAAAGCTACTTCCTTTCATTTATTACTTTCCATTATGCATAACGGGCCTTATGTTTCGTCTAATGTGTTGAATTAATTTACATAGTATGTTACACAATTATGTTTCTTTCTTAGCAGTGCATTAGAAGGCATTATACCAAATTTTTACTGTTTTATATTCACTAGATAACATTTCAGTAACGAGCCCGAGTCCCGGACAACAGACAGGTCGTACGATCATGCTTGGAACAAGTCGAACTACCGGTGGAACTCCCACTGGCGGAGGACAAAAATTTGTTATTTTACAGTCTCGGTCACAAACGCCCACTGCCTCCACCATAAGTTCAGGTACGATTCAACAGCAACAATCGCAAGTACAGCAGCAACAGCCGCAGCAGCAACAGGTGAAGATCGCACAGAGCAGTGTCAGTCAGCAGAAGCCACACATACAAAACTCCGCGCCAAAATTAGTTGTCGTTTGTATGCCCAGCACCAGTCATACCACTGCTACAGTGACTCAGGTATTTATTATATGCTATACAAATCAGTTGGACATCGTTCGTATACGTTTCACTCGTATCTTGTTATGTCATTCAAATTCACTGCTTCACAATGTGACAAGGATGTAAAGCATTTTTTTTTTCCTTTTCAGCAAGCTACTATAGCGGGCAAAACACAAAGCGTTTTCGTTGCTCAACAAAGTGTTGAACGTTCGCTAAGCCCTGAGGAAGAACATTCGTTTCAATGAACGTTATAGAATAAACGTGTACGACATTATTGGTGGGACAATATATTGTGCTACTACTTATGTACAAATAATGAACTTACTGCGATAAGGTGCATAACGAATAATATGGTAATAAAGCTTCGCGCAAAAAGCGAACGCATCTTGTACATTATTGGCTATATTTACTATAGGACGTTTTATAGATACATAGCGTACCAGAAGCAATTCTTGTAACGTTATTTGAATTTCTATGTGTTTGTTGACTTAAATACTGCAAGTTACAATGTCAATTACATCGGTTCGTCGATGTATCAGGTGTAAGTAATCTTAAATCTAACGAGCATGACTTTCTTTTACACAACACATTGATGATTTGGCGCAAAATATCGTAAATTAATTAATTTTCAGACTAGGGACGCTAGCAAACGACAGAGTCAACACTGTGTAACAGCAACCAAATAACATCGACAGTTTTATTGCATTCAACAAGCGTGCCGTCAATTAATCTTAGATGAATATATTTTTTATACAAATGTCACGAACTTAAAATGTGTACTGCAAGTCTATCGAGTTTGCCTCCGTGCTATTCGCCGAACTCTGCCGAGACAATTCCAGACTTCTTTGAGCGTTGTCCCGTTTACATGCCTTTTCAGCCTGTTCCATAAGATTTTTTGCCATTGCTTCACCAGTATTGGACACCATTTGGGCAAAATGTCCATTGGGCTTGTCATGCAACAATTCGTAAGGACAACCGAATTCCTGAATGAAATAAAGAAAAAATCCTGTGTAGACTACAATGGCGACGAGAAGGCAAACTTGCAAGAATGAAACCTTACCACGATGCGACCAGCTTCCATTACGATGATACGATCACTATCAATTACGGTGTTCAGTCTATGTGCTATTGTGATAACAGTGCAATCTGCAAATCTTGTTCTTATCGCCTTCTGAATCAATGCATCGGTGCTGTAAATAAGTCGCAATGCGAGAAACATATAAAAGAATTATTGACAAAATGTACATTGGATGAAAGTTATTTAAACAAATCTCTCAACAAGTATTTTGAAGCGAAGAAAATTAGATGGTTGACAAATACCGTGTATCAATGTTAGCCGTAGCTTCGTCCAGGATGAGAATTCGGTTGTTTCGTAATATGACCCTGGCTAAGCATATCAGCTGTCTTTGACCGACGCTGAAATTGTTGCCACAACTCAGAACCTCCTGATCCAAGAGTGTGTCGTTGAGCTCCACGTCTCTCAGGACATCCCACAGAGCAGTATCATTATACTGATCGAAGGGATCGAGATTGTAGCGTAAGCTTTTCGAAAAGAGCACCGGTTCTTGAGGGATGATTGAAATGCGCGAACGTAAATCACCTAGACCCAAGGTCGCTGTATCCTTTCCGTCGATCTTGATTTCTCCTTCCAGCCCCTCGTTGAAGAGTCGGAAAAGGGCTGATATTAAAGAAGACTTCCCAGCCCCTGTTCGGCCTACCACACCCACTTTCCAGGCTGGCTCTATGATCATGTTAAGATTCTGCGAAACGTTAGAACGTAGAATGCCGGTATGATATTAACGTTCGCTTGCAATGCATAATATAATAGATTAAATAAGGCTCTAACTTTCAAGACAGGCGGGTCATCGGCAGAGTATCTCATGTTAACGTTGTTAAACGATATTCGACCTTCAGATGGCCACGATGGCGGCGGAGGATCCTTCGACGTTAACGGTTCTTCCTTCGGCAAGTCGACGTACTGCAATATCCTTTCCACCGATGTCATTTGCGACATTAACTCGGTGCTTTGCCGTACACCATACTGCAACGCACCAGTCATAATTAATGACTGAGAGACGGCTAGTCCAACATCACCGCCGAACCGGTGACCTGTGAAAATTCGAAGAATGATGCATCATAATTAAAAAAGTTTCGTTACATGGCACAGATGAAAGGTCATTGCACTCACTTTGATCCATAAGGAGGAAAGAAAAGCAGACACATGTGACGAAAGCGCACGCGACCATGTCCACTAACAAGCCAAACGCTGTCGCTGATGCCAGAGTCAAGTACCAAGCACTGGTGTGAACATTCTGTAGCCGATCAAATTCTTTTCGTAACAAATTCTCGGTATCTCGCCCACTGCTTCTGATTGTAGGCAATCCTACCATAGTCGCGTTTACGTGAGAGAAGACCGGGCTTTTAGCTAAAAAATATTAGATAAGCCTGATTCTGGATTTTGCTTCAATACAAATATCCACCTTAGTTGATTTTATCGATACGTACTTATGCCCTCTATGCGCTTAATATTCTGTGCTGTTTTGAGATAATATATTCTGGAAACGTGAAAAACGATCGCCAAGATCACTAGCGGTATTATCATCCATTGATTGATGATTACTTCCATTATGAGAATGCCGATCATTACGAATGATATTTGAAGAGATTCCAACATTGCTTTTGGCAGTAATTCGTCCATGGCACCCACATCTTTCGAGAATCTATTTAATATCCTCCCTGTACACAAACGTGACAACAAAGTTATATGAAGTTAACATAGAAGGAGCAAGAAAAGAATGCATTTGCTTGAGTAACATTTTGCATACCGGAAGGATGAATGTGGAAAAATCGCATCGTCGCTTGTAAGAGATTAGAGAACATCGCGTTGTGGAGATTACGGCTGGCATTCATACAAATGTACATATAAAAGAAACTTCGAATGAGAACGGCCACAATGCAGGATAAAATGCAAAACGTGTACATTCGAACAGCATCTTTTTTTTCAAGTAGCCCATCTTTGTCTAGGGTAAAAATTAAACCCAGGAAACTGTTGTTGAACATCATCTGGAATTCATAGTTGCCGTCGAAATCACTAGCTTGCTGCTTGTGAGCCCTAACAGTTTCCAGGTTCGTCCAATAAGAGACAAAGTAGTCGGTTCCGGTGGTGGCAACTTGTGTCAGAATAAATAGGAAAGCCATAATGAATAGACAGAAATAATTTCCTCCTTGCCGGAAATATTTCTTGTAAATGTCATGGCCTATTGCACCAGAATGTTCATCATCCTCCGTAGATGAAATCGCTGTTTGAACATCATCATCCTCACCTGTCTACGAGACAATAAGTGATTATAAGGATACAGCCTTTATGCTGTACATTTTTAATTTTGCTTTTGACAAATACTTGACTTACCGAAATCGTACTAACGGTTGATTTAATTGAGGGCCCACGGGAAACGCGACGAAAACTTGATCTTTTATCGGCGGCATTTCTCATTGAAAGCTTTCTACTACTACGCCTCTCAATTGCATTTTCCTTTCTCAATGTATTATCGTCGTTAAGGCGACTGATCATTTCAGTAAACTCTGGATCAGATTGAACAAGTTTATTATATGTACCTGCCGTTTTGACGCTGCCCTTTGGAAGAAAGTATTTTATTTTCAACACAAGTTTACTTCATAGCAGCGAAATTGATTTACGGCCGTTTTGAAACGTATTAAAACACATTTGGCCGACATGTTCAAACTTACGCGATCCAATACTATGATAATGTCTGCTTGTTTAATGAATTGCAGCTGGTGCGTAACCAAAATTCTTGTTTTTCCGTGTAGATATTCTTCGATGCATTTTTTAAATAAGTGACGGGCTACTTTCGTATCAACCGCGCTGAGCGGATCGTCCAAAAGATAAATATCTGATTGTCTATAGACTGCCCTGGCCAGATTGATACGTGCCCTTTGGCCACCTGACAAAGAAGCTCCTCTCTCGCCGACGACAGTCATGTCGCCCTGAGGTAATTGACGAAAATCCTTTACCAGAGCGCACGCTTTAGTCACCTGCATTCGGGGAACAACGTAAATTCAATGAAACATACAAATTATGCTTACTTCAACCGTAGCGTACTTTCGCGAAAAATTGTATACCTTACCTCAAGATATCTCGATCTCTCGAACGGCTGTCCAAACAGGATATTTTCCCTAACTGTTCCAGCGAACAGCCAAGGTTCCTGTCCAGCGTACGAAAAATTTATGCCATTGGCGTCTACAATGTAGCCACGTGCACCTGCTGCTCCGTTCGTCGATTCATTACGTAGAATCTGCAGACTACCTGCGCCCATTGGCAATTCTTTGAGAATGACGTGAAGTAAGGATGACTTCCCAGAACCGACAGAGCCGACCAAGGCGCAAAGTTGTCCCGGTTCTATCCTCAATGAGACATTGCACAATGTCGGTGGCAACTGTCCGTTTATCCAGTTTGCCGATACACGAATCATTTCCACCGACACTGGTTTCCGTTTTTCTTCCAACTCCAAAGCCTCCTTCTCGCCACTCGTGATCATGATCTCATCCTTCTCTGCCTTCTTCATCAGCACTTTCAGCGATTTTGGCGATTCCTCCCTTGAAACTTCATCTAGCAAAAGGAAACGCTACGCAAACAAGATGCGTAAATACGTGTGTTGTTGACAACAACGTTTTCAACGACTGTTAGTGTTGATAATGCGATAATGGACACACCTGTATTCTCCTGACAGATACTATTCCTTCGCCGGCCATTATGAGAGCTTGGGGGAAAAATAGCGCAGCCGATAACTGTAATATGTTGAAGTACGTTGACATCACGTATGTAATTTCTGGCTTCAAATCGTTCCCCATTAGAACAAAGGAGACTAGGGTAAAGAAGAGGGCAGTTCTTTCGGTGAACATTATCACCGCAATGTACGTTGCGCGAACATACGACGATTCCGCGATCTTCTTGATCTCGGCTCTTCTCGTTTGGGCCACAATTTTTTCGAAAGGCTTCTCCCAAGCATACATTTTTATCACCTACGATACGGAAAACTGTTAGTTCGCCAGCGTTTCTCCCCGCAGACCGCGTCGAGGCTAACGCTGATCTACCCTCACTCTACCTGTATTCCGTTTATGAGCTCGTTCATCAGCTGAATTCTTTGATCAGACAGTTCAGCGATCCGTGCTCTCAAACGACGACTGAGTATACTTAGAAATGAATGTCCCGGCAAACATAACACCATTAGACATGCGATTCCAATAACCGCACAAATGCCGACTTTCAGCCACATTATGTATCCTACGAGTACGACCTGTTGAGAAGATTTAATTTGCATGTTGTACCTTAATCAGCTGTAATTGGCATCACTTAAGGATCAGAAATTGTATAAAATGTATATTACTTGGCACGGCATTATCCATATGTAGTTCAAAAAAAAAGGAACAAGGTCGAATCGACTCATGTCATTGCTAAGAAGATTGATAACCTGCCCAGTTGCAGTCTGACTCAGAGCTACCTTGCTCAGGCGCAACGACTGGAATAGAAAATTTTAACATGTATGAACCACAACGTACTCAACAGGAAGAATATAAGAAACTTGGTTTTCTACGTATTCATATCATAATTATGCATCGCTGGGTTGCGTCGGTATTTCATCGTATTATTCATGGTCGCAGCGGTAGCGAAAACCGATTAAGTAAACTTTCCTAACATACGAATTTTTGCGAAAGGATTAAACAAAATCGTGAGCAATGCCTACGTTCTGGTATAGGGGTACATTATACCCGGTAGGTGTAGATAGTATTATCGGCTGTTTCGCGATTAACGTTTGGCATACGTAGATATGTATATTCAGTAGAACGTTTGAAATCTTTTTTTATTCATCGATATAGCGCTTAGACGGGCATTGAAAATGTTATCTGTTTAGAACCCGTAGTCGAAGGACGGCCTAATCGCAGAAATAACGGTGTCACTACAAATTGCCACCGACTATTGTACGCTGCCCGATTACTTATAATGACCGATAATAACTCGCGCATGTCGGATATTCGCCGTTTTCCATTAAATGATTCAGAAAAACGAATGCTTACGTTAAATCTTACAATTTCATCTCAATTAATTTAATAACGTAGCTTATCGTACGGATCTACATGAATTGTAGTCGTTTGAACTGTGCGTGTCGTCGGCGACCCTACGTTATCGCAACAGTTACAATTTTTCCACGACTCTGCAGACAATTTTTTTTGAGTAACGGTTCATTCAGAGGCGCAATCCTTCCAAATACGTGCGTCCGCGTTACACAACGTATTATCTGGATATTAACGTGAAATATTTCACGGTGCAGGTAACTTGCGCACTCGGGTTTTGCGTATATATATATATACGTTTACAAATGATAACTGGTACCTTCCGATAAACGAGCGAACTGCAAGCGACTCGTACGTCCATGCCGATCTGTTGAGACCTTAAATTACAGTGATGCATCAGAAAGACGACTCCGAGGGTGCAGAGGATGAGAAAGCCGGCGTATAGTAACGCCTCGTCCTTTGTCGGCTTGTCGGCGTTTTGGTCCAAGTCGAAATAGCTCACGATCCACCCTTGGAGTATCGGTTGCATCGTTCGCAGTATCACGACTTGGATGAAGAGAAACATGCCGAGAACGACGTAGGTCAGACCGAATGTTCTCAAAAGGGCGAGTAGCAGACTCGGTCCGACATTTACAGTCTGCTTCTTGTGACCATCGGGTCCGACGGTGTATTCTAAGTTTTCCAATTTCTTCAATTCGCGTTTCCATTCCCTGCGGAACGGTGAAGAATTTTATAATGCCACACTGCGCTTGCTCAACTCCTTTAGATTAATTACTTCAGGTTGTGAGATAAGTGGTTAATGGTTATCGCTTCACAACATGGTAATTTCATTACATCAGAGGTATAATCAACTGATTGAGTATGTAAGAAATCTTCGTGGGACTTACTTTTCAAGCGCATTGCCCAGGTGTTCGGATTCGTCCGATTTGAGGGGCTTATACAGATCCGTCTGTTCCAAATTCTTACGCGCTCCTTTCCGGAACAATGGCAACGTCCACCTTTTCACAATAATTTACTTTTATTTTTAATTATTCCACAAACACATTATATCGAAGAATCCCCGCCGCATGCCGTAATTATCACATTACACAATTTAGTAAAAGTACCTTAACGTCAAGACTTGAAACCCTTCGAAACATTTGATCGAACAGACACACGGCGGGATAGCGATGAAGAAGTCAAAATATTCGATACGAAAAATTGAAATTAAATCCACCGTAGATGTTTAAAAACTAGAATCGCAATCCACCCAATTAATTAAAATCATGAAAATATGATTAATTTACGAGGAACCAACCAAAAGAACAATGCGCTCAAAGGATTCGCCTTCTCCCGCGGATTATCCTCGTAATGGTTCTGCTTGTTCGACTCCATGTCTTCCCGACACTTTGTTCTTGTTCACCGGTTGTTCCTTAATCTCAAACTGATCCTGTGATCAGGCTTTCACGCGAGGCAGTCGTTAGGAATCGTCACTGATGATGATCATCATTCGCTCGCGGTCCGCTCACCATCCGACTCCCAATCCCGAAACACCTTGTGTGACAAAAGCTCGTCCCGCACTAATGCAATATACCGTGTAAATGCCACTTTTCATGCCTGCTTTAACGATGCCCCGATGCACGATAAACTGTCGCGATGACTGTCACTTACCTTGTTCTGACGTACGCCGCGCTTGCCCCTAATCGGCAATGCTATTTTTCATCCAAATTCACTGTCCACGGGACATGGCTTCCAGAGACACACCATTCTACGCTCACCTGAGAAAGCAGCTCCCTTTTTTTTTATACCGAGAATGCAGCTTAGCTGGATTTAACACTGAGGCTACTCTTTTACCATTTAAGTACACAGTTTTACGCTAATTTGCAAAGTGAATGGGAATTATGCTTATGCTTTGTTTAGTTTACTAATTCTCTATATTATCTAAACTATAATTTGGTTTAATTAGTACTATTTTCCTGGAATTTTTTGTTTTCTTTCAAACGCGGTTACTGGGTCACTGTCGTAATACCTGTTTTCGTGATAGACGTCGAAAGCTACGCCGTTTAACGAATGTTATTATGGTGGGAAGCACGCAAGTTGTAAAACTATGAATTGCACTGGATTCTCTTCAAAATTGATTTCTTTATTCCATAAAAAGGCTTGTGGAATTACATTTTTTCATTTGACTTCCACTTTTGTTTTCTTTTTACTAATTCTTATGGAATGATGGACTTGTGCGCGTTATACAACGTCATTGTATCGTTGGTTCGTCTTCTGTCGACACAATAATGTGGACCGCAACAGGGTGTGCACACATTTTGTTATAGCTATAACTTTATTCCTTATTAACGCGCATTTGCGTTTATGGTGTTTTGTATACATTTTCAACATCCTATAATTCCTGCAAAATCCTCTCGGTTATCATTGAAGGACAGATTCAAATTTTTCAATATTTCGCAAGTTGCATTTGATATTGATACTCAATGTACTGCTGCTTGAATCGATAAGTATGTCTGTGCACGATATACTTCATATAAGTCTCAGCTTGCCTCGCGTTTTGATCTAGAACATATTATTGGCCCTCGGCAACGCTTAAGTACGCTTCATGTACACGTTACCTAAATATATGAATAGTTGCGTCTAAGAATAGTAATTGAACACTACTACTCGATCTATATACAAATATACATGTACACTCTCGAGATGATACATGTAACAGATCATTAATAGTTCTTTTTTACATATCTGGCGATACAATTGACTTGTATAAAATATCTATAATTACACGGTTAATCGTACTCGGTATAATATACAAATATATAAATTTCATAACAATTATGAAACGATTTGTACACGTAAAGGCTCGAGTACAACAGACTATTATTCGCTAGTTTCTATAACATGCTATTGTACATACGCGTCCTGCATCTTAAAAGCTATACATACGCCCAAAAGTATCACAATCCTCTTTTGCGATTTACAAACTGTCTAAGGTAAATGAGGAGTAGAAAAATATAAGTACGACAAATTCGAAGTACCGTTGCAAATATGCCGGACATTGACATAGATGGAGTAACTGCATTGTACCCGTATCGGTAACAACGACAATCTTAACGAACGTGAGTGCAATATAAAAATATGATTGTTTCCGACTTTCGGTTTACCGCCACTTGCCATAATACTTAACTACACAGTTTAATCTATACATTAGGCGCTTTGCCATGAGCGTCGCGGCAAACGTGAATTTTAATAACCTAATGCACTTAATACGCACGCTGGAAGATTTGTTTTAATTTAAAAAATAGCGCAGTGCTCATATGGACGGTTATCGGTCCGCATACTTCGCCGCGTAAGCATTCTTCGCTACTTTCGCAAGTTGATCATGCATTGCGCGACCAGTCTCTTTTACCAACGATGTGAACTGACTGTAATCATTCTGCAATAATATGTGCGGATGATCGAATTCCTGAAATGCAAATCAAACAAATATGTTTTTAATCTCGTCCTCCGTGCAACTTTTTTTTGTTCGGAATAAATAGTTGCAAACTCACCGCCATCCGACCTTTATCCATGACCAACACTTTATCACTGTCCATTATGGTATTCAATCGATGAGCGACAGTGAGAACCGTGCACGTGGCAAACTTCTTTCTGATCGTGCGCTGTATCAAAGCATCTGTGTGCGGATCGACGTTCGCAGTCGCCTCGTCGAGCATCAAGATGCGATTATTCCTTAAAATAGCTCTGGCCAAGCATACCAATTGACGCTGCCCGACGCTGTAATTACTACCTCTGTCCAGGACACGACTTTCCAGTCCGTTTCCGGCTGTGACGACGGCATCTTTCAATTCCACCTACAACGTACAATTATAATGTAATTAGCGACAATGGCACGAGGATTTTGCCTACAACAGCGTCCTGGTACGTAACAGCAGACTCACTTCTTCCAAAGCTTCCCACAGTGCGGTATCAGAAAATTCATTGAACGGATCCAGATTTCGTCTTAATGTGCCGGAGAACAGGACAGGATCTTGCGGTATAATAGATATCTTTCGACGTAAGTCTTCCAAGTATATCGACCCAGTATCAATCCCATCGATTTCGATGCTTCCCTCGACTTTGGCCAATCGGAATAGGGCCGATATTAATGATGATTTTCCTGCACCCGTTCGCCCGACAATGCCAACCTACGAGGAGAATGAAACTTGGTTGTCATCATTGCGCTTAAGATCTTAGCAATCTCATGCCAATCAACACCTACCTTCTCGCACGGATATATAACGAGATTCAATCCTTTCAATACTGGCGGATCATCTTCCGCATACCTCATGTACACATTCTTGAACTTAACGCAACCTTCGCTTGGCCAATCCTTAGGCACGTTATGCGCTGTGATTGCGAGCGCCTCCTCCTTGGGACTCTTCTTGAATGAGACGCCTTTCTCACGCAAATTCTGTTCGGGCGGCAGCTGTATGTATTCCAGTACACGCTCGACCGCCATCATTTGATTGGCAACCTCAGCACTTTGTCGCATGCCCCACTGAATCATTCCAGTCATGGCCATCACCTGCGTTATGGCCAAGCCCACCTCGCCACCGGAGAAGTCTGCGAGCAAATACGATAATACGCTTTACTGCTGAGCAGGTATGATAAGGACAAGCGCAGCATGACGATTCCGGCAAGTGGAATCCGGTAAAGTGCGTAACACGTACTGGCGGTTATCAGAAGAAAGCTGAACGTAACGAGGGACGTAAATATGAAGCAGAAGACATCTAAAGAGAATCCGAACGCCGTACTGGTCACGATATACATATAAACTGTAGAGGTGTGGACATCTTGAAGTTTGTCGAACTCGTGCTTCAATATGTCTTGAGCGCAATAGGCCCTGATGGTCGACAGGCCATTCAACGTGGCATTCAGATGCGTGAAAACTGGCGACCGCGCTGTGAATGGAAAGGAAGACGATTACTCATTTGGAGTATAACGACAACAGTTGCCGTCTTACTTAACATGCATTTCCATAATGGTTTCGCGGTATCATTTCCATAAAACTTTCATTCGGTCGTTGAAACCTAATCGAATGTCATAACAGGCAGGACTTACTCATTCCTTCGAGGCGCTTTATATTTTTACTGGTCTTCAGATAGACCTTTCGGATCCAGTAAAATACAGTACCCAGGAATACGATCGGTACGAGGAACATTGGATTAACAATGCAGGAGACCGTCAGCGAGCCGAACATCATCATTGTTATTTGTCCGGCATCGAGTATGGCCTTCGGTAATAATTCATCTATAGCGCCCATGTCCTTCGAGAATCTGTTAAGAATACGTCCGCTGGGATTGGTATCGAAGAATCGCATTCCTGTTCTAATTAACGCACTGAACACCATGTCGTGCAGACGCTGACTGCAAAGCATGCAAGTCTTGTAGAATATCGACGATCTCGTGATGCCGACGACAAAAATGCCGATCACAATGGCGGTGTAAATGTATATATAGCTCGTCACTGGCAGTAAACTTGTTTCATCTAATTGTAAGTCGGTCGCATCCGTGGTCACATTGCTATCGAACATGCCCTCCGTTTCGTTTAGAGTCGTACGCCTAAGTATATAATTACGTGTCTCTTCGGCAGTGACTCTGAAAGAATTTCAAAGGTTACGAATAATGACTGTACGAATCATAGATCGCAGATCGCTTGACTAAGCTTGTTGACTCACAAGATAGGAACAAAGTAGTCGTTCATGCTGGCGATGCACTGCGTTACGATTAGCAAGAGCAGGACAAGAAACGCTAGGCACAAATTGGCACCGGTTTGGAAGTACTTTATAAACACAGGTCCCTTAACAATGCCGCGTGACGTTCCCTCGAGACCACTGTTCAGTTTTTCGGGATCGTCAGCTTCGTCCTCGTCGTCCGTTCCTCCGCTACTGGCTTCCGGAGTTCGACTCTGTCAATGGAAAATGTACGTTAAACTGATTGTCTGAAGAAACATTCAATAAGCTTGAAATAGATTGAAGGTTTACCCTGGTGCTAGACGAAGAAAATTGTCTTCTCATCACATTCCTCTCCAGCGAGGAATCTTCACTCGTTTCATTTTCTGCCGCTAGTAAATCGCCGTACTCCGGACGGTAATTTAATAGATCTTGGTAATGTGTAAATACTTTCATTTTACCCTGTTCGAGGAGTATGATGGCATCCGTTTCTTTTATATACTGCAATTGATGCGTGGCTAATATCCTCGTCTTCCCAGCTAAATATCGCTGTATGCATTCTTCAAACAAATGTTTACTAACATGAGCGTCGACCTGTGGCAAATAGAAAGACCTCATTGAAACATCCTCAATCCACTCAAACTCTTTTCTCCATTCCAATATCGTAATAAACAATCAACGTACGGCACTTAGGGGGTCGTCCAGCAAATAAATATCCGCTTGTCGATAGAGTGCTCTGGCCAAATTTATCCTGGCCTTTTGTCCACCGGACAATGAGCTTCCCCTGTCGCCGACGAGGGTCTGGTCACCTTGCGGGAATTGCTTGAAGTCCCTCAGGAGAGCACACGCTTTCACCACTCGCTGATACCGTTGACGCTCGTAGGCTTGACCGAACAATATGTTCTGCCGAACGCTAGCACCGAAGACCCAGCCTTCCTGGCCTGCGTAGCTAAGGCCTCCGTTCACCCTGATCTCGCCCTGGTGAACGCTTATCTCGCCCAAGATGGCGGAGAGCAGAGAACTCTTCCCGGCGCCGACCATACCTATGACCGCGTACAACTTTCCTCTCTCCATCTCGAAATTGAGATCCTCGAGAGTGTTCTCGGACTGATCGGGCTCCCACTTCGCGGACACATTGATCAGCCGAACCGCGTTTAATTCGTCAGGCCCCATCGAAGCTCTCTTCTTATCTGCAAACGCGGTCGTTTCATAATTAGCGTTACATAATGTGCGGAAGTTGCCGATATAGCGCCGCGGCGCAATATAACGTCGCTCGTAATATATTCTTCAGGGAGTATACTTATGCCGGGTGACGTACTGGCGACACAGTGTGCAGTGTTCTTGAGCAAATCGCTAGCGACGATAAGCAGCCCGTTCTGCTTCTTTCGTTCCGTCCCGCTGTCGGCATTATCCTCGTTCTCGACGTCGTCGTCAATGTAGGGAATGTCTTGCCGCGACGTCTTCTTCGAGGCGAGCCTCGAGTCCGCGTTGAGACTTCCGTTACGGCTGCTAGACAGCTTGTTCCACAGCCTCACGTTGCTGCCTTGAAACTCGTCGTACATGAGGAAGTACTGCAGCCTTCTCACGGCGACCATGCACTCGGCAAGTTCGGCGAATCCTCGTACGAACATGCCCGACATCGTGTGAGCGAGAATGTTGAAGTACGAGGAGAAGACGAAGACCTTGTCGGCCGACAGCTCGTTGCCGAACAGCAGCATCGAGACGAGAGTGCAGTAGAGGGCCATTCTCGTGGTGAACAAGTTGAAGGTCATGTAGACGCCTCTGATGTAAGAGCTCTTGGTGACGACGCGCAATTCCAATTTCCTGGCCAACTCTACTAAAGCGCAAAACGGCTTCTCCCAGGCATACATCTTGATCACCTGCACGCCCGATATTATTTCGTCCATGAGACGCACTCGCTCGTCAGTCTTGATGGCCGTTTGCAGTCGGAATTTCGAGGACAATTTGCTGGTATACGCTGAAATATGTAAAAACCGAAGGTTGAGCGTGTATCACCGTTCGACGCTTGTCGGCAAATTGCTCTAATGAGCAAAGACAATGCGCTTTCGAGCTTAACAGTACGTAACCGAACCCTTATCGGGTCAGAGAGAAAACGTGGGAGTCATTCGTTTTAAACGCGATGCTTATATGATTCAGCGTGTCTGTTGGAAATTTGTTCGCCGTCATTTCGTCGATCTATCGATAGGCAGCGAAATCAATGATTCTTGTGCCATTGCCGTATCGTACTACGGGAACGCGCTCGTACCCACCGGTATCTAGTACAGACCTTGCGAAAAACAGTTGCGGAAATTCTATCTGCCTGATTCGACCAGCAATCCCGGTGTGTCAACAGGCAGAATGATAATGCAGTTAACCGCGAAATGATTGTCAAACGAAAATATTAGTCGAGACTATACGCGCGCCGGTTACATATAACAACACGCATAATCTTGCTGAATTAGAGTTCGAAAGTGTACTTTGGCTGCAAGGCAAAAAAGGCCAATTATCCGTATCGCTAAGTTTCTCACTTCGACAAAGTTAAAAAGTATAACTGCCGACATTGTTTCGTCGGTTTTTAATTTCAATAGTAATTGAATGGAGATTGTGAAATTGGATGCTAGGCCACGTTGTTGCGATTGACTCCCACTTTTCTTTCGAGGCTGAACACTTACACTGAATGGGTACAACGACGGAAACGGCGGCAATGCCGATAAGGCCGGCATATCCCGCCTCCGTGTAGAGAAAATAGGCAACGATCAGCATCGAGAGGGGCGCGGACCACATATAGTGAATGAAGATGGAAACAAGATCAAATCTATTGACGTCGTTAGCCACTAAATTGACCACTTTTCCGGGTGCCGTCTCGCCCAGCGCCGTTTTGCTTAATCGGAGCGCCTGTTTTAACAGAATCACAGTTTCCTCGTTACCGCTAAGCCATTATCAGAGCACATAGCTCGCGTTCGCACACATAAGAGTGCTTAGCGCGCGGGCAATCAAGCTGTAAATCATTTTTCGTGACGCATTTATGCCAGGCATTTACAGCAATTTTAGGAACGTTCTCTGAAGCAAGAAATAGTATTGTTATCAGAGGTGGAACTTTAAGCGTTCCTCGTCTGATAAAGCCTTCTTACCTTTCTATAAACGACCGAACACGCGGCGACGCGAACTTTCGCGCCGACATGGAAAGCGCCGAAAATCGATTGATTGATCGTGATCACGTTGACGGCAGTGGCTATCGAGATGCCGGCGGCGTACATCAAAGCCATCTCGTAGGTTCCCTCCCGCTCCTTCTTGAAGTAACGCAGCAGTCCCCCTAGCAATATCGGCGTGCCAAGTCTGCGAGGGGGAGAAGAGAAGCGAAAAGTGATAAAGACTAGTTGTTAGACCGATGTAGCATCGTCAATCGCCCAAGAGCTCTTTGTCTCTCAACAGTTTGACTTAATGAGCGATTGTTTATAGTGTCCTCTGTCATATAAAACACTCTTGCATTTATCCTAAACAGTAGACGTTCTCATTGCCTGACGCCGAATGATTCCTCGCCTACCTTATCACGAACTCGTTCAGTATCTGCATTAGGCCGAGCAGAAAATATTCCCATAGAAATGTTCGGAATATTGTTCGGAGCAGACTCGGCCTCCTCCTGGCCTTCTTCGCATTCTCCAGTTCGATGTTCCATCGTCTGAAAAGCAGGTGCCGTTCAGATCGTACCGCCGTGTATTTTCTCAACAGCCGTAGGGCAAATTGATATTTGAGTATTGACAAATCAAATTTGATACTAACGTTTCGAGTCGATCCCCCAGCAAGGTCGATCTGTCCGCATTCAGTGGATCAAAAAGATCGTCCGTTCCTAAGATTTTTCTGTATCCCGTCTTGAAGAGGCTTATCGTCCATCTGTTTGAGAACCAATGAAACGTGTTACAACGGGGCGGTCTGATTAGAACGCGCACGGGCCATGATTATACCTCGTTGAATTCCGACCGCGCCGTCTGACAATGGACTAACCACGGGGTGAAAGAGAAATGGGATAATTGCGAGAAACGGCGCTCTGCAGCGTATCCAATTGCAGTGTACACTCGGTATATTAAAATCCACGGGCTCGGACGTTCACTTTCCCACCCATTTATTAACGCGCGTGCGTACAGCGACATACCTACTTATTTTCGATCATACGTCCGCGTTTAATTGATTTCCTCACTTGAAGCGACACTTCACCAAGGATACATTTGTGATTATAATGGGATACAGAATTAACGCCGAAACAAGTTATTTTTCACGCGCTGTCGTGCAATTTAGCAATTAGGCTAGCTGACGGAAGAAAAATAACGTCGGTCAACCGAAAAATATTGACACGTGCCAACGAAGTGCTGTCAATGTAGTCGTCACTCGTCCCTCATAATTCATTGCGCACTTTCGTGTTATTTCACGCAAGTCACCGTACATTAAAAGTATAGTAGTAAACCCGGGCTCGATTAAACATAATTTACTATGAATTCCCGTTATCTCGGCAACGCGGTAATTGCCTTAGTACGAGGAAGAATTTAGCCGTGTCATTGTTGTATTTGGACCAGCGTACGATAACGGGTACGTTCATCGTACGATACTTTATTGCCCGCATTTTATCATCGGTGTGCCACTACTTTTTCGTCATACCTAGGAAATTATGAAAAAAAAAATGATCACTTTGTACAACTTACGACCAAAACAGAATTGACAGGATGTTCGCCTTCTCCCGCGGATTTGGCTTCGACTTCGTTTTGCTCGAATCCATCCTTCCCTTCTCCTTTCGTCATTAATTTCGGCAAAACGTGCGCGGTCGGCTGAGGTCGTTCACTCTTTTTTTTTTTTCGTAAAAATAACTAGTCTCTCTCCCGTAAAAACACTTATAAAGAACCGGGCCGCACACAATTAGTAAAAAAGCTGTAGGTAAAAGGAAAGTCACACACGTCGAACAAACACACTTAATCACTATTCGATTAGACACACCGATACTTCATCCCGTGTAGTATCACATAGAACACATGGCAATGCCTGATACTCTCTTGGAGCTATCTGCACGAGCGAGTACTTGAGAATACCCGCGACATCCAAGTTCCACCGAGCGATAAGGGCCAGATTTCGTGGAACATCACAAGATCTCGATTCTCACTGAACAATCGTTTCTCTCATCCGGGGAGTGTCTTGTAGCGGCAAGCGTTTATTTGCTGAAACCTGCCGTCGCTGCCACAGATCTTTGCCAGAAATCTTCGCCTCCAGCTCGGTCCGCCCTACGGCACCTTTATCGCCTAGATCCCGTTTCCTAGGCCTGTCTTCGTTCGAAATTCTTCGGTGTCAGCCAACCACCATCGAAGTAGCGTTCCTCTCGGCGGGCTACCTGTATTTAAAACAAAGGCAGATTCCCGTCTCACGTTAACAGGTCTGAGCACTGCGGCGACGCTTATCTCGTTGGCCGCTTAAAATTTTGTTTGCTGCTGTGTCATTTTTCAAACAGATCGGGGGAAGGTCGCGCGTAAGGCGCATGCGACACTTTTCGCCGTCGGTACGTCGCGCGAAATGTGTCAATCGGCGAGGCGACGAACCGATTGGGCAAACTGTGCGCCTGTGTCATCGGGGCGTTACGTCTCAATCTAGCTATTTTAGATGCGATGGCTACTAAACGAATCCCGTTGAATGAAGTCGAGCCTCGGAAGTGATCGGCGTCTGATGTCTTAACAACGAGTTTAAGTACACACTTGAGGATAATGCCGTCTCACTTTGATACTAAAGTAAATGGTATTACGGTGGGCAATGATTGCGAGCCACGATTGTCGAGGAATTAGTCTGATATGGCAATCGAGTGTCGAGAGATTCAAGAACGAGGGCGTAGGAAGAGTGTGAACGTGGATCGTCGGAACGGCGATCGGAGAAATTGGTCAAAGGCAAGCTCTATGGTCGACTGCCTCTATTTCTCTCAATGCCATACCCGACGGAAAATATATGAGGATGACGTAACAAAGGCCTCACCGGTCGAGCTAGGCGCTTAAACGAGCATCGAGCCAGCACTAGCCAATAGCGATGGAGCATCGGGTTCAATTGACGATCATTTGAATGCCGCCTTTTTCAGTTTACGGGCATGCCACGTGGCGGAGGGACAAGGTTGAGGCCTTATGCGAAGGTCGGCTACTTATCCTACCCTGCGCGTCATAAAAGCGTCTTACTTAGAGTACAGCTCGCTTAACGTTTCCCAACTTTCGTTATACCTACGAACTTGTTTGCCGCAATTATCATATCTACGAGTCAACAAATGTGTCTTGCAATTCATCACGCAAGCGATGAACGGACTCGCGTGAACCACCTGTTTCACTTAAGTTCAACCTAAATCTTTTCGAGTCAGTGAATGCAGTCTGTCGCGTACGTAATCGCTCACGTGCAGCGCGGGAAAATGTAAAAATCTGCTGATGGATACACGGCTGAAGTCTTAAGACACAGGCTTACGCCGCTAAGACTTACATCGAAGGAATTACTGTCAGCGCTCGGAATTAGAATATAATCCGTTTAATACTTGATCCGTTCGCACGCTGCATGACGAGCGTAACCTAATGCGAAGTATGCGCGGTTTAAATCACTATACCGCTCATCAAAAAAAGATCGATATCTTCGAGTACTCTTAATAAACCATTGAACATAATCGCGCTAGGATATCTTTCGAGTGGCAAACTCGAACGCGTCTTCGCGATCAAGATCGTTATTATCTATTCAGCGGCACACTTTTTACCGGCGCCGCTGGCAAAATTGCATGTCGACCACTTGAAGCCGATCGCGGCCGCAATTTACGATTTTGTGCGCCGATGACGAAATTATTCGATGCGCAACAAAAAATGCGGCAAAAACTTGTCACGATGGTAACGCTGTACGAGCAAACGCCTGTAATACGCGGATTTTGACAGCTTTTATCTCGTCACGGCGTCCTTTATTTTGTTTACCATTGTGCGCCGAACACGCCTTCGACTTCCGTGTCGGTATTTCGTAACGAGCGTCCGCCATTGCGGTGTGCCGCGGCTCGGTGCGTTCGCTGTTTGTCCGAGGCGTGCATCTCTCGACCGAGTGAACTCCAATCGGATGCAGGCGCGAGGACGCAACTGTGTTTTCCCGCCGACGCAACTTGTTCAAATAGAAAGGGAGACGGCACGGGGAGGTTCGAAAACGCGAGCGCGGCCGACGATAAAGCCGGGGGCATTTATAGACTTTATTGACGATACGGAGACAGCTACCGACGTCTTGTGACGGTGCCAGAACAACAGAGCGTGCAATCGCTTATACCCGGCTCGTCGCACTGATTTTCGTCGTCCCCTACGGCCGACAACCGGTGCCCCGAAGTTCGACGCACCGTAAGACGTCGCAAATCTAAGCGTCACAAATTCACCTGCACCTTTCGCACAGTCTCTCTCTCTCTCTCTCTCTCTCTCTCTCTCTCTCTCTCGCCGCTTCAATATTTAGCCGTCACAAACACGACGCTGTTTGCACTGAAGACATTTTCCTCATCTCGGAGCGCGGATCCGCGCACGTCTGCCGGAACGAAATATGCGCAAAGAAAGAACCGCTTTATTGTCCCAAACATCGGGAGATTACTGTACGCATCAAGTTTTTATTGCATGCCAATTCGAATGAACACCGAGAGTGTGCGCTTATACCGTTCGAACCGTTCCGCGCGCTCGCTCGCGACTTGACGCGAGAAAACTATTTTCGCGCGATATTTTTATAGGCCAGACGTATCCGTCGTACTGGGACGCGGCACATGGGATGCGACCGAGGGGCAAATCGTGACTTGTCACGGAGCCTGACTCAGCAACAATTTGCCGTACCTCTCTTCCTCGAACAGCACGTCCCCCAGAAGCCCAGACCGTAAGCTCGCCTCTCTAAGCGCCCGGAGCCAAACTGTCCGGATTAACCCAGGCCTTTTTCCATGGACGTGCGCGCGTGCACACGCAACCGTCTTTCGTCATTCCTCACGCGCGCGCGCGCGCCTCCTTCGGCAGCTCGCTCGCTGAATGTTTCCTGCGATAATGAGCCGCCGATAGAGAGGCAGTCTCTGCCGCCTATGATGCGACGTTACGCTCGTAATCTTCCACGGAGGGAGACTGCCTCGAGTCGTTTCGATTGATTGTGCACGACTCGATGCATGACTGGATGCACGACTGGATGCACTGTCGACACTCGACTCCGAAGAAAAACAAACCGCCTCCGCCATCGTTTTTCTTTCCCCTCCGAAAGCTGTTGAGTATACAATTGACCGCGCGCGATTGAAAAGTTGGGCATGTCAAATGACTCGACTCTCGATAACTGAAGAAATCTTCATCCTCGTAAATCACGGACTTTCGTGCCGTAAGGAGAAGCTAATGGGCCTTCTAGCGCGGAATTTGTTTACTTGCGTCTTCCGCCTTGGAGAATCTCGCCATGAGGAAGGCTAGGCGACGGAAAAGCACGCCGATGATGGAAAACAGCTTCCGCTCCCGCGGCGAGGCTCAATTATCATCAGTTGCGCTCATCTGGCTGATTACGAAAGTACGCGAGAGTTTTTGCGACTCCCGATGCAACATCCTACCGGTTTAGTAATGCGTGCTTACTTCCCGCGGTTCATAGTCGGAGTGCGAGCCTTAGTTCGCTGGCGTGATCATAGACAATGCGTGAACTTCTCTGTTTGCAGACGGCGAATTGTCGCGCGTCACGATCATTAAACGTCGACTCCTCTCTCCTTCTAAGCTGACTAACCGTGAGAGCGACGGACGTATCGCGGTCTTACGTAATCTTACGTAATCTTTGCCCAAACGCGGGATGAACCGGTAAACATAGCGGTCGGCCGACAATCGGGAGGTCCTCCGACCGAAATTCATCGCGAGTGACTTCATGGTCGGCCACGCGCTCGAAAACTTGACGGGCTGAATTCGTAATGCGCGGACCGAAGACACGAATGTCTACGCGATACCGTTTAGACGTGCGGTTACAATAAAGTTCGACTCTCGCTTCGATACGGTCAGCTTTCTTTCGCGCAAAGAGAAGGAACAGTTAGGCTGCCGAAACGAGCGACCTTCTCGGAAAGGGACTTTCTAAAACAGTAAAAACGGCCGAATGGAACACGGATCATTGAATGGGCAAAGGGGGGGAAATGTGGGTTGCGCGAAATTATCAACGCCTCGACGACATAGGTGATTACGCGTAATTGCGAAGCCGCGCAAGCTCGTATCAACAGGTTGCAGACTTACGCGAGAGAACACGCAAATATTTCAACACGCTCATCATCCTCCTATCTCCCTGAACCCGTTGACGCAAGAGAAGAAAGTTCGGCAAATATAATAATTTCTCGCCGAGTATCGATAAATGCGAGAATAACTCTAGATACTGCATAGTGTAACAGCGCGGGGGAAATTTCGCGCGAAAGTTACGATAATCTTGAACGGACGAAGTCGACGACAGTTACGCGAACGCGCTAATATATTTACCGCTATTATCTTACGCGGCCAGTGACTGGCATTAAATCTTCCGCTTACGTTGTTATTCTCCCGCCGCTGATACTGCAGCATACTATTTGTTTGCTCCGTAGCATAAAAAGTATATGCAAAGAAACATTACCATGCGTCGATAATTAATTATTCGATTGTAGAGTTTTAAGCTGATTACGTCACTCCCAACACTAAGGTAATGACATGGAACAGTACGCGAAAATTATTTGCAATGCCACCTAACCGATACGGTAATTAATAGTATTGTTTAAAGAATGTCGCTATCACTATCTAAATACCTAATTTATAGTCTCTTTACCTCTATAAGCAACATTAGATTATCTAATTTGAGTAAACAAACGTCGCAAAACTATCGGTAACTTACATTTTTAAAAAGTTCAACATATTTTAAATACAGCAGCCGTGATAGCGGCAAAATTTACATACGAACTCGGTGCGGGTCGCAAACGTCGAGATCACGTGCTCAAAGATTTCCGATCAGAACATCGTCGCGTGTAGAAGCTGACGCCCCATGTCACAGAAAAGTCAAGGGAAGTCGAAACGTCCTTTTCAACGCTGAGTCGCTAATTACCGTATCATAATTTAATGTCACCCCATCCGACACATCCTATCTGCTCTTACAACTCGTCTTATCAACGTAGACGAGAACTCGCCAAAGTTTGGAGCGATACCAAAATTACACTTTCCGCACCGCGTCTACTCATACCGCTCGTGTCCTTAACGGTATTGGCTGCGAACGTTAATTCTTAATTATATACGCTCGAAGTATAAGTTACGAGTAACGCGGAATGCATAACTAGTTTATTTGACAGGTTCGTTTACGCATGTCCGCGCAATAGCGGTAAGGATAATCGTCGTAACTTGTCCGTACAAGAATGACAGATACCCAACCCTGCCGCCGTCGCCCTTGTGCCAGTTTCTATTGCCCGTAGAACGCTGTCTTCGCAGGCTTATAAATAAATCGAATTCGCAGTAGATCCAGAATTACCGCGGTGGTTAACGGGTCGCGCACAAAATGTGCCAGCAAACGACATAGTCCGTCTACTATAATCAGACACGCGCGTCACGAAACATCAAATGAGAGTCATCAAACATTTCACGGATACAATTGTCCCTGATCGGCGGATAAAAAGTGTTTGTGCAGGAACTCGTTCGCACGCTCCTTCCGTGTCTGGTGCCGCACGTTACAAAACCGTTTTTACCGGAGGAGTCTCCTCGATAATGGCGGGAAACAGTGGGAATAATTCGAGTTCTAGTAAAAAAAAGAAAAAAGATTACGCGAGTTACGCAAGAGTATTAATCATCGCCTTGTACCCACGACCCAGCGCAATGTGTCTTATCCAATGAACCTGTACGTCCGACGCCAATCTCGCGGCTCGTTCGGAAAAATGTGCCGACGCAAGCCTGTCAAGTGCATTTCAAAGGATTCCTTTCGCCCGTTCGACGAACCAACCGCGAACGTTCACTCACAGCGCATGGAACGAGCTTCTAAGCGAAATCAAATCACAACCGAAAGTCATGATTGCGCTTCAGGAAAGTCTTCCGTCTCTTTTCCGCTTGAACCGCATCGAAGTGCGCGCCGCAACGAACGTAACAACAAGGACAATTAGACGCAATGCGAGCGCGGCGAACGAACGCGCGCGCGCGCGCGCGCAGCCGTTTTCCGCGTGGAGCGTATTGCGAGCGGCAAGCATTGACGAAGGCAAAGTGACGGGTCAATTGTCGGGAGCACGTGACATGTAACGTTCGGCGTCAGTACGTGGAGCACGTGCGCGGATCATCGCTCCAAACGAACCTGGCTCCGCCATTCGCTTAATCCCTCGCGATCTGCCGCGCGAAAAGCGAGCGCAGCCAAGAAGCGCATGCCACTCGACAATATCGAGTGCTTCGTGGGCCAGGGTCGAAGCTCGGATGCGCGCGGTCAAAGTTGATCGCATTAGTCGATCGTACTTTGCTCAATCTTCGCCCGCGTCCGGCCAGACTTGACGCGTTCGGGGAAAAATTTTCCATGGTAAGGGAAAAAGGACGCATTCCCGACGCACACTCCGCGCTCGTACCATTCTCCGTTGACTCCTGCTCTCCGGCGTCGGTGAGAGACAAATTGTAATTGGACCGAAGAACCGACACCTAAGCGCCGGCAAGAGCGTAGAAATGTGTTCGGTCGCATCTATGCCAGATGCGAGACAGATATCCTTGGCGTTGCTGGTGTAACGTGCACGACAGCGTGACATGCGAGTTTGCATCGCGTGGAATAGAGTTTGGGCGTACCGGCGCTCGAATTTTATTCACATCTCTCCCCTATCTCTGTCCCCCCCCCCCCTCCCCCCGGGGCGGTTCATAGCTCTCTCGCTCCTCGCTCTCCCTCTCGATGTCCTACTCCGTCTCTCTCGCGCGCCTACCTGCCTCACTCTAGCCTTCGTCCTAGGCGAAGGCCCGTACACACACTCCTCGCGGCGTACTCACGTTGGCTCTCGGCACGAGCTTCGACGCCGGCTGATATTGCTTTTCCTCGACGCGAGTCGATGCGCAGGATCCTCGTCCTTTCGATTACGCCTTGCCACCCCCGGTCTCTTCCCTCCGTCGCTCGACGTTTCTCTTATGATCCGTCGGGATATGTATCGCGCGCCTGTGGCACGCAACGCGAGACGCGAAGAAACACCCTCTGCGTGCGATCGCGTCGAAGCCCGCGAGGCTACTGAATATAGTTCGGCTCCGAACGGCTCCGAGGCCCGTAGTTACATACAACGCGGCTCTAGCTGCAGTGCCGGCGAGTGCGTGCGCGAAATACGCATTGCCGGGCCGGGTCAGGCCGGACGGGAGTCCGATGCCAAGGCGAAGGAAAAGGTCTGGCGCATGCGGAATCGTCGTGAAAATACTTTGGCACATCGTCGATACGCGTGATTCCCTTCGTTTCATCGGGCACGCTTGCCTTTCCGCGGATCGGCAACGTTCGAATTTCCCTCTCGACACCTCGTGTCCATCGATGGCCGTGCCGGCGACTAACCTGATTCACGTGGGAAGCACACGTAATCCCAAGCGTGGCGTGCGACAGACTGATCGGCGTGCTCGCGTGGGATTACGCAAATGACTCTTCTGCGCTGATCGCTTCAATCGACTTTACCTCCGATTGTGAGCTAATGGCATACGATGCGGCGAGCTCGTAAGAATCGAACGCATGGCATAATCTCGATGAGGGGTACACACGGCGTGGAGATAAGAGAAGGATGTCGGGACGCTATAAATGGAATGACTGTTATCGCGGCGCTGCTGCGCAAAGGAATAGATTAGATCTCATTCAAGTTTCGGTTCGTGATTTTTAGACAGATCGTAATCGGTTAATGAGATTTTAATGGGGGTGACAATGATCACGGCTGCGGGATTAGTGTCTATGTAAAAATATTTTATTTTATACTGCAAATCTCCTGTATACATGGCGTTGTACAATTAATTTATAAAAAAATATTCTACCGATTTTATCTTAATAGCGCACATGTAATTACTTTTTAAAGTATTACTTACTAATGTAGTTTTTATAATCTATTTAGACAAATTTCAGGAAGTATGTACATTTTTCTTATTTATTAAGTATTATTTGTGAAACTTATGTGTAGGTCTAGATAATAAGATGTCGATGCAACAGAATCACTGAGTCCATCTTATCTTATCGTATCGTATCGCTATTTAAGTTTCAATTTCTTACTATGACAATTTATCTCGGCAGTATGATGAAGCTACTTTTTTTTTTGGATCACCGACCATTTAACTTGTTTTATATGCATGGAAAAGGCCGTGGGACGATTGTTGATTTAAAATATAATTTAGTACGTTCATGTCGACTCTGAGAGAATTACCTAGACAATGTGTACACATGCGTTTTTAACAGTACGTGTACGTATCCATGCACACGCTGTACATACATGTTAAAATCCTCATTAACCGGCCGACCGATGTGCAAAAAGCCGTTCAGCCGGGCCTGCAGCTCAATTCATTCCACGGTATTAAATTTTCAATATCGAGCTGCGATACTTGGTCATTAAACTGCATCGTATCGATCAACCGTTAATTTTATTGTTTAAATTAGAAGTCCTACAGTGAGATATGGAATGAAACTTGTCATGGAGTATACTTAGTATCAACACAATCTCTTCGCGAAATTTACTGCCAGACATGCGCTACTCTTGCTAATGACAGACACTTTAGCATGACCGAAATTAGTAACGACGGATTGTCCTGCACGATAATAAAACTCTCCTACAAAATGATCTCATAATCCGCGCAATTGTCCTTATTAGTCCTCTTATTCGACGCGTATTTAAAAAAAAGACAACATAGCAAAGTTCTATATCCCTATACAAAAGAGAAAAAAAATGAAAATAAAGTACAATAACTGTCCGCGTGGTCGGACAGATCATTACACTTCAAGGCATCAGTGTTATAAAAAAAAAGAAAGGAGTACGCTATCCGTAATAAAAAAAAAATTGCATTGAATAATTGCAACTATTTGTTCGCACGATGAGAAAGCATAAGCCCGAGCTTCTCTTGTGCATATATTAGGTTTCTCGTCAAAACTTTACAACATCCGTTTTCTTGGATAGTCTGGAATCTGTAGGTCCGGAAGTGCTTTTCTTCGTCTATGTACGTAACAGCAGCCATTAGTGGACACATAATGATTTTTGTATGGTCTTGGAAGTTTATCTGTGAAAGATAAGTGAAGGATAAAGATTTAAAGATCTAAAGAATTCACCAACTAAATTTGAATAAAGGATATGTAACATGACTTATAAAAATGACGAAATATAGAAGATTTTACCTGTACAGTGCCATTAGTCAACTGCATTACTACTGCCGACTGTGTCCTAAACCATTGGTGCATATAAGGTATTCTCGACATTGAGTCGCTTTGCTTTACCGCAACGGATCCGCCCGCTTTCATTAAATGTTCATTCATGTACTTAAGGAAGAAGTTCATTAGTTTCATTTTCTTTTCCAGTGTGCTTGGATACTCCTTGGTAGTAAAATATAATTCGGTTCCTTCACGATCTATGTAATGAATGTTGAAACCGTTTGCCAACATTATCAGTCTGGTACCATCATTGTACATTACACCGACTCCGTCGTCAGATAGTTGATAGCCAAATCCATATTTATCGGAGTAATCCACCCACTTGCTTATCCAAACCACAGGCTGTGCGGCTGGATCTGTCATTTCATCTATAATAATGAAAGAGTAATGTAAAGTGAACGATCTGATGCATTCATTTATGAACAATATGTAATTCGCTGAATATATCGAATACATAAAAATATGAGGAAGGAATGAAAGGAAGAAATAAGGTGCATGCCTGAAGTCTTCGCAAAAATCTGATAAGGTCTTGGGTGATCTGGATCGGACAAGGATTCCCGTTAATTTTGTAATTAGTTCAGGCAAAATTTAAGTATAACATTCAATGGTGCGATGTTTGTACCTGCTGACGACGCTGAATCTCTGGATGGTTTCGATTTCAGCACAGCAACTAGCTGTTCTTTTAACGTTTGTAACATTTTTTTAACGTCCATATTGATTCTTTGTACTTCAACCGCGCTTTCATTAAGTTTGGTCTTTCGAACAGGACTGCTAGGAACGCGGAATTCTTCCGTCTCGATTCCGCCATTCTGATTCATTTCAGACAGTGGTTTACGTTGATTCTGCATCTCCAACATATCCAATCGCGGTGCCATTGATAAACAGGACAATGGCAAACTTAGTGGGAGGAAACCTAATGGAAAAATGTCGCGTATATACTTATTGATAAGAACAATTTTTCCAAATCGAGTAAAGACTTGGGCAACGTAAATAACACTTACCTGACGTGAAAAATGGGTCTTTTATCAGCTTTGAGACGGACGGTCGTTTCGTGGGGTTTAATTGTAACATGTTTGAAATCATGATCATTGCAGGTTGACTTATATGTGTAGGGGTCTTGTACTGCACTAGTTTAATCCTTGCATAAGTTTCTCTTAAGCTAGCTGTTTCAAAGGGTGGTTTGCCAACAAGTAGAGTGTACATTATGCATCCAATACTCCAAATGTCAACTTCATACGAATGGCCAACTTTAGTTAGAATTTCAGGAGCAATATAATTTGGTGTTCCACATAGAGTTCTGGTAATAGTATTTAAGTCAATCATAAATGACAGAATCTTATAAAAAAAGTAGACACTTACTTCTTTCTTTCACCGTCATGTTCCACTCTTGTTGCGAGTCCAAAATCACCAATCTTAACTTGTAAGTCATCATTTAAAAATAAATTTCCTAACTTTAAATCTCTGTGTATTATCCTATTTTGGTGCAAGTAATGTACACCATCAAGTATTTGTTTCATGTAATATCTCGTTTCACATTCAGTCAAGGCTTTTCTGCGTTTATGCAGCTCCATCATTGACTGAAATATACAACTTTCATTATTTTTGACCACAGTGTCATATTAGAGGTTGAGAATCCAGTATCTCAAAATCAAAGTGTAAGCAATTCATGAAAAACATGCAGTAGTTATATTTATGATTCCGTCTACTAGAACACAAATATTTGTACTTTACTTACCCTTTTACGACATAATTCTAAGATAATGTAAATGTTATGCATGTCGTCAAAGAAACCATAAAATCCGACAATATGTTTATGGTTTATACTTTGATGTATAGATATTTCTTGGGTCATTTTTTCTCTGTGATTGCCTTTTGTCATTAAAGTCTTGGGTACTATCTTTCCTGCAAATACTTGGTGCGTCTTTGATTCTCTTAGTTCGTAACATTTTGCAAAACCACCCTAAAATCACAAAGGTAACATTTTTGACAGGACCTTTACGGGATTAAGCCCTATCAGTTTCCTTTTGCAGGCACTGTGCTACAAACATGAGGGTAAAAAGTCATCTAAAACACGTGTGGGGCAAAAAACGCCCATCAGCCTATCAATGTTTATGAGCAATGGTTGTCGAAAACGTGCTAAATGTTCTTGCCGCGTACGTACAACCATCTATTCACCCGAGAACGTCATATAAATTTTAACGGGTTAACGGAGCAAAATTGTATTTCCGTCCCAATGGGCCGACAGATATGACCGGTCACCACAAATATCATCACAATCAATCGCAGAAGCCTCTTACCTTTCCGAAAAATCGTCCCTTTAGATAAGTTTTGTTGCTGTTCACGTCGTGTATAAGGTCCGGGATAACGGTTTCCTTTTCTTCTTTCGACATTGTCGTGTGCCCGAATAATATGCCTGCGTCACTAGTATGATATCTGAAGCTCCGTTTGAACTTACTTTTGTCAGTCACGAGCCGCGTGAAAAAAACTAAACCCGTGGTAATTCTCTTCGAAAGTTCAAACTGCTGTTTTTGTGTCGCGGGATGCAGGCAGGCAACGGACTCCGATGTTTAAATCCCAGTTGCTCCACCAATCCGACCTGTAGCTCGTAGTCACGTGTTCATAATCAAATCCACCTGTGTGAAGGGTTGCCAACGCCAGAAAAGTAAAAAACCGATTTACTGATCTTGGTCGCAAAATGTCGATCTCTGCTCAACGACTTTTTTTCATGTGCCGGCTGAAAAACACATTCCCACTTGGTGAAACGTCAGCCACTGATATCTCACTCGAATATTTTGACAAGCACCTATCTACGTACGCACCGCTGCACTGGGCACGCACTGTTTAAATCGTCAGCTTGCTCCGAAAAAAAGTTATATTGCTTTTTTTTTAATTACTCTCAGTCCTCGAAACAGAAACAAAAATACATGAATGCACGTGTCAATACATGCACATTAATATCACGGTTCTCCTTTATTACTTTATCGCAGTAAATTCTACATGAAACCTGAAAAATTCATCCTCTTTTATGTCAGAAATATAATTTTTTAATTTGATCACGACTGTTCAACAGTAATTCTCATTCGTTGAGCGTAATGTACATATATTCGCAGAATATATACTGTTCAAATTATTCCACAAACGAGGCAGATACTAGATTTGATAACCTTCTTCTTCTTCCTTCGTTCGTGGATATACAGCGCTCTGCTGTATCGATCATGTGTTATCTGATAACCTATCTAACTTATGTAAAAAATCTGTCATTTTTGTTCAGACTATCTGGATACACATTTCCTGATACAATTTATTGTATGTATTCCTTAATGTTTGAAAAATGTTAATATTATATATCAATATTGAAACGAACGTCAAATGTTCAATCACCTTGGGGATGCTTCTCATGAATAATGGGGAAAATGCTTTTTTGCATTCTATCCAGGGTTACTTAATTTCGCAAACGTTGTTGATTATCACAAAATAATATTAATTTCCAGATAAAATTGCTGTCATTCTGCGACGAATAAATTTACTTTGAATCAGAAAATTATTTATATTAGTCGATGCAGTGAAAACTCCGTCTTGAAGAGGATATCCGGTAATATTGGTAATGCCTATTTGACTGGTATGGTCGATGCTCCTCTTTCCGGTCAGCCGGCGTCCATTTTCCTTGTTGGCTTGTCCGTAGTTGGCGCGTTTCTCATTTAAGAACGGCTTCTTAACTATCCCGCGTAAAATGTAAGTAATTATCTGTTTTGACAGATACATATTGTCATCGTACGTTTTGTCGTGCATCAGGTACGAAATGCCCGAATGCCGCTTTCGAACAGTGATCATTTGAGGAAATAGTTGTACTCGATCAAACTCTATGAACGGCGTCCGTGGTATAATTACTGTCTACTACCGTTTGTTTGGCCTTCGGCATTTACGAAATCCGATAATTGTGAATTTCAGAAGGACATAAAAAATGGACGGCGCGCCAACTGGCAGAGGAGGATTCAGAGGCCGCGGTGGACCTGGAGGCCCTATGAGAGGACGCGGAGGGTTTGGGGACAGAGGGAGGTAATGAGCGTTCAATTATAACTCATTGACAAAACGTTCACGCGTTCCTTTTCTGATTTGTGATTTTCGTATTAGCTTGCAATATTATGCATTTCCATTATTGCTGACAAATTTATATTAACTGAAAGATTTAACCAGATTACGGTATATCAAGGTCTTTTATTTCCAATTGATCTGCATTAATCTTTACTGACTTTTTCAACAATTTTGTAGCGCAATGTGCATTTAGATTTACTTTACATTTTTCTTGCATCGCTGTTACCAATAAATAATTTGAAATTTATCGCAGAGGTGGTCCACCTCGTGGAGGAGGCATGATGCGTGGTGGTCGTGGCAGTGGTCCCGGAGGAGGTATGAGAGGGGGTCCACCTGGAATGAGAGGACGTGGTGGTCCACCGGGCAGAGGTGGGAGAGGTGGACATTTCCCTCCAGGGTAAATATCATTTAACCTGATAATTCTCTATTATTTAGGTGTATAATTCTGAGTATGTTTATCTTATTGTCAACCCTATTCTCCTTCAGAGGACCGCCAGAACCAGGAATGGCAAGCGGCCCTGGTGGGGGACCACCACCGCCAGGAATGGGTGGTCCACCACGTGGTGGTAGCAGAGGAGGAGGAAATAGTGGCTTTAGAGGCAGAGGAAGGGGTGATTTTGGAAGAGGAGACAGTCGTGGAGGTAGCAATAACTTCCGCGGTCGCGGAGGTATGGACAGAGGAGGTCGTGGCGGATCTAGGTATGTAATTTTGTGAAAGAAAAGGTAGAAATCAATGTGACGTAGAAGCTACATCTCATTGATTGTAAACTCATAAAGGGGTGGTGGATCTGGTAGAGGTGGGCCTGGTGGTCGAGGAGGATTCGGCGATCGCGGAAATAGAGGTGGTGGCGGACGTGGTGGTCCAACCAAACGAGGAGGTGGACCGCCCGGTGCAAGTGGACCGTCCAAACGCCCCAGATTTGATCAGCCATCTTCACAACCTTCAAACGGGTATGCGACTCAACCGCCTAGGTAATTGTATTTTCTTAGGATTTCATTATAGACATTCACAGACAACTACGAATGTCAATGTATGCTCTGCATCCAATACGCCGCTATAAATTAGATTATGTTTGCTCCAATTACAGTCAAGGCGGTTACGGCGGTGGAGCGGGTAATGCGTACGGAGGTAATCAACAGCAGCAGCAGCAACAACAACCAGTTGGATACGGTGGAGGATATGGGTCACAACAGGGTGGTTACACGCAATCGTCATACCAAGGATACGAAAGTTACCAGCAACCGCCCGATTATGCACAAGCGGCGGTAAGTAATTGGAGAAATAAGTTTTAGTCAATATCACAAATTACTTTCATCCAAGTCTTACATGTCGGATTTTGGTTTCCAGGGATACCCACCATCGGCACCACCAGACAACAGGTACGGAGGAGCACCTGCCATTCCAGCTGCAGGAGCATTCAATACTGGTGATCCTTATGGATATGGCAAAGCACCACCATCAGGTTTGTACAATTTTTCTACTAACTACTTAGTTACCAAAAATCCTTACGTTGCCTCAAGCAACCGGTGTATACACACTTATTTATACTATGTACAAAAGACGTTTCTACGTGTGAAGCTTGCGGTTGCTCGCGGAAATAACTTCAAATATTAACATTGCATAATGCGTGTACAGCCAATTACCAGCAGGAGGCAGTGGCACCTGCCATGGCAGGGGGCGGGGGTCCGGGTTATGCCCCTGCTAACCCGTATGACGACCGATCTTCTAATGCCACCAACATGACCAACAGGGGTGGTTACCCGACGCAACTTTATGGTTAGTTTTCCGTTCGACCATACCATTCTCTATTCTTGATCTACTCGGCTTGCCTAGCCAAAAAGGTTTTTGATGAGCCTCTCCTCCTGATGTTCTTTCTCGAGATGTGGGTTGTCCCTTGGCGTACCAAGATTGTTCAAACGTCAGTTGATTCAGACGAGAAACACTCATGCTGTTGCAAAAATATTGGTTTATTCGGAAATTATTCGCATTTTGCGTGGTGTTGAGAGAGAGGGGGAGAGGAAGAGGGAACATTTATACATTTTTGCCGTGTACGGTGGACCAACTCGAGATCTGAAACAGTTGCGTTTTATAACTACTCCTACTACACACAGACACACATTTCTACACATACGACCGTTCAGATCGTACTCTGAAGTATCGATGCAATTATATTCGTCTGGACACCTGCACTGCAGCACTGCAGCACTGCCTCCTGCCATTCTTCACTACAGAATAGTCATCATCACGAATATATGATTTCGTTTAAGTAATAACCGCAAATACCGTCGGAAGGTTGTGAGATCTTTTCTTTTTTCCTCTCATTCTTTTTTTTCTACGAAGACAATTATGATCATGTGTAATTATGTTAAATTGCAGATCTTTCTCGTCTGAGTCTTATCTTGTTTTTATATTTGGTTTGCACGCTTGATATCCATGATTTTTGCTAAGCACATACTCTCTTACATTTCCAGATTACTCGAATCAAGACGGTGTCTATGGGAAGCAGGATTATGGTAAGTACCGCTCAAATTACAAACGTCGATATTGATTTTTCGACAAATCACTATCTCAGCGCATTTCACATGGTTTTAACGTAAAATTAAAAGTGTCGGTACCAACTCTTTACAAAGAGAATATATGCTTCAGAAGAAAGTACGTAAAGTAGGGTATGAGGAGGAACATTCAAAGATTCATTGATCGCGCATTTGTTTGAAGTATAAGAAAAACTGTTCCCAAGGTCGATGAAAAAAAAGAACAGTTGAGATAGTCTTACTGTTTCCACGATTATAGAAACGCATTATCTTGACTATCATTAGTGTACACTCCAATCACTCATAAAAAAAACTCACTATTCAATAACGCGAAATGAATTGATATATACATACGATATATATTCGAAAAACGAAGACTGAATATATTTTCAAAAACAAAAAGTTAGATCGCTACAACAAAGTGCAGTGATGTTATTACTTATTTATTTATTTATTTTTTTATTCGTTACAATCAGACGATGATCATAGGTATTCTAGACGTATTGAACTCGATAAAAGCCTTTCCACTTAATAAGATCGGAGCAACAAATATTTTCAAGTCTATACACGAGCATATGCTTATTGAAAGTTTGCAAACTGATGGTGGTTCAGGAAAAAAATATATATGTACACAAACATATATATAAATACAGTATATATATAAATAAAATAGAAGGATCCATTAGATGTATGCACCCTATAGTAGGTTCTATTGTAATTAAGTGTACATGTATGCAAATTGCGTATGCATAATATTTTAATCACACTTGATTAATAAGTATTATGTACAGAATCGAATACCAAATTATCCTTCCAAAGAGAATGAACGGAGGAGCTATGGTTGTTTGCAGGTGGCAGTGCTGGTTACCAAAACGCCCAGTCTCAGCGACGTTATTAAACATAATACACGTTTAATTATTTAATTTTTAATATTAAAACCACGAAACTTTCCAAGTTTAGTGCCGCCCTGGTGCGTGAGAAAGTTAGAAAGTTTAACTACATCGTCCCTTAACAAAATGCGAATGTCATCGATTTTATAGTGCACAGTAGCGAAGGAATCAATTTGATCTTCATAGTTAGAGCATAAGAGAACGTGAAGTTTATTATAAACGACTGTTTGTTTCCTATCTTTATCGCGCGCATGGGTATTTAATTGAAAAAAAGTAGCGCGGAGGGAGCGCTATACAAATAGTCCCATTATGACAATTAACAAACAAACGAAAAAAAGTATAAATGACAAGAGCGTTTTATACTTGACTAGAAGTGTAGCACCTACTATGTCAATGTTTCGCTTACGATTTTATATATTTAAGTTTAGTTGCTGTACAGTCATTTTGCTCTATTTCTACTTGCGATTGTAAAGTGATATCAATTTAAACAAAACTATGGTAATTGTATTCGTAAAAGGCGATGATAATAATTCTGTTTTTTGTAAACATAAAAATGAATTATGATTGTGAAACCATATTTCGATACGATATGAACAATGGACATACTCAAACGACACATGCATTACAAAAAAGTGACAAACAAAGAAGAAGAAACTGTATATCCAACAGTGTGTATTTTCATTACATTACATGAGTTAAGGAGTTAATCGATTTGTGTACCGATTTGCGGTATTCTCTTCATGCGCGAAGAAAAACATTTACTTCAGTTTAGGATACATCACTCGGAGTAACAAAGAAATCGTCACCTTTACGCCCCTGTTTATAACTTTTACTCTTGTATATTGTGATTACGGATATAGACAATGCGCGTGGCTCTGCATAACAAAAAAAAAGAGGTGACATGTGGTTTTTTGTATTTTAGCATGAGAAGGTTTTTTTTGTAAATGAGTATCGTATTTTAGAACCTCCCCTCGTTCCAAAAAGCACGTAGGAATAAGATAATGGTTAAACAATGTCACAGTGGCAGAGACAATCGAGACACACGAATATCTTAAAAGATATTGTTTAAAGACAAACAAAAAGTAGGTTGTACACGGTTTTCTTCTCGTAATACATGTATTGTGCGCTAGAAAGCAGCGAAAGAGAAAGAGAAGGGAAAAGAGAGAAAGAAAGAGAGAGAACTTTGTCCCAGCCAATTGTGCACATTAAAAAAAGCAGCAGAATGTGTATAATGTGTGTAGGTGAATCGCAAATAAAACGTAGGGAAAGAATTATAACATTACGTTCTGTTTTACCACACAGGTGAATTTAATCAATATCTAAGCTGTATTAAAGTCATTGTCATTACGTCATCCTCATAGTAGTAGTACCGATTCAACATTGTAAGCAATAGAAGACAAATATTGAAGTGAATCAAAACACTGAAAAATATCATACAAAAGAAAAAAAAACAACAAAAAACATTCTTACATTTATTATTTCCTTACCTTCGACACAAGAGATTCGGATTAGACTTACTGAGAGACAGAGCGAGAAAGAGAAGTTAGCGATGAAAATGAAAACCAGCAACTGCCATAGGAAACCAGCAAAAGCAATAATTGGGCACCAAGGTGTACAATTAATATGTCCCCAGCGCTCGAAAAATTGAGCAACATATATAATCGTACAGAAAATAAAGTAGGTATGAGCTTTTGTTCAAAATGGTAATAGATATTTTTACACTATTTTTCCTTACCATAAATTATGCAAGCACACGATGTCATTACTGTTCTAAATAATCGACTAAGTAGAGAAAGACGTATTGCCGTTTTATTATGGTGTCGTTCAAAGAACCGTTCCTACGATTTATTAATTGGAGCAATAAATGGGCATAATGAAGAACTTGACAAAAACTAAGTTTATTTCACAGGCGTAACAACAACCTGAGATACTTAGGAAACAGAATGAAAGAATGAGAGAGAATACTTCCCTCCGTTACCAGCAAGGAGATACCAATTCCAATTCTGATTAAGATATCTAAATAAAATGAATTTTAATGACGACTGTACAATAAAAAGTTTATTTCGCAACAGGTACTACTACATTTATGATTGGTTAAGTGCAATTTGCAAGTATTTCGTTTATTCTTAATGTAACATAGCACTTGTATAAAGTAGTATCTTTCTTTCATTTTGCATTCAAACAATTCGTCTTGTCGTATATACTTACTACCATTGGTCACACACTCGTTTTTGGTGCATATATTTTATTATTTGGTATAACCGTATTGCGATCCTTCTGAAGTTAAATGTTCCCAGTAATGACACGAAATGATAGCACGAAAAGTTCGCATTATCAGGGAGAATACGTGTGAAACAATAATATGAAACATGGAATAGAAGCAACACTTATGAGAATATCATAATAATGCTAACACGTACATAACTTGTAAATTATAAAAGACAAATGCTCGAGTAGACCTCAACCCAAGTTCAGGTGAGTAAAAATAAAATAAATATATATCCGTTCTTTCTGCAAAATTATCGATTCACTATACGGTTGTAAAAGGAAAGGAACTAGTGAGACTGTACCGTATATGTACATGCAAATATGTTTGCATAGCTGCATCTATCGAGTGTAAAGTGGAATTATAAAAGAAACCATTAACAATAATCGGAATATGAACAAAAAGCTCCACTTATTGAATACCTTATATCAATAACGATACATCACACTGCACTGCATACGTATATTTATTACGCCAGAGGCTGGATGGATAATATGACCGCTTTATACATGCGATACGTGCAGATTCAAAGCATTCATTATCCGTTAGGTAGAGGCCTAAGAACGTTACACAGAAAAAAAACGAGAAAAAGACTGACAGGGTTCCTTGTACACTTGTACAAGCTCTGTACATTGAAAAGGTTTTTCGACAGAACACAGATCCAAAAGTTATAGGGAAGGCACGTACTAACGTTGATAAATGTCAACAGTACAGAATTAACGTTGATTCCATTAACGACGGAAAAATAAGCGAAAACGTCTTTGTTACGAGAACAATCATAGTACACGATGATATTTGGACGAGAAAATTATTAGACGATAGATGTGTTATTCATTCACACGACAAATCCGATTTGTTAATTGTTTCATTGGAACATTATTGTCTAATGTTGCACTGTTACTTTCTGTAGGTTGATAGCAGCTATGCTATACAACGACATTGAACTTGGTCTGGTACAACGATGGGATAAAATTACGACTGCCACATGACTGGCGTCAATCGTCCCAAGGAATTGCGAGCAAGGATCAGAAGGATCTTTGTAACGCCTTCTGTCAGCAACGAATGCGCGGAGACATCATCATCGTCAGTGGAAACATATATTAAATTACATTTAATATTCAATCTGTGACGAATATTTGTAATAAATCATTTCAGGAATCACAAGTTAATCATTGTGCATGATTGCGATGATTTATTATAGTTTCGTATGTATTTGATAATGTACGTATATTTAAGACGATCAATCTTTCTTTTCATCATAATTTTTGTTTACTGGTTAACGTTTTACGTTATTTCCAACGCTATTATGACGGTATAAGACAAAAGAAATGCGTCATTTAAATGTATAAAAATATCAAAAGTGTTTATTTATCTCAGTATCGTCAGAAGAAACAGAAAACTGACATTGGCATAATGTGTAGTGGTACGATAAAAGTCGAATAACTTAAACGCTACAACAACAAAAAAGTTGAAAAACATTTATACAAAAGTATAGAACATTAAACTTGGACGTTCATCGGTTGTGATTATAGCAATCGGTACTTGTTGCTTATTGTGACTTTTCTTAATGAGCTACTTAAGTGAATTGTTGTATGACGAATGACTGGTGGAAATATCGCTAGCATAAAAAAAAAACAATTTAATGTAACGTATTGCGACAACTAAGAAAGTTACATTTACTTGTTACCAATAAGTAATTTATAATTGATGTATTCGCAAATTGTGCCAGAATGCGAAATAATTTTTGCAATGAATATAATATACTTATTTATCTTATTTTACATGTTTTAAGTATTCTACATAATAAGATCACATAGGTAGTCATGTGGTAAAAAGAAGTACAACGCTCAAAAGAATCGGTGTACAGACAGGAGAAAATACAGAACACGATTACATGAAATATGGAAGAACGGCGGAAATTAACTTAGTAAGTACATATTGCTTGAGTTAATCGAACGACATTTGGCACTGGTTAAAATTTCCGTTTCATGATACAATATATCCATATTTCCATCTAATAATTAACGCAAATCATTTGCATAACGTAGAAGGGGGCAGGTATCGCCGCGACAACATAATAAATGCATTTTTATCGATCACATACAAAATATACGGATAGGTGGGGTAATGTACAAAAATTCTAACAGTACAATGTACACAGCTAACAATGCACCTTTTTGTAAGCCACTATATCAAGACTTAAAAAACTTGAAACTCTTATCGTCGCACGTAAGAACAATTAACAGCGCGTATATATATTTGCATCCCAATAAACGTTACTTACAGTAATAGACCAGACATTTCGCATTTTATGGCATCTTGGTATCAGCTACGTTTCACGTACGCCCCGGTGCTTATCACAAATTTCCGTTATAGTCCTAGTGATATCAGTAATGGAATGGCGTGTTATCGTTTACCATATATTGAACGCATTGCATTTTTTTGTCCATCAACGGTAGCGCGGCCGTTAACTCAATTTGAGCGTCTTTTGTGCACGTTGCCGGACAGAAGTACCAGCTGTATATAGCTGTGCCCTTGCCGCATGTTAATTAATCTATAAATGAAGATGTTCATTGAGTCTCTCCGAGAGTCGGGGTCCGTATCAAAAGTGATCGTCGGATAAAATAACAGTACCTATCGCGTTCCTGCTGTTGCACGTGAAGTCTGTCGCCCCTGCGCAGAACTGCTATTACGCTGGTGTAACATGAAACTTCCGCCGCGGAAACGGCAGAGGCGGTGGCACATTTTACCAACTTCTGGGTCGCCGACTCGCCCTCCGAACTCAATAGCAGCCAGTAAGAGTAATTCTTAGGCTCGCCGAAGTAAAATATCTGGGCAAGATACATCGCCGACCGCGTTACACGTAAACTGCATTGCAAAAGTCATAACTTACCTGCACCCCTACGACAGCGCGCTTACCTGCACCGAGATCATGTACAATCCGTTGCTAGTCACTTCAATCGACTTCTTATCCTCGACTAGGTGGAATTTGTTCAGACTATACTGCGAATCGTTTCTGGTACTCTTGACCCACGGTCCAATGTGAACTGGAATCGATCGAATAATTTCGATGTATAACTGCCGGCGGGTAGAAATATTAGAATTCTGCAACAAACATTACCTGCATCGGTAATATGCTGCTCCGGTATAGCACCAACGAACGTTGCCACCATCGGCCCTGAAATCAATGAATTTCACTCAGTCCTCCCGGTAAACCTTCACTCCTGCTAAGACTGCGGGAAGCCGAACAGGCAAAAGAAAGTAACTGGACACTGTACAAATTGAGCATTAAGATCGTCAAGGTTCATGACGATATTATTTGAGGGAAAACAAGATGACAGAAACGTTCGGCCCCGTTCACGGCGTAATACGCATGCTAAACTAAGAAATACTACAGATATACCCAATCGCCTGCGACTGCGCTTGGGCCTCCTTTTGTTCTTTCTCCGTTTTTTACCTCTGCCCTCGTCTCTTCGCATTCGGCCCGATCTAGGCTCCCGCCAAGAGTCTAAATCGTCGTCCCCGACGCTCTCGTCCGATTCGCCGTTATCGTCGTCGAGCGTCAAAATTTTTCTCGCCGGTTTAAGAACACTGCCGCGCTTACTCCGATCGATTCGGTTATCGTCGTCGATCCTCGAACTATCGATCGCTCGTGCTCCCACGTCCACGATCCCTTTTCCCCTACGATCGCTCGACAACGTTTTGTTCGGCGCGCTCGACGCGGATTCTGAAAATCGGACGACGGCGTTGAGAACGGGCGTCATCATGGAAAGTGAGCCGTCGGCGATTTCCAAGATTTCAGGCATTTTCGTCGGTATTGTCGTCGCGTCGGGCAACGCATGTTTCACCATGTCGATGCCGTGACTCTTTGCGCTCAACGGAATTTCGGTCCTGTAAGGGTTTTCCTCGCGCAGGACCCAAGCACGATTGAAGTTTCGATTTAGCCTGTCGTATCGCGACATAAGCACCTGCAGATTAACGTTCATGTTGTGCATCTGAAAGAAAACAGATTTTATATAACAGAAGTGATGAAGAAATGATGGACAGAATGTCTCGTAAATCGTCTCACATTCATTTGCGAACAGTGTATGTCAAAGGGGAGTGTGGAACAGTGAGCCAATTCTTAGTACGTGATTAATTCCCGTAAGAATAGAATCTAAGCGTTACAAGTTTACGTATGTGGGCCGGATGAAACATAGTGCGCGCTGTTATGCGATCCGCGGATCAGTCATGCCGTATATTCTTTCGCACGGAAGTAGCGCTCTTTTATCTTGAGCGTGCTTTTCTTTGTTAGGGATGTTACACTGCTTGGCACACTTAGATCTGTGTCAATAAGGTGACCAACTATTTTTTGTTCAAAAAGAGTACACTTTGCAAGTATTTCATAGGTGAAAAACAAAGAAGAAGAAACGATAAAAACTTTATTTTCTTTTAAAAACATATTTTTCTTCGGAGTGGATTTTTTTTGCTAAATGAGGATGTTCGTCTAATAATGTAGCCACATCCGAACAACTTTCATTTTGCATATTAAATTTGACTGTTAAGACGGCAGATAATGTTTTTACAGAAAGTTGCGACTTCTCACTGCTCCAATAATCATTCCCTAGTGAAAATACCCTTTCAACGGCAGCATTAGTGCCTGGACAACATAAGGAAATTTCTATTAAAACTTTTAAATTTTCATTTGGGATATGATATTAATAAAATTGAAATAAAATAATCTAAAAAAATGTTTTAGAAATACAAATGAATACAAAATTATACAAATGAGTACTTTCAGAGTACAGGATTTGAAAAGAGTACGGTTTGCGAAAAAAGAGTACAAAACTCAGTAAATGAGTACAGTTGGTCACGTTAGTGTCGAGCGTACATAATCGGCCAGATGTTCTTATTATTCGACCCTCCTTTGACATACTAAAGTTCATTTGCAAGAATTTATATATCTTTTAACAAGATTCCATCTTTGAAGGCATATATCGCAATTAAATAGATTTATGCTATTTATAGTGCAACTTGAATTACCTGCACTTGTAGGGCGCGCACTTCCTTCTTCAGGTGCGACAATACAACCGCGAATAAGATGGCCAGAATGACTATAACGAGGTTTCGGAATCTTTGGATAATCTTTGATCTCTTCGCTCTCGACACTGTCACCCTCATGTCGACGTTCCATTCGACGAAATTGGCGAATGTCTTCGTGGGATTGGCGACCTGCAGTTCGATATCGCTCTCTGCCGGTTCCGCACTTACGCTAGTCATTCCTCAAACAAGTAACTCTGCACCTTTGACGTTACACTACGAAATGCGCGCTAGTGGACTAGTCTCGATAATATTATCGCACGAACACCCTGAAAGACATAATATGCAGTTCTATTCAATAAACTGAGTATTCATCGAAGATCGATGGTCAATAAGTATTCCTACTTTGAGCCACATCGACGACATGCTCAGTTCGAATCCGTGGAACACAAATCTGTTATACGCGACATGTTAATATCGTTACAACAGCTAGTCGCTTGCGCAAGATTAGAGCGGTTTCTCAATTAAATGGAAAGACACTCAATACAGCCGCATAAAGCAACAGACGCGACAACAGCTCACTGGACCATCGCATTAATTTCCCAGTATGCAAATCACTTAGGCGCCGTAATTTTTGCGTTCTACGTACGCGTTAATTGGCGCGTCAGGAACGTTTCAGCGATACACGCACTTGATACGCGTCAAGATACGATACATAACTATGATACACATCGGTGGTATTCCGGGTAGAGCACACTGTCTTATCGAAGAGTCTCGCAAGCTGGCAGGACGTACGCGAAAGAGTGTGGACAATGTCTTGCACAATGTCGCGCCGTACAAACCGCGTCCCGACTAAAACGAATTGAGCGACCATGAGTGAATATAAGCTCGCTGCAATTCGTCATTCCTGCCGCTGCTACTAGTTCGCACCTTACCGGAGAATACGATCGGGCTCGGAGCGGTGCACGTGCAAGCATACCTCTCGTGAGTCGTTGACGCTCGTTCTACAAAAGGGTAGGAGGCAGCGCGAGAAACATGAATAACGTTCCCGGAGAGTTATGGCGTTTGAGCGAGTGGCTGAAGATCCTTAAGCTGTCCTACAGTCTTACAGCCGCTCGCACAAAGGGCCCATTGTGCGGTTTGAGCGTTTGTCGCCTGGACCGGCTTTAAGTAAAAACTTCAGATTCCTTTGAGCGGTAGTTACATTTTTTTCCCTTATTTTCCTTCTACGGAAGTGAGGACTGTCGTGACTTCGATGCGAAGCGTTGCTCTTTACGCGTCGATCTTATAAATGTCTTGAGCCTCGTTAAACGGTACCAAATTATAAAGTGCCCTACAGAGGTCTCGACGTATCGTAATAGCCCGAGTATTCAAATTTTACCGCCGCGCCAATGAAAGACCATCGCGCACTTTACAGAAGTGGCCGCTGTTCCCCCGATTCGGAGCACTTCTTTCGCGTGGACGTAAAACTTATTTTGATTTATCACGATTAATTTGAAACGACCCACCCGACGACCGAAACGACGACTATCGCGCAGGGGAAGTAGTAAATTGTGGTAATTTTCCTGTCAGTCCCTCGTTAAGCGACGCTTAAAGTCTCGAGTGCCGTTTAGGGGCCTTAAAGTGCGACAACGAGTCTCGTATTCAAATCTTACCGCCGCGCCAATAGAAAGGACCGTCGCGAATTTTGCCGGGACCCCGGACGAAAGTTGGGCTGAAAACAGGCGTCGGCACCACCCCCACGGCCTCGAGAAAAAGGCCCCTCCTCTCCATCCAAAAGTCTTAGGCCTGCGAACCGGTCAGACCCACGCCATCTCTCCCCAACGAAATCAGCTCAGGTCAGCGCCGTTTCAAATCTTACCGCCGCTTTCTTCTTCCCACGAAAAGGTCCGACTAGCATTCTACGAAAGCCACGTGCGACTCTAGCGATACGCGGCGCGATAGCGCAGTATACTTTCAGAAAAAAATGCCATCCTCGTGTCGCAAGGCGACAGCGAAAGTCCCTCTCGTCGAATCCGCGACGGGACGAAAACCGCGTTTTACACAATAGCGACAAAAAATTGGGCACCGTAGCCTGAACGCACGTTCGTAAGCACTGGGCCGCTGCTTTTTAACGGATTCTCGCTCGCATCTTTCTTAGCTAGCCACTCACCTGGCAGACGGCATCTCGATGCTCACTGTCACTTTCGTCGCGTGGGCAGCGCGCGTCCTTCCGGCACTTACGTTCGCGCACTTCTCCTCCACTTCTCTCTCATCCGATGCAGACCCGCCCGAACGCGACGCTACTATCCGGCAACATCTTTTGTTTACACTCACGAAACTCGCCCCCCGACAACGGTCCGGCCGCCACTACAGACACTTTGCTCGCACCAGCCCACTCTGCTCTCTCACTCTCTCTCTCTCTCGCATACGGGCACACGATCACTCTCACTCGCTCGCACTCGCTCACTCTCGCTCACTCTTCTTCACTCGCCTTCACTCTCGTTCACTCTCTCCCTCTCGACTCTTTCTTCGCCACCGTCGACTTTTCACCGAGGCACGACCGGTTCGTAAGAGTGTCGCGCGGCTTCAGAGCAATTTCAATCGTCGCTGCCAACCTTCGATCGCGAAGGAGCTAGATCCCAGGGGCGGACACGTGAGAGGATCGAAGGGCTACGGGGTCGATACGGATCTACGGCGATCGATGTGGATCGACATCGATCCACATCGATCGCCGGACGAGCAACGTTTCAGATGTCGCTGTTGGAACAACTGTACTTTGGCGGGGAGAGAGTGGGATTAGGAACGATTATGGGATTGAGCTGCGAAAGTGTAGGTCTTTGTTTGAATATGGAAACGGTTGTTTGCGTTCCAAGGGGGCAGAGGTGTGATGGACGGCCCTGCGTAGCGCGATGATACGAGGAAAGATCTGTTATGTTACGAACGGAAGTGTACGGTATGCGGTGCTTTCTTATAAGCGATAGCGAAGGTATGGGAGCCACTCGGAACATCCGGATGGCGTTATCGGTCAAGGAGATGTACACTTATTGCATGCCAGAGTCTTCCCGGAATCGAGCAGATTGCGAAGTTTCGAATGTACATAACAGTCCAAGGGGATGTTTGTTGAAATTTGAAGTTTGACCGGATGCGCGTTAAAATGTTCATTCGACCAGTTCGATCGTGACTTGTTAGAATCGAATTAGCATCGGGGCAGGGTCAGGCTGGAAAATGCAACTTGTGAAGCGGCGGGCCTAAACGAAACCCGACGTCCCGAACGCTAAAACTCGTATTCAGAACTCGTTCTCAAGGCCAACAGTCCCGCTTTTGCGTAAACGTGACCGGTACTCCTTCAAATCCTTCGTTATATCCTTCTGGGCCTGTCTCAACGGTCTATCCTGTTCTGCTTAACCGTAATGACCGGTTGCATAACGATTACTTTTCGAAGCGAATTACGGAAGCGTTCGAATGTAACGCGAGATAGTAATAACTCAATTTCATTACACGTATACCGACATTTCCATACCTAAGTACCGATCGTTAACGGAATAATGGCCGACGATTAATATTTATCCATTTTGCCCTGGCACCATGGATGCTCGACGTCAGATTACGGAATTGACATACCAGCATTCCCAACGAGTCTCGCACGTGTGCCAATTCCGCTCCCAGCAATCGAGTCCATAAAACGTGCGCCAATGATTTACGCGAGACGATCCTCGCGATCGATGGGTCAGATCACCGTTCTAACCGGCTAGCGAGGAATTACGAGTACATTGGCATCAATCCGTTCAATCAAACGCCCGTTGCAACGTCGGGCAGGATCGAGTCGAGAGCAACGCCTGTCCTATTCGACCGAATTGTCAATATGCGTATCTCATTTGACACTTGCAGCTTCTTTAGTCCGCAAAGCCGATCAAACGCTTCGCAGAAGGTCGAGCAGATCGCGATTTTCCGTAAAAGGACTCGCGCGTCAAGGCTCCGGCTATAATCGAGGGAGCAATTTCATTCGTTCGGCTTCCTGTCATCTTCCTGAAAGATCAATGTTGCACGTTTTGTCCGCCTGGCGTTTCCGAGCCGGAGAGCCGATCGTCGCTGCATTTTTTCACGCGGGTGATTGATACGATGCGAGACATCTGTTTGCACGCTCGCGAAAGGTGCATTCTTCTCGGCTTGAATCATCGATCCGCTTGAAACATTGTAGAGATCGATCGTGAGTTCTCTCACTCAACTGTCACGACGACCGCTTGCCGGGTATATAAAGAGTACCGTGACCCGACTGGATCAATTCGGAGCCAGTTTAATTGTCGTCCTGATCAACTTAACATGAGGCTCGAAGACACGTCCGAAATGGCCCATATAGTCTCCGGTATGACGGTTACAGCGCAACAATGTTACATAAGTGAGGCCGGCGACGTTAGAATTGTGGAATAATGAGTTTACGTTCGATTGTCCTTTGGCCCTGATTAATCTAGGAATTTATTGTTCGACCGCAGGTACGAATATTGCGAAGTCTTTTCGTTCGATAGGAAGCTCGAAATGCCGTTATAGCAAATATTTTCGCGTACCAAATTCGGCATGCGATGGGTAGCGCGCGATTTCGTTGCCACTCTTCGCCGACTGGGCAAAATTTTCTTTTCGCTTTTTAGACGCATTTTCAAGCTAAGTATAGCTGCCGGAATGGCCCGCGTATGCACCGGACGGTGAACGCAATGCAGCCGATCGATGCATGCGAGAGCGTGCGTATCAGCTGAATTTATCTGAATGATCTCGGGCTGTCTGAATTATCTGAATTATACGCGTACGTACCCACATGACGCATTCGCATATGCATTTCCTTTCTTCTCGCCGAGTTCCGATATGCGTAGTCATGGAAATTGCATAACGGTGAAATTCAACTCGCGATATTAAGATGTACTCAAATTTTACCTCAAATATCGATATGTCTTCTCCAATTTTGTCAATAAACATAACTACACCTAAAACAAACATCTAAACAGACAATAAGTTATTCCTGTAGAGAACGAAGAAGGATTTGAACCGAAAAAAAGTCGCAGCTTAAATCTTCAAAGTGCAGCTTCAGAGATACGATCAAATAATGCATAAAAAATTATGAAGAATGCACACGTGTCGAGTCCTTCGCAATTGCACGTACTCCCTCATGTACGTAATTAGCAATTACAACATAATCATGGCAGAGAATGCGCAACACGTTCGTTCTTGTTCTCTGAAATCCTTACCGCGTAAGTCGTATGTGACTTAGACGGCAGTCAATGCGCTAAATCAGTTACTCCATCATGCCCTTTTACGATGCAACATTGTAAGCTGAGAAACGTAGGAAACGCAAAGGTTTACGTCCAATTGTCGAACGTATATCGTTAGGCGAATAACTTGATCCAGGGCTCAAGGAATGTGCGATCGGCGTTACGGCATTAAGATCGGCCGCGACGTATAGGAAAGTCGACGAAACTTTTAAGTGGCAACAAAGCAGGGAGAAAGGCTGAATTAAATAATTGCACGGTAGTGCAAGTAGTGTTTCATCCCATCAAACGTAAATTGAGCCAGATAACGAGTTTCTTCCTACACGTCGTTGCCGGTTACCGCGTGAGAAAGTTAATTAAACACTTGATCGAATATACAGGTCATCGTCTTAAGACGAGGATTGTCATAATCGTGCGCCGTATCGTTAATAATACAACATTGCTGTATGAAACGAGTGCATCGAAAAGTCGTACCAATCACGCGTTCTGCGCACTAGTATCGTGCAATGCACACGTGTGCAGCGTACACTGTGAACAATAAGGTGGAGTGTGGTAAAACTGACCCAGAAATTGTAAAGTTTAGTTTAAACTGATGTATTTTCTATCTATTCCACTAAAACCTAATAATCTTAGTAATTTTATTTAGCGCATGGTTTATTCTTTAAGTTCCATTAATTTGGATTAAAAATATCTTCTGAAACTTATGATTCTCTTAATAAATTGAAAACAACCTGTTTAAAAATGATGAATCTTATATCCTTATATTATGGGGCGAAAGCGGAATTATTATTAGTGATACAAACTTTGTCGAACGAGTTAAACGGGGGAGTCACAGAATACATGGCGGCCACCTTATGTGAACACTATTCAAACCATTGAATACTAACTAAAAGAAGATTTCTATCTTACACTTGGTAGAATGCAACGTGTATTCGAATAAATATGGACCTAGTGCGGATTTGCCCCGTGTACGGATTTACCCCACTGTACCTTACGTACAAGTTCACACAATAGGGACTGTGAAGCCGAGCCGAAATTTCGTCAAATCCCCTAATCGTTTGACGTTAATTGCCGAACACCACCTACGTCAATGATGGAAGACATTTTCCCCGCATCAAGATCATATCATCCGCATAGACGAAACGTGCTATGTCACGTGTAACGTGCACTGCGCATTGTTCCTAGAGCCTGTTTGACGTGTTGCACCCACCTCCAGCGTTCACAGTTTCGCGATAAACGCGAATACTTACACGTACATATTTTGCGGAGCGAAGGAAACATTCGAGGCGATAATCAATTTCTAAACATCCTCGAGCAATATCCGTTTGATGCGCTCCGCGTCGGCCTGATCGTACATTATGCATGACGTTAAGAAGATAGGCAATGTCCTCTACGATCACGAAGTCGTAAACGTGTGTATCACGTGTCGTCGAGAACGTCATTAAAACAAATTTTTTTTTCGCAGCACGTACCTTAGCCGCGGTAGACTATTTAGTCCCGAATTTTCATTGGTACGGTATATGTGATAGTAAAGGTATATATTTAACGATGGCCGCTCACTTTACCATCAGTGTGACAGTCTAGTTTCATCATTTTTATCAATCAACCTTTACACGAGTTTCGTGAAGTCAATCATCAGGACGAAGAGTAGTATAATTGGACGTCATTAGGGCAAACCGTCGCTAGGTAAGTGCATCTATTAAGCTCGATGTTGGTCATGGGTTTTTCAGCGCGCGCTTTTAAACGCTCTTTGACAAGTGGTCGCTTCCGTTTAAAATGCTTAGACGGAATTCCGGCCGTTCGACGATCGCGACCTGTCATCAGCGGAGGGACGGCACGCGATGCGATTTACAGAGATAAAGGAAACAAAGCGAATCATCGTATTCCAAGAGTGTCACGATCGGAGAATTACATGTTTACGTTGAATAATTAAATAAATGATCAAATTTCTTAAAATTGGACGTACAACGTCAACAATAACGTTTAACGCGAGAAGTATTCAATTGCTGTCGCAATTGAGCAGAAATAATGGAATCTTCCTCCTGTACGTTTTCATCGGGAAACATGAAAATTACTCGACGATACATCTTTACTAATTAATCACAGTGACGGAGGCAAAGGATGAGTTACAAAAGCGTAAGCATCTCGGTGGATTCCACAGGCCACGTGAAACGCAGAATCTTATGAAATTCTGTTGATCGTTTTCAGTATCGAATCCCGAAGTCGCCGGACATCGAGCTCGCATTTGCATTTCTCCGCGCAGCGATGCAAGTCGATTCATTTGATCGGTCGCGGGGCGCTAATTAGCCCCGAATCGGCGATTAAAATCGAAAAATGCAGACAGCGTGACATCACGTTCGAATAATTTCGCCTTTACACTGCGCGCGTGCGCTTCGTCGCACGCACGCACGCACGCACGCTGTTCTACGCCAGTGTAGGTATGGCCGCACGCGTGTTCGTCACGTTTCTGAACAGCGACGAGGCACGCTCGCGTTCCAGGAATGGATCCTCCGTCGTCGCGGACTTTTATCATTTCTGCAGCGCGAGCCAAATTCTATTCGCAAAAGAGACAGAAAGGCGAAGTGAGCGAACGTCCAACCGAACGTCCAAATTTCGACGAAAGCGATACATCCCGCGAACGTCACCCGACCAATTTCGCCGGAAGGCATTGTGGGCCGATGCCGTTTTATCATCGAACGATGGAAACGAGGCTCGCGAAATCGAGCAGCCCTTGGCATATAAATAGTTGCGATTTTCCCGAACCGATACTATGTCGCTCATCTGAGCTTCGCGGAGTTTCGATGGCCCGCGCGAAACTATTACTCACTGTCGGCTTTATCTCGCACCCCTGGATACTTCGCGTCTCGCCAACTTTCGAAACGTCAGTTTTCGTCCAGGCGGATCCAACAATTTCAATCAAACTAACCCCTGCCCCGCGTGCATCGCATTGGAACATTTCGAAATTCGTCAAAGGTTTTCCTCTGTGAAATCCCAGTCGTTAGAAGTCGTCATGAGTCTGATTACTAGAGCTGTCGTCAACCATCCTGTGGTTCGTTTTCATCTCGACAGAACTTTGAAGAGAGGTCGATCGTCGATATGTCCGATAGCCATAAGGATCCCTCGTATCGATTTTGAGTCTAGCCAACTTTCGAAACGTCAGTTTTCGAGGCGGGTCCAACAATTTCAAACTCGCCCTTTTCCCGCATGCATCGTATTAAAACTTTTCGAAATTCAAAGCTCAGATTTCCTCTGTGAGACTCCAGTCGTTATAAGTCGTCATGAGTCTGATTACTAGAGCTCTCGTCAACCATCCTGCAGTTCATTTTCATATCGATAGAACTTTGAAGAGAGGTCGATCGTCGATATGTCCGATAGCCATAAGGATCCCTTGTATCGATTTTGAGTCTCGCAACTGAGGCTCCAGTCGTCATAAGACGTCATGAGTCGTCATGAGTCTGATTACTAGAGCTCTCGTCAGCCATCCTGCAGTTCATTTTCATATCGATAGAACTTTGAAGAGAGGTCGATCGTCGATATGTCCGATAGCCATAAGGATCCCTTGTGTCGATTTTGAGTCTCGCAGCTGAGGCTCCAGTCGTCATAAGACGTCATGAGTCGTCATGAGTTTGATTACTAGAGTTCTCGTCAGCCATACAGCGGTTCGTTTTCATTTCGATAGAACTTTGAAGAGAGGTCGATCGTCGATATGTCCGATAGCCATAAGGATCCCTCGTATCGATTTTGAGTCTCGCAGCTGAGGCTCGGTGCACGCTCGACTCCCGAAATAGACCATCTACGCCAATGCGTCGCCGAGATGAAGGCGCTGTTGTGATAAACACGACGGCACGGCGCTCACCCTGGCCAGTTCGCTCGAATCCCTCGAAGACGTCGGACGTGTCTCTCGCCTACTCCGTCCCGATCCGTTCCGATCCGCTCCGATCTGCTCTCCTTCGAAGCTCTCGAGCTTCCGCGCGTCCCGTCTCTCTCTCTCTCTCTCTCTCTTTCTCTCTCTCGGGCGAGAGAATCGACATAAAGAACGCGGGACGCGGAAAATTCTCGGAAGACGGAACCGGAATCGCGCGTGGAAGAAGAAGAAGCCGCCGCAAGCCGGAATCCTGCGATCAGGTCATTACCACTTTGTGAATACTTTCGGTGAAGCGTGGGTGGGAGTGAGGAGGATGAGGATTGTTATGAATCGATAGCGGGTCGAGTTTTGAAAACAAGAATTCTTTCGTCGGTCCCCGAGTGCCACTTTTTCATTCGATCGTAAGCTAAGTTGTCGGAGTAACGTCGATTGGATTAATTGGACGATAGGACAGTGATTCAGGCATAGTTAAATTGCTAATCGATCGTATTGAAAGTATACCGTACGACTGTACAATGGTACACTTATGGCACGTATAATGGAGCATTGTACGTTTCTCGATGTAAAGTTCGCTGTAGTGACACGCTGAGGCGCATTATTTGACCGACGACACAAAGAGTATCTTTCCGTCATCTTCGTGGCTCGCATACTCTCTCCGTGTCATCCTGCGCGACCAAATAAATCCCGAGGAACGAGGGAGTGGAATCGGTAAAGAAAGGCGATTCGTCGCGGGGACAGGGTAGACAAAAGAAAAAGGCGGACGAGCGAGGAGCAGTTCGGTAGAATAGAGTCTCCCGTCTTCGGTCCTACACGCGGTCCTCCCGGAGGGGAAAAAAACTCGCCCGACAGGTTTTAAAGGGGGACAGGACCGGTGTGCGGGACATTTAACGTCCCGACGAGCCGTAAATCATAGGAACTGTAGTACCGGGTGAGCTTTTCGCCGCTGACGGAACATTTTCCCCGTTTCCCGAAAAAAGCCCTTGTCTCGGAAGTCCGTTCGTTCGTTCCTTCGTTCGGATATTTCGTTTCGCAAACCGATCGATTCTAACGTACGTCGTGGCTATAGTGAATTTTTGATAGTGTTGTGTATTAAGTAACCGGCCGCGCTTCGAGGTCTCTCTTATGTTCTTTGTCCAAACAGGCGCGTATGTACGCTGCGCTAACTGTGAAATTTGTTTTAACACTTTACGGCCTACCCGGGGCACGGTAGATTTTTTTATGAATCATCGTTTACCGTTTACACATACGCGCCTCGCGTAGTGGCCCACATTTGGCGCGGATTGGCCGACGATTATTTTCGTTCCTTTTTTTCTCTCTTTACGGCGAACACTCCCGCCGTAAGGAATTTCCCGCGTTATCTGGCACGAAAAAAACGAGCGGTGGGTGAATGGAGAGGAAGCGGAGGCGAGCGTTCCATCCTTTATCGCGAAATACTTGGAAAAGTTCGGACGTCGGGGTGACGAAAGATTAATCTGCTGCGGAAAAGTGAGCGAGCGCGATAGATCGCGAGCGACGCGCTAAGCCGATCACGCGAACGGAAGATCATAATAATCGTGGCGTCGGACGAAGATTATCTTAAAGCCACAAACTGTTCGTGAATTCCACTACGTCCCTCCCACTCTCATATATATCACTTGGCACATGGACTCTCGCTAAAGCGGAAATTCGCATTAGTTCTCGTACTCATGATCTACGTTTCGATCCTTTATTTTTTCTTTCTTTCAGCCGATTCATTTGTCATGTTAAGCGGTAGCGAAAAGTAGCGATTATTCTCGCTCGGGTCCAGCGTCGAAGTCTCTTTCTAAGGAGCACTTTCTTGCGCAGGTGATCCCGCTGTCGGTGCCATAATCGAGCGAACAACAACTGTCCCTCGTCTAAATTACCGCAGGCCGACGAAACCGGAGTCGACCTGGAGTCGGCCAGGAGTGAAAACCGACGTTAGAGGCTTGCCTGACACTGATCCTCGTCTGGCCACGATTGCGGACGATAACCAACTGTGCCAGTTTTACATCTATCCTGCCAAGATCCGACTCTTTTCTTCGGGGGAAATAAAGTGCTCTTCCCAGTGCGCGTCTGATTCCGGTGATAAAGGAGATATCGTGTGCAGGAAAACTCGAAAGTGACGGACGCGTAACAATGTGAACGATCGTTATCTTCGTATCGATACCTATCTTAAAGACGCCAGGGTTGCATTATAATAATTAGACTCCCGCGTGAACGTCAGTCAAAAGTTTAAGATCGACATCTACCGAATTGTGCAACCGTGAATGGACCCCGGATTTCGGATAACAAGGCAAGGATCGGAAGGACGAAAGATCGTATTGGGCAATCCAGTGATAAAGCACAATGTTCATCGAATGGACATAGTCGTATATCATCGTCAGTATTGAACGCAAGTTGAACCGGTCCTGAGTCGAAAATCGAGGAGTACCGGATTGCATAATCGGAACGGAGTTTCGTCCTCTGACGTCATAAGCATGACTTCCGTGTTGCCGGACGACGAGGGCAGGTCGGTGAAGCTGAAGCAGACGATGGAAGGTCGCCAGCCGAAGGAGGAGGCTAGGTCCTTCCTGACCTTCTCCCGGGAGAACCTGAGCATATCGAACTCGGACCTGGAGCAGGGCTTCAACAAGCATCGGTTTCGGCCGAGCAGGAACACTATTTTGTGCATGACCAGTTTGGCAATCGCCATCCTGTGCTTGGCACTGGAAACGTGGGAACTTCGATGCTCGCTGGTGAACAGTCGCGAGATCGAGGAGCTGAAGAGGGACGTCGACACTTTGAGACATCGATTCTTCGAGCCTCATCTGGTGGACGTGCTGAAGGCCTTCGAGGAACAGGTGAGGATGAGTCTTAAGATCCAATGGAGACACCTCGTTTCTTTATCGCGGGGGAAAAGTTTACGTTACTTTCATCTCGTGCGAAACGTGCGACTTGTCACGTCGACTGAGCACGAGTTCTATTTTCATCGACGATCGTGCGTCGTCCCTTTGTCTTCGTGACGATGATGGACTTTTAATGAGATTTCGAACATTTTTATTTTTGTAGATCTTGTTCCGTTCGCGTTCGGCTTTCTAACTCTCGATGTGTCGAATCTCTTCGCACGCTCGAATGCGAGCTTTCGGTCGGATCGGCGGTTTTCTTTGAGTTTTCGTTTTCAGGAATACGTTATCCTAGTCCGAGAAAGTGACTTTCACGTTGCCTGGGGTGCGATAAGTTCGGAAGCGTCGGACGCTGTAAATCAAAATTGTCGTTTGCCCGTCCCGACGTAGTAAATTCGGGAAGCTCGTCACGCAGATTAGAGTGAGTCACGGAACTGGCAAGGGAAAAGATTCCCGTTACGGTTCTATCTGATAAGCGGGAAAGCTAATGATTTCTGGGCCCGGTTCAAAAGTTCAGTCAGTCGTTCAACGAAAGCAAAAATTCGTCAAATCCTGAACACGTTCGACGTAAAAATCGAATGTGTACCGTGTGCCCAAAATGTTATGATGCAACTCCTAATCGAGTAGGAATCCAGGAACATTTTTTGCCGCCGATAAAGATTCGAGCTGTGCAGATTAATCGCCGAGACATTGACTTCTGTCACGGTATGCAAAAATGAACGATTACGAGCGCAGCACTGCCGGCCGGCCGCAATTGCGTAAGTGCACATTAGTCAAAGGTTATCGTCTCTCGTTCTTACGTTAGAATCTACGGTTGTCTCGACGCCGACTTTCCTAGAAAGATCAGAGGGAGCGCAGGGAGGATCTTTCTAACTGACGGACTGACGGGCGAATCATTAATTGGCAGGCATTCGCAGATTAGTTTCGCGGAATTCTAAATTTACTGCGTCCGCCACTTTTTATCGGCCAGGAGAGTCGGGAGAGAAAATCCAATCAGAGTTAATGAGGGCTCCAAAGCTAATTGTCTCCCGATACGAAACGAAGTGAGACTGTGGCAGATAATCGCGCCCCCTTCGATTGCGAAATAATATTTAACTGCCGGGGTTACCTCATTAGGAGAGAACTCTGTTACGTGTCTTTATGATTATCGCGCGAATCGGAGGCGAATTACGAAATCGGCATTTAATGACTTTTAATTAGGCGAGCGATAGCGGAGAGAGCCTGATCGCGTGGAGACTAAGAACTTCACGATTATTTTCATTTAGCCGCGAACAAAGAGGGAGTACGTCAGTGCTGCGATTGAATAGTTGTGGAGGGGAACCGACTAATGATCGCTGAATTAAAGTAGTTGGGTAACAGACGCGATGCATTAAACTGTTCGATAAATGGTAAGCTTCTACGTGCGTTGTTGGTTTATGGAAGATTACGCAGATTTAGAGGTGATTGTATGTAACTTGCGTGTATGACGACATATATTTTATGAAAGGAATCAGAGTTATTACGTCATCGTGCTACTTCAATTGTGCAACATTTGAGAACTGTCCATCGAAAGGATACGTCATAGGGCATAGCCGAATATGTAAGATAATCAAATTGACCCTAAAAGACGAAGAGCCGGTAAAATTACCATTTTTCACCACTTTTTCGCACATTTGTGGTTGTAACTTCGAAAATATTGCATTTAGAAGGCTCCGGTTGCGATGTCTGTGATCTTCTTTGACTTTCTTATTCAGCTATACCCTTTCCGAATCGAAATCGTGTGATCGATTCCTCATAGTAAATACGATTTGCATAATTTAACGTGGCCATTCGCTGCTGTCATTCGCACGTGCCACAACCACAAAGTTCCTCTCTTCTACCATTTACTTACGTTGTCAATAAATGAATGATACTCTTCGTAAAATTGACGCTACTCAGGTATGATAGACACGCTGTCAATTCCATTTTTAAATTGCAAACCTGCGTCCTTCGTCATCGTAAAAACAGACACGGCAAGAATAGCTTCTTTGTGTATTTTTTTTTCATAGACGCTCGAAATGAGTAATAACGTGTAACGATATTTTCCGTTAAAATCTGAAACTTCCTCCTCGGCGACGTTCCTCTACGCTCCCTTATCTATTGCCAATCAATGTTGCACTTGTGACTACATTGAGAGACACGCGAGACAACGTGCACATAGCTGGCTTATCAAAGAGACACCGTCGCTTAGTTCTGTCAGTAAAGCGCGTACGCATCGTCTGACGTTGACGAGACCGGTTAGTGGATAATAATTCATTATCGTCAACCCGATAATTTTGCCATTCGAGCCGGCGTGTGCCGTTCGCAGTGGGCCTTCTCGGAATTTCGACCCTACAAGATTTATGAAAGCACTTTTCAGCGCTCGGATCACGTCTGCTCATTGCCAGAAACTCGCTAACGTCGCCGTTAATCGCACCTCATCAATCAATTACATTAATACCGACGTTTCTTAACATTTCAACACTTACATGAAAAGATTCCAGGAAAACGCGTCACTTCAATTCCATCCTAAATAATCATTCCACAGAATAGCACGACCGACCACACTTAAGAACAAGTCCACTTTCAAAGTTCGCCGCGCATTACAAAGTGTCTTTGAAACACGATCATGATCTACCCCTATAATAACGTGTATCGCGCATTGCATAAACCGTGTACGCTTTCGCCCGACAGTGATGCATAGTAAACACGGGGTCGATTCCAGTGGCACTGTCTGTCGACGCACGACGCGCGTCCGTTTGTATAATCACGCGCGCGAAACATGAGAGGGTCGAAGAAGCCCACGGGCCTGTTTGCATTATCCCAGCGCGTTAAGCTTACCGCCGCTGGCCGGATGGGTGGCTGGGGGTGGGAGGGAATGGAAGATGCTGTTTCGCAGGTTCAATTTACCCGGAGGCACCGTAGACGCCCACGGGCCAGTCGATTAATTTGCCGGCACGTGTTACCGCGGCGTACGTAGGTGCGCGTCGTCGGTTCCGCAGTCCTGCGAAGTTTTATGGGATGCATCTCGAGTGGTCAAGGTTATCGTCGTATATAAACGACACGTATGGTACTTGTTCCTTAATCCATAAACGAAAAATTATACTGGCCGGCAATGTAATCTGGCAACTTTTCTTGAGTATATCTGTCGCTTTGTATTCTTATTAAAAACATTAATAAAATATTGCTTAATATTATATGCGATGAAAATAAACTTTACTTCACTTGCAATATGGTAATTGTTGATACGCGCCACTTTTCGATTCACGTTTCACGTTTCCGTCAATTAGTTTGCCGGCACGTGTTACCGTGGCGTAGGTACGTAGGTGCACGTCGTCGGTTCCGCAGTCCTGCCAAGGTTTATGGGATGCTCCTCCAGTGGCAAGGTTATCGTCACGGCGCGCGTACCGAACGCTTCGACTAAAGGTCGAACGATAAAGAGGAGTGTGTCACGATAATTGAAGGGTCGTTGGCCCTGTCGCGCAACTCTTCCCGCCCACTCGTTAGGTGTTCAATCATCTGTCACATGCTTCGCACGCGATAGTATGCAGTACACTCTCTGTGTTGCCTAATGTCGGGCTTAATTTAGGGGTCGGCAATCTGCGGTTTTTTCGGTGTCAAGATGCGGCCCTCCAGTTCCATGCGCAAATATTAACCCTTTGCGGTCGGAAGGCGCCGCTTCGGCGCCACGTAGATTCGCACCGCAGGTTGGATGTCGCCGGAGCAGCGACAATTGATGTTTATGTTGAATTTTGTTATCACCAAGCGATAGGGACACAGTATTGGTACTTGAAGAGGTTTAGTAGCTATTGATGTTCTTTCCGCCTCATTCGCAAAACTCGCGTCAACCTGCCACCTTGTCCGACCGACAAAAGTCTCCGACCGCAAAGGGTTAATAATTATATTATTTTAATGGTGCTTCAAAAGCTAAACAGAATAGAACTCATAGAAAAATGTTAGTGGCTCTTTAAAAACTGGGAAATTTTGTAAATTGTGACTTTTGGCTCTTCCGTCTCAAAAGATTGCCGATCGGTTTAGGGTAAAGTTTGAAACTAGCAGGCCTTTCCGATGATCGGCGTTGCAGTCTAAGTGGCAATATATCTTCTATCTGATTTAATTTGCTTTGTTAGCTGTACGAGGCTGATACGAATGACGAGAGCGACAACGGCGAGGCGGACATCGACAATGCCGACTACGACTATGACGAGGACTCGTCATCCTCGCACGACCACTCCAGCGACTACCATACTCCGCCCACCTATGGCTCCCGACCCTCCGACTTCGCGGAGGGCTCCTTGTCGGAGCCGGTGCCAACGTCCTCGGAGCCGGAATCGGACAAAGAGGTCGGCGAGATCATCGCCGCCCTGAATCGATTCAAGGTGAAGCAGGGTCAGGACTCCGAGAAGGGTGCGCGGGAAAATCATAAGAATGCTGAGCGCGAACGTCTGTTTGAAAACGAGAAGAAGAAGGACGGCGAGGTGGAGAAGATCGACGAGAAGGTTAACAGCACCGTCAGGCATAGACGTGATATTTTGAGCGACAGTGCGCGACTTAGAAATATCCTTTACAAGTTGAAGACGAAGAGATCTATTCGCGGGGAGGTAGAAAGTGGGGGAATGGAAAGTGTTTTATCGAAACGACCGCTGGCGGAGAAGGTGAAGAGGTCTGTTCCTGAGGAGGATGAGGGCGAGGGCGTCGAGGATGCTGTGCGACGAAGACCGCTGAACAGGGCTAATCTGAGAAACGAGAGGAATCAGACTAGAAGAGTTGGGTCCAGAACGAGAGCGCGAGTGGAAAATGAAAGCTCCAAGGAAGCAGAGAAAGGAGAAAAATGTCCGCCAGTGTAAGTGTGTATTTAGGTTTAAGAGTACTTGCTTGGAGCGGACCGCTGATTTTTTTATGTCTATAGGCATCCTCCGAAGAAGTATGGAGACAGAGCAAATCCATGTCCGCCAGGAAATGCGGTTGAAGTGACGGAACGTTCTACTGATAAATCGGACCGACAAACGGTGCGTGCAGCCAGACGAGCCGGCGAGGAACTTATGAGTAATCGTAATGAAAGATACAGGTTGCAGGATGTGCTGAACGCTGATACGGAGGACTTCGCTGGATCTCGCAAACTCGTTCAAGTAAGCAGCAATCAGTGCAGGGCATTGGCATATGTACTTGATTTGATCTAGCAATAAGTAAACAAATTTTACGTACATTTAACCAGAACGTATCGCTTGCAGGATCCCGAGCGAACTGAAGTTCGTTCGCGACGAGTAACAAGACGAAATCTGCAAGCTTCGCCACAGGTTTGCGCCATTCATTACGGAGCGGACAGTACTTTGTTCACCACCGACGATGAACACACTGGGAATGGAAGAGCTCGTCACAGTGATGGCATCTTCAAAGCTTGGAGGCCCAGCAGCTGGGTGTCCGACCTTGGCATGGGACACTTCTTCAGTCTGGCCAGCGATGGAAAGCTTACCGTTCATCAGAATGGATTGTACTTGGTGTACGCACAGATTCATTACTTGGATGAGCACGATGAGAATGGCTTCCACGTGTTGGTGAATGGAAGGCCTATCCTGCAATGCATGGTACGTGAACATTACGTTCTATGTATGTAGAGTATCGTATCCGATGAATAAAGTATTATGGACTATTTACAGATTTACAGTCCAGGCATGGGCCACAAGAGTCGATCTTGCTTCTCTGCCCAAGCGACGTTCCTACATGCCGGCGACAAGTTGGTCCTGAAAGATATAGGCTCGGCGAGATACACCCTGTTCCAGCATGACAAGAGCTTTTTCGGTCTGGTGAAAGTGGGCGACGTTAGACAACAGCAAAGGAGATTGTCAGCATCGCGCCAATAAAGATCTAGACAAGTGACGCTCAACGAATGAGTTTAATGAACTGTACACATATCGATATTTAATTTGTGTATCTGTAATGTTATCGATGTATACGGAAAATTTGTGCAACAGCAAATTGTTTGGTATTCATGCATTATTCAGAATCATCAATCAGACATAAGAAGTTATAAAGATATAGGAAAATGAAATAAGAGTGAAGGAAGACAAAATTACATTATCCTGTTCACTTTAGGGTGTTGAAATTATTTAGGCTAAGAACTAAGTGATACTCGATCAAAGCTACTATGATAATTGTGTGCCATCGGTGAAATCAATCATTGCTTCACCACGACGGCGAGTCGATAGTTTAACGTGTCATTCCTGACATGTTGATCGTATCGAACATAGTGATACGAATGTAAATAATGTTTTGTATTTTATTACTGTAATAAATCAATTTTTAACTGCCAAGTCACAATAACACGTGTCCTATAACTGAACACGTCCATGTGCACCGATATTAATTCTTTATCTGTACATACCATATACAAGTGTACCATTACAAATGTTACTTGAACGTCAACAGAAACAAAAAAACAATCTTCTCTTCATAAGCAGCACTTTGTGTCAAATACTAACTGTTTGTCACAGTACATTTCTGCTTCTCTACTGCCGATCGGTATCAGATCGCCAGGTTTGTTCATTAGGTCAACAATGAAATTCGGCCTGAGAAGCTTGGTAGGAAAAACAGTTTGTTTATGATCCTGGGGTGTTACAACACTACTCTTTCTCGAACCATTCTGCGGTGCATATTCGTTCGGGCACTTTCTTTGACTTTCCAATAAAATCTGCCGTTTCGCCAGCGACTCTTTCTTCATTATCCAAAGTCCGCACGGCACATCTTCATTGAGGTAAGGCTCAAACGAGGTCTCTTCCACCGGTTTTTCAATCTGCATTATTCAAAAAATGTCTATATTTAACTATACTGTTCCCACGCAGTGTATTTATACGAGAACGATTAGTATTACCATATAGTATTAACATATTTTATCGGGCAATGTAAAATGCAAATGAAGTCGTTGGATAGGTCTAAACATAGGGTTATACACCTGAGGCACAGCTATTTCGATCCAGGCCTTGCCATAAGAGCCTCGTACAAGGGCAGCGGGGAAGCAAATTCTGTCGGCTATCACTTTGAAAAGTAGGGCCCTTTCCAGGTAGGAGCCGACCCGAAGCTGACCGAGGGGAATGAGACTAGTTCCTATGCTCTGCTTGATCTCCTTCAAATGGAACTCCAAAATGTGGTCCATGCATCGAATGGTGGGATCAGGCCCAGACAATTGTCGAACCACAAATTCTGCGAGCATTTTTGCACGCGAGGCGATGTAACTGATGTTTATCGTACCGCAAGGCTCACATGTGTCTCTAAATTAAACTTTGTTTAAATAAACATTTGAACGTTTTCTGGAATTATTTTCTGTATTATATTTATTTTAGTACTTGTCTTTCGATTCAGCTGCGTTGAGTTTGCATTTAAATAGTTCCACATAGTCGTACAAGTATGGGTCCGACTGTAGTTGGCCAAAATTGATGTCGAGCCAGGAGTTTAAGCATTCCGACGATAGGAAAATACCTTTACCGGTAGTATTGCTAGTTATAGAAAGTCTTGCGCCTGAAAAATATATGATTGTCAATAGGAAGGATATCGTTTAACGAGAGTTACCATCGCCAGTCTTCTCAGTGATTTCATTGTTAGAAGATGCAGGTAAGTTGGATGATGCCACGTTTACTACGTATACAGGTTCCAACGGACAATATTTAAAACGAAAGAAGTCATCCAGCACTGGGAATCTATAAACATTCAATGAGTAAGGGACGTATGGCGCTTTTACAAAATTTAACAAAATGTTCTCGATTCACATACGGACAGATATTTCTGCGCATAACATAGAATCCATCCTGTGTAACATCGTGCATAGAAAGCCGACCAGTAAATGCGAACTTGATCGGCAAATGGGAATTGAACAGAACCTCTATGCAAGAATCCCATGATGGGATTGCACCCGCGGCTGTCCGATTGTTCAGCATGCTACGTAAACAAATATACCGGACAATATAAATAATAATAGTAAATGATAGAGCTCTTCTTGTATGGCGAAGTCTTACTAAGGCAAAAACTTTGCTTCGACGAAAGCATCCGCCAACACAGGATCCGTGGCCAATATTTGGACCAACTGCACAACGGCGTTTCTAACAGGAATAGAATTCACGTCGGTGAGAAGCTTATATAATCGTTTTGGTCCGTTTACTTGGAGGAAGGCATCCCGTCCGGCTTTTTCTATGCAGAACGTTGATATTGCGTTGCACGCGGCGATTTTTAATTCGTCGATCGTCCGACAGACCAACTAATTTATCATAGTAACAGATATACCATTCCTATGTACGGACACATGTTACTTTGTTCTGCAAAAAAAACCTTACCTCGAAAGATGCGCATAGAGCATCGATTAATTCTGTACTTATTATCATATTTCTTATAAATGGATATCCTGCCAGTGTATGCAAAGCTTCTACAGCGGCAATCTGTATTTCTACTGGCACCTTCTCGGGAGATTGCTTGATCAGCCAGGTCAAATATTGCTTAAAAATGTGGATAATGCATTAACGTTCTTTAAATCATCGACTCATTTCACACAATTAGATAATATGTAATGTACCTGTCCTTGAATGTTTACCAAATTTTCGGCATTGTCGGGATCGGACCTTAATAATTCGCTCAATGCATATAGGGCTGCATTTCTGGTAGACCATTTCAAGCTCTCATTTTGTAACAAATCTGAATAAAATATTTACATAGTAAGAAAGACAAATTAAATAATGCAATGAAACGAGTGCACAGGTGATTCGGTTAAACGAACCTAAGATACTCTTAATAGGATTTTGTGCTGTTAGATCTTTTGCAGCAGGTCCGTAAAGAGCCATCCTTCCAATTCCGAGGCAAGCAATTTCGTGAATATCGACTTGACCAGTTCCTTGTATTCCCGTCAGCAGATAATCGATTATTCCACTTGCGTATAGAGTCTTAAAATATTAACGAAATCAAACAAAAAAATCGACATTTTATCACATATATCACCCGCTCTTTTAACTTATGAATACAAATCACCTTCCTTCCACGAGCTGAATTTGCAAGTCGAATGATGACGTCGAACGCCTCCACGAAAAGTTTCGAAACCTTCGCGTCTTCCAAATACGTCATCAATTTCCGTATACCGCCAATATCGTCCAACAATTCTACCGTCTTTATGTTATCGCAAGCAACGGATAACACTTTAAGTACCTCGGAATGTAAATCAATCCATTCTTCGTTCTATGCCAAGGAACAGGTATGGCTGAATATTAATTGACGTTAAGCGATCGTTTCATCTACACATTCTGTATTACATCTAGCAAAGCCAGTAAGGCCTGAAGACCGTTCGACCGTCGAAAATGTTCCTGCACGAACTCATCCAGATTCCTCTCGACAAGACTGTGAACAACGTTCAAAGCAATACGTTGAATTTCGGGGTACGGTTCTTTAAATAATTCGTATACCAAGCCCAAATTAAAATCCTGCCGAAATAATAAAGTGCACATGCATCGATAATATTATATACGAGTATATATTTCAAACAACGAACTTTTGTTTCTATAATGTTCTGCACGCCGGTAGGATCTTGCATTAAATTGTACATTATCTCGATGGTATTCTTCTTCACGTCTGGATCCGGAGATTGGATTCTTTCGAACAGGAAGTCCATAGTTGGACATTGCAACAATAATTGCGCGGCACCGTATGGATCCTTCGATAGTTCATCGAGTATCATTGAAGAAAATTCTTGCATGAACATATCCTTATCGTTAATCAGAACTTTCGTGAAATACGGTATATAATAATCGGAGTCTAATAAATCCTCTCTAACACATGGAATCCTCGTCATTTCTGCTAGCAGTTTCGCAGCGAATCTAATGTTATGTGGGAACACGTTACAATTAAGTTCGTCAACGATTTGAAAACTTTAGCAAAGTTAGCGTAAAACCTTCTAGTGAATAGATCTTCATGTTCGATGAGAGGTACGACGCTCTTGACAATGTCTAAATCAAAGAGGCATTCTAAGTTCTCGTGAGCTTTGCTGCCATATTTTGCCAGTGCGGTGGCAGCGGCCAACAGAACTGGTCTTTCTTTGCATTGCAAAAGCAATATAGCTGTCCTCGGGTCTCTTACTTCGAGAGCAAGCAAGTCGAATTTATACTTCGACTGCGCTTGACGATCCTCCCGACCTTTACCGGTAGATAAACATCTCTAAATAAAAAGGAAATTATAAGTAGATTAACGTTCTTCACATATGCATAGTACAAACTTACTTCTGATGTCTTCGTATCTTCACGCTGCATTTTGTGCCTTTTTCTGTACACTCAATTCATCATCTATTTAACATTTTTTTATTATTTGATATCAATTTTACATCGCCGTCAATTTAACCAATTTTTGTGTTCTACCTGAACATTGCTATGGTCTCATTACTCTGGTAAGTACCCATTTCACAGAGTATCTGTTACGAAGTAATATAAAAATCAGCCAATAATTTGCTGTAATGAAACTTATCTTCAGTGTTTACAAAAATGTAGTGGACGTGTTTACAAAAGTATACAACTAGTCTAACATAACTTATCATAATTAAATTATGACAGTAGTGCTGCAAGTTTCAATATTGTACTCAGCTTAAGGCAAACTCAGTTTGCGGTAAACTTACGCTACGTATATTATACAAAAATAATATTTTTTTTGCTCTCTGATGTCGGTAAATAAATGCTCAAATAAGTTACACTTATAAATAAATCTGGCTTACAGTATGAAGGGTTTGTCCTTCGGCAGCAAAAGTAAGAATTCTGTAATGTAATTATTAAATTTCGTAACGATGGCTGTATGCTCCAAATTATTTGCAGCTTTAACGCTTAAAATATAAACGACATATATGGTACTTGTTGCTTAATCCATAAACAAAAAATTATACTGCCCGGCAATGTAATCTGGCAACTTTTCTTGAGTATATTTGTCGCTTTGTAATCTTATAAAAAACATTAATAAAATATTGCTTAATATTATATGTGATGAAAATAAACTTTACTTCACTTGCAATATGGTAATGTTGATACGCGCCACTTTTCGATTCAAGTTTCGCTATTTCATTCAAAAAAAGCGTAAACATTATTTATTTGGTATGACGTTAAAATATAAAATCTATCAAAATCGTGATATAATCTACGTATAATATAAGTATGTATAGTTACTTCATATAATTATGTTCTACCACTTTGTTCCGGAACATATCACATTGCGTGCATTTCATACGTGGTACCTGTTTCTACTCCTATGTATTATTGAAAGGTATGAAGTGTTTTCGGTGCTACACGCTCCTGTAACATTTTACAATAGCGGCAATATTTGTGCGACCCGCACGTTATAATCTGCAACGTGCATACACATATATAAACATTTACGCGTATATTTACAGTGTAACGTAAAAAATATATATATACGTTTTTACATCTGTATAACGATCACTAGACTTTTGCATGGACGGATATAATCTAACGAACATATAAAGAGTTCCTCTACTAAATTCGATATCCTATTATACGCCGTATATGTAAGAATTAAACGATAATCCGAACCAGACCATAACTGATCCCATGGCTCCTTATTCAGATGGCAGTATCATTTATTATAGGCACGTTTTGACATTGCTCGGTACGCAGTACCGCTATTATACTTTTGATTTGATACCGGTCTCGCGCATAATTCGATATTGTAGTGGCTTAAGCTTGTCAGTCATTCGTAACGCTGCATTTGTATACTTGTACCATCGTTTATGTCGTAACATTCATGAACACAGCTCCCCACGCGATCCACCGTATGTACTTAAATGAAGGAACGTAAGTGGCAAAGAAAGCTTCGCTCGGAAGCCGACGAGACGCTGTCTCGCTGCGCTGTTCGTGTGTCGAGTTGAAATAAATAAAAAGTATATGAGCGATATGTCGATTATTGCCGAACGGAATCAGACTGCTGTTTGCGGCACTCCTTGCACCAGATGCGTTTTGCTTTTAGTCTTGGAGATCGTCGTCTGGCTATGAGCCTTGCTCAACTTTGGCTGCCCGTTTGGCGAACTGGTGACGAAACCGTCTGATCTCATGTCTTTCAGGGAGACGTTAGAACCGCTTCTTAAGGAAGGCGTCGAGCTGAATTTTCGATTCTGAGCGAGACGTTCCTGGAGCTTTGCCTCGTTCGTGCGGGGAACTCTTGATCTGACGGGTGGTGTATCTCGATATTCGTAGACGTTCTCCTTGGAGGCTCGGGTTATATTCTCGATTCCCTCCGAGGGTTCGTCGTCTCGTACCATCAGGATGTCTCCGCTATAGTAGTGATCAGATTGTCTGTCGGGAAGGCAAATTGCATGGTTCTGTTACATGGTTATTTCCGAAATAGGGCGTGTACTACCACTAAATACTACTTAAACACCAAATTGTTGAGTTAGTCAATAAATTAATTGATTACGAAAGGTGGTCCGAGAATGATTTGATAATTTATGCGAGTGTATTTACAGCAGTCGTCATTTGACATGTTTGTGTGTTTTGTGCTGAAATAAGTGCACCATTCCATTGATCGAATTGTGCACTTTGTGAATGAAATGTTCTAAATTTTGTTTACCTGCGCGAATCCTGGCAGCCTTCGTTTTGCTAAACGTTATGCAAGCGAGATATAATGTTAATGAAAATTCCGAATAAACAATGATTAGTTAGCCCAAAATCCAAATGAAGATATATCTTACGACTAGACGCAACCAGAACCACTGACCCCATGCTCTACAAGTCCAAGTAGCAGATGCCACCCATTTAAACGTAGTCACATGGACTTGGTTCTGTTTACCTTTTCTTACCTTTTGGCATTACGCCAAAGCATACAGCAGACAACTGACATCACAAGCAGGAGCAGACAGGCCGTGGACATTGACCAAAACGCTATCTGCAAAGGTTGCTTAGGCTCCCACCAATACTAAAATTGAGTATTCAGGTCAACATAAGACTAAGAATGTATTAAGGTAAATAAGGTCGCAGATGCAGCATGTAAGTTACCTCAGTAACAGGAGGATAGGTAGGAACTAATCGACCGATGACTGTCGGCAAGTACATTGACCAAAACGCACTTTCTGTCTGACGATAATTGATTAAAATGGAACTGTTAAACGTTGTGTTGATGTTTAGATAACGTAATTCGCCATGCTTGGCTAAATCAAAGTGCAGACCCAAAATCTGTGATGGCGTTGGATTTCTGAAATAATTATATATTTCGATTAACAATTCATTGAGCAAACTACGAATATATGTGATTAAAAAAAGCTTACCCTTCTTTTGCGAAGTTAGAGTATGCTTTCATGAAGAAATGGCTCATATTTCGATCATTTTGTGTCCACATATCCCTCCTTAATTTCCACTTTTCAGGGAAGAATTCTAAACAGACAATAGTTTTTAAATATTACTAAAAGGTATTTCTTTCTCTATTTTCTCACACTTTTTTGACCGTATTTCCGAATATATTACACTTAGAAGGCTCCGTTTGCGATTTTTGTGATCCTCTTTTGATCCTCTTTCAATATGCACACCCACAAGTCGATCGGAAGACTTTTATTTTCTACCGATTTTTCGACCCTCATTTTTTCGACGGATTTTTGGCTGTAACTCCGAAACTAATGCGAATTTCGACCAACGGCAAAGATACCCTTTATTGGCCGCCCAATAGCATATTATACTTTACTGTCAAATGTGTGACTACTAGATGCAGCTCTGATTTTTTTCAAATTTTTCTATCCACTAGTTCCCGAGAAAATTTTATATTTTTATAAACTATCTCTGTATATGCTCCTTTGACGATATCGTCAGAATAATAATTACGTACCAACATCCATGAAAGGAGCGCCAGTTAGCCAAAGCAGTTCTACGTCATGGGGTACTCGTCGCCACTGAGGAAGGTCTAACGATTCAATTGTAGTATTCAGTACGTATAGATACGTAGGCACATGTTTTTCAACCAATAATTTGGCTATTCTATCATGCGGTGCAACATAATGAAAATCTGTTAAGAGCTGCAGAAATAAAAGATAAACGTTAGATTCATGATTTTTCTATTACTTTACTTTAAGGAAATAAGTTGGATGTAGGGTAACTTACATTTACGAATTGATCGCGGATGTGCGTAACATTTGTTGGATCAGGCCAGTACGTGTACATATACTTGATAGCTTCATAAACACCTTGCGGATTCAAAGTGTAATTATATTGAAGAACTAATTCCCAGACTTTCTGGTCGAAAAGCGCCGAATCTATTATGTACCGATTTTTTGCCAATGTTTGATTTTTAACTGAAAAGTACAAAAATCGTTGCATTTTTTTGGAAACTAAAATTTTAAAGCGTAGTAATAAGTAATAAGCCATACATAAAATATACGAAGCTTCTTGGGTTGTGACGCCAGCCATGTACGTTAAATCTCCTCTGAATCTACGTGCTTTTATGCTTTCCTCGGGTGTTTCACTAAAGAAATGCCAGTCTGAGGCTTTCCATTCGTCGTACCAATTGTCACTAGGTACGGTGAAGTTGAGATCTAGCACGGGCGCCCATGGAAACATACCGACATGCGGCTTCAATTCGGAATTACCCAATTCAAGGAAACTTCGTCCATCTCGCAGGCATTGGACCAACTTCCAACTACTTTCTATACTACAGCCAAGCAATTCAGCATAAACTCTTGAGGTGTTTTGGGCTCTATACTTATCTACTATGACTGCCCAGTCAGCCAAAGCAGAGCCTGATTGTGCTATGACTTTTGCAACCATGTGCCTTGTTCTGTACAAAATTATAGATGTGAGAAAGTGGTAAAAACAAAAGATTAATTGAGACAAATTACCTGGGTGCAACCATGAGTAATCCAGCACTTGCTGCACCGGCACCAGGTCCAAAAACTGTTATGGCTTGTGGGTCACCGTTAAATGCTGCTATATTGTCATACACCCATCTTAGTGCCATAGCTTGATCGAGTAAGCCATAATTTCCTGGACTATTCTCATCCCCAGTACTCAAGAAGCCTTTGAAGATAAATACAGTGAGTTTTATGACTAGAACCCGACATCTTGAAACATCAGATTTTTTTAAATATAATCAGACCAACCAAGTGCTCCCAATCTATAATTGATAGATACAACAACAACATTGTAAAATGCAGCCAACATGTGTCCTGAGAAAGTGTTACTGGCTCCATGTGTAAATTCACCCCCATGAATGTAAAACATAACAGGATATGGCCTGGCTACTCCTGCGCCAACCTATTGGACCAAATGTATAGGGATTGAATTTACTAAAATGTTAATGATATCGCAGAATAATCATATTTTTCGTACGTAAGGAGAGAAAATATTCAGGTACAAGCAATCTTCATCAACATCACGAATCCCTTTTGTAGCACCAGTGTATTCACTGGGCTGAGGGCATGCAGGTCCCCAATCAACAGCCTGCAGCTGTTGCCATCCTCTGAAATCATATACAAAAATAATAAGCCAGTGTAATATCAGCGATCAATATATAAGGATCACAATATTAACCTGTGCGGTCTAGGAGGTTTAAATCTTCCTTCCTTTGTTGGTGGCATTGCGTATGGGATGCCCAGGAACACATTTGCATGTTTTGTAACTCTTTCAACATGTACACTCCAAGGCAAATGCCTTGCCTCTGGATCATCGTATAGATGCACTTTAAATCCTTGGACCTGACCATAATTTGTCATAACAAACACATCCCTCTCCAAATTCTTTGAATCAGGTCTCTCCCTTCCTTGAATATCTGATCTCCATCCTCCAAGAATTCCTGGCAGTGGAAACCTTGGTGTTGAATCCTTCAAAAACATTACCTCCCATTAATAATCACAGGTAAACAAAAAACACTAAAATCGTATTTTCTCCATGACATTCCCTGTAAATACCCAAATTTGTCTCCCTAATACAATCTAGCATAAAGCAGCAAACATAAAGATTTCCACAACGTTACAACGGTTAAAAATCATCCGAATAAACAAGCGTACCCTGACAGGTGCGTCGTTTCGACAAGGAAAATCTGACATCAAATCGTACAACGAAAACCTTAATTCACTCAGGCCCGCGAACGTCTTATCAGCCTATGCAAACGAACGTCCAAAACTCTAAGACACTCACCCCGTAGTTGTAACGATCCTCCGGTGCCCTGGTCGGTCCCCTGTTGATCGGATCCAGGTAGCTCGGCTGGTACCCGTACCTCCTATCTTTGTATACATAGGTACCCTGCCCATCCTGATGTTGCGGGACGAAGACACCGTCACGATTGTAATATCGGCTGCCGGGTGATATTTGCTCCTGGGCAACGAAGCTGCCCGCGAGGAAGCAGAAGCAGAAAACTACGCGGCACGCCAGTGCGTGCGTACTACGCGCGGCCATCTTGCCGCCTGCACACAGGTGTGGTCTCAGACAGCTAGCGTACGCTGAAAGAGCCTTGGCCTGTGTACGTTCTCGTCCGTGAGTATGCGTGTGTGCGTGTTGTGTGTGGCACGCCGTGCGTCGCCGATGCACACGCCAGCGGTGAATAATACACAGCGGCGAAATTGTAAAGGGGGGAACCGGGAGAGGAGAGAAAGAGAGCGAGCGGAAGGAGGAAACGGGAGAGAGAGAAACGGAAAGCTCAGAGACTCTCGTCCTCGACAGCCAGGGGGAAAAGGGAAAGGCAGCTTGCGCCGCGAAAGTAAAACCTGGATGCACGACGGCGCGCTTCCATTGAAACGAATGCGAGAGGAGACAAAGCGTCGTGGGTCGTTCAGCGTCGAAATATCTGCGCGACGTTCAACGATGAATATCCCGAGCTGCGACGTGAGGATGAATATCCGTTCGTCGCGCCCGCTTCTATGCGATTTCGTCGGCAGCGACGTACCGCCTTATGCGCTGTTTATGAGAGTTTGCTGCGAGCTTACGTGTGGAAACGCTGAGAACGTGCACGTGCGTACCACAAACGCTGTCTCTCTGTTACGAAATCCCGCGGTAGATCGTGATTACAACACGAGCGCGCGCGCGCACATGCTTGGTAGCGTGTTGTGCTCTCCTCGGCCAACACCCTACGCCGCTTGTCACGTTTCAACTTTCGAACGGCGCCAACGTGGGTTCGGTTTTCTTTATATTGCAGATTTCACGCAATTGATCGTATCTAAGATGCCTCCAGTTGGAATTGTTCTGTATTCTCGCTTTGTTAATTGTTCCCTTCTACGTTTCTCGCACGTTTTTGCGCCGGCGTGTCGTTTTCGAACAGCTCAGCTTTTCGCTTCCTGGAAAGATTGCTTTCCTGGAGAGACTTTTTTCCTGGAAGGCTATCGACGGCCCACGTAGCGTGCGAATTTAGTCGATCCGCTGCTGTTGCGTTTCTCTCAAGATTTGAGTCGGGTTAAGAGCTTTCACATTCTCGATCGGCCTTCCCGCAATAGCCCAGTGCGCCAGTTGAGAAATCGTCAGAGGCGCATGACCGAACCCCGAAGTGCATCCACGAATCACGCTCGTGCGGCGACTTAAACGCCCATGACTCAAAACTTCACACATTTACTACGTGACACATATATATCACCCAGGCCGGACACGGAACGAGTTTCCGTCCACCGGTCGCGTTCGTTCTTCGCGCGATCGAAGATACGCGCGCGCGCTCGCGCAGGGGGCCGTATGTAAAACAGTGCACGCGACAGGAACTAACGACCGAGCCGCGGGATTTCTAGATCTCGGCCTTCGACGACCGACGCCACGCTTGACCGCCGATGCCAGCGACGATAGAGACGACGCCTCCTCTCGAACGCGTCGAACGTAACCGGAATTACACCTGTCCTAAGACTCTGCACCACAGAAACCGCAACAGATTCCTTCGATAAACGACAGGACAGCTAGACAAGCAGCGCGCGGTCGAATCTTATCAGCAACATCGATTCGGAAACGCGATCCTCGGCGCGTCGACGCGCGACTGTTCCCTTTTCCGCGCCTTTACGGTTCGAGCCCGCACTGTTTACAAGAGAGAAGGCCGCGGAGGTTCGCGCGCGAACGTTCGCCAACTGGGATGTCGGGCACGGAGCGGTGGCCGGACCGCACTGACTCGTAATGATGCCGTCGCGTGCATGTATACGCTCTGCAATTGCCCGCCCACGCGCCGATGAATGGTGAACGCGTTGTGAAACGATCGAAAGAGTCGCGCGAGCGGATGTGTCACGAAGGAATCCGCCGGTCGAATCCCTTCTACCGGTGACGATTAATGCCGTTATCGTTCGGATGATTAGATATCGGCGAGGTACGGCCGAACGATGGTGCACATATGCCGATGGATGGGGAGTGGGGCATGTCGTACGTACAACTTAGCGCGTAACGTGGACAAGGAGACTACACCGTTAACTCTGCCCACGCGGCAAGTTTTGTCTGCGAGGGCCTCGACTCCTCGATGGCAGAAGACGAAGAAGACGAAGAAGTCGAGGCCTGTCGAGCCGATGTCGGGCACAGCTGACTTTACGGAGGTGGGCTTTGTCGACTGCGGATCGTCGTTTAAAGAGAAAGGGTCAGGCGCACAATGAAACGGTACAGTCACGCCGGGCATCGGAAGCGACTATTACGAGCGTCGCAGAGGCGTTCTGTTTCTTTCGGCCGCGAGAGGTAGGGTTACGCTCTTTATCGTGTCGATTTCGTTGTTGCGCGACGGTAATGTTACGCGCCGCCGTTTCGATTTGAGTATTATGTACCGTAATCCGGGCGTACGAGATATGATAATTGTGCGGAGGAGGGGGGCGGGAGTTAGGTCGAGAGTTAGCGTCTCGTGTAATCGGCGCCCGCAGAGAAGGTTACCGGGAAAAAGGGATAGAACTTTGCTATCGGGAGAGAACGCTCGAGTACGGAGGTAATCGGTACGTTCTCTCGTTTTACGTTTCGTTTAACCGGCGAACGTACGAACGCGCCGTTTACATGTACCGTGCGCATTACGGCAGGCGCGGAGGGAGGCGGCAGACGGTTAAGCGATAAAGGATAAACGGTAAAACGATAAAGCAATAAAACGGCCCCGACTCGTCTCCTGCCCGCGATGCAGTTCGCATCCTTTCGCATCGTATTAACGACTTGACGCGAGCCCCGCATTCCAGTGCCGTATCACGGCGCCCGACCGACAGAACTGAAGCGGTAACTCGCAATTAGGGGCACGAATATTTCGCAACAGTCGGACAGAGTGCGTTGCGCGTAAAGTTGCCGCATCCCACATTCGCCACGAACTATCATTTGCACGGTGTGCCCAGAATCACATTGTCCCGTCGCCGACATCAGCAACATTCTTGTTCTCCCCTTTCCCTTCCCACACGATTCCCTCACGGGATATCGATGTTTGAAACATTCATTCGGGGCGAAATGAAAAATCGACACTTTCGCCGTCCCAGATGCCGGAGAAGCGTCCGCTTATTAACCCCTTGCCGAGGGCCGACAGTTTTTTTCTCATCCTCTCGGCCCGTCTCCCTGGCGTGTGTGTTCTTCAATTTACAGTAATTGGGGAATTTATTGCCATTCCGGGCTCAACTTTGCTCATACGTGGGTACAGGCCGGACAAAAAGTTGTCGGCTTTAATTACAGGCGGGTGGAGGCGAGGCGAGGAAAGGAGAGTGGAAGACGGAGGGGTGAGGGGGGTGGAGGAGGGAAGTTATCGTGCGCTATCCTCTTGGAATCGTCACGCTCGACGCGGCGGGGTCGCCTTCCGAGAACGACTTTCAGCGAGTCAAAGGGTAAGATCTTGGTAGGAAACTATCGAATCCGCCGCTCGTGTTCTCGCGGAGACCGTTAGCGGCGAGAGGATCTTGCAACAGTAATAATAATGGTCGAAGTAGAACATTTCCCCCGCATTATCTGCCGCTGATCTATGAGCCACCCGAAGAAAGCGGAGTCGGTGGGGGCATAAAATTCGCAACCTTTGTCCGTTCCTCCGGCAGGAATTCGGACCTACGTTATTTAGCCTGACACATATCCGTATCGTATCCATTCTACCTGCGAAACGATCCGTGAGGCGATAAACCAGTTTCTGTGAAGTTCTCGCGCAATTGGAATCAATTTTCAAGCTTTCCTCGCGTCGAGGCTGACGACTCGGGCCTGTGCATAATTTAGGTTCAAACTTGATTCCCGGGGCGTGTGAGCAAAAATCTGCGATACAGACGCTACTCTGTGCCGTTTCAGTCCCGAAGGTCCATCCTCGTATGACGTTCGCTGCGAAGTTGATCTAAATGGGTGCCATTATGCTCGTTGTTCGTGCCCCGCCGTGCGTACATCCCTTTTTTGTGGGAACTTGGACAGTGAAGTGCTCTTTGAACTCGTGGGAATAAGGCGGGCGATGGGTCGCGCGCGCAATGTTTTAATAGCAAATTTTACTGTTACCTCTCCGTACGACCACCCCCGATGATCAATTTATCCCTCGCTTAAACGCGTCGGCCACCTATGACGTAGCGCGCGCGCGCGCGCGCGTGCGTAATTTTGTACATATCGCAATTGCACCGAACGCACAGCGAGGCTCGCAGCTCCGTAACGGAGGGAGAGCGATGTCGAACGATTGCGGAAATTGCAACCAAACCGAAATTGCTCTCTATGAGCTCATTACGGCGCGTCCGCACTCTTGCGACGGATGACAGCGCGGAACATTGCCCATCGAAGCGCGCTCACTTTCAATATATCCACATCGATCGGCACGCGCCGAAACAGTCTGCCCCATACGCACTCTCAATGTACCAACGTCCACATCCGCCAAATAGTCAACCCACGACCATTGTAAACCTCGTACTCTCCGCAATTAAGAAGGCGTCCATCAAACGAGCGGAACCTACGTCCAAACAGAGACGCTAGTACAACAGCTCGCCGCAGAATGAATCTCTCACAAATACAGTCGTGCGCTTTTCTTCATCCCTCCTTCGTCGGGAAAGAGAGACAGTGGGAGTGAGTAAGTGAGAGAGTGAGAGAGAGAGAGAGAGAGAGAGAGAGAATGAGAGAGAGAGAGAGAGAGAGAGAGAGAAAGAGAGAGAAAGCAAAAGAGGGAAAAGAAGAAAAAAAGGAGGCGCTTAGAGAAAAGCGTAGCGCTTAAACGAAATCCCGTGCGCGCGTTTAGTCGCGAATGTTTAAAGTCCCTGGAAGCGTATCACTTTCCTCCCTTTGCCGCCTTAGCTTCTCCTCATCCCTGAGGGCGGCGGCGGCGGCGGCGGCGGCAGCGGCGGCGAGCGCCGCAGATGCACCGGCATCGGCACGATCCTCGAGCGAGGGGTGGGGGCGGTGCGGTGGGGGTGCTCCGCAACTGGGAGCCCACTTGTTTCGCCACCGGATCGGCTTGTCACTCGAGAGCGCGTTGCCACTGGGGCAACATCGGTGCTCCCTTCCCTAGTCCTCTTCTTCGTCCCTCGCCCACACTCTGCCGCCCGGTGCCGATCGAGCAGCTTGCTTCGATCCAGGATCCAGGCTTACTCGCTGCGGAGAGCGTCACAGTTTGCCGAACTCTCTGCATCGACCTAGACGGGGGTGCGCGTGAAAAGTTTGACTTTTGCGAAGTGGGAGAAGAAGTCCGTCGTTTAGTCAGTCAGAGTTAGTTAGTTAGTCAGTCAGTCAGTCAGTCAGTCAGTTAGTCAGTGCGCGAAGACTGTAAATTGTCTGTCCGAGTGAACGGTGATCGAAGTGATTTTTCGAACAGTATTATGTTATAAGAAGACTTTGGCGGCTTGATCGAGAGGCTGGTAGAGTCTGTTTCGAGTTCTTTTGTTTCCCGTTCGAGCACTTTTTTGCGGAACTGAAAGACCATGACGACCGAGTCGTTACCGCGTGAGGTGGATGCTCACATAATCACGCTGCTAACGAGGCTGTCGAACATCAAGGAGAACAATGCCGAGGCGAGCGAGAGGAGGGTGCCGATGTCGATCGAGGCGCGAAGCCTGGAACTCTGGAGGGCGGTCGCGGTCGAGAGTTTCGCGACGTTCCTCTTCAGCCTGGTCGTCTCCGGCGCGGCCGCGGCATCCGCCGTTTCCGGCAGCGGACTCTCCGTATTGGCGACCGCCGTCGCTTCCGGCTTCGCCATCGCGGCTATTTGCTTCATCTTCGGACACGTGAGCGGTAAGCATCCTTCACTTCAACCGAATACTTTGTCGCTCGATGATCATAGACGACTGAAGTGGGCGACAAAACTGAAATAGTTTGTAAATTTTGCATTTATAATTGAAAAGGATTGAATTCGAATTTTCTATTTATTTATCGAATACGAATTAAACCCAGAAGAGACACTGTCCAAACGAGCCGTCGAAAGGAATTCGGCGCGAGCCGACGCGCTGCATGTAATAATCGCTCGGAAGGCGAGCGCTTCTCGCTGCGCCGACGATGATCTCTTTTGTCTTTATTGTCGTATCGTTTGCGGTCGGCCCTCATGGTTTCTCTCGATTGCCTCGTTAACTGATTATAGCGCCCGATATAGATATACGCGCCGCCCGTCTGCCGGAACGCATGTGGGTACATTCAGAGTACGTTCCATCCCGCCGTAAATTGTACATATATACACTTATGGGTTCATATACTCATTTAGCGCTTTCTGAGCGAACAACGGGGAACACGACTCGTGTTTATCCTCGCCAGCGGCGAGAAAGGCGCTTAATAAGTGAATGAGCACGCGTCTTGTGCCGCCTCAATCGGACGCTCGTAATCCTTTGTGAGGAAACACGAGACGCCGCGACGGACATTAAGGACACTTTTCAATTCATCGTGCGCGCACCGTGTGTAGTGTATATCATTCCCTATCTCTTCGTCGCACCGCGCGCGCTCACGCTCTTTCGCCTCTTTGTGCATCATCCAGGTGGACACGTGAATCCGGCCGTGTCGATGTCTTTCGCCCTGTGCAGACGAATATCGCCGCTGCGCGCAGCCCTGTACATAGCTGCACAATGCGGAGGGGGCATAGCAGGGGCTGCAATGCTGTATGGGTAAGTCGAAACTCAGATTGCCTCACCTGTTCGCTCGTGTAATGCCACGGACTGCCAGCCACCTTGTTCGCGCAGGAAGTACACGCTTCATTTCGAATCTTTTCTCCCTTTTTTATCCTCATTCCTCCTCATTCCTCCTCATTCCTCTCCTTCGTCCTCTTTCCATTCCCCGGAATGCCGTGCAACAAAGGGACTGTACCGAGCGCCCGAGTTCCATATCGGACGGGCTTGATTCGTCACGGAACGGACGGTAGACACAGTTTTTAAGTATGGTAATAGGCGAGTATGAAGAGTGGCAGTAAGAGTAATGGGGTTCGCGGAAGTTTCGAAGAGCATTGTAATGAGGAAGTCGAAAGTTCGTAAGAGACGAGAGGCGTTGGCCCGAAGTCCGTCTACCCGGCTTACGAGGTGGCGAGGAGGACCGGCGGCGGGCAAAGTAAGGGAATGAGATGCACTGCCCCGAGGGGGCAGCTGCTAGATATGGAATTCGAGAACCGCGAAGGCATGTGGTCAAACTCCTGAAACTCCTCGGCCTCCGCCTTTGATGCCTCTCCGTCACGAGGCACCCCGTGCACGCTCGTCGTTTCGGCCCTAATTATCGCGTCCCTAACCGATCGTTTATCGGGCACCGCGATTCTTTATTTTCGTACCTCGTCGTCGATCGGCCGAGGGATTACTTAAGACGACTTAAGATCTAAATTCGACAGTCGACAATGTCCATCCGTACATCGACGGCGTCGTGCCGGAACGTATGATGAGCGTTGCGGGGATCGTCCACTCTCGTAATCCTCGCGATAACCTCGCGCTCATCCACCGAAATTCCGCGCACGGTATCGGATAACGCAAACATAGGCAGTACGCGTCCGTTTACGTTCGAGCCTCGACGCGATGCCGAGCGAGAGATACACCCGATTTTGCCGTGCATCAAAAGCCATCTTTGTGCGATACCGAACGCCGTTCGGCCAGTCTCGAATGAACAAAAAGGAGAAAAAAAATCAATCCCAGACAAGTCACGGCTGCACTTCGACCGGCCGACGGAAAGTTCGCCTTACGTTGTAACACGAGATTGCGGCCGAGCGTAGGCGTGAGGCTCGCGGTAATTTCGCGTCGACATTTGGCATGCGAAAAAAAAGCTGCAGAGTAGTGGGAGGAGGAAGAGGAGGGGGGGGGGGGGGGGGGGATTTCCGGACGGCGAGTTCGCTATGCACAGCGTGCTGGCCGGCGAGGAGAGGATCTCATCTGGAGGCTCTCGACTGCACGACCGGTCGGAAGTCGGGGCGAAGATCCTCCGATCGGCGATAGGCGGCTGGCAGGAGGATTTCCAAAATGCCCCGTGGCACATGGACACCGGTGCACGTGCCTCAATTTCGCCCGTGGCCGAGGCGAGGGGCCATCCTGGGGGGGAGGGAGCAGTGGGAGGGAGGAGGACGGAGCGAGTGAGAGAGGAGCCGATTGCTTAGTGTCGGTCCGAAAAGGAACGAATTGTCCGAGGCAGGCAAGCGGTTCTTTTCGATCGAGGAGTGAGGAAGAGAGAGAGAGAGAGAGAGAGAGAGAGAGGGAGAGAGAGGAGAAGAGAGAAGAGACTGGTGCATAAGGGATGCTGCGAGGGAGACAGATGCGGATGAGGCGCGAGGAGGTAGATGAAGGAGGATACGGGGAGGGGGGGGGGGAAGAAAGGAGTAAAAAGGAGCGAGAAGGCGAGGAAGAGAGGGATAGGGTCGGAGTGGGAAGAGCGAGAAGGAGGCAGAAAGAGGCACGCGTAATTGGCAGGCGAGGGAGAACCTCGGAAGGTGAGCACCTGCCTCGTCGGAGTCCTGCGGCGGGCCACCGCGCCTCGCAGCTGCCGCAGATGTTTCGTGGACCAAAAAAGATCGCCTGGAAAAAGGATCGAGCAGCGCAGTAAAGACGAGGATAATGAATACCTATGCATGGGCCGAGGTGGGACAAGTTTCACGACGCGATCGGAGGATCGGCTCGTTGAAGGAGGACATGCCGTGATCAGGAACGGAGCAGATGTTTCTCTCCGGAACCGAAGAAGAACATTGTCGTCCTCCCCCCCGCGCACCCCCCCTCGCCGCCGAACCGTCTCTATCCTCATGCCGCTCACGAGCTACGACGATTTTCTCGCATCGGCTCTCGGCCCCGAAGACGCCGGCTTCGGCCACTTGTTCGATTCGGACGGTGGTTGGCCTTTCGTTTCGCGCGACCCGACGTCGATGACGACGCAGAGGAGAGGAACTCGCGAGTAAGGGACGAATGTACTCGACGGAAACTGGGGTGGGAGTCGGATGGCGACAATGAGAGCGGGACGCTGATGTATTCAGATTATCGTAACGAGCCCGGGTATTAGCGGTAATTGCGTTAGGCGGGCGTGTGCCAATGCCACGGGACAACAAAGGAGGATGTGGCTAGGCACTGGCCAGGCACTGGCCTGGCTGCGGGGGCGGGAGGCGTTAATAAACGTAAAGAGCCGAGGTCCGCCGCCTCTAGCGGGCTCGTAGCCGCCGACAGAAGAAGACGAAGAGCTCTGTCCACGCTTCCGCAGTTGGGCGTCCGCAAAACGTCGGTCAATTTTCTCGTTTGCCTTTGACCGTTCCACGGACCGACCCCCCCTTCGAACGAGCGAGTCAATTTCCTGCCGAGCCCTCGGCACCGTTTCGAACGGTGAAACCTGCGGAGTCGAAGACCTGACAGTCCGCAGGTTGCACCGAGGGCGCGTACCCCTCTATCGTGGGGGTTGCGGCCGGGAAGTTAGGTGGCCCCAATGAAATTTTTGCCGATACCCTAGCCGAACGGGAGGGAAAAAAAAGGAGGAGAAACGGAAAACAGCCCCTCGGTGCACCGCGCGCGACACTCGGGCCGCCATTAACCCTCCATTAAGTTTCGATCGGGTCGGCGCGGTAAAAAATGATCACGTACTCCCTCGGCGCGCGTAATAAATTTCATTCGAAAGGGACAGAACGCGGGTTGGCCATTGTCTTCGCGCGCGGAAAAGAGTTTCACAGCGGGCCATATCTCCCCGTCCCATTCCGTATTGGAAATCGTTGCGTTACGTCTTCGACGCTCTTTTGTTTAACTTCGGTGGAAAAACTTTTTCTGCCCCCATTTCCATTTCGAGCAGCGCTTCGACGCGATCCCCAGGCGGCAAGGCGTCGTTAAAAGGACTGTTCGAGGATCTTTTGCTTCATTTAACCGGCGCTGAATGTGCCGGATCGCGCGCGCGCTGCTACGCCGCAAGATTGGCAGCGTACGCTTCGTATTTATCGAATATCGGATTAATCACGGCCCACTCCAGCCCACGTACGATGAATCGTTTTCCATTTCATTACTGCCACGCGGACACGTTGTCGGGAGCGTGCGGTCGAAAGTACGTATCACCCTCGAATTGTCCCACCATATGACTCCACAAAGAGGTAACAAGTGCGCGATATGTACCGAAATAATAATCGAACAATACTCTAGTTAACCGGACGACCGCTGATGTCCCCCGGGAGTGGGTCCCTGCGCAAAAAATACGACCTGGCCAACGAGCGGGGCAAACGCTGACGATGCGGAGAGAAGGAGAGGGGCAGAGAGAGAGGGAGAGAGAGAGAGTGGGAACGAGAGAATGCGTCGAGAAGGGGGTGAGAGAGGTGGAAGGAGAGATACGGGATACTTGCATCTGTTATAACTCGGCCGGGCAACGCCGGCCCTGTGTAAAACACGCTCTGCGGTCTTCCTTCACCCCCGAGGGGGTGGATTTGCCTTAGGGGGTGGCAGGGGCTGGAAGCAGGCGCCCCCATTGTGTTCCCGTTCTTTCGCCCCGATCTCTCTTCTCGGGGATCGTTTCCGAGGCACTTCGATGGGCAGAGGATAAATAGAAAAAACGAACCGATAAATCGCAAACCGAACTGACGCGAGAGACGAGTGCGAGAAGGGGTGTATGCGGGAAAATGGCACCGAGGTGGAGGAGAGGGAGAGGGCGGGGACAGAGCGGAAAAGTACCGCTTTCTAATTGCCCGTGAAAAATGTACGGTTCCCTCTTCATTATCGGCACTTACACGTTTTTTCCATTACCGCTCGCCAAGTTTCTTCTTCTGTCCAACGGGTGTTGTGTCGAAACAGAATTTCTGATTATAGAATTACTGTTTTTCGGCAGCATGCGGAATATCGGGTATTCCGTAATTTTGATTGTACACGATATTAAAATGGATTGGGAATCGTTTAACGTCGAAGATCATTTTGTGACGCTTTTCGTGGAAGAGCGGAAGGGTTCGTAAATTAGATTCCTTCGCTCGGGAGGGACCATCGTGATTTTGAGAAATTAAACATTGATCGGTCGGTTGACCGTGGCACGGCCCCGACTAAAACCTATTTGTCAAGGGAGTTTGCCACCGCGGATCGAGGAAACAGCTGTGAGGAAGCAGGTGTGTTATGACGTCAGGCGGGACACACGCAGTGCGCGTGGCGAACCGGATGTTCAAGAAAGCAACAGCTTTGCCACACGTTTCCTGCTACGAAGGCAGCCGAGAAGGAGCGTCCTCTTCTCTTTCTTCTGCCGTGCGATCGTGATTGCTCACTTCTCTCGGCCTAATTTTACGTTTCCGAATGCCGTCTGCCGGCGTCCCACTAAAACTTAATCGTCAGTTGGCGTTTTCAGCCGTCGCCATTATTTCGTCGAACTACCCTACTTTATTATTCATTCCATTCTTCTAATTTGTACAAAATCCCGACATGCGGTCGCAGAGAACGACTTTTCTGAATCCGGAGTTTCAGGCAGTTCGACAAAAGTGCGACCGGAATCGAAATATTTAAAGGACAGCCAGATAGGTGCGCGGCCGATGTGCGGAGGGGTGAAATCTGCGTCTTTCAATGGAAAAATATCGCCCGTCGAAGAGAGCAAGATTCAAACTCCCCGATATGCAATATCTACGTTTTCCCGGAAGCTCCTCGATATTAAGTTCTTAAGCCGCGCTTTCGAGAGAGGTTTTCAGACCGACCCGATTGCCAGCGAACGTTCCTTCGGGCTTTTTCTTTTCACGGCCGATCCCCGGTGGCTGTTCGAATAAATGTACTTATAAACGAGATACTTTATGAGCCGAGGATCGCCCGATCGTCTCAACTACCCGCGAAACATTTCGTGCTTCCCACTCCACCCCGCTCGTCCAAGATTCGATAGAACAGAAAAGCTCAGTCAACATTGGCAGTACGGTGTGACAGCCAAAGACGATCGACACCGTAGCGAAGGGTGGGTAAAGATCCGTCGGGGAAGAAATATTTTTAACCTCAAGTTCGTAGCACTCAGGCCGTCGAAAAGGAGGGCGGGAAACATTCCCGGAGCACTTCCATTCTCGGCGCGTACCGTTCCTCTATCCTCCGGTCCCGTGCGCGGGCGTGGAGGGGAGGGGTGGGGAAACTTTGTCAGAGACTCGCTCGAAAAATGCGACGTGAAAGCCAGGTGGGTCAGGTAGGATTATTTCAGGCCGTTTTTCCCCGACCGCGGACAGGCGGAGGAACGCTTTACCTGGCCAACCCTCCCCCGACGGGGATACCTTTTACTCGGCGACCGACAAAAGCCGGAGAGGCCCTCGTCACGCGCTTTTGCGGCATCTTTCGCGAATCTATTCCGCCATTTTGCGGATGTACGGGGGAAGGGGTGGCTCGCTCGGGCCCCGGAGCCTCGTTTGAGGCCGAATGCGTCGCGGTATAATGCGTCACGGCAGGCACTCAACGTACAGTCGAGAGATGAAGAGAGAGAGAGAGAGAGAGAGAGAGAGAGAGGAGAAGAAGAGTAAGAGGTACGTCGGGTAAAAATAAATTTTAGGGGCGAGAAAAGATAGCGCGGCGAACATGTGGTCGACGCGGCTCGTCTTCGCGCGTCACGAAACTCTCGAAAGCCGGAGTTTCTGCCCTGAACCCGGAACGGGCGACGGTCCTTTGTTTGGAGAAGGAGAGGCTAGGGAGGCCGAGGACCGTGGCGAAGGACGATATTGAACTCGGCCGACGATAAGATTACCTCGTTAGGCAAAGAGAGTCGCACTGGGCCGTAAAACTTTTAACCCCTGTCAGCACGCGAAGCAGCGAGGGAGCGCAAGATCGAGGGGGAGGAGAGAGAGGGAGAGAGAGAGAGCTGTGTTTACCGTGCATCCTAAAGTGTGAAACGATAATTTATACTCTCGCACTGGCGCGCAGACTAAACAACCGGCAGTGTGAGAACTGAGGGCACTCGAAGTACGGAACGAACGCTTACGTGAGAACCGTATGACTTCGTAACTCGAGAACCTTGCCGTACTCTTGGGGCGATAATTGTCGGTCGCTTTCTCTCTCCGTCTCTCTCTCTCTCTCTCTCTCTCTCTCTCTCTCTCTCTCTCTCTCTCTCTCACTCTTCATACGTACCGTGGCCTACTCTTTTCCGCGCGAAACAATGCGGCCTGCGGTTAAGCACGTTGACATATCCACTGCGAGCACTGCAATTCCGTAATTGCGCCGTTTATCCTTCAACATCCACCCGGCGTCATCTTTGCACGCTCGGGGAAGCCGCGATGTTCGCAATATTCGGTAACGGACAAAAGTAGGTGGTGGGATAAATAAGAATTTGCCCGCTCAGTTAAATCGCGCCGATCGCTACCTGATTTCAACCCCCGCGAGATTTTTCTGTTTGCCGACCCGTGAAACGCCCCTCCCCCCTTCAAGAGTCGCGCACGCGAAAACGTGTACCTGGAGAAGTTATCGGCCTGGAAAATACACCCCCGGACGGCGATGCGCGCCGCTGACGTATACGTGCCGTTATCCGGACGCAGTTGGCGAAATAAAAAAAAAAAGTAGGAGGGAAAAAGGAGCAGAGAAAAGGTGAAGGCTCTATTGGAAGATCCGCCAACACCGGAGATCGGCCGGCTGTACGGGAAAGAAGAGCATCCACTTTGTAAAGATTCGGCTTGGGTTAGGTTAAAGCGAAGCAGGATGCCAACAGATGGTCGCAACCACGTGTTCGTTCTCAAGGGCCGTTCTACAGTTCCTTGCCCGTTGGGGTGGCCCCACGATTAGATGCACGCGAACGTCAGGTCTCCTACTCGCTCCGTGTACAAAATTAGCTTCGTGAACGCTGCCCCAGGGCGTCCGACTTATCGAAACTAATAATTGCATCTTGAATTTTTCATCTCCGGCAACGAATTAATCCCCTTTGGCCTAGCCTCCACCCTGACGGCCTTGCCGTTCAAACCGTTGTCCAGTTAAGCCTACTTGAATATAAAAGATATTATTAAATTACTCGCAGCACCTAGCAACCGACGCTGTAACGTAAAATTCAAGCTTGCGTCGTTATACCGAAACTTCCGCGAATTCCCGGCGAGAGCAAAACGTCAGCATTATTAGATAACGCTAAGCTAAAAAAGGAGGAATACGTAGGACGACCGCGTGCGAGCTCAGTCGAGAGGGAGGGAAAAGTTGCCTGTCCCCCTCGTCCCCCTCGTCCTCCCACTCCGTCGAGAAGTCCCGACGGGAAGAATTTCAAGAGTACCGTAACCTTCCCTTTTTTTTTCCTGCCTCTCGCTCCCTTAACGCTCGGCATCATCCCCTTAAGCGTGTCCGCTCGGCGGATCGACGTCTTCGAGGCACGAAACGGAAAACATCTGCCGACGACGTACGGGAGGACCCCTCGAAACTGTACGAGATGGCCCGGGCGAGAAGAGGGAATCATTTATGGGCTCCTAAAGCTCCTTTGTGACGAGCGACTTACGCTTTCGGAACTCGAAAGGACCACGGAGGATTCCTTTTGTGCAACATGTGGCCGGCACGTGTTTCCTCGTAGGAAAAAGGCGAGGCGGACGATTTATATAGGATCAGAAATACGGAGGGGGAGCGGAGGGAAGAGAGTGAGGCGAGATGGAGGGTATCTACCTGCCTTGCGCGATGGGAAGGTGGGAGAAGGACGGCCGTGACGGATCCTACGTGCAGCTGCGAGGTCCTTCGTGCACCTAAGAGGTCAATAGGATCCTTCCACGCTGGGGTTCGCTTTTGCAGATTGTCCGGCAATGGTCGTTACACTGGGCACAATACAATGTTATCCTATCGCGGCAACGTTGCTCGCACTCGGCGGTCTAGTCGATGGCGAGGATTCGAGACTGTCTTGATCAACCTAGTCGGTGGTAGAACGACGGAGAGGGTGTCTGTACGGTAAGGATGGCGTCTATGTATTCGAGGATTCGAGACGACATGACCGTCCTAGTCAGTGGTAGAACGACGTCGAAGGCGTCGGTACGAGGAGGATGGCGTCTGTCTATGTATTCGAGGAATCGAGACGTCATGATCCTCCTGGCCGGTGGCAGAACGACGGCGAGGGCGTCGATACGAGTAGGATAGCGTCTATCTATACCTCGTAGTCGTCTGATACGAAAGCCAGTCATTCCGGTGATTGGAAACAGTATTTAGTTCCAGTCATCTCGCTCCGGGCTGCATTCAACAAATCCGGGTGCATCGATTCGCATTCCTCCGTTTTAATTGCGATCCTTCCTCGAGGAGGACGGGGTAAAGTCTCGTCTGGCGCGGATTCGAAGCGTGGGGGTCGCTGCGAAATGTTTACCGGAACACGTCTATCTGGGTCGAATATCGTCGAACAATGCGGGGGCGCATTTTGTTTCCTGTCGTTAAAATATGAGAAACAATGAGCGCCCTTTGTACGGATGGGCGCATTGTTAGGGATGAAAGGTAATCGGATTTATTCTCACCAGACCGTCCCTTGTCGATATTTAACCTTGCTCGGTAGCGTTCCTCCTACGGAGTTACAAGTGGACTTTTGGCCTGTAAGGAAATTGAGAGCCGCGAGGGACGCGTACAGAGAGCGTTACAGTGTCCGAGCGCGGTGAATTACGGCTGGGGACAGTTTACAATGGCCGGAAAAGGTTCGTTGGGGGAAATGAAAATAGCGTTGACCTTCATTATCGTCCCGAGCACGGTGGACGTTCTGCGTCTGAGGAACGGCAGGCTCCTGACCTACCTTCTGTCACGGACAATAGGCCCCTAGGAAGGTCCTCCTTTAGACGGGCCTCTACCTTACGCTCGCCTCCGTCTACCCTCCATCCGAGAGGGAAGAGTGTCAGGATGCAGCGACCGTGCTGAACTCCCTCATCTAGGTGCAAATTGAACTCTCGAGCAACGGGAACCCCTGGAGCAAACATATTTCCTTCGCGTTTATACTACATGCGCGGTTCGTATCAGTGATATAAATTTCGTTCCACCCTCCAGCCATCCCACCTTCATCTCTGTCTTACTATTCATAGCGTGTAACAACGCCTCCACGGTAAAACAATATTCGCTGTCAAAAAAAAAAATAGACGTAATAACAAGATGTAGAATAACGCTGAAATCCAAACCACCACGAGATAGGGTCCTGTGGGTGTACTCGAATGGCGCACTTCCTGCCCGCTTTTTCTCCACCAGTTTCCCATTCAGCATCGGAAGGTCAGGATTTTGATCCTGCCTTCGAAGCGTCTTGGTCGCCATCCGAGCGTGGCAAAAGAAATCCTGTGCTTTGTGTGCGAGGGACGCCCAGGGCCGACAAGCTCAGGAAGCTGCTTGTACTGCGTAAGAGAAAACCGAAACTCCACCTCCGCGAGCAATAGTTCCTTAGAAACTGGGAACGATGACGAGGGAGAAGGTAAGGGGGAGGGGGGTGGGGGCGGAAAGGAAAGGTGGTCGGATGAAAATGACGAAGGGAAGGTTCGGTCACATCTTCGTCGGTGGCAAACGACGTAAAGAATGGCGGACTGGACACAGGTGATGAAATATTACCAGACTCGATAATAATACAACGGAAGACGCTGCGGCCGACTTTGCCTGGCGTGAAATAGGGGTGGGAGGGATGCGAAGAAAATCCCGCCAAATAGTACAATGGATCGTACTGGAGGTGGGGTGGGTCAATGGCATTGAAGACGCAAAAATTTCATTCATCATCCTGCTCGTCACCTGTATGATGGCGCGGTACGTGGAAATGTCGACTTGTCGGTCGACCATAAAGATCGATATCGGCACAATGGCCCAGCGGTCCAGATGTCGATTTAAATTGCCAAACGTTCCCCAGCTGGCAGCGGAATTGTCAATTGAAATTTTTTATCCCCGACAATTAATTCGAGTCGAGCGAATCAGGCGTGACGAGAGACCCGGAAATTTATCCTCAATTACGCTCTCTTCCCATCGTTTCCTTCTCACAGTTATTAAGTTAATTGCATTCAGGGTGCAATTAGAATTTCTCCATTTTCGTTGGCAGCGCTTCCAGGGTGAAGTTCCTAAGTCGGGGATCATTAGGACTCTATCGCAGTGGCAGAATGAACGTCGTTGACAAGTACGACCTACCCCCTCGATCTCAAGTTCTATTTGACTTTGACGCCTCTAGACGTGTGTCATGATCGCTTGCCGTCCCCCCCCCCCCCCCCCCGCTAAATTCGTGTAATTTATCCTCGGACGTCTCTCTTGACAGGACTTCACGCCCGGACACACGATCGACCCTAAAACCTAATTTTCTGGTCGCACCGCCGACCACGGACATCTGAACTTTCTCACACGTTGCACAGTGCGCCTCGCCACTTTCCCATCGGCACGGACTTTATAATGGTATCGAAATACGTTTGTCCGCCAATGGCGACCTTTCAGTAACTTCAGGTCTGGCACGTCATATGTGCGGTTTTCCTGCCAACGCCGAGGGACCCCTCGACGACGTACGCACTCTTACCGTCGTTATAAACTGGCAAGGTGGTCGCGGGAGAGGTGAGGGAACGGGCAGGGGGAGATGGTTCATTCAAGCGAGTCTCATACGAAATGTAGAATACATGTCGGATGGATAGATGTAACTACGCCGTACAGAGAAGTAATCGTACTCTATGCGGCTAGGTTGTATTATGAAGCGCACGTATACGTTAAAACGTACGCGAGCTTCTACTCATAACGCGTATCCGCGAACTTCAAGGCAGATAGCGAGAGAGAGAGACAGCGAGAGAAAGAAAGAGAAAGAATGAGAAAGAAAGAGAGAGAGAGAGAAAGAGCCGTCAGAAAAGCGTAGAGTACGCCGCCGAGTACTTTCGCTGAAAGCTTTCTACGGGCTGATGTTGCTCGACTACCGGGACGTACTTTGCAATTTATAAAAAAAGTTCCGCGAGACTTGAAAATATCGCAAGTCTCTCCGAATCTCCACGGAAGTTGAACGGGCTCGCTTCGCGCAGAGTCCAGCGACATCGAGCCAGTTTAAATGGCATATCGTGAGAGTCGAAACAGAGAAAGTAATAAAGTGTCATGGGGAAGGGAGAGTCCGGGGTCCGATGGGTGGGAGGTAAGGTATCAATAGCTCATTAAACGGGACAGAGGGCGGAATGATAGGGCCGGGACCCTCGTTGCCCTACTCCACACCCCCCACCCCCACGTTCCCGGGGCCGAATTGAAATTTCTTTAAAACGATGCACCGACCGTACCCAAGGGGTGGTCCGCGCCGAGGGTTCATCCCATCGTACGGGCCCTCGTGTGAATCGCGAATATGGGGCACAGGTTGCACGACACGAGGCCTCTCGAGTCAAGTGCACGCAAGATTAAACTCCGCGAGCGGACCCGATGGACGTCGAACCGTTTTTCACCGCCGACATCGAAAACCCTGAGAACAGGGCCTCGTGATCTGGGCACTCCTAAGTGTCCCACGATATCGGCCCTCCTGCGTTTATACACGGTGTGCGGTGGCTGACAAAACCGCTCGAACGTGTTCACTGGGTCACTCGGAAACGACAATGCCGTATGAGGGAGGGAAGGGGGGCGTGGGGGAGGTACATATGATACACGAGCGATACAGTCTTGTCTCGATGTCAGCAACTCTGTAACTGTCTCGATACTTTAACCGCTCGCATTCCTCGGGCAGACAACAAAGGACTTATTCAACTTTTACGAGCCACGATACCGGGACTCGTGATACAGAGTGAAATTATATAGAATGTAATGAAGGAACCGATGTGTCTAGGCAAAAACGTGATAAACGGTTCCATTCTCGATACGGTCGCAGTTAAGAAGCCAGTTGCTCAGACATTGGCAGACACTCGAGGACTCGAGGACACTCCGTATTTTTCTCGCCGCTTCCGCCGTCCGCGTCGATGCGAAAATTGGTAACCGTTTCAGCGGAATTGCAGAATGCGCGGTGTTCGGATCAAATGGCGCAATTACTCTTTTTACTCCCCGCCTTTTCTCCTTTCCCTCTCGCTCGGCCTGTCGGCTCCGGTTCTTTTTGTCGCTGCCGCTCGTCGAACGTGTCCGCGGGTCCTTTCTCACGATTCGACGACACACTTGTCGTAACCCGACCGAGCGAGCCCATCGTACGGGACTCGGCACGTCACTGTAATTTCTTATTTATTGTACGCTCTTTATTGCCGTCGCACGACAGTGCGCGGCACGGCGTGGGCGTGCTCTGGTCTCGTTTTTCCGGGCCGGCCGAGCTTTAACGGAGGAAGATGGGGTACCGCTCGGATGAGACGCAGGTTGTATCGGCGTCACGTGGTAAATGCCGCGAGAGAGCGAGATGCGATGTCGATATCTCGCTTCTCGCTCCTTTTGTTCGCGCTTAATACCGTAAAGCCGGGGAACACACTCTCGGCCGGCACACGAGGCTCCCGTGTCAGGTGCACAGATGATTTAACTCCGCTTCCTGCGACAGTGACCGTCCCCGATTGTCTCGGATTTCGACGTCGGTGGGAAAAAGTACCGACAATGAAACTCGCTCGCATCGTGTTCCCTGCGAAATATCGAACATTTCACCCGCATTCCACTCACATTCCCGTAGTCTTCGTTCTTTCCCCCGGTACGACGGGGCGCGATATTTCGAAGCAGACTTCAAAGAGATTCTTTCCGTCAATTTTGTTGTCTTCGCGCGCGCCCTGCACTGGGGTCCATTTGTAGCGCAGCTGCCTTTCAATTACCATCGGACTCTCTTCAAAAGAGGATCCTTCCCTTGCTCGAGAGACTCGCGTCCGACGCTGCGACGGCATCTCGTCGTTCAGGTGAAAAAAGGGCCTCCTTCTCACCCCCTCCTGCCGTTGTCTGCGGATAAAAATAGGCCACTCGAGTGTGGGTGAAAAAAATGGGACGCCGCGAAGGCTCTCGTGAGCGAACGCGACAGATTTGAAGCCTCCCACGTCCGAGTACGGAATTTCGCGTCGTTCGGAACTTATCGGCGAATTAATTCGGCCGAGAATTTACATGCGCGCTCCTGGCTCGAATTCTCTCGCGTATTTCATCTCTATGGTCGCGGTTGGGCGTGAAGGACGCGATGGGTCGCGTTATCCTGCGGCGCAGGACTCGCAAGAAAGAGGTGTCGCGCGCGAGCCCGAAAGCCTTTAATCCCTCTCCGGGCGGGGCGCGAGGGGGGAAAAAATGGCCGAAAGAGAATCGACGGCGTCACGGCAATTTCCCTTTTTGTGCCGTGAGGGGGGGGGGGGGGGGGAGAAGACGGCGCGACGAATTCGCACGATTAACGCGCCGGGACAGGTTTACCTTTCTCATCCCCATCGTCCAGGCTTCTCTGTTCTCTGCTCCGCCGCTCGTAACTCCCGAGGGGAGGAAGGCGGGAAAAAAATTGGAAATCCGCTTATCACGCGGGGGCACGCACGCGTACTGCGAAAAAAGGGCCTCGGAGGTCCTCTCCCCTTCTCTCTCCTTCTCTCCGTTCCTCGGCCTCTCCCTTCTTCTCTCAGGACTCTCCTGACCCTGCTCGTTCTCCGTCTCACTCGCTTTTTGCGCCCGTCATCGTTCACGGACGCTGCAGTTGATCCCAATTGTGCGGTCATGATCTGCATTTCTGATTTCATCAATTTGGGGCCTTCCCGCTGGAAGGGTGGGTGGCTTTCATTTGCATCGGGCAGGAGCTTCCTCCGAGGAAGAGGGGGGGTGAGATGATCGCAGGGGAAGCAGGCTGCTGCGGCTCGAATTGGGTATTTAGATCGAGATTAGCCGCGATCGAGGGCCTGAACAGCCCGTAATCCAAAGTTGTGAAGTGCGAGGGGGGCGCGAGTACGATACGCACAGGTGTACAAACCCCCCCCCCCCCAATCGCAGTAGGGGATGAGTGTCGTTTAAAGGGATGATGGGCTCAAAATCCGACGAGAGAATTACCGCGTCGCGCTGATTCGTCTTATTCAAGCGTGGCGCGCTTACGGGACGTGAGCATTAACGAGTTTTGTATCGAATGGTGGCGAGGTAAATGGAAAGTGACGATAAGGGGCGGTTAGATTGTAGGCGTGAAACACGCTGGGTAGACGCGTCGGGAGTCCGTACGAATTATGCTCCACCGTCTTGACAGAACTTCGAGAGTCTTTTCCGCTCGATTCGCATTTAAGATTGCATATCGCCGTGGAAGAAATTGAATTCGTCGGGTATCGATGTCGCTGAGATTTTGCTGCCGCAAACAACTTTCACGATAGCGAGCCCATCTTCCGACATCGGGCCACGGGAGTTCCTATCGCGGGGCGACGAGGGGAGGGTCATGATTATGGTAATTCCGGCGCAGTTCGCGAGACGATGCTCTAGGAAAATCCTGAGACGACGAGATACTCCTCCGCGCTCTATACATGTATAAACAGATTGGCTGAGGGGACGAATAGAAGAAGCGAGGCGGCGGGAAAGGCGCAGGGTCGGAAGACAAGACTCGCTTTGACTATAAAAAGGGGAAACCTTGCGTTATGAAAGAAAAACAGAGAGAGGCAACAAAAGAACGACGAAGGTGATGAAAAATCTACGATATCGAAACTGGCACTGAAGATACGCCGCAAGGTATACAAACTTATAACTTATAACGTAACCGATCACTTATACCGAAATCATCCGACTAATTACAGTACAGCGATGAACGTGGCGCAGAATGGTCGGTGTGCCAACGAAAAACGCGATAAACGCTGAAAGTCGCCTCACACACCCGTTGCACAGCGCGCAGGAGGTACGGCGAAGCACGGCGACCGCAAATGAGAAAAAAGGAGGGAAACAAGCGGTGCACAGGCTAAAAACAATTAAGGCGCCATTAAAGATTACAAGGAGTGCACGCGTCCGAGGAGGAGCGCGCGCGCGCGCGCGCTCAATATCGTTGCATAAAGTCCCGTCGGCCTTCACGGCCAGTTACGCGCACGTAAACGCTCCACTATCCGCAGAAACATTACTTTCATCTTCCATTCATCGTCCCGCCGCACAAAGACGAGGCGTCTAGCGGAGCTGGCCGTCGGTCAATTTGTCTAGACGCTGGATAAACCTCGGAGGTGAATGTGAGAGGCCTGAAACTGAAAGCGAGGCGCCATAAGGGTATTGCGCATACGAAGAGTCCACCGCGCGCTGACCGTAGAAGGTCGTATCTCTGTGACCCCGTATGATTATATGGGCTGAGAAAATTGGCGGGGTTGGCTTCCGCGTTGCGCGGATGGCTCGCGGGGCGAGAAGGGTCGGGGGCAAATAAGAAATATAAGGGCTGCATATGTATTTGCGGTGTGGCGAGCTTGGCTCGGGGTGGGCACGACTGTGCACCGGCTAATATAAACATTACACCGCTGGGACCGACTTGCCGCAGGGGGTTTTTGTGTGGGGTGCCGGGCCATGAGCGCATCGTCAATAGGAAAATCATCGTATATTATATCGCGGCCTTGTATAACTGGTATAACGCGGCATGGTGTCGCACTCGAGTGCCATATGCGAGGTCGGATCATTTTTGGCAGCCCAAATCGATAGTCGCACTCTTCCTTGGGACCACAGAATTCGTTTCGACGGACGCTCACTTTCGCATAGTACCAGAGCGACGGCACCTGCAATAAAGTTGCAACGATGGTACGGTGGCAAAACTTGTTTTCCCTCAAAATGTCTCTGCCAGCGAGAGTGAAAGTCGCCCTCGCAGCTAATTCGACGAGTTACGGTGCTCGTGCACTGGCCACTCAGCCGAGAACGTCCATTCAATGGCATGGGCATAGAAACCTTTGCCGTATTGTAATAAGACCGTTATCGTCGTCCAACGTTTAGCATACCTTTCTATCAACCGCTTCGACCGTACTTAAAGCGTGCAGGCAACGATGTAATGTAATGAAATGAAAGTCGGTGCGCTGTACCGCGAACTCTTCCGCTCTTCGTGCAACATTTACTGGAGCCTCATATAATGTAGTTGAACCATTTCGTGTTTCAGGGTAACGACTCCGTCCAGCACGCAAACTTTGACTTCCCCCGGGCGACTCGGAGGTGCGATCGAGAGACTCCTGGTGGAATTGGCCCTGTCCGTGTTCATCGTGCTGGCCCACTTTGCCTCGGACTCTCCGAGGTCCTTTCCCGCTTCGATATCCCCGAAACCTGCAGGAGTTTTGGCCGCTGCCTACACGGCAGCCACTCTCGTTTCGGTAAATGTCTTCCCATTTTCCTTCTTTCGCGCGAGGTAACAGCGTCGACCGGACGCGTTAATGAATATCGCGTTACCCGGTTCCCTAAATATTATGCAAACGCGCCCGGTACCTGAAGAACGAGGTTTCGCGAAAGTAAGCACATCGTGTACCACGTGTCGACCGATGGCTTTAAAGACTTTCTGAAAAAAAAAACGCCCGTTCCCATTTTTTCTTCCCGCCAGCCTTATCTCGTACTTTTCGATCGCCGTAACGGAAAACAGGTCGATTCGACGTTGTTACGTTAACGTGTGCCGTCAAATGATCCTCTTTTTTTCTTCTTTTCGCTATAATGTCGGACTTTTGGGCAAGAAGCCCGACTCGTTTTCACAGTCGCATTTCCGCGTCGGGCTCTCATTGACGGCGTCGGAAGGAGCACGTACGACGTTCATCGTTCGCGGCCATAACTAAAAGGCGACATTCTTCCCTTTTCCCTTCCCGTCGTACGTAGCTCGCCTTACCTTCCTCCCCTTCCCCCACCTTCCCTTCCTGCGACCGGTCTATCGAAAGGCTCTCTCGATCTCTTTCGAATCGGGTCCACGTCCGTGTCTTTAAAGAGCACCTGCCGCCAGGTTGAGAAAGAGTGCGTATGCGCTGCCGAGAGGGAGAGGCAGATTAAAAGGACGGAGACAGACGTTAAGAGAGAACTTGATCCCGGTCCCACCTGCTCCGGAACGAGAGTACAATGTACCCCAAAACGACGAGTTCCCGAAAACCGCGGGTACGCACGTTAAATGGCAGCCCTCGCGTTCAACAAACGGCCGAACATCACGGATTTCTTCGTATATAAAACTCAGCCGATACTAAAACTCCGCTACCTGCTTACGATAAAACTGAGACAATCCGCCCGTCAAATTAACTCCGAATCGTAAGAATGTTCCCTAAACACGATATTTATCGAAGAGCCTTTTTCCATAAAAATCGTCAGTCCGTCGTTAGAGTATCTCCAGACAACGTTTCCCGAATACGGTACCCATACGTATGGGAAGGCACGAAGTGCTTGAAAAACATGTTTCACGCACACTTCCCATCACCTCCGCGCGACGATGACCGAAGTCGCATGGCCAAGCGAGAAAATAAATTTTCACGTCGGCATTCCCCGAGCACAATTACAGCGGCGACGACTTTCTCCCTTTTCAGAGTCCGTTCCTGAATCCGGCCCGCGCCTTGGGTCCGGCCTTCGTAATGAACCGATGGGACAATCATTGGGTCTACTGGGTGGGTCCTCTCTCGGGCGGCGCGGTGGCAGCTCTTCTTCACGAGTACGTTCTCAGCCCGAAACGTACGCGGGACGCTCGGGAAATGGACGACGGCGACAACTCATCGATGCGTTCGGATGAGGACACTTACGATGACCTCGACAAGCCGAGCGGCCCGAAGTTTCCAGGCACGTACGCGACCTATCGTCCGGTCGCCGGTGCATCTTCCTCGATCTACAGCGCTCCACCTACGGCTCTGGAACGTGTGGAGTCAATCTACGGTGGCACTAAGTCTCTCTACTGCAAGTCACCTCCGTTGACTCGTGCGAATCTCAATCGATCGCAGAGCGTCTACGCAAAGTCTACGTCAGGTCCAAGAGACGGACTGATGATACCCAAACCTGGTCCGCTGGTCCCAGCGCAGAGCCTGTATCCCATCCGAATCGGACAGACCTCCCAGACTACCGGCAGAGAGACTCAGCCACCGCCGACTCAACCTGGTCCAGGGGCTTCCGGCACCCAGTCGCAGAATCATAACAGCACCAATCAAAACATGCAGAATCAGCTGCAGCAGTGCACGCAGAGCATATACGGCATCAGAGGAATCTCGACGAGTCTGAGCATACGCGAGAACGGCATCTACGGCGTGTCGACCGGGTCCAGCATATACGGTCGAGCCCCGGCGCCACCTCCCAGCAGCCAAAGTTCCCAGCAGTCGGCTCAGAGCGGTCAGTCCTCGACGCAGGGTCTGCCCCAGCAGCAGCAGCAACAGCAGCAACAGCAACAGCAGCAGCCTCATCAGAACGGGCCGTTGTCCACCAGCTCCGAGAACGGCGCCAACTCCAGGAGACCGGAGAGTATGTACGGTCACGTATCCAGGCGTAGCGACGATTCAGCGTACGGCAGCTATCAGGGCTCGACGAGGGGGAATTACGGCAAGGTGCCGGGACCACCCGGCCCACAGAACGGACCTCCGGGTCCGCCGCAGTATCGGGATCAAGGTAGACCCAGCCCGGCCGGACCGCTTCAGCAGAACCAGAGTCAGCAGAGCAACTTCCAGCGAAACTCGCCCAATCCGCAATACTGATCCTGCGCCGGTCACTACGATCGCACGAACGTCTTTCGATGATTCAGCCTGCACGAACGAGAGCGGCGCACTGAATCGGGCTGGATGGACTTTTGATGCTTATCGGGGCCGTCGCACTGTGAATAGATAGGATTGACGGTCATCAAGGCTCTGGGACAGGGGAGAGATTTTTTGGTAGGGTCGAGCATGATGTTGTAGGATGGTACTGATCCCGCTGTTCCTTGTGGTTGACGGTACAGAGGGATAGAATCTACCACGGTATGCGTGAGCTATTGATAGGGAGGTGGGGTGGCATTGAGAGAGGTGTTTAGAAATGTGCGGATGGCGAAGGCACAATTACGGTGGAACTGGACGAACAAGTTCCTGAGACTCTTGATTGCATTCGATACAGGGCAACCGAGCGGAGTGCCATTTTCTATTGACTTACCCAACATGAATATGACTGATCGCCACTGTCGAAGTTGTGATTTGTACAGTCGGCTGTGTAAGTGTCGTTTTATAACAGCGATCGTACGATGATGAAACTCGACGGATTTGTTATGAAGAGAATTCTCTGCTGGCTATGCGTATTATCGCGATAACCGTTAAGTTAACTTCCTGCAGCACGTCACGACGTACATAGTTTTGTATAAAGCATTTGACCTTTTGTAATACTCTTGTGAATATTCATCCTTATCTGCGCCAAAGTTGAGATCATTTAGATCGATTACCATGAACTACCGAATAGTTCTTAACGAAGCAGGCTTTCAGAAGTGATAACAATTGAGCCTACAAATGTCGCAGAACAATAAATCACATTTAAAGTCGAACGAGATTATAAATGCTTCGCTGTTAAGCGGACGATCACATAACACTTTCAATTATTCGCCGTAAAAGAAAGTAGTTTCGCCTACGTCCACAGGATTATTTGTGGACGATCATTCGTGAATAATGATTATCGGTGGCTTGTTAGTAGACCGACTAACGCAACTGATAATCAGGAGACTGATCTCGTAAACTACTACCTGGGAGGTACTCTAACTTCTCGAAGCACTGTAATCAGTTAGAAATTATGGCATAAGGAATGATCATTTTATCGATGTCGTATATAACAATTATTATCGCAAATTTCATTACTACCCAGCAATGGCAATATGTTTGCATAACGCATTGGCATTACTGGGTCGACTCGTTTATTAACAATAATAGGAGTGTATCGCTGTTACCGTAAATAAATCGAACGATTCACTTTTAAACGTACCGGAACGAACTAAAGATGGCGCTAACTTGCACACTACATGCACGTGATCATTCTTTTTGCCAAATATTCGCTGCTTCGACAAGTTACGAATTCCTCCCGCATCTGAAGGTTCTTCAAATTAAAGAATCTGATGACGGATGTGATACTTTCGAGATTAATGATATTACCTACATCGAAAATATAAAATTGAATTATATTACACACTGTTCTCATTAATATATTTACGTCTTAACAAATCATAAACTATGCTTCAATCCTCTCTTGAAGAATAGTTGGTTATCAACATGAACATTGACGTCTGTCAACTTTTTCATATTACATTAGACGAAAAAGTACGAGTGTCGATTATTAATTATAAAGACAAAACTCTGTGAAATAAGTATAAGTATAGTTTTTCTTATGGTGAATAATACACCACTCATCGAGGTTCTCGATGCAACGGACAACGAGATGAATTCAAAACTGATACGTTTCCGTATCCCTAATCGATGTTCATAGTATATAGCGATCTAACGGTAAGCATTTGTATATATAATTTGTATTTATTATTTTATACGTAGCTGGTAAATTTATGATACTTGTTATATATATGTACGTATATATGTTACAACGATGGACAATAAATGCATCTATAATGAAATTATTATTAGTCATGTTTACATACCTGTTTGAAGTGTGATCAGTATTCACAGCGTTTGTTTAGAATTTAATTGTCGCCTTGCTCTGACAACGATGTTAATGTGACGCAAAACTTTCACGGTCTCGTCATCTGCGTTATTTCCACTGTGCTCCGCAATGTATCAGCTTCAATCTTCTTAATCACATCGTTAAACGACCAACTTGAAACAAAAACCGTTAAACACTACAAAATTTCGCAATTGCAAAAGACAAGCTGACGGTGGCGCTAGTGAATACTATAGTGTCGACACCTATGATACATAGAATATAATATTACAATCTACACACAGTATTTGCAATTGCTATACACGCAAAAAACACTCAAATATATTTTTCATAAAACAAAGGATTCTTTAGCCATAATGCAATAATTGAGTTAGTAATTTAACATGAATATAAAGAAACAATACCAAATATATCGTCACATAAACATTTTTGCTTGGGACGTTGCAAAGTCAAATCGAAAAATCAGGAATGTGCAAAGGTCTTATACGAAACCTTTGCTTGTGATGAATCATACTACCCACCAGTACCAGCCAAGAAAAGATTGGTAAACATTCTTGACAAAGTGAAAGAGTCCTACAATATTTCCATTGCTTCTGTTATGTTTCTTTCCATTCAATCAGAGTTTCGTGCCAAGTCGCCATTTCCGCTTTCAAATCCGGAGTCGTCTCGCCATCTACAATCGTCCGCCCGAAACCATAGACTTACGAAACATTATCGACAACGAAGAAAACTCAGTCGTCGTCATCCTCCAAAATAGCCAACAGCGACAATAGAGGAAGTCCAATCCACGTCGTCATCGGACCCCTCGGCGCGTAAGATCCAACCTTCATTTCCCTATATCCCTCCAACAGAGATCGCTTGAAAATCAGCTGATGACGTAACACACGACGAGCGCACGTACGAAAACGTTTGTGTACCCGTGTCGGTGTTGGTGGGCACGAGACGAAGTATGGCGTAGGATTTCGTGGCCTCTTTCGTGAAGGAGTGCACTTCTCGCATTTGGTCGTTTGCTCGTACAACCCATTCGCGCGCGCCTTACCTTAATCCGCTGTGTGCATACGTCGGCCATTCACATCGCGCCGTTATCACGATCGACGTGCGTGTTCGCTGTCGATTCACACTGCGAGTCCGAGCGTATTTGACTCGACTTCCCGCAAGGGGCAAACGGTAAAGGGCACATCGTCGGCAGTATAGCAAGCGATCGTGCAGAATGAGCGTCGACGCGTACGGGCCTAGCAGCCAAACATTAACGTTTCTCGACACCGAGGAAGCGGATCTGATCGGGGCCGATACGCAGGGCAGCGAGTTCGACTTCACCGATTTCACGCTACCGTCGCCAAGCCAGACGCAAGCATCCCAGCACGATGCGGCCCAAAGCCAGCCGAGTCAACCTGTACAGGTTGGTTCTCTCGTTTGTCATACGTACCTCTTGACCGTCCGATAAGAGTACGCCTGATTCCGCGAACGGATAACGGATCTGCGCGAGATTTCATGCACCCACGCGGTATGTACACCTAACCTCATTCGCATGTGCTCGACGATAAACTTACGGGAGTGAGCCGTGGGCTTCTCGTTAACGTAACACATATGGTCAATTTCACGTTCGCTATTCCTGCCATTTTTTCCTTCCGCTACGTTTTCTTCTCGCCGGTCGACTTCCTGGATATGGTCGGGAACTCGGCGTCGTCAATGTGACCTTGACATATAACGGGAAGTCAGGTAGATTTTTCTACACGAAGCTTACACGGTTTTCTAGGAAATTCTAAGTTGATTGGTTTTGACGAGGTTAGGTGTAGATTCATTTAAAGTGGTAGTCCTGTGTGAAGCGAACTATACTCTTTCAATGTTTGGAATGTATTGATAAGATTACAAATCAGCAATTACACTGTCTCAATGATACGTTGCAATTAAGAAACTTCCGTAAAAGAATTGCGGGTAACGGTGCTGAATGTAAACATTAGCACTTCCTGATAAGGTCATTTGCTTAGCTTATGTGAACTATGTGAATGAATATCTATGAACATGGAAAATTTTTGCATCAACTCAACATTTCTTTCCTCCATTTCTCCTCTACTGTCATCGTCATTTTTCAATGACTTATTGCCTCGAATGCTGCCCACTGATAATCTTATCAGTAATACCGATTGAAGTATCTTTATTGCTTTTGTATATGAATCTACGCTTCTACTACTATTAATGTTACTTAGGTTAATGGAACAAGTGGAAGTTCATCATTGGACTTAAAAATTACTGGAGCTGCACAAAGTCTAGCTGAACTGCAGTTTGAGGAGGAAGAAGAGGAAGCATATTACAACCGTGACTTACCAGAACATGCCTGTAAATATTGTGGAATTCATGAGGCTTCCTGCGTTGTTATGTGCAATGTTTGTCGCAAATGGTTTTGCAATGGCAGGGGCAATACCTCTGGATCACATATCATTAATCATCTTGTTCGTGCTAAGCATAAGGAAGTCACATTGCATAGGTACGTAGATACAAGTATATGATTCAAAGATTTTCAATACCCAATATTATTAAGTCTGTTATAAGCCTTTAAAATCGAATTATTATCGTTGCAGAGATGGACCTCTTGGAGAAACAGTTTTGGAGTGTTATTCATGTGCAGTGAGGAATGTTTTTGTTCTGGGCTTTATTCCCGCGAAAGCGGATTCGGTGGTGGTATTGCTCTGCCGGCAACCATGTGCCGCACAAAGCTCTCTGAAAGATATGAATTGGTAATGTATAATCATCTAAGACCGCGATGGTGCATAATTCACATACTGTCGAATTAACGTAAACGCCTTGTAACAGGGATCAGGAACAGTGGAAGCCGTTGATTGAAGACAGAAGCTTCTTGGCATGGTTAGTAAAGATTCCGTCTGAACAAGAGCAACTAAGGGCCAGACAGATATCGGCCCAGCAAATTAATAAATTGGAGGAGTTATGGCGTGATAACGTTGATGCGACGTTCCAAGATCTCGAAAAACCAGGCGTAGATGAAGAGCCACAGCAAGTCTTGTTGCGGTACGAAGATGGGTATCAATATCAGAATATATTTGGTCCACTCGTAAAGTTAGAAGCCGACTATGATAAGCGATTGAAGGAATCTCAAACTCAGGAAAACATCGAAGTGCGGTGGGATGTGGGATTAAACAAGAAAACGATTGCATACTTTATGTTGGCAAAAACAGACGGTGACATGAAATTAATGCATGGAGATGAGTTGAGACTACGCTACCTGGGTGAGCTGCATAAGCCCTGGTCGGGAATTGGACACGTTATAAAGATCCCAGATAATTACGGGGAAGAAGTCGGCATTGAATTAAAAAATAACTCTGGGGCCCCGACAGAATGTATCAGCAATTTCGTGGTTGACTTTATCTGGAAGAGCACGAGTTTCGACCGGCAAGTATATCCTAAACAATACATACTGATATTTGTATAATATTATATCATAATTGTGACATCCTATATTAATTGTGTTTATTCGTTTCTTTTTTTTAACACAGCATGCAACTAGCATTGCGAAAATTCGCTGTAGACGATACCTCCGTATCCGGTTACATATACCACAGACTATTGGGCCACGAAGTGGAAGAAGTCCTGTTTCGTTGCCACATTCCAAAGCACTTTAGTGCTCCAAATTTGCCGGACTTGAATCGATCTCAAGTATATGCCGTGAAGCACGCTGTTCAGAGACCGTTGTCCTTAATTCAGGGTCCCCCGGGCACAGGAAAGACTGTCACAAGTGCGACCATCGTTTACCAACTCGTGAAACAAAATGGAGGCCCCGTACTCGTCTGCGCCCCTTCGAACACCGCCGTCGACCAACTCACTGAAAAGATCCACAAGTCCAATTTGAAAGTCGTCCGTTTGTGCGCCAAATCGCGTGAGGCGATTGACTCCCCAGTGAGTTTCCTGGCGTTGCACAATCAAATAAAGAACATGGAGACCAATACGGAACTTCAGAAACTGCAGCAGCTTAAAGACGAGACTGGCGAGTTATCCAGCGTTGATGAGAAGCGTTATCGTCTGCTGAAAAAGGCTGCCGAGAAAGAACTGTTAGAAGCAGCTGATGTGATTTGCTGCACTTGCGTCGGCGCCGGTGATCCGAGATTGCACAGACTGAAATTCCACTCAATTTTGATCGATGAAAGTATGCAAGCCACCGAACCGGAATGCATGGTACCCGTCGTTTTGGGTGCGAAACAATTGATACTTGTCGGTGATCATTGTCAGCTTGGGCCAGTCGTTATGTGCAAGAAGGCTGCCCGAGCAGGTCTCTCTCAATCGTTGTTCGAGAGATTGGTCGTTCTTGGAATTAGACCTTTCCGTTTGGAGGTGCAATATAGAATGCATCCGGATCTATCGCGTTTCCCTTCAAATTTCTTTTATGAGGGCTCGCTGCAGAACGGTGTCTGCGCAGATGAGCGAAAGTTATTAAAAATTGACTTCCCGTGGCCGGCACCGGACAAGCCAATGTTTTTCTATGTCACGCAAGGTCAAGAAGAAATTGCAGGCAGCGGTACCTCGTACCTCAATCGAACGGAAGCATCCAACGTTGAAAAGATCACGACACGATTCTTGCGTTGCGGTGTGAAGCCCGAACAAATTGGCGTTATCACTCCGTACGAAGGCCAAAGGGCATATCTCGTGCAATACATGCAATATCAGGGTTCATTACACTCTAAACTGTACCAGGAGATCGAAGTAGCGAGCGTAGACGCTTTCCAAGGCCGAGAGAAGGACATCATAATCATGTCCTGCGTCCGTTCAAACGAGCACCAAGGCATCGGGTTCCTAAACGACCCTAGAAGACTGAACGTCGCTTTAACTCGTGCAAAGTACGGCATTATCATTGTAGGAAATCCAAAGGTTCTATCAAAGCAGCCGCTATGGAACCATTTGCTCAGCTTCTACAAGGAGCAGAAAGTATTGGTAGAAGGGCCGCTGAACAATCTAAAGGAATCGATGATTCAATTCGCGAAGCCAAAGAAACTCGTCAACGCTGCCAATCCGGGCTCACACTTCATGTCCACGTCTATGTACGACGCTAGGGAAGCCCTGATTCCGGGCTCGGTGTACGACCGTTCGGGTACACAGGTCAACGGGACGCAAAATCACAATCCGTACTACCAACGCAACGTGCCGCTCGACATTTTCAGCCGAACTCACGATACGATCAGCTACATCAGTCCCGAGAGAGCACAGGCCGCCATGAACAACGTCCCCGTACCGGTGGGCATGTTCATGAACATGGCCCACGTGCCACCGCGATTCTACAATCAGCATCAGCAGGCGCTGCAGGCCAGACAGAATCAGCGCAATCGGCGCGGCGCGCTCTCGGCTAAGAACAAGTCGGGACCGCGTATGGGCAAGCTGAGTCAGACGGAGCAGAACACTCAGCCGTACAGTCAACCCGGTCTGCCCCTTACCCAGGGCACCACCCAGGGCATGTCCCAGCCGGGCTTCAGTCTCTCGCAGCCGGGACTGAGTCAGGCCGAACTCTCGCAGGACTCGTTCGCGGTCGGCGAGTTTCAGTCGCAGATGGATGGACTACTGTCGCAGGACTCGACCTATCAGGGTGATCGAAGCGGTTTCTATCAGTCGGGACAGTCACAAGCCGGGGGACAGTTCTCCCAGCCCTACTGAGCCGAGACCGTACGGCTGAGCAACGCAATCGCCATGCAGCGTCGCGGGAGCGACTGAGAAGGCTCGTTCGACCAAATCTTCTTCGACCAACAACCACAAATCACTAACTGCGCGAAACGGTAAAACGGCTCGGCGATCGAGTACGGTAAAACATGATGCACGCAGTCGTCGGCGTTTCAAAGGAGGGGTTTCAAAATGGGTGAAGTTCGTCGCCGTCGCCGTCGAGTAACGATTGATCGTCAGATGACGGAGGAAAATAATGGACATGGTAAACTCTGGGTCGTGAGAGACTGGATGATGGGGTGCGGCAAGGGCAGAACAATGGGTGAACATCAATGATGAACTTGGGAGACGACAACGATATTACTACCAATCACCGTGACACGCGCTTACCGTGAACGGACCGTTTTATCGCGGGGATCGAGTGACACTAGAATTTAAAAAAAAAGTCAATACAAAAGCAAAACTAAAAAGGAACAAAGTAAATACCCAACCAAAAAAAAATATGGAAAAAAAATGGAAAAAGCGACAAATGGGTCACGTGTAACGCTTTCAATTTATGACTCGACCAAAATTTCGACAAGTGTGCCAATGTAGTAGCAGTAACGTGCGACTGGGCGAGGCCATGGCAACAAAGCAAGAGAGACCGATGGAATTATCATGCAGCGTGAGATTCATAGAGAAGAATAATGAAAAGACAGGAACAAAAGACACTTAGAGGCGCGGAGGATCCGTAGCGGCTGACAACCCGAGGGTTCGGAAATCATTTTTCCAGCGCAAAGATACGTTACACGCTTCACTCAAATTTCGCCGGTTGGCAATGAACGATTTCGAGGGACAGACGAGAGCGGGATTGAAATTGATAAGGGAACAATGACAAAGCAAGATCGATAATGAAAAACAGTGAAGAGATAATTTATTAAACGATTCAGAGCCTATAGAAGAGATTCTATGGCGAGGCCTTTTCTCGGGCCGTACCCCCCGACCATCTTCACCAGCATCTGTTTATTACTGAAATAACATGGGGCGATAAAGTTTTGTTTCTTGTACGCGCGGACGCACGGTACATATTCACAGGAAAGGAAGAATGAATGGGAATTTAAAAAAAACGACCAATCTTGCCAACCAAACAAGATCATCATCAATGACGCTAAAAAGCATTGAATCGTTGTCAACATGAGGCCGATACTCTCCAGCATCGCCGTATTTGAAGGGTCAATAGTGCATCCCTTCCGATAGGCTTGGCACCATGCGAAAAACAAAAGAGAAATAAAAATGATACACATCGTGCCGACTAACGGGGAATATTTTTATTATTTTGATCATGTTGATTCGCTTTCCTTCTGTTACATTGATCCGTTTATTTACCGCAGGGGTCGACAGAGCGCACAAATGGAGTACTGTTCCTTAATGGAGATATTAATGTTTCTTTGACACGACGGAAACACACACACAAAACACACATACACACAGCCGAAACATGATCGAGGAAGAACCGACCATTGTTCTCAGAGGGACAAGAATCGATCATTAGTGTGCACTAATTGAAGACGTTGTCCTCGCGCGAGTTAGGACCGTAAATTCGTAAACACTTGACCGTGCGTTCTTTCAATTTTTCTGGATGCAATCGATATCCAATCATGTGAAATCCGCATTGTGATGAGATTATTGCAGGTTTCGGACAATGTTCTTATCCATAATGATATGAGTAGTCCATTAGCGTTCAAGGTATTTTACTCGTTCTAATATAATGACAGAAGTGTCCTACCTACCTATTATTTTTACTTCGTACCGCTTTTTGTTCTTTCTGACCTTTCCTATACACCCCTGCTCTACTTCAACTTTCTATTCTCTGTCTGTGCTGGCTTCTGTCGGTAATGAATTGGTTATATGTATATTGCAATGAATAAGAAGTATCCTGCATTATGCAATGACGAAATTGTTTTCTTTTTTTCTCTCTGTGACCAACAGCACACCGCTAACTGCAGATTATTATATGGAAATTCATTGTAAAATCTTATGATACCAAATAAATTTGATTTGAAAATGCACACCAACGATTCTATTTATTCCATAAACCCATCATATTTTCATTCACCTCTTTCATTCCACAAGATAAAAGACAGATATGACAAGGTTTTAGATTTTATAAACGTTGCTTTTATTTAACATTGAAATGAAAATTACAAAAAATTAATTCGGCATTGTTCATAACTCTATAATGTTACTTGACAATTGAGTGATAGATAATTTCGATCAAGGAAGAAAATGTAATCGCTACATAATAATGTAGCAATTATGACAGTTAATTTATATATTGATATACTTTTCGGTTTTTATGCGGCGTTTAATGTACAATATTAATTTTTGGCACTTAGGGCGGCGTGATACAGTTATTACTGTTTTATAGTTTGTTTTCATAAACATTCGCAAAAGGCCTGTTGGAATACTTTTCTATATATAAGAACATTTTACAAGTGTTCGATTCCGAATTAACTTTCAATGAACGGCAATAAGTAAGATTGGGAATATACATTTTTTTACATTTTACAGTTTGATTCTTACATAGTGGACAATAGTAGAATTTGATCAAAAGAAGGCTAGTTATTTTAGGCTTGGAAAAGTGAAACTGGTCGAATAATTATCATTAAATTTGACAAATGCCCAATCAAAATGCGTATGGCAAATTTTTCTTTAAAGCAGGTCCACTTTATGATCACTGATCAGAAAAAATCCGTCGATCAAATATGAACAATCTTATCAAATTGCACACTAATAACTTATTTGCAACGTGTTGGCGCGTAAAAACATTAGATTGCGCAGTGTGACAACGGTGCTTGTTTTCTTCCCGTATCTTAAGAGTTAACTGACAATATATAGTATTGTTCTTTTTCGACCAAACTTTGAATATATTAAATTTAAACAGATTACTCTAATTTTTATATTTTTGTAGTTTTGTATCCTCTGAACATAGAGATATTAAATAAATTTATTATAATAAACCTAAATTTCATTCACACGTTAATTTTAACTTTGACAAAATTTTATATTTTATGCAATATTTTATACTCTTTTTCACATTTTTTTTCATTTTTTCTCGTTATATTGAAAGTGAATTAAGTTTCCCTTCCCGTATTTATCTTTTCTCAATATAAATACCTGCTCAAAGTAAATTTTTATAAAGAGCAACAATAGTAAAAGACAATAAGTACTATCCACATCATTTTCATAGGATGTTCAAACGATGTTACAAAATGATGTTTGCAAATGGTAACAAATTTACAATGTAGTGTCACAATTGGAGATGTTAACGATTCGAGCACAAAGTCCACTCTCCGATATGTAATTTTAATGTAAATGTTCCATAAGTGAAATAATGTTAACTGAAAACGGATATCTTCCAAAATTGTTAACCCTCCCATACTATATTAAATAATTTAAAGTTCTCTTGCGCGGAATGAGTCTTGTCACTTTTTTTAATTTTTGAGTTTTTTAATTTTTTAATTTTTTTTTTAAATTGAATTAATGTCTGCCCTATTTGATAAACGGGCACCCGTATGAGTAATGTATGGCACTCATTTCAATGTAGCAACCGATAATCACAAGGCACCACAGTTCACGTTGGATTCATCATGGAAAAATGCGTGATCGCAATATAACGCCATTATCAAAATCAAATTAAAGGAAACATTAACGGTGCTTGTTTATCGCGTTGCTCATAACGTGGCAGGTATTTCCTTATTGTAAAAGATGCCAACTCAATTTTCCATCGTCGTATCGTCTCACTCACAGACAGTAGGCAAATCCATTGTAATTCGTTTGCACGCATTTTACGCAAAATAATTTTTCGCCTGACCTCAGTCAGTCAGAAGAAAATTATTTTCCATTCTATTGCACACTTCGCACGTTCGGCGCATCGCGCTCATAATATCAATATATACGATCGTATATGCGAGTACATACATATAGCCTGTGCGCTATGTTCTCTGATGTCTGGTAACTCGCTTTGTCGCTCATCTCACCTCGCTGTACAACAGCCGTTTTTGTTAATTTTTATGGTACAAATAATGGGAAGCGAACGAAACGGCGTTTGAAAGTAACAACGATCGATCATTTGAATCAGAATAGAACCTAGCTTATAAGTTATTGCGTGAGCAATGACTTTTTTATCACAACATATAAGCGTTCTGAATTCGCACTCCATCCCACGGCTCCCTATCCGTCCGCGTTAACAGGTGGCAGCTTATCAACTCCAATACCCCGAACTTCCTTGAGCGAGGCTAATCATCGACACGAAGTTCATCGAAGTATTTGATTATGTTATCTAACGGCTACACTCCTTTCTTCGTGCCATCTTCGATGCTTGGTTATAACTTGTCGAAGATGCTGGCCAAGTTGTGAGTCTCCTTCAGTCTTTGATAGGTACGATCGAATACCCGTTTTATTCTCATAAACACGTCCGGGTCATAAACTGAACGTGCTGTGTTTGTTAGATCGAATGGTTCTGGGCCGAAAAAAAACAAGTTTATATGAACATGCAGTATTCTCACTCAGACGCAAACGAAATTTCAATGTACATAATGATAAAGGATATTTACCTTCGATACATAAACATTTCCATTGATGAGGGTCATTTTTGTAAGATCTTACACGACGGCACACATCGATCGGAATTACACCACCGAGACGCACCGATATTGCGTACTGATTAAAGCTGTTGGGGTATATTTTTATAGAAGGCGTTAAGTGAACAAATTATATGTGATACTTACTCAAAATTGACGTAGTACTTGAAGAAGTCTATTAAAAGATCACCAAGCGATTGATGATTTAACGGTTTCAGGACGGATATAGGTATATGTAATTCTTCATGAATGTCTATACTGTTAATGTCCACGTACGAATTAAACTTGGTCGAGTAAAGACGATGCAGACATGGCAATACTTGAGGGTAAGCACCACCTGAGAATTACAGCTCTGCATTAGTTGCATAAAATAATGATAGTTTTCGAATTTTATCAGATTTTAAACATTAATACGTACATTGCAAGAAATGTATGACCATAAGAACCAACGAATAACTCGATATAGTCATTTTTTTGGCATCGTTAATACATTGAGCCTGAGCCCACAGTTTTACAACTAGAACTATCGGTCTTACTCTCCAGTCAACTAAAAGACACATTAGGCATGTTAGCACTGAGTGATGTATACGGGTATTTTAGTAAACTTACTGCGCGAATAGCAATAAAGCAAATGAGTATTGCGAATCCCAACAGCATTATTACAATTTAGATCGACCTCTAAGTGTTGGAGAGTGTCGCGAAACTTTAAAATCGGTACTTTTGCTTGTATAAGCTCTAGTTGCTCTACAAAACCTAATGGACATAACAATACATACTTTAATACAGTTTAAAATTCACTGGTAAAGAAAGCTATGCGTTGAATAAAAAATGAACAAACCACATTTTCTTAAACATTTGAGTACTTGTGCTAAATGTTCAAGCGCTTCGCATCTTTGATCCATTTCAGTGTGCCGCACGATAAGGCACATGTCAACGTCACTACTGTCAGACCCGAAACCGTTCAACGTAGACCCGACCAAAAATAGACCGTACTTTGGAAATGCAGTCTACAATTTTATGTAGAAAACGATATTTTACGCGCATATGTACAAAGGTAGATTTATATATGACAGACAGTGTAATCCATTTTACCTTAATAAAAATAGACAAGTACTTCCAAAGCAACATTTTGTTTTTATACACAGTCCTAGATTGTTGGTTCGCTATAAATTTTGACCAGACTTCATTCGAGAGATGATCTCGCGACGTTCCCGAAATTAATTCTTGTGGCATGCGAGTTATTTCTACAACATGGGCTTTAGCAAGAAATCGTTCTGGTTCACAGTCATATCTAGGAAACACGAATTGCGAACCGACATTCGTAGCATATTTTCGTCCCCTCTGGTTCTTCTGCGGAGGTGGACTGTTTCTTCCTGAAGATTATTGATCGTATGTTTACGAATAATTTATTGCATGTTTAAAAAGTGAATCAGCTATCAACAACATCATTACAAAGTTTACCTGAGTGATACCTTCTCTTCCCTTGATAATTTTGTACTTGCGACCTAGGCGTTGCAACCGCACTATGGTAGTAATTGACTGATCGCTGATTTGGATAGAATTGATGTGACGACGTATTTGAGAACAGTCCCGTCTCGATAGATTTATTGCTTGGAATGCTATAACTAGACTGCGATTTATGTAGTTTCCTGTTTAATTTAAAACAAACACTTATAGTTTTTATATGTTAGCTCTATTAAGCAGAATTGAATTACTTACTTGATACCATGCTCTGTCGATGAGATGACAGAGTCCCGTTCGTCCGAACTTTCATTTTGGCTACTATCGGCAGGATGTTTACTTGGTGTTGGAGAACGAGAACTGAAACCACTGTCGCTATTATATTTCTCGTTGTGCGCGTATGAATCCCGATACGAGGTTCTCCTCACAGCTTTGTTATTCCAGTTAGACTTCTTAATCAAGTTTGCACTTGTTTGTCTAAAGCTAAGATGTGGCGATGGCATGCTTGACGGTGCACCATTTGAAGTATTTATTCTTCTATGCCAATTTGGAGAGGATGAGCCACCATTTATGTGCATGTAGTCTATCCACCGTATTGAAGGGACTTCTGTATCCATCAACTGTAATAATTCAAGTGGATGTGATGCTGTCTGCAAATGTGAAAGTAATTTTATGTTACTATCAATATATAGTTCATAAACTTTGTTATCATGTAAATCAAAGAGGACATTAAAAAAAAATATATCGGTATTGTCTTTGTTTTGAAAACTATTTTGTCTCATGTAAAATATTTCACATACCTGCATCAAGTGATGTCTGCTGTGTCCAGACACATCAGGAACATACTGTGCATATTCAGTTTGATGTAAAGAATTTAAACCATTAATGTGTACAGAGTGTGTTTGTGACGGCGGACACTGTCCGCTCACTTGTTGGCCACCCATTATCTGCACCATCATTTGTGGTGGAAACATAGTGTGATACATAATTTAAAGAAGCTTACAAGGAACTACAAAGCTTATGTCTTATAACACTAACACCCGGCACTTACTATTGTTAAATAAAGATGAGCACTCTTCGAGTTAACTTATATCTTTTTTTTTTCTAACCAACTTTTATAATTTTGTAATAGACAACTTCGTTTATTTAAGGCACAAAGGATGAGTTAATCTTTGTCAAGGTCTGTATTTATTCCTCCAAATTGTTTTTAAATGTTCTTGTTTCTTTCTATCTTCAAGAAATGTTTCTTTTAGCATAGAATATTATAGTTTTCTTTCCTACTTTTACAAATTAAACCCGTAACATAATAACACACAATGCATTAGTTAATGAAAGCGAAAATGCTATAATGAAAACTAATAGCAGTATGATATAATATAAATGGAATGATGTTTTCAATGTGGCAATACTTTGTCATAAATACTGAAAATACATACACTTTTCTTTGGAACACAAGCTATTATCAAACAAAAGATATACAAAAATAAACAATGTGAATGGATAAATAAGATGCACAGTACATACATGCAGAGCTAATGATATTCTAATTTTATATAGCAATATATGTGATTGTAGTACTTTGATTTATGCAAACTTTTCTTCAGCCCTTCAGGTTAAATTAGTCATAAAATTTCAATGAGTATATTGTTTGAGCAAATTATGTGTTTGTCGAAATTCGGGTTTGGATAACTTGGTTATGGCCCAGTTTGGTAAGGTGCCCTATATCAAGCTTTCTTTTGTGTCGTCTACGTGCTTGTACTAGAATAAATAGGAGCGTACACTCGCACTTTTCGAATCCCTTCACTGACTAGAAACGACAAATTACTACGCTTTTTCATTCCCTGAAAAACATACGAGAACGTGACATATATTCTCATCGATGTGAACCATACGATTCTTGCATATTTAGCGTTGCAAACAAAAATTTACTTTCGATTGACTATTCGATACTCGTATATAATCTTGGCCAGATTTTAAATTAGAGTGTAAAATAAAGCATTACCATTGGAACTTGAATACCGTGTATGGTTTTGGGGTAGATTTTAAGTAAATAGTTCCGCATTTTAGGTTACATTGACTGATCCGGGTTAAGCCGTGTAGTAATAGTCAAAAGGATCGAAGCATAATAACGAAGTTTGAACAAAAACAAAGCGTATTGGTGGTAACACCGAACGTTCGGACATAATATGACCTGTTAAAAGTATACTTAGCGTACAAGAATTCGGAAGAGGAAAGATCGTGTCAACATTTACGTACAAAATTTAAAGCACTGGAAGCGACTAGGGTGGCGCAAATATACACGTGCTGACGATAAATATAAGCAACGACATGGCAAGAAAACTTTCGGAAAAAGGAGAAATTGGTACCTGTTCGCTATCGCCATATTACAATCTATCCGCCGTTTAATCGCCTTTGGGAATATTATGAAAAACGATCATTTGTTATTTCGATTTACCGCTCGAATTTTTATCGCATTTAACTTGCCCGAACTGTCTTCGTTTATAACCGTATCTGCCGGGGCGATATTCAAATTTTGCTCTTATTTGCGGTAATGTGATCTATTCTCACAACGCTTGGTCCTTGTATTTCGGGGCACGTCCTGTCACTATCATCACGTTCAATAGACTCAAAACGTTATTGTACGTTTAAATTTTCAAATTCTTCGACGTAATGGACGTTTCTCCAGCATTCGCGAGACATTTATGAAAAACAACGTAAGATGTCGGTGTAAGTTAATAACGAGCTTACCAATCGAGCGTTCACCAAACAAAAAATATATATATATATATACATGTATATTTCATTTGACGGACAATCGAACGTATCAAGCAATATAAATTTATAATTAAGAAATATCGGTCGGTTTAACATTTAGGTAGGCTTGTACTAATTTTCGATACTCATTAAATATCTATTACTACTTGGTTATGTAAAGTGAAAAATACTCTGTTCGGTTCATCCTTCCGTATATTTCAATAACACGACGTATTGTCCATAATTTTCATGCACTTTACAATACTATTTGACTCTTGCTGCATTCACTCAAGTAAAACTAGCTTAGCGACTTCTTCGTTCTGCTTTTCATGCAATCCGAATAACATAGTTAGTATTAATCTAATGGAAGTGAAATATAGTGTATATGAAATATCTTTTTGCTGAAGTATAATTACTTAGGTCAATTCGTGGTACGACTATTGTAGTTTACGAATATATGGAATGCCTAACATATAGGGAAATATTACGTCACTTCGCCAGACAAATAACTGAGCTTGAAAGTTAGAAAACGCACATGTTATTGATGATTGTTCAAACAAGTGCGCGTTTCATCTATAATGATCGAACAATTTGAATGTAAAGCTCTCTCCGTATGAAAAATTATATCTACGCGACTATATTATAACGTTTAGACAAATAACAGAATTTCCTTGAGAAGTATAAGTCACTTAGAAACATTGTCCGGACAAGGAAAGCTGTAGTATCATTTTATTACATAAATGTAAATTGTAAAAATTTTTAACCTGCTTATAAAATAGAAACTTTCGTATTGAAATGTTAATGTCTGATTCAAAATTCCGTTCGATGCCGGATGTTACACCGATTACAAAAATGGTTACAGCTCTCCTTTGTTACAATCATATGAAATACAATTTTTATCTACTACTCCAGTGATCTGTTATCCTAGAATGAGTATGATAAAATATATGATGCATGCAAAGTGAGTTTTTTTTACCTATTTTTGATAATAGCTTAGGACCTTATTATAAAAATGGCAGCCATACTGTTTTTTTTTACCGTATTACGATAACGATCATCTCGAATTTCGTCACCATTTTAAAATGCAACAATCATAAAATCGTCGATTTCTCCATATACCCTTCTCACCAATCGTATATTTATAACTCTTATTTTCCGTAGAGTCCTTCCGTTTTATTCTATTTTTCATATATAATAAATATAAATATTATATAAAACAGAATGTTCTTATTTTGGGTGTACGGTATATTCTACCAAAAGAAGACTTATGGCGAAGGCTCGTACAATTTCTCCACAATAAATTCTTAGAGTTGTCGCGTTTCTGTATCATCGGACGTGATTAAGTTCATAATTAATACTCGCGTTCCATTTAGTCCATGGAATGCCATAATCTAATGCGAAGTACTCAGGCAGACAATGAATATTGCTTTTTGAGTCTTTGAAATTCGATTTCTTTTTGCAAGTATTCCTTTACAAAAGGATGCTCCAAATGAGAATCTTTCAATTGATTTAAATAACGATTCACCATCTCAGGTGGTTTGCCCATATGCTGTAAAAGAACAATCATGTTAATCAGCGTGTCCGGGTTGTTACTATCTTTGTAGAGGGATTCCTGCAATGCGGTTTCGGCCTCTTCATATTTCGCTTGACCGATAAAACAAGTGGCCTGTCCATTCAGCAGCATACTTGTGCTTGAATGTTTATCAATCATTTCCTATAACATACAATGTGTACATCAGTTGAGTCAAAATGCAATATTGTGGTGCTAACATAGCTATTAGAATAATAAAAAAACTTGTATATAAAATACATAGAGATGATACTATCAAGGAATTATAGACAATTGGTTTGCATAGGTAGTATTAAAAAGAAGATGGCACACCTGGAATATATAATAAGCATCTTGTAGCTTCTCACCCCCGCTACGAATGTTCAGCCATGCTTGAGCTAACTGAGTCAACGTAGCATCATCATCTTTCTCTTGCATTGTCTTCAATTCTTTCCTGGCTAAATCAAGTCGATCCATTTTGACATAAATCTGTAGTGTTAGCGCTAGACATTCCAAATGTTCTGTGTTACGAAGTACCCTGAGTGCAGATTCTAAATTCTTTTCATAGTAGTAAATGGTGGCAGCAACGATCATAAAGTTATGATTATCAGCATTCATACGATCAGAAGCTTCATCTAATTCTGCAACTATAGCTTCTCTACGACTTGGATTTGCAAAATAATCCGCTAAGGTTTTCAATGGCTGTAAATCCGGTGGAGATGAGTTGTTAATCTCATCCAGCACAACTCGAAATTTCCATTGTGCTATGTATGCACGGTATAAAAATACATCTCGTTCCATTGCTACCTCTGCAGAGGAAGGCTAAAATTAAACAATATGCTGAGTTACAATTCCCATGAATTGATAAGTCATGTAGCATAAAAAGCAAATGAAATTGGAGTTCTAGGTATCCCGCATAGTATGTTAATCTAATATAGCTAGAGTATGTTTTATACATATTACTCTATGTGTTACTGGGATTACAATTTTTGTATTACATGAAAGCATGGCTCAATTACACTTTAACATCCAGGAAAAAAATTAATTTCAACAACGACAAAGTTGGCCGAGAATATTGTGAAGAGAAAAAGTGGTACAATTCATTGGATCATTCCAGAAATAACATTTGCAACTTGTACTAAATACAAATCGGGAAAATGAGTCACAGGTCTACAGAGCATGTTGACTAGCAAGAGTATGTAACTAGAATGCTTATGTCAACGATTGAATGATAGTAGAAGCTATTTGAAATTAATGAAAATCGAAATACGTGTGAAACACACCTTGATTTTCTGTGCCTCGTTGATGCATTGCTGATAATTACCGATGTAAAAGTGATTTTTTACGTCGAACAGTTCGTCAATGTCGGCTTGCTGCTGACGTGCCATCTTGTCACTTCGATACCAATGTTCCATCCAGTTACGTGTTCCGGTTTCCGTATGCACGATACCAGAAGGTACCGACTATTACCGACTATTTGATAGCCTCAAGAAAGTTACCAAGATAAAAAAGCTTATTTTGAAATCAACTTGCATTGGTTTTTATAAGTTTTTTTATATCGCTACGTGCCCTTTAATGCAACACATTTAAAATTTCATTTATTCAAGAAATTGCTACGTTTTGCTGCATTATTCCTGGCGTGATCATTATAGTTATCTTAAGAACCATTACTTTTTTCTACAGAAAGCATTACATACACTTCGATTCTCAATATTTACCTGCTAGCTAGTTTTTAACATTTCAACCACGCCAACCTGCCTGCCCAGAGCGTATAGAAAACAAAGATGAACTCTCGTTACGTACAGGTGCATGTTGTTAGGAAATTTAAAAAATCTTGCTCCGTAACTATTAAAGCATTTATTTTTCATATCCCGCGTGAAAAATATACCTGGCTTTGTTTACGAACAGCATTTTTATGCAATTTATTTCTAGGTTAATTCCATCGTGGTAACCATATGACAGCTTAAACGTCTCAATAGGCGTCGTACAAATATTCTACGCTGGAACAGCACATCCTTCTAAGCTTTCTGTTTATGTGCAATCATAATATATTTATTTTGACGCACAAAAAAATTTCGGTAAGTCAATATCCATCATTATTTTTACCAAACTAATTTGAAGTCATGTCCAAAGAAACATGATTTACATTGCATGACATATTTGCTGTAAGATATACAGTTCTTGTGGTCAGATGACTTTCACATCCCTATTTATTTTTCAATGAACAGAGTTGTTAATTTTTTAGATGGAGGAAAGATTTTGAGGTAGTATCAAGCAAGTTTAGAAATAATATTACTAAGTAACAATGGATATCAGTACGTTGTTCAAAGCTAGTGTTAAAACTGTTACACTACGTAATGAGGACCTTGGAACTGTACACAATATAAGAGCACCTTTAAAGAAAACTAGAAGTAAAAGTGCTTTTTGTATCAAAGCACATGCTCTTGTAACACAGATTTCGAAGCTCAAGGAGTTTTTATTAGAAAATCGGAAAGCTTACCTCAATTTTTCAAATTACCTCTCGAATATTTCACACATGACTGATGCAGACAGAGATCAGATCGATGCTGGAGCACAAAAAATAATGAGCTCATGCTCACAACTAATCAAGGAATTAAAAAGGGAAGTTGCAGTATCTGATGCTTCACCACAGAATATTGAGCATAGGGAGATCATGTTATTGCTGATAGAAGATTATTTGAAAAATGTATGCAAAATATATTCTGAACAAAAGGCAATGAGGGTAAAGAAGGCTGTGGAAATGAGGAAAATTGCTAAATTAGAACCTAATGTAAGAGTCAATTCTACTAAGATAGAAACTGAAATGAAGAAATCTAATTTAAATGTAAGAGAATCACCCTCCAGTGACAAAGAGGATGGAAATGGATCGAATAATTCAAGCCCCATGAAAATTCAAGAAATTAATGGGGATGTTGGTTCATTGGGATATGAAGAAGATCTTTCACCTGAGGATGTTCAGCTGTTTGAGTCTGAAAATGAACAGTTATACAACGAACTAAACACATTAACTGAAGAAGTAAAGCAAATCGAAAGTAAAGTCGTTCACATAGCGGAACTTCAGGAGATATTTACTGAGAAGGTTCTGTCCCAAGATAAGGATTTGGATAGATTAATGACAACGGTTGTCGGTTCAACGGAAAATGTAAAGGAAGCAAACGAGCAAATTCGACAAGCAATTCAGAGAAACGCTGGTCTTAGGGTATGGATACTTTTCTTCCTCCTAGTCATGTCCTTTTCCCTCCTATTCCTCGATTGGTACAACCCGTAAACTTATTTTTTTATTAATTATTTATAATGATTTTCGTAATATTAACGAAATGTAAGAGCAACTCTGTTTTATGAATAATGTATAATGCTGCTGCCAAGCTTTAGACAATAGGGGTAGAATGTACGTGTAAATAATAAAAGTGTATATAAAATAATGGTTGTACGCATTTTGAAATAATCAAATATACAAACTAGAACTTAAATGAATAAATAACGGTAGTTGATGTGTCAAGCGCAATGAGGATGTACTTAATAAGAAATAAACGCCACGTCAACTTCGGACATAAAAAGAATAAATGTTTTTGCCAAAATATGTCATTATATTTTATCCCCAGACATTGTACATAATAGCTACATCTTATACAATAAAATTGTTATATATGTATATATTTACTTATATACACACATTCGCACATGTGCACCTGTTTCCACACACGTCTAATTGTTCAGTTATATAGCGTAGTGTAATTTCATCCAAACAGTATGTCACTCTCGTACTGATTACATCGTAGTTGTCAAAACTGCTTCAAGGTACTCTGTGTTCTACCTTTAACTAAAATATTGGTAACGGTACAACAGAGGAAGTATTGAATGTTGATTCATTTCTGCCGAAAGTATGCAAGCCACGTGATCTCACACTAAAGTAACCAGACCAATGTTCTGTGAATGTCACCCAAGACTTACATTTTTAATCACGCGCATGTGCTCTGAAGCATAACAATGAAAGTAATGGAACAATATGCAAAATTAATCTGACCACATTATTGTCAAACGCAACTAGAATAATTGATTGGTTTAAAGATATATCAATTACAGTGACCAGCAATTTATAATTAATAGATCTTATAAAGCGAATTTATATTATATTTATTCGTTTATTACATAAATATATTAATTTTGTTTATTGTTCTCAATCAGTGGGGAAAAGAAAGTAGGAGATTACAATTTTTTTCAGTAAGACGGATTGCAACTTTCAAAAATTGCAGATATTACATAATGAAAATTATTTACTTCAACAGAATGTACTTTATCCTGTTTTTGTGAATTTCATTGTCCAGACATACATCAGAAGAAGTAATAATTTTATTGTGTCATAATTTATGAAACCATTATTTCATGTTGGCAGAAACAAACACACAATTTGATATAACGTCCCCACGAGTGTCCACATGTTTCAGTTTCGTAACTTAAAAATAATAAATGAGTTACACGTATAGAGCACAGCGTGATAGAATTATTTAGGGAAGGGAAAAAAAGCAAAGGTTACTCTCAAACTTAACATACTAATCCCGGGATGCAATTCTTTCAACCTTCATCATTGCATGACACGATCCATGTCAAATTCCATACGAAAAAATGCCTGGTACGTTAATAAAAAATTGTCTAGTAAGTGTAAGTATCTTAGATGAATGTTGGGTATAAATGGACCACGTTGAATGTCATGAGCCAGTTTCATGTCTCAGTGTCGTACAAACTGCCATCAAACGTTCATAAACATTCATAAATGCTCGATACCGCCCGTTTATCTTATAAAACTGATCTATAATATGATATATAATTTTGGTTTATACAAAATGTTACAAAACTCTAGGAGCTACGACCTCTGTGATAAGCAACACCGTACGTAGTGCCAGTATTGAAATAGTAGCGGAACTTCGTACTAACATTAATTAATATCTTCGTTTCGGTCACACTCGGGTAAACCAAAATATACGACACTTGTACGAAAAATAGAATATGATTTTTTACAGATAAAAGTAATACGTCATAGCGACTGGAAATGTATGCGACATATACGCTGAAGTAGAATTGGTATGACAACACGAAAACCCATGTGTTACAAGTAATAGCGAAACAAAGGTGAACGCTTCGAAGTAGGTTCTATTAAATTCCGGTACGTTTGATTACACGAAGTACATTCATGTACATATGTTTTACACGTGTGCAGAACATCGTTAAATGGTATGGAAAATACATGACCTTATGAATGTCATTTCAACACTCTTTCATACTTACAATTATACGTGATGAATGTTCATTGCATACCCTTAGTTTGGTGTATAATTGTATTGGAAACGTTCTTGAGAATCGTAAGGACACAGCTTTCCTTCAACCAAGCATTGCACGATCCAGGTCGTAGAAAGCAGCGGTATTTTCAAATTGTTGGCCTTTTCTGCTGCCCAGGATGGACATCGGCGATTGGCAAGAACTACGGTACCCGCAACGAAGCCCTCCATACTTTCTAGAATTTCAAGTTACAATAAGCTCTCCGCCGTGCACTTACAAGTATAGGAATGGAACATTCATTTCATACCCGCAGTCTCTGCAATGAGAACAACAGCCCCGGCATTTTCACAAACTTGGCGCCAAAATGAAGAAACTTGCGCATCGAACATGTTATTAGGAATAATTACGACCACTTCGGTCAGCGGCTTCTTATTCGGTCTTTGAAACATTTCAACGTATGATTGTTTCACCAAACTCCATCCTGCTGGGAGCTCATCTTCGGCTGGGTTCACAATCTTATCCTGAAGTTTAATATTGATATAAAAATCTTTCTAGCGGAAAAACTACGCACTGGCATTTTATAGATAACAATTGAGTGTTAAGTACACATACCTGCTGGCAGCACCTAATGATCCATTTATGATTATACGCAGGAATGCCAACGGATAGACACAGGAGACTCTTCCCTGTCGTGTTTGGCACATTAGTAATTAACTTCGTGTTCTTATATTCTTCCTGCGGTATGTCGCCGAAGTCCTCGTAGACTTTTCCACCGCCACCTGTTATTTGTTTTACCAAACGGTCCCGCACGAACGGTCTTTGCACCCACTCCTCCTCATTTTCTGTCCCTGTATCGGAATCTGTTCCTGTGTTCGATTCCTTACTGTCAGCCTTATATCTGTCGAGCATGTCTAATGAGGCACAAGTTAACACGAAAGACGTCCCTTTGAACAAAGTCGAATTAGCAGGTGGAATAGGACCTAACGTTGCTATTGTCTCTTCATTCTCGGACTTCTTTTTACTGCGCGGCTTCCCTTTTATTCTATGCTGAGGTCCCTTGACAACCTGCTCGTTTGGGGTACCAATTATTTCGGGTTGTATACCGCTCAGCAATGTTTCGTCTTTAATCGAAACAGTGGAATCGCTTGATTTACCCTCAGTGTCCGAAGATAGGACTACTTTCTTCTCCTTAGGCGCAACTCCAGAGATGGAAGGTTCACTGGCGGCATTAGAACTCTTACTGGCGGAGTTTCTTGTACCTATTCGAGACTTTGGTGTCGAAAAGTGAGGTGTCCCTATTCTTTTCGATCGTCTCTTCCCATCCACCATATTATCTAATGTTATTTGGCTTAAGTGTTTTGGCGTAGACGGTAGAGATTTCGTATCAGAGGTTGATTCCTCTTTTAGGACTTGTGCTTGGTCAGGCGACAAAAAAATGTCTTTCACTTGAACATCCAATTTTGCTCTGTCATCGGTTTCAACTATATAATGTACTTCGTCATTGACCGTCTGAACATCAATGATAATTCCGCAAGAACCATAATCATCGTTTTTCGTGGTCGCGTACACCGATAAACCCTCGTTCAGTGTCTTTGGTATTGGTATGATAAAATCTTCTATCAACAATTTATTCTTTCCGTCATAAAAGTTCACTTTATACTTCATCTTTACTTTGTCCGTCACCGTGCCGGGATAGTAATTATTGTCGGACCATTTAGCAAACACGGTCTTACCAACTAACTCGTCGATCGCCGTGCTTTGTGACACGGACTTATGCAAAAGATCGGAATTAGACGATGGCGTTACAGGTTCTGCCTTCTCAGTCTTCACCTTCTTCTTACTACTGGGCGTGTTACTAGATTCCTGCGCAGAGGCCAATAAATTCGCAGCATCTTTATTTAAGCCGTTTGACTGTGCATTTGATTTGTTGCTTTTACTTCTCGGTCTCTTCGTAGTTCTTCCCTTTCGGGTACTTTTCGGGGTTGTAGTTTGAGGTATTGTCGTGCCTTCGAGCTCAGGCGTGGAAGAGCGCATCTTCTGTAACTGATCATCCAATCTTTCTGTACTGACGTTACAGGTATCGGCAGAACTCAGTTCTGAATTTGCGAAGCTCAATATCGTAGTTGTCAGCAAGTGACTGTTGTTCCATTCCTTCGTTAATCGTTCAAAGGCTTCATCGACACTTTGCTTATCGATGGTTGATAGTACATCATGGGATATCTTTTTGGCATGCTTTGCCGGCCCCTTTGGGTAAGGGAAATGTATACTATCTTTTATCGCAAGCTTGGCAGCTAAAGACGCAGCACTTGACACTGAACTTGAAGAACTTACCGTCGAGATGAAAGAAAGTCTCGACGGGTTCAAGTGAAACAGCTGCGGATTGCTGTTAACAGATCCAGGGGAAGCGTCTTTGTTATCATTTCCCGATATGTCTGCGAGTGAGGCCGATGTGTCGTCGGTTTTTTGTCTTAACGCCGATGGTTCCACTGTTGACTCACAGTGGACAGCCGTTAATTCTTTACTAAGAAATTCCTTCGTACTTTCGTCAAGATGAAGCAAACATTTTAGTCTTACAAATACTCCAATTTCCTTCTCCACCTGTGTTGCTTTTGCCAGCGAACTGGCCTGAATTAAATCGGATTTACTTCTTATATTTTCCTCTATTATGGATGCATCCGGTTCGTGGTCACTGATACTTATTACTTCAGCGTTGTCCAGCTCCTTAGGTGTCTGATTAGTTACTTTTGCGTCCTTGCTTACATTATGTACAGGTATTGAGACACTATCATCTCCACTTACAACAGCGGAAGGTATATCATTAGCGAACATATCTGATTCTACACTAACTGTACCATCGGTATCACATTTTTTAGATTCGCTGCTTCCATTTGTAAGTCTATCTAACTTTGAATCATCCAATGATTCTTTTGTATTTCCTATGGACTTGTAGCTAAAATCACTGCTACTTTTACTTTCATAACAACTTTTGTATACAGTGTCTGTATTTGTGCTATCAAAAATACTCTTGTTTACAGATATGGATTGAGATTCTTCTTGCGACGAATCCAACACGATTTTATCCCCATTCTCGTCAATCTCTACCAATTCCATGGGTCGGGTTTTCTTATTCTGAATCACGGAACCACGGTCATATATCACTTCTATACTCATACGAGAGTTAGAAGTCGTTGATTTGGGATGAGAATCTTTGTAACTTGATATCTCCTCAGGAGCCGCATCTTTCATTCTCACATCATTATCCTTACTATGTAATGTATCTGGAGAAGACTGTTTATCTTTTGTACTAGTATGATCATTGGACTTCTTCTCTGTAACGGGCAAAGCTTTTGACTGTTGTTCACCTTGATCTGATTTAATGTCATTTGTAGAGTTTGCGTTTTCTGAGCTTGACGTGGGACTATGTGTAATATCTTTCTCCTTTGCCATAATTGATAATGCATTATTGTCTTTTACTTGATCTGTAGTCTTTTCTGTTAAGGAAACCTCTTGGGAAATACTATCACTAACATTAATGACCTCTGCCACTTTGGATGAAGCATTTAAACCTTTATCTTTCTCCTCTGAAAAAGAGTCGTTCTTATCAGAACCTATTTTTGCATCTTTAGCCACTAACGTATTATCAGCAGAATTATCCACTGTCTGCTGAGAAGATTCATCGTCTTCAACATCCTGAGTTTCTGCGATAATTACGGTATTAGAAGCATTTTTATCGGTATCTACATTAGAATCATCAAATTTCATAGATTCACATGTATCATCTATCTCAACTTTTCTCTTATCAAAACTTAATGCATCCTCCCGTGATGTCGTTCTCATAATTTTATTAGCAGGCTCATCAAAAGAAGATGCTTTACGTTTAAGACTTGTTGTTTCCGTGCTGACTATGTGTTTTTTTGGTGAGGCATATGTTTCAGGTGGCGTGGCTTGTATAATTTCATCTTCGTCGTTTGTGGAATCATCAACTTCCGTTGTTACAATATCTTTTTTTTCTGCAATCTTGCTCTCATCCCCATCAACGTTCTCTTGAACCTTATTTTCCACCACATTGGTATCAACATCGCTAGACTTCAATGTAGCATCTTTTGTTTCTTTTTCTTGTGTCTTCCCTATATCAAGTTGCGATTTATCACTTTCCTCAATGTCAACGAGCTGAAAGTCTTGACTTTCATTCAAAGACAACGAGCTATTGTCCTTAGACTCAGTACCCTTGCAATTGTCTCTGTCTTCTTTATCTGACATTTTGATAAATCTCTTGTAGGTACTCTATAAAAAATATGAAAAAACCATCACATAATTTTATTTTATTCGAATGATGAAATAACTTACATAAATAACCGCAAATTATTCCCTATATCTAATACTATACAATTTCCAACAAGATGTAACTATGTACTGATACACCCTACACATAGGCCCGCGTAGATATTTAATCGGCGACAAACAATTACGCACGGAGCGGAGCAGCGCTCAAGAAGGCGGCAAAGTGTTTACATTGTTGCCGAAAGGTTACGGCGGGAAGATCTCAAAAATCTCAAAATTCGTAAAAAATCACGGATAAAAGCACGGGACGTACCGCTATTTACAACATGTAGCACGGTGTCCCCCTTTATTGGGATTGTATCGACGGCAATGAGAAAATATTGCATTTGACGCTGGTCACAAGCAGGCACACCGGCCGTCTTAATGCTGAGTATCCCTCACTTCTCGTGTCACGTATTCACTTCGTAAAACCGTTTCTCTCGATCCGCGGGCGTCCCTCGGCGTGATTCTCTCAGACAATCGGGCCACCGTCGAAATACCGCGCAAAAGGCGAGTCAGTCCGCGTTCACAAAAGGGTACGGATAACGTAAAACGCCATCGTCAATTTGCGGCTGCAGCGTGCTGCGGGCATTCGTCCGCGGATTGTGTAATTGCATCTAGAGTTGCAACTCATCGCGCCCGCACGTCGCCGCAGATAACGAAATTAAATAAAGCCTCCCGTCGCAATTCGCGCTCTTCTATTACGCAGAAAATGCACGACAACCGAACTATTCGTTAATTTTGATCCGTTCGCACGATATTGGAGCGATCGACTTGGCCAAAATGATTGGGATGTAATGCGACAACGGTAACGCAAGAGTGTCTCACACGTGTTCGCAGATATTGCCACGCTGAATTATTTTCGGGCAAGCGATACGCACCTGACGCGACGTGCTCGTATGCGCGCGAACTCTATAGTTTGTCCATTACTCGTTACGTGGCACGTCGGTGCAGTGAGCGTCATTTGCTATTGGTGCCTGTAGAACGCCACCAGAGGGCGCATACGTTGATCGTGGGAGGTAAAGATATTACATTACCATTCGCGTTCGTTTGCCGCGAGATTTGTCCCGTGGATTATTTGAAACAACGCGAACGTGCTTTCATTGTTGGTTTGCAGTTAAATGTGCGAGGGAAAAAAGATTGTGATTTCAAGTGAAGCTAAAGGTTGAACTGAAGACGTTTGTCGAAGTTCGTCTGTTTGCCTTTCTTCTCAGCAGGTATGATTATATATCTTTGACGTTACATCATTTAAAGCACGATTCACTTTTTTTTTTGTATCTACTCTCAAGTAGTTTAGACTTGTAGTAAAAACGTGGCGTATTTGCTTCATAATATGTCGAAGTTGTACGACAAAGATATTATACCACGACTGGACAAAGTGAACGTGGATTTGAAAATGAAAATGGAGGAGTTATCGAAGATGAGAGGTAGGATTATTTTTTATAGTGAACCGCGTTTTGATCTCTATTACGTACTGCGACGTTGTACGCACAGTTATTTGTTTACTTTCCAGTTGAATGTGCAAAATTGCAGTTAGAGTTTCTAAAATTATATAAGCCGGAATGTTTGGAAATTATGGAGATGCTGAAAGAAATAAATGACACGGGAGATTTGGTCCAGGCCACACCAACACATTAGCGCAATTTTCTCACACTAACCAAACAAATGCTTATTCTAAACTTATTAAGGTTCTGCAAAGTCCACAATTGCGTGATGCAATATTTGAGTATATAACAATTACTATGGAATTTTACGTTACAGTTGTTCAATTATACTTCAGTAGTCACTTACTGGACATTTATGTTTAAATATATTTATTATACTCGAATATAGGACTGACACATAGAATGTATTCATATCGTCAACATAAATATAGATAATAGATAGTGTCTTTGATGATAGACGAACTGCTTTCCTTTGTGCAGTTCATCGCGTTAAATCTATCTTTAAGCGATTCTTACGACGGGTTTCCTTAATATACTTCACGTGTTGTCATTTTAGCCCGAACATCGATTTATACGCATGGAGTCAAGGGAGTTTGACATTGATCAAGCCACCGTAGGAATTTTGATTTCTCACGTGTAGGTGGATGTCGACCTGTTAAATATTCACGAATCGCTTAGAGTTTTCTGCCGAGAGAATTGAAGAGTCGCTCACTCATTACGATCACGCTAAGGACAGATAAAAGTGGAGAATCTTGGGTTGAGAATACTTCAGCTCGAGAACTTAAGCGGGAAATCGCCAGAGATCATTGTGCCGAACTACTGTCGCCAATGGGACAATAATCATTAACACATTTCTTTTTTTCGAATTGACGTTGATCGTCATTCCAATATTGACATGAGTCCGAACACGCTTATTTCAATCTTTTCGATCCGTCATAAAAGATTTTACGCGCTCGGCCGTTATGAAATGCGGATAAATGTTCATCTGCATAGTTCAGCGTCATACGCAAGAGAGTGTAGGAGAAACGACGCCGATAAGTGAAAACATTCTAAATTTCAGTCGCAGATTATTGTCTCCATCACTTCTACGCTCGCTGCACTAGTACAGTTCCGTTCATCTCGAACATTGCGAACGTACGCAAAATTTGCTCATTGCGAAAACGGAGAATCTGTTATCACGTACCAGTAAACCGGTCGATTTCGTGCTCGCCGCGAGTGAAAACTGACTCTTCCGCTAATGACAGTACACGTTGACGGTACAGATATTTCCGTGCGAGCATGAGCGTGTTGGTCAGTAATTAACTGGCACCGACGTAAAATGTTCGATTCGCGGAAGACAATTTTCATCCTGACAAGTCGATAGTGTCGCCAAGGACTGCCATTTAAATCATCAATAACCAGATATCCGCGTTAACCCTGGCTGAAACATGCTCCTGGGATATCGCATGGTAAGGTGGCATTCTCTCAAAAGATTGGAATATTGTGCGCATTAGTCATTATCTGTGCGCTTGACGCTTTAAAACTTCAACTAAGGAAACTGAATAACGAAATATTTTGGAAAGAACCGCTTTCATCACAATGACTAGATCAAATTGGTTGATGTGTTCTTTTCGGACTGTGGGAAAATCGGCATTCATACAATCGTGGTGCCATGAACGATATCGTTCGCAACGATCTTCAATATCATATTTAACATGACTTTAGCGCACAGCAATATTTTTTATATAATGTTATGTGCCACATTTCCCATAGTTTCCTACTGCAACGATCGGACAGAATAGCATTTCTAGGAGTCAGTGTTATACGAACAAACATCAACGTGGGACAAAAATCGATAGCCGTTCCCGCGACAATCGCACGATCTCCGAGACTCGGCAATTCCACATAACACTTGGGTACGTTTCGATCGCTACAAGCCTCCCTTAACTCCTGGCGCACGTTGCCTGTGTTGCACATCGCGCTGTCGCTGTCAATATGTAATTCCGTATACAGCAACCTTCCTCCCGGTACGATGCCTAGAGGAGAACAGTAACAATTTTAAAGTAAGAACGTCCCATGGTACATACACGTATTAGTACATGAACAACCCCTCCGTAGTACGACTGATAGAGGAAGTTTAATATTGCACTTTCACAGGATGTGCAGACTTGGTACATAACACATGGAAGATAGATTGGCGTCTCGGCACCGATTAAGCCATAAGCGTCTCTGCGTGGCCTCTTAATCGCTTCCAGTTCGGAATACTCCCTGCCCTCGATGACACTTGCGCGAGATATTCCCTCGCTTCAGCTAGTAACGATAAGAGCAAGGTGTCAGTTCCGAAATAATCTGATTACGTTCACAGGAAGTGAAAGTGTGAAGTGACATACATTCGTTCTCATCTATGCTATTCCGCTGTTCGTCATTCCTGCGGTCGGAGTCGCCGTCATGGTAGCCGTACGTGTAATTATTTTGTGCGTGAGCCTCCCTCTGGGCTTCCCTTTGAGCTTCTCTTTGTGCGGCCAGATTGTTTCTCAGCTCGATCAACGCCTTGCGCATCTTCTCAAAGGTGTAAGCGGCCGCCAATCTAGCCATCAGCTTCTCCTTTGCCTAGAAGAATATAATTTCAAATGTCGCGTCTTAACCCTTTGCGGTCGTAAGGCGCCGATCCGGCGCCACGTAGATTCGCACCGCAGGTTGGATGTCGCCGGAGCGGCGACAATTGATGTTTATATTAAATTTCGTTATCACCAAGCGATAGGGACACAGTATTGGTACTGGAAGAGGTTTCTTAGCTATTGATGTTCTTTCCGCCTCATGCGCAAAAATCGCGTCAACCTGCCACCTCGTCCGGCCGAAAAAGTCTCCGACCGCAAAGGTTTAAACTTTCACTTTATCTTATATGCCTTACCATCAACTTTGCATCCACGTCGATTCTGTCATCCCTCTCTTCGGCTTCTCTATCGTATTCTGGCTCAGTTGGTCTCAAGTTCTGTGCCATATTCTGGAACGTAATGCAATATACGTTCTTCGTTTTCCAACATTAGGTGACATGTACACGAAGTGAAGTTACGGTCGTATACATACCTCGTAGTATCTTTGCAAGATCCACTCATCATCCTGGTTCTGTGTTCCCTGTCTGGCCATGAGTGTGGCCTTCTTCTTCCTTCTGTCGATGCCGAAGAATTGGGACCAATCGACACTCTTTTTCCTCACTTCGATAGCCTTGCCTTTCAACTTTGTTTCCTTTGTCGCGTTTTCCTTTTGTCCTTTCGGCGGCGGAGTTATCTTAGGTGCTTCTGATGAATTCTCATGTCCGTGATCATGGTCGTGTTCATGGTCATGATCATGATCGTGCTCATGATCGTGATCGCGGTCGTGATCATGCGCGTGATCATGGTCGTGATTGTGATCGTGACTGTGGTCGTGATTGTGATCATGATCATGAGGATGACTGTAATTGTGGTTGTCATTCTGTGTCTGTGCGCCAAACAATGCGCCCAAGTCTTGTGCCACCTTAAATCAAATATTAAACAATATAACATTGTAAATGTTAACAAGATAATTATTTGAGTAACAAATGAAAGAAAAATACCTTTGGATCGGTTACTTGTTTCTTGGCCTGAATGGGCTTGGGACTCCTCTTGGCAACAGGATAACGCTTAATCATGCTGCGGTAGTTTCTGAATTCGCGTCCTGTAGGATATCTCCCGTTGACATTTCTCGACCACGTTGGTGATAGATTAAGGATACTCTGATCCTGATTCGCATAATCGTTCTCGTCGCCGTCCCTCAGCTGTTCCTTTCCTACATTATTTGCCTTGCTGCGCAAATCGTCCCAGAGCATTGGTCCTTGATTACTGTAATCGAATTTTTTTTGTTACATGTCATTCAATTCAGCAGCAACTAACGAAAAGGAACTTCAGAAGTCAATTGCGCAAGAGCGTGAACATATAAGCGCCGAGTAACAAGAATCTATAGAAAGCTCCAATTGGCTTGCTGTAGTTTTAATGGAGCTTTGCTTAGATTCGATTGACACTACTAACTCGAGCCATTTGTTCCATCGATCGTCGGGAACGTTATAGCGATCGGATGCCGTCTCCATCGTCTTCAGGTACTCGTCAAGTGTTCTGTACGGCACAGCCTCGTACGGCTGACTGTCTTGCAGTTCCTGCAAGAATAAGTTTGCCAGCTCCTTGTCATCGACGTTTGGAACGTTAGGGGTGCCACCCCTCTTGCGACTCGCGCTTCGCTCCCGTTCCCGGAACATGGACGGCACAGGTTCCTCCTGAAAGAATTTGCAATTAAAGTGCATCGGAACATCTCGAGGTTTTCAAAAGGCGTCGCCGAACTCATTAAAACTACAATTAAACTTCCCTAACTCTCCAATTAATCGAAACATATATTTCTCTTCAAACTTTTCTACTCCGCTCCATTAACTGAGTTGCAGTTCAATTAATGAAGTTTAATTGCTTATTAAAATTGAATTTCATCTGAGAGCCTTTTACTGTTTTTCAGATCTCAACGATTCGTCGTCTCACCTGCTCGGGTGCGTTCTTCAAGTACTCGATGATCGCCTTTGCCAGCAATTTGTTGTTGAGCCGCTGATAGGTGTCGTCCACGGTTTCTAGCTGGCCAGTTTCCGGCACTGAAAACGAAGACAAACGTCGTTCAACATCCCGCGCGAGCATCGGGTCGATAGAGAATTCCATTAGCAGGAATCCCTCCGGTCGCTCACCGCTCGACAGGAACTCTATCTCCTCATCCTCGTCATCGATCTCCGGCCCGCCCTGTCGTTCCCTCTCGAACTTTCGCTCAGGGTCACCGCCATGGTACTTGAACGTGTCGAGATCTAAGGATCTCTGCTTACGGGTGACCACGTTCAGTGCGCTTCTCAATGATTCCTCGCTGTTCTGATGAGGATCCGGTCCTACCGCCGCTGATATCGACACCATCAGCAACAGGAAGACGCAGCCTTGTACCACCATCTTCTACCACGTTGCTAACGAGCCTCTCCTGTGTCGAACCTTCCCTTAACAGACCGATCTTTGGGTCAGTACTACAGTTGTTGCGAGTAAATCAGGTTTGGCGTATTAGATTCACTGTCTGATCTTTTTCTGAAGCTAGTCGGTATAATACTTTTTCTACTTTCATTTCTACTCATTTTTCATAAGAAAATCTCTGTGCTGTTTTGTTTTTTTATTCGACAGAGATTTGGCGTAGTTTAATTACTGGTGGCTACATATTATTTTTGTAGCGCTATTTAAGGATTCCCTTTGACCGGTTAGGTTTTTTGATGTTTATAAATTATTTCGCTGGAGGTAGTTTTCTCTCGTGGCCCCTTTAGTGCGTCAGTGCTCGCGTGTAATAAGATTTTTGCCTCGCTGATAAACGTAACGAATCGGCGCCACTCGCTTTGATCTCGCCATCTCGCGAATAACAGAACGAGATTGGGTTTCATGTGTCGTTTGATCTTATTCAAGGTAGCGAGGATCCTTTGTCGCCAAAGGATCAGCAAAGTCCTCGATATAAAAACGAAGTAATTTCGAAGGGTAGGATTCTGTTTTTATCAAAGATACGCGCAGATGTGCACGATAGGCGCGGTTCCTTTCGTGACATTAAATCGTTACACATTTTCGTGCCTCGCGCGTTCATGAAATTCATATATGTATATTCCCTTAATTGCGGTAATGGGGCGGGCGGCTAAGCCGACAGCGAAAGTTTCAACATTTGTTATGTTATTCATCCTACGCGGCGTCAAAACAGCCACACGGCGCGCCGTCAGATCGATAGGGGTCATAATGTATGCGCGAAAACTAGCCCCGTTACGTTGCAATATTATAATCAGTGGATTATAGATCTGGCTTAATTATCTGATAACATCGCGTATGACCTATTTCCCGTGGAAACATATGCGGCGAACGATGAATCACCCCCTCTAGAATAACAGCGACCGAGAACGAATTTTACGTAAGACAAACTGTCTCACCCCTTTCAGACGATACTACATTCACAATCACGAAAAATCTTAATCAAAGTATGACCGTCAGTCAGCGATGCTCCGAAATTCTACAAGCTCCGAATGAATGAGAGGATGCCATTGATATTGTCGAACGTTCACCCTGCCCGGCAGAAGCCGAACTTGCCGCTGTGAACTCGCATGAATACCGTTCGCGCAAACAGATGGTACCGGGATGCACTAGTTTAAGACGAATCAAGTGTCGGCCGAACATCGAGAACGTCACCGTGAGTTTCCGTTCCTCGCGCGGGTTCCGACGAAGCGTGGGCGAGCGCTTGTCTCGCGTCGACCTTCGAACGACATTCGGCGAGAATCGCTACCAAGGTAGAAAGACCGAGGCGGAAAGGAGTGAACCGGGGGTGGGCGCCCATCGTTGACAGCGAGGTCAGACGTTCGACAACGGCAAGGGATCGTATCAGGTGCGACGATAACTTACTTCGTTTCGAATCGTCTGCGTCGCGCGTGGTCCTTTTAGCAGTTCTCAGTGTCGTATTACGAACTCTCGTCGGTTGCGGAATCGTCGACGATACCCACGGAGCATGGAGTCCGCTCTGTCTTCCACAACCACCAATGACGCGAGCTTTTATATGGGAGTCGGCGGGGATCGATAGAAGCGCGCATGGAACAAGCCCGAAACGTCACGCGGCAGCAACAAGTACAGGCGTGGGGTGTGCCTGAGAAAATACACCGACCGGAAAATTATACGGGCACGGCGGAATCCTCGTTCGGCGGAAAAGAGACGGAGGGAAAGCCGGGGCGAGGGCGGGGAGGGAGGGAGACGTGAGAGACAGGAGGAGATGAAAGGGGCGGTTGGACAGAGACAGACGTGAAGCTCGGAGTAGATAGAGAGAGTGAGAGAGGCAGAGAGAGGTAGACGAGGAAGCGGGTGGGGAATTTAGAATGTCTCGTTATTAAATGGAAACTAATGATCGGGCTCTGTTTGGCTTGCCGATAGTGGTTAAAAAAAAAATCATCTGCAAAGGCCTTTCGAGTTCGGGGCAAGGGCGGGACAGGGTCGAGAGTCGTGGACCCCGGGCTCGAGGGAAAAGACTCCCGTGTCTGCCGCGTCGTACTTTGCGGGCGCGATACGGACGTCCTGCGCCGTTTAATTCCTCGCCGTGAGATGCGGCGAGGTAGGTGAATCGAGTTCTCGCCGAGTCGGACGGAGTGTGCGAGAGGAGGGTACGTCGTACGTCGACGGGACTGCTTTCGGTTCGTATACAGCCCGCCTTCCCCGTCCAGCAATCCCGCATCGTTTCCTACGTTCGTTTCGCACCCCCATTGACGAGTGGCTCGGGCCGCCGATTCGAGGCGGGCTTTCCGTGAATTCGACGTCGGGGGTGGTTTGAGGCCGTTCGGCGGGCTTCTGGGGATTATCGAACCGACATGTCAGTTCCATTTGAGGGGAATGCGACCGTACGTGCCGACGGGCCGGGCGGGATCTCGGGCATTGGTATTATTTAATATTCGCGCGAGCCGTGGCCCCAAACGACAATGCACCCTCGATTATTGACACCGACGCACAAATTCCGCCAACATGGCTCTCAATGGGATTGGAATTAATCGATAGCCCCCGAGCCTCTCGCCATTGCCTGCAATCGCTTCCTAGAGTGGCGGAGGTCCATGAATGACTCGTAATCGACGATTGTTTTTCTCCCGAGTACAGCTTTAGGGGTGGAGGGAGGGAGGTCTTTACGGGCCCGAGACGTTCGATGCCGATCTCACGGCGATTTCCGCGTTTCCACGGTGCCAGGAAATAGGAAAAAGTACGTTCTTCCACTGCGGATGCAAATAGAGGCGGCGGGAAGTACGGTCGGGATAAATGCCATGTCGGATATTATCTTCGCTCGTCGCTCTACAATATCTGCCGCCATGCACGCAATATCGAATTTTCGACGTGCACTCTAACGAACGGCCGCGAGTTGTTGCCTGTTAACCGAGTCAGTGCTTGCGGAGTTTGCAGTGTGCGGAGTGGAGGCCGGCGACAAAGGGAATCTTGTATCTCGGCGTCATGGCATGCTATAACGCGCTCTGCGCGCTTACGTAGCGACGCGTCATCGCTCCAATTAGCGGGAATTAACAGCGGACCCTTAAAAGCATCTCGACGCTGGTACGTAAGTATCATATTAGCATAATCAGCGCTCACATCTTCAATCGGGGCGTACGCGAGTGGCGAGGGATAGAACGATGATACTTGATTTCTTTCAGTTTGGTTCGAGGAAAGAAGGGACTTCCGGGCAAGGTCTTCGTGGACTTAAATAAGCGACCGGTTGCAGCCAACGCGGAACAACATCCGACAGGAGCAACCTTTTGACCGGCGATCCTCATTAGCCGTGCACTTCGTTTCGAATAAGCGGATTACTATCTCGATAGGCGATAACGCTTATCCGGCAGAAAAGATAAGTGTCAAGTTTATCGGCAGATAACGGTGACACGGAGGAATCGGGTGTAAAAGCGCGTGTGCCTCAGGAAGAGTGCAAAGCATAGCGACGACGATCGACTTCCGGTCGAGAGTGAGTGCGCGCACGAGATTTCAATCGTCCGAGAATCGTACGTCCCTGGCTTCTGCGATCGGAAGGATTTGCGAATACGTTACCGAACGAGAAGTGACAATTAGCAGTCCGTTGCCTGTCAATACCTCCTGTAATCATGTCCATTGTCTCGCTTACGTAATTTTTGACATATATATATATACACGTACGTTTAACAGCGGCTAATGATATGACAGAGGCGAAAGATTTGAGAACGACGACATAGGAAGAATAACGAAAATGTCGGAACGTAATTACACTGCAAGCGTAATTGACCAGGGTTCGAGGAGCGAGCGGCCGCAAGCTGGTAAACAAGAGCGATTTTTTAGTTTTGTAGACTTTGAAACGATAAGCTGTCGGTACAGTTTGTCTGATTCTCGATGGATGGAAGTACGCGCTTCATATAAATGCGGGGGTCGTGACTGACACTGATTACTTTTTTCTTCGCTTTATGGCACTTTGTAGGGGATAATCAAGCTACGGAGTCATTGGAATTGGCGGAAAATGAGCGGCGAAGTATACCACCCATTTACGAGAATGCGACGGTTATTACCGTGCAACCTCAATTCAGTAAGTAAACGCGCGGAAACGAAAATAATTTGAACCTCACTAGGAGTGAATATGCAACGGAGGAGAAATGACGCTCTCATCCATCGTAGGTGAACATCACAACAGGAGGCCAATACCGATAAACACGTTAGATTGGGTGTCGACCCCAAGATCTCAATTGAGTGCACTCTCAGGAACACATTTTTTGGCTGGGGTCGAACAATTGGAGATTCAACAGATTGTTGACTTAAGCACACGTACGTTCAAGCAATGAGCCTGTTCAAAGAAGCAATATTGCATTTATTTAAACGTTTACAGTACTGGGAACTGCTGAGAAAGTAAATCAGTACAGAGTTAAGGTGCCAAGAGCAGAGACGATCTTTCTGGCCATGGAATGTCGCAAGGAGGATCAGCCGAAGCTTTTTGGCTTTTTCCGAGGCGCTGAACTAAACATATTGGACCAGTCCGGCGAGACTGCGTTCACGATCGTAAAGAATCCGGGATGGAGATATTTGCCTGGACCATTGCACGTATGAGAGCACGTGTTGTCCATCAATCGTTCTTTTATTTCCGGTGCATTTTGCGCGCAAATGCACGGAGCACGGCTATCTTTCCTTTTTGCAGAAAATCACGATGACGAGTACGAATCTCATCGGCAGCGTTGAGCAGAATTTCACCGTGTTTGGTCATAGTTTCACAGTTTACGATGATTCTCATCAACCACTTTGTCACATATACGGACCCAATGTTTGCGGGTGTTGTATGTACAAAGACGCTCAATTTCAGGTATACGCTCTATTCGTGTGCAACGTTATAGCACACATTAGCAACACCAGCACGTACAAAAAAAAAGTCGATACTGAAATAGCAGTTTCTGTCTGTTTATAGGTAATATCAGTAGACGGCAGTCATCAGATTGCATCTCTCATGCATCAGTGGGATAATGTTTTGGTTGACTATACTTTATTAGTTACCTTTCCAGTCGATACAGACATTAGATTAAAAAGTCTTCTACTTGGCGCAGCATTTTTACTGGTATATGTTTAATGTATATATATGCCAAATTAGCGTATAGAGACTGTTAAGTTAAGTTAACATAATTTGTATTGTTCTAGGAATATCTGTTTTTCCAACGAACGAGGCAAACATCGAGAAGATAATGCGATTGAATTTATTCTGATAGAAAACAGTATTTTAATGGATGTATATTATAAGTGTAAATTGGCACGTTTGATACAGATGAGAGTATTTTCAACGAAACTTTTTCGTCTACGCTGTGAATATATGATTTTCCAGGAAACGAAATGATTTAATAAACCATAGACGTGTACCACTTCTGAAGAGTTTTATTCAAACTGCGTTGAAGCTTAACCAAACACCGATCGGGCTATTATCTTTTAAAAGTTGTTATGAAAAAAATTAATCTAACTTAGCTGTAATTGCTCTGTCATTGCAATTTATTTGACATTTCACAAATTATTGAATATCTACGTTCTTTAAATAAGCGATTGAATGCAGAGTCAACAGACTAAGTGTTCGGTTACAAAATAAAAAAATCATGATAATATTACAAGTAAAAAACTGCTAACAATGAAAAAATAATTTAATTTTTATTTTTACGTAATTAAGTACCTTTTAACAAATCGTGATTGTATGATTATAAATTCTAGTTGATTGCTATACTGTATTAAAGACACGTCAATTACAGTTTGTCCTAACGAATTAATCTCGAGAAACATTATTTCATTGCTACTGGAGCGTTCTTGTTATGGACTGATTTTCAGTTCTACTTGTGTACGTCGTTCCACTGTTTCATTCATTGAAATATTTCCTAAGAATACATATTATTGTTACACAATGTTTTAAAAAACAACTTTGTCATTGTTGTTGAATACAAAAAGCTGTTAATACTTCATAACTGCAACGCAAGTGAATTTCAATTAGGTTATGAAACGCGTTAACTTATGATCGAACGATTTCTTCGTAAAGAAAATGTATTTTAAGAAAAGCGAAATGTCTTTATATGTGTTGCTATTTTACTATTTTGACTATTTTATCAGTTGTATGAGTCAGTTGACAAATGTTAACATGTTATCTTCTCATGTTTATGCATGCAATAAACATGAGATATAATTGGAGATACATTTTACTTCACGCATTTACATGTTACTTGCATGTCATTTTACCATTCTGCAAGCTAGTATTATCTGTTTGAAAAAACAGTTTTAGGTTGGACTGTGGACTGGTGTAAAGTGCTACGTAATCATGGATTTGTTAGCCATCATTGGTTGCGTGGTTGTCATTTATTACTTGTTATATTTGATTTTGCCATGGTTCTTGGATTGTGATATTGCCCTTGCTTTCAAAGAAAAATGTGGAAAATCTACACGTGAGTATAATTTTTTCAGAATATAGACTTCATTGTTTTATTGTACAACTCGTTTTGTAGTTTAAGCTATACAATGTGTTAGATACATTAGACAAATTGGTATTTTGGAGCAGTAATATTACAAAAACTAAATAAGATTTACATTTTTGTATACCATAGAATCATTGGAAGGAAAAGTAGTATGGATAACAGGTGCTTCCAGTGGTATTGGAGAACATTTAGCTTATGAATTAGCAAATGTTGGATGTAGACTGATACTCACTGCTAGAAGACAACATGAATTGGAAAGAGTAAAAACAAACTGTTTGAAAGGTAAATAAATAGAAGTACATATATGGAATATACAATCATAGGGAAAAATATGCAATTTATTTGTTACTACTAATGCAATATTATGTTTTATTATGTTATATATTATTTGTTATTGGTACTAAAATGGTAAGAAAACATTTTGCAATTTTATGATTTCAGAAAACAAATTTTTACAGGAGAGTGACATTGAAGTAATTGCATTGGATGTTTGTAATTTGGATATGCATCAACAAGCATTGATTGATATTATTCAGAAATTTGGCAAAGTAATATTTATTGTCACTTTTTATTTAATCTGCATTATTATCCTAACTGTCTGTTACTTCGCACATTCTTTTATATTACATAAAATAGTGAGATCATGCAATTTTTTGACATTTTTCAGTTGGATATATTAGTTAATAATGCAGGCAGAAGTCAAAGAGCAAATTGGGAAGAAATTGATATAGAAGTTGACAAACAAATGTTTGACCTAAACGTCTTCTCTCTTTTACATTTAAGTCGGCTAGTAGCAAAACATTTCCTGGAAAGAAAAAGTGGCCACTTTGTTATTACATCGAGTCTAGCCGGTGTTTCGGCAGTACCTTTTTCTGCATCATACACTGGGGCTAAACATGCACTTCATGTACATATAATTCATATATTATTATTACCTTTCAGTTTTGAGCAACACCTTGTAATTAAATTGTTCTGATTCATTAGGGCTACTTCAATTCGTTTATGGTAGAAAAAATGAATCAAGGAATTTCTGTATCCATGGTATGTCCCGGACCAATACAGACGAATTTTCTGGCTGAATGTTTTACCGGTAAAGTTGGTGAGGTACGTCAGACACATATCGGTGGAAATTAAATCAATGAAATAATTTCAACGCGAATTTTGTGCCTTCTTGCTATTACACATTTCAGAAATATGGACGGGATACTCAAGTATCGGCTAGCAAAGTAAGTGCAGAACGCTGCGCCAAACTTATGGCAGTGACAATTGCAAATGAGATACCTGAAGTATGGATATCCACGTCAGTGCCGCTTTTTCTTACGTATCTAACAAAATATTTTCCAAATGTCGGCCCACTGTAAGTCCTAAAATTTACAAATTGTCACTATCCACGATCATAACACAGACGTATTACCATTATCTTTAATATTTATATTTCAGAATTATAAAGTCCTTGGGTGCAAAATTTTTGGAAAAGGTACGTGATGATAAAAAATGAGGAGTATAAGTAAAAAATAAAAATTTGCCACATAAAATGGTTTTCCTATTAAGACACACATTTTTTACCGAATGTAAGCATCAAATATTCCAACTGTTTTTATGCGTTATTTGTACATTTTTTAATATAATAAATACAAATCTGTAAAATGGGCATTGTATGACACATCCGATGATTTCATTAATATTAGTGTATTGACATTTACAGTACTTTACATATTTTCTATTTTTTCTAATACAATTTCCTTCATAGGTTTTTTTAATTGCTCTTGTTTTTCTATTTTTTTTGCATTCAGAGACAGTTGGGTTTTAGCATTCTTCCCACGTAATATTGCTTCTTGAAACAGTTGACAATAAAGGCTTATAGCACTCTCTGAATCATCATTTCCTGGGACTGGATATGTTATCAAATTTGGGTCCGCATTTGAATCCACAATACCAATTGTAGGAATATTCAACTTTGCTGCACTTACTACAGCTGGATGTTGTTCTACGACATTATCAAAAGTATTTAGAAATATGCAAAGATCGGGGAGCCTTGTAACACTTCCATAAAAGTTGTAGTAATCTGAGAATGTTATAGGATTCCAGCGTCTAGTGTGTGAATATTCTCCACATGCATTCGCTGTTTTTTCAATCATCAGACAGCATTGTGGAAGTTTTGCTATAAATAGAATAATGCCACCTCTAAATGCAATATGAGCAGCAAAGTTTAAAGCCTGTTGCAAAAGCTCAGCCGTTTGATCAAGATCAAATATCAAATAACCAAGCCTGGAACCATATATGAATTGTTGCATATTTTTATGTAATAATTCATCTCTGTGTCCTAGATGTACTTTGGCATCAAATAAATCTTTCACTGTGAAAAGATCTCGGGTTAAAAAAAAGTCTGGAGACTTTAAAGGATTGATTATAGCCTGAGTAGTCACTAAAAACACAATAATTCATAATATTAACACTCATAATCAATTAGTAATATTTGTGTCATATTATTCTTACCGTTAGAGTCATCAACAACTGGTTGAGCTTGGAGTGACAGTTTCCGCTTGATAGAATAAGTACACAATCTCGCATGTTGTAGTTCTGTTGAAACTATAATAATTACACTTATAATGATTGTATAGCACAGCAATAAATATTGGTGTCAATGCCAAACAATTCCACCTGTACTTACATCGTGTTAGGAATAATCTAGATCTAGTAATTGTGGCCATTTCGTTAATTTATATTTTTGTATATTGTTGTAACAATCTTCTTAACCTCTGCTCGTCAATTATATCATTTCAGATATTTGTGTTGACGGTAAGCACTGAAATATTAAACCGAACATTTATACAAAAGGGAAGGGTATCATTAAAATGGATTACAGAAAAATCTGCTTCTTCTCGTTTGTCTCACATCCTTCAACGATATAAATATTTTTAAGATTTCAAATATAAATGCATTTACCTTTACGCGTTCACGCAACTCCATCACATGGAGCTGCATGGAGCTGAAAGTTCGTGAAGACATCGTAATTTACCAACATCAAAATTTTATTCACCACACACCACGTGATTATGTCACGTGACATATGTTTTGGTGTAATATGGCGCCTTTAACTAGGAAACGAAGACGTTCGTGAGAAGAAATGCTCTTTTTCCGCCAGTGACAAGCACCAGAGCCGCTACAGAATGCCCGTTGATATTAATCGTTTAACAGAGGGTTGGCTAGAATTAGAGAGTGATCCAGGTACTAAATTCCAGTAAATTTCTAACATTTTGTTTTTCTAACAATATCGTGCAACGCATGTAACGCAATTTCTAACATATCATTGCGCAATGATAATTCAATACTGATACAGTAGATCGTTGTCAATGGCTTGAGCATTATTGATATTGGAAAGACATCGTGCGGTCGAATATATCGAATGATTAGTCATATGCTAAGTATCAATAGTATGTTTCCGCTGTCAATGAATACAGCTGCGATTTGACTTTTGTCCAAATGCATAACTACATGCATTGATGAGATACTAATTGAAGTGTAAACTAATACAACAACACATCTTTAATAATACAAGATGTACTACTAAATTAGCATATAACAAACAAGTTTTTATTGATTAATAATTAGAATTGGATTCTACATACAACAGGTTTGTTTACGCTCCTCTTAGAAGATTTTGGAGTAAAAGGTGTTCAAGTAGAAGAGATATATGACCTACAAAAGTCTTTGGAAGGCCCAGTTTATGGTTTCATATTTCTATTTCGATGGATCGAGGAAAGGCGTTCAAGGCGAAAAGTTGTAGAACAAGATGAGAGCTTTGTAAAGGATGAGGATATTGTCAACAACATATTTTTTGCACAACAGGTATGTACATTGGAAAATGTGACCTATTACTTTTATAAATCTTTTCAGAAAGCCTACACATTCAACATGTATATAATTGGTTTTGTCATTGAACTCACATAGGTAGTTCCAAACAGTTGTGCTACTCATGCATTGTTGTCAGTCCTACTCAATTGCCCAAACATTCATTTGGGTACAACTTTATCCAGATTGAAAATGCATACTTCTGGTATGTGTCCAGAAAACAAAGGTTGGGCAATTGGTAATACTCCAGAACTAGCTTGCGCACATAATTCTCATGCGATGCCGCAAGCAAAGCGACGTCAGGATAAAAATACTGGTGTTTCTACTGGTAGATTCACTGGTGAAGCTTTCCACTTTGTAAGTTATGTACCGATAAATGGTAGATTGTTTGAATTGGATGGTTTGAAACCGTATCCAATGGATCATGGTCCATGGAAAGAGCATGAAGAGTGGACAGAACAATTTAGGCGAGTTATAACTGATAGGCTAGGTATGGCAACAGGGGAACAGTTACAAGATATAAGATTTAACTTAATGGCAGTCGTGCCCGATCGTCGTCTGGCAATCTCACATAAATTAACTATGTTGAAAACTAACAGACAAATAGTCTTAGAAGCGTTACAGCAACTCGTTAAACTAAGTCATCAGGACGGAGGCGTGGAGAAAAGTCAAAATGATGTGGAGAAAGATAAATCATACGAGAAGCGTTGTAAAACGGAGGATGAGAATCTAATGCCTAATAAAACAGAAAATGAAGAATCTGGACCTGTTCCAACGATTAGCATTGACAGGAACAGTGATAGTGTAGCAGACATTGATGAAACAGGGTCAAGTGTTAGTTCTGGGAAGACTGAAACAAGGTCAATAATTGCATTGAAAATCGTAGAATTGTTTTTGTCATTGGAACGTTTACATTTATCAGAACATATGATATATGAATTATACATGTATATTGGAGACGATTATTAACAGAAGTGCCTTGTCCTTGTAGCATGGAAAAAGTAGTGATGTGTGCATTGGATTATGCTACACCGCTTCGCATACAAACATCTCCTGCTCATAGTTCATCGAGCACGGATACGTCGTCTGAAATAGGCTCTGCTTTCAATTCGCCTACTCAAGGTGGGTGCAGCGATATTTTATTCTTGTTTTTTACATAACTGTCTTGTAGTGCATATCTTCTTCAATCGGCAGAACATTAAATTTCGCGGACATGTCATTCTTACTGACTTAATATCTGTTACTGATCCTGACAACGAGTAACAGATGTAGTAATGTCTATCGGAAGTAGGATCTTCTGCTTTCCCAATCTCTTGACATATTTTGTTTTCAGTCGTTTCCTTGGTAGGCGCGGTCTCATCGTTTGTGTTATCTGCTAAAAGCATTTTTTTTGGCAACATTTTCTTTTCATTGCAAGTACTTTGCACTTGTGACGTACATATTCTTGCCTGTTCGTTAAACACAGTATTTGTCGGGCAGGAATATTCCACAACGTATGCTGTATTAGGATCGCATGTGTAATATTTGTGACAGTCTGTCTTATTCGGTAGTCGAACGTCTTTTGTACAAGGCAGTAAAGTAACACTGCTTGCTTCAAATTGATGCGCCATAGATTTATAGTCTTCTACAGTAAGATAGCGTTTCTTGTCAGAATAATTGCTGATCACGATTATATTGCTTGCAGTAGTTGAAGTATCAACGGGTATTTGAACTAAATTATTTTCTTCGCCTTTAAAGTCTTGCTTATTACTTTGCGTAGGTGAGACTACAATAATACCTTCAGTCACAAGATTCGATGGTGTTTCGTTGGTTTCCAGGTTTTGTGTATCAGGGTTGATAGAACTTTGGAAACTGTTCTGAATGTACGTGTGAAACAATTTATTTAAAAGCATATCCTGTTTATCGTTTTGATATTTCGTCGATGTATAGATGTTACCATTAATCAATGGTGGTTGCGCGGCAGAACCAATCTCCGTATTAACCGACGATGAGGGCGAAGTTACCCAATGTACAGGGATTGCTAATTGTTTGTAAATCAGCAGTTGACTGATCAATTGATTCAACCATGTATAATGATCTTGCTTATTTTCGTTCTCTTTACCTGTGTAAGGTATTGGAAATTGGTGTTGTCTGTTTATGTATTCATATAAATAATCTGCTCTTTTGTGACTTATGGAATGTTCACTACCTCGTACATGTTTAACATTGTCCACATTTTCATTGCTACTTATACCTGAACTTGTGTTCCCGATTTCAATTAGAGGATATGGTGTAACCAATATCGGACTTCTTGTATGTGTAGTATCATCGATTGTGTACGAGGAATCAATGGGTTCATAAAATTTAGAAGGTTCTTCTGTGAGTCCTAAGTAACTCGTATGATTTGGATCGATCAGTTCTGGATTTTCGTACTTGCGCGTGATAAAAGTGGATTCTGTTGCAAGTACATCGCAAGTCCAACTATCCCCAGGAAGAACACATATTCTTAAATATGGTTGAAATACCTGTATAAAATAATTACTGCAGGAGCCACGTTTACTTGCTAGGTTGCACTACAATCTATCGAAATAACTTACCAAACCCTCGGTACACTTAGATGGGACCCAAACGTATCCGCCAGTGGGTAGATTGATACAATTATAAAAAATTGTGCAGCTTGTTTCATGAGGTTTCTTAGCTTCTGGACATTTGGATGACTTCACAATTCCAATGATCACACCGAAGAATAAATAAAGCGTGAACTTCATTTTGCATACGTCCACGTACGTTGTCGAATAAATTACTGAAACTCGTGGCGTCTTCTTATAGGACTTATGTACTTTTCACACATTCCCCTCCACCTAGCAAACTTGTATTTCTTTTAACACCTTACAGCGTACAGTTAGTTGACCGTTACACATTCATTCGATAACTATTCGGAACTTTCAACTCTTTATACAGTAATCATTCTAAATGTTACTTGAATCATGCTTCAATCATTTCAATTTACGATGCAAATAAATAGTTGTAATGTAACTTATCTTGTTCTATATTTATCCGCAGCTTGGGGATGGAACTCAGGCCAGAGTAGCCCAACATCTACGAAGGATTTTAAAAAGTTCGTCGTTATTAGAGTCGCAGGAGACGAGAAAAATGAGGCTGGTTTGAGTAAGTAAGTTATACGTTGTAGATTACATTTATCGCTCGTGAAGTGCAGCAAAAATATATGTATACATATCGACGTGCTACTCTGTGTAACGTTTGGCTAGAATTTATTATTTTATTAGATTCGGCCGTAAAGAGAACGGTACACATTTATAACATTTTATGATAGGTCGCTCACTCGGTAACATTAATATCAATGGAAAAAGGCTTGTTTCTGACAGTGGGCATTTACATAAAAAGGTCTGTCTGTCAGGGGAAGTCAGAATACCTCATGCGAGAGTTAAAACCAGTAATGGGGACACTGTTACGGATGAAAAAAAAGTTGAGAAAATAGATCCCAAGTTATGTTCCAAGTACCCCGAATTATTCGAGCCGCACACGTTCGCACCCAAGGATCTGTTGGCGCTGCTAAAGAACTTAGAACATGAAATAAGTATATGTGAAACAAGTTTGAAAGATGAAAATGACAAGAGGAATAAGTATAAGGTCTGCACAATGTTGTTTGACGTAAATTTTGATATTATGTAGCGAAAATTGTTCAAAGATTTTACAGTAAGTTCTCTTCAGATCGATGACTGCCGGAGAACGCATAATTACGACGAATTCATCTGCACGTTCCTTTCAATGCTGGCTCAGCAAGGCAAATTGGCGGAATTGGTCCAGCAACATCTCACTCTAAAGAAACATACATCCGTATCAGTTAGTAGGGTTCACAGGTACTGTATTTGGCCGCCTTCATATGAACGTGTACACATATGTAAATTGTCTTCTATAATCATCTACAATGATTAAATTATTTTTCAGAACATCAAAAAAGACTGATACCCGTCCGAATTCTTCGCGTCGGCGACGAGGACGGACTAAATGTAAAAAACGAAAGTAAAATTACATGAAATGTATAGACTTGCGCAGCGATTAGTTTTCGGATGTACCCTTTACCAAGAAAGTCAAATTTTCTATTTATTGCGAAAATGGTGATGACGCTCGCTTTCGGTTAAGTTACATTAATGGAACGTACATTATCGATAGCACGACTTCGCAATCCTATTTTAATGCGGACAATCGTTCCTTTTTCTCACTGCATAAGTTCTAAACTGGCGGCTGGGCTGACCAAGTTGACATTTTTACAAAAACTCGCAACATATGTATGAGCACTATTTGAATATGCGTTGTAGAAATTTCATTTTACTGGAGGATTATTATTTTATATACATACGTGTATATATTTGGCACATTTGTGCATAATCGCCCACCGTATCAGTGTTTGTATGTATTAACATTGAACATTTTTTCGAACTACGTTTTAATGAATTTTTAACCTTTGGTAACGCAAGGTTCGTACAAAATGTGTAATTTATTAGTATTTATTTCAATTGTACTATGCATGTACAAAAAATGATTTCCTTAATTTGGGAGTGTCTGGACTTCTAACCAGATTTTCTAAAATATATGTCAAGCTAGGTTGACGTTTCAATCAGGCAGTTATGTCAAATTTTTGTACGGAAGCGTTACAAGAAATATATACGTACAATAAATAGGACTACATATCTGAATTAAAAGACAAATAAGAAGTAGGAAATAACTGTGTAAAGATAAAATGTGGCATGTATAAACACAGTATGTTCGAAAATGATTTTTTTTATTATTATCATTGAAAAATTGGATATGTAGGTTTGAATAGACTCATTAAATTGTAGAAAAAAATCATTTTGCTATGTAACCCACGGGTGATATACTGCGCGGAACAATTTTCCAACAAAAAGTGGAAAAAAAAACAACACGTATTATTTTTGCTTAGACCTCCGTAGTCTTCAGTTATAAGATATTTCCATACTGTACGTATATATAACGTATAAGTGCGGGGACTGTACAAAAGCGGCATTTAAATGGATTGGGAGGTGGTGATAATAAACGATCATCTCGGTGGTATTGTCAAAAACATTGAAAATATTTATTTCGGTATCCATATACAAGTACACTACACGCCGTGGATATGTCTCTTAAATCTAAATACTTATATCTCCGAACAGCCGGAGAAAGGAAAAATCGAGCTTACATTGGAATCATGGTCATCGTAAACAACGGTCAGACCGCCTAAGTCGCTTTAGCATTGTATAGGAACTGTATTCGAAACGCCCATAAAATCATTCGAGGAGGGGTTGTAGAATTCCTTCTCCGGCCGATTCTTGTTACGCCTTCATAGAGAAATGGGGGTGGTTTGGGGGGGGGGGGGGGGGGCAGAAGAAGAAACGAAGTCACGCCATTTCGTCGCGAGCACGAATAGCGTACACCTTTTTGCTATTACATTTTTTTTCCTTTTTCTTTTTGGCAAAAGTGCAGTTACAATATGTACAATGTCGTTTTTACGATCAGCGTGATCCAAAGGTGAATGCGGTTCCTCGTTGGATCAAAGATTACCGAACCGACGATAATATACAGGACAGAATTTAGAATGGTACATATTGCGTGTGTCAGTGAATCCAATGTTCGCGACAAGTTAAGTATGATTGACTGATCTTTAATGTATTATGTACAGACAGTATCGACTCTGGCGAGCGAATACTGTTGCAAACCGAAAACGCAGTTAATTTCAGCGTCACTTAATCGAAAAGGCTGTTCGTGTGGTATTTCACTCTTACTGTACATCGCGAGCCCCGGGGATACATTTAATTTCGATTCATTGTCATAGGCACTCATGGCATGTTACGGGTGATTTTTTTTTAGCTGCAAAACGAGTGCTCCTGCGGAAATCTTGTTACGCGCGCCTCTCGTCCGACACTTTCGATGCAGCGTCCGACGAGAGGGCGATAAATGGGGGGCGTTTGATGTTTAAGCGAACGTTCTCTCCAGGCTGTCAACGTAGCCTTGCGATTTTCAGTTTTCGTTAAGACATCAATCGACGGAACGATGTTGGCTGAGAAGTTTATCGAAGAGGCGCTCGCACGCACGATACTCGCTCGTTTCTTTCATATCCTTTCAAAAATGAATTCAAGAATGACTGTCATTATCGAGTCCAGATTTTCATTTCGGTAGACAAATGTATATCTCGCTGAGTACGTTTTATTCAGCAGTCGTTGCTTATTATAATATATAAATAATTAAATACAACATTAGCCATAAAGTTTTGACACTACTTAGCGTGTGATCTTTATAATGATTGCCTTTTTGTTTCATTTCCCGTTTGCGTGTGCTCGTTTAGAGGGGAGAGAGCACATGAACAACGGCCGTTGTTCGCAGAATTTTACATATAAAACATGCCGTACAAAATATAGGACATTCACGCATCAAGAGTAACGTAAAAATAAGAAACGGAAGGGAAAACACTGCGAGATCTTTTTTTCCGCGAATAACGCCGATTATAATTAAACAGTCTTGTGATGTGTCTTATTAATCTTAATACGTGCGCAACGAGCTCAATTTCTTTTTTCCTCCTTACTTTTTTTTTCCCCGCTTTCCGTATTCCGTAAGTTTCTGCTTTGGAAGCTGTTAATAACTCGGTTTCATCGAAACTTATCAGCGATCGCCGCGCGCTCCTTATTTCGTTTTCCACGTCATTATAAACACCACAGAAAGTAGTACCAACGCTGTACACAGATACGCCAGATTATTATTAAAATTTTCATTACCCATTGTCGATGCAATCACTCGCTCTCGTAACATAGGCGATTAATATAATAAATAGAGATACGAATTACATTTAATTGCGGCTCTCGGTTAATGTTAATTCATGCCTATCACGCTGCATATCACATGCGGTAAATAATGATTGATCAATTGGGACAGCAGCTGGACACTAATTAACGCGCCAGCTCGAATGGCCCGTTCTTGTCCTGTTTGGTTCAATTTACCGTCAACTTTGTCGGCCATCGCGTTTTCAAAAAGTTGTCGCCAATGTCGGCTCCGATATAAACAGCATCGATATCCCCCTTCGCCCACCGTACCACCCCTCCCGGTAATTAAATGCGAATCGACCGTATCACTGCGTTCGATCATTACACTGGGCGGTAGCCACGACGACGACGACGACGTTCAACTTTGGTACCCCTGACTTGAAGGAGACTCGCGAAGAATCGGCCATTCGTGCCTCGCGGAATGCGCTGGAAATTTCATCGACCGTCTCGATGAATTTTCATCCCTCGAATCGCGCTTACTCCCTCATTCTCTCTTTTTCTCGCGGCGGTACGTACGGACGGGGAGGACACGAGAATCCGTATGACTTTTGCCGTTCCCTTGTTCTTCCTTCTTTCGTTTTTCTATTTTTTCTTTTTGGCGTTCGACGAAAACTTAGCGCTCGTAAAGATACATAGATTAATAACCGTTCGCCTTAATCACGAGATGTCGAAAAATACATTAATTTGAAAAAAATATATATATATATATGTATATGCGTATATATATTTCTTGTATATGTGCACTATGTATATATTACATACACTTATAGGCTCGCTTAATGTTCCAAATACTAGAATTCCGGCCTGACCGAAGGAGAACGAGTTCCGCGCTGATGCCGATTGTTCGTCGAGCGACGAAGATCACGGCGCGTCGCTCGAGTTCTCGCGACATCGCTTTCTTTTTCAAAATATCTGACAATTGAGTCCCGGCGATCGTGCGGACTTTTTAGTTTGAACGGGGTAAGAGATTGACGAGCGATCAGCGTCGTTCTAATCGAGTTCTACGATACAAGGTGAAGATTTAGCTGAAGAGCTAGCCGCTGCTGATCCGTCGTTAATGTATGGAGACTTTAAACGGGCAATGAAAGCGTCTGTCGAGGCACAACTCTAGAATCTCCTACGCGCAGAGCTTGCGATCAATCGATTTTCATGACATTACACGAAGCACGGACCGCAACGTTCGATGTGCGGCCGCTATAACATATATATATATATATACATATACATATGTATCATGTATATACCATATTTGTATATACTATATATATATATCATACACTCACACGTAAGCACGAGAATTCGGACGCATCTTCGCTTATACATACATATATACACTCGACGCGTTTACATCGTACTACGAGTTACTAATAGCAAAAGTACAAAAAGACTGTCGTCCGGAGAAGGTAAGAGGGGGGTAATGAGGGTGGCGACGCAGAATCATGCGTCTAAACGCGAGCTGTACGTGTCCTCTGCCTCTGGATTCGAAGATTTCGTTTTCGCCCGGCTCGATGTTCGTGACGAGCCTCGACAGGGAAGCGCGCGAAAGTATCTCCTGTTAAGATATTTACCGACACGCGAGTTCGGTAGCTTCAAGCAAAACAAACGCACGCTTGCTTCGTTAAAGATTTCGGAGCCTGGGGGTGACCCCCGACGGGTGCTCGCGGTAAACACGGATTATGCGCATCTTCGTGCGAGTACGGCGAAAAGGAAGAGAGTGAGAGGCCTTCGAAACGGTGAGAAAGGATTATTGCTCTTTGCGATAAGGATGCGCGTGGATTAACAGGAGGATTAATCTTTAACGGATGTCTGGCGGTAGTGAGATAGCCGGTTGCGCGACCAATTATCAATCGGGGAGCTTATCATGTACCGGCTAATGGGTGCTGCTAGTGACACTCTCTCGAAGTAAGCCTGCGCAAATGTCGCACAGTCGAGGAACTCTTTCTATATATCTCACAGTCGGCCCAATCGGGGGCCGTTTTCGTTGGTTAAGGGCTTCCATCGGCTGTCAGAAGCAGGCGAGTGCCAGATTCGCACGCGCCTGAATCGTCCCGACATTCTCGCAGGTCTAGTTCGCGATGACCGAGCACGATCTCGGCACGACACGGTCGCGATACGACTGCCCGAATTAACAAACTCGCTAGTAACGAATAATGGTAAATAGCATTAACGTGTAGCCTAAAAGTCTTACGGCATAAGTTACTTATACGCTAAGCTTCCCGCAACTTATCGTCCGTTAACAATCACACCATCACGACGTAGCGGGTAGACAGTGGAGTGACGACCATCCATCCCATCCGTTCTTCCGGCAAACGATCGAGCGTCGGTGGTCTTCGGTCCAAAATATCGTAAAGGCATACGATCGAAGTCCATGTTCGAAGATTGACGCTACGATCTCTCTCTCTCTCTCTCTCTTCATCCGGCGTTAGTCGTCGCGGACGTCCAATCATTTCATCACCGTGCATCGTCTCCTAATTTGCGAATACCACAGAAATCCGACAGGAACCAAACTGAGTCTCCGTTCGAGTAAACGAGAGAAGACGCGATACGTCTGCGGCGCAATCATTGCCGCCCGTTATAACACCGTTGTAACATTCAGTACCATCGCGTGTCACTGCCACCGTCTTCAGCGTCGCGGTCCACGTCCAATGGGCCCCAATTGAATCCACTCAGGGGCGGGTGTCCAATGGGAGTCTGCCAAGGCTGTCGACGACGGCGGACGAGAACGTTCCACGCTCGCTCCGGTTTATTGCAAGAGCCACGAGGAGGAGGAGGACGAGGAGGAAGAAGAAGACGCGCGTCGTCGGGCGTCTCTTCAGGGTCCGCTGACGGCCGCGTTCGAGGGCATCGAGTGCGCGGTGACGAGGCTCTCCGCCGGCTTGCCGAGGCGAAGTATCGACTGGAGGGAGGCGACCTCGGATGCGAGACGGTCGAGCCTGGACTTGACCTCCCTCTCGCTCTCGGGCCCGCTGGGCACCACGCTGGGGCCCGTCCACTCGGCGCCGAGGGAGATGCCGGAGTCACGCTCGTCGCTGGAGCCCTCGTTGTCCCAGGGCGGCGACGCTCTCGGTCCGGGCTCCTGCTTGATGCCCTGAAGAGCGAGGAGGGCGCTGGCGGCGTCCTTGTCGCCGATGCGCGACTTGTGCCTCAGCTTGTGCGGCAGACTGTTGTTCGCCGCGGGGTTCTGCGGGCTGACGACCAGTTGGGGACCCTCGTCGCCGCTGCCGGAGGACAGCTCGAAGGGTGACTGGGCCCGACGGCCGCGGGAGAGGTTGAGGGCGCTGCTGGTGTCGAGATGCATCGCCGGATGCGGATAGGGATACTGGAAGCTCTCGGTCTCCGGGTAGGCGGTCGTTTCCGGCACGTAGAGCTGCGCCGGCGACCTTGGCGACCGAGCGCCGCTGACCGGCTGATGGATGACGGACGTGTGGACTGGACTGGGCGTTCTGGCGTAGAGGAGGGCCGCCGACGGTGGCAGCTTTGCCCTCTTCACGCTTATGGGTGGCTCGGCAGGCAGCGCGGCCAGCACGTGCTCCGTGCTGATGACCGACTCGCCGCAGATGCCGAACTTGTCGCGGATGGCCTCGAGCTGCGCCTTCAGGATGTGGTTCTCCTTGCTCAGCTCCATGACGCGCTGCTCGAGCACCATGTCATTGAAGCGCCTCTTCTCGCGAGACCGCTTGGCTGCCTCGTTGTTGCGCCGTCTTCGGTCCCAGTAGCTGTCATCCTTCTTGTTATCGGGTATAAACTCGCGCTGCTTGCGCTGAGAAAAGAGCTCTTTTCTGATGTCGAAATTCGGGGGGAAGTTTTCGGGGTGTGTCACCTGTTGGGCGTCATGATGGAGATGCTGCTGGTTCTGTTGTTGCTGCTGTTGGGACTGCTGCTGCTGTTGCGCTTGGTGATGTTGGTGGTGGTGCTGGGGCTGTGGAGGCTGTTGATGGTGCTGTTGCTGGGGCTGGTGCTGCTGCTGCTGCTGTTGTTGTTGCTGCTGCTGCTGCTGCTGCTGCTGCTGCAGCGAAGGGGGGCCCCCGTGATGGGCCGGATGCGTCAGTGGAGGCAATGGTCCGTGGGCGTCGTGCCCACCGTGGCCACTGTGACCCCCGTGGGCCATTGTGTGGGAGGCCGGCATGGTGCTGTTTAGGCAGGCGGTCTCACCATTGATGGGCGATCCACTCTGGCGGGCGACAAACTCTGCCACCATAATTTGTCTTCTTAGTACATCTGGAATCGCAAGACGAACCGAACATTAGCACATCGAGTCGAGCATTTTTTTCCCTCTTACGTACTAAATATAGCCTAAGCATGCAATGCGGTTTTCATTTTAGCGTAATGAAAGGACTGACGTCCCGCGTGTATGTCAGGAGGTGAGGTTTGCGTCAATGGAAGAAAGCGGCAGTGCCATAGAACTGTTCATAATATCGAATCGAACTACACTCCGTGTCAATGCGCGCGACGTGTTTATGCGGTGACGAAAGTAACATTGCGTGCCAGATGACGATGATAATAATACGTTCGCGACGATCGACCATGGGCGCGCGTGCGTGTGACGCGCCCTGTGTACGAAGCTCCGCGTTCGCTTTGCGCAAAGCGAAGGAGGCACAAACAGAGGCGGCAAATGGGTCATTTGTAATCGGTAGGGGCCGCCTCAAATGGTGCGAGTGATCGCGCAATTCGCGCACTGCGGCCTATCGATGCCCAAATGATATCGGTGCGTGTCTGACCCTGATGGGGAAAAACATAGTTTTCCGTTCGGTCGGGGCTAAGCGTTAGAGTTCCGCATCGGCACTGAAACGAACAAACGCGTCGATCGTTCCGGAACATTGGATATTCATTAAACCGCAAGGCGTTATTCGGTGCACGCGACCCTGTGACCATCTCGCTCAACACCTGTACGCGCCATCGTGGCGAGTCCTCGCCGTGTATGGGGCGAGGACCCTGGCAGCGATTTTACAACCGACGATCGAACGCAATTACCGACAAAGAAGGTCGCATTGCCTAGGAATCAGGAACAAGGAAACGCTCGGCAATTCTTAGAGACGGCCAATCTCCTTGACCACATAGCGCACCGGGTGTACGTGCCTTCGTCATTCCTGGGCATTCAAGAGCAGCCGCTCGATCGAGACCGATCGATGGCTCGTCTCTCTCACGTGAGCGAAGCCACGCGGCCAGTAAAAGCGATTTTCTTTTTTTTTTCTGTCGCGTGGAGGAACTATTTCGTGACGCGACGACATCGTCGTTTACGTTTCGTACGTCGCACTTGGGTATGAGGAAGGACCCTGTTTCTACCTGGTGGAGCTGGGACGATCTTGAGATTTAACCGAAAAACCTTGTTACACAACGTTCGCTGATAGCGAGAGCGCACGGAATGCGAACGCGACGAAACTGACGCGTCACGGACGCTGCGGGTGCAAACAATTACGGCACGCGATAATTCGACACTGCAGCGGCGACGATAATGGCAAATATTTCTGTGCACCGCCACTCTGGCGTTACGTAAACGCTCTTCTCAGACGCACTTAACAAGGAGATCACCTTCTTCTTCTCCTTCCCGTCCGATCGTCCCGATCGCCCGGTCGGACGTTGCTTCGCAAATATTTACACCGAAATTACTCATCGCATCGACCGACAGCGTAACACGCGGGCGCACACACACACGCAAGCAGCACCGCGCGCATCGACACTGCGAAACCATTCGATTCTCTCCCAGCGAGGCACATCGATCGGCAAATAACGCTCTCGCTCTCCTATTTATATTCACGAGGCACGCGCGAAGATCATTGCCTTATACACTATGTTTGCACGGCAAACGAGTTCGCTCGCTTTGTAACAACTACTTCTGATGCCAGGAGCGTCGTAAAGATACGCGCGTATTTTGGTGGCCCGAGGACGATCGTTGGCGGTGGCCCGTGAGTAGGTGTGGTTCGAAAGATTACGCTGGTACACGGTGTAGAGGGAGTGAGAGAGAAACAGGAGGAGGGGAGAGCCGGGAACGGGGGCAGAAACGGAGAAAGATGGAAGGCGAGCAGAGGTCATGCGAGCGATGCCGAATAGCGCGGCTCACTCGTAAAGATTCGTAACGAGAGGACCGGGAGGAGAAGGACGGACGCTACGCAGAACGAGAGAGAGAGACGGGGAAAAGGCATCGTGGCCAAAGGTGAGGAATTCCGAGAGATCGAAAGACGTGCGCGTACTGCCAAGGCGCCCGCACGACACGGGCGAGCGAGAAGAAGGGCGGCCGGAGGAGGAGGTGGAGGAGGAGGAGGAGGGGGCGGAGATGGTGGACGAGGCGGTGTACGAGAGAAGTTGCAAAATAGCCTTGAGTAAGGTCGCGACGTCTCGTCAAGGTCGAAAGTGTCAGTGAACTCGGTTTAGCGAGGCTCGCCAGTAGAGTGGCGGCACGCTACTCGCGCGTTACCCTTCGTGGGACCACTTTCAATTAATGACGATAAAATAAATGGTTGCATCCCTATTCGAGCAACCGGTCCTCCGACGTTGCGCGCGTCATTACTCGATCTTGCTTAATTAAATGGGTACGCGCAACGGTCGGACGCTACACGGGTCCGTATGGACGGAGCGGGCGTAGTCGTATTTAGCAAACAAATTATTAGAGCGTCGGGCACCCGCTCTGTCGAGATGGAATTAATTTCGATCTCGCCTGGGAAGCGATCGATGCGACTACGGCGAGCTTCCAGCTCGGCAGGGGGGCTTTACCTAACGAGCCGACGATTCTCAATCACGTTAGCGCCTGACGTTTTGTTCGGCATGAAACCGCGAGGCGTCGTTACGTAAGTTGCATTGTGTTTCCGCAAATCGGCCACGTGAATGCAGTGGCAGCACGTGCGGTATCGTTTCGATGCAGGCCGGACTGCGCGATTCCTCGCGCTTGTAAATTGGATCTTTTTTCGTTAATCGAAGATGTTGTTCTTCGGGGAAGTCTGTAAGGGCAAGTTGGAGGCGATAATATATCGAAGGTTCGCGAAGACTTGTTTTGGTAGGCGAAGAGAACTATGAAACTTCCGAGGTGAGTGACTTTGAGTAATTAGCACTCTCTCGGATGTGTGTATTTCAAAGAAAACTGAATACTGTTAACCTAGCGACTTTCGAACGCTTTGAAAGCCTGAGCAAAGGAAATTGGTAAAGGAAATTGCGATAACTGTAACATTTTTTGTGATGGGAACCGTTAGAGAGCACGGATGACTCAATTAGTAAGATAGTAAGCAGTAGTTCCATATTAATGGTTTTGATGCCAACTGTAGGACAAAAAAAGATTCTCGCTAAATTGCAGGTTAGTGATTTGATTGATCGATGGAACAGAAGATTAGAAACGTACATCAGGCTGATCGTATTTTCATCGTGCATTAACATTTCGCCTGGGGGCCTTCACGGAACATTATGAGTAACATTTCTATGGGGGCATTAAATTATTTTGCTGCCTTCAAGATCATACTTCGCACCGCAGCCTCCCACCGTGCTTCGAGGTTATTGAATGTAAGTTATTGTAGGTGGCATATGTAGATAGGAAACACTCGCGTTCAACGGAAAGTGAATAAGACAGATACTGCCGACGCCTCGAGATATGCACATTCTCGTCTCGTGCACTTCTGCACGTTGCTGTTTTAATCCTCGCGCACGGGTCTACGCGATTATATAAGCCTCCACGTGCTTTTCCGGAAAGCATTGCCACGTGCTTCCCAGCTAACATTATCAGCCCGTTGACGGCTGTTTATTTTGCGAGCCAACGTCGTCTGCATATGCGTCATCTTAGGCACATCTAAATCCGATCTTCGGACTTTCGTTATACAACGTCATCGTATGTAATATTTTAACAAACACTGCCTGTCGTCCGTATCATTTTACCGAAACATCGACTCATTTATCCACCCTTCCGTCGCGCGCGTTCAAAACATTACCGAAGTGACGCCTGGCGGTGGACGATCGAAAGTCAATCATTCGATCGGCGTACTCAACTTCCGGTCTCGCCCGGAGAAGAACCACTACGTGAGTTTTATAACCGACGCCGACGCGGTGTGCGTTTTTCGAATCGCCTCAAATGCTGTTTTCGGTGAAACGGTGAACTGTCGCGTACTCGATCGTGTCTCGTGAAACGTATTCGTCCCGCGCCGTTGTGCAGGCGAGCGTAGAGTGCACGGTGCCACTATCCAGAGCGGAATATGAAGCCACGGTGCTGGGGATGCCTCGAGGAAATGGAGATGGGAGAGGAGGGGGAGGGATCGGTTGCATGCTGCTCCGCACCTCCTCCGCCTCGACATGCGGCGCGGGCATTTATGCGTACTTCCTGATACGAGCAGAGGTAAGCGTCAGGAATTAACTATGGACGGGGCTCGCTTTACATTCGTTCAATCTGCATGAAAGCGGCCCTGCGGGCGAATTTGAAAAACAAGCGTCGGTGGCGAGGGGGGAAAGTGGGGCGGTAGAGGTTAGGGAGGATGAGAGTAAATAGAGTTGGAGAGGACAAAAACAGAGAGACAGACGCGAGTAGGTAGATAGACGGACGTGCAACCAGCCGCTGCAGTTGTGTGGATGCACCGGTACACGCATGCGGATGAGACGAGTAGAGTAACAGAAGAGGAGGACGGAGAGAGAGAGAGAGAGAGAGGTGCATGGCGCGCGAGAGAGAAGGAGGAAGCATAGTACGCGATAGAAGTTCAACTCAGGACACGCGCTAAAAGCGTTACGTAAGCGTAGCTCGTTGCACCGTTTGCACACGCGCAATGCTCCTCGCCACGTGCTTTTTAGAGTGCTCCCTGGCAGCGAATGTCAATCGCGCATTTTAGTCGTAAATAAGCAGATACGTATCCGATCGCATGACAAATAAATCTTCTTTTTGCCGGCACGTTATGAGATAGCGAACGTTTCCTATTTACAAGGTAGAGAATCGACTGGAGGGAATCGGAATGATTATTTTCGTTAACGATCGGAGAAGTCGCTTAAGAGGGGTCACGGGCTGCGATTATGGTCGTATATCTTTGTTCACACGGATACGGGCAAGGCGTTCACGTGTCGGCGTGTGCGCAGATGTAACGTAGTTTACGCTCACGTGCAACACATCGGAAGCCGCGCGCGTAAATACTCTAAGCTTGCGTAAATCTCCTAATCACGTGTTCCACTCGACCGAGTTGAGTCCTTCCCTGACGAACTGGTACCTTGGAAATATTATCGTGCTCCCGTATATTAACCCCCTGCTCAGCACAACACGTTCTTTCGATCGACAGTCGAACGTCGGCGCCTATCAAATGTTTTTGCGTATAACCGATCTCTGCGTAGTTGTTAACGCGCCTTTGGCAATTTCGAAGCACGTGGCAAAATCGTACGCTATCCGTCCTTATTTCTTACTCAATGTTTACCTCAAATTTCACATTCACCTTGCCAACGGTATTCTGCGCATTCCTCATCAAAATGAGATTTCTATAATCGGCTTTCTGGTAAGCTACCAATGTATAATGCGCCTAGATATAATATGATCACGCAACCGTTTCGGATACGCGAATTGTGTCGACAAGCGATACGCACAACTCCATCCGTTGTCGGGTCGTTCATCGTCTTCCTTTAGGATTCCGAAGTCGTTTAATCGCGCGCTGGTCGGCGTATATCGTCGCGCGTCACGGCCGCTGAATTATCGGGACACGAAACGCCGTCGAAATTGAGCAACCTCCTGGAATTCCAGCCGCGAGTTACGTGCCTCGCTCGCTCGCGTGTGAGTCATATAATCGCACCGCGCTGAGGAGGGGCCCCCTCCGGGTCTATCGATCTAGCGATTTTTGTTCGGAGCGGCAAACGGCCGCCCACGCGAAAATTTCTCGTATGACGAAACTCTCAGAGCTCGCGCGAGAGAACGCTGGCGCGAACGCGCGCGCGCGCACGCTCTGGCGCACGCCTGCCGTCCTACGTTGGAATTACGACAGTTCAGGGGTAAGTCGGGGAGGGGACTTTCGTTAGAGCGACGCGGAAAGCGTACGAATGTGGATCAATGGACGAGGTCCAAAAACGAAATGGCGCCTTCGCCTCTAGGCGTATGCACTTTCTTCGTCTTACGCTCTACCGCCAAGATTGTACTGCGTCTTTTGAAAATAGAACGGAGTATCGCCGCGGGCTCGTCACACGAGGGCGCGTGAAATTTTATTTAGAGACAGCATCGATCGCGCCCCGGCGCCTTCGCGACCGAAAGCCAAGTGTGAAAGAGCCGTTTCGTGCACCCGAAGAGAGTGCAGGCCTGCTTAATCGCTCCTTCCCTCGCACTCTCCCTCTCATTCTGTCTCTCTCTCTCTCTCTCTCTGGCTCTTTCTACGCTTCCCGAACCCTCGAGAGTGCGCTCGCGCGAGCTCCATCTTCGTCGTTCCCGCGAGGGTGACCGACCGTCTACCCCGTTTCAAAGAATTGAATCACCTAATGCAACTCCACGTACACGAGCCCGATGAGTCATATTTAGCCATTATACGTTGCTGCGCGCGTATATCGCCCGCGCGCACGGCGGGTCCTACACGCATCCCGTGCACGGGCGGCGGGCGTACAGGCACGCACTCGGAAAACGCACGCGCACGCGTGCGCCGAGCGTTTAATGTTCCTCCGTCGCGGGTGCACACGTAAGTGCGCACACACACGTACACGCGCGTGCCGCGTGTGTACCAGGAGTGTAGCAAGCTGGAAGGTTGTCGCCCCCTTCGACTTCGAAATTGCAGGCTAATTAAGAGGGTGGTGCGTGCGCGTAGTTAGAGAGAGGAAAGTTACGGGATTAACATAAGAGTTACACGTTCGAGCGGCGCGGGGAGCGGACGTTCGAACACGGGTAGAACGTCACGTAGTCGATTGTTTTCGCGAACGTCGGCGTAACGTACCAGGAAACTGTTTACCGCCCCGTACGCGAGCATACGCGCGTACGTACGCGCGGATCCGTGTATGCGCTCACGTATTCGCCGCTTATTAATGCCATGCAAGCGGAGTTAATTCGGTTTTTCTGATCGCGCTTATCTCGGGTCAGCGCTCAGTGTCATTCGGTTTCGCGGAAACAATGAAGCAGTAGCCACGGCATCGCTTCGCTTGCATCACGTTCGAAATAATCAGGTGGCGGGGCAATCGGCGTAATTGATTCGTTCAACGCCTTCCTCAGCCCCTCCCCCCCCCTCTTACGATGTTCCGCGTATAATGCGACTGATGTTTCGCGGAATGCGAAACGTTATCGTAACTATCCGCGACGTCAGCGAGACTGACGCAACGCCAAGGCGGTCGTGTGAAACGAGAAAAAGGAGGATAAATAATTGTCCGTCCTGTTCGCGGTACGAGGTGGGCGGCAGACAGGAGAGGTGTCGCAATTAGGAAGAGAGTATAGCCGCGGTACGAGGAAAGAGCGGACCGGTCGTCGGTCGGAGTTTCCTGCTAATCGATTTTCGCGCCCGGAGAAAAATAGCGTTTTCCGCTGAATGTCTCAATCGATCGTTTCCGCCGGTCGGAATTGCCGAGCGCGATTCCAGATGGCAGATTTTACACAGTACGTGACGCATGCGGAAACTCACTCGTCGCCAGTCAGCAGGCCACGCGGCCTGTGACGTGCAGGCACACTCAACAAGCGTGCGCGCGCGCGCGCGCGCGTGTGTGTGTGTGCATGCCCTCGTCCCACGTTACGAGTGGGGAATCACGTTTCACCTTCCTTTCGCGGACTTATCGCGAACTATTTCCTCGATCCCACTCTCATCACCGGGATGAACTTTAAACCTCGCCTATAGGCCTCTCGATAATAAGAGCGCGTATTCTGCTCTTCCTCACCTTTTCTCTCATTCTCTCTCTCCTTCCGTGGCCGAGACCGGTATTCCGACGATGAAAGAGGAAGAAATAGACTCTCACCGAGCCACGCTCGTCGCGCACAATTCGACACGGAAGCTATTGTTGTGACATATAAAAGGGTTTCGAGCGACGCTTACGCTCGTTACTATACGAGGAAGTTATGACATAATAGAATCCACTCCATTACATTATTTATCGGAGGAGGCTATTTCGAGTTTCGCTTCGCGCGGAGCGCCGAGGATAGGGACAGATATTCAAGATAGCGATGTATCGTACAATGGAAGCGAGCGATTGCGAGCGTAATGTTGTGTTCGTTGTGCGAAGCGCTGCGGCGAGGCTGGCAGCTCGGGCAGTCTCGTTGGGAAAATCAATTAGTCCATTCGGGAGAAACGCCGTCGCGGCCGATCGTGGCCGCGTATATTCGCGGCCGTAAACTTTAGACTCGAGTTGGGACGCAGAGAAGGCGAGGCGACGATCGACGCACGGCACGAGCGTGAAATTCCCCGTCCGTCGTTCGTTCGTTCGTTCGCTCGTCGTGTTATGTAACCGTGCTAACGCCGTTCCTTATCGTCGGCAGAAGTGACGCGTGCGGATCCGTTAGAGGATCGAGTTACGCCCCGGCCCGGGATGTGTAGAATGCGATCGAACGGCACGTTCTGGCAAATTCTCGAATTAATTGCCGGCACGATTGGCTGCGCATCCTGATGAAATTCTGGAATGCCGACCGCGAGGCGCGCGCTCGCTGCGTCGAATTACCGGATTAATCGCGGGCGTGATTCAAAGCGCAGAGAAAATCGAAAGAGAGGGAGAAAGAGAGAAAGAGAGAGACAGGTGTTGACGCGCATCGTCGACGCAACAATGACTTGTCAGAAGAGATTGCGAAAAAAAGTTGACCCTGTTACGCGCTCGCGTGTGATTCACTCGCGTTGGCCGCGTGCTTTTGTGTTTTATTTTCCTCCCCATCCTCTCGCTAGCGGTCGCTCTCCGGCGACTGGAAGTTTCGGAGGCGTAATCTGGAAGTGTGCAACTGCGCGCGGCGGGAGTTTTGTATCTCGCGCTCGCGCGCGCTCGCAAGAGCGCAGAGCCAGCCAACGAGGTTGCGCCATCGGCGATCGGTGGCGTAAGTTTTCGGCTGAGCTGTCCGTAGGAACGGGATTTACGTTATACCGCGGGCGACAAAGGAGGGCAGACGAAGCCGGTGTTGCGATAAGAGCGATGCCCGCTGTTATTTACGGACGTCGAGGTAAACCGCGGGTGGAATCGGCGGCGAGTTTTGAGGGCCCTCGGATCGAAGCAGGTCGCGAGCGGGTTGCGAATCGGTTGCGCGAGGAACGAACGGCTGTGAAGAAATTCTTTGCTAATTGCTCCCCGACGAACAACATCGCCAACAATAGTCGGCAGAAACAGTTCTTACGATAAGGGATAATTGGCGTGAGGAATATTCCCTGCCGTCGGAAAAATGTACGCGACGACCGGTAACGTTTCGGAACGGCGGAGTTGACCGGATCGTTCAAGGGTATTTGCATAATATTTGAGAAGAAAACGTGGACTCGGGGTCGGGTACGATGTAATGGGAGAAGGCGGGACACGCGCGCGTAAAGCAAAACGGTCGCGCGGCACAGGAACCGGCCCCGGACGATAAAACAAGGAGAAAAACGTCGGTTCGCGCTAATTAAAAAGCCATACACAATGTGGAAAAGGATTGGCGAGAGCTCGTGCGTAGCGCGATAAAAGCGGCGATGACAGCGGCGCTCTAAATATTTACAGCAGATAAGGATTGTGCGCGATATGTAAAAACTACGTTGCGAAAACGAAATAAAAGTGCGGCGATAAAGAGCGTGTGACGAAACGCTTGCCGGCGGGGCGGGATTATTATTTTGATTCGCAAAATCGTACTCGGTGATTGATTATTATTTACGAGCGAAAAACACTCGGCAGACAAAACATGGAGCGACCTGGTGAATGAATTTCAGCCGATAGCGGGAAACCAGTATTTTCTCGGTAATTCGCCATTCCGCGGATGTGTCGGCCGAAGAATGAAATCTGCGATTCCGATCTGATATTGTGTCATCGTCGATGACGAACGTCCGATCTCGAAAAAGTGAAGCTAGGCAGCGCCGAGAGGTGGGGAAAACGTACGACTAGGCACCAGTGTCGGTTGTCATGCGCACGTGTATCCTCGCACGATTGCGCAATCTTACCAGTCCGTAACACGTGGCCGCGCCGACGGTCTCATTTGCGTCGATATGCCTCGCATTTTTTTCCCGGAATATCACGCGGGAAGTGTTCTGCCCCCCCCCCCCCCCCCCCTCTACGTTAGAGGAGTCTGCTACTCTCGGCCACTGGTTCTCTCTACTGCGTCGTTCCAAAATACTTATCCCTTCGGCAACGCATGCTGGCTCTGCATATTCATACCGCGACGTGCATTTTAAATAGCCGCAAGCGCGCGCGCGCGCGCTCATTTACACTGTTTACGACGTGCCATGGGTTTTTTGCGACTAAAAGAGGCATTATCTCCCCGCTTCCGCCTCTTCGTTCGCGAGCCGACGACGAATCGCAGGCTCGTCTCATCTCGCCGCGTGCTCTTCGAGGAAGCAGCTTCCGCCCAAGAGAGGCCGCGTAATGAGCGCATGTCGAGATCCTACTTATTGTCTTCCCAGAACGTAATTTGCGCGACATAACCGCCGCAATCGGGAGGCCAAGGCTCGACTCGCGAACAGAAACGGGGGGGGCGGAGGAAAAAAAAAGGAACGAGGCAGGCGCGATACAGGAAAGAGGAACCGCGAACTCTTTTTGTTGCGTACGACGAAGCGTGGAAATTAGTCACTGATTAGAATTATCTCTACGGCGAGACAAGACGGGCGGCCGTCGACTGCGTTCTCAAAATTAACCGATAACCCCTCTCCCAGTCGCGGGGCGTTAATTCGACCAATTTAGAAGCGAAGAATCGCGCGAACGGCTGACGACCTGCGGCCCGAATATAATTCGACGTCAGCTACCGATCGCAAACGCGACACCTGCGATAAAGACCTAACCTCCCCTCCACCCCCTCCCCGCCCACCTCGCCCGAATCGGATCGCGCGTATCTGGTAGACGCATTCTACGATTCCCGCGGCTCGTTTTTTTTTACAGTTGGCGGTCGTGTTATCGCGGACCAATTGCATAATGAGCGGGAAACGAAATCCGAGACCGGTTCGAAATGCCTCTGTCGGGCCGATAACGGTATCAGTGCTTGCTGTTACGTGAGCGCTGACCGCAATCGTAACACGCACGGCCAGTAGCGAGCGGAGCGGCAACGAGAGAGGCGACCGTCGGGCAAGCGGTATCGAGTGCCACGGCATTGTGCACGTGCCTTTATACACACAATCCTGCCTACTCGCGATACACGCTCGGTACGCGCATTCGACGCACCGCGACCTTTCGCCGACCCGGTACATGAAGCGCGCCCCTTCCCCTTTCTTGTCCTGCGAATCGGCTCGGACGGTCGCGGAAAGCGGAAGCATGAGACACAATGTAGACAGGAGGATCGTGTACGGTTACTGCCTCTACGATTGGCAGCGTTGGACAAACAAGAATTTCCGTTTGTCACACGCGGTCGTGCGCGAGGTCAGCCACCCAGCTGCGGTTGATTTCTTCGATGATTTTCTTCGGAAGACGAGTTCCGTTGCTCGGGGTCGCACTTACAGTACGTACAATGAGCTGGAACTCGGTCTCCGATTCGAATCGGGCGTCCGCCATGAGAAACGTGATAGTCGAACTCGGCGGACCTCGCGCGCAACGAATTTTCGGCCGCGCTTACGCAATGAATCATGCGGCTTGCAGGCGGATTCCCGGACGGTCTCAGAGTTTCGGAGATCCGTTCCGAGAACCGGGTGGCATTCTTTCGGGGCGACCGACTCTCGGTGGAGGGGGGTTGCCCGCGGCTTCGTTTTTCTCGCTCTACGTGAGAATTCGAGCGGTCGGAACTGGCCCGAGGAACGGTGCGCGCTCGCGCTCGCGCGAATTCTCGTGCAAGTCGCTCGCGGAGTACGCACCTTGAATCGAGCATCGCGAGAGAATTCGAACGGCGCAGGCGCGAGCGCAGCGGGAGATCCACATTCAGACCCGGACGTCGGGCGGCGATGTCCAGAGGCAATCGACACGACGGTGAGCACGAGGAATTCGGTGACTCGCGTGTCCATTTCCAGGGTAATGGGACGGATAACGGTCGTGTCCGTAAGATGTTGATAACGGAGGGAGGGAGACACGGCGCGAGAGAGAGAGAGAGAGAGAGAGAGAGAGAGGGCGGACGGTAGATAGAGTGAGCGCGAGCGAGAAAACGGAAGGCTTGACAAAGAGATTCGAGAGCAAAGAGAGAGGGGCGCGACAAAGAAAGAGGGAGGGAGGGAAGGAGGGAAGCGGGGGAGTGAGGGATTGGTGGGGTGTTCGGGTGATACAATATATAATACGTGCCGTTACACATGCTTTTAACGTTGCATAACCATGCGTCACGCGGCGAAGTTGATATAATTTGGAACAATGAGAAAGAGAGAGAAAGAGAGAGAGAGAGAGAGAGAGAGAGAGAGAGAGAGAGAGAGAGAGAGAGAGAGAGAGAGAGGACGGGAAAGAAAGGAAACGAGCATCGAAGACACACGTGACCCTTCCACAAGACGGCGTGCGCGCTATATACTCCGGTCGCGCAGAAAACACGTCGGAGATTACTGACGTCGCTCGGTCATTGCTGTTTATCTGGAATCTCATTTTACAACGGTCTCGTGTCTATCGAGCATCCTCGTGAAGGCTAGAACCCCGACGCTCCGCTGCCCACGTGAGATTTACGTACACAGCCGCCGTAACGTCCCTGCAGCACGTGACCTCGGATAACGTGGAAGGCGATTCCGCGAAAGCATTTATCCCTCCATTACATAATGCACACGTGAGAAGATAGAGTCAATCGGTGCGGGGAGTGTGCTCTGCGGCTCGAAAGGCGTACTCTCTCGCCTCCTTCCTCGGGATAATTTTTTCGCGCTCTTTTTTCCCCGCTCAGGGTCAGAGCGAACGGGCGGACGGCGAGCGAGGCGAGGAGAGAGAAAAAAAAGATAGGAGCGGGTATAACCTGAGAGTCGTCGAGCCGGTAAACATTGTGAGGACGGCTTTAGCACGTAACGCGCGGCGGGGTGATGCAACCGCAAGTGCACGGCATACGAATGCTCGCGCAATTCGCGCATAGAAGCGGGGCTCGATACGTGTGCCGTGTGCCGCACGCCGTGTGTCGGGCTCTGTGTCGTGCACTCCGTGCCGAGAGTCTTGTGTGTCCGGGCTCTGTGTTGTGCTCCCGCTCGCGCCACGTGACTCCAACACGTGCAACTAGCCGCGCGTTGTGTTAGACCATTCACCTTCGTTGCATAACAGAAACGTGCAAAAGGTCATCGGGAATAACAGAGAGTGATATTTGCTAATATGATTGATAAAGCGAGCGGGCGCGCGCGCGCGCCCGCTGGCGGGCTGGAGAGGGCCGAACCGAGACGATTATTGGCCTGGACGGGCCCAAATAGGAACGTCGAGGATGAAGATGGCCAGTATTACGCGCCGTGCAGAAACGCACTCGTCCGGCTATATTTAATTCTCGAATGAGCGACGCTCGCGCGGACACACTCACCCGCCCGGCAGGGAGAATGATAGATATAACGCGATTTAAATTGAACAGATGCCTATCGGCCCGTTCGAAATGCCGCTGACGCGTGCCGATCGCGTATACCCGGCATTGATTGCAGTATCGCTTATTGCGCGAAGCTGAGCTTATAGATTTTTTCCCGAGATTACAGGCCTGTTTCCCTGAACGGGCTCGATTGGCTGACGTAATGAGTATTTTTGTTGGATCCGAACTCGGACGACAGGATATGTAGAGCGCTGTGTGGTCCGAACGAGAGGGGGGCAAGAGGAGGAGAGAGAGAGAAGATTGCGTCTCTTATCCGGACGATTCGCAAGTTCGCGTTTCTTAAAAACGGCCGCTATCGCCAGAAAGTGCACTTGTAATTCTGCGAACGGGCAGGTATGCGCGTACATAATAGACCGCGTCATGCTTTTCCCCAGGCAGTAGATACCGTTAATCCGGATTTATATGACATCAAACAATCTAGACTGTTGCGCGATCGCGATAATAAACACAATTCTTAGTACGCGAGCGAGCGAGCCGAGCCGTGCAGCGTGCGTCACAAAGGCATCGATGCCAATTCATCGCCCATTGACTATCCCATAATCTATTGGCTCAACCTGTCTCTCCTCCACCTATCTCGTGTCGGCGCGTAACATCGCATCGCGCGAGGCGAGCCTCGGACTGAAATAGAAAATTCGCTCGAGACTGTTATCGTATCTCGGCCAGTCGTTAAATTCGCGCTCCCAACACTTCATTCATCGTGCGCGCGCGCGAGCGCTGTCGCGAACACGGCATGTCCTTTTTTTCGCAAGGCCGAATCAGCGGAGCGCAACCTTTTGTGTCTGCCCGACTGCCTTTTTTTCAACAATGTCAATGAAAAAGCAGAGTACGCCACTCTGCGGGAGACAGGGAGAGAGAATCTCAATTCTTTTGCCGTTCGACAGCTCCTCTCTCTCTCTCTCTCCCTCTCTCTCCTTCCCTCCGCCGTGCACGTGCGTGCCCTTCGTTCTCTCGAGTCCGTGAGGTTTATTGCACACACGGTTTATGCTCCGACGAGGCTAAGAGAGTTCTGCAAATTAGGCCGTGGCCCACTTTTGAGCATGTGCGCGATAGAGACGCGACGCTGCTGGTGGTGGTGGTTGTGGTGGTGGGCGGTGGGAGGAGAGAGGGATCGATGAAGAGCGAGAGAGAAAGATGGTTCTGGGGGGGAGAGGGTGGAGGCGAGAGGGAAGGAGAAGGAGTAAGGGTTAGACGGAGAGGGGAGAAAGGCGACAGAGTTCCCGTTTCAGCCGAGGATCACGATCGATCGCTCTTGTTCGCTTGCCGCCCAGGCCACGTGGAGAGTTGCCGCCAAGCCGATTGACCAATAGCGACTCTTGCACCACTTTCAAACGGTTGATCTGCGCGTTTGCTCTCCGTGCACACCGCACTGCTCCTTACTCCCCCCCCCCCCCCCCCCCTCATCCCACTTCGCCTCGGCGTGCCCTTCTTTAATCTCAAACGGTCGCACACGGCAACCGGCAAAGTTGAAGTCCGACGACGGGAAATTACGCAAAATCGTATTTCTTTTCGTTCGACTCGCGTGGGAGATCGTAGACCGATCTAGATTGCCGCTCGGTCGGCAGATCGTGGCTAACGATTGGGCGAGGTTCGATTTTGAAATAGGGTCGAGTAGTTCGCCGGTCGGGATTAGTTGTAAACGTGTCGTGTAACGGGCCGCGCGCGCGTTCGTAATCGATAAGAAACGTGAGCGCGGCATGGGAGGACGTTTGATAAACCCTATCGTCGCTAAATCGTCGAGTGACGCAATCCACGCGGCCCATGTCGAGCTCGCTTTTACTGACGAGATTTTCTTAGCCCCTGATATCAACGCGCGACGCTCTCTAAAGCACGTCCGATCGATCAGTCGAAACGGCGGATCGGAAGCTGAAAATTAATCGTCCTCTCCTTCGTCGAAGTCACACTTGTCTATGTAGAGACGGTAAGCCAGAGCGCGCGCGGGCGCACTCACACTCACGGACGCGTATATACACGACACAGCAGAGAGACATTGGCGGAGCGGGCATATTACACGGGGCGGTTGATTTAGTCGCGGTTCCGAGAATAAATTATCCCTCTGACAGTCGGCTCATGATTCAGACATTGTTCGAAAGAGGAGGGTGGAGATAAGATATGCACCGAGATCGATGAGCAGCGCGAAACAATGGATGCACGAGTTTATTGTGCCTACGAATCGAACGCGAGCCGCGCGTTGCGTCACTCAAATGTTTCGAAGGTCGAAGGCATCGGGAGACTTTCAGGGTCGTGTCTCTCTCGGCGGTAACGTGTATATGCCCGCCTGCGGCGGAACGGTGCGGCGAAATGGTGCGGCGAAATGGTGCGACAAGGCACTCCGATACGTATGCACAAAAGCACGAGCGATGCAACACACACGCGCGCGCGCGCGGGGCCTCCCTTTATTCCCGGGGCTCGCTTCTCGATCGCTGTTATTTTCACTGGGCGACGAATTCCGGGCGGGCCCCGATTGGCAGGTAACCGATCTCACGGGCCACCGTCTACGAGTCTCGTCGTCTAGTCCCGTACCCAAAGCGCAACATTTCATTTTGTCAGTCGGCGCGAGTAGTCGCCCGTTAGGTAGAGAACCTGTTCCGGCCGCATAATATTTGGGAAAATTTCTCCCTCGGGAGCGTCGGATCCTATCTCGAAGGGACGGACGTCAGGGACAGTTGAAAAATCGACGGTCGGGAGAGCCGGCTCACCCACGAACGGATCTGACAAGAAGGAAAGATTTTGGGTCCTCGCGTTCGGCGCGCACGCGGCTTGCCTAATAGAATCTGCCGATACCATCTTTCCTCTCCCGAGAGAGAATATTCAAATCGATTGTCCGAACGTGAGGAATCGAATGTGCGAACGTCGAACGTTTCGCGCCCGATGCCAGAGACGTGTCTGACATCGATTCGTCGAACGATATTTCCGATTATGGAATGACACAGTTTGAATCTGTCGGTCGCGATCGAGCACGTGAATAATTTCGACTCGAAACGTCGAAACATTGTCGCGCGACTTACGAGCGGCAGCATGCCGAAGAGTCACTCTTAACTGCAATGTGGTACTCACCAATTTTGAAAGATTCTCTTGAGCACGACCGTACGACGGAACTATGATCCACTTTGTCGGTCTGAGATATACTCGTCGAGTAGCTCGTGAGCGAGTTTCACTCGTCAATCGTCGAACAGTCAAATATAGTTTTCCGCGAGAGGCACCGGAGTCACTCGGTGAGACTGCAGTATTCCGTTCGTCGAACCGTCGTAACGAGAGTCACCGACATAACGTCGATCCCTCCCGTAATGATGCGAGGAACGCGCGAGCGAGGCGAGCCGAACGATTATTCACGATCTCTCCTCAAATGTTTCTCCTCCGTCTCTACCGTCAATCGGGTAGACAGGCGCGAACAAGTATCACCACAAGAAAAGTACCCGTAAAACGGTCAAGGAACAATGTTACTCCACGGTAAAGTATTCGCACTGGGTTGAATTCCCGGTTAAAGTCGCGGATGGTACACCGTCGTAGACAACACTCTCGATGATCGAGTCAACTCTCGCGCTGCGATGAAGTCGAAGTGAGCCGGGGGATAGTCCGGGTCGAAGTGGAATTCGGTTGGCTGCGAGGCGAGTCGAACGCCGCTTTCGGAACTTCCCTCGCTGAACTTGAACTTAGTCTGAGGGTGGATGACGTTTGAACCCGTATATGCGGGGGATCCGTGGCCGGTCACACCGTTTTCTAACTCTTACGAGGGTAATACGAGATATACGATATATGTATCGTGATGCCGCAGGGGAGAGTGCGTGAACTAGTGTGTTCGAGCGGAGGAACGGTAGACGCACACGTCTGCTCTCCACGATGCCGGGCTGCAAACTGACTGCGTGCTGCGTGAGACTCGCGACTGCTGTCTTGGCCCCAATGTCGTCTGGCTTCGAGTTTGATGCGAGAAGGCTGACGCGGTTACGTGTGTCCGTGCGTACATGATCGTGTCTCGCGTAAGCGAGCGTTCATGCCTCCCGCCCTGCCGCCGTGTTGGTGCGTGGGTGAGCCCGTCGGGCGAGTGTGTGCGTGAGAACGCCGTCGGACCGGTGGGGAGAATCCGTCCACCCGCCGGGGGAAGTTTATGCCTGGTTTATACTCGGTTTATGTGCACTCCCCACCAGGACGGTGCCGGGGCGCTTCTGCGTCAGAGTTCCCCCACCCGCCGGCCGCCATTTCCCCTCGAGCCCCTCCACTGTCCACGGAGTCACCCCCACCACCGCTGGGGCCCCACCACGAGGTGCAGCGCCGCGTCAGATCTTTCACGCCGGGGCGAACGACGCAGAGAGTCGCGCGTACGATTAGATAGCGTCCCGCAACGACGTCGGACGCTTCGAACGATCCTTCTTGCCGCCGATAGACCTCGACAGATCGCACGCTCAGATTCCGTGCTTCCGCTCACTCGATAACAGTACGTTTTCTCATGATGTTAGGCTGCGGAATGTGATAGGATTTTCTACCCGTCGGAAGGATGATTTATGATTTTAGATCGAATGTAGCGATGTTTAAACGTACGCTTTACGTGGCGTGCAAAGACGTGGATTAGAACGTAAGCCGAGTTGCGGGCGTTTCTCTTCCTACGGTTTTTCAATGTCCGTAATGACGAGAGAATGCGGGCCAGGTATTTACGATCGTGGCAGAGGCGTGTAGCAAGGTATACATACTACTCTCGTTTCGCCGGCTCGATCGGCCTCTCAAGAAGGGAATGATCGTCACTCGCGGTGCCGCACCGATAGCCCATTACCGCCTAATACGACTCTTCTTCTCGTCCCGACTCTCACTGACATAACGATCCGCTTCTCGGTATTCGCAAAAAAGGGGGCGAAATGATTTACGCTGATTGGATTTCGGAACGAGCCGCGAGCGGTCTCACGGCGGCCGACTTGTAACAAGATGTCCGGGGAATATTCAGGAATCGCGACCGATCGTCGGACACGCGTCGAAAACAAAGCCGAATGAGAGGCTCTGAGAGGCGACTCTCGGCTCCGGCCGACAAGGACCCTCCGCCCCCTGCTCCACCTCCGCCCTCTCCTTCATAAACCGAATGCCAGACAACGAGGGCATCAGCCCCCATGAATCACCGGCGGTCACCTTCACTTTTTATGCAACTTTGTTGGGCCGACCCCGTCGGATGGCTCGCGCTGCTCCTCCTCGAATTATTACGAGACAAGGGCCATTCACGCCTCGGGACGACGCCGATGCGTCCTGCTCTTTCTTTTTTCTCAATGAAATTGATCGCGTCCAGGGAACAGGGTGGACAAGGGGGAAAGAGGGGGTGAATTAGTGCCCCTGACTCATCCTTTTGTGCGGCCGCGTTAGGTAATAACTTGTTACGTCTCATGTTCTCTGTCCCCTTCCCGGCGGATCGGACCTTCGGTAAAGAATTCTTCGGAGTATATCGCTGTCGTGAGTTTTTTCGGCTAGACGGACGGCCGGGAGAGGATCGTTCGATTAAACGAGCTCGCTCGCGCAAAAATATGGCCCCGCGCTCTCGCTCGGAAGCCCGTCGAGTGGGTTGCAAATTTGCACTGACACGCTGCTACCCAATTAGAATTGATACCTCTGGGCTACGGTAGACGAGTGTTTACACACTCCAGGACTCGCGCGCGCGCGCGCGCCCGCGCGCCCCACGGCCATGGCCTCGCATAGGTTCGCGGATACGTTGATTGGAGCATTTACGAGCTTCCATGTTTTATGCATCAACAAATTTATATACCCGCGCGTCCGGACAGGGCGCGCAGTTATGAAAAACGCGCGCTCGCGCGTCTAAACGCTTATATACGTCTGTCCATCCGAAACTGGATGTATCCGAGTCAACATGCTTTATTCATGTGAACGTAGCCTCTTTACTACCGTTTTCGGATAAAACAAAACCTTCTGCCCCGGATTAATTCACCGCCGAATGCGATGAAATTACAAGCTTCCAATAAAAATGGGAAAGGCGGCGACGACGGCGACGCAAATATCGACGGTGCGTTAAACGACCAGTTCGAGTCGCCGACCACACTGTCTGAAGGTAGGATAGCTCGCGCGCGCGCGCGTTGTTTCGGCGATTCGATTTACATAGATCGTATGCATAATGACGACTACGTCGCACGGTGGGCCGATTTGGAATTTCAAGGACGCGGCGGGACGTGCGCTGCGTGCGTTGCCATCTGCATTCGGTGCAACAGTCTCCGCTCTTTTAACAGTCAGTCCCTCGTACGCCGTTCGCCAACTTCCATTCCCCTCGGCCGTCGCTTCCAGCATTGTTTATGTAAACACGTGGCCCAGGGATGCCCACGTGCAAATCGTCGCCATTCGACCGATCGGCGAGGATGTCATCGTTTGCAGTCCGGCAACGGTCGGCAATAATTATTTCTAAACACTGACGCGCAATCGTTATCCGCCGATGACGCAGGAGAAAGAGCCGAGGGACAGTAGGACGAGGGGCGTGGGGAGGGGGGGGGGGGTGAGGGGGAGTTGGTTAAGGTTGTTGCGATTCGGTCACATTGGCCGCTGCGCTCGCGGACACGTGTACCAGCGGGAACGCGTCATTGAAAGTGCAGAAAGCATGCCAGCGCGGGCACGCTCGCTTTGGTTAAACGTACGACGGACGCAGCAGCCACGTTTTTTCCGAGCTAACGGAACTGACGCGTTACGATGCATCGGGAAGAGCTAACGGGCGAGCGGATCTTGCCGCGCGAGCGCTCTTTTCAGCCTCGGGAGTCGATAAAACTTCTGACACCGTTTTTTTCACAGTTGCATTCCAATTTTTTCCCCGATCGTGAACGTCGGGTGTGGATATCGTTTCGCGGTTTGAATTTTGTTTCGTTTTTTGTTCTTTTTGGTAAAAATGGGTAAAGGTTCGCGCGGGATGCGGTCGGTTCGCAGAAACGTTATCTGCGCCCGACGGCGGGCGAGGCTTTTCCGGAAAATTGAAAATCGCTTCGCGGTAGGGGTATTAGCGCGAATCAATTTTACAAGCAAATCGCGCTCGCGGAACGACGGCCCCCGATGCCTTCACAGTACTCGGCTTGTTAAAGTGACTCGCCGGAGCTTATTCACCGAAGCTTTCTCTAAAAGTTCCTCGGCTCCGGTTCGGCGTAAAAAGAGGCTTCTTTCCGGAGGTCGTTCACTTTCGCCACGAGCTCCTCGCAAATCGATTCCGCGCCGTGGGTTACTTCAAATATTTGGCCGTTAATCCTTCCTCGTGTGCAAGCAGCGACAGCGACAGCGGCAGCGGCAGCGATGCAATTTCAAGTATTTTTACCGCCGCCTGCCGCGAAGCGGCCGAAAGCGGCCGAAAGCGGCGTCACTGGTCTCGAACAAAGCGTGCGGGCGCGTTTATTAACAAAGAGGCGACAACTTTTTGCGATCGGCATTGCCCGCGTCACGTTCCCACAACTGGATGCGATTAAGATTGTTCGTCGAGGGGGGGGGGGGGGGGTGGAAGAAATTTTGCCACGCTTTCGAATAATAGACGGCCCCCGCGATAATTATTGACCCTTCATTCATGCATCAGGCGCAAATGAACCGTCGCACAATGAGACCACAGCAAGGTTGAGAGAAAACGTGCGCCATTGTCCTAGCGACTGTTTTTCCGCGCTAACGATATTCGCGCAGATTATCGCAGGAAAGTGGCCGCTCGCGTACGTGCCGCGAGTGTGTTACATGTGTGTGTGTGTGTGTGTGTGTGTGCGGTAGGTGCCTGCACACGTCCGCTGTTCTCTTAGGAAAGTCAGCCCGTGGCACCTCGGCCACTCACCCCCGTCTTTATCGACGACAAACTAACGTGCAAGCAAGGCCGCCGCGGCGAGACCTCGGTATCCCGATTAAAACGGGCTTTCTTCGAGGTTTTGAAATCCTTGCAACCCGACCGGTTTGTCACCTTTTCTTTGCCCGCGCTGGCGTCAACCGTAGCCACGGAAAGAGACTGTCCTCGAACGGGCGTGGCGGGCCAAATTAGCGGCGGGATCCGATTGGAGAACGATTTTCAATTATCATTTCCACCCAAGGTCGTTCTTGGTGGTCGGTCAGTTCGTCAGGGGTGATTAAATGTTCCTAAGGTCTAGCAAGGTTCTCGACGATTTGCGGATACAGTGAGAAATAAGTACCTACGCGTTTCTCGTACTAATGATTTCCGAAAGCTACGGCCGATCAATGGTGATATATCTAGGAAGAATAATTGCCATAATGAAAGTCTCGTATATAGAGCTAGCTGCATTAAAGAGAACGATCATCCAACATCCGCGAATTACGCGGTATCAGCATTATCTAAGCCGGTTTTACTTTTTCTCACACGACTGTTAGGTCGGTTAACATAACGCGTGCGTGCATACGTGCGTGCGTACAATACACGGAGAGAGACAGGCAGGAAAAGAGAGAGAAAGAGGGAGCGAGTTTTAAATAACCCAGCTCGTTTAACAATAATTTTCCCCGACGCTCTGATGCTAGGCACTCTGCTCTCTCCTTAACTACGGGGAGATGGCGAGGAGAAAGTGTAACTGTTAAAGTAATAGTGACGATGCAGGTGTAATCGGGATTGCGCATGCGAGTGTCTGAGATGGTGTGCCTGCATTTCAATACGGCACTCGGCGCTTTACGCTTAACGCGCGTCAGCGCTATTTCGATAATGTATTTCCCTCGACACTACCACCCCGCTCGCACATTAAATCATATTCAAACGTCCGTCCAAAAACGTTTAATTTTCCCGAGCCGCGTTCGCTCCATTCTTTCCACTTGTTGATCCCAGTTCACGGTAAACCCGCGTTTAATGACACGGAAAAAACAGCTCTGATATCATCCCCGGCTTGACCTTATTTTTATAAATTCGCTCTGCGGACGCTTTGTTCGCTTCGGCCGCCGTGTTGCCAACCGTACGGTAGGAAATTCCGTCCTCTAAAAAGGTGACGCACTCGATGCAGCCCGACAGCGAGGCTTTCGCCACACGCGCCGTCGCCGTCATATATATATTTCGGCACAATACAGCATCGGGACTTAGATTGCGATCTGGCCACCGTGACGCAAGGCGCGTAACCGTCGTGCATAAAACGTAATAGTCGGGGAGATAGCGCGGCGCACGGCGTCGAATCGCGATCGCATAAAGCCAACGGAGAGAAGGTCTTCGGCCAGATCCGGTCGGGTTCAGTGGCCCCCCGGATTCCAAATCTCAAAGACGAAAACGAGCACTGACGTTCGTGTATGTACGTACGTACGGTGTGCCGCTCGTTCCGGCGCACGTCGGCGTTACGTTTCTACACCGGGTGCTCCGAAAATAACGATTCCCGCACAATAGCGGGCCTGCAACGGGACTTAATTAGATCGAGCGGGAGGCCTGCACTTTCTCCGAAGGCGGTGCGGGGCGGGGAGGGGGAAGGGAGGGGGGGGGCTAACGTAGGCCGAGAACCGAGCACGGAGCACTTTCATGTTTAGCACCGAAAAATTGCAGCAATGTAACGATACTTTCGCGTCGGCGTCAGATGGCCGAGCCGTGGGCTCTCCTTCGCTGTTCTCAGGCGCGCGATATCGCAGGCAATAGGCCGACGACGACGTCGCCCACGCGCTCTTTAACGGGCTCTTAATCGGCGTCGGGTAGCGCTTCGGTGCTTAATTAGCCGGCGGATCATTAGTTCGGGACCGTGCGACGAGAGCGCGACTGTGACGGCGGGCCTGATCACTTTCCGCTCACCCTGTATAAAAGACGGGAGCCTACTTGGCTCGCGGACGGTACTTTCATCGGCCAAGTGAAAGCAATATGAAAGTGCTTGATTGCAAAGTAGAAAGGTGAAATGTACGATAAAAAGACGAAGCAGTTACGTGCGTGTATACCGGTCGACCCATTTGAGAGTGTTGAGGGATGGCGAGAGGAGAGAGAATGGGGAGAGAAGGAGAGCGAGCGAGAGAGAGAGACGGGGAGGGAAGTTGCACGTAGTGGGAGAGAGAGAGAAAGAGAGAGAGAGAGACAGTCGGGAGGATGGGGTCCGATTATACGGGAACGTGTGCGCGACGAGCGCCGGGTGGCGAGCCCTTGATTTTAGTGACTAAGGTCAATGGTGGTCATTCATTCTTTCGTAGTACAAGCGACTCCTTCCTTTGCATAACCCTCGCTACCGGTGCTTATGCAAATCCCCGGGCTACCGCCAGGTTCGTGTACCCCGCGCCATGATTGCTTTATTATCCTTTGCCTCGTACACGCGCCGAGATTTACGCCGACGCGCATTGGCTATTTCTAACTTCCAACTTGCCGACGTGCGAATAGTCGCCGGGGCAGGAAAATCTGCAGCCTTAGGTCGGACCAAATCTTGACCGTGAGTTCTGACAGAGCCCCCTTGGATCGAGTACGACGGAACAGTACGTTGAAACGAAACTGGATGCCAATAAGATGCGCCGACGAACGTGTCGAAGACGCGCGAGGATTACAGCCGGTCACATCGCTGGTGCAGTCGGACTATAAATATTTTGTCCCGGCTGCGAGATTATTCTCTCGCTGCACTCTCTCGGGTATCGCTCGATGTAATTGCTAAATTGTTGTAACACTGGCGAGCGGCGATAAGGTCCTATCGGCTCGGCCGCGGATAGGGAGGTATCGCGGAGGGCCATTTCGTTTGGCACGGGTCAGTACGGCGATAATCTCTCGCGAAGCTTCGCGGAGGCTTCTCGGAGGCTTCGCGGATACTTCGCGAAACGATAAGCTGCCAGGGGTGGCCGGCGTACGTGCGAGAGATGCGCAGAAGGACGCGGCGGCTGCCGGAAAGAAGAATAACACGAGGGCGTCCATTGGCAGCGAGCGGCATTAAACCGGCCTCCGCCTCCTCTTCGGTGCGACTCGCGTCCGTTTGTTATGCCAGAAACGTCACGTTCCATTTGACCGTATCTCGAGAGTCGAGCACCCACGAGCGTGATCGCTCGGCTCAACACGCGACCGAATCCGCTCTGCGCTTTCATCATCGATTTTTTCGACTATCGATTTTATAAGGAACGTTCAACCGCGTAACCTTGTGGAACGGGTAAGGATTTTTTAGACACATTTTTGTTCGTCGTGAGTTGCGTTGTATATTTGTTACGTATGGAGAACGGGCGTGCTGTGGCGCTGATGAATTCAGTGTGGGTTGCTTAGCGTATACTTTCTCGTATCGTACAATGGGAGCATTGCCCTGGGAAATACTGTCGATGACATTCGATAACTGTCGCGAGTCCGCGGCACGAGCGTTCGTGTCGACGGTGGCGAAAAATGCGAATTGCGGGTTTAGTCGCTGTCCGTCGAACAGTCGAGGCTCGCGGTCGAGATACCGGCTGACAGTCGACCGTTCGAAAAAGATCGGGGGGTCAGAGCGATTATACGGACTTCACTGCACTCTCGATCGAGCGAATTTTCTGTTTTTCCATCGACCTCGAACAGTACCTCCAATCATGCAACATTGTCGATCGCACTTTGTTATTCCTCGACGGTATTCTATCGTACGCTCCTATTTTTAACATGTTTTTTTTTATCGAATCAAAGAAGTGGCTCCGGCCGTATTCCAAGAAGACGCGATGTGTCAAGTTTATCCTCTCAAAAGTTGACTTCGATCCTTTACAATTCAGCTGCGAAGGATGAGAATCGAGCGCGAACGCGCAAGTATGTATTCAGCCACGTAACGGCGAGTGCCGCGATTCTTGGAATGTTGCTTTAAGTGAGCGGCATTCGAAATTGTGTAATTCAATGGCCGTTGTTATCAAATAGATTGAGGCTCGGTCTGTTGACGCTCGGCAGGTCGTGTATCGGGAGGAATTTGCGTATGCAATGGCGTAGATCCGTTTGACACCTGCTGGAACGCATCAAAAGGTCAGAGTGACGATCGGTCAACCACCACGCACGAACGGCTGTTTTCCATACCGACAACCATGTTACGTAGTCCGTTCGCACACAACGCATCCTCGTAATCTTCGCTCTCTTCCCAGCGACGTGTCGCGATTCTCTTCATACGAATGAAATCCCGATACCGGCTAGCAGCTTAATGATTTTCTTCAAACTGGACTACGTACGATTCTCCGGACGGATCGCGAGGTCGATATAAACTCGCCTCCCAGCCACAATTAATATCGTGCTCTGAGGTCAGCACGATTTTTCTTTCCCTTCCTCCCCCCTCCGAGAATCTGTCTATCAGCGGGAAACAGAAGCAATTTCCGCGATGAATCAATCGACTTAATCGGAGTGGCTAGCTGCGTGCATGCCTTAACCCGCAATCAATGGGTATATTTAGCATTTCATTTAACAGATAATTCCCGCGGCACGTTTCCCGAGCGTCAATAATTTTCCGCCTCTTCGAAATGCGCACGGGCTCTCGGAAGGTGAAGCTCGCAATGTCGAGGCGCACGCGTGACACCTGTTGAAGAGAAGGACCGAAAGGTCAGGCCTAGGCATCCGTGACTCCGCCGGCCCGTTCCTTCTCAGCCTCCATTACGCGGCAGCCACCGTGTAAGTGCCTCCCGCGACATTTCGCTGAAATTCCTCGCCGAGCGCCGACGGTTTCCTCGAGCACCCGGAAATCATCGGCCGCCAATCCCGGATTAAATAACAGTTTTCCACCGACATCGGGCCGCGATTAACCGTGCCGATAAAATAATCCGGCGTACGCCGGTGTGCCGCAATTTGCATCGGTATTGGCGGCGGATTTCTCGCTCGCGGCGCGTACGTGCACGCACACTGTTTATGCGCGAGTAATAAGTCGGATAACCTTGCCGGTGTCGTGGTGCAACGATCATTACGGCGGACTCTCGCAACATGGCGAGCTCACAATGGACGCGGCGGCGTTACACCGTCGACTCCGTTACAGCGACTCCCGTCAGCGACGATTTGGTCGTTGACGTCCCTGCACTTTGTTTTTCCCGCCCCCCTGCTCACCCTCCCCGCCTGCGTGCAGGATCGTTGCATATACTGGGTCAACAGACTGCACGCTCCTCCGTCGCTCACTGTTTACCATTCGGACAATCGGCTCATTAATTCCGCAGGTGGCCAGCGACGGTGGATAGAGATAGAATCGGGTAACGGCGAAAAATAAGTGTGCCTGATCCCCGACCGCCCGCGCCTCGTCCATTATTAATAGTCGCCAATCGTCGATTAATTAACCGCGGCGAGCAACGTCGCGGCTACTATTAATACGTCCGTGTTGCCGTAAGTGGCCCTCGCGCATACGCCGCCCGCGTCAGGTGTTGCCCGATCTGCCGTACTCGCCGGCTAATTTTATCTGGCCAGAGATTTTAACCCTCTCCCAGATCCCGGTCTCGTTACGCAGATTGATGCTGCATGACGGTTCATCTTACTGTATCGCCGCCCGCTGATGCTCGGCGGAAAGTCGATCCCCCGCTCGGTGCAGCCTGATTAATCGTAATGGCATTATTGTCGGGCCGGGACAACAGCAGGAGACCGGGGATCGGGTTGGACACGTCGCAGGGAGGGGAAAATCTAGCGCGTAATTAGGAACTCCACCCAGTACATACGTACGTACCGTGCGTATATGAATCGTGCAGCGGCTCGTTTCATAACGGCGTCACGGTTTACCGGGTCTGATAAAAGAATTTCTTGGCCGGAAATTGAGAAAGTTTACATCCTGAGGATTCAATGACCTTCGTATGATTATCGCGCGCGCTTATCGGGCGCGTATATCGAGTGACGTTGCGTAAGCGTTTCGTAAGAAAATTCACTTCCTCCGCCGATCGACAGCTCGCCAAGACGGTCGTAAAGCTGTCGCGAAACTGTCGCGAAACTGTCGCGAAACGAGTCGATCCGGCGCGGTCTTACCTTTGTCACGCGAAACATCCAGGCGGCGCAGGAAGCGTTACGGAGCATTCGAGTTTCCTCGAAGCACCGTAAACGGGTCGAGCGGTCGTAAATGGAAAAACGTCAGGAGGAAGTCGGTGTCAGGGTTCTCGCGCAAGGTCGCCGGAATTTTGCGCCACACGGCTGAATTGTCCCGAATACAGCGGGGGGCCCTCTGCGGAGAAAGAAACAGCTTTGAATTGTAGCGCGAGGCTGATTTCACGTTTTCGTCCCGATCCCGTGGAAGCCCGAGGAACGGCGAAAAACGGTAGGTTGGCGTTCATGCTAGGTTTGTCGTAGACGTAACTCGGCGCGTAACCGCAAAGCGCCCAAGATCACGTGCCGCGAGAGGCAGGAAATCCTAGGTGAGCACCTCGGAGAAAGCAGTCTTCGTCCTCGTCGCATATCGCGATACGCGCGCCGATGCATATGCATGCACATGCGAGCGCCGCCTCCTCGGCCACTCTTTCTTTGCCCGCTCCTCTTTTTTTCTTCCACCTTCTTAGCGCGCACGCACCGACTCCCCGTGAAATCAGATGCCTTTCTTTCTTTCTCCCTTCCTCTCTCCCTTCCTCTCTCCATTCCTCTCTCCCTTTCCCTCCTTCGCCACCTTCTTTTCCCTCTCGCCCGGCCGCGTATCCGCTACAGCCGATGACGCGGACGTGTTCCGCGATTCGTGCCGGGTATATTTGGACCCTTCGCGCTTCCTGGTAATTGACTTGCCACTCTTTTCGCTCTTTGTTCGCCCGTCGGCGGGCCGATTGTATAATTTTTATGGGCGCGGTCAAATGTTTTGCACTTTTCCTCGAAGAGACCTACTCACTTAAAATCCGATCGAATTCGAGCCGTTAGCGGGACGTAAGGTTAGATTCGGTCAGTTCTGCGGTTACCTTCGGCATCGTCCGCGAGAAGAGTGAAACAATGAGACTTGCGACAGAGTCTCGCGGATCGTTACACGCGCTTTGTGCGCAGGAGTCCGTTACGAAAGCGGCGTTAGAATTATAAATATCTCGTTCGGGAACTTCCTCGTTCTGCCGCGCGAGCGTTCCGCGGAATCGCGCGGAGTCTCGAGAGTCAATGCCAAAGCAGAAAACAACGGCTGCCATTGGCAGCTATAGATCAGGATCGTTTTACGTGCGCGCGTTACGCGCTCTTCCTCGAATAGTTTATCCTGCCGCGGACGATGATTATTTCTCGCTCGTATAATCCTACCGGCGCGCGTGACGAATCCATTACGATTACGACGAGATGCTAACAGTGCGCGCGCGCGCGCGTGTTAGCGCACGATGGTCGAGGAGCGAGGTGGCGTGAGAAAACTTGTTTCTGATTCAAAAGTCGACAGACCCGGTTTGGTCATCGTCATTGATTCATCGCCCCTCAAGATCCTTACTCTCCGCTATCCTATCTCTCTCTCTCTATCTCCACGTTCTCTTCTGGCTTCTATCGGCGATCGTCTTTGTTCCACCTGGCCACCCTCTCGTCATCCGGGAGTTATTCGTCGCTGAATCATCGACTCGTTCGCCCGTAACGACGCGCGGAATCTGCAAGTGCACGCTCGTACGTGTAAGCGTAGGATGACATCCTGCATCGTGCGACAAAGGTGACCTTGAGGGTCGCCGATCACGGTCGATAGGGCAAGGCCCTCAAGGTCGCTGCGTATTGGGTGCAAGCTACGTGTGGGCATCGACCAGGCCGATTGCTTTTCTCGAGGAACGAACGAACAAACGAACTGACCGACGAATGAACGAACGTCGGACAGGGCCACCACCTTATGGCTCGAGAATCTCAGCGGCGAAGTGCCGTCAACCGGTCCGAGTGGCAATGACGCCAGAGTCAGATGACAAAGTACGGCTGCAATCATGGCCGATCACTATCTCGTTACGATACACGGTAAGTTCGCCGTCGCGCACGTGAACGAATAAGGCGACGCATCCTTGGCGAAAGTAAAAAGGTGAAAAGACGATGCGCGCGAATATCCTTGGCCGGCCGTGGGGACGAGAAGTCCGATCGGCGAGTTTCGACGTTTGTGGGCGCGAGTGCGTGCGTGACTTCCGCCTTTTCGCCCGTTCGACGGACGATGCGCGAGATCGCGTGCGCGCGAGTTATGATCGACGCGCTGCCTCCCGCAATCTCGCGATTTCTCGCCGAGCAGCCGGAAGTGAGCGCGACCGCTCTATTTTCGTCCCTCGGCCGACGGAGATGCGCGATTGTGAGTTTGGACGGGCCGCGTCGGCTAGATGGGCGGCCGATGTTTAAGAATAAAGTTAAGCCGCGCTAACGAGCCATCGCGGCCGTCGGCGCTAAGCTGATTTCAGCTGCATCTACGTAGTTCGCATCGTGTCTTGAGAATCGAGGATTCGAAGATGCAAATCGAAATTGCAAAGTATACATAGACATAGTAAATTTGGGAATTTCGCGAGAAGCGTTGGGAAAGAAGGCGGGAGTGTATGAATGAAATTAGAATGCATCTCGACTGGCAAACATCCGACAGCGTTGACGCCGATTCCGCGAAGATCCTGTTAGGGAATCCGCCGTATTGCGCCGGTAGCGGGAATAATTCCGCGTTCGCCCGAAGTGCGCCGGCGACATCATTAGATTCCATTCGCTAACCGTTAGCCCGCATTAGCGAATCAGATAATACGCGAAGATTATTCCCAGCGAAGCCCGCTTCCGAGTTACCGACGACACTAATAGAGCTATCGGTTGAAAGGGTACCGGTGCATTAAGCGGAAAACGCTATAAATGAGCTTTCGGAATCGGAGAATTAGGACAACGGAGCACGTGAGGCATGCCCGACCGGATTCGAGGTCGTCCATTACGTAACGCGGATATCAGCTATTATTTACGATTCTCTGGTAGCGGGCCAGCCTTTCGGCCACAAAACGTATCTCAAAATACAGCCGCGCGGCGAGATAGCGATCTCGCGAAATGTAAGCGTGCCTTTTGTCGGATACACCCAGCGACCGTTTCAATTGGGTCGCAATCCGGCACCATTGACGGAGTCGACCCGCGGAGCGAAATAAAAACTGGATCGATCGAACCGAATCGTCTAATACGATATTTCTTAATACCTGGCCCCACTCCGGCGAGATCGAAGAAACTGACCTACGATATACCTACCTCGTAGCGAAATGCCCTCTCACGAAATAGCTACGCCGATCGAGCCGACGTTGACTCACGCTTAATGGCGGCGCAATTCCGTGTAAGCCCGTATTAAACGACCGTACGAATTCTACGAAGGCAGACGTGTCTGGCGAACGTGTGCGATCTACCGTGTTACGCAACTAGCGCGTACTATGAGCCATTGCCGCATGGATTTACTATCGGCGAGCATGGCGTCGGCCTCCGGTACAGAGTCAGCTGTGACGTTTTCTTTCGTCTAATTGATTGTTCGGTCGTTGGCCGAGCGGAGGAAACGGCAAGCGGGTCGGAATAATTGCAGGACACTTCGGCGGAAGTGAGATTATCTCGACGAAACGAGGAGCAAATCGTCAGATTGCCCGCTACGTAAATAGAACGGGCGGTGCATGCGGGTCATGCACCTGCGGATTACCGGACTTTTATGTCTGTAAAGTGTCATTAGCCGGCCGCGACGATACTAGTCCGGCTCATCTCCGCCGGTGATATAATCTATCGTAACGATTGAACGCGGCGTCGTACGTTGACACGGGTCGTTTGTCGTTTCGAACATTCCGAATGTTCGCATTCGCGCCTATTGATCGATGCGTCGGGATCGTACGGTGCTCCCGGAGCAGGTAGAGGCTTTTTTCGGGCAAGTGCCAGAGCTCTTTCGAGACTGCCGGATGCTGTAATGGAATCTAACAGTACTTCTTCAATCTGATATCCTTCCGCCTTTAACAGCGTGTCAAAGACTTACGCGCGTTAGACGTATTTAGTCATCCATCGAAAGATTACTGGCTCGTGGATGCTTTATTAACCCGAAATGAACGATATATGGAAAAGTGAAGAACGCGTACAGTCGGTCAGACGCACGCAATCTTTTCGAATGTTCGTTTCGTCTGAATCAACCGACGTCCGGTTCATTCAACAATCCTTATCTCGAAACAACTCCCTCATTCTGCGCCCCTCTCCCACCCTCCTTATCCTTCTCTCTCTCGTCACTTCCTGCGCATCGCGATCGAGAGCTCGGAAATTCCATCTGCTCCCCCCCTCTCTGACAGAAGGGCTCCGTTACGAGCTGCAGAGATTGCGGAAGGTGGAGTGGCATCCGTCGAGTTCATCCGACAATGAGCCCCGCCGATCGGGATCGATCGTCTCGAATCCGGGTCACGGGGGCTAAAAATTGCGGCAGCCGTCCGCTTTTTTCTCTGCCCCGGCACCAATAATAAACTCCGATAGATCGAAAACGATGCCTCGCTCTGAATGGCCGTAAGGGGAGACGGAGAGGTCGTGCGATGAAGAGGCGAGAAGAAAAGCCGAAGGTGGATGTTGAAGCCTGCCGGATCGCGAGGGAGAAGGCGGCGGGTAGGGGGGGGGGGGGGGTGGCAGAGGAAAATGTAGCCGTCTACGGCTCGGGCTCCCGTACAGATTTCTTGCCTACTCCCTCCCCCCTGATCATTGTGCCAGGTTCGTCGTTCGGCCCTGCTCCCGTCTCTCTCCCATTGTGTACACGCATAACCGTACATTGCACTCTTCAGAACTCGCCCGGCGCGCGGGCGCATTGTCCGCAGCGAAATAATGTCTCCCCGTTACGAGATGCAAAATATAATCTCTCGCGGGTGTGCCTTACGATGCGCCGGATCGCATTACGCCTTTTCGTTTCGGCGCCCGCGCTCTAACGGAGTGTCGTTGCCCCCTCGCCCCACCCCCTCGCCCCTCCGACACCTTCGCCGGCCCTCGTCGCATCGAGAGTTGATAGCGGACGCGCGACGTTCGACTGTGAAGCTTCGTCGGATACCGGCCGCGCTTCGTTTCCGTCGCCAGCGAGAATTAAGCGACGACGTAAGCGATTCGTTTGAAATGCGCTAGATCGGAGGCGATAGGGAGAGCAATTAAGTCGTACATAAGTTTCGTGCGGGCGCGGTCGAATGAGTTATGGCGGCTGTTGTCGGCGGACAATTGAATCCGTTCGGCGTCCTGATCGGCGTCCTGATCGGCGTCCTGATCGGCGTCCCGATACCTCGCACGACGTTATTTGTAACGTCGTCGATATTGTTCGCGCTTGCGTAATCGGGCGCGTAACACGCAAATGAATTTTTTTTTCCACCGGCACGGGACGCGTTGTCCGTCCATTTTGCATAATACGCTCGACACGTTGAACCTAGAGTATGGGTAATTTGTTATTTAACGGCGCCGTTGTCGGCATCTGAGATCGTCGATTCGATCGATGAGGCGCAGTTCTTTCGCGGAGTGTCTTACGGTACCTCGTACCACATCGGGCACATCCCCCGATCGAAGAGGCGAGCGTCGGTGAGAGACGGTGGTTTTGAGATGAAAAAAAAAAGAAAGGAAGAAAGAGGAAGGTAAAGAGAATGATTCAACGAGCCGTCAATCTCGCTCCTCTTAGGCTCGGCGATTTATTCGTCCGGCGGATGTCGAAAACGGTTTCGGCCCGCGCCAGCCTCGCTTTTGACCTTAGCTCGCGTCCCGCGACATTAAACTATTTTTAAGATTGAATCGTCGGGGCGGGATTCGACGAGGCCGGGTCATTTGCTTTTGCTCTTTCGCCCGTCGAGATTTTAATCTTTCGGTTGTGGCGCGTCTTTCGCGTACGGCATCGCAGACGCGACCTGCTATTTTATTATCCGCTGCTTACCGCTACTGCGAAGTGGCCAATCTTCCTTCATTATACCACCGTAAATGTGGTGCAAAAGCTAAGTACTTAATGACGTTCTTCCCAAAAAGCTAGCTGTGCAAAAACAGCAAGTCCGCGCCAGTCGCGCATGCAGACTGTATGAATATTTCGGAAAGCTAACAATAAGGTGAAGCAGGTTCACATTTTATAGCATGATTATACTTGGAATTGTTAATTGTATACATGAATAATTACATTCGATTACAGGCGGGTCGACAACCGTTGCTAATTTCTAATTCCTCTGTCTGGTTTTGGAAAAATAAGTAAGCTAAAGAATCTTTGTAGAATAAAGCCAGCAAATCGCTCATTTTTTTCTACCGTTCTTTACCATATATTTGGCTATATCTGTGAAACTATCGCAGAACGCATGGCCGAGTTAGATGGGCATAATATACCATTGGGCGACCAATGGAGGTTACTTTGGGATCATTTGAACCTACCTAAACGTGATAGAACCTTCAAAATCGCCAAAAAACGTCGAAAAATTTTTGTTCTTATTCCCAATTTTTTAGCACCTTATCCCATAGATTTTAACTCGCCCTGAAAGTTACAAGCTATGGAGTAGCTCATTCGGAATTTCAATCGGTTTAGGGATACTCTTAAAGATAGGTATATTCAGCTATGTCCTTTCGAGAAACGGCAGTTAGCAATCTGAGTTACCTATTTTCAACCCCTACCCCGAAACGAGCGATCAGACCCGCCGATCTTTGGTTTATGGCAAATATACTTCACGGAACATGCAACATTCGGTACCGGCCGACCAGTCGAACGATTCGATCCGTATTTGAGGAACAGGTATCGAAAACCCTACTTTTCCCGGGCAAATCACCGGCGTGCCGTCGAAGTACCGTTTCGAATCCCGATTTCCACCAGAAAACACGTTATAATCGTCGCTCGCGGGCCAGGCATTCGTATGTTGCAACGACGCATGCTCACGCTCGTCCGTATCTTGTTTTCCCGTAATCCTTATTTACGCAATTAGACAGGTTATTACTGAATCATCGGCCGCGGACGGCGAATGGCGTCGGCCGACGTCGACGTTTTGTCGGACAGTGCCGCCGCGTAGGAAATCCGCTGATGTCTTTGTTGCGAAATCTTTCGATTAATATCACTCCCAAGACGGCGGCGTCGGTGGCGGCGGCGGCGGACGCGGCAGTAGCGATAACGATCGACAAACACGCTGCATGCGATTGCGCCGTCGGCGATGCACATTCGATGTACTTAATGTCCCGGGGGCCGATTAGCATATAAAAGAAGCGCTCGCTGCCGGTTGCAGAACGTCGAATGGGAATGATCGGTGCAACGTTTCTTAATCGGATTATCATATCTCGCTCGGTGGCAGATAATGCCCGCGGATCCGCCCGACAATGATGTTTACGCCGAAAAAAAGGCGAGGAAAATCATGACCTGCCTCTCCCCTGTTACAACCACTGCCTTCCATTCCTCTCTCTCCGCCTCCTCCTCCTCCACCTCCCTCCTCCTCCTCCTCCACCTCCACCTTCTCCCAGGCAAGCACCTTTTTGTCCCGATCGCGCGGTTTGCCGAATAATCGAAACCGTATACCGTTACCAGAAAACGCCTGACGCAATTTAACAATCCGCGCCGGGCTCATGCGCGCGATCAATCAAATCCACCGTTATGCCGAAAATGTCAACTGTCCGCGCCGGGGCATATTCGCGGAGTTACAGGCTTCATCGCCGATGACGACGGTTACCCAAATTTCGCCGCGTCCCGTTACGAGCCTCGTCGGCTACCCGACATATCGGCAACGTCCAAATTGCCCAGGGCACGCGTGCGTACGCACGGGCGCGCGCGCGCGCGCCAGCACGCGCTGCCATCGAGAATCGTCGTAGAAAGTGACGAGGTGCTAACGCGCGATCGACGATGCAAATGGGATGACGAAGGAGAGGATCGAGGATAGGTAGGAAGACAGGAGCGATCCGACAGGAAGGGGGGTACGAGACTCGTTCAAGGGGAGGAAGATGGCAAGGAGAAGGTGGAAGAGGAGTAGGAAGAAGAGGAGAAACAGGAGGAGGTGGTGGAGGAGGAGGAGGATGAGGAGGGGGAGGAGGAGTAAGGCGAGACGGCGTAAGTGTGTCGTGGTGAAGCGGTACACGCGACGGATCCTCTGTCATAATATGTAGTTTCACAATGGCGGCTATCGAGGGCAGAACACCGTTAGTTCCTTCGTTGCTGGTACCGTGTTACCCAGAACCGTGGAGGAGGTGGCCGCGTCGGGCTGCAAGAAATCGCCGAGTCTCACCTCTCGCTTGCGGACGCTGACGGCGCGTTACCGATACGCGAATTTTCAATGGCCGCGCGAGCGCGAGCGCGCGCGCACGTTTCGAGGTTGGAGAGGGCGGGGAGGTGCAGGCGGTTGGCCAATTTTTGGACAAGGAAGCGGGTCGCTCGCGAAAGGGACCCGCGCGAGGTGACGAGGAGAGACAGATGTTTTGGTTGGAAGTATTTTTGGATCACTATTGTTTTCCGGCTTTGTAATTGCTTCTACGTGCCAATGATCGTATGAATAGCCTGGTCCGAAAGGAAGAAAAAATGTTTTCTCACTTGACGTCGCTTAATCTAGATGTTGACTCTGTTGAATAATCGGTTGTTGTTACCGACGCGCATTATCGATTGTCTCCTCGTAATCGAACTCGAGCAGATCCGCAGCGAGGAGGGGGAGAAGCGATTTCGAACGGCAGCGAGCGTCGCATCTTGCGATTCCCTTTCAACGACTTCCGGTGGCTCGCAGTTCTGTGTAGAAGTGGGTCGTGCCGAGGAGGGGGACCGGTTTCCGCTCGAAAATCCTCCGTTACCGCGGCAGAAGGTGTCCTCTTCCGATCATCGATCACCGGGTCGCTTTCGACAACGTTATCGTAATACAGTGCGCGCGCGCGCGCGCTCTCTCTACCAGTTATAAATTCGGAATGCGACCGATTTCGCGCGCTAATCTATCGGAATTCCGATCTGCCGGTTCTGCGGAATTAAATTATTCCCAACGTTCCGATAACGTCGCGGCAACCTTAATGACGCCGGGCGCAATTCTGGCCGTTGATCGATACCGGCCGTCGATCGATACCGGCCTGGAACGGTACTCGCTCGCGATCGCTTAATTTCGCGACCGATTCCCCCGAACGTCGACGCAATTAATTCGACCGCGACGATGTCGGTTTACGACTCTCTTATATCACCCGCCTCGCTCGAGCAGTCGTCAGCTGCCGTGCCGGCTAAGAAATTTACAATCCTAAGCCCGGCAAGATCGACTCGTTCTTCAGCGGAAATCCTCGCGAGGCATCGCAGGAGGACGGGGGAGAGTCTGCATTCACGGATAGTTAGAACTCGACGATTGAGTGGCATTGAATCGCTCGACTAGATCAATTTCAGACTCCGTTATTCCAACTCGTTCCTTCTTACGCGCGCTAAACGACCGCGCTTTGCTTTCGTTGCCACCGCGTGCATACACGTACGTAGCTCAGTGCTATACTCGTGTGCGGGTATTATCCTGCACCGATTGACGCGTTACGAGCCTCGTTACCGTTCGTTTCGTCGATGACGCATTCGGCGAGGAACGATGCGAGGAACGACATAAATCGATACGGAGGATCGCGCCTGACTTCTGAACGGGGAGTATGCTAATGTTATTGAAAATCAGCGTTGCGAGTCAGCCGCTATTATCGCTCGCCACGCTTCTCTCCCCCGCGAGTGGGAGGAGAGTACACCCACGGTGCTCCCTGCTCGTCGTAAGAGGCGACTCGTAGGGATTTAGGACAAGGTTAATTGTGCGATAACGCGCCTGACGAACGAATCGAAGGTGGCGAGCGCGCTCGAGCGCGCTGCGAATCGAAGTTTCGTCGAAACGTCCCGTGGACAGAAGTCGAGCGTCGTTTGGTTAATGTTCGTTGGGTTTACGTGGTGGTCGTCGGTTTGTCGACGGGCGAAGAGATAGGAGGAGGTGTCGGTGTGCGTTGACGGATCGTCGACATCTCGTGGCGGACAGATAGGGGAGGACGAAAAGCGTCGCATTATCTCACTTTCTTCCAACGCAGGCGCACGTAAGGTTAACGACATGCACGATGGGATGCTGTTCTGGGCACATCCAGGATGTCCGCAACGCGATAGAAGCGTCGCAGCCGTATCCTGGCCGGTCTGCGAACAGACTGTTGGATCATATCAACTGGGCGCGCGCGTCCGTACGAGTTTCGTTTCTTTTTCACGGAACGGCCCGCCGATAGCCAGTAAACGTCGACGTTTTCGTCGTCGGCCACCATTGCGGCTTATCTCCCGGCCGTTGTTTAATTTCATTCACTTGTCAGTCGCTGGGGTAATGAGACAGATAGCGCGCGCTCTAATCGTGACGCCGGTTATCGAGAGTCCTGATTCATTAGAAAGTACAATTTGTACTTTGATGACGAGTCGGACGATCGACGCCGGCTTCGCGTTCTTCGCGGTGCCATAAGAGAAGGACTGTTATTTGCCGCGCCATTGTGCGCTTAGTTGGCCCGCGAGCAATTTCGCTCGAACGTGATTCATGCCGGAATTTGATCCGTTTCGCTTTGCTCGAACCGCTGCAACCCGTAAACGTCGGACAAAACGATTTATTAGAAAGTACGATCATCCTGATGGCGGGCGCGATCATAATGACTCGGCGGTTCGACTGTCACTATATCGTAAAAAGAGCGTTTGCCCGTAAGAGAAACATTTGTTACGGGCTATTCGCTTGAACCGTGGCCCCAAACGCATTGACTGTCGGGGAAAATTATAGTTTTCAGACTTTGATGAACGCATTTTCTCCGCGTTGACGGGAAAATTTTAGCTATTATTTGATAAGAGGAAAAAATTCGGGTCGCTGTCTCAATCATAATACAAGAATCACGTTTGAAAACAGTCATTCATTTGCAATGTAACTCTCCAAGACGCACCATCAGTCATCTGCGTGCGACAAGCCGGTCAATTCGATAATATTACTCAGCCCTGACATAGCAAAGGGGTAATTCGATGCTCGACGTTCATCCGCGTCGCAGGAGGAAGATATTAAACAGTCAACTCGTTAGAAAGCGCACATTTTTCAGCTGCAACCTGCCCACATTATCCGTCCCGGGGGATCGGCGAAAAAGAATCGACGAGCGATCGTAGAGGAAGCGAATTAAGATCGAGAATTATATAACGCATGCTAAACCGACACACTCGGCGAAGAACTCTTTTTACCCTGACCGGCGAAAGTTGCGTTAGAACGGTGCCGAACTGCGTCGCGTACGACCTCAACCGGGTTTGTGTACTTCAAACGGTGCCAATGACCCGAGGTTGAGTGACGTCGGCCGAATCGATTTCGTCATGCGATTTCGTGGGAAGGAAGCGTGCGTCGCTTTTTGGTGGAAAGGGAGTCAGGCCCGCCGGTGGCCAATTCACCATTTGCCATACCACGAGGACGATCGGGGCCAGAGAAAGTGGCCAATGAACCCGGTCCTCCCGCTGACGTCGGATCAGTCACACATTACGCTTCTTAACTCACCTCGCACTTCCGCTTAACGCACGCTCGCAATTTCGTAAATACGAGCTCCGGCATTCTTATATGGACAGGATTACCGACACATTATTCGTTTGTCGAACGAGTCTCAACATATTCCCCGTATCCGTTCAACTTTACACGTGATTGTGGAACGTTAAATAGCCGGAGGCATTCAAATGAATTCCTTTCCGCCACATCATTGAAATTCGGCTTGCCGGGCAAGGCAGAGTCCGTTGTTTCGGGGCGAAATTATTTGATTCCGGCAGGACGGCCTCGAGGCCGTTCGGAAACGAAACTCGGCGGATAGGTGCCCGTGCTAAAACGGGAATCGAAAAGAAAGGAGGATTGGTTTACGTGGTATCCTTCCCGTGCATTGCGCTTTCGAAGGCTAAACCTCACGAGGCTCGTACACGAGAGCGTGCACGTCTATTTCTGTCCCGACACCCTCTTTCCTGTGCAGTAGGGTCTCCCTCTCTGGGCACTTCCCCTCCGTCCCCCTCCCTCGCCGCCCCCTTCGCCGCCGATATCTTCGCGTCCCTCCTCGTCCTACGACAGGGTGCTGTCTCCCTTCTTCCGTTATGCCTGCTTCTGCCCGGTTATATCTTGCTGCCCGTTGCTTGCGTCACCGGAGCCACATTTCCCCATAACCTTTCTCAATAGTTTGTTAAACAGCCTCGACTCGCTGTCTTGCAATTGACAGTTTTCATTTAAAATCAACAATTAGATTCGACTTTTCTACTCTGAGTGACGATCGTCTTTCGTCCGCTGTTAATGAAATCGAATTAATTTCGACTCGACGAAGGCCGAAGGGACCTGATAGCCGAACGTAAGACGCACGGAGGACGCTGGCGGAATGTAATAACTGTTGACGAGCCGGATTAGGGGCTCTCGTTTCAACGCGGCCTTTGTTGGGAAAGAAGTCTATTTTCGCTCCGGCCGCCGAAACTATTCCGCTATTTTCGAGTCCGCGCCATCGGCGAAAACCTTCGCGTGCGGCGAAATGACGTATTATATGCACCGGGACGCGCGGAAGTATTCGAGCTAAAGTGCACACTCTAGATCGTCGGCGATCGCGCGCTCTTTACTCGAACGGAACGAAATCTACGGAGAGGGATTCCTCTTTTTTCCCCTTCAAATTCCCCTTTCGCGTTAACGCGCCGCTCGAAAGACGTTTGACCGTTTTGCGGCCAGTTAGTTAACCGTCCGACTACTGTGACTGGGTCACGGTACCGGGATGTCTTGGCTGCGGAAACGCACACATTCTAACAAGACGTTCGCTACTTGGGCCGGTGTCACCAGCGCGGCGTTCGTCAAATGTTCTCAAAGCGATAACGCATAAAAGATCTTTTGAGGTGGGCCGACGGCATCCGGCGAGCAGCTCGCTCGAGCCATTACGGATTGGTATTAGTGAACTGTCTGTGAGGGGCCGAAAGAGACCCAGGCGCCAACGGAGAGTTCGGTCGTCCGAGGGTTAACGGCGCGACGATCAGGAAGCAAAATTGTACTTCTTCTGGTCCGCTTTCACGAGACTCGCACTCCGTATCCATCGAGCGTTAGCTGACAAAGGCCGTGCGAGGTGCGACTTGCGGACGCCCTTTTCTTCTTGCAACCTCATGTAGATACAAATAGGAGCTATTGAAATTTCGCCGTTTTTTCCCAGTACGGGTTTCCGGACACTCGCCGCCGAGACGATCGCGGAAACATCGTGGAAAGGCCTGCGGCTCGTAAAAGCGTCGGCAATTTTTTCCGTCGCTCCCCCCTCTCCAGCATATGCTCGCCCCTTTCTTCCGTGCAGCCTCGACGTTTATTACGAAGACAGAGCGGAGTTGCGGAGCAAACTTATCGCCGGTATGTAAGTGTTACGGCAAACGTTGCCCGACTCGAAAGGAGAGCACGTAACCCTGGTATTAGATCGATGAAATCAAAGGCGTCCCGCGGCCAGCGAGTCGTGCCCGCTTCGTTCGCCAGACGTGTGCTCGTCCCGTACTTTCCTGCCTGGCTAAGACGAAACTTTACTATCTAACTATAACGCGCCGCGACTTCTCGAAGGAGGATAGGAAAGTGGAACAATCGTCGGCACGATGTTTCGTGCGTGCATCCCAGAAAGCGTGGCATTGATACACGGCGCATCGTGCACGCCTCCGATCGCACTCTAATCGTACGCGTCAATCAGCTGGCTCATCATCATTTTACGCTCACGATGTTTGGCTAGCAATTTCACGCGTGGATTTTGGCACCGGAGCTACTAACGATTATTCGTTTCCTGAATATTAAACATTTTCATATTATTTATTTCTTGAAAATATGTACACGAATTGTCGGTTGTTCCATCGTGGAATGTTAAAAAATGTCGGAACATGGTCGAAAGTGCCACTGAAAATAAGCGTTATGACAGTGGCAGCGAATCGCGACAATAACGATCTCACGCTTAGTGGTTCGGACGAACATCAGGCACACATCGTCTATTACGGACCGCGAGCGATCGTACACGCGATCGCTCAACGATTATCGTAAAGTCGCGAACCCGACCCGCGATTCGACCACCGTGAGCCTGACCTAGAGACCGGAATCGGCAAGACTGCACTGGCTAACGATCGGCAGCGTCGTTTATAGTTCAGGCACGTGGGCCATTTTCCCGATAATTATCGAACCGACCGACACGCCGCTAAAACTTTCGCGCGAACCCTATAGCCTTTTACGATCGTCTATAACTCAGGCGCATTCGCCCGCTTAACGCGCGACTATAAATTATACGCGCGAATCGTTACCCCCCTCTCTCACCACCCGGCTACGCCACTCCTAACTATGTCGACGAACTCTCAATCGTTCGGTCGTAAGTGCCCGCTGTGTCGCTTTAATTATTTCGTCACCGTAGTTGCGACTCATCCCGACATCGGGCGATACCTTCGCACCGTTAATGAGGCAACAATTGTTCATTCTTCCTCCATTTTTTTTACCCCCTCCTCTCTCCCTCCTTCCTTCCGAGTGCCGGCTTTCGCAAATGAGGATATACCGTCGGAAGGTCGGCCGGCGCCATTGTTTCATCGGCAGAGGTTCGCGCCTGCCCTTTGATCCTTTCGTGTATCACTCTTTGTCTTTCTCTCTCTCTCTCTCTCCCTCTCTCTCTCTCTCTTACTCTCTCTCTCTCTCTCTCTCTCTCTCTCTCTCTCTCTCTATCCATTTATTGTAACGCGAGGTGTAAAACGGTGTTACATAAGTGCGCCGCCGCGGCTTATGACACTCGAGCGTCGGGCTCTGTGGGCGAGAGAGCGACGTTGACACGAGCTTATGTATAATCATGCCTCGCATAATAGCGCCGGATAGAATGGGTGCACCGTGGATTTCTGCTATTTTTACGCTCGCGGCGGCCGCGCGCGCGCGCGCGCGTACACTGCCGCGCCGCGATTACGGCGAATCTATTCTTGCACAGTCGACGACGCCGCGCGAGAGCTGATAATCCCTTCTAATTCTAATAGGGGAGGTACCCTCGTGTCGGTGTCGTGCGCGAACATGGGATAAAACGCTCGGCGCATCGGCCGATGCGAGGAGGAAGCCGAACGGGGGAATAATGAGACAATTGCGACGGTCAACCCTATCGTTGAACTTCTTCCGCAGATTAGATACGATACTTTATTGCGAGTTTATACATGGCAAATTAAATTGATCGGTAATCGATGAATATTTTTAGTCGGCTGCCTTAGAGGTCGATTCGTTCCGCGAACGGGAGGTAGTGCGAGTGTGTTTCGCTGTTGGGTTCGGTGATTGGTTTCGCGGAATTGCGGTCCCTCGGCCGATTTTGGGGGGGTTGCAGGGTGGCACGGACAGTCGACGCAGCGATTGTCGGACGCATCAAACTCGCGGACAGCGTGCACGCACGTAATCGTGCCAGGCTTGGCGTAGCTTTGGCGCAGCTTCGGCGCTGTCAATCTCGTAATCGAAGAGGACTATTACCGCGGGCACGGATAATAGGCGAATGGCACGCGATCGCGGAAAGACGAGGTCGCCGGAGAAAGTTGGCCACGGCCCTTGAACGGGCACAATAATAACGTTAACGATGGATGAAGTTCCTGGCCCCCGCGAGAGCCAGGGACAAATCGGGCTGGAAGAGACAGTCGGGTCGATCGCCGACGGGTCAGTATAATTTCCGGCCTAATCCGTCGAGTCGTAACTTCAACCTATCGATCGGAACGGGTACGCTTACAGAACAACGAAAAATTGAATTTCAATACCGTCATCTTCCGCGCAACGAAGTTTCTTCAGTCACGAAGCGTTGCTTATGATAAAAAAAAATTCGAAGTTTAATCGGAGACCGATGCCTCACGTACGCGAACTCTCGGAACGGAGATGATCGCCGGAAACTTAGCGTATTTCCATTTTTCCCCTTCCGACGCGGCGGAAGGAAAAATAATTAGTTGTCCTCCGCAGATGTTCGAAAATACCAGTCTCCCCCGACTGTCCCTCTCCCTCGGCGGCGACACCCCTTTTCACTCTCTGTCCCTCATTAGTTATTCTCGTCCCGTCAGCATCGTTCACCCCAATTTCGGTGTAAAATAATGGCCGACCCCGAGGCCGGTGGCTTCCCGTCACGGGATTTAGTTAATATCATTTTCACGCCGGCAGACGCCGAATCGAGTGTCACGTTCGGCCGGACGATAATTTTAGTCCCGCCTTCCGAAACCCTTCGAGTCACGCTCACCGACGTGAACCAGTTCTCCTTTTTCTTCCGAGTCGCGGTTTACGATGCCGACTGGCCGAGATGTATTTTCGCGCGAGACGCCGTTAAAAGCCACCGACTCCGAGCGACGTCGATCGCCGATCTCCACCTCGACGAGCACCGGCGTGACAATTCGGTAATTGCGAAAGCGGACATTGAAAATGCGCAAAAAGCCTCGTTCCTGACGGTCAATATCGTCCACCCCCCCCCCCCCCCCCTTTCCACGCTCGTCGAGTCGCTTTTACGGTCTCAATTTACGATCGCACGCGCGCGAGACCGGCTAGCACTAAAGTGGGATAAATCTATTTAAACGTAAATATATTATATAAGCGCGTAATTACAGTGCGCCGCCGGTTGCGTCGGAATAAAGTGACGCGCAGAAAATGTCCGGAATTCGGTATGCGGTAAAGCGTAATTTCGTGCAAAACGTCGGTTGGCAGGGATCGGATTATCGAACTCGATGCGATTACGGGCTGAATTCGGTGCATGTACCGGCACTGCCGCCGGCAGCTGAATCTACACCTCAATTAGCACGCTCTTCGATCGCTTTCGAATTCGAAAAAGGAGGCTCGCCGTCGTCCCGTGGAAACTGAAGAGTGGCAAATCGAGGGATCGCATGACGCTTCGGCCGGGAAAGAAGGAAAGACGGACAGGCATAGCGCCGACGGTGTTACGAAAGCAGCCGCCTTAGAACGTTCGCGAGCGTTCCATCGACAATGTGGCCTGGCACGGCGGCCCGAAGGAAAATGACTCTCGCGCCGGTGTAATTTCGAGGTTCGCGCACGTCCCATTGTCTCGGCGTTCGGTTCGGGGAAAGAGGCATCGTCGGCGGGGGACATGTCACGGGCCACGTTCAAGTTTCAAGTACATGTAACGCGGCACTCGCCGTTCCGCTTTCTTACCCTTCCGGGGCATTCCCACCACCGGCAGCTGCAGTTTCTAGAGCAATGCAGCCGGCCGGGGGAATGCTAATCCATTGAGTCGGTGCAATCGCCGCACGATGCCATTCCGTGCACGCCCTACTCGACACTCCGCCGGGCCCCACTTACGCGCGAAACCTGTCCACGACGATTTCTCGAAATGCCCTCTAAAACGATCCGTCGACGTCCTCCGACCCGGCTGTCCGCGCTACCGAGCGCCAAATTCGAAAGTTCAATGTCATTAACGCGGTCGCAGGGCCACCGGCAATTAGCTCGATAGCGTATGTGCATTTATTACGCGCAATTAGAAAGCCATGCGTAACGTGGAAGCGAAATCGAAATCCGCCGAAATCGTTTCCTCGCGATCCCGACTCTTACCGTCGCTCACGCTATTCTCTCTCTCTCCTAGCCGGTGGAAAAGAACGATGTCCGCTCGGAGAGATTGCGAACGATCGTCGGACGCGACCGTTTCGGCGACAGTGTCACGCGCAGGTAATCGGAGAAAGTCGTTGACCCCGTTAAGAGTCGTGTAACTTGATGAACGTACGGCGGAGCCGTGCACTTGCGACAGGGAGGGCCCCTGAATCGACGAAATTCTCGCCGACGTCGACGGAAGTAGCGATGTTGAAAACGATACCCGCGCACGCCGTCCAACGACCCCGGTCCGTGCGGTCTTCCGATTCCACGCAGAAGTTGACCGCAAGGAATAGCGGCGAGAATCGCCGCTTTTCTTTCCTGCTCGAACTTCGCCCAGAGCACTCGATCGACCGTCGTTCAACGCGCACGACATCGCGCCGAACGACTTCCGAAAGCCTCCCTACGCAGATTCCTGCCAGGAAAGTTGGAAAGTGAAATAGGAGTTCCCACGATCGGGTTCAATCGAGGCTTCACGACGGCCGAACGAATTTTAGCGTCAGAGTTTAAGCTGCACGATCGTTGCAGTCATCGGACGTCTCCTCCCGCCAATTTCAATATTCTCATCGACATCGGCGGAGAGTCTATTTCCGTACGATCGGATGCCATTTGTCCTTGTTCACTTAAATTTCGGCCGCTATTTTCGGATTGGCCCCAAGTGGCACGCAGCCGGTCTTCCTGCTCGACGTCTAGAAAATTCGGCCCAGGCAATTCGTTAGGTTGGCGAGGGCGAGGGTGAGGTCGATGGCGGGAGGGAAAATACGAGCACGCCGTCCGTGACAGATTACGCGCAGGAAGGAGGAAACGGGAAGAGGAGGATCGTCCTCCGAAAGTCACGGTTACGGGTGTGTGTATCGCGCGTAATACGTCGGACGGTTGCACGTCGAGGCGCATGCAAAATATATTCCGTGGAAATTGGAGAAATTTCATCGGCCGCGCGTTAGTGCAGCGGCAGGAAGAATTATTACGAATTAATGAGCGGAGAACGTTTGAGGAACGTGCGAGTGAGTGCAAATGCGCGGGGTGAATGATTTATCGGAAAGCGAAGGATCGGACTGAGGTTACTGAAAACGCGCATTTTCAAAGAAACACTCTACCCATGCTCGTCTCTCTAATACCGTTCAAAGGGCATGGCATTAAAAGTGACGCAACGCGAGTTAGAGAAATATTCCAAATAGCGATCGTCTTATCGTAAAATCAAGTATTAATTAAAAATCGTAATGGGCCATCAGCGCATATTTGATCGTTCCTTCGTTATAACGGTAGAGTCGAGCGAGATAGAATTGTTAACAGCTCACGTCCCGTGGACCGTTCCGCGCAAGTGTATTATGCATATGTGCCAGTGATTACTTCCGATATGACGCAGGGCGGCTCGCGGCACGGCCGTTTCACGTTATTTAGTTAAGACGCTTGTTATTCTCCGCCGCGTTACGGAACGTTAACCAGTTATGAAATGCGCTTATAAGGGAACGAGTTGCTTTCTCGAGCTCTCAGTCCCGTCTCCCCGAAGAAAGTTTCCGCGGCAAGTGCATTCGAACATTCGAAAGTTCTCGCCTCCCCTTTCTTTGCCCTCCTCTCGTCCATCCTTGGCCGTTGCCGCTGCTTGCTGACGCCGCTGCTGCCGCCGCTGCTGCCGCCGCTGCTGCCGACGCTGCTGCCGACGCTGCTGCCGACGCTGCTGCCGACGCCGCTGCCGCCGCTGCGGCTCGCTCTCGAATCGGCCACACAGGCCACCGTGCAATTCTATTCAGCCTACGATCCGGGAATCGAACCTAACCCAGCCTAATCTCCATCGACACGAAAGTGGTACTTGTAAAGTCCCCATGCCGCGCCTGCGTTCTGCGATGCACGCGCCCGACGGAAGCTCGAGGATGGTGGTGGAGGGGAGGATAAGAAGCTTGGAGAAAATCGGCATGAATCCGGCGTACTTTCGATAGCGAACAAGAGAGAATTCGAGAATTTTCATGTCGGCCTACTCGATCGCCGATTCAAACGATCGGCATCGATAAGAAGCGTGGTATAAATAGGCGGGATCCGGCATATTTCCGATAGCGAACGAGAGAGAATTCGAGAATCTTCGAGTCGGCCTACTCGATCGGCATCGATAAGAAGCGCGGAAAAAATTGGCGGAGATCTGTCGTACTTCCGATAGTGAACGAGAGAGAATTCGAAAATCTTCGAGTCGGCCTACTCGATCGACATCGATAAGAAGCGTGGAGAAAATCGACGGGTTCCGGCATATTTCTGATAGCGAACGAGAGAGAATTCGAGAATCTTCGAGTTGGCCTACTCGATCGGTATCGATATCAAGCGTGGAGGAAATCGACGGAGATCCGGCGTACTTCCGATAGCGAACGAGAGAGAATTCGAGAATCTTCGAGCCGGCCTACTCGATCGCCGATTCAAACGATCGGCACCGATATCGGGAGAGTCGACGGTCGGCCGAGTTTGCGCTCATTAGCCGGCAGAATTCGAAAGGCGCGGAGAAAATTTCTGGCCGCGGAGTCCGCTCGCGGATTTTAAGGCCATAGAAAGTAATCGTAAAATCGAGCCGCACGCGTAACGTCCCCCCGACCCTCGCCGACATTGTTATAATGCTTTGTTGCGGAGAGCGGCCATTCTGCGCCGTAACTCGATACCTCTCCCGTCCTGCCATGCACACCGAGCAGAACAAAAATTCCCTAACGAAATTCCGCGCATCCTCCCTCGATCTTCCACATTTCAGCTTGCGTCCGCCTCGACTAGTTTTTCCAAGCAAGCACTCTGTATACCGATTAGCTCTTATCGAACGGTACGATCGAATCGCAGGACTTGCTTTTTAATTAAATCCTTAAAAATGAAAGAAGCGATGCGAAGATAACGTTGAGGAAGCCGTGAAAAAAAAGGATTCCGCGAAGGAGCTGGCGGTGCGTCGTTACGGGGAACGCGCGAGGGCGGCTAACAAAAGGCCGGTTCCCTTTTAGAAAAACGCGGCTCGGTGAAAGACGCGGATGGGCGGTGGAGGAGGTGGAGAAGGAGGTGGCTGGTAGCTATCTTCGATGTAAGGAAGCAATTTCATCGCGCGCGTTTTCACCGACGGCCGCCGCTACTGCCGTTGGGAAGTCCGGATGCTCGTCGGCAAAACGTTCATTCGACGGGATCCGTCTATCTACATTGTGCCGGGTGGTCGTTCTGCGTCGTTTAATTTCCACTCATTATCCGGCCAGCGGGGCCCGGGCTCGTTCATCGCCCCGCGAATTATCGAAACAATTACCGTAATGAGCGACTCCGGGGGATGAAAGCAAACGGCACTGCGGGCGAATATATATTTTTATTTTCAATTTTTCTGCCCGCGTAATGCCGAGCCGGGATAATTTAAGGATCAAACTAGAGGAAAATTGTTGTCTTTCGCACGCTGGTTGTCGAACTTCTGGCAAAGTTGCAAAGTGGGAAGGTTTCTTTGGCATGAGTCGTGAATTTTCTGGAGCTTGAAAATTGACGATTTTGCGTGGGCTGTACGGGTCGCATAATTGTCGCGATGGAAGGAACGAGGCGCGGAGTCACCTACTTTCCGTTCGCAAACGAGACGCGTTTCTAATTCGCTGCACCGCGCCAGAAGCCGCACGCTGCCGGCGAGCGTTGTACACGTAATTATTACTTTCTTTCGCGGCATAAAGTAGTGCATGAAACGCATCTGCATCCCGTGCGGGCGAGTATACACGTATGTACGTACATTGTAACCGTTGCGGGGAAACATGGCTCTTTTAGAACCGCCGAATCGGCCCGTTGAAATTTCACTCCTACGTATCCTGTAATTTATATGCCCACTATGAATATGGATCTTCCGCCGCAAAGCGTACATACGCCGCGTGCACGGATATACATCGCGGCCTCGAAGAAAGAAAGTTCGCCGTCAAGTGCTAAATATCAAGTCGAGATGCGAGGCGTGGAACTTCGTTTCTGGTATTGCGGTCAGTGCAATATAAAATATTTGCTTCGCCGGCGCCGAAACGATCGCCGCGGCAGTGCCTTACTCAACCCCCGTACCGTGTGTCGACCTTTCTTTCTCGCCCGCACCGGACCTCTTCCGTTACCAAAAACCGATCGCGGCCTCAACCTGTCCGCCGCCGTTGCCAGGAAAGCGTTCGGCCGCGTCGTTTCTTGCCGCGAGTCTCGACGCGCGCAGGACATTGGCCTTCCCTCGCTGCAGTTCCGAGTCCAGAGTTTATGTAACTCATTCCATCACTCGCCTACACGTAGCCCGAGTGAAAATGCTTGGTGTGCGTCAACATGGCCCGAGTCGTCGACTCTGTCGGGGCCCGACGTCGGTCGCGCACCAAAGCGCTCGCTAATGCGCAAAACGCGATGCACGGCAACGAGTCGCAGACTGTATCCGGCTGATTACTTTCTCGCATTGATATGCGAACGTTATTGCCGGCGCATCGCCGCCGTAGTTACGCGCCGGCATTAGCATGTGCGCTAATGTGCGCACAATGTCCGCCAGCGATGGGTGTTGATTACTCGGCGGGAGTTCTTCGCCGTATGTTTAGTCATCTTTCTCAGGCTTTACTCTTCCCCGAAACGATTGTCTATACGATTGCACGCCTATCGGCAGAGGCAATTTGAGATTTGACGATGGATTCGAATTTATTACTCGTAAAGACGGTAGGTAGGTACGCGACGAGGGTATTCGGTATGAAGGACTGATTTTGAAACGAGCGTATCAGGAGCGAGTATCAGAAATTGATGCTCGTGCGTCCCGGTGCAGGTAGACGTCAATTAACGTCAGTTCAGCGCACGAATAACCGAGATTTTTCCTTGGCATAATTAATCTCGTTTGGCAATGTATCGATTGAATTACCAATGCGCGGAGTGATGGTAGATAATAAGCGGTTTCCATTTACCGAGGCTAGTTAATGTTGTTGACATCGTCGCTTTTCAAGAGATAAAGATAAGTCGTCTGATCTGTTTTGATCGTGCTGCCAGAGAGAGGAAGGGAGTAGGGAGGGGGAAGAGAGAGAAGAGAAGCACTTACCTTGTCACATACAGAACTCAGCTCGCATTTGAAGTTTCCCTCCCTCTCGCCCCACGTTTGATGCGGTGGTGCAGTAGTTATCCCTCCTACGGCAGTCGATGACAACCGACGTGGGGTCTGCTCTTTGAACTATACCGTAGCCTCGGCGAATGACAATGTGTACAGGCTCGTGACCACCTGGACGTATGTCGCACGCACACGCTGTCGTCCGACCTATACGATCTTAACCGGCGAACAGTCCGCATCATAGGCAATATTTAACCTCCGCAACAGGCACATCGTATTACGTTAATGTCAAGGTACACGGTCCAAGTGCATGATCTCCCCGGGAAGAAAGGCGCGGACGTCTCATATAAATTTCGCAACATTCCGCTATTTACGGGCCAATCTCTCCGGTTGTAACTTTACCGGCAAGATAAGTGTTGCAACGCCGAGTCATGGAGCCGGAAAATCGAGCCACGGAGGGGATGGGCAAATTTTGTCACGAAGCCGATTTCACTTCGGTCAACATAATTCAGTTGCAGGTATGACAACCCGGCGGAGTACTCGACTTCGCGAAGACAGTTCGTTCAGATCGATTGGGGCCAGCCAGCGTCGGACCCACCATTAGGACCCGCTCGAAGTTGCGTTACGGAAAGCAATTGCTCAACGCAGTCTCGCCACAATTTATTCCACGTACCCCGGCGTCTATTATCCTGTCTACTTATCCCATCACGCCCGACGGAAAAGAGTGCGCGCGCGCGCAGCGTTAGGCGTTAGGCGTTAGGCGCGCGCTTAAAAAGTCGGCAAACGTGACACGCCCGTGCACGCTAATAAGGCATTCTCGTTTGCGCGCAAAGGGGGTATTTCGCATAATCCGCCGCTCACCCGCTCTCCATATTATGGTAATGGCCGGCAGCGAGAGACTTTGTGCGTCGAGTATTCTAATTGTAAACGGCGAACAGTGCCGGCCAGCCGGATAGCATTGTGCGACGAGCGCGGCAAGTATCCTTGAAGGCGCGGGATGGCAATGGGCAGGCTCTGGAACGCGACGATGTCAAGACGAGCGCGCCGAGTCCTCGAGGAGCGTGTATCGTCGATGATCTAATTTGATCCTGTCCGATCGCGACGTCCTTTGCAGCTTAACGGTTGCCGAGTAATCCTTCGGAGCGAGCGATTGTCTCGCAGAAACTGGGACGAATCAAAGGTTACATCCTATCTGCACGATCCCTTAACCTGTTAACCGAGCGGGACGTATAAACACGTCAAACGTAAACGATATCGGGTACGGTTAAAACATATGAATACGTCCTTAAAAATTCATGTTGCGCCCTGAAACAGTCGGGACGTATATTTCCGAGCCACAAAGGTATTAGTCATCCATACATTTCTCGACATGAATTCAAGATACGGAGTGATACGGAGGTACTCAGTATCATTTCGCTATCGGGAGTGGTGGACGGTCCCCGGGTTAACAGGTTAAGCGTTCCTCCAATTCCCCCCGATATACTGTACCTTAAGCGCGGTATCGAATACTCGCTTATTACGACCGAAATGAAGCGGAAATAAAGCATTGATCGGACTGTTTCGTAATTCAGCGTGACGAGTGAGCGAAGAATAAAAAAGGCGTCGAACGATCGGATGTATCGAATATATTTTCGTCGAGGGTCCGATAATCGTATTACACGGGCTGTCGCGCTGTCGAAGTGTCGCGCGAGCGAGCGCACAATTTTACTGCGCACTTGCGTGCATCAGCGCGGGAGCAGGCACGCGTGACATCGGGTATCGCACGATCGTGCACGTGCGCGCGCGCGTGTGCTCTCTTTCTCTCGCGGCGTGGCAGCACGAGCGAAAAGGAATGCGCCGACTGTTTTCCCCCCGCTGCCTCCCCCCTCCTCCTCCTTGTCTCACGGCGAGCAAAACTGGGAGGACTTGCCCGCCGATCCTTGTTGCTTTCTTCCAGGAAGATCGGCGAGCACGATGGACAGTTCCTGTCACATCGATTCTCGATTACGGCTCCCGATCGGGAAAACTCTCTCGACGCCCGTCCCCGTGTGCGTGCGCGTGCGTAGATGGACCCACGTACGTGTGCGCGGTACGTAGGTGCCTGTCGATCTCGACAGGAAAGTGCCGGATGGAATTGCGCTCGCTGCAGAATGCGTTCCCACTACGGGCGGGCCCGATGTAATTGCCGAATTATGTAAATGGCCGCGTTAAATAACGGCCACCGCGATTCTTGGATAAATATTACGCGGCTCGGCCGCGGTGTTACGCTAACGTTACTTCTAAACTTTGTCGGAATTACGCCTCGGCGTCGCTTCCCGTTCGCGTTAATTGCGCCGTGGCGCATGCCAGGCGTCGTTATTTCAGAATTTTATGCTCCCGATCGCGCAATTTGCCGGAGGTCTCTGCGACTCCGGAACTGCGCCATGGACTTTTTTAACGTTTCGTCGCTTACATCGAGCCAGAAACGTTATCTCGCCACCTTACCGTACCGCCATTGAATATTCGAGAATTTCTCGCCACTTGGCACCTCTCTTTTCCGCCGCGGACTCCCCCTTTCGTCGGCCAACGATCGTTCGGTCGACGTAGATGGAAAATCGAACTTCCCGATACTGAGTACCTGGACTTATCCTACGTCGAGTTTCTACGAAACGCGAACTCGAGTGGGAAGCGTCAACGTACCTGTTTCGTTTGGTCGTTCGACGAAGGAAATGCGATCTTCAGCAAAGCGGCGCCGCTGACATTTTTGCCCGTCGTCAAGAGTGGATCGAACTTTATTCGATTACGACACCGATTGCAATAGCGCGCCAGCGCGCGCGCGCGAGCTCGAGCGACGACGGCGGCGCAGAAATGCTAATGCGAATGCCGCGTTAGCGTCGACACGTTTTCCAATCGTTTTCGCTCGCCGGAGCGCGCGCGCGCACGCGTCACCTTCTTCTTCGTCATCGGCGTTCCTCGCTTTGCGGAGGTGTCAACAACCCAGCAGGATGTGCGGCGCAATGTTAATGGCCGATTTCTTCGGCGTATAACTTTGCTTTCTACCCGACGCCCACCCCCCACCATCCCCTCACCCTTTCATCGTCTTCTTCCACATCATCGAACGACGATCCCTCCGCGTATCGCGCGCGCGTAATCTGATTTCGTTCGATGCATGTAATTATTTCGCCCCTCGGCCGGGGGTGCTGGGCGTGCGCCGAAAGATCTCTATCCGTGGGAACGAAATTCTCCCTGGCTACTACCCACGGATCTACCGGAGGTGTTGAAAAAAAAGGAGCCTTTCGAACAATGCTACTTTGCGGTCCGCTGCTGCCCGAGCGCATAAAAGCCTCGGCGAAAATTTCTACGTACGTACGCGGCGCGTGCATCGTTCCATATATTCATACGATCGAATCGTATCCCGCAGCAAGTTCGAAAGTGAAGATCGTTATCGTTAAATACGAACGGACCATGCGGCGCGCGATCATCTTCCCCGGGCGATGCCGTCGGATAACGATAATTTCGTTTTCCTGTTCCGCACTCTGATTTCGCTCGACGGGCGTCCCCGATTATCGCTTTTAAAAGCGAGCTCTTAAAAATTCCTCCGGCGTTTCGGACCGCATTCCGGACCTTGGCGTACCTTGACATCCTGACTGCGAGAAGCGTCGAACTTGACATCCGCGACGTTCGCTCGACGAAGTTGCGAACAGTCGATTGTACGCACCGGCGGCCACGATTCTTCGCCGCGATTCTCACGAACGGCGGAGCGGCTGAAAATGTTGCCCCCGGGTGGGAAGGTTGAGAATTTTTCCGTTCGTACGACAATCGGCGGCACTTTTCGCGGGGAAGGTGTCGAGGCGTGCGCGATGTCGCTGGTGTTGGTACCGGGCGAGAAAGTGGGTCGCAGAAAGCAAGGCCACTGACACTGGCCGCAGTCACGAGAGAGCAACTCCTCTCTCCCTCTCTCTCCGGCCCTCTTTCTCTCCTTCCACCGCCCTCCCTCCCTCCCTCTGCCTTTTTCTCTTTCTCCTCGTCCGTCATGCCCTCCCCTTCCTTCCTCATCCTTTCCGGACGTCCTCCCCCCTGGCCCAATCCCACTCTCTTCCTCGCTCTCTTTTCATTTTTCCTTCCGTTTACCTGGCCGTCCGTTCAGAAACGTGTCCCTTTTCCGACCGGTTACGCTCACGAGACTCATCGTCATGCCTGATCGCGAATTAACATCGTAATATTCGCCGGTGAAAATGCGAGGAAGAAGAGAGCGGGCACTCATCCGCGACGCACGTTATGTCACGGACAGGTAAGCCGCGCTGCCGCCGGCGGATTAGGAGGGGCCTCTTCCGGAGAAGTGACGATCCAATGTCATTGTTTCCCGGCGTGATCGTGACATTTCGATGCGACCGCTTCCAGCGTACGTCTGCCCGGCATCGAAAGTTGCTACGCCAGGCGCTACGAGGCTCTCCCAGCCTCGTATGCACTTTGCCACAATCTATGCGCACACAAGGGGGGCGCGTGCGCGCACGCACGCACGCACATGGGAAGGCAGCCGGAGGAACAAAACGTGCGGGACACGCTCCTCCGGGACGAGAGAAAAGTGGCGGCAACCTTCTGCACGATAGGCGCGCACTACCGCGAATCATTGTTTTCATTACGCTAATCGTTTGCTTATTTATGGATTTCTTAATGACCCTGCTTACGATACACGGAGGAACATCGTAATTACACGGCGTGTAGCGCGCTCGCGCGCTGTCTAACGCCGGTCGTAATAAAGAAAGGCTCATTACGGGCCATTAAGAAAGAAAGTAATTCTGAATTCTGCCCACACGCTCTCCGTCGCGTTACGTAGGCCATATATAAATCGACCGTTCGACGTAACGCGTACTGCCATGAGGCCGTAAGCGACGTAATGCGCTACTCTTGCATATCGGACCTTAGACAGTCATCCACGATCATTCCGTTTCACTCAAAATTGTCATCGCGAGTAAGATTAGCCTACTGCCTTTTAATTTCTCTCGACTTCCTTCCATCGATGTCGGTCGCTCTCTTCGCGATCGAGGCAGGTTATCCCACCTTGCCTTCCGACGAAATTTTCTGGAAGACGCACCGAAACTCTCACTTCGCCAAGTTCCCTGAACCCTTTCTCGTCGCGCAGCCGTGCTCACATCGAGACACGTGCTCGCCAGCCGCCTTTCTCGTGACTTTCAGCTCGGCCGATCGCACTGTCAATGCCGAATTGCGCGGGTCAACGGACCACTTCCGACTTTCGTACACACGGCCCCGAAACTATTCCGTGTGTAACGTTGCGTCAGCGCCGTAACGTGAAACGCATCGAGTCACGCGCTCGAAATCAAAGTTCGTCGTTCGCCGTCCTCGATAACGGGCCCGACGACCAATCGCTTTTTCCCTTCCTCGAACCATTCGGCGTCCGGTGTCTAACGAGTCGTTTCGTGGAAAAATGAGCGCGTCGCAGAAGACGCGACCTTATTCCCGGCCAATTGCTCAATCCGACGGTCCGGATCTTTTTTTTACCAAACACCGAGCGACCTACTTCGGATATCTGTTTTGTATTATCGATCTCGTCGGTTCTAATCCACTCTCCGCGCTGGGATTTCCGCCCGAGAATCTATTCATATTCTCGAATCGTTCTCGCGACACTCGTTTCGCCCCATCAATTTTTCGTACTTTTCCGAACGATCGTTACTCGTTCGACGTTCTCAATAAATTGCCGCGGCCCACGAATCTGGCCGGCAGTTCGGAAAGCGTCAACAAACCGCGTGAGACCGTCGAAATTGGCAGTGACATCAAAGGCGGCTCACCGATTACGTCTTCCCCCGCATACCCAGCGCGACGTCCGCACGACGATCGCACGCAGCATTCGATCGCAGTCCGTTGCGTCAACTCGTCACCGCGACGGCCGGTCGGGAAAAAAAAGGAGGCAGGTTCGGAGCTGAAAAAAGGAGGAATCCGCGCAGAAGGAAAGCGCGGCAACTTTCCACCTGAAGTAACGGAGAGGCGAGCGTCGATCGGCTTTTCCATCGGGGGGGGGCCTTTCTCATGACGCAAGTCCCGCTGGCCGCTCCTCGTAAGAAAATAATTGCACGGTTTCCGTGTCCGGCTCTCCGGCGGTCGGCCGGCGCGTAAGGGATCTCGAAGTCGAGAACGTCCGAGAGGCCGTTTCGCTCATAGACGTAAATCCGTCGCTTGTCAATGACCCCTGGAGAAACTCTCACTCTCTCGCCCTCCCCCCACGCCCCGCCGCGCCGACGAGCCCTCCCCCTTTCTCTGCGAATGTCGCTTTACGTCCGTTCAACCTTTCGCGCTAACGTCCGCGGCCACTCTGCTCGGCCGGCTTCTTCTGTGTACGCGTGTGTATGCGTGCTTCATGCGTGCAGCTTACGTATGCGGAGTGTAGGTGCGCGAGAGGATTTTTATGTGTGAGTCTAACGCTTACGCCCTGCCGTGAACTTGCCAGTTGCAGCGAACGACGAAATTAACGGTCTGTTACTGCGCTGCGGGGGTGGCTGGAGTCGAACAAACGGCGCTTTGACGATAATTACGTGGAGACGGGGGGTGGGTACTAATCAAGGTTCGGGCGCGAGGCTCACTTTTGGCGCGATGTAACAGATTGGATTGGGGCCGGGATAAGTCGAACGAGTAGGATGATAATGAAATCCGGTGCGGGGTCTCTCGAGCTCGCAAAGCGGCGGAAGGAGGATCGGAGCGCGCTTGTGGGTAGATTAGATCGGAGGAGCTTCTCGGTAAGCGATCGTTTAGTCAAACGATGCGTCGAACGTTGACTATTGCATCACTATCGCCACTTTGTCTTGTAATCTCGGCTACCGGTTCGGCGAAGCGAGCGATAAGCTCGCGATCGTTACCGAGAATTTTGAAATCTTTACTGTTTCAATTTTTAGGAATCACGTCGCGGGGGCAGATAAAATTGTAATGCGTAGGGTCGAAAGTGTAGCTATCAAATGGGAGGTATAATGTTTTATTTCGGTGAAGATAGTAAGGTACAGAGAGTACGGTTCAATCGGTCAGTGAAATTAGATTCATCTAGCGCGCGACCAATTTGCGCACCGTGATTGATAATCAAGGACTTTCGGGTCCCGTGGCGAGTCCATGTGAGCGACGGAGGACTTCGCTCCACGTGATCCTCGGACACCTACCGCGAAGTCGTCGTATCCTGTGCGCGAGTACTTTGCCAACCAAATTGCCGCCGCGTTCGCATGAGTCTCGGTCAAGCAGATACATCGGTCGCTCGGCAAAGCAGCTGAACACGTGCGCGATTCCCTGAATGAAAACCTCGACTTTCGAGCGCGTAGCGAATACGATGCGTCCAGCGATAATGGCTTGGATTTGCACAATTTTATTTTGTCGAACCGATCCGACATTCGCCGCAGAAGTCGTTTCAATAATGCCGCCACGAGAGACGACGATCGCACTACGTGCGTCAATTGACACGTACCGTCGCGCATTAGGCCGGGTCCGAAACTGTCGAGTACGGCGGCAGTCGTCATTTTCTTCGAAGGCAAGCGCAACGACGCTCGAACGTGTTTCGCGAGTTACATTTATACGCGGTCGTATTCGCGGAATCGGTTGCCGCAGAAATTAGCCGTGGTGCATTTTCCAAACGTGGCCCGGCCGCGCTTATTTATTTCCCATTTAGGACGCTGCGGTCGCGCCATTTCTTTTTGAGCATCGGCCGCGTGACGTATTGTTTTCCCGGAATAGTCGTGACGCGGGAATATCAAAATGGAATCTGTCCTATCGGGCGTAACGAGGCGCGCTGGCGAGCTTGCGCCGACGAAATTATTTACGTTCCGGAGTTCCACGCCGACCGACGCGTCTGACCGGCCGGAATTTGGAAAAAGCGATAAACCGGAGGCCACGCGGCGATTTTACGCTCCGTCACCGTCCACCTTCTGCCGGCAAATTAGCCTTGACAAGGCGAGAGCGAGCACTCCAGTTGGACTTTTTGGGGCCGGGGACGCGATTTTTAATAGGCTCCCCTCAAATTCTCCGGCCAATAGCGCGTATCGCCTATTCCTAAGAACTGAGGACGTTTATGCACACATAAATTGCGGATAATTTTCTCCTTTACTGCATCGCATTCCTCGCCGATGAGATTGGCAGCGTGGGGATGCGCATCTGCGCATTGCAAATGTTGAACAGGTTCCTACCGACCGTCATTCCCGGCAGTAATATCTATATCGACAGCGCGGATAAAATTTAATGTCGTTTGAACGATCCGTTCCCAAAATCTCACGTCGCGGCCCCGAAAGCGCAGTCGGCCGGCGCGGCGTCGCGCGTGTTGTTTCGTCAATCGGTCTACTTATCCTCCTGCCGACCTCCTCCAGACCTCCTTCAGGCCTCCTGCGCATTCTTCGCCGCTAACTTTCGTCGTTAAAGGAATACGAGCGTGCCCGCAGACGTCGCTAGGCTATCACAGAGGATAACATAGCCGCGCGCAGACGAGTTGATCGTCCTTAGGTACATCCCCGCCGTCCTGCCGGCGGATCCGCCGTTAATTAATCCGTTCATTAATTTGAGAGCTGGCAGGCAGTCTCGGCAGCGAGATCGGCCCGGTATCGGAGTGCATCCGCCGGAGTTAGCTCGAGTTCGGCAACAGTGCCGACCGTCTTGCGCCTGTCGCTTACGCGCCAGTAACTCCCGGCGTCAACGATAATAATTAGGCGCCGTCGGCATCGGGGCCCGCACATTGCCAATCGCGAGCAGGTTCAGCCGGAGCATCCACCTCGAAAACTCATCGTCGAACGTTGCCGGCAGCCGAGAGGCTGCCTTTCGAGTTGCTCGATTTTCGTCGTCGCCAGTCGCGCCTCCTCTTCGCCGCTTTTGACTCGCCTCTCACACGCTTCTCACTCGCTTCTGGATCGTTCCCGTCCCTCCACTCGCGAAAGTTCGCCATCAGCCTGCAAACAAAAGAGCGTCCTCGTCTGCGAAGTCGACGACGTCGGCTTACGGCACGTTCGGGGGCATTAAATGATTCACTGTTTTCGTAAGGTTGACGAGTGGGAAAATAGAAAATATGCCGGAGTGTTCGACCTTTGCCGAACGGTCAATACACACTCGGCCTGTCTGCGCCTCCCTTCACCCTCCCTCGCCACCTCCTACCTCCTACTCCTGCGCCGCGCGCGGTGCAATGTTATCGCCGTAATTTGCGACGCGATCCTTGAGAAAATAATGTCCCGCCGCGGAAAAACGTTTCGCCGACGAATTCGCCGCCGTTGTTATCGTCTCGCCTACTTTCCATAATATTTCCTTTTTCCGACGTCTCTCGCCAGTCCGGGAAACCTGTTTCTACGAATTGTAGCTTCGCGCGCTCTATCGCGAGCGAGACTTATGCGAAGTTTGGCCAACGATATCGTTTTGCAGGGGGTTGGGCGGGGGTGAGTATCGCTGACGGAAAAGAGAGAGAGAGAGAGAGAGAGAGGGAGTAGGGGGAGAGGGAGAGAAAAAGCGAAATGAAAGGAGGTGCGACGTTCGCTTCGCGGCGGGCCAGCTCGTAAACAGCATTCTTATTCCACGAATTTCCGTCTGCCGATCTTTCGGCCACTTTCTCGACGCAATTCGACGTCTGACCTTGCATCCGACGATAGTCGCAGACTAATAAACGTCACCGCGGTCTTACCGTAACGGTGAAAATAACATATGAGCAAGGTCGATGCGGCCCGACGGCCACGTTAACGCCCGGCGGGAAATTTCTCGTCCTTTCCCTCCTCGTGATCTCGTAAACCTTTCGCAGAGTCAATACACCTACCGTTCCTCAGGCTACCATATTAGCACCATTTCACCATCCATCGAAATGAAGTCATGCTTCTTATTCGAAATCCTCATCATCGACAGTGCTAACATGCCGTCTCCGTCAAGAATCAACTTTGAACAACGTCGTTCGTTAAGCGAGCGTTTACCGTTTTACGCAAGAGACATAATAAAGGAATTCTCCGCAACGGGGCACGCAATTGTAACTTTATGACTAAATGTATCCGGGATCGGGGGCATGCGTACAAACAGTCGTAAAGTCTGGCGTCGAAGTGCGCTCCTCGCTTCGGCGGCCTGCGAAAACGAAATTCATTCGGCGCAAAGTACCACCTTAGGGTCAAGTCTCGCCCTGCCGCTCTTCTGTCTCCCATCGTCTCATTATCCAGACCTGGATCCGCACCTCCGAAACGTTGCTGAATCCCCCGCGGCTGCCGTAAGGGCGTTCATGCCCGTCGTCTCTCTCGCATGAGTGACTCACGTCGTCGCATGTGAAAGACCAGACGGCAAGAACGTACGTCTCTAAGACGACAATGACGGCGGCAAAGGATTCGTCTGCGGGGTGGGAGTTCGTTGCCAGAGACAGCCAGATGCTCGACCCCGGTCGGAGCGAGACAGAGAGAGAGAGAGCACCGACTGCACGGTGAAAAATACGCATTGTTATTCCGCGCCGCGAATCATCTCGTTGCACTTTCGGTAAACAGACACAGACGCAAACAGCGGCTTTATGATGCATCGCGCGGCACCTCGTCTGACCTTACGTGTATAAATCTGCCTGGATGCCATCGGCGGCGAGAGCCGCGCCGACTGCCACGTCGGGAACAATAATCATTGCGCTTATTGCGCTTATTGCTCCGTAAATCTGGCGACGATTTGCGCAGGAACGGTTACGCGCTCATTAGGAAATTGGCTCGAGCGCTCGCTTTCAACACCGACGCCGCGCATCGCTTGCCGCCGATACGCAGATCGCTCGCCTTTATTCGTCACGCTCCACCCCGACGGCCGACGAAGAGATTCAGCGTTTCAGCGGAAAAGGCTTATCGTTCGACGTTGGTCTACCCTCTGTCGAGGCTGAAAAATCTGATGCAATCCGGAGCAGATTACGACGGAGGGATAATCGTTTTGAGCCGCTAGAAGCTTCCCTCTTATTCTCTTATTGTGACAACGGGCTTCTTAGAAAGCTGAACGATTCTAAATAATTGTTACCCCATTCGACGGGCTGTTATCTTCCCTTGTAACGCCTTTGTTGTCACTTCTTCTCTCTGCCTCTTTGTCCTCCCTCCGGCGGCGGCGGCGGCGGCGGCGGCGGCGTTGGCGGCGGCGGCGGCGTTGGCGGTGAATAATTCCGAGCACGAAATTACTGACGCGCAACTGTCAGTGTTATCGAACGTGTACGTCGGTGCAAATACGTGGAAAAACTTGTTAGGCAAATTGAGGCGTTATCAAAAGTAACCATTATCAGCGGCGCCTGTAATTGTTGCGCCGACATATCTCGCGATCGATTTGCACCGACGCCGACGTCGACGACGCTTCTGATCTCATTAGCGAGAGAAAGAGAGAGAGAGAGAGAGAGAGAGAGAGAGAGAGAGAGAGAGAGAGAGAGAGAGAGAGAGAGTCGGGGGAGGGATGTGGGCGAGGTGGTTGAGATACAAGGAGAGGAAAAGGCAGCTGTTTACGGTCTTGAGCGAACGACAATTCGCATGCGCCTGCTGCACTCTCGGTTATTTTTAGTGTTACCGAGAGACCGCCAGATTGTTACGCCGCCTTTTTCTCGCAAGATCGACCGACGCCGTTGCAGATCTCCGACGAATCTTTTCTGGGAAAGGGCTGATACGCGAAACACTGACATAGACGATCTTGCGCAACTCCGTTCAAAACTGCGTAACTTTTGTCCGCCGAACTTCGCTTCTCGTTCGCTCGTCTCTCCTCTATTTTTGCATCTCGCGGTTTAGCTTGGATTCGTATTTTTTTCGTCTGTTTCGCCGGTTACGCGAACTGTTACCTAAGCGACGGCCGCCTAGAGTCGCAGCGAGTTTCTTTGATGTGTCCCGTCCGTCGGTATGTAGATTGCGTCCGCGTTAATGGATGTCAATGAATTTTTATTGAGTAGGTTTATTAGAGGGGATTGAGAATTCGGCTGGGAACAATGGACAGCGATTGCCCAATAGTCGGGGCGTTGAAGCGTTAAAGGAACGACCTGCGCGACACTCCGCGCCCGCCGGATGCGATGGTTTTCGTTGTTGGGAATTTGAGCGTTTACAGTGCTGTCACGTTGTCGAAAATCCGAGCGTCGGTCTAAATCTGGAAATTATGCAGACGCATCGCAACATGGTGCAATCGTTTCACTATAAACAGTCATTAGCCGCGGGCGTTAAATCCTCGATGATGCAGCTCTATTCCGAACGATACCCGTTCGGTGAAACAGCGCGGACTGTAATGTACCGCCGATTCATGAGAATTAACACCGCGTATGTCGCACTCGGATACAATTAGATTAGCACTCACGATGCGCGCTATAGGCAATCGTTTCGATATGTGTATAATGCTCGGTGGCTTAAGCGCACGCGGGAAATTGCTGTTAATAAACGCGGATTGAGAACGAATCTTCTCGCTGCTGGGCGTCGATGGCATAAGAGTTCAGCGATTAGACGATATTAGTCAGAAGTTCGCGTCAATGAATATACGGCCGCCTTCTACCCACTTGCCATTTGTTTACTTCCATAGGACGTTCGCCCCGATAGGAACGTCGTGGCAGAATGACTGAATGAACTAGTCAGTCACACGTCGGCTGGCAGCCGAGTTACTACGTACTTCGACGCACCGACGTCGCACATCAAAATTCGCCGCTCAGGACCGAAATATTTTTTACTGCGTCGTAAAGCCGAGTGTTTTGTACCGCACAACGTCCGATCCAAGCGAATAATGTCGCCGTACGTTCTCCTCCCGCTCGCTCTTTCTCTCTCTCTCTCTCTCTCTCGCTTTCTCTACCTCTCCTTTTCTCCACTCTATCCGACTCTGTCGCTGGCGACCTTCTTACTTCGAACTCATCCTACAATGCATATGGATACGAGTACGGATATCGTAAATACCGGTGACTCATCCGGCCTGTGGTTCACTTTAATCTATATTACGCGTTCGTATAATGTATAATTTATATTATATAACGGGAGGCGATGTTGCGATCGTCGAGGTTATTAATAAACGCGCGTTGCGTACGTCGCGACTCCTATTATCGGTCAAAATAGCCAAGTCGTTCTGGCAAACGTTTCCACCCGATACTCCCGATATACATATTATGCGCCCCCCTCTGCCTACCTTCCGCAGTAGGTACGTATCCCCGAACCGCGGGCTTGTTTCCTGCCAATCGCCCACGGCACCGTCGTCATCGATAATGTAATACAAAATAGATACAATAAGTCTATGTAACGCGTAACGTAACGCGTGGGCACCGATTAGAAAGTGACGAAACCCGTGTGTACATTCGGAATGACTTCGCAAACACCTAGTAAACGTTCTCGCTCGCAGGACAAACGACCGAGCGAGTAATGGCCCTCTCTCTCTCTCTTTCTCGGAGCCGTGACATTCCCACTTTTACCGAGACGATCGTTCGCTTCATCCATCAAGTCATGCGGCCTCGTCAATCTCGTACGAGCGCGTACGCGTACGATCCCGAATGCGACCCTGCCGATTTTCCACGCCGGAGCCATTTACGGTTTATCGCGAGCAGCGTCGTTTAGTCGGATCTCGACTGCCACTCGATCTCTTCCCTCGAACTTCCACTTCCTGCTACTTCGCTCCGGCACATTTTTTCCGGGAAGCGTTATTTATACTTCCCCTCCGTCGAACAAAGTGCCAATGATCATACTTTCCTGCGCTTTTCGCTCAAGGATGCCGACGGAAGCTTCTGGTTTGCATTTGTGGAGCCGCGAACGTTGACGCTGCTCGAATAATATCGCTTTCGACGCAGCTAACTGCCACGAACCATGGTTCTTTGTTCCGCGGCTCTTTGTCAATGCGAAGGAATCACGAGATTTTTGGCCGCGCTCGCCGGACGGAAAGTTCGAAGTCTCCTCCCTGGGCGCGGACAAAAACGTGGAAGGTTTCCTAGCTTTCGAGCCGGGCGGGCTGGCGTCTAGAAAACGTTCGGTTATTCGAGCGTCCTCGGTTATGATTCACTGGACGTCATCATTAATCATACTGTGTAATCATTACGTTTAGCGAGCGAGGCTCGTTCTTGCGCGCCTCGCTGCTTTGTCCGATCCTCTCTTTGTCACATCGGCGACGTTCCACCCGCTGTTTTTCTCCGAACGGCGCATACTTTTTGCGCACAATCGGCTACTTATCAAGCGCCATATTTTATCGGGGCTCATCATCGTCAACTTTATTACGTTCAATCCTCGCGCAAGACGTTCGAGTAAAAACGAATGCATGATAGGCCTCCGTCGAAGCAGTCGCCTGGTCGAAGAAGTCCGGCCGACGAATTTTAGCCGAGTTTTTTTCGCGGAAATCCACGACCGCGAGAGTTCGCCTTTACTTCGCAAGCTCGCTCGCTATTTCTGTGTGTCGAAATTTAAGGTGCCGTTGCACCGGACGTCGACGCGCGTCGACGGGAGAGAATCAAAGTCGTGAGTGGGTGGCCTGACGGTCGACCGGCGAGTGTGAGTGACTCGACGAACTGAGAGAGAGACAGAGAGAGAGAGAAAGAGAGATCGACTCATCGGAAAGAAAGAAGGAGACGCTCTCGAGAGTGGTATGCGAGACGTATGGGTGATTCGTCCGTGCCGGAGTGCGTGCGTGCTCACGCTATCCGCAGGGGTGTGCGTGAGGGGTGCGAGTGTGTAGCGCGTCGAGTTCGGCGTCGGTGAGAGTCGAAGAGTGAGGGAGAGGGATCGGGAGTAAGAGAGAGATCCCAGTGAGGGTGTGTGCGTTGCTATGGCCACCGGCCCACCACAGCCACCGCCTAGGACAGGTCAGTGACAAAGCAAGGTCACGTCAAGTGCTTCGAGGGCTCCCCAGTATGCGCCCAGCGGTGCTTCTCATGACACTGCGACGAAAGTGGACTTCGCTTTTTCACCCATTGTACTTGCCTCCGGCTGACGTCATGTGGACTTGACGTTTCGTAATGCGGACGCACGGTAATTGCATCGCTTTCGATTGATAACGTCGCCCGGGCATCCAGACGGCAGCGCTAACGATATAGGTGTGGGATTCGGAAAATTTTGAGGCCGTTGCACGTACGCGGATGGCGAGCGAAGGTTCTGGACGGCGGTTCATTGCAGTCCGAGGTTAAATCAAGCTACGCAGTTGCGCTTTGCCGCGTCGGTGCCGATTATATTGTCAACGACCGTTAGCGGCCGAAAAATTCTCTCCCGGGCACGGACCTTGACTTCCGACGGGTCTCGGGATCGGCCGAGGCCAGAATCCGACGGGCGTGCCGGGACAATTGAATTTCGAGATCGACGCAAATAAGTCGGCTTCTCGGAAAGCGAATGAATGGAACTTGCCCGCTGCATCGAGCGGCCGTCCTCTCCTCCTCCTCCTCCTCCTCCTCCTTCTCCTCCTTCTCCTCCTTCTTCTCCTTCTCCTGCTTCTTCTTCTTCTTCGACGGCCGATCTGACCGAGACTCGTTGCGATCCTTACGTAAGTGATAAATCGGGCCGAGCCTGTTGCGATCGGGGCCCTGACATCAGCGGCGGGAATGTCTGTCGATAGGAGAGCGTTTTGAATGGGGTCATCGTACGTTCAGGAACGCATCGTCGGATTGTCGGGACGGAAATAACTCAAGGAACATGGCTCATAAACTCCGTTGTGCGCAGCAATATTATTCTCCCTCGGCGTCAACGGGGAATAACTCGGCGGGGATCGAGAATCGATTCGCGACGGTTACCCTCGTAACAGGGTTATTCGTGCGACGGGAGGGAACCGCTTCGCGGATAATTACTTTCGACGTGGCCGGGAATGGTCCCGGGCCAACGACGTGCATTCGGAATTTCCGTTAACGGGCTCTCGCTGTCCCGCGGCATTCCATAATGCCCGGCCTCAGGTTAGAGCGAAATACTTTTTATGACTCTATCGATTCTCATGTAAATGCGATAGAACCGCGAGAGGACACGGTGCATGGAGCAGATTGGCTATCGGACGTGGATGCAAAATAAACACGTTCCATTCTCGGAACGTTCTCAGTTTCACTGATTTTTCGACGACACCGCATTCTGGGACACGTCGCTGTCAGGCGTACTCGACGTGTCTGATGGGCTGTAGTGTCAAAAGCAGACCGCGGCCGTATCGGCTGTCATTTAGATGTAACGAACCTTTTTCGGGCCAGCGACGACGGGTCAACGTTCATCACGAAAGCGAGCATCGTAGAAGCTGTTCAGGCCGTCCATGCTTCGCGAGAAACGTCGGGGTTATGGCGATGTGCGGAAATTTTACGATCGACCGCGAACCGCGGAGTTAACCGAATAAATTCCCACCGGCACCCGCTCGGACATAAAACTGCAGTCGAGCGTTTTCGGCGTCGGACTCCGGGTCTCGGGAACGTCGCTGACGTAAGGGGCGGCGACGGGAGGATTTTTTGGCAAAAATCGGCGGCGACTATGCAAATCCGCCGCTTACGCACGCGAGCGGCTCGCGGCACTCGTCGTTTTTGCCCCCGGACGGATGATACGGACGGTGCCTAGGATGCGCGGATAAGTGGCCGCCTCGAGACGTAATTTTCGTCCTCACTTTTTTTAATGCCGGCCGGACCGACCGCTCGCTCTCCGCTCCTTCGCGCGCGGTATTTTCGGTTACCTGCGTTTCGAAAGAATATTTCTAGCTTGTTGTTTTCGCGGCTTATGGATCGCGACGTGAAAACAAAAGCAACAGACAGCACGTTCCTTGAATATCTATGAAACTCCGCTTTGCACACAGGCTTAAGGACGAGAGAGAGCGCGCGCGCGATCTGGTAGGTTGGGCGGCGGATGTAGGCGACTGTGCGTGTAACACGTTGTGCACGTAGACGCGCTTAGGCCTTCGCCACTCTCCGTTCCTTCCCCCAGTGATTTAAGCCCTGTCTACACGTAGCGCGATAGATATTTCTGGACCTTCCGCCATTTATTGCGAACATATTCCCCCGTTTCGGATCTGGCCAACGATCACCGCGGCCCGACTATTTCCGTTGGTCAGTTCGGGAAAAGCAAATCGGACTTCGCTATTAATTAGCTCGCGTGGCAGATCGACCGCCGTACGGTAAACAACCGCGGTCGCGGGCCAATTACATCTCGCGCTAACGATACTCGAGCGTAAAAGGATCTGTTTTCCAAAGTCGCGGACAGTTCCGATCCCCGGAGGACAAGTCCTGTCGTTAGGAGATAATTGCCAGAACGATGCCGCACCCTCGATTGTTTGTTCGCCGGCTCATTGGCTCCGCGTAACGAGGCGACGAATTTTACGGAAACTCGATAGTAATTAGGACATTAATAGTACCTCTTTGCCGAGGATCGCAGCCTAGTCACGCGCTGTTCTTGGCAAGCGGACCGAACGCTGTTCCGCCGCTAATGTCCATCTATTGTCTCGGGCCGCTTGGTCCAGGCCAAAACGCATCTTTTGTCCTCGCTGGACGAGTAACGATACGAGCAGAGCCGGCCTCTTGGCACCGTGAGCCAATGCCAATTAGATCCCGATATTGGCGCGAACTTAGCTGTCCTTGCCGCATGAAGCGATTCGCTCGCTCGAATGACCGATCGCCGTTCATCCGTCTTTTCGGAAAACTGCGCAGCTCGCTTTATTCGCGGAATTACTATATGCGCAGCCGACGTTACGCTTCGGGGCAGTGATATTGCAAAAAGAACGGTTAATTGGGCACGGGCCAAGGCTGACACTCTCTACGAAAAACAAGACGAACAGTTTCTCTCCTCCCGCCGTAACAACGCCGAGTTTCGCTCCGAAATTAACAATAAGCAGCCGCGGAGATACCGGGTGGCCACGACAAAAGTCCCCGAGCTCGTTGATTTTGCGCGTCGGCTCTCGCTGTCAAAGTCAATGACATCTCCGACGAATCAGCCTCCAAATTGTCGTCTCATCAGCGCGTGTCTTCTGTTTCCGAACTTCCACCTCATCTCTCCTGTCATCTCGAATTCTCTACCTCACTCATCTTCGCCTTCAAAGTCTCTTGTTCTTTCTTCTGCTACCCACCACCGTCTCTCGGTAGAGTCTATCGCATCATTTTTTATTCCTCGCTATAGCCTCTGCTCTCTCTCTCTCTCTCTCTCTCTCTCTCTCTCTCTCTCTCTCTCTCTCTCCCTCCCTCTCTCTCTCTCTCTCTCTCTCTCGCTCATTGGCGACACGCTTGACTTTCAGTCCCGACCGTCATCCGGTTTCGTCAGCGGACGGATGCGCGGCAAACAAAATATTCCACGAAGCGGGCTGCGGGCGATAGCGAGCTCGCGCGACCGCCGACCGTCCGTCATAAAAATAAAGTGTAATGAGAACGGGCTTTATGGGCGCCGATTTCGCGCCCGAGCACGCAGCGCCGGCGCTTTCCAGCTTTTGACACGCCCTCGTTCGGCAAAACGAAATGCTTTTTCTGCATCCCTGCCAACCCTGCGAATGTTGCGCTCGCTTTGTGCCTGTCACTCGGCGGGCGTTCGCACCTTGACATTCGGCGTGCACGGTACGGGCCCCGACGTTTGAGGACGTTGACTGTCGGCTCGCATGAGTAATGCGCCCGGGCTGATGAAATGGACCCTGAGCGCAGTTAAGTGAAAAACGCTGCATACCCGGCATCGATGACGTTCGGAATATTTTCTTCGGACAGCGGCGCAGATTGTTTTCGGATCATCGTTTTATTTTCGGCGGTGAGGCTCGTTAGGGCGATTACGTAAGGAGGTTGACGATACTTTGTTATGGAAAAGAATGTTTAGGCCGTAATCTCTCTCCTTCCCCCTCCCCCACGACGATGTCGGCGGCCTTAAATAATCGCCGACGCTTCCATAATTGTCGGCTGTCGCGAGAGGCATATCGGTTCGAGGAATTCGCGGACGCCCACTGACTGCCGAACGAATTTCTCTCTCCTAAGAGCCCTCTTGATATCGGCCCGCTCCGACACAAAGGAGCGACGAGCCACTTAGTTGCTATTCGGCCTACGGCGTTGCATAATTTGTCCGTCTGCCCTCCGCCACCTCCCCGCCGACCCCTCGCGCTCTGACTAATGACCTCTACACCCGCCAGCGAAACGATATCAGAACTTTTTCCTTTCGCGCCGCCGATCGATAGCCCGAAATATCCGGCAGGATAGCCTGGCCTCCCCTTGGCGGGCCGCGTACGCCTTCGTCGATTTTGTCGAACGAGCACTCGAGTCGGATCACTTCAGTCGCGATACTTCGCAACTGCCTCAAGTGGGAATATCGTAAGCGGGGTGATTTATGCGGTTAATCAAATCGTGCGACGGTCCGCTCGCGATATCTGCGCATCGGAGGGATTACGCGGCCGATACTCCTCGAGATCGGCGGCAAGTTACGGAGCCGCATTGTTTAGGGATTAGCCGTGGCCGACCGGAGGATTTTCACGGCGAGCGTTATTATGCCCGCCTTTCACGTACCGCCGCCGAGCACCGAGAGCGGTCTTTGTTCGGGCCGATCACCGAGTCGCGATAACGGCGAAGACCGATGCTCGCGATATTCTCGTTATACCATTTTAATTATCTCGTCGCCCGTATCTGCCGCCGCTCGAACGTTGACGCGCGACTGTTGTTCTTCCCGTGTAAATACCGCTCGCCGTCCGATTGTTATTCTCCGTAATATCAAGATCTTCCGCGTGCGCAGCTAAGGCCTTCTTGCCCGAGCGCGTCGGCGCTATGCTTGATCTAGCCTACTGCGACTAGCATCTATGCATAAGACTGAATCTTCTATGTCCGTGAGCGGCGTAGTCCGCTCTCTTGAATTGGGTTCCTTTCAGATCTGCGCGTCGATAACTTTTCCTCGACGTTACGTGCGCCGAGTAGTCGCACAGTTTTGGCCAGTCTGCGACTAGCAACATTGTCCTTTGAATTTCACGCATCGTTCCAGCGGCGTGCGTCAGCGTCCCTTATCCGGCGAATCATTATCGTCAGTCTCAGCGGTCGGCGAATATAATTCTTTCCGATCGGGCGATCATTAAATCCCCTCGCGCGTTAATTGATTTTCGATTGCGGCCGGCGCAACAATATGAAACGACCGCGACACCTGCGTCCCCATTGTCGTCGCGACGCGGCGTCCCGTTTTTGTTTTCGACGCGTGTCGCGGCGCCCGAACAATGCCCCGCTTCGGCCTGAAAATAAGCGCCGCTATTTTTCATTATCCAACTCCCGACCCACGGTCATCAAACAGAAATATATAATTCCCGACGCGTCTTCCCATTCCCGATTTATTCTCCGCCGTAAATCGCCCATATTTATTTCTCCCCTGCCCCCACCAACCGCTGCTCGACAAATATTTATCCAAATGCATAACATAGATCCGTGCGTCGGCCGCGCAACTACATAAATAATCTCCCTGGAAAAGCGCACCGTCGACCGAATTCTTTCGCGAAAAAAACAACGACCCCTCCTCCACTCTACCTGGCTCACGGAATTCAATAATCGCAACAGCGTCTGAATCCCGTCATCGCCCATCGCCCTTTTGCCTTCGCAACGTCGACGTTTAGGCCGGCGTTGTCGCGCTTATTTCCGAAAGCGTCGGATCGCGTGACGCGGGGCCGCGATGCGCTAACGTCGGGGCGCGCGGAGGGAAGGCACGATCGAATCTCGAATCTGGCAGGCGCGAGTACAAAGGAGCGTTGACTGTCGCCTAAGCGGCGATGCGATGCGCGCCTCCTCCGTCCGACGTTATCGCGTCGCACGATGTTGCATAACGCGTCCGTTCTCTCTTTAACTCCGGGCGCAGGGTGACGCGCCTGCGCCCTGCATCGCCGTAAGCGCGCCTGGTCCAACCTAACCTTCACATCCTCTCCCCTCCGAGCCGCTCCTCACCCCTCCTCGTCCACCCTCTGCTTCGCTGCGGCCGAGGGGCCGCTCTGCTCGCGAGGGGCGCGAGGCGGAAACAGAAAGAGGCGGAGAAAGAGGAGAAGAAGGGAGGTGTGCGTGTGTGTGGCTGCCTATCCGTGCGCCACGTAGGTGTGTGCGATAGGGAGCGAGAGAGCGAGTCTCTCTCTACCTTTCTTCCTCTTCCTCTCTCTCCCTCTCTCTCCCTCTCTCTTCTCGACTCGTGCACGGGCTCCGCAAGTGCTTTCGGCCGACTGGCTGAATTTGTCCTGCATAGGGGGCATCGGGACATTACCCGGGTGACCTTGGCTGGTGCGGACCGCGACGCCCGACGGCTGTTTGTGCATCGCGCTCGAGCATTGCACCTTGCTCTATCGTACGAGGGACCGGCCGTCTCTCTCCCCCCACCGGCCTGGCTCTCGTTTTAACTCGCTCGCGCTCGCTACCTCGCCTGCTCTCGCTCCCTCTTGCTTGCGCCGCTCCTCCTAGCCCCCCTCTCTCTCTCGCGCTCTCTCTCTCTCTCTCTCTTTCTCCCTCTCTTTCCTATCTTTCTCTCTCCCCCAGCGATCGCACGCTTCTTTCCTCGCCTCTCCTCCCGAGCCGCATCCCTCCTGCTCTATCCCGCCTGTCTTCTTTCTCTCCTTTTCGTTTCCCTCTTTCCCCCTCTGTCCCTCACTGACTCTTTTTTCTCCCTCTTTCCCACGCGAGCGGTTAAAGTCTCTCCTCCCACGGTCCAGTCTCTCTGTTTATCGAGCGGGCGTGGGCAGATCTCGCGCGACGCATTGCCCGGCGGAGCCTCGATTACGAGGATCCTTAGCTTCGTCGCGTCTCCCGAACTCGACTTCGAATCGCGGCTCGCGTCCCCACACTCTCCTGCCACCCTGACGGCCTCTCGCCGAGGAGCTCTCTCCCTCAATCCTGCCAACCGGTTCCCGATCGCTCTTTCGGCTGGTAAGGTGCGCGCGCGCGCGCGCCCCCGTCCGCCCGGATCAGGAAAAAGGGCTTAGCACGCCTCGACCGTGCAAAGGCGGCCGCCTCTTTCGATCTCGTAACAGCGAGGCGTCGGCCGTCGTCGCTGGCTCGCGTCGACGAAATAATCGGGTGTAAACGAGCGCTGATAAGATTGCGACGCCTATTATTTCACGGCTCTCGCGCGAGATCGGCGCGATTAACCGCACTACGAGAGGCGAGGAACTTGGAAAGAAACTTGACCGTTCGGCCACTCTCGGTTCTTCGATCTCATCCTCGTCGGCCGAACATGTCCGAGCCGATTCCGGTCGCGCATAATCGATCCGAGCATCCGAGTTCGCCTCCGGCGCTCTCCCGAGCGATTAGGCGGGACGGGATGAAATTGAGACGTAAAAAAGTTGGCTGAATCCCGGCGCCCGATTGGCGGGCGAGGCGTTTCGCGGGAAAAGAGCGACTAATTGTTTCGTTATTGCGTAACGGCCGTCTGGCTCGCGACCGTGTTTGCCCGCAGCGCGACTGCGAGTTCGTTTTATGACCGGCCCGCGGTTAGACGGCCACTCGACGGTTAATAGAAATATCTGCCTGTTAACGCGTTATGATCGCGCGAGCCTCGAGTATTTACGTCTGCCGAACAAATTGTGTCCGACCCCCCGCCCTACCGCCCTACCGCCCCCCCCCCCCCCCGTTCCTGCCCGTAGCCACCCCGCAATATCGAGCGGGATTGCGCCTCGTTTAGTCCGGCGATGTGTGGAGAGGTTTTAATTAAAGCGCCGCCGAGAGAGCGGCGTGCGCGAAAATTGAAATCGTGACGGGACGCTGGCGCGCTGATGATACGAATCTCGTTACAAATCATTATTGTCGCCCGTTCGCAAACGGACGGGAAAAGCCGCGGTTCGTGCTCGCTCCCGATTTAATCGGGCAAGTTCAAACGACAAGGGCGACGCAAGAGTCGACGGACGGGGAAGGCTCTGCGCTTGACGCGGCGTTTTCGCTTTCGAACTGACACGCCTCGGGAACGTTACGCACCTGCCGGTCGTCAGTTACGACCGTCGATCGTTCGCGAATTTTCCCCGCCGACGAAGATTGGCACGACAGCCGATGTTCGGCCCGACTCGAATTCAATCCTGGCCATTGTCAGTCATACCCCCGGAGACTGCCGCCGACTGACATCGGCATTGACCTGTTACGCCGCCGGCATTATCGCCTCAAACGCTTCTTACGCCATTTTTGTAACCACCCGGGCGTCCCGTTATTATCAGGGGTTCCCTGAATGGGGCGCAGCGGAGAATTCTGCGCTCCCGACAAAGATATTACTCAACGAATCGAGGCTCTCGCGTATCGACCACTTTTTTGCCCCCGTCCTCTTTTTCACCGAGTCGAGTGGTCTTCCCCCCCCCCCCCCGCTCTTCCCCGCTCCCTGGCGCTCCGTCTCACGCTCTCTTTCTCTCTCTCTCTCTCTCTCTCTCTCTCTCTCTCTCTCTCTTCCTCTACCTCTTCTTCGCCGCCTCGCGTTTCTCGGGACGCGAGAGCTTCACGCACTTCTTGCGCGCGGCTCGTTTATTTTCGCGCGCTCTCGCGAGGCGTCGCCGCCGAAGATACGAGAGGTCGATATCGCCGTCGCGACAACGTACGATGCACTTTGGCGAGAAACGTCCGGACGGCATTCTCCGAAAGTGAGATCACCGTTCCGACTCCTTCGGGGCCCGCTCGTCGCCCGCGTCGTTAAGATTCGCGCTCCTCTAGGCGCTCGACGTCGTTTCGGATCCGCAACAATGATCGTTCCGTGCGCGCCGCTCGCAAGATCGGTATTAAAACTCATGACGCTTCTTTGTCCCATCCTCTTCCTTCTCCCTCGTCCTTCAGCCTTCCTCTCCGTTCGACTCGTTCACCTCCTCGCTTCTTTCCTCGCTTCCTCCCTCGCCCGCCACTTTCGCACTCCTCCCTTTTTTCGAGTGGCGCGACTTTGCGGGCCAAAGTCCATTCTGGCCCGAGGGCGAAAATAGAATTGCGAAGTTCGGACGCGGCAGGCTAGGGGCGGTTTCGCGGTTTTACGATGGCCGACCGCTTTGATGTACTGTCATTTGCCCGCCGCCGTGAATCGCGTGGCGCGTTACCGAAGGCGAGCGAGCGCGAGCAGGGGCGGATTATGGCCGGCGTGCAAATACGCGAGCAGGCTCCCCGATGTTGATGCTTTGATAATGACGCCCGGCCTCGCACTCACGTTTATTTCGCGCCTCCGCAAATCTGCCCCCGGGGCCGCTCGAGCAACGGAGGTTCGCGTGCTAATACAGAAACGGTGCCGCCGCTCGCCGATTCATTCTTCTGCAAGGAACTCGGCGGCGGGCATTATCGATTATTATCGGAATTATGTAGCCAAAATATATGCTCCCCGTCCACTTTCCCCCCACCCGGCGCGGACTCTCCGGCAGCTGTAAACACCTTCGACGCGAAGTATTTCGTAAGTATCGCGAGCCTCGAGCTCCCCGAGCGCTGCTAATCGGTGTTAAATAAGCGGAATGTAAACGGACCAGAATTTCGCAAATGTTTACGTACGGGTGCGAGGGGTCTCTTTCTCTTTTTTTCCGAAGGAGAGCCGATCGCCGAACGATGAACCCGCCTGGCGGCGAATAATTGTTTGTCGACGTTATAAAAAAGGAGCTGCAATCCATCTTGTGTCATAGCGGCGGCTACGCGCGCATAACATTGACGGTTATATCAACTGGCGGGAGGTGGCTTACCGCACAGTGCACGTTCGATTAATTTAATGAATAATCGGGCGATACGGGTCGCTCGAAAACAGTCGCCCGACAGATTACGGCCCGCGCCGCGCCGCACTTACCAATGTTTTCCACTGTCCATTCACTGGCAACGCTCGAGCCGAGTTGCATTATGCAGATGCGCGGACGATACGGGGCTCGGTCGGCCATCAATTTCGCCCGATTCCGAAAAAAGAAAAAAGAGAGGAGTCCTCCGCCGCTCCCCAAGCGGCTTTTAATGCCAGCCGCTCGCGAATTCTCACCGCTCACCTTCGTCAATCAGAAAATGAAAGGTTCACCGAGCGGTTTTTGGCCGAAATAAATTGTATCGTAAGTCAGCCCGAATAACAATGAGTCACATCCTGGTGGTTGCGGCGTAAAAAGTGCAACGTCAGACCGCGGGCAACGTTTGTGCAGATTTGATCTCTCCAGCTCTGTCTCTGTCTCTCTCGCCCGTCCTCTCTCTCTCCGTTCTCTCTCGCTCCTTTTCGCGCTCGTCGGCGAGAAATGCCGAAGATTTAGCGCGAGGCTCACGTTCTCTCTCTCTCTCTCCTTCTCTCGCCGTCCTTCTGCCGGAGCTTTGAACCAGGCTCGCAGGCCTCGGTCGTTCGACTCCGGCGCGCCTTTCGGGACCTTGCACCTCCTCCAACCCCCTGCAGAAAATATGGCATCGTTCGGTGGAGTCGGCCAACGCCGGCTTACGTGGTGGTGGTCGAAGTCGTCGGTCGAAGTCGTCGGTCGAAGTCGGCGGTCGAAGTCGGCGGTCGAAGTCGGCGGCTGGCCGAGCCTCGAATGCGTACCTCGTAACATCTCTCTTCGCCGGTCGTCGAGAGCAACGAAAACGAGACGCATGAGCCGTATACGAGACGCAAGGAGACCAACACACGCCTAGCGCCAAGGCGATGGAGAGTGCGGCGAGCCTCGAGAAAGAGAGCAAATGGGACAGAACGAGACTGGATGACTGCGGTCTGGAACGGGCGTATTTATAAATATGCCGGGCGGCATATGTCCTGTCGGACCTTCCGAAAGAAGACGAGATTCGTTGCATTGGACGCCGATGTTCGCGCTCGCGCCAGCGGTCTGAAACAGAGAGGAGGGTCGAATGGAAGGAGGGTAGGGTGTAGTGTAGGGTCGAGGGGTGACAGACTCTCCTGGGCCTCGTTGTCGATCCGTCGCCCGGCCGGCCGTATATGCATACGCGTCCCACACACATACACGCACACAAGGTCACCCGGTCACTGCTCCACCGGTACTAACCTCAACCTCCGTCACCTTTCCCCTCGGATGCTCCTTCGGCATTAACGGCGACGAGATCGCGCGCGCGCGTTCTGTAGCTGCATCCTTCTCCCCGCCGTCGGCCTGTTATTTCCTTCTGTCCTTTCAATTTCGCTTCCAGCCAACCTCTTTTCCTCTCTGCTCGCATTACGCTCATAGCCCGTGTCAAGGAGATCGTATCGCCGGCAATTAGCCGCGTCCGCGTAACCCGATACTCGGGAATTATTTCGATTATACAACGCGCTGCCATTGGTACTGCGCACCCTTCCATTTTACTTCTTCCATTCAAATTGCATACATCCGATCGATATCGGCCGAAGGAGCTTCTAAAGAAATGTCGAGGCAACGTTTCTCGACTGCAAGGAGAAGGTTGAAGGCGGCGGAGAGAGAAGGAGTGGGAGGTGGGGAAGAAGAAGAAGACGGAGAAGAAGAACAGGTCCAACTAGACGGACTAGAGCGTCTCGATTAGATTTTCTAGGAAGCATCGGAGGACCCTGGCGTCCGGTGGTCCCGGGCCGGGTGTTCGCCACTTTTATTTCGTTAATTCGGCGCCGGAGGCGCGGCATCGCGGGACTGCGAGCGGGCGAGTGACTTATTATTGGCGCCCAAAAATATCAGGCGGCAGAAACGCATGAGGGAGGGCCGAAGCGCGCGCGCGCATCGGTCCAGACTCGTTCTCGGCGCATATTTACAAGGTCACCCGGTCACCGATCCAATGGTACTAACCTCAGTCTCCGCTCGTTCCCCTTGCATCGCCGGCCACCTCTAGCTCTCTCTCTCTCTCTCTCTCTCTCTCTCTCTCTCTTTCTCCTCTCTTCTCTTCCTCTCCTCTTCTCCTCCTCATTCCTCCTTCGTCATCCTCTTTCATCCGCGTCGGTAACCCTCTTGCCTCGTTCAGACATCGCGCTCCTTATTCAACGCGCTTATCCCGCTCATCGTGCGCACGCAAGCCGGCTTACGCATATATACCGTGTAAACAGACACACGCTTATGCCGCCTCATATAAACATGCGCGCGTCCGCAGGTTACAAGATATATACACACTCGTGCGGAGCGAGCGCTGAGCGCACGCTTTCGTCCGCGCACACGCGTGCGCTCTACCCTCGTACGTACGAGGGCGTGCACGCCGAGGCGCACGCACACATCCGTGACGACGCGCCCTAACCACTTACGTGCATTTGCCGGGCCCTAACCGAGTGTCGAGAATGCGCCGATTACGCAACTAGTTGCACCGTCTTGCATCTTGCGCTGCTCGAACGGGGGATGCTCGGCCGGGCCGACTCGATGCAATTTGCGCGATTACTCTCGCCGGAGCCCGACGCGCCCGTAAACTATCGCTTAAGTTGCGCACGGCCGCGATTTGTTTTTCGCCGAGCGGCACCACGCTCGCCGGGCGCTTAACTTCGCCGACGACTTAATTCGAAATCCGACTCGCGTTATTACCTGCCCATCTGACTATCCGCCCGTTATCGGCTCCCAACTTCGTTTGCTTAATCCTCTCCTTTTCGCCTATCGATCGAGCCAGAGTCACTCAGGCAATTCTGTAACAGCTTTCCGTGCCAGACTACAGCGGGGGACCTTGACTTCGGAGTTGCCCATTTTCGAAGGCTATCGCTCTTTTCGAAGCAGTTCGTTCTTTCTCACGGTCCCCCACTCGGTCCTCTTATCGGTGGCATATCGTTCGTTCGTTCGTTCGTTGTTCCGTCGTGCGTCCGTGCGTCGTAGTCGACCGCGTGTCGTAACGTTACGCAACCGTGTACGCTGTCACGTAGAAATTTCGCGAGAGAATCGACCGGGACGCCTAATGACCGTGGCTCATCGACCTAGACGCACGTACGCAAGGTCATGCGGCCAGTGCTCCAATGGTATTATAACCTCAACCTTCTCTCCCGACGCTCCCCTCCGCCTTCGGGTGGCAGCAGCACCCCTTCTGCTCCTCCACAAGTGCATCGCGCACATATTTCACTTATACGAACGAGCACGCCTTTTACTCTCACAGCCTCGTCGGCATTCGACTCATATAATCGCACCGGGTACGCCGAGCACACAAACGTCCCTACAGGGTGACTCGAAAGCGGCCGACGCCGCCTACCCGTTCCTAAATCCTTCAATGTGGCGATAATATTCCCGCGAAATCTCTGACAGAATACGCCAGCGGGACTATCCTGAATCATAAACTTTTCTAAAACTCCCAAATCGCGCCGAGAATAGCCCTTCTAAATATATCGAGCTACTCCTTACCCACTCTGTATATCCGCCGTATGCGTCTACCGGCGCAAGTACATATCTACTTCCCGCGAGGCACTCACACATTCCGCCGGAATATATAATGGCGACCTGTATTTACTCCGCGCACATAGAGTGCGCGTATAACACATCCCACTCGTCCTGGCTTGCATGTACTCGCCGGCATACGCATTACCGGTCCCTCTCCCTCTCCCTCTCTTTCTCTTTCTCTCTCTTGCTCTCTCTCTCTCTCTCTCTCTCTCTCTCTCTTCTCTTTCCTTGGGCCCGGCGTGTGCGTCTCACATTCACTCGCTCGCTCACTCTCCCTATCTATACTGCCGGTTGAACGCGCCAATGCGCCCTAATCGCTGCGTGCGTGGCACGTCTCGAGAGTCGTGCGCGCACTTGTGGGCCCTTGCGCGAGCAGCCCCCGAGTACCGGGAATGCAGTCGATTACGCAACTAGTTGCGCTGCCAGCTTCTTGTTTCTTAGGGACGCACGATGTACGGGCGTTATGCATTAAGGGCCGCCTCGGTAGTTACGACGTGGGCGTACCACTTGCCCGCTTCGCACTTTCCCCTATCGATGACTCTCATCGTTTTCCTCCTCGTACCTCGACCATTCCGCACCTTCGTCCCTTGACGATTTTATCATGATTTTTTGATGGGGTAATTGAACGTTCCGGACGGATTCCTTTCACGTGTCACGGTGGTGAGTAACGTTCAGATTTGTAGTACGATGAGCTGCGGGCAAGCTACCTGTTACGGTGTTCGGTAATTATGACGGATCGCCGGTGCAGTCAATGAACGGGCGGGTTAATTGCAATTAATCGAGACCACGACGGTTTGCCGGCTGTAACAATCGGTCGGTCGAAGAAAAATATCCGACCGACGCGGTTGCTTTACGATCCTCTCGGTCGCGCTGCATCGCACCGCTGATAGGCTATTACGTTTCGTATCGCGACAATAATTGGTGTCGAAGGTACTTCGGGGCACGGCGCTGGCACGATGTATAAAATATCCAGCCGGCCGTAAAGCACGATTCCGCACGGTTGACCCGGGCTCTTATTTTTCGTGAGCGCCGCTTAACAGACCGTCGGGACGGACCGCTTAAAGTCGTATATCGAGCCAAAGTACCCGCGAGCCTCGCTAGATTTATACCTCGCAGCATCCCGCGTGGGATTGTTCGCGGCACCGATGTGATAATCAAGCGGCGCTCACACGTGTTGGTGTCTGGTTATGCTTATGTGCGTCTTCTGGCGAGCCCTATGTTAGAGAGCCGGACGCTCTCGAGTACCAGGAATGCAGGTGATTATGCAACGGGTTGCGCGTCGTGCTTCTTGTGTCATACGATGAAGCGAACGTTCGACGTACAGGACTGCACATCCGTGTCAACGACGCTCTCAGCCAGCTGGGGACCTTGACATTTTTCGACAAATTCAGATCGCACCCTTTGAACGTCGATCGAGCGTTCGTGCTTCAGATGTGTTTCTTTCTGTTCTTGTTCCCGATCTGTGCTAGGTGGAACGTAATTGTATCGCACTCCTAACGTGCGCTTCCTTGTACGCTGTTCGCTGATACGGCAGAAGCGAAAAAGAGCGGCCGGCCTGAAACAGATGCGACGGGTATCAGTGGGATAATGTTGTGCAACTTGTTGCAGCGACAGGTTACCATATCGCATCTGCACAGCGGGGTGCGCTTTTTTTCGCGGCCGCGCGCGAAAGCCTTGCACTCGAAGCGGATAATTGAGAGATAGCAGCGGTTGACTCGCGCGGTTTATCGCGGACGACATATGCGAAGCTCTCCGAACGAATTTCACCGACTCATCAGTCCGGCTAACTCAATCGGTCACGAGTGCGAATAACGTTAATCCCCCATCCGACTCGTAAAAGAGACTTACACGTGCCAAGTACAATCTGTTCGATAGTAACGGGGAGATTTATCACGATCGTTGGTCGTAGTCGTACGTGAAACTATGCACGTCGATATTCGGGTGACGTGTTCTCGGAAGAAAGTGGCCATCGGCCAAGCAGTCGGATAACGCGCCTCGAAGCGTCCCGGCGTTACCTAGGCCGGCAGGAGGACAAAGGTTAATCGAGTTAAGTCGCGCTGCTTTGTCGCGGCCGAATCGTCCAATCAATTCCGGCCGCAGCGCGCAGCCTCATTATCGAACGTCTAGTCTCGGTTACGACGGCCGATACTTTTGCGATAGGAGGCGCAGGCGCGCGCGAATCTCTGCCGGGCCGAAGACAAGAATACCGCAATGATGTAACCAATTTCTAGCCTCCGGTGTCGCTACTTCGCCGACTGTCATGGGAAACTACGACGACGTGTTGTACGCACATCTCTACATCGCGCTTCCAATCTTCTACGCAGGCTGCGCGCTCCTATGTACAATTATATCTATGTCTGTATATGTATGAGGCTGTCTCTATGTGCAACGATGTAAACGCAAGTATACAGAGAGTGAGGACGCACACACGCTTTGCCACGTAATGCCGCGAGTGAATCACTCGATTTCACGCAACCAGTAATATCGCGTGTCATCTTTCTACCTGCCATACATCCTTCCACGTACTCGCGAACGGTATGCCTTCAACCCTCCACGCATGTTACGACGTTCGGCCCGATGGTGTCAGCCTGATTGCGGATGACTACCTACCACCGTTCGCTGCGCGGTGGTTTCGAACGTCCTGGGTTCCTGTTTGACTGTCGCGATTAAGATCGAAGCTGCGAACCGCGTCTAACAAGGCAGCTTACCAAAGTGTAAGCCGTTCATAATGTTAGGACGCTGTAATAACGTCGGACGATTCCACTTAAGGGGTGTGTCGATTGCAAACGGGTTGCATGTTGATTTCTTAGAGATTTTATTATTAGTCTCGGGCTCGACCGCTTTCCAGCACGCTCGATCGACATTACCTGATCGTCAGCGATCAGACATATCTCTCGAAGCTTTCCGTTGAGCAAACTTACATAACCGTCGATGAGATTCGCACGCGAGCCATCCGACAATCGGCCTTATCACCGCTCCCTACGGATCTTCGTTTCTCACGTCAATGGTCACGGACCGACCGTTTGTCCAGTTATCGAACTCTGATCAATATCGTAAGAGCCACGATCGATGCGCAGACCCTTCCGAGCCAGCGCGCTTTACCTTTTCACCCCCGAAAATTCCTCTCGGTTCAAGGCGCAAGAAGCAGAATCATGCTCGGCTCTTATCTCGGCGTCAATTAATATCCGCTAAACGTTGCTCACCCCTCTGTCGCGGACGCGGTGCTCGTTTTTACTTCTGCCTTATCAGCCTTCTCTTCACCCCCTGTTCGTCGGCGCGGTCCGGCGCGAGATTGGAGGGGGGAGAGGAAGGGGTTGGTCGCGAGTCGAAAACAACCGTTGACTCTTACGCAACCGTGAGCGTGTGTACTCGCAATGCGGGCCGCAGGGGGGTGGGGGTTTATGCGCGGAATCTACTCCACCCTCCCTTCCCCCGTTTTCTCCTCCTTCGACGCCTCTCCTCTTCCCTCCGCTCTTCTCGCTCCCCTATACCCTCCGATGCCCTCCTGCCTCCCCTCCCCGCCCGGCACGCGATTCCTGGAATGCTCTTTGTGCTTGCTTGCCCCCACCTTTCATCCGATCTTGCCCCCACCGACCCTTCTTTTTATCCCCTCCCGCCCGCCCGCCCGCCCGCTCGGCCGCCATCCTTCGACTCCGACGACCTTGATAGCAAGAACTCGTCGTCGACGTCGTCGACGCTGCGGACGTCGTCCTGCTGGCCGGCTGCAGCCTCGTCGGGTGTCAGATCCTATTCTTCCCCGCCGTCCTCGGTCACTTTCGTTGAAAGGTGTATGCACAGGCAGGGGTTAGGAGACTCCGGACTCACCGATGCGGTGGCCGAGTGCTTAGATCCTAAGTTATTTGTAGCCTGTTGCGAGTCGGATAAGGATCTTCTTCTTTATTTATGACCCTGCTAAAGCGATGATAGAGGAACGCCGGGGAAAGTGGTGGAGTGGAGGCTCGTAATGAGGCAAGTATCTCTCGGGATGTACCGCAAGTTTAGCCAGCTCGCCGATTCTCTCGAGTACTCTCCTCGCGAGTATCGCAGCTTGCCACGTTCGGCGAGCAGGTACTCCGATACCAGGTAACCCTGTCCGAGGATCATGTCCACCCACGCAAAGACAGGACTCACCTCGAGTTCCCGCTCTCCCCCACGATAATCTTCCGCCGCTTCCTACCGTCCGCTCGGCTTATCCGGCGTGAGAATAATGGTGAGAACTCGGACGGGGATGGAGGTAAGCGCAAGGACTTCCATCCGTGGCGCTGGTCGTCGTCTGCTGCCTGCCCTCGTCAAAATACGTTCGCGGAACGGAGCCGAGGTCGCGGCCAATTTTATCGTCTCAAGCTTTCATCGCTTCCTCGACGTAGCGCCGACCGCGCCTCATTGTTTGCCGCAGTCGACGGTGCCCATTGTGATTTATAATTAAGCAGCTCTTTAGCCGCTCCAGCTAAGCTGCCGCCTTTACGATGGTCCTCGCCGAGTCTTTTCTTTTTCCGGCGCGAGCGCGGTTTTTAAAGCACCGCGAAGAGGCTGAGCGGGCAGTTTCCGAAATGTTGCCCTCGTCGGGAGGTAGGCAGGGGAGGTGGGATGGGGTTTGCGTTTGGGGCGAAGGACGGAGACGATTACGAGGCGACTCTGCACGCCACGCCTGTCGGCCAAACAACGTCCCGAGCGAAAGTTCCTGGACTCGGGCTCTCCACTCCGTCCAAAGCGACGAAAACGTTGCTGCCCTTGAATGACCGGCGTGTAGTTGATCTCTCCCGAGGCGAACTGTGTGCGGTAAGGACGACGGCCCGACTGGAATACCAAAACCCGATTAACCCACCAAAACATCCGTTTCTCTCGCTCCCGCCCGATAGCGTTCGCCTGCCGCGCGATTCGGACAAAGAGCGAGAGAGGGAAAATCGGCAAATGAGAGGCTATTATTAGCCCCCCCCCCCCCCCCCCCCGGCCTTTGTGCGCGCTCAATTTGTGTCAACTGCAAAATCGACCTACCGTTACCGAGTTGAACCGGGGTTGACTGGAGGTACAGCGCGCTTGCGCGCGCAATCTACGATAATCCTATGTCGTCTTATCGCGATCAATTAACACTACTGCACTCAATCGTAAATTACTAGAATCACGTCTATGATTCGGAAAAGGACACCCTTCCACCTAGAAAACTTCATCGTGATATTACACGAGACTCTACAAGTTATCGACCGTCCCCACGTAAACAACGAACCCTACCACCGTTCCCACCCCTCAGCCTGTTACTTCCCAAACATCCCCCTCCATTCCCAGGAACTCCCACCCGAAAAACCGCTGCATTCAATGACGAAAAAGGCTCTCGCTCAACAAAGCCGGGCGCGCAAGAGTCGATGATCCCCCGGGCCGGGTCGTGACTTAGTAAAGCTTCCCGAAAAGTGGCGCGGCAAATTCACGAGCCAGTCCTCCGAAACCCGTATCCCGCTCGTAGCCCTGGGAGAGGCAGAGAGGGCGGCGGCTGCCGTTGCTGCAGCTCTCAAGCAGGAGCCAGCAGCAGCAGCAGCAGCAGCATCAACAGCAGCAGCCAGCAGCCAGCAGCCAGCAGCAGCAGCAGCGATCGAGCGCGCCGGCTTCGTGTCGGAGTGGTGGGCGCGAGAAGAGCGGCGAAGGAGGGGTGGGTGTGCCGGGTGAGGGGCGGGAGGGCTGTCGGCGGACGCCCTTGAGCGACGGGCAATGCACCGTGCGAGGTTCAAGGCAGAGCGGCGGTTGCCGTCGCGCCGCGCGCCTCCCCTCCACCTGACCGCCACCCCTCCCGCGATACCCCTTGCCCACCGCAGGGAACCCTCTCGCCGCGCTCGCCTCCTAGCACACGTACTTAGAGTCCGACGCGCGTAGTCGGCGAGCGTAGTCGACGAGCGTAGTCGACGGTGCTATCCTCTCGCGCCCCACCTCCAAGCAAGCCACACCCCACCCTCTGCGGATCGTAGCGAGACGTCGGCCGACGAGGCTAGACACTCTCTCTTTCTTCGTTTCAGACGTTTAACCGCGTCGGGCCACGACGTCGCTAGCTTCACTTTCCCCGTCTGCGGCCATACGGGGGTGGTTACTTCGATACTCATCTCCTTTGCCAATCATCGAATTCCCATGGCTTTTCATTGATCCATTGTTTTGGTAGGGTGGCTCTCGGCAGGGTAGGTCGCTCCTGGGTCGGAGGAGGGTGGCGGGGTCGACTGTCTCGGAACTGTCGCGGGACGGATTCGACGGTATCGAGCGGAAGAGCGAAAGGTTAATGCGCAGTGATGTGCGGACGAATTAGGGGGACGAGTTTTAAGTAGATAAAGACGTCTGCCGGTCGCACGTTTTCGGGCCCCGCTCCGTCACGTTTCGTCCGTTCGCGCGCCTAACTTCGCCGTCCCGCGGCTACGTACGCAGGAATGTACGTACGTGAGAAGAAATTTAGTAATAAGCCCGCGCCGCGGAGCATCTTTAAGGAGCTTGTTACGCCGCGGCGTAACTCCTCCCGTATGCCGCCATTAAAACGCAGTCCGCATCCAACGCTGAAAGTTAATACGGTGAAAACTCACACGCGTCCGATGCCTCTGCCTTCTCTCTCCCGCTCTCTTTCTCTCTCTGTCTCTCCTTCCCTCCCTCTCCGATTCTCTTTCGTGGCTGCGCCCGGCGGACCGACCGTTTTATGTTGCCCACACGACCGATGCCTCTTCGAAAAGAATGCGCCCGTGTGCGTGCACATTCGTACGCACACGGTTGAAGGTTGCGCGCGGAGGGGAAACGGTCGAAGGAAGGAATGCGTGGCACCTCCCGAGAGGCGGGGCGGGGAGGGAGAGGAAATCTACGACCCTTCTTCCTGCGCCCGGCTCGTTTCTCACTGTTATGGATCGCGCAGGAGTCTCGAGTTAATATCGACGATCGGCGGTATTACGGCTGCTGTGACACAACGCAAATTACAAGCGTATACCTGCCTACGGTCTTGGCGCGGGGGGCATCAAGGCGAGAAATAAAATTGCGATCATTGTAGAAACCCGACTCCGTCCGACGTCGTCCGAACGTTGCGCCCAGGCGCGAGGAGCGTAGGGCCGAAATGATGAGGCTACTAAAATTTTAGAGAGATGAAAAATTGTTGGGCGCCGTTCGTTATGCGAGACGTACCTGTTACGCCGCGGCGTAACGTGCTGCCAGTGTGTATGTGTGTGTGTGCGCGACTCGCTGGACGACGCACGTTCACGTGCTGTCAGTTCGCGGAACAAGGCAATATAAAGTCGCGGATTGCAACCGGAGAAGCTCGCTCGTTAATCATTACCAACATTACAGGCAGGTTTAGGGCTTACGTCGTTGCCGCTCGTTCGATCGATGACGTCCGCGCACCGGCGAAATCGGGCATCTCTGCCGTCACGTTGTGGCAATGTGACCCGAGAAAGAGTCCTTCGCACATGTCACCGTAGTCACGTTTTCCATGTAATCCGAATTTAAAATAGATCAATTATACGTCATTCTGCCCTGACGATCGCCATCGGCCGCCGACTCTTATTCCGTCAGGCCAGAATCTTCCGGCAAGCTCGCGTCGGACGTCCGCGGGCGAAATATTATGCTCGTGGTCCCTTTCCGTTCCGCGTTGCCGCGATATCACGTCGACCGGAGGCTTTCCAATCTCTCGGTTCCTTCGCAACCTTTCACGCTTTTATCGGCGAAAGAAGCGGAGTAACAGATATATCCGCCGTTGCCGGTGATAAGAGTCTAATGACATCGAAGACGTCTGACTCCGGCGTTCGCCGGAGCCTTTTCGCCATTCGTCGAACTCCGGCCCCTGGGTAGGATGGCGGAGGTCCTTAATTCCTTTCAGGGGCGCTCCAAAGATCCGATCCTCGCAGTCTCGTCCTCCGGCATCGCCGCCCCCTCTCGCCCCCGGTCCCCGTCTACCAAATCAGGAATGGATCCCGCATTCTTCGGATGCACTCGGCGTCTCGAATCAAGTTCACGGTTTCGAGAGGAGCACGCGAAGGAGTGCCTCGCATCCGTCGGAGTCTCTCGGCGAGCGGGAATTCGTCATCGAAATTTCTGGAAGGCAGGCAAAGCGGGCGAGTCCGAGGATAGAGGACGATAGATGCCGGGGGGAGAGGAGAGTGGGAGGGGAGGGGGAGCAGAAAGGCGCGAGAGGATGCGAGACAGAGGAGAGATGCGAGAAGAGAGTGAGAGAGACAAAGAAAGAGAAAGAGAGGATGAGAGAGAGAGAGAGAGAGAGAGACAGAGAGAGAGAGGAGAAACTGAGATAGGGTAGGGACGAGAGGGAGTGAAGAAGCACGTTGGCCCGGTACGTCCGGTCTATGACTCAGGGATGACCCTCGTTGAACCTCGCCGGAGCGCGGCCGAAATGTATCGCGAGGGCAGCAGCCATGAGGCCGGACGACGGAGAAATTCACGATGCGTTTTTAGCTCCGCTGAAACCGAAAATATCGCGCGTCGTCGGGTCGCTCCTGCGAACTTTTGCATCGGACGGCCTCGGCTCTCTCGCCCTCTCACTCCTCATCCTTCACTTCGTCTCTCCCCGTCCCTCTCTCTCTCTCTCTCTCTTTCTCTCTTTCTCTTTCCTTGTAACTCCCGGCTTTTTGTGCGTTCCGCGAGAGGATGAGAGTCGATGATCTCGAACGTCGAACCTCGAGCGCACGACCCACCCACGTGATGCGATGATCATTTTTGCGCCTCATGACTCAGCCCGACTGAAAGCTCTCGGGGGAAAAATTTGCATGCTATTTGCATACTCTCTCTTTCTCGCTCCCTCCCCCCCTCCTCTTTCACCGCCGACGGGACGATACGTTATATCACGCGATGCGTCTACGTTACAATAGACGTACGATGACTATGTTATACCTACCGGACGATACGTGCCGCCAAACGTTTATGCCTCTTGCGCAGTGAAGAGGCGCGCGATTTTACGCTTCGGCTAATGGGAACGTACGCGTTTCCGCTCGCTCGCGAGATCTCGGTCCGCTTTTAAAGTGCGCAGTTCGGGCGACGCGTCGATCGCATCGAAGTGCCGTAAACGTCGGGAAATTTTCCTAAGTCATCCAGGATATTATCGGCGAATGCATTAATCGATGAAGCGGCACCGCATCGGTCGATCACCGGGCGTCGGAATTGATATTTAATGGCTCGCCACGCTCGCGGACGTTACACACGCATGCGTATGCCCGTAAGCAGGGATATAAATCTCGCATTGTTATAACGAGGAAAAGGTCACTTTTTATTGCGCTTTACGCGGTTCACCTCACTTTATTGCCTTTTTATTATGCGCGCCGCCGGTCGCACTTTGAATTGTAACGAAGCGGCGCGCGTATTTCTTTCGCGCCGCGCGAAACGTGCTGTTCGCCCTAACTTCGTCGTCGTCATCCTCGTCTTCGTAGTCGTGCAGTTGTAGTTGTCGCAGTCGTCGCAGTCGTCGTTGCCGAGTCCGATCCGAGCGCGGGACGGGGCGCAATGGCATTTTAAATCATTCTCCTCCACGATTTCCCACGCTGCGTGCAGCGAGCAACGCTCTTTAACTTCGGCCGACTTTTATGAACTCAGATGAGTCTTTCGTGCGGGATTGCAAAATTTTCTTTTCGCGTCATAACAACGGTACAAAGTCGTCGGCGAATGATTTACCACCGAGTACGTGCACCTGCACGCTTCCTCGCGGAACGTATTGACGAATTATCTAACTGTTCGTTTTACTCGAGACGGAGTGGGAGGGTAGACGGAGGTAAGAGTACAGTATCAGTCGTTCACCGACGGTCGCCGATTATGTACTTTCCCTCAAGTTTATTCCAATATTTGTAGTCCGCCGAGACCGGCCGAGCGGTGTCGAGTCTTCGCTGCAATTAGCAGGCGTTTGATGCATTGCCGTAACGCTATCGCCGTTATCTGTTTGCCGCGATAAGGCAGATTGCAAGGAACGATTGCGATGATTTTGCAATAACATCCGCTTACGTCCCGGGGGCGAGGAAAGGGGCGTCGCGCTTGTATATTTCGAGATTGATCGCGCGCGCGCCAGACGTTTCGGATTAGCGAGCCACCGCTACACTCTGTCGCGGGCCTTTAAGATGCAGTTTGAAATTTCTTTCATCCTTTCTCTGGCATCTAATTTCGGCCGGCGTGCATTGCGCCGCGGGCTTCTCTCTCTCTCTCTCTCTCTCTCTTTCTCTGTCCCTCTCACTCTCTACCTCGCTCTCTGTCTTGCGCTCTCTCTTTCTCTCTCGCTTTCAAATTCGATTCGGACGTTCATTGGCCCGACTAAACTTAACTCTTTGCTCATATGGCCACATTGGCGCAGCCATATCCGGTCGTTCAGACATTTTTCTCGAAATTTTGCTGCGACGTTCAGTCATCGACCCCCGGCAGCCAGCTTGTTCTCTTTTGCGAGCGTTAAACGCCCAGTGCGCAGCTCCCGCTGCGAGAGGAGTGTTACACCCACCAGCGAGCGTTATATCGTTCGTGACGAGTGCACGCGTGTCCGCCGTTGCGTCAAACGAGATGTTTACTTGGCCACTTATCCCCACGGTCTTTTATCTTGCGCTCACCTGCCGCCCGTAATCGATTTAGGCCGAACGTCTGACCGCCAGCTCTGCCGAACCCTCCATCCTCGAATGCATCTGGTCCAACCTTGCAACCTTGAATTTTCGCCAAATTGTTCTCCCAACCAACCACGTCGTTGAGCGAAAATTCTGCGTAAAATGGCGTAATCTTTTTTTTGGGATTAAATAGTTCGTTCGTAGCACAGAATTTTCATTCGGTTCTCCGATAGAATACGTTAATGTTCCGCATAGCTGACGTGGTAGGAAATATGTTTAGCGGTCAGGGTAACGTGTTGCTGGCAACGCGTCGATTTGCTGCGTACGTACAGCGAGTTAACCGTCGCCTTATAAGAGGGGGTAGTATATCCGCCGGACCGACTCGCGAAGTGGCCGTTTATTTCCCCGCAATCGCATTAACCACGTTTTCGCTTGTCCACATTTATTTCACAGTCCGTAAATTCTCGTACGCGCCGCGTCGATCGGACGATCGCAGTTATCGTCCCGATAATCAGCCCTTCGATGTCGCTCTCAGCGTTCGAGCGGCTCAAACTCGTTATGCAACAAAACTGCACTGACTACCGTCCCACACTTTACATACTCTCGCTTGCACGTAATTCGCTCGGAGCTAATTTAATTCCACCTCTATCGCGTCTATACTTGTCCAATTAGATTGTGAGAAAAAAAGTACCTATAGCTTTGCAAGAACGTTTCATTCCTTAGCGCAGTTCCTTTCTTCGCCAGTGTCGCAGCTGATCAAAAGCGCGGGGGGGTGCGATTTGAGGGGCGGATATCGAAGGAATTACGCGCAGGTACGAGGGGAAATGGCATCGGCGCACTTTGCCGTAACAATGACGCAGCCCCCCGTTCGCCCGCTGCGCATCGGCTACTATACGCGCATCCGGTTGTTCTATATTTAGTATGGCGATACCAGTTGTTACCGGGGGATGCAAATTGTGCCCGGAGCGGGCGCCTACGATCTCTGCCGTCGGTCGGCACTTTGTGCCCCCCCCCCCCCTCCTGCTTAAGCAGCCCTTTACCTGCCCTTCGAGTGGGCTCATTTTTCCAACCACCCCCTCCCGCCCCGTCGCACTTTCAGTTTACTTTTAACCGCCGACGACCAGTTATGTCGCGGTAAACGCCACTTGCTCCACTATCTTCCCGCGTCTATATGATGACGTAATAACTGATATAATCCTCTGGGGACGCGGCCCGCACATGTAAGCTTTGCGCGTCATAAAAATTGTAATTAGAGCATTTGCGTATGATAAAAATCGTGGGAGATCTTACGTGGATGGGGAAGGTTCCCTCGAGGGTGGGTCGTGGAAAATGTTTTCGAGCACCGACGTTTTTCTCCGTTTAACAGAAAAAAAAGGTCAAAATAATAGTAGCAGCCTGAAGATAGAAAAGTTTGCTCACATCAGAATTGCGTTACGCACTCCAGGGTAGGTGTAATTGCCTCGTGACAGATTTAACGGGCCGGCTGAAAATCGACTTGTAACCCCCCACCTCTCCCACCCTGACGATGGCTTTCAATAATGCAACAACGATACGGCTGAGCTGGCAATACGATAAAGGCCTCAGCGATTACCATATCGATTGATACACTTTCCTCGTTCGTGCCCGATATTATTCCCGCCAGCCTGGCTGCAGTTAATTTAATTGCCGGAAACGCCGTAACGGTCGACTTTTTCCTGTTTTCGATACGAATTCCCTCTTTTATCTGCTCCTTTTTCGCTCTTCCCTTTTTGGCCATTCGATTTCAATTAACGATATCGACATTTACCTTGCCGAAAATTCACACCGCTCACGTCACTCTGTGTTCATGTGAGAATGTTGGCTTCTTCAACGAACACGCGCCGATTCGTCGGGTCGCTTGGTTGATTAAAATTTTTAAATAATTAAGAATGCATAGCGCGTGCCGACCTGCACAAAAGTTGCCCTAAGCGTGTCTTAGGTCATCCGATGGGAATGGTATCGTGACCGTGGTGTCGATGCCCTTCGCCCTTAGCACGAAAAATTGCTCGTGTGCGGTCGACGTGGCTTATTGCATGTGGCGAGCCAACGACAAAGGGAATGCAAGCGGAAGCTCCACGGTATATAATTAATCTGCGCGCCGGGCAATGCGTTTTCGCTCGCGCATTAAGTACACAGCCGCAATACGTTACGCGTTAGCAGTAAGTATGCGGCTCGGGCCGAATCGCTTAAGGATTCTGCGAAAAGTGCGCCGCATAAATCGCGACGCCCGCTCCGATCGAACAGAACCTGCCTTGTCCGACGATCACGCCTTTAACGTTTCAGTCATTGTCTCTGCTCGTAGTCGCAAACAAGTTCGATCCTGTAGACGATGAGCGTGCAATGTCGTACCTCATGCCTTATCGATACCTTAAACGTTCGCGGCTGATAAGCGTACGGGGCATGCAGAGAGGCTCATCCTAACGAGGATGCTTTCATACGATGTCGCGCGTCCACCTTTCATCCGCTCGGCCGTATTCGGAGTTTCGCAAAGCTAGCCGCGCATAACAAAGAGAGGCTCGCGCGCACACGTCACCGTCTGAATTCTGGTTACGCGGATATAATCGCATGGCCGGCATAACGACCGCGAGTCCCTCGCGGCTATATCCGTCCGCGGTGCAGCAAAAGGGTTAAAAGACTCACGGCTAAAAGTGACGGGAGAGCAAGGTCGACGCCGACGTAAGTCAGCCATCGGCGTGTTCGGGCAATACCGTAATATCTCGTTGCGCTCCAACTTGTTTGATCGAAGGAAGCGTCTCGGAATGAGACCGAGCCAAGGGGTGAGAGTGGGAGAGTCCCCTTTCCCCCCTCGGTCGACATGTGAGGGAGCCGGATTTAGTCTTGCCGGCAGGAGACACGCGCGCGGAATAGAAACGGCGAGTGCGGCCGTGAGATAAAGACAGGAAGCGTGGGGAAGAAGAGGAAGATTCGGACCGCGGGAGAAAGAGAGGCGAACGAAAGAGTGGCGAGCGAGGAGAAGAAGGAGGAAGAGGAGGAGGACGAGAGGGAGGAGGTCGGACGTAGGGACGGAAGGTGGGCGAGGAAGGAGCGAGAGGCGGATGATGAGGAGGAGGAGGACGGCGAGAGAGGATAGAGGAGGGAAGAGTCTTCTGGAGGCTGCTGCACCGTCCAGGCAGATGCGAGAGGCGAGCTTTATTGGGAGCGTCTGGCCTGACTGCAGTTTGGCCGTCCGTGACTACGAGACTCCGAAGGTCCCTGGAACGTTGACCATTCGGCTCTTAAAGGACTCTCTCTGCCCGTCAAGGTCACCTATTGAGTCTCCTCCACCGGCTTCCCTTCCTTCCCAGCCACTGCCAGCCGTCCGCCGTTCTTCCACACAAACTACCGTCCTCGCCGCCGTTCCTCGCTCGCTGGCCCGTCCTCGTTGTTGTTGTTGCTGTCGCGGATGTCGTCAGCGATGTTCGGTATCGTTGTCCGAATTATCGTAGTTTAGCGCTGTCAGGAGGCAGCCCCTGTTTTGCGCTCGTTCATCATCGCGCGCGGAGTCGTTCTACGCTTGTCGGCTTCGGTCGTTCAGCGGCGACGTGTCGACGGAATCTTCGCCGATGGCGGGGGAATAATTGTTGCGACGCGATATAATTATCGTTCCCATTCTTTGCGCAACCGGCGGCCGTTCTTCTTGCGATTCGAGGAACGAACGAAGAGGGACGGTATGCGGCTGGCTCCGACCGATTTTTCGAGCTTCGCACTGCGACCGGATCGAGTTATCGGCCAGGTAGCGCCATATGCGATGACACCGGTAATTGCATCGGCAATTAAGTACTTGTATAAAAGATCAGATCTCTGCACTTCCCTTCAAGTAATTATAATAAAGAAAATTATCGATAACTCTCTTTCCTATAGAAGTAATTTTCTGACTCTCGACGCCCAGATCGAAATTAGTCACAAAGATCCTCAAAAAAGCGTTTCACACTTGGATGGCCGTCGGATCGGATCGGAAAGATCGTCGGATCAAAGCGAGGTTTATCGGAGCTGGCCGATCGGCGCAATCTTTAGGTTAAGATCTCCGCGCGGTTATCGTTGCTTGTCATCCTCCGTAGCGAACGCGTCGCTCGCGTGAAATAGGTCTTACGGCTGTTCTCGCGTGCGTCATCGGCATCTCACGGATCGAATCCCTAGCCCGCGCGTCCTTATTGCCGGCTCGTCCTTCGGCGGATTTTTGCACGACGCTCCCGCTCGGCCGGCCGATCGGAAAAGCTGTCCGAGCGTCGATCGTCCTCGCCGAAGAGGACGTAATGACGATAATTATATGCCGCCCGAGACAATGACGGCAGCGCATCGGCGTCGATTACACGCTCGCCGACTGGCTTTTAGCGATTCTATGCCAGTTTCGCTTCACCTCTGCCCTCTTTCGTGCTCCTCGTTTCCCTGCGTCCTTCTCATCTGCCGTTCATCGGAAGCCGAAGGTTCCTGTCGCTAGCCGTCGCGCGAGTGGGCGTACGGTGGGAAATCGAATCGATTATCGAGTCGATGAATGGTACGCCACTCGTCGCAGAATGTTCCCGACGAGGGCGCGAACGAGGAGTGAGAAGCGACAAATTGCGACCGTAATTGCGGCGAGTGCAATGAGCTTAACGACCACGAAAGTCCGTTAATAGTTGAGGCGGCGCGCGTTCGAGGAAAATATTTTCTTCCTCCGAGGTTATCCCAGGCCAGGGATATTTCGATGGTAATGACTCGTATTATGCTTGCACTCTTTCTCCTCTCTCTCTCTCTCTCTCTCTCTCTCTCTCTCTCTCTCTCTCATTACTCCTTTCTCTCCATCGTACTTTCTTTCCCTCTTACCGCCATTCCTTCGCTTCTCTCGCTTGTCGGTTAATTACTCGGCGAGTTAATTAAAAATTCCGTCCGCGACCGACGACGTATCGGTCGACTGATATTACGTCGTGCGAATTGCGTCGCGAGGAATACCTGCAGCTCGTCTCGTGCTCCCGGTATCCTTGCTTACTCCCGATTAAAATCGTCGGGTCGAGTAATCGAAATATAGGTCAAACGAAATCGAACCGCTCGCCGAAGATTCTTGCCACGACAAACAAAAGTCTTACTGACAAAAGTGTTGACTCAAAGTCAACAGAAAAGATTCTCTGGCTCGCGATCCGAGTCCGCGAATGACTGTTGCATCTTGCGTGTTCGCGCGCGCGCGACGAAAATCGCTCAGTCCTTTGTCCGGCGACGTGCGCCGGCTGCGCAAGTAGGAAGGATCGACGTTCGATTCGCGGACGCCACTCTGTTTATCTTCGTATCTTCGGGCAGAAGGAGACTGCCTCGTTGGCGGCCACGGGGCCGTGGCCGCCGGTTCGCGTTGCTAATAGCCGAAGGCCAAGTCAAATGCAAGTCGATGACTCCTTTCTTCTCTCTCCCGTCACAGCTGCCTTCTCGCCTCTATGGCCCGCGGCAGCGTTCACGCGCTCACGCGCGCACGCCCGTGCACGCCTGTGCACGCCTGTGCACGCCTCGATCCAGGGTCGTAACGATATGGCACACCATTCGCGACTTATCCTTTTTTTCCCCCCTTTTTCGCATGACGCAGGAGCGATGAGCCGACGGCCTGGCGGACGAGGTGGGGCGCGGAAGGGGTTGAAGGGGGGGTGGCAGAGGGTGGGAGGAGGTTCAGGGTCGTATCTTCGCGAAGACGAGGAGGTGGCTGGCGCGGAGAGGTACTCGTTACGAGGCTGTAAAATATTTCGGTATCGGCCGCGGGGTGCGGCAGGGGGTGGAGAGAGCTCGCTCGCGCGCGAGCAAGCGCCTTCGACAAAGAAGTGTCGGAAATGTTTTCGTTCGGGCTACTTTACGACACCGTTCGCCGACTCCACTGCGGCCTGAAGGGGGGAGAAAAAATATGGCGCGCATTTTTCCCGACTTTCTTGCCCGTCGCGAGCGAGTCTCCGGCCCGGTGACACGCAGAGGGGCGTGTGCTGACGGAGCTGAGAGATTGTTTATGGGATAATGATTGCGGGCGATGATTTTTCTTTTATCGCGACTACTTTTAGTGAGCCGAGAGAGAGGTGGGGGAAGAGGTGGGATTGCGCGAGCGTGCTGCGGTTGACGATATTGAAACGGTCCGTCGTGCGGACGAGTGCACTTGCGCTCGCGACAAGGTGGGTGGGTGTTCGAGCCTCGTTGATCGCGGGAAGCACGTTTCTGCACTGACGGTCGTGCATCCGTGCGAGCCACGGGGAAGAGTCAAGGGGAAGAGTCAAGGGGAAGGAGAAAGTATTTTGCCCGGTTGCCGAGAGCATTGTCACGGCGGCGACTCGGCTCGTTCGGGCTCGCGCGCGCGACCGGCACGTGCAAAATGTGTCGTTGACACGCTCGTTTTTCGTGTCCACGCGTGCCCGCCGACACGGCAGCGTACCTGGTCGCCCTGGGCACCGATCGCGAACGATTATCTCTCTTGTCGCTGCTCGCTGAATCGCCACTCGGACGACGACCTAACACCGCGTGTTTGCCTTTTCGCGCCCGATCGCTCGCGGGCGGCTCATTGTTTTCGGATTTTTGGCAGTTGGCACGTGTCCCGCCTGGTCGACCGCACTCGAGCGAGCAATCAAAACTGACCGCGTTGCGTACCTTTCCGTTTCGATGGTTCAAAAGTCAATTCGCGGTTAATAAGACTCGCTTATCCGATCGCAGATCATTTTCCGTCTCGCCACCTGAGCGAAGGCGAGCCGTGACGAGCCGACTTTTTTTTCCCCATAAACGGCACAGCCGCTTTCCGCGCGACGCCGCCGCGGCGTCACCTTTTACACCAATTAACATCGTGGAATCGCCGGTTACGTTCCGCGGCGCGGCTGCGGCGTGCGCGCGCACGCGATGCGCCCAACGGACGCGTAGCCTCGAGCGGAACGCGGAGGGATGCGTCGGAGGGTCAGACTCTCGGGCTCAAAGTCGTGGAGGACGAGGAGGACGAGGAGGAGTAGGCCGACGAGTGGCTTGACCAGTGAAAGCAGGGGGAGGAGAAGGAAGGGGGGAGAGGCCGAGAGCCGGGTATCGTCTCTAATTAAGACTCCGGCAAAGTCGATCGTTTCGTAACGTCCAAATAAAACCGCGGACAGAGAAGCGGCGAGAGGTGCCTCGGCTTTGGGTAGGACGAGGCGGAAAGGGACGAAGGGTGCAAGGAAGACACGAAAGTGTGCGGCCGGTAGGCAGAGGGAGGTGGGGGGAGACGAGCGGATGCAAGTCGAAAATGGAAGACGGTGGGAGTGGAGGGGAAGAAGGCATGAGAGAGAGAGAGAGAGAGAGAGAGAGAGAGAGAGAGAGAGAGAGAGAGACGAGGACGAGAGTACTCGGCGAGGTGGGCTAGTTAGCGCTATCAGGAGTCGAAGGTTGTGTACGTTGCGCTGGCGGGGGCAGACGGAGTTGGCAGCAGGTCGGAGGGGCTTCGAAGGTTCATTGGAGGGGTGGGGATGGAAGGATGGTAGGGGGTCCGGGGTGGGGAGGGCCAGGAAGGAGCGAGGGAGAGAGTCCGAGTGAATGAGAGAGGAGGAGAGAGGGAAAGAGGGAGAGAGAGAGAGAGAGAGAGAGAGAGAGAGAGAGAGAGAGAGAGAGAGAGAGAGAGAGGTCGCGGAGAGGACGGAAGGTGGGGAGGGCGGAGTGCAGCAGCAACGATGCAATTAGGCGAGTTATGCAGAATGACGTCACACTTCGGGCCGGGGTAACTGTGCTGAGTCAAGGACAGCCTGCCCAAGGCCCTGCCGTTGGTTACCTCCCCTCTTACGGACCATCGTTTCGCCACCATGGCACTTCTCTTTCTCCTCTTGCTCTCCTCTTTTCGCTCTCTTCCGCGCGCGAACGCCTCTGTCCGTCCTTATCGCTCATTTTCCTTCCTCTCCTCTCTCCCTCCGGCACACACTCTCGTTCGCTGATCTCGTGCGGTTCGGCTCTCTCTCCCTCCCTCGGCCATTTTCTTCCCTCTCTCTCTCTCTCTCTCTCTCTCTTTCTCTCTCTTGTCTCTGGTGCGTCGCGACACGAAACTCCTGGCAACCCCTCGGATTCGCGCGAGTCGTTTCAGGCCTACAGCCTCTCACCTTCGCCGGTCTTTGTTGGCCCCGGCGAACAAAGTACATTGTTGTTAAGTTAAGTCACGCCCGATCGGACGAGAAGCGCTGAGATAATTCGGAGGAGGGAGTGGAATTGGTCACGCGTGATGGGGACACGCGGAACGGGACGAGAAGGAAGGAAAAAATGGAAAGCAAGGAGGAAGACTCTGCTCGGGAAACAATAACCGTTTTCCTGCACATCTCCCGATTCGCGCGTCAAATCGTCTCTAGCGTACGTGTACGCCCATGATGCAACGCGTGATGCAACGTCTGACGTCGCTGGAAAAGTTTTCCATTAGGCAGAATCAATATTGAGGCTAAAGGAGCGAGGCACGATGTTGGCCAACCACGTGAATCATTACGCTGAATCGCGATGCGGACGTCCCGTGTAAATTTGTAAAATATCGCCGGCCTCTGCGGCATACATCTCCCCGACTTTGCGTCATCGACGAGGAAAAAACTCGGCGTTCGGCGAATCGCACTCGAGTCTGACTTTTTCAAGGCGTCCGCGCAGACACCGCGCCGTTCCCTTATCGTTCGCAGGATCGACAGTCGCCTGGGATTAGGGAAACAATGAATATGACGCAACGGCCAGCAGATAATGTCGATCTTGCTCATCGAGTCCAGGAGAATCGCGTACACTTTGCCACTCGTTCGAGAGTCGGCGAGCGAGGCATAGCGGCGCTGGAATTCCACGCTTCTTTTTTTCACCGCTCATCAAGACGTCGAAGTCAATTCACCGTTGAAACACTTCTTATGCGTATACGGTTAACCGCCGATGACGATCGCGCTCGTCCCGCGCATAGCTAATGAGAATGACTGAATTTGACCCGCTAATGCAGCCGGTATGATGTAATCCAGCCATCGAGGAATCGCATGAGAACGGAGCCGTTCGCAAGATTGAATTCTTATCTCGCGAGATAAACGATTATAGTAATTGCCGCCCGAGCGGGGGGCTAGGAAGAAAATAGAAATTATAACTGTCTTCCGAGAAATTGCAATCAGCAACGTTGTAGGCAAGGGAGTGATTCACTCCGGTACTCGTGCGTCAGTGTGCGCGGGGCCCCGCGACCGATTCGGCATCGGCGGATGACGGATTAATTGCCTTTTTTCGACAGTTTCCAGGGAAAAGCGCTCGCACTTGCATTTCGAGCCAGCCGGCCGTATTTTTAGCCTCGGCCGACCTTCGGGGCCACCAGCGGCGTTAACAGAATACGTGTACGTGCGCGACCTTTGACGAATGGCCTAACCTTTGATTTGCCAGCGGGCAGTAGGAGCAGAGCAGCCTTCCCGCGACGTAATTAACTGCCGTGGAAGTACCACTTTGGTCATCGTAACACGCTGACGTTGGCGCGTTTTCATGCTTCGAGGCAAGACGCAAGGCTCTTTTTTTTTTTCTCTCTGTCTCTCTCTCTCTCTCTCTCTCTCTGCCTCTCCCACCTCACCCTGCGCCGATCGACGATTCCGGGATCGCTTTATAGGGATGCACACGGGCAGCGTTCTCACGCAAGGTGGCTTCGCGGGCAGGCCATTGTTTCGTGCCTGGCCTCTCCTTACGGCCGGCCAGGCTCGCGTCGATGAATCGCGGTACGTTGTAAGCCGATCGACTCGTTCCGCGAGTTTTAATACGATCGTGTAAACGCGATCGAACGCGCGTACGCTCGAACGACGTACAATGTCGAGGAATGACGCGGCTCGTTCCGCGGCTCATTCTTTTTGCCCACCGCTATGTTCTCTTCCTCGCTGACCGCTCTCGGCCGTTCGATCGGGCTTCGCTCGAAGCGGCGCGACTGCAAAATTGATCTTACGTCATTGCGACAGGGAATGGCGCGATGTCGAAAACTGACCTCAGTAGAGGTATGGAATATTTGAAAGGGCATAGCCGAGTAGAATGGTCAACAGTGCCCCTAAGCTGATTGAAATTCTGAAGGTGCCGAGTAGACCACAATAAAACAGTGTGCTTGCAATTAAGCATACGTTATATACTAGGCATGTGCACGTGTCTTACACGTTAAAATCTTAACTAAATGATTGTCACCGGGTCTGGCTGTAAAGTATAATAGGCCTTTGAGCGGCCAATGGGGAGTACTTTGGCACAATTTGACCGTACTAAAACACGATAACACCTATTAAATGCTCAAAAAACTGTTTAGTAGTAATAATAATAGTTTCGGAATTAAAGCAAGGAATGTGTGAAAAAACGGGGAAAAATGAGTCTTTTAACGGCTGGTCGGTACACGACGTTTTATAACCGAATTATACTGACATCGTACGGTAAAGGGATAAAAAAGCTTTCGAAAAATCGCAAACCGAGCCTTCTAAGTACAATAGTTTCGGAGATACGGTCAAAAAACGGTGAGAAAATAGTGAAAATATTGTTACAAATCGATATATTTCCAACCCTGTGGCGTATGATGACTGTTACCCTAAATACTCAGTTAAAATGTAAAAAAAAATTCTGCAATGAGCGCACCATTACCAGACATAGCTCTGATACTTACCAAATATCTTTATTTACTAGATTCTGGAATAATGGTAGGAGAAGCAGACAGTACCTACATTACAACCTTTCCCACCCCTCCCGAATGGCTCATTCAGAATTTCAATCGGTTCAGGGGTAGGGATAGTTGCTCTTTCCGGAATGTGGTCAGTGCTTATCGCTACCATTGTTTGCAACTTTGTAGTCGGGTTGGCAAAGTGTGTGGCTGAGAAGAAAGGCTTCCCGCTCGACGACGTCGCTGAAAACATGACGGTCACGTCGCCGGCCGATCGCCATGCCTTTCCTTACATTCTGATTACGTCAAGCCGCTTGCGGTCTAATTGCACACGATCGCGGCTGTCAGAAATTTAATCGCCCAGGGAGCGAGCGCCCGCGCGCGCGCGCTCGAGCACGGCAGTGGGAGAGATAAGACTGGGCGGCCGCTTTTAGAAATCGCGTACGAAACGGGCATTCAACTTGTTATTTCTGCAATCGCCGTTGCTTATCGGCTGTTGTTGCAACGTTATGCGCCGACATTTTGCGCAGCCTCAACGATAACGTCTCCTGGAAGACAAGTCAACGCGCGGGCGGAACGGAGAGAAGAAGAAAGAAGATGAGGACGCAGTGAACGAGGGAGGGAGGACCATGAAGTGTGTGTGAGAGAGAGAGAGAGAGAGAGAGAGAGAGAGAGAGAGAGAGAGGGAGAGGAGGGAGTTACGAGAGATAGCCCTCATCTGACGATAAATAAAAATGTCACGAAGCGACGAAGGTCGGCCCGGAGCGAAGCTGCAAGAAGGTTGATAGCACGTCCTGGGGGTAATTGACGTTTTTATGTCGAGCGCGTACGTACGTCGCGGAATAGAGAAATGGACCTGATTCATGAACGGCTACCCCTCACCACAGCCAGACCTTTTCATTCTGCTCGACTGTCAGTTTCGAGGCGAGCCTGGGAAAACCGCCTTTTCAGGGCAAATTGCCGGATTCGTTCTTATCGTCCCTCAGCCACGTTATGTCTCTTGCCATTTAAATTACAGATATTTCTTCGATTCCGCGCGCATTTCGTCGAGCAGCCGGACTGTCGAGCTGCCCGATAATATTAGCGTGATTCAATTTCTGCGAACGGACGAAGTTCTGCGAAGTTTTACCGAGAAGTTGACGGGGTAAGGTGTTCGAGTCAATTATTCACGGGCACGAATGATATCGCCCGATGACACGTGCCCCGTCTCCTTTTCCCTGAACGTGACTTGGCAGTGGTTCGACGAACCTAGACGACTCTCGTTCGAAAGGATCTATCGTTTCACGCCTCGAACTCCGTGCCGTGAATAACTTCCGATATGTGCGACGAATGAAACAAGATCCAGGCCCTTGTCAATGGAAGTATCAACAGGTGTTGGCATACATTAGCTGGAACTTCACTTCTGTTACGTAACCGCAGTACGTTCTGCCGCTAGAGTGCTCTTTCTCGGATCTGAGCGCCGTGACTTTCGTGAGCCAACGTTTCACGGAACTCGCCTCGATAAACTTCATCCTCATTACCAATCTCGTCTTACATTTGCATAGGACTCGGCAGGCGACAATTATTGCACATTTTTATCCTCCGCTTGTGCAAGCGAGGGAAATCTCGGCGTACTTTCCGCAAAATGACATTCCCGATATTCTTCCAATTCAGGTGCGACCGTGCAGTTCTCGCTAAGCGTTCGCATTTTTATATAATCGCCCGGTCATTTCCATAATGTCGAGCAGAACGCGTCGGGATTCCCGTCCCCGTACGCGGAAGTTCGCGCATTCCGCGTCTCCCCCAGCCTCGAAAAATCCGCTCGCCGCTCGACTCTGGCCATCGTCGCTGACAATTCAATGGCAGATGTTAACGGCTGATACAAGTGTTCGGTAACAACGTCATTACACGCCGAGAGTCGGCGGCTCGGGCCTTTTGCCGCGGATATTATTCCGATCGCTTCGCATCGTCGTGACCAATTATCCCATCTCGCGCGCAAGTCCCACATTCGACGCACACATTCCGTTATTCCGCCGTACCGCCATTGGCACACCGGGATGTCCATTACGGGCGGACGATTATTATTCCATACTTCTCCGCGATTCTCGCCGCGATTCCCGCCACGATTCTTGCCGCGTTCCCCTTTGTGAGCGCCGTCAATCTTTTCGCCCGCGAATTATCCTCGCGCATAATGAACGCACGACATTGTGTGGGTGCGCGGAATGCGTCTCACGACATTTCGCACTCGACATCGGCCGCGGCAAGAGGCGACTAAAAGGGGCTTGGCATCGGGTTAACTACCCGATCTCGTATTAATAGTAAGACGCGAATTTAGTGTCCACGCGCTTCGGCGACGAAGGCGAAGTCAGCTGCGAACGGACGAAGTCAGCGACTTCGACGTTACGCAACTCGATGCGCCGAATTACATAAGCTTCTAGTGGAACAGCGTACTATCATTTTGCTTGAAACGAGCAAAATTCGGCCGTTCGGCCTGCGCGGGTTGCCGCGACTGCCGGTTGCGAATTCGAAAGAAAACTGATGAAAACTGATGGAAACCGATGGAAACGGATGGAAAGCGCTGAAAAATTCTTCGCCGAGCACAATGGCCACGATCGAGTCAGACAGCGTCGAGCGACGCCGATCGAATCCGCGCCGCGAAGCGTCCTCTCCTTTCTCACGAGGGTCTATCGATTTCGTAACGCGCGGGTGTTATAATCGCGCTAATACGCGGCCGCGTATGAGAATACTGAAATTCTATGTCATGGACCCAGCCTTGAATTAAGCCTACGACGGCGAAGCCAACCCAATTATATATTTATTTACTACGTAATATCGTGGCTGGCCCTGATCCGACCGCAGCATGCAACTCTTGTATAATCGTCATTATGTAATGCGACGGAGGCGTACGACAATCGACGTCGCTTTATGGTCGGCCGTCGTCGAGTCTGGGGGGACCCTGCCCGGGGTCCCGCCAATCGAACTCTTCTTCCCGACCGAAATGGCGTGATACGAGGGAATCGATCCTGCCCCGACGTATGCAGAACCGTGGCAGGCCGGTTCCTCTCGCGATCGGCGGCCTCGCGCAACTTGCAAAATGACCCACTTCCATTTTTACCGGCGCGTCCAGCGAATTCGAGCGGCACGGCGATATCGACTTTGAGACAGCGACCGAATTTTGTCCCTGCTCCTTTTCTGCCCACCCCCCTCTCTCGAAGCACATTCCTTCTCCTCCTTCATCCGATGTTTCTCTTTTTCGGGTGTATACCGTGCAATCGTTCGCCACGCATAATCGATCGCCAGGAGCCAGTTTTCGTGCCAGACCGCGAATCAGCCGGTGCGTAGGTAGTCATTACCTATCTTTAGCGCTCGTCGCTTTTTATGTTACGTTACGGCCGCGATGCAATACACTTTTACTCGGTACCATTCGACGCTCGCCGGGCCGTTCAAGCCGCACCGCGAATTCTCGGCCAGTTTTATTGCGCACCCAGCGGTGCTCCGAATCGGGACTCGGCCGTCGTCGATCATGCGAAATAGTAATACGACGCTAAGGCGTTTTGGCGGAAAACTATTCTCGGCCGAGGCGTTCAGCGCGCTGTCGGTCCACCCTGTCGCCGCTCGCCGATTAAGGTACAAAGTTGTCGAAGAGTCGATCCGCAGTAACCGTTCCACCCGCGGCGGAATAAATCACGATGATCTACGATCGCGTCTGACGTCGGAGGCAGCGCGTTCGAAGGTGAACAGATTGGCGATCGTCGGCGGGGCGGGAGGGCTCGGGATCGATAAGATCTTCGGTGACATTTTCTTTTCAACATTGTGTCGCTCACTGCTCAACCTTGCCCTCTCTCTCTCTCGCCTGACTAACGGTACTCCCGCGAACGCTCTCGGACTCTAGCTAGGAAACGAACTTCATTCTAGAGATTTCCTTCGCGTCGCCCCGGTTACGTTTCGCGTTTGGCTCGCGCACACAAAAAGGCTGCAAGGCTGTCGAAGTGCGCGAGGTCAGTGCGGTGTGACATAATCGATAGTCAACCGCGTATGTACGCTCACACTTCTCGCACACTTCTCGCTTACGGCGCGCGCGCGTAAGTGTTGGCGCTTGAAAACGCGTGCTCCTGCGCGCGCGCGCGCGCGCGCGCGCGATCTCTGAATTACGATACGTGTAATTCACTACCCGACGAGATAGTCGCTGGCATTTCTCGCTCGTTGCCGCGGCCACTTTAAACGAGGCGTTACATAAAATAACAAGGCGCTAGCTCGTTATGTAACACGACAACACGTACACAACTCTGTTTTTCGCGCTTATGTTGTGCAAATGTTTGCCAGAGTGTGATCTATACGCGATATTGTTTACGCTGTCGGAGGGGGCGCAAAGGTCGATCGATGCTTCGAAGATTTAGCCGTCCGTCATTCCCTGCCATGGCGGTGCGTCGTTTTTTCAGGCACAATAATTGCTGACGCTCGCATGGGAATGAAGGAAAAGAGACAACCTGGCGATGACCCCTCCCCGCTGACCCGTTTCGGATCTGTGTCGGGTTCGTCAAACGGTGCAGGTCTGAAAAGCGACGTACCCTCGAAGCTCGCGTCTCCGTTAATTGGCACCGACTTAACGTCAATCAGTCGACTCGTTACATCGCGACATTGAAGCCGTTCAGGTCTCCTTCGACGATTTATAGCGCGAACGACGGACAGGTCGTTACAATGTAACCCACAGACGGATTTACGAACGCTCGCCTTATAATTTAATCCGCGAATTAACTCTGCTCGTGATCGGTCCGATCGACCGATCTGTTTTTCAGTTCGCGGCAAAAATTTCTCTTTCCGCGAATCTCAGCTAGAAAGAGAAAGACGAAGAGAGAGAAAGAGAGACAGGGAGAGAACAGAATTATCGGACGGAGTAATAGATTCGTAGAAAAATGAATATCAACAGTCGAGGACTGCTATCTTCGCGGCTTCGTGGCGAGCGTATCGCGCTAGATTGAAATATCGCGCAGGTGGTTCCTATTACACCGCCGTTTCAGAACGATGACGTGGATCAAAGAAAATTCTATCGCGGCCTCACGGACGGTGCGCGAAGGACGGCGCTCAAACAGAAACGGTAAAATGACAAATGAAGCCGCTCGCGCGTAAACGCTTGCACGTACGTACGCGATCTTGATGAACGGCTGGAAGGAATCGGAGCCTGGACGAAGACGGAGGCGCGAAGGAAGCTAGGAGGAACAGAGAAGAGTACAGAGGAACGAAGAAGGAGAGTGTCGAAGGGAGATGGGGGATAGATAGTCGAGTGGACGTACACGTCGAGATCTTATCGCTTAACTATCACGTAACTAGCATGTCAGATATCGATCCTCTCGATGCGGCACGAACGATCGGGTGCCGAACAAAAGCGTGACGGATCGTTTTAGACGGATATGAAACATGGCGGGCACCGTCGCAGGGTGGGACACGCATGACCGGTCGCAGAAAATCCCGGCTAAATCCGAATCTATGAATCTGCCGACGAAAATCGCTCGGCTTCTTAATCCGCGAGCCTACCATCCTCCATTCGACTCGGTCAAGTCCTGCGTCAGTGACACATTTCGCGCATGTCCCGAATCTCGACAAAGGATACCTATTAGCGTTATAGCGCTCCCGGCTCGCCGTAAAGATGACAAGACGTCACTGGGATGACGTAGCGCTGGCTCGTTACCTGGACAGCTCAAAGGAACAGTTGTACGAGGCTCGTAACGCTTACGTGCGCGAGCGGAGAGCTTTTCCGCGTAACGCAGGACACGTAAGCCGTATTCGGACGTTATCAGCCGGCCTCGTGAGTCAGTACGGACGATGGTCTTCTTTGTCTCAGTCCGCGTGCCATTCCCGTTTTTTTTTCTCTCTCTTCACGCACGCTGCATCGAACTCTCCGGCGAGAAAGGGCCGAGCTTACGCTCGAAACGTAAGCGTCGAGCCGTCAGAGTAGCTGGCGTTATCCTGGCGAACACGTCACCGAGTTACGGCTTCGCGATCCTCGATCGTAATCCTAGATTAAGCCGGCTTCCCCTCGGAGATATATTGCCGCGACGCTGCCCTCAAAAGCAAATCAACGCCGAAGCGCGAAGTCAATAAATTATGCGCATCGCCAGGTTATCGGCTTTCGTCACACTCGCCGCCATGCATTTGCCCGCGGATGATCTTTTATGGCCCCCCCGTGTAACGGTAAGTGGCGAACTGCTGAACGTGGAAATCGGTCATGTCGAGGAGGGATTACGCGAGTTTTTCGCGACTGGAAGACGGAGGCTGGTAGACTTTCGGCTGGAAAAAGTGTCGCAGCGTGACAAAAGCGTCCCGCCAAACGTAGACGCGAAACGCGCGAACGCATAAATATTGACGTATCATCCTGTACTCGTTGCGTGTACCACTCCGAGTATAAACACGATCACGTACGGGCGGGTCCGATTTGTTGCGATTACAGGCTCAGTTGATTAAACAAAAATCATGAACCCTCGCGTCATTCAATTATTTTTGATTACGAGTACGGTTAGTCAAACAAGAGTCACGGATGCCCGCGTCAGGCGATCCCGATTATAATTTCAGTTGGTCAAATAAAATTGGTGGCCAGTCGCGCCTCTCATCCAATTTCCCGCGCCCCGACGTTCGCCGCTTACAATTAGTCACGGCCGACGAGTGCAACATCACGCCATCGCGACGAGCGTCGAGCACGCGTGCCAACCGCGCTTTTTCCCAAAAATCACGACGTCCGCTGCCGTCGAATGTCGAATTTTCCCCGAATAAATGCCACGACCGCGCATTATCCCGCGTGCGAGCACATGCGAGCTGGCATGCGAGCTCGTGTGCGAATAAGACGTGTAGCGTCGGTGCGCCACGTGCTGCGGGGGCGACAGTTTTGTAACGTAATTACACCTCAGCGAACTTGGCCGCTCGCTTCCGGTTGGGAAGGTAGCCAGGGTCGATGACGCGCTTCATTTTCGGTTCGGCTCGCGTAACGCGAGTCGACCGTTTTCGAAGGAATCCGTCTTTTTGCTCGCGGGAGTCGTGTGTGTCGGATCGTTTCGCGGCTGCCGCGCGTAACGAGAGGCGTAATTCGCTAATTTGCCGAATCGGCCGCGGCGAAGGTGTAACCTGACGTAACGGGCTTACTTAGCGCGCTCGGGGCAGAAATAAACACGGGCCGTTATCTGCGATCGAACGGATTCTGCCGAAACGGCCCGCGCGGTCGCCGGAGAGAGTGACACGTAATTTGATAATATATCACGTTTAACGCGCCGGACAATGGAAAGGTGTGACGTAATGTTATTGTTTTCGCGACCGTTCGGCGGAGAGTGACGAGCGCGTCTCTGCTTTTGTACGGGCTGAGTCGAGGTCGGACAAAGAAAATGCGTCGGTGCAAGTTTCGCTGAAAGACGTTCGTTTCTGCGGAATCGCGGATAGGAGGCTACGAATGTCACGTAGCGGGGAAGCCGGTATTATTTAAAAATTACGACCGACAGACGACGGGTTTTAATTAGCTCGGCCGCGGGAGTCATTGACAAATATTATTGATTGATAAAGGTGCCGAGCGGGTTTCGCAAGTCGCGGCCGATACGCCTCTTGCAACAAGTGAATCAACGTAATGACAAGCGACGTTATGCAATTCGGCGCAGCGCGCCAAAATGTATTTCAGTGTATGACAACCCTTTTAACGCGCGATGACTAATGCCCGTCCCCGCTGAAAATCTACACCGACGATTCTCGCGAATCTCGCGCCGCACTCCGCGGCCCGGATATCTCTTTCATCGTCACCCCCCTCTCCCCCGCCCCCAAGCTATCGATCGCATTCCGCGTTCAATCCTGCAGAAAATTACGGCCCGATATTTCTCGATTACGTTTCGTTACACTGAACGCTAGTGCTGCCGGTGATTTACGTTCCCGTCGACGCCGCGAATGCCGGAGCGAGCGGGACGCGTCGGATGAAAATTAATTGATCATTTGTACATTTTAATGAGACTCGGCCAACATTTCCGAAAATGCGATTCTCCCGACGGTGAAGAACCGTTACGAGTCGTAACGAATTATTCATTACGTAGAGTCTATGCGATATAATTGCAATTTGTAACCCCGCGCGAGCAATTATTCGCTTCCTGAATGCGCCAGACGTTCGAAATTACGAATCCTCCGTTAGCTACCCTTAACCGAGCATGGGACGCCAGCTTACTCACCGTCAGCGAATGCGACCAAAAGTCATACTACCCTCCTAGTCGACTCTATTTACGCCGTCACGTGACGTTCGACAACCCATTACTCCGACGTCCTCGATCGCAAGGATCGTCACGCTTCTATTTCCATTCGACGATTCGTCCAGTTTAGAATCGGCCGAGCGAGGCAGAGTTCCTCGATTCCTCGATGTCGATTTTGCATTCCCGCCGGCGGCCGCCCCATGTCCCACTGGTCTACTCACGGTCTAATTCTATTGTTACATAAATACGACAATGCGACGACGACATAAAAGGAAGTCGGCGGCAGCTGAGGACGGCCCGACGACGAGTACTATTTCCGATCCGTTCGACGCGCCCTTTTGCTCGACATCCAGCCGGCCGTGTGTGTTAATTGGGCCGAGAATCGGACGTCTGCGATTCCTTCGCGCGAGCGAACCTCTGTTCTCCTTTTATCATTCCCCCCCGATCGGTGATGGTCGTCCTTTTGCTACAAGTTCCTTTCGGCTCTCCTTACTTTGCACCTCGCGCGAGACCTAGCCGCGGTCACACGTGACTCACTTCGGCAGAAAATAGACGGTCAACCTTCCCGACACCGCCCTTTTCTCTTCGCGCAAACTTCGACCAGCAGCGCAGAGTACCAGATTACCTACCAAATTGTCTATTGTCGCGAAGATCGAGTCGGCGAAGTGATATCTAAATATAACGGCCCGAAGCCGCTGCGTTCGAATGCGTCAGACGTTTACGTCTTGGCCGGGGCCCAATTAATTGCGCATAAACAGGAAAGAGTCGCTCGCCGGATCGGAAGCGAGGATGACTAACGATTCCGTCACGCCGCGGCGCTCGTTACCTATTCCTTCGCGCGGCCTCTGACGTCCAATTTGGCCAAATTCGACCGCAAGTCGCGCAGTCTGCGACCCCGAGAATCATCGGCTGACTCCGCGGTCCCGATTACGAATTCGGGACTGACGCTGGTTGGGAATCCCGAGGCGACCGTCCGCGACGCTCTTCCGACGCTCTTCCGACGCTCTGCCGACGCGTTCGCCCACCTTGGCTGCACGTTCGCGCGACTCGAACCAGTTCAGCTCATCGAGCGAGTCACTTTTCAGGAACGACGAGCGTTGCGACATCGTTCGGCCAGCCGACGGTCTCAATCGCAGAAATCACGCGGGCCTCCGGTGATTATCACTGTTGCAAGAGCGTTATCTGCGGCCATTTTAAAAGCGCAAATTACGTGGAAACAAAAAGTTCCCTGGAGAGCCGCCTGGAGGTGGAACGGAGGAAGGGGCGGAGGGGGAGGAGAGTGAGACAGGCCTCTCTACCTGTTTATTCCGCGCGGGCAACGATTACAGCCGCGGCATTTCGACATGGCGACGCTTCGCGGGACGTCGGATAAACAAATCCGTTGCGCAACGGATAGATTGAGAAACGCAGACGTTGTCTAATGTCGGTGCAAACAGACGCATCGATTTCGCAGCGGAGCCCCGTTATCGTCCCCGATAATCGACCGGTTCGCCGACGTGGGCGGCACCCGGCTCCGCTTATCGAGTGCGACGCTAATCGCCTCGATCGATCCGCTAATATCCACTTTTATGCAGTCGCGGGCTCGAGGCCGAGAATCATTGTTCCGGTTCTTTCGATTCGTTCGCTTCCCCTCCCCGGCCGCGTAACGCCTGACGCAAATCTGTCGCTCGGCATAAGAGAGATTGCGTAAAGGCTTGCGAATTTTTTTCTTTTTCTTTTGTATTTTTCGTTTCGGAGATGGAAGGAGGGGTGGAATGACGTTGACGATGAAAATTGTTCGAGTTGTGTGGGTGGGGAGGTTTGAGGGAATAGGTTACGAATTGTTTGGAGTGCGAGCGTTTACGGGCGCGGATCAGATCATTTTCTAAGCTCATTGGCGAACCGTTATCGCTGACGTAACGCGCTCGATGCATTGCACGTTTTGCGCGACGTGTCACGCTCGTAATTGCGGACGGACACGCAACGGATTATGAGTTGGGAAATTCGTAATGGCGAGGTGAGGCGTTTCCCCGAAAATTGTCCCGCTCCGCGAAAATTGACTCGCCTACGTGCCCCGATCGTCGCGGGGACGTACCGGGTGTCCTCTTAGCATATCGGGGCGTATCGAGCTCGTCATCTCGGCATTTTCCACGCGGGCGTTAATTACGGGCATATTGATCGGAAGTAAAGAGCACGGGTGAAAATAATGAATGTGTATATTTAATAAATAGCGGTAAATATATGATAAATATTTGATAAATATTTGATATATAGTAATAAATACGTGGTAAATAATGTATAAAAATATAAAATGTGATTAAATATAAAATTTCTGCAAAATATTTTTTAGTTTCTTGTGCGACAGCGCGACTTGGGGCGACAGCAGTCGGAATCGCTGCTATACGAGGAACATGATGAGCAAGAACTCGAGGACGCACGACCTGTAAAAAGAGGGAACGGAATGTGTGAGCAAATATTACACTGTGCATTACTATCCGCACGCGGCGTTGTACTCGGATATTGTGCAATACTCTAATGACAGTGTAAGAGATGTTACAACGGGACTCGGTTAGACTTAAATCTTACGTCGCGTGGAGGTCTTCTTCTTGGACGGCTTGGCCTTGCTAGGCGTTTTGATCATTTTCGTCACTTTTCTCGTCGTCTTCGCTGTCGACTTGCTCTTCGACTTTGCCTTTGCCCTGCTGCGTTTAGGCGCCCTGTCGCAATCCCAACAGTCCGAACAATCCGAGCAGTCCGAACAGTCGCAACAGCTGGAATCCGAACTGTACGAATCGGAGTCCAGGTAACAGCAGCCACGATTGTTCCGCGAAGTTGTTTTCTTGCTTACTCTAGCGCACGACATGATTTCGGATGTCTGTAACTGTCGGATATAGGATGTCTGAAATTGTAACGCAATACCTGTTATTTTAACGACATACATGGAGCGTTGGTCTGTTATTCAAAATTTTTTCAATCACATTGAATAAAATCCTTAATCAGGCAAGTGTTTATCTCGCAACAGATGCTAAAAGGATTGACGATACGAACGGTGAACTATATACGAAAGGGACACATAACATATATTCAAATTGCTCGGTCACGTTCTGAACGTTCGCGCAGCCGTGTTTGTGGACAGAAAGTTTTCACGACACGAGAGGACGAACGGAAGTCAACATCGTCAAAAATTCAATTTCGTCGCGGAATTACGGCACGACTACCGAAATTCGGAAATTTCAGTTTCGAAAATCACGAACATGTTACGTGCCACATCCGTTAAATCAAACTCACCTTATGTTGGGATCGTTGAGTTGCCGAACTCAAAAAATCGTACTGAGTTTTCCAAGATAGATGTTGTTTCCTGGTTTTCCGATTGTTGGAACCGGTGTTCTAGACTTCTGCAAGTTCCGTTCACTTTCCAAACTTTTTCCAGCCAAGGTGTTATCGAACGTTCTGCCGTATTGAAATTCCTGTGACAAGACGGCGTGCGAACGTTCGTTGGCGAATAGTCTTCGTCGGCGCTGACGGTTAATGTTCCGTGACAACAACCGAACACTCAGTACGATCGAATTACCATCCTGCGTCCCTTATATACACTCGGTCACGTGAAAACTTTTGGCGGGCATATTCCTGCGCAGAACAAGCGTCAATTGTACACTTTGCCCTAAACAGAGTCACTGCTTGACCGCCAACGACGAATTTTGAAGTCTAACGAAAACAAAGCAGACGTAATAACAGACTCCGGCTATGAGACTTGACGAAATTCGAATTTTATCTCAATTTAATTAGCATAAGTAGAAGTAAATTTTACATAAACACAGTTCAGGAAAGTACATGTACACCGTGTAATTTTTATGCTTCGGCGACACAAAAGGCGTGCCGATATCAGAAAATTCGATCTCTTCGTCAAGAAGTCCGGCCAGTAAAGGATCGTTTTTTAATCCCTCCGATAAATTATCGCCGCACCGTTCATTTTTCCCTCCCGAAAAACGAGGCCGACATCAAAAAGCCAGGCAACCGACGCTCGAAGTCGTCCGCAGTAAAAGTTGTCGCTCGGCGAAAGAAGTTCGATTGCATCCAGTAAAAGCTCGGGCCGAGAGAGCGGGAAGGAACGTTTCACGCTTCCACTTTCTATCGGCCGTTGGCGGTCGAGCCGCTGATTAATCGGCCGAGCGATTTCAATAACAGAAAACATTCGAACGTCGCTCGCGTCGAAACATTCGGCCTCCGAAAGGCAAAATATGCCGAGCCGATCACGTGCACATCTCGCCGCTTCCTTTTATCGCGAGAGTTCCGTGAGTCAGTGATCGGTGCCCGACGACGGCGAGCGAAATTAAACAACCGATCCTCGCCTCTCTCGCCGTAATTACACATAGATCGGCATGACATTTCGCGTCACGAACGTTCCGAGTCGCTGAACGGTCGCGAGATGTGACGAGATTATCGCGATGACCTTGACGCCGAGTCGTAGTTCGCGGAGAGGCCTTTTTCGCACCCAGCGTTGCCCACCTAACCCGTCCCCCGGTATCAGACCGGCGCGAGGACGCTGATTGAGTTTTAACATTCGCTGCTTTATGGTAACGTTATCTCACAAGCGGAGACCTTGACAGCGTTACGGTTCCCCTGTCGGCGACGTCTCGATTCTCGTGCGATTTCAGCACGATTTCCACGCCGTGCTCTCTCGAATCTCTCACTTTTCCTCGCTTATTCTCTCGCGATTCTCTCGCGATGCCACGCGCGATTCTCGCACGAGCGAGTTTCGTGTCATCGGGTTGGAATGTGGCGAGAGCGACGTATCAGCGTATCTATGAATAATTGTCTCTAGAATGCGCCCGGACGTGTCTCGAAGATACTTGGCCACACATCGTCGGCGACACCTCGACGATCGCGATCGATTAATCATCCTCCTATCGCCGAGGCCCGCCCGATCGACATTTCTCTCGCGAACTTCGAAAGCCTTCTAAGCGCGCCACTCGACTCACAGAATACGATTTTCTTCACATCGGTGAGCAGATTTGTACTCCTGCGCTCGTTGCGAGGAAGGCTCATTAACGGGACCGTTGTAATTGTGTAATAATGGACCGACTGGCAAGAAAGCGTCCGCGGTTCGTGCATCTGGACGAAAGAATGTCTGGAAATAAATTTGCTCCATCTCTCAGGAAAGGGTGCCGGTCGTTACGTAAATCGTCGACGCGCCACGGGCGACCGTGATCGTTATTTATTAACAGTTTAGCGTATTCCACGGCGAAGAATAGGACGAGGCGGACGTTTATTCAATTCGCGGATAGCGCGACGGATAATTGTGCTCGCAGGACGAACGTCGAAGGCTCGCTAAGCGATCGCGGCGCTGCTCGGTTCTTCGCTCGCCGTCCAATTGATTTAAGAGTTCGCTCGTTCGCACGTGGAAGGCCTTGCAATTGCTCGGTCTCACACTCGTTACATAATTGCAGGATCGGCGGACCGCCGTCGGTTTTGTATGGCGACGGCAGGCGTCGACGGGCCTTCTTTCGCTCCGACTTTCAGGCGAAACTAGCGTCGACCGTAATTGTTATCGCCGCTATCAGATGACCTATTTTTTCCCGGCCAAGGCTGTACATAGTGCAAACGGATGGCAGGCAGAATTCGTTAATTGCCCGGCACCAAAGTGAAAAACGTCGGCCGCACGACACCTACGGCGGTAGCGTCGGATTACGCAATCGGATCGGAACGACCGATACTGCGCTTAATCTCTTCTATAATATTTGCACGTTCGATCGGTATCGCCCGGCTAGTATTAGCGTCGTTTGTCTTCGCTGAGCGACGATCGTCCGGGGAATAGTTGGCACTAACCAATTTCAGCTGATAGCGAGCGAAAGTAAACTAACGTGATTTTTCATTTTGTCCTCTGGGATCATTATCGATGATTTTGGTATGCTGACAATTTTCGAATGTAATCTAATTCGCATAACTATATCGCTTTTATTCCCCAACGGTTCTCTTGGATCGAACGCGAATGTTGAATCGACACGTTTCTCTTTGTCCTCCCTTATCAAGTCCACGTGATGCTCTCTAAACTCTGATGATACTCCGACGCTGACTTCACTGGCACTCGAGGCCTCGCTTCCTGTGTATACTCGGCGAGACGAATGTTTCAAATCGTGTATTGAGCGTTCATCGTTCGGAACACACTGACAGTTCGATCCTCAGTGGAACACGCTCTGAAAATGCGAACTTTTACGAAAGCGCCGGATTACTCGGCCATACTCTCTCTACTTTCATTCATATTTTCCTTCGCACCTGATGCTCGCAAACGGCCATCGTTGCCGGTGCCGTGATATTTTAATTCCCATTAGCGGGAGACGCTACCCGCGAGATCGGCCGCTCGTCAGCTAGCGAGAGTCAGGTTGATTTATATTCGCCCAGTCACTTTGTGCCCGATACGTCAGTTGTCCAGATAACGAAGCCTCTAACGAACCGAGCCAAGCCTCGCTCACCGGTCTTACAAACTTCCCCTCTCGGCCTCCTCACTTCCCTGCACCATCCAGCCTCCTGCGATCCGGCAAAACACGCCCGCCGCGCCGAAGTGCATTTCGCTGTTTTAGTGTGTCACGTGAAAGCTCCGATGTGCAGCGGATCGGACTCCGGGACGCGGCCGGTATATCGGGCTGGGCAACGTAACGGTTTCGAATCCCGAACGGAACGGGGCTAGTGCCGGAAAAATGGCAACAAACGGCTCGGGATAGAAAGTTGACCGCGGCGGCCGGTGCGCGAAGTGAACGCCAAGGATCAAGTTCTAACCGCGAAGGTTTCGTCCGCCAGGCCGATGTTGCGTAAACGGCCGCTTTAGCGAGCCACCGAGTCTGCGCGCCGCGAAATAATTCGTAATAAAGTCAGGGCCGAACCGGCCGCAACGATTATGAGATGCGAAAGGCGCCGATTCTCAGCGGAAAAAGAAACCTCACCGGCAGAAATGATTTCCTTCGACGCGCGAATTTCCGAAGATGACTGGCTCTTCGGGTCGAGTGTCTAAATTTTGCCGCAGGACGAATTTTTATTCTCGCCTCGAGCCGTACATTTTTCAACCTCTAATTTGATTCGCATGGCCACCGAGCGGGTGCCATATTGTCGCGGCGATTATCAAATCGGTGCGGTGTCAAATTTGACGATCGGTGATCCGAGTTTAACTCGCCGAAAAGTGAGGCATCGGAGAGGCGAATTCCGACGGGCCGCGGCGAAAATAATACGGGCTTCGTGACTATTTCAGCGCAAATACGAAACAGTCCTCGATCCGATATCGCATTCCTATATCATTCCGACGAAATGAAACTGCCCTCATTATTACGAACCTCGCGACGACGTTCGCTGTCACCGCTAACACAATATTTCCAAAATCCACTTTCGTGTCAGGCTGGATAGATAAAAATTTCAACCAATTTAACTTTTCCACGTAAGGACTAACGAAATAATCATGTCGTCTCGAATCGGACCGAAAGAAATACACCTTCTGTCGTCCTATTCGAGGCGCCGGAGTAATTTGACTGGTTGCGCCACCTTCGGCGAATCCATACGTGCCTGAAAGATGTTGAGGCAGGTCCGGTCGGCACGAATTTCAGGGTTGGAAGCGAAGGAAGAATCGGGCGAGCGGCCCGAGGTGGAAGTCTCGGAAACGGTGGGAGGTAACGCACCACGGTGAAGGTGACTTTGCCTCTCGGTACGTTTGAGGGGGCGGGCAAAGGGGACTTATGACGAGAGCTCGGCGACTGTTGGTGGAGAGGGGCGGTGAGTGAGGGGAAAGGAGCCTCTCTCTCCCCCTACCTCGAGGAGGAAGCGGAGGTCGGAGGAGGCGGGACGAGACGTCATCGTCGTTGCACTTTCTTCTCCGGCAGCGAGTGCACGCCGATGCGGCGTGCGTGCACTTCACCTTTCTCTTTCTCTGCCCCGGCGGAGATCGTGCCTCGATCACGCTTCCGACACGCGGGCGCACGCTCCGTGCAATGTCTTGCACGGGACTGAAGGCACGATAGAAAATGTCCGACGTATCCTGCGGCCGATGTCTATTCACCTAGCCGTAAAAACCATTTTCCATACGAGTACCATTTAAACGCTCTCCTGTCAGACGCGTCAGTGTTCTCGTTGAAGAGTAGAATTTTTTTTGATTGGCTCTGTTTCGAGCGAGGTAGATTGGGTCATCGCGTCAGTGAAAATGTTCGACAGACTCGAAACGAGCCGCGCGGTGCACTTTCTGCGTGCTCAACTATGAATGTCCGCGGGGGGGAAAAAATGGCTGACCTAGTCTTCGCCCGTTGAAACGCTTTGACAGGGGGAAAGCGACAGTCGCGGGAATACGCGTCTCGTTTTGCTTTCGTCCGACGGGAGATTAACTTTGTACGTGTCATCGAGAGCGCCGTAATGGCTTGATCGGCAAGAAAACGTTCAAGGAGCGACGGGCACACGCGAGCTTCATAAGACGACGTCGCGGCGGATACACGAAATCGAAAAGAGAACGCAGGCCTGGAGAAATCCGGCCGATCGCACCTTTTTTCTGGCCGATGACGACGACGACGACGACGACGACTTTCCTGCGCCGATGGGAGCTCGGCCTTTCGTTTCATTCACGCGCATTGATTGAGCGCGAATTGCGGACAGATCGAATTGCCCGTCGAGATTAATAGCGCGGACGCCTATGCAGCTGTCAGCTGGGATTCGAGAGATTTGCATCGGCGAGACGAGCGAATAACAGTAGATTTACTCGCCGTTCTGGAAATTAGCCTGCACTCCGGTGAAAGGCACAATTTTTCTCCCCGCGTTAGAGCACAGCATTACGAAACGGTGAAAAGCTTCAATGTTAAGCCGCGATGCCGCTAATAAGAATGAAAATTTCACTTCGAGCAGGAATCTCATTATGCGATATCATCTCGAACGGTAGCCGAGAGAGAGAGAGAGAGAGAGAGAGAGAGAGAGAGAGAGAGACTCGATCGTCACGCGGAAATCTCATGTTAGCCGGCAGTTGCGTATATTACGCTTCGACGACGGAACTTCCCTTCTGGGGTTGCGTAAGGTCTCGTACGACCCTGACAACAACAAAAAAAAAGTGCGCCGCTGCTTCCACGCACGTAATCGGGAACGCTCGCTATGCGACTGCCTCCGCGTTATCGGCGATGCGCGTGGAAGCCGGCCGTTACACGGTGCACGTTAACAGTTATATCAGACGCATGAAATCGGTACGCGTAATACGCGACCGACGGTCGAGATGTTTATGCGCTCCCTCATCCCAAACGATCCGCTTACGTCCTCGGATCAGTGACGCGGGAATAAGCTCTGACATCCATTGCGGAGAAAGATTTCTCGCAAAGGATATTAAGCAGATTCCAGCGACCGAAACGAAGCAGCCTGCATCCGGCGCGTACCGTGCAGTGGCACGTACGATATCGGAACGGCGTCGGGTTTCGGGAACGACGGAATCGGGACGAACTTTCCAGCGCAGATTTCCACCGCGGCTCTCCTTCCCGAACAATAAAGATCCTCCGCGGCGATTAGGCCCGCCTCCGCTCGTCGTCCTCGTTAGAGGCCTCGGGGACCACGTTAATTTCCAAGCCGGCATAAGGGGAGAAAAAGCGCGGCGAGTGTCAGTGCGACTCTATTGCCAGCCGCTGCGGGCCGACGTGGGAGACGGCCGTTCCTTTTTCCATTCCGCTCGTATCGCGGCCGATGGAAAGCTGAAAGTTTTATGAAAGTGCATCGCGTGTCAGTAGTTACGCATTTGCCAGGTGGGAGGCGGGCGGGAGCAGGGAAGAGATGAACGATAGACTGCGAGCAGGAAGGATAGAGAGGAATAGAAGGAAATAGGGAGTCCGAGTGAGACGCGCGGAGGGAAATGGAGAGAGAGAGAGAGAGCGAGAAGTGCATGCCCGAGAAATGAAGAAAGAGTGCCCGCGAGAAATGGAGAGAGACGGAGAGAGATTGAGCGCGAGGCAGAGCGAGATGGCGAGCGAAAGAAAGGTTGAAGAGGGAGAGAGAGAGAGAGAAAGAGAGGGGGGGGGGCGAAGTGCACTCGTCGGTAACGAATCCCCCCACCTTTCCCTCGCACCTACGGATAGAGAGCTCTCGTCCACTTTTTCCACTTTTTCCAGGGTTGCCCCCTCCTCGCCAGCACTATCTTCCGCCAATTCCTCCCGCCGCCTCGCCGCGCTCGAGAGTAACGCAAAGTAATACGCGAGTGTAACACCGAGCGGTAAGCCACGATGAAAGTGCAGCGGACGTATAACCACTTGGGTAATCGAGGTGTGAGACAATCGTTCTCCTCCGGGACGAGGAGAAAATCGCCGGCTGCCCGCCGCAGTTGCCACGGCCAAGTAAAATTATGCTTTCCATTCAGCTGGGAGGATCGAGTGAAACCGATGCGCTCAGGGAGCAGGAGGGGGGGAAGAAAGAAGTGTGGAAAGAGGTAGGCACTGTGACGCACGCCGAGAACGGATTCTGTCCTCTTACCCGAGAGTGACGCTTTCCTCTCGCTTCCGTTTCGTTTCCCGTTCGTTCGCCGAAGCGTACGAAGCGTACGAAGCGTACGAAGCGTACGAAGCGTAAGAAGCGTAAGAAGCGTAAGAAGCGTAAGAAGCGTCACAGCGAGTCACTCGCGCAGAATCTTCAGCTCTTGATGACTTTTCTCGAGAACGCCGTGATCGATTTCGGCCGAACTCGCGGAAGAGCAAAAATGCGCGGTGAAACGTAAGGACTTTCCCCATTAGGCGAACGTATCCCTCCCTCGCGACATTTCTCCTCGAGCAAGCTCGCGGCACCTTCTAGCAGGCCGGCTCCCCGCACACCCTCCCGCGCCTTCCTTGTTCCACCTTTTACGGCCAAAGTAACTCGCGAGTAACACCGGCGCGGATTAGACACGATGAAAGTGCGGCGGATATATAATCATTTAGGTAATCGCTGTGAGACAATCTACGAGGCGAGGAGAAAATCATCGTGCCGGCTGCCACGGCCAAGGAAAATTGCGCTTTCGATCTGTTCCTCTTACCGGGGCGGCCGTCGGAGGAGGAGAGTCATTACCGACATCGGACGGCGGCTCGATGTTAGACATTGATAAGCGCCATCCTCCAACCCCCTCCTCCCCCCTGCCCGTCTTGCATCTCCATCTCGGCGAAGTTTCGAAAGTTGTTGCCGGCTAAATACTCCTTGAATACGTTCTATTAAATTGTTGCGGCTTTCGAAGGCGTTCGCTGGAATCTGACGGTCCGTCGTTCGGCCCCGTCATTTGCGAGAATTGCAATTTTCTAATTTTCCTACCGAACGAGCCGTACGTACTAATTTAATATCGCGGCGCTTGGCGATACTTTTGCTCGCCGCGAAGAACGGACGATGTAGATACGTTGCTGGACGATGCAATGGGACCCATTTTCGCCGGGGTAGCGCAATCTATCATCGGGCCCAGGTTAAGATCGTCCGCGGGCAGAAAGTCATTCCGGGCCCGAACGATTGGCCGAGAGAGAACTTCTCGTTTCTGCGAGCGTTAAAGCCCAGAGTCTAGAATGCGAACCGGCGGAGATCGTTTCGCGGGGAGACAGTAGATGCAGCCGGCGATAATCGATCAGACGTTTTCACTGCAACGACCCACTTCTCTTTCTTCCATCGCGCAACGCTCGTCTGGTTTTATCGGCTGTTACTACTGGTAACTGGCGCGGGAGCTCCGAGGAGCGAGAGAAAGTCCTGATCTCGAACGTGAAACCGCCGTGAGATTTTCTCGTCACATCCTATCTTCGGTGCGCTGGCGCGCGCGCGCTCCACGGCCAGTTTCCAGGGTCGTTCGCGGGACGGAAGATCGGCGGGCGATGGAAGAATGTGAAAACTTGGCGATTCGCGGAGCGGAGGATTCTACGCGTAGACGTCCGACGGTTCGGGTGAAAGTGGAGTACGGGAGATCGGAGGCGATTCCTGGCGGAGGCGCATCGAGATTTTTTCGCTCGTTAGCGGCGCAACGGTAATGAGCGGCGGAACGGGGCGGCGCAATTCAAGTTCAGTCCGAACGATGACAATGCAGCGGCTCGGCGGAGCGTAGTCGTCTACGCGCGTAGGCAACGGGGCAAGGCTGACGTTTCTCGGCCGCCGCGGATGTTTTTGCGGTTGCGACTTTCGCCGGGGCCGAGATGGTAACGATTTGTCCCGCTTCCACGGACCCATAGTGCCTGGAGGACTGGCACGACTGTTAATGACACGTTAAGTCAGTAACGACGATGCCTTTCCTTAACCGATCGATCGGGGATCGCCGGGAAAGATTCTATTTTCCACTCCGCTCCGCGGTGTCATTACGACATTCGCATTGAGTCGCAAAGAGTATCGCTGGAGAGTAATTACAATTTCAGTAATAGGAAGATTCAACGGAGAATGGCGGAGAATGGTGAAGAAGGAAGTGCACGTCTTGTCAAAGCTGGACGCATCCGCTGCCTACACGCATAGAAATTATACTCCTACATCGTTCGATGCTCGTCATCATATTTGATACTTACTCCAGCTACTCATCGACCGAAGAGTTAGCAAAATTTCCTTCGGCTCTTTGTCGTATTCCTACTGGCCAGTTCTCACGGTCCGAGACGCGGACAATTTCCCTCGTCCGCCGGTGAAAACGTTCGACAGGCGGGTGTCAATTATTGCGCGGGGGAAAAAGAAATGGGGAAAAGGAACGGGTCGGCGTCGCTCGGCGTCGATTATATAAAGCCCGGGCATTCGTAACAGTACGCGACACACGGAGCAATGGCAATGAACTCGCGACGGCGCGCGTTTCGAAATCGCAATCGGCGATGCGTAATTCACGCACGTCCCTCCATCGCCGGGCGGGCGAGCACGGGTCGTGTAACGTGGGACGATGATGTATACACTCGGCGTGGCGGTCGCGGCGGAATTTCGAGAGCCGGGGTCGACTCTCTCGAAAAACTTTCGAAGACATTGAACCGGAGCGCGCGCCGCGAGCAAATGGAACGAGCCCGTCCGGCTTCTTTTCGAGGACCCGGCCCGTGTGCCGAATTCAAGTTCAGGGCCAAGCCCGACTCGCCGTGGCGGCCTTCGATGTTACGTACTCGCCGCGGAGTCAGTGAAAAGTGACGCGGCCCGCCTTAAACGACCGATCTTCCGTTCAGCTTCGCTGCGGCTTCAGCTCCGTTCTCGACACATTTTGAATTACACTCGGAAATTTTCTGGAATATTCCACGCTGGATATGGGACGAATCAGTAGAAGTTCTTTTACATTCAATGTGAGATGATTAAAGAACGCATTACGTAAGATGCTCTTGTAACGATAATAGTGTCTTCTAATAAGATTTTCCATGGAAAATCTACTTTTGATTATTACTGATAATATCAAAATTTATATAAAATTGAAAGTTTGTAGTCAAGTACTTTCATAATAAAATCCCTAAATAATTAAAAATCGTTGAAAAAGAAGCCGTAAACAACCGCTCATATTCAATACTGTTGTACGAGAATTTGCCGACGATTTTCAGATTTAATCACAGCCAATTGGCAGCGGTCGCGGCATACTGTTTGCTCGTTCGTAGGTGAACGTAAACGCGATGCGTTGAGCACAATGGGACTGCATCGGTGCTAGGCAGAATGGCGTGCACGCTCGGCGGCGGTGAAATTCGCTCGTAAAAGAGAGAAGGAGCCCGGCGTGGAAGTGTGCGAAATGAGAGGAGGCGTGGGCGTCCGGCGACATTGTACCATTCGAAGGGACGACGTGGCAACGTATTTCGCCGCGGTAGGATCGAGGGATCGTTGGCCGTTTATGCGCTTAAAAGGACCGTCGCGGGCCGCACTCGCGAGACAATGGGCGAGCGGGTCGGCGAGATACGGGGCCTATCGTTAACCTTAATTAGCCCCGACGCCATTTTCGATCTCGCCAAACGAAATAATCTCGAGACGTTTTTCCCCCCTCGCGAACGGGGTGACCTAGAAAAAGACGCATTCCACCTTTCTTCCACCGAAAAAGCCACGGCCGACGAAGAAGACGTTCTACCTCCGCTCCTACTGCCGTCTAACAGCGAGAGAGGATAACCGTTCTAATGCTCGAACATCGTACAATAATCGAATGCCATTTAGCGGCCGACAAATCATTCTAACCGGGTCGCGTTTGCCGCAAAAATCGACGGCGCCGGCGCGATTTTTCAGGCCCAACGATAGGAGGCAGAGAGACACGGAAAGAGTGGGAGAGAGAGAGGGAGAGATAGAGAGGGTTTGGAGGGGATGAAGAGAGAGGGAAGGCGGCAGGTGTCGAGCGACGGGTTGCGAATAGAAGGAGAACGCCGATGGAAGATGGCGCTGTTGGCCACGGTGAAAGAGAACCGGCACCGAAGGAGTATCGGGGTCAAGTGCCACGATAGTAGGCAACGATGAGGCCTACTTTACTTAAACTAGACTGCCCCGCGGAACGGCGCGTGAACAGTAACTGCGACTATAGCGTGTATACGTACACCTTCGTCGCCGGCACAATGTTGTGCCTCGTAGCTGTGCGCCTGGCGGACCTTTCTAATCCGTGGCCCGTATTTCGTCTGCTCTCGGGGAATTATCCTCGTTACGACCGCCGTAAGTGTTACGTGGCATCGAACGCCGACGCGGTTCCTTAACCCTACGAAGATTCGGTACGAGAGAAAGGAGACGAACAACGATGCCAGATTGCTAGCTTGGCTAAAAATTCGTCCGACTTTGAACGTGAGACACGTTCCGAGCGGCGAACAATTCGATTGCGTAAACGATGGAACGGCGGTAGGAAGAGGGGTCTGGATGCGGAGTCAGTATTGATACTCGCCGAGCTCCGTCGAGATTGTTTTTAGGGTCGAGGGCTCCGAGTAGGTCTCGGCGGGACTCGAGCGCCATTATTGCGCAGGCCGGATCGGCTCATAATTGCTCGACAGTGTCGTTACGTAAGTATCCGTGGTTGCGATCGCGCGCGCGCGCGCGCGCTAACGTTTTCAGCGCAACCGAGTATGTCGCAAAATCCGAGCGACCGAGAAGTTTATTGCTCTAATACCGGATCGCTCGCGGAGCTCGACTGTTGGCAGCCCGTAAGGGGGAATGAGTGCACTGCCGGCACATGTTTCATATGTCGGAATGCCGTTCGGGTTGCCGCAAAAATTGGAAGTGCGCAAGGCTGATTGAGAAGTTACGAAGTTGCGGCTCCCTCTTGCGTTATAGCCGACGTTCTTTGATCTCGTAATCAATGCGCTCTGACAAATGCCGACCATTATTCCGCGTTTATGTGCCCGAACGGTGGACCGGAATACGTTCTGTACTTACCTGCCTGCTATTGTAACGAGCTAAGACGGAACCGTTTTAACATCATAATTATCCGCCCACGTTGAGAGATCCGTGGAAATTTAAATAAACCTGCGGCCCGATGAAATCTCCATATCCGAAAATACATAATACATAATACATAATACATAAACTGGAGAGAAGGAGAGCTAGCTACAACGAGAGTCTATTATAAGTATCCGTCTATTTGTCGAGTCTCGCGCGTGTCGCTTCGCACGATTAGGAGTCGTAATCGAGCGACGGCTCGTACCTTGTACCGTTCTAGCTTCCTTCTGGGGAGAGTTTCATTGAAAAATGGTCTGCGACGCGGGCGGAGAGGGGGGGCACAGGTAAATTTGGGGAAGGCGCCTCGTGTACGGAATCCGAGCCCGGCATCACGTTGATAAGCACGTGCGACTGTTTTATAACGCCCGATAATAAATTGTGATGTTGTTTCTTGCGTAAGGCGCGCTTCGCGTAGTAGATCCTCGTAGGAGCGCGGATAACAGTCGATGTAGATTGCGTTCGCGCGCCGACGTTCAATGAGCCGAGCCGAGTGATCGATAATGTTTTCTAAACAAGTGCCCGATGTTACGAAACCCCGGAAAGCCGGATTATGTAATGTCGCATAGATTCGCGCGAAATAGATTAGATAACGGGGCAGATGAGCCGAGCGAGAAGTGTGTCGGAGAAAAACTTGCCCCCACCAAGCCACCTGCAGCGCGATATCATCGGAATTGGATAGCAGAAATTAATTAAAGCGCGTGGATCGAAGACGTTGAGTCACGTTTTTTTGCCGAGTTAAAGTTTTATGCGACCCGATAAGCGAATAAACACTTCTGGATGGATTCAGAATAGCGGGATAGATTGATGGTAGTCGGTGGCTTTCGGCGCAGCTGCGAATGTTGAAACTTTTCGTTGCTGCAACGCGTTACGTGGCAATACAAATATGCTAAAACGTGTCAGCTGTAAGCAATCACACCTATTATCGCGTCAGTTCTTACGTAGGTCCTGTAATCGACGTTGAGTCACGAGCTGAAGTTGCACGGAATCGCTAAGCAGAATCATAATTGCGTCGAGGCACCTGCGGCGAGCAGGAAAGAAAAAACAGAATTCGATTCCGATTAGATGACACTCGTCAGACGATATTTTTAACATATCGCTCACGTATCGTCGTTTCATTCATTCGACACGCTGCTCACCACACGGATTATGCCAGCGTTCGACTCGGTTGCGTTTCGATAATTGTCCGCGGCAAAACAATGTTTTATCCGCGCACACCGATTTTTTTGCCTTCCATCGCCGTTAATGTTATAGCCTGTTGACAACGTGAAGTATTAACTAGCCGGCGGATAATGTGTCGAGAAAATGTTCGCCGAGCACGTACCGCCGGCTGAATTTGTCGCACCTTGCCCGCTCGAACGGGGCACCTTCGTCAAAATGATTAATCGCCCTTCCGCGGAGTAAGTCGTTGTCTAACAACAGTTAGGCCGACAATTAATCATTCGCGGTTTTGCGTCGCACGGGAGGGGATGGAGACGGTGTCAGCAGCCTTAGACGCTCGTCTACGGGCTTTTTCGCGCGTCTGCATTTCCAGCCACATTAGGTAAGCTCGCCGCATTGTAACGATATACATACGACCGATCGTCAGTTCGCCGGACGCTCGGGAAAAGGGTTATCGGATTAGATATAGATACTGGGCGAAACTGAGCAAATATTGCCTTATTATATGTACTAGATACACTATCTACGTACGTATCTTTATCTGCGTTATATCATATTAAATCATGCAATATCGAGCGCAAACGACGGGTCTCTAAAAGAGCTCGTTGTACTATGATTCCATCGATCCGTCTAACTCTACCTCGCGTATCGGACGGATTTCATAATTGACAGCCACGCGGAACTGGAGTCCTTCTTTCATCGCTTCTAAGACGATCCCTAAGTTCCTACGTTCAACAGTAAACTACCTCAATGCCATTAGAACACGGCCTCGAACAATTCCGTCAGATTCCTTACGTCTTAACTTCTTCTAATTTAGCGATAAACCTGAGCGTAACACCATTAGGACTCTCTTACGATCCCAGCCTCTTTAGACGACTCTACCAGCGGCAGGGCTCGAGGCACGATTTTCGCACGGGCGCTGAGCCGGCGTTACGGCCTATTAAAACGGCAAATTACGTCGAAAAAAAAAGCGTGGAGGAAGGCGCCTCGTAAAGGTGACGAACGAAGGCGCACCGCGTTAATTGATCGCGGACTCCGGCAGAGGAAAGGATGGAGGGAACGAAGCTGGAAGAGAAAGGGAGAACGTAAAGGGGAAGAGAAGACGGGGGAGAAAGATGGCGGCGAAAAAATATCGGCCAATTATTGTCACCGTAAAGCTTCTCCGCCTTTCGGGGACAAGGATGACGCGCCGCTCGTTCCGTTTTCTCTCATTCCCGAAAGAGAGAGATCAGCTCCGCGTATCTCGACCCTCGCCGAACGAGGAAGCGCTGAGTTACTCAGTCAGGTGTTTTGACGATGCCGCGATTTATTTGGCACGTGATCAGCGCGTTGGCGTCGGATTATGTCAGCGCAGAAGGAGTCTCTCCGCCTAGCAGTTTCGGAATCGGTGCCGTACGAGGCTTCCGTCCTTCGACCCCCACCCCACCACCCCCCGCTGCTTCACATTTCGTTGGAGCCGAGAAAGCGACGAATTTATTCGCGCCGATCCCGCCGCGACGTTTACGTCCGTCTAATTCTTTTGCCCGGCTTAATTTGTCAGTCAGCGTAACGGACGCCTCGCTCGCACGTTGCGCAAGTCGGACTTGGAATATTTTTCCTCGGCATCAACAAGCTCCGCCGTGCTCGAAATCGGTGACAGCGGATTTAAGGAAATTGTTGCGTTTGATTCGCTCTGTTTTTAGACGCGATCGATCCGGCACCGGTTGCTCAACGTTCGGAATTTGGCACCATTGTTTCCGCGGGGAGCGCGAAGTGGACTGTCGCATTTTGCGTCCGTTTGTCGGTCATCCGTCGTGTTCCGTCGCGGCGAGAGAAATTAAGCGCACCGGAGTCGCTTCTTCGCTCGCTTTCGCGTCCGAGCGTACATTTAGCAACATGTTTAAGCGGCGCGTCCCGTGTAGAGGAAACGAATTGCTTTGCAGTGCTCTTTCTGTCCGCCTCACTCTCTTTCCCACTCTCTCTCGTTCTCTGTCTTTCCTTCGTCGAGTGCTCCGATTGTTTGGCGTCGCCTGCACCGGCACGCGTCAATATTTCAGGTACGAAGTATCGACCAAACGATTCTGGAACAATACTGCTCGCGATTGGGGCAAAGCGCGCGGGGGGGCGAGGGGAGGCGTCGGAAAATTTAGATCGTGCCGAAAAGTAGGTCCCTCCGTATCTCGAAGCCGAAGCCATTGGTCCGTCAAATCGGCTAGTGTCAAGGCGCACGTGGCACGTACGAGATTTTAGAAATTCACTTAAAATAAAGATTAGCTAACCGTGGCGTGGGATTATATATAGATCGGTACGACCTCGATTCCGGAAAGCTCTCCTCGCTCCCTGCCCGACTCTTTACGATTCTTTTTCCACGTGAGAGGCAACCGTCCGGATTCGTCACGATATCCGGAGTAGGCACAAAGCGTCGTCTAGTAACGAACTTAACGATTCTCGCTCCCCCCCCCCCCCTTTGGCAGCGGCGGCAGGAAATGATTCGTTGCCGATTATTAGCCAAGAGCTTCTTCGCTCGGAAGTTATTGATAGCCCGCGAATGAGATCCACGTCTTCGCTCTCGCATTAACCCAGATCGAGCAGCATTGTTGCCCGTCCACCGTCGTGCCTCGCCGTTTTCAAGCTCTACAAATACCGAAACGAGGCTAAACGCGAGACGAATTAATTTTTGTTTCCGGATTTATCGATGACCGGGTACGTCCGAGTGGACGCCTTGGAAAGTTCCGTTCCCGCTATACGTCGATCGCAAATTTCCGGTCGGGATCGTTACCGGGACTCTCGTGGTCGTCTCTTTCTGGGAAAGTGAACCGCAAATTGCTTTGCAAATCAACTTTATCTGTTACTGTTCGCACGCTTGTCTGACGTCTATCTCCGACATGTGCGCCGAATGAGGGAGTTATCGAAGTTATATTGTTAAGAAAGTTAGAATTTTTCAACATTGTCAGTCTACTTTCTCTAGATTAGAGTGCGGTTTTAGTCACGACTGCAGTAGCTGCAAGAAAGTGATTATATTTACATTTTCAGCAAAAATAGGCAGAACATTAGAATACTTCGTTTCGCTCCAGATTCAAATCGGTCGACAGCAGACACTTTGCACTGAAAGTACCTCATTTTTGCGCATGTGTACTCAACATCAACTGCCGCTTGAATCACAGTTATCTTATATACTTCACTTTCGTCGACAGACTGTCAAAGCGAACTTTGGCGAAAAATTGAAAGTTATCAGCCTGAGTTCATACTTTCAATATGCCACTGAGTGGTCGGTATACTTTAGCTGAGCGCATCTGACATCTGAAAACAAATAATGATATCAAAGTTATAGCTGAAAATACAAGTTTAGTATTCTATGAATTATCCCACATAATTTGCAAAAATGGTAAAAATGTTTTCTATGACCCCTATTGACCTAATATATACAATCAAATCACCTGCAAAAGGCCAAAAGCATCATTGCTAATTATATCAGCATCGTGTTACGAATGAACGTCTACTCCATCAAACCACCCAATACTCTCGCGTCAACTGCATGCAACTAATCAGGTAGCAAGCTCATTTGCAAACGCGACTCTGATTTCGAATTTGCCGGCAGCCGCCGAGTGCAGGAGTCGCGAGGACGAAGGAGAAAGTATGCGGTCAGCGTGAAAAATCGGATGCCGACGACGCGAAAAATCTAATTCCGATAAAATCGAGACCCAACCCAAATCGGAGGCAGACCAAGCCCAGACTCAGAGCAGGACCCAACCAGTCCTAACCCAGACCTTTCACTCGGCGCGCAGGCGAACGGTTCGCCATAAAACAGATTGCACTCCGGCATGTTATGTCCAGCCGTTACGATAACGATAGACCGCCATCTCTAAGTCAACACACGCGCCATAACTCGATACATATCCCTTTCGGACAGTGGCCACACTCCTCGCCCCTCGTCAGCTGCCCGCCACATTAGATGCATTAGTTTGGAAGAGTCGTTTTATTAATATCTTTATCGAATGTCGATAATGCGGCGGATCTGGGTCACGGCAGCCCATGTCTGTGCCCTACTTATTTTTTATCACCTCTTAAGGCAGAATACGCGCTCACGTATCTGATAAAGAGTGTGGCCGGGCACACGCGCTCGCCAGATTTGATTTAATGAAATTCGGCTAGGTGCGAAGTGGACTATCGTTCCTATTCGCCACTCTAACCATAATCCGACTGTTTGACCAAAAGTGATCTTTCTCGAAACATCGACGATTCGCGAGGATTGCACTTGTCCTTGGAGTCGGGAATGATTCGAAGAATTTACTGATGGCAATCTGTATATGACTGAGAATTGGGTCTGTTCGCGAGACATATTTGCGAGTCAAAGATTCTCATGAAGTATCAGAACCTGTCCCGGTCGCGAAGTGCGAAAGAGAGTGCGGACAGGCGACGATAAAACAATGGAAGCGTGTAACGCGTGCGTAATGGACATAAATTCAGCGGTTTGCGCGCGACACATTGGGGACGTTCGTTTCTCGCGTTCGATAGAATTTAAGACGCCGCGAGTTAAGACGCAGCTCGGATATAACGGATAAGCGTCCCATCAATTTTCCACCGTGCCGCGAGCCTCGCGTCATGTACACAGACGCGCGCGCGTACGCACGAGCACCTAGCCCGTTTATATAATGCAGATTACCCACAAACTTTCTTCTTTAATTAACGTAATCATCTTGTTACACGTAAATCTTAATTAATTTAGTAATACTTTTGCGGCCTACTTCGGAGCGAGAGATCGCCGCGCTCGTTCCACATACGAAACGCATCGAAAATATGCGCTCATCCTCAGGCTAGATATCGAAATCCAGGCTCGGCCGCGTTTCGGTAGTGACCCGCTCGACGTCCAGCCTGCGGATTGATCTTTTGAAATAGAATCTAGCCGCCGTCTTACGAAAGCCAACCACCTGGCGTCCGTCGGCCAATTAAGTTCGCCCATCATCTCGATCCGGCGAATTGCAACCGTGTCCCGTTCCTTGCGAGTCGAACGGTTCCGCGGACAGGGGGCGAGGGGGTGCGTGGCGCGGAGGTGGGCAAGGGGAAGAGAGCATGTTACTCTTCGATGGGCGCCTTCACCGCAGGAGAAAGTGCCGATCGCCGGTGCGACGTTGCGGCAGGGAGAGTAGCCAAGAACTTCTAACTTTACGACAACTCTCTTTCCCATCGACCTCGAATAGCGCGCAGTTCAATGTCCCGCCGAGTCTCGACACCTCACCGCGCGACAGGAAAAATGGCGGGAAAAAAATTGCGCCGATCGTCTCGCACTGTTTCGTTCCCTCTGCTCTGTCTCTGATTCGGGCCGATGTCTTTCTAGTCGCGAGAGCCGAACGAAATTCTAGCGAATATCGCGCCATTAGCGCGTCCCGTTACTCCTGCTAATCGTCCTAATTTCTCGCGTAACAGCATCCCGCTCCATTGACTCGCGCACGCTTTTTACCTCTCACGTGGACGCGTCCGTGACGATACTTTCGACGGGTGAGCCACGTTCTAAATTCTTGCGTAATCCCTCGACAGCGGGGCGAACATTGTGCCCCCCCCCCCCCTCGGTCTATTAATTCGATAAAAGCGGCAGCGACATTGTAGACGGACACGCGACACCCCGCCGGAAAGGTTAAGGAGCGTTTATAATGGTAGTGGGAGAGGGTGGCGTACGAACGCGACGTTGGGTCGCGACGGAAACGGCGCTTTATGATATTCCATTGAGCGAGTAGTCTTCTCTCACTCTCACTCTCCTTCTGACTCTCCTTCTCACGGCCCTTCCGATCGCACGGCACGATTCGCCCGACGAACGGCTAGCGAACGGAATGGCAGTCCTCAGGATTCCAGTACGCAACAGTCTCTTTTGTTCTCTCCTGCTCTCTCCGCTTTGTCTCTACTCGCCTCTCTTCGTCACTCTTCGTCTCTCTCCGTCTCTCTCCGTCTCTCTTCGCGACGGCGATCCGAAGTTCTCCTTGTTTCCGAGAAGACGATCTCGAGCCGATGATCCTGAGGATGACGTAACGATCGGGACCCGACCTCGACCACGTTCCGATTCCATCGACTTCATGCGACGTATCTCGCGCGCGACACGACTCCTCTCGTCCCTTATCGCGAAACTCGACCGACTTGACGCCGACGATCGTGATTCACGGGATCGGGCTAGCCCGAGGGACCTGGGGGGGGGTGTCATGTTTTCCGAGGAACACGCCGAGGGGACTTTTATGAATCGTCGGACATGCCGGCAATTAGATCGGCCACGACGAGCTGAGTCAGGCCGCGCGATTCTTGCGGGCGCCGTTGAATGAGATTTTCGAGTCGGCTGTAAATGTCATGTTCGGAAATTAGCGACCGACCGCTTCAAAGGTTTATGCCGTTAAGCGATGTACGGGCGTTAAATCGTAATAAAGCCGATCGGCCGATTAGGCTGGACATTGAACTTGGTACATGTTCGAAATCGTTCCGTGCACGGATGACGGAAATGAAATTTTCGAAAATAGTCAGGAAACGTGATACCCGGCCGTCTGACTCATGCGAACCAGTGTTTACGTAATTGCCATTAAATAGGATACTACCGTCGGCGTCATTGTACAGGATATCAATCGCACGGCATAATCCGATATTACCGTGGACCGCGGGGATAATGTTAGCCGGTGAAAATAGACGATTATGCGAGCGCTTAAGAGCAAGAAAAGAAAGTACGATCATTGTGCCGGCTGATCTAATATTGTCAGCCGCTGCGCCTTGCGCTGGCAGGCGTGTCATTCGCTGCGCAGGAAACGATTAAATTGAGAACTCTTCGCGAGGCTCGCTTTCCGGCGTCGTTCGATTTTCAAACGAGCCCACCGCCGTTTCTTTCCTTTTCCCTCTCTCTCTCTCTCTCTCTCTCCCTCGCTCGGCCCATGATTTTCGTCACGGCCTCTCTCGCGGGCTGCGCGCAATTTATTTAATGATCGAAAGCAGCGCTATTTAATCGCCGCTGTTTGTCGACCGATGATGCCGGTCGTCGGAAATTGCCGGCATTCTGGCCTCAGGTTCGCTCGCTCGTTAATTCGCGGCCGAGGCGATTGACTATTTGTGTGTGCCATTAAGCCGGCGCGAAATTATGCGGGAAAACGACCGCGGCGAGCTTATAGCGAGCCAGCTCGGAAGAAAGCGGCTCCTCTTTGTTGAATCGCGCCTGCTTAACGTTCTCGTTCCGATGGCAGGGACTCGGTCCCGATGACGGGATTGCGGGGATTTACTCCGGAAGTGTATCGATTCTCATCAAACCTCTGTTGCAAACCTGCAATGCAAAACCCATCCTGTACTCTCCTCATATCCCGGCGAGCATCGAATCGCTCATTATGTACTCTGCACACAGACAGATTAAATCACTTGATCTCAGTACCTACTTCGAAAGAATCGCTAAGCATAGTCATAATCCAGCTCGTCGATCCGAACAGTACATTCGACTCCGCGGCGGCCGATTCTCACGAGTCCGATTCGTCCGACCGATCTCATCTGCCATTTCCAAAAGTCATCGGTAACAGGACCGCGTAATTGATTCGCCCGAAACCTAATCGCGCGTCAATAAAACAAGACAGGTCATCCTTTTTCGCCGGTTGAGTCATCGGGTGCCCGCTCGATTTGGCCCGATTTCACGATCCCGGCTTATGCCGTATCCTGATCATCGGCTCTTCGAGGCTGTGATCATCCGGTACGATCGTCTGCTAAGATCGTCCGCTAAGATCGTCCGCTACGATCATCGGCGAGCGTCGCCCGCATAAGATCGAGTCCGTGAACCTGTTCCGCTTTTATTCCCGGCCCGACTCCCGCACCTCGTCCCCCATCAGCCGTGAGATCCTCTCCTCTATTTCTCCCCCGTGATTTAACGCGCTGGACACGAGAGCGCGTCCGAAGTTTCGTAACTTCGATTAAGTAACGGCCCCGAGCCCGAGTTGGCTGGAAAATAATGCCAAGGCTCTTCGTATCGCCGCCACGAGAGGGAGACACAATGGCGGCCGGTCTCGCGGCCGTGTCATCTGTAGCCGAGTTGAGGACAAAAATGTATACACACGTTGCGGGCGCGTGTGCCCATCGCCCTTTTCAACTCCATCCACGGCCACGTAACAGAGCAATTTTTTCATCCTGCACGTTCCGTTTCGAGGATTGCCGCCTGACCGCGAACTGGATCTGTTGAATCGCAAGTGCCGGATCGGGCCGCTTTCGATGTTGTCGTTCGTGCTTTTTCGTTGCCTTCTTTTTTTCGCTCGCCGTCGATACGGAGCTTGCGGGGGGATTGAACTGTCAACGATCAAGGCCGACGCGCGATAAGCTGGCCGCGTTTTCGGGTGATAATGACACTTCCCCGTTCCCTCGTACGTTCCTCGCGTCCGACGATATCGTCGGCGACCTCGTTCCGCGCCCGTTCGAGAATCGAGAAGTCGATCGTTGACACGAATCGACCGTTGGCTAAAAACTTCCCCCGAGCGTCCCTAGACGCGACGTACGAAACGGGACGGATCGAAAATGTACGATCGACTCGTGCCCAATTTATTAGAAGCCGGACGGATCGGCGATTTCGGCGATAAAACCTGACAATGAGCCAGAGGGCAAAAATGACGAGGATCGAGGGTAAATTAATCGTGACGGCTCGCTAATCGAGCGAACTAGGTCGAAGGACGCTTTCGCCGGGGAGAATTTCGCAAACTGCCTGGCGGGGATATTATTTTCGGCGAATCGATCGCTGAATTACGTAGCATCGAGGAATTGATCGTTCCCGAAAGAAGGGGCGAACCTCCGAGTCTCGCGGACGTACTAGTTTGTCTGTCGATCGGCCTGTTGGTCGGCTTGTCGGTCGGCCTGTCGGTCGGCCTGCAGATCGCCGACTCTTGGCCATCGCTCGGTTTCGGATGTGAACCGAATAACAGTGCCTTTCGCCTCGATGCGCCTACTTTCGTTCGCTCGGCGAACGTGAGCGGCTAGATTTTCGAGGCTTCGCCGACGAAGCGCGCCCATAATTCTGCCTCGGCTCGCGTGCGCGCGCGCGCGCGCGCGCCCATAATCGTAGGTAATGGGGCATTATGAAATGTGATACTTTCACCGATGCAACTGCGCTTTCGTCGATGGCCGGGCCGTAATTTACGGTAAACGGCCGTTGCGGGGCTTCGATCCGCGCGCGGAACGTTTCCTTCAGGCCGGGCACGTAACGATGCTCGTCCGTAATTTCCATTGTCCGCGTTGCATACTCGTGATGCGCGCGAGACTCGTGTGGCCAGGCCGTTGGCTTCGCCTCTCGGCGCTCCGCATCCCTGCGACGAATTCGTCCGTCGACATCGGCGGAGAATATGCCCGGACAAAGGAAACTGGATCTGGCTCGCTGCGGCGAACGGCATTCCGCGATCTTTACCAGCCGCCGAATAATCGCGAACGAGGATCGAGGATCCGACGTTCACCGAGCCTGGCAAAGCTGCCGGGGAAAGAAGCTTGCCGCATATCGCGTCGTGCCCGAGCTAGAAATCACGAATGATCCCGTTCCCAAGCGGATCGCGAGGATTCGAAGGTCTCAGTCAGCCGGAGCGTAAACATATCAATTAAACGGACCCCTTTGTCCGTTCGAACTCTCGTTGCGTCGAATTTCGGTGGCGGTCGCGTGACATAATTTTAGAATACAATACAGACTTACCGTTGTCAGAGCCACAGAGACGGAATGAGGAGGAGGAGAAAGGTTGAGAGAGGGGAGGTGAAGTAAGACGGTGAGAGAGCGAACGAGAGAGAGAGAGAGAGAGAGAGAGAGAGAGAGAAGGAAGTCAGAGAGAGAAGAGGAAACCGGGACGGGGAATTGGGGGAGGGGGTCTGGCCGGGTGTCATTTTGTGGGTCATGGCGATGACGTGTACAACGGGCTCGTGTGTAACGGGACAATTTGTGGGCTGGCTGCACGCCCGGGTGGGTGTCAGGCTCGTCGGGGAGGGGACGAAACGAGGGTAATGTAGGTCAGTAAATGTATAGCCACCACTTTCTCCGGACCGTTCGAAAACTGGCTCCGAACGTGTCCCTTCTCCTCTTCCTTCTCTTCCTACCCGTCGTCTTCATTCTCCTACCTCCGTCTTCAGCTTCCTCCACTTTTATCCCCCCCCCCCCTCCCCTCCCTCCTTCCCTCCTGCCTCCCCGTCGGCCCTGCCAGCCGATCTACGGGAGTGAGGCACTTAGGCCGCGTGCTTCCTCTTCGGGCCGCGGACGTAACGGGACGTGGTCGAAACGGTACGGAACCCGTTTCGACCGACGGGACGCTCTCCAGCAGGAATCAAGGCCATCGCCTTCGACCGGAGCACGACGAATGGCCCATCTCCCTGATACCGGCGGCATATCGCTTCTCCACCGTTGACACCTTTTTGCCTGCAGAATCGATGCTTCCCGATGAGAAAGAGATGCAAGTCGATCGATTCGATAGGTTGAATTACGTGGCTGAGGTGGAATAAAAAGGTTTATGCACGTTTATACGCTAGGTTCACCATTCTCATGCGAGGTGGTTAGGATTATAGCGTGGCGCATTTGCCGATCATGCGAGGCACGTGATACGACGGAAGGAAGATTTCGGTGAAATTTAATGATACTCCTCAGGTTGGGTAGGTTCGCTTACGTACACGCGAGATTGACTGATAGTCGATTAATTGCCTTTCTTCTCGTATCGAAGAGCGGTCGGTAAACGATCGTTCTCCGGCGAGGGGCGCAGATGGAGCGGGGAGCGGCGCATGCTAAATTAATTACGATTTCTACGAACCCGAGATGCGCTCGCTCGAGGTCTAGGTGAGAGAAATGGGACGCGAGAAAATGTAGCGACGCCTCCTTCGCCGCCGACGCCGCTCGTTTATTCCTTGGCGACGGGCGAGTCGGCCGAGTCAGGCATTCCGAGCCGTGGATATTTATTACGTTTCACGGTGTAACCGAGCGTACGGTATTACGTCGCCCGACAAAATCGACAAAGCGTCCCTTCTAACGCTGCCCAACCGCCTAACGGTGCCGGTTCTATTTTTAGAAGGTGCCGAATTAAGCGCTTGGCCCGCTACGGTACTGTTACGTTTGCCCATGCCTAACCGACGCCTGGGAGCGGAAATTTGAAAAGAGCCGAAAGACCGGCCCGGGTCGACCGCGTGTTAGACTCCGATATTAACAAGTCCCTGCCATTATACGTATCATCATAATTAACAAGTTCCACCCATTATGCTCGTATGTGCTCAGGAAGCGAACGCTGATCTATCGCTAAACTACGGCTAACGGTCTGTTCCTGTTTCTTCCCCCCTCTGCCTCCGGTTCGCGCAAAACTCGTCGCGTCGATCAAATTTCAATGGCCGCGCCGGGAAGAAAAACGTACGCATTGAACCGTCACTCCGGTCGGACTACGCTTATAATTTCCTGCGTCCCGTACAAAGGACTACGTGCATCGCGGAATTTCCTGCGCGTGACAAATCAAGTCTTTTGTCTTCTTGTCCTTCATCGCCGGACTCTCGAACCGGCGGTAGAAGAAAACTTGCGGTCCAAAAAGTGGAGTGCTGCGCACAAAAATAGCGTTCGCCTACTCGTTCGTCGAAACGATCAGCAATGGCCGCCACGGCGGAAGGATTTTGACCCCGTCACGGTCAAACTTCCGCGAAGAAATTCATCCGGCACGTTCGCGGCGCCGATTAGAAAGGTAATAAGTCAGCGAACGGGCGAGGAAAGTTTCGTCGGCAATTACCGAGTGAGGTAAGACTTCGGACGGGGGGGGGGGGGGGGGGGGGGGGGGCTGATGCATTACATTTTAGCCCCGATGCCATTGCCTTTCCACGTGCGCGCACACGGTAGGCGTGTAAGTACGTATTCGGCGCTCGACGTGTCTGAGTACGAGAAAGTTGGCTCGCCTCTTCCATTACGCGCATGTGGAGCGGCCGCTCATCGCGAAAAGGTGCGCGACGCACGGTGGCAGAGTCGGAGGCGTTCTCTTTTCAGCTCCGAACGATTCATCATAGCCGCGAGCGCGGAGCCGACGCCGGGAGGAAACGATCGCGATCGTTATCTACCGTGCCAGCTTAATCATCGAACGTGTCATCCACGCCCCCGCATGCTCTTACGGGAGCACGTACGGCGAGATAGTGTAATAATAATCGGACGATGCTTCCCGTTACACGTCTCAATCTCCGCTTTTCTTACTCTCCCCGCGTTTAACGGTAGCTAAGCTACCGAAATTACACATTACGTGTTCTATGATTCTTATCTCATTACACAGTATTTGCACTTTTCTTTAGTAAACAGGCGAAGATATAATTTTATTAGACGTATTCTAACTTGTATCTTTGAAATAAAGGAAACTTATGTTACGGAAGTTGTACCTGTATGAATTTTTGTACCTTCATATCCGAGCAGTTGGATGAAATCGGATGTTCGTGGTCAGACGTTGCCGCGGATTGTCGCGGCGGACGGTGCTTCTTGATCTACATACAATGTGTGTTAATTATCTCGTTCGTCGTCGGCGATGTGCTCATTTGCCGGATATCAAGTTCGTCCGTGGCGAATGCGAGAGGGACGCGAGAGAGTGTGCCGGCCGAGTTCAGGTAACGAGACGTTTACTCGCGCGTTAGACGCTTCTAAGTGTCTCTTAAATATCAGCGTCGCGGCTACGTGGGAATATTTTAAGTCCCACACGCGTTACGATTTCCCCTCGACGGAGATACTTCGGCGACTAACACCGAGACGAGTACCGGGCCATTGTACTACATCGATAGACATCGTCTGCCGACGCGGGCTGCTCGTAATGCGTCTGACCTTTTAGGGTGGCAACAGTTCGGGCACGGACTGACGCGCTGAACTTTTATCCCGCGGCTCGCGTCTAATTGTAAATGTGAAACGCCGCAGACGTGCCACCGGTATTCCGTCCTACGACGATAACGAAACTGCATTAATATCGTTATCCACGTTTTATTTCAATTCCAACCCATGCTCAGGAGCGAATCCGCTCTCCGAAAGAAGCATTAAAGCGCAATGCTATTGAAGTTTCATTCGCGTCGTTACTCAAATCGGTTGAGCGGTGGAAAATGTACATTTTTCAATCCTAAAAATACACGGCATTCATTTATGTCTCCATATGCAGCGCTCGTAAAGCGGCGCACATTGTCCCGAGCCCTTGATACGCTTCTTTTCTCACGACCCAGACAATTCTGGCCGACAATTACGGCCGACACAATCGGCATTCCGTGCCTTTTACAATCCTCGCGGCCGAATTAGCGTACTGACAATCGTTCACGGTGTCGTCTCATTAGGAGAGCCGGCGATCCATTGCCGGCGAGGATTCGAATTCGGGACGAGCCGCGGATCGTTCCATTGGCTGCGAGGCGTCAGAAGTGTGACAGGCCAGGCAGCCTGACTCCGCGGAGAGAAAATCTAACGGTATGTAAGAGAACACCGGCTCTCCGGCATCGTGCCGACTCTCTTATCCATTATCTCTCTTTCTCTCACTCTATCTCTCTCTCCCTCTCTCTCTTACTCTACCTCTCTGTCTCATTCTTTCTCTTCCCGTCCTCGACTCGCTTGCTGCATCGCGGCGCGACATTACGTCCTCTCGTTTCGTAATCCCGGCTACCCCCGTTTCGTAACTGAACCGACCGGCGGACCCAGGAGACGACGTCCACGTCGTCGACGGCGTCAAACGCTTCGAGCGCACGCGCGCCCGCGCGATCCAGCGAATTTCGAACGGCTCGAGTGGGCGCAGAAACCGTTATTCCTCCCCGCTCCCTCGGCCTCTCCTCCGCCCTTTTTTCCGCGACGCCGGGCGCAATGAGTTATTGTTCGACGACGACGACGGTTACGTCGTCATTGTCATAGATCATGGTCCCGGGCGACCTGGGCAATTAAAGGACGCCTCTGCGCGGAAATGGGCGATTGATGCGCACCAAACTTTTTATCCGCCTCGCGTTCCCCGCTTATGGGCACGTGACGTCAGGCGACGACAGGGTCTCCGCGGACCCGGTCACCTTAGCGTCGACTCAAGATCGTAAGGAGGACGCTCGACGTACCTTAACAAATTCCTCTTATAACGTCGTATCTATCGATACTGGACCGTGCGCGTCCGACGATTCTTTACATTTTCAATATGCCTGTTAGGGAGTGCTGGGATCCGATTGGACGGTCGCGGTATCCAGACATCCGAATTCTCAATTAGGCGCGCTATTCTTACGCCTTCGGCACGGCATTTCGGGGCGGACGTTAGCCTCTCCGTTAGAAATGCAGAACGATTACCTTAGAGCGAGCGAGCGCGCGCGCGCTCTCGGCGTTAGATCGGCATAACCGCTTTGGGGCCGACGGGTTCACCGACTCCTTAATCTCGCCTGCCGATCGTCGGATTGTGAAATCGTGTTTTGGCGGTTCCTACATTCCGGGTCAGGATCCTTGAACGGAGTGAGAGGCACAAGTTCAATGCAAGGAGGAAGTTTCTCGCCGATGGTGGCCGCGGGCTATATGCGATACGGGGGTGGTAGTGGTGGTGGTAGAGGCGGGTGAAGGGCAAGGGGAGGGGGGGTGGGGGAAGGGAAAGAGGCGCCAAGCGGCATAATTCGTCAGAGGCAAAGCGCAACTTTCACGTAACGACGCACTCCCCTCGGCCGCCTTCCTCTCCTCTCGTCACACTCGTTTCTTTACTCGCCTGTCGTTCCTTCTTTCACTCGTCCTTTTCCGTCCTTCTCTACTTTCTTGATCCTCTCTCTCTCTCTGTATCTTTCTCTCTCTCTCTCTCTCTCTCTCTCTCCTCGATCTCTCTCTCTTTCTCTTTCTCGCGTCATAGCGAGCGCACGCTCTCGCCATCTCTCCCGGCTCGCATAAAGAAAGTGCACATGTAACACTTACATGACGAGAGTAGGGGCTAACGTAACACCTGGACTAATCCGTGGCTTTCGGCGGAACCGGTAGTCGTTCTGTTACATCGACATCGCGTGTCGCGCGCCGCTCATTTTATTAATGCCAATGTCAACGTAGGTGCTTAACCCCTTGACCCTTGGTGGGCGGAGACTACTTTTCAATGCTGCAGCGTCAAGGCTGCGGCATCGTGCGATATTACGCGCGCTCCTTGGGAATAATCGATGTTTCTGCCTCACCGCTCGACAACAGTATATTTTTATCCGAATATCAGACAGATGAGAAAAAAAGAACTGCACGCTTACAAACATCTCTGTTTCCTCTCGGAAAATCTATTAGAGTCAGCCACCGAAATAGTAAACCGAACATTTTCAACTTCTCACCTTCGAAAAAAACTGTCAATATCTCGAAGATCTCGGCTGCGAATCTTTGGCGAGCGAATTTTAGAAAGTTTAATGAAGACCGAGCGAAATGAGGAGTCGAGAGGTGTTCGGCTCGTTTTACTAGGACGTCCGGCATCCGTGGCACGACGCTCGAGCCGGCTTCCTGCGCGGCTCGTCCCTGTTTCGCGAGTTACGGGGAATCAGAGCGACGTGGAAGAGTCGTTCGTCATGGCATCGGCACTCGGACGCGAATTCGGCGGACGATCGGCGAGCCTCGAAAGCGATGCCCGGCCGCGGAAGTCACGGGCACCACGTCCTAAAATTCCGATTTAGAAATTAGTCACTCGTGAACACCGTTACACCCGCCTTCTCCCGTTTCCTCGGCCAATTTTTTGCCGGCTCGCGCGCGGACCGTTTTTCTCGGCCGATCGGCACCTCCCTCTCTCTCTCTCTCTCTCTCTCTCTTTTTCTCTGATTCATTCGCTCTAGCTTTAGACTGCTAAGGTCATTGCTGGAATCGCCGATCGCGCAGTCGGAGGTTCGCGGAAAAAAAGGTCCGCCCGCGGCGAGCGACGAATTGTCGGACTGTCGCAATCCGCGCACGTTTCGCGGCTCTTATTGAATAAACGTCCCTCGGCGTTCGCGGAAATATCTGCCGCCTGCCTTTCCTTGAATGGAACGCGTTATGGCTCGCTCGGCCGTTTACGCGCCGGAGTGACGGGTAGGAATGTCCTGCTGGGAGGATGTTTGCCGTCGGACGCATTAATGAGGTTGCAGTTTGTAACGTTTTGTCGAACGATGCACAGTTGACTTCAACTTACTATTTTCGAGTTTTTAATATAAAGGATTTGAGACGGTTCTGAATTATGGAACTTGTCGGCTTGGAAATGACAGGAGTCTAATTTGGAAGTGAGGAAAGGTAAGGAACTGTGCCGTCCGTTTTTGGGTGACGTTTGTTGGGTTAAAGAGGCCTGTCGAGTCTCGTGCGTACGCACGCGCGTTCGAGGACAGGAGAGCCGTGATTGTTTGCCGGAAGTCGCTTTCAATGACGATGACGATACCGAAGCATCGGACGCGCAATGATTACAGAATCGAGCCTATCGTGGTCGAAGGTTAAGACTCGCGTATCGGGCATTACGGCGAGTGTCAGGTGCCATTTGTATGCCTCGCAGATTTCCTCTTCGGAAGAAGAAAACAGAAGTCGTCTCCTATGCGCGATAGCTGCCAGAAGTTAAGTATACCTCTCTCTAAATCAAAAGCCGCGAAGGCGAAGTTCTACCGCAGTGCTGCCTTGTCTCTAGAAATTATCTCTCCGGGGAAAGTCCGAAAACGATAGGCATCTTCATTTTCATGTTCCTTCTCCTTTCTAATGTCGACTGAAAAAAAAGTACATTCTACGTTATTAACGCCGACTTGTCGAATCACCGACAACGATATGCGGAAGACGAGGTGTATACAGGCTGTACGGTATTCCTTATCCAGTAACGCGACCCGTTACGTGCGTACGGAGTTACGAAATAGATCCCGAGAAAATTCGTGTCATCAGCTCGCGCCCTGCCTAACGTTACGATCGTCAAGGAGAAAGAGTCGAGGAAACATCTGCCGCCGAGACTCGTTTGGGGCCGAAACGGAAGAATTCGAGTCGAGCGGGCGCGACAATTAGGAGGCGCTCGAAATTAAACGAAGTAGCGAAATTAAACGGAACGACATCGTGCCGGGTCCGGTCTGGCCGTTTTCAAGTTCCTCTCCTTTGTGCCCGTTCGTAACTTAACGAGCTGGGTCTCCGAGACAAAGAGAGAAGCCACCGGCACCGCTTGTACCTGCTCTTTCCATTGCAATGGCCCCGTCCCGGGACCGTAGAGGGGTGCTCCACTTTGGTATTTTTAAACGTCGTCACCCCCCCCCCCCCCCGCCCTTCCGATATTTCCCTTCCGAGCTCTCTCCCTTTTTCTCCTTTTTCCCTGCGTTTTTCTCGCCCTCGTACTCTTCATCCTTTTTCCGCCCTCTCTCTCTTTCTTTCTTTCTCCCTCTCTCTCTTTCATCCTGTTCGTTTGTCCGTCGTTCTTCCTGCTTCCTTTCTCTCATTCCTCTCCTCTTACTTCGTATTCTGCTCCACCGTCTCGTTTCGTGCCTCTCTCGTCTCTCTCGCACGGCTAGACTCCCCTCCTCGCACTTGACGTTCCTTCTTTCGGTCTACTTTCCGAGCCGGCGCGCACAATCGCGCGAGCGAGAGAGCGAAAGAGCGAGGGAGGAAGGGAGAGAGAGCAGCGGAGCGGGGGCCCCTCCGGCAAATATTTACAGTTAACATCGTTACATAATAAAAGCGTGTACGCGCGACTCGCGCCCGTGTTTCACGGGCCAGTGGATAGGCCCGGCTCGGGAGCGTTTAAAAGCGCTGCACGCCAGGCCCGATAACGGATCATTACCCGGCTCGAGATCGGGCCCAAATTTTCAGAGGGCGCCTCCGTACGGCCGTCAAAATTGACAATTTCTCGCCGAGCAACGCCGACTGTCCGAAGACTCGCTTTAAAGGAGCGAATTTTGACGCGACCCCGTTATGGCTGCTCGAGTCACGGAATGGCATTATTACAGGCGGCGAAACGCTCTCAGCTCTACTTCTGATAATCCTTCCTTTTGTCGAGTTACTTTCGATCACGTGACTTCGGGAGCGCACCGAGTGCTTCGCGAGGCGATGAATGGGAAAGGCGGCCTCTCAGCCGCGATTTCGAAAGATCGAATGGTAGGAAATCTGAGTTGCGGAAAACCGTACGCTCCTAGTCATGACATTTATGCGTAATTCGAAGCCGGAGCCAATCTATCGGGCTTCATCATCGGCGAGCGAGGGACCGCGGCGTGTAAGTGGCACGGATGCCGCTTCTCTTTTGGATTTAATTACCCCGGCGGCGCGACGTGCGTAAGACGGCAGAGGGATTCAATTACGCCGGGCGAAATGAACTTTAAATTGCCGTTTAGTCATTCTCATTCCCTGGCGGCCGGGCAGCTTCGGTTCGCCAATGAAATCGCTGACGTCGCTAAATCTTGCGCAAAAGTTTCGTCCGCGATCGAACATTTTTCTTTTGTCGTTTAGGCGTTAAGCGTCGACCAGTACGCTTTCCGCGCGTTACCGTTACTTTATGCTCGGAGTGAGAAAAATCTGAGCTCCGCGGGCTGCGGGTAACGATCGGAGTTAGTCACTCGTGTCACATAAAGTTTTTCCTTTTTCCTCGGCGCGCGCTACACGCACGATGGGAAGTGAGCCGTTCAAGGCTCCGTGATCGTTTGTACATTCTCGCCGGGAGATCCAGTCGATTTCCGCATTTTATCCGTCGCTCTTCCGGAAGTCTCGTCATTCGTCATCCTTCCTCCTAGCTGGCTCGGCTGACGACTACGCGGTGCGGTGACTAAATCGAAAATCGCTTCCCGATCGTTTACATAACGCTCCGCCGCAGCTTCAAGGATCGGCCGGTTAGAGTAGTTCCAGGTTACGGCATTCGGCCTGGCCGACGGTCAGTCCGCGAAAGGTACGAATCCTCGACATCCTTCCACGTCACGCTTCGAACAGTCATTGGCATTGGATCGAAATCGAGCGGCCGTTCGACGTGAATCGACGAAACTCATCGTCTCGATCGAGTGCATCTCGCGGTATCGTTCCTTCAGATAGAATCTCGGAGATAATTTCGAGATAGCGCGAGACCGCGAGATGCGATCGAAATTCTAATAATATCGCGCTAATCAAATTTTAATGAAGTCCTCGGGAACGTTTCTGTGCTAATGGCACTGCGGTAAGCGGACGCGGCGGAAAACGTGAGAGAGCGTAAAGACGGGAGTGTTATCGTGCCACCTAGTTGGACATCGTCCCCCGCCAAGCAACGATATGCGCATTACGTGCACGACGACGTTCACGGCCTTCCGTACTTGAATTTATCGTGTCGCCGGGAGACCCTCGTTGTCCGAGAAGGAGAGAGAAAGAGATGGAGAGAGAGAGAGAGAGAAAGACGGCGTACGCGCGTTCCTCACGGTTACATTTTTTATCTTGCCCAGAGCTCTCAACCGGAAGGCTATAACTCCTCGGTAGACTGTCAAGGATACGAATCGCGGGCATACCGATCGCTCCAGTTACGTTGCCGCCTTTTCGTCAACGCTCCGCACCCACGCATTCCACCCAAAAAAAAATCATATCCCCCCTCGAAAATGAGGCCCGGATAACATCACCCGGGCACCGCAAGGAAAAAGTCTCCGCTGAAAAGGCAGCCAGACCTTCAACTCCGCCGATGCCGCAACAAAAGCGACCTTTTCCATCGTAATTCTTTTACGTAAGCGGGGTCCGTAAGATTTATTAATTAAACGTCTGAAATCGCTCTGACTCGTCAGAGGCGTCTTTACCGTCGATCGACCGTTATGTAATCTGATTAACAAGTCCCGCTCGATCGTTCGACGCTCGCTGCACGCAGGCGAGGCGGGCAGATTTAGCGTCGAAGGAAAAACTGGCGCGTTCATCGCCGTAGTCGTGACACGTAGGTGTAGCTTTGCCTGCCTGCACTAAGTCCTGGCATCGCGTCTCACTCTCCTAATGTCTCGTCGCGATGTCACGGATGAGGGACGTTCGTACGAGAGTGGCACCTACCCGAGAACGTTTGTCCTTTCCGTCGGCATAAATCTTCGCGTTTTCCCCCCTCTGCTTCCCCCCTGCTACCACCTCATCCACCTCCTCCTTCCTCCGCCCCGCTGTTAGGCCTCTCCTCGATATCCGCTACCTTGACTCGACGTCGAGGGGGATCGATAGCGAGCGACCTTGATTTCAGAGGCACAACGGTGGCGGATAAAGGAAACAAACGAGCGTCGTTAGCATACTAACGCGAACAATTCTAACGGTTCGCCCGGCTAGATCGTAAAGATCGATCGATCGACCGGACCCCGGAGAGCGCGCGCGCGCGCGCGTTCTGTCGGCCCCCGACTCTCCTACCTGAACGCTTCAGGAAAGGCTCAGGAACGGTTCAATTCCGGCAGACGCTCGGCCAATCCTCTATGGCGAACTCTATGCCTCGCATTCCAGCGGCTTGTACGCCCCGAAGCTGCTTCGACTTATAGAGGAGCGATCGTAGGCCGGGATAGGTAAGTACGTTATCAGTCGGCTAATCCCGGTGGGATAACGCTCGGACGTGTCCTTTGTATCGAATTGCGCTGCAAGACAGTTCGCGGTCGAAGGATGCAACGAGAGGTGGCGTAGGTGGACGAGCAGAATGGGAGGATTGCAGGACGCTGCGTGGAATTCAAAGTTTTTTCGAGGCTGCCGTTTGTTTTCATGCTAAGCGGGTCGTGGCATTCGGGGCGATTCTTAGGTATTCAGCGCGGCAAGGCTTGAATTTTGTACAATGCGGATAACCGCGATGACGATGGGAACGGGGAAATTACGCAATGCAGGAAAAAGGTGTGCGATAACCCTGGGACGCGCTATGGAAATTTCGACCATGAAACGCCGCTTGCATCGTAACCGAGATTAGAGTCGGTGAGAGGGAGGCGAAACGGGGGAGCGGGAACGGAGAAGGGGGGAAAAAATGGGAGGAGAGTCGGATTGACAAACAGACGGACAGTAGGGCAGGCCATTATCCGTACGATCTGACGTGAACTTTGAATGGATCAAAGGTGAGGCAACGTCGGCGTCGGAGTCGCAATCGAGCATCCTCTCCTTCGCGCAGAAATAATCTGCCATTGTCCTTTGTTTTCGACCGCTCATCAATCGCCCGGGCTGAAGGCGATTGACCGTTTTCGGGAGCGCGACGGTGTCGAGGAAATCCCACTCAGAACGAATTCGTGCTTGGCAGCGTTTCAACTAACTGCGGCGATAAAGAAACGTATGCGCGGCACGACGACCCATATGAAAAGACCATCCTCGTAAGACGGCATCTAATTGATTCGGCAAATCGATTCCGCGAACCTAACGATGTATACTCGTAAGGCTCTTCTTTCGGCGACGGAGCATGGATCGGTCCACGAATAAAAGTTCGAAGCTCGGCCGAGCGTCGCGCGCGAAGTAGCGTGCGTTTAGCGATGAATCGCGGCAACATTAATTACGCTCCACTCGACACGGACAGTTTTCACTCGATTTGGGTTGCGACGTCGGAGGCACGGATTCTAACGAGGCCTCGGGCAGATAATTAAAAGTGCGCGATCGCCGCTCGTCGCGGGTGGATTACGTGTGCCTCCGTAAAGCAAACTTTGCCACGCAACGAGGTCTTTTGTGACGGTGTAGGCATCGCCGCTTTTGCTATGTGGGGCAATAGGTCACACGAGCGAGTTTCCCGTTTGCCCTCGCCACGCTCCGTGCATGTATCTCCCAACGTAGGTGTGCGCCGCCAGTCTGTGTTCATCCACGTATGAATATGTCAACGTCGTGTATTTCGGTGTGTACGCACGGCCGCTCGATGTCTGCCGCGAACGACCGCGTAGGTGAACGTGCAAGGTGGTGTGCGTGCGACGTACTCCGAGCCTCCGCTAACGTAACACGCACACGTGTACCGCTCAGGCGAACGTTAGACGGTATTTCGTGAACGTCCGACCGTCTATTGTTAGTTACGCGAGTTACCCGTTTCAGCGGGCGGTTAATCGATTCGCGACTCTTAGCACTTTACACGTGCTCGAGTACGATAATTACGGCGTAGTCTCGGCTTTCTACGAATTCGATCATTGATATTTGTGTTCTTAGAGACGGAATGGAATCTGCCGTCGTTAAACGACGTTGTATGGAAACGATAAAACGGAATTTCTGGTTTCTAATCGTTCGATAGAGTTTCGGTCTCGATGTGTCAGTTTTGACTGTCATTAGAGTTCGTTTTGTAAGGAAGTGAGAAGTATGGGATGATTGAATGGGGGCTAGTGACGGTCGAGTTGGCTCTGTTTCGAGGCGTGGGCCGTCGAAATGCAATAATCGCAGGGGTTGACGCGGCACGCGAAGTCTCTCCTTGACGGGTTTAGTCAGACGAGGATGTTTCGAGTCCTTGTCGAGCGGTACATGCGAGAGCATCGAGGCGTTTCACGCGTCTTTAGAGCGTGCGCTCTTCTACACGTTTTGCTGCAACGTTGACTCCGTGCCAAAGGCCAACGCATTTTCTGCTCCTTTGACGCACTGCGGCGATCGCAAGCTCCAGTGAAAAAGAGAGGCATCCTTTGTCCCGTTTATAAGCCGCATTAATGCCCGGGGATGCCGTTTTAATACCCGGCCAACTAAGCCACGTCGCCGGACTCGATTCACGAGCAATCAAAAGTACGACTTCACCCGACTTCGTCCGACTTCAAAGATATCGATGAGCAACCAGACAACAAATCTTACCGGCCCGTGCCTACTCTCGGCATCTGTCAACATTTATTTATTGTCTCGACGTGTACGCCAGAAACGAAGTTATATTTGACCAAGGCCTTCGCCGAGCCCTTCATCCGTCGGAATTCCTGGTTTCTATCGTCATGCCGATTGTTCCGTTGGTTTTGGCATTTTTCTTCTATCGCGACCGCGCGCCCGCGCGCAGGTCCGGCGACCCGAGCGGAAATCGTAAACGTCCGTATAATTAACGGTGATCGTCGGCGGACGAGGCCGTTCTCCGAAACTGTTCCTCGCGTGAAATAATGGCTCCTACTAGAGAATACCGTGAATCGTCCGATTGCGTAAGATCGGCGAGATCGAGCCGATCGGCCGACGTATTTATATTTCCCGGATACCGGCTGCAATCGTTCGCGATAAACGTCCTCGTAACTTGATCTACGCATCGAAACATATCTACGATACGGACTCTTTGCAGGCGACTCTTACTGTAAAATGAGTTCCCTGTCCCGTAAGGATCGATCGGCACGGCTCGCGTTTCGTTCAGGCGCGATGTTTTATTCAATTTCGAGCGCGGCCGAGCGTCGGAAACTTCGGACCTCGCTTCTTCTCGTTCCATTCTTCCTGCGCTCCTTCTATTGTTCAATTGGCGAACGTTTTTGCGAACGTTATTTGTCGCTCGCCAGCGTTCGCGAACCGAGTCTTTAACGTAACGCCGTCACGAGGGCGAGGTGTGATGTTTACGGAAACGTTTGTCTAACGCAAAATGCGCGTTCGGTATTTATATGCTCAATGCCGTTCGCCGGAGCGAGTCTGGATATATTCTTATGTGCACGAATCTCCAACCTCTATCGCCGCCGATACTCCACTTCCTGATGGTTGCGCACGACGATGCATATGTGCATGTCTGAAGGGCGAGTCGTCGGACAGACATCTATTTATCGAGCCGGTCGCTAAGCGAGGAGGAGATTCGCGGCGAGGCGACTCTTTTTCGTAATCGATTGTGCAAAAACGGAGCCAGACCTTGCCCTCGGCGTGTTACGTAAAGCCGAGCAGATTTGCGTTATGCAAAGGCTAAATTATAGGCGTTACCGTGGAATCGCCAGTCCGACGATGAAGGAGTCTGCCGAAGTACGGCGCGCCGTATTAGACCAGACTTCCATAGTACGTGATTCCGCCAGCTAATCACACCTTTTTGCCACTTTCCGCAATTCCTGTGATCAACATCGGCCCCAACAAAACAGTATCGATGAGACTCAAAGTGCCTTTACAGGGACAATTAAGTAATTAATGACCGCGGTCGCGATGACGGAAAAGAGTCATTGGCAAGAAGATGCAGTCATCGTAGGTGTTGCGATGTGAGTAAGACTGATCGATCTGCGAGCGACATTCGACTTTGCGAAGGATTCGACCAACGCCCTGCCGTCTGATTCAGTAATTTCGAGGAACGATACGTACGCCGGAGAGGCGTGTGTGTCATTCCGGGCGATCTCGAGAGACGTTGCGCAAGTTCGAGCGGGGAGCGCGGCGGGGAGGGGAATGGAAGTCGGACAATTAGGTAAGGAGATGAGCAATCGACTTCCTGCGAGTCTCATCGACGCTGATAGGGCGAACGCTCGGCTGCCGTTGACTGGGACGGCCAAGATGTTGACGAACGATGAGGCAACCGGCTAACGGAACACGGCGAGCGTTAGGCAACAACAACACTTGCCCGGCGCACACTTTGCCGACTGATTCCCAGTTTCGATGCACACTTCGTCGTGCTAAGTTACCCGCTAATGCCCTGTCCGCAATTCCGTACATCAGCAGATTATCCTGTCCGCGTAACGAAACTGTCGCACCGTACCGTTCAATTACGATTACTCGGCTGTATCACGGGAAGGTGGTTTACTTCTTGAGATATTTAATAACGATCGAGAAAATGCCTTTATCTGCTCAAATCTTGGGCAAACGATTGCGATAGGAATTCGTAACGTGCGAACTCCGGTTCCATGTCGTCATTGGCGCAATTGGCTGTATGGCGCTGTCTGGTATCGTACGTGTTGCGAAGCGCGTGCAGACAGGAGGAGGAGGAGACAACGGCCAATGCCTCCGCGAAATGAGCTTAGGCTACCGGGCTAGTAAGCAGGCGAGTAGGGAGGCGAGTAAGGAGGCGAGTAAGGAGGCAAGTAAGGAGGCGAGTAAGCAGGCAACTAAGCGGGCAAGAAAACAGGCAACTTCTGCCGACCGCGTCGTGGGTGAGCGTATCATAGGTCGAGGCGAACGATGCCGTGGCAGAGATCGTGGCAGAGTCATTTTCCGACGAACTTCGTGGCTGAGTAACGACCGAGTTGCGAGACGCTTGATGGGTGTCATTGTTGGCTCATGCCTCCTGTTATTGCATTTCGCGCAAGGCACGGACCTCTCTCACATCTGATTGCGAGAGTCCATCGCTCGCACTCCGCGCAGAACGATGCCGATTCTCGAAATGAAGTTCGTCGAGGGCGACGCGCACGGTCGACGAATCGAAGGTTCGAGAGTCGAACCCATTATCGGGAACCTAGAATTTGAGCGTGTCGTGCGCACACTCGGCAAACACCTGTTGTACCTTTGTACTTTACATTCTTAGATAAACGGGTTCTAGCCATTCAGGGAACACATTGTCCGCGGCTGAGGTAACGGTTGATAAACTCTACTTACTTGACGTCGGTATCGCGCCACTCGTTAGGACGAATGAGGATTCATCATCGTACGAACGAACAAACCTTCGAAGTTACAGGCGCCTATGGCGACAAATAACTTCGTTCTTACAGGTCGTCTCTGCCGCTAAGCGCGCGATCTGTTATTGTTACGTTAAGGCAGGCTCGACCTTGATCGCTAAAAGGCACTTCGCGCCAAAATGTTTGCTCGCCTTCCCTGGTGCCTGCCTACTCCCGAGAGCCGTTACGCTTTCGCAAGCGCGCGAGGCCATTTAAAACGTGCCCCGATACTTTTCCCGATACTATTACCGCTCGTTGCGTTCCGGCCTGTCGACGAGCGACGGAGAGGAGGAGTCGTGCGAGGAGCGAGGAAGCGCGGAGAGGAGTGTGAAGAGGCTGGTAGCCGTTACACTTCCGCATCCTGGCTTCCTTCTACGCAACGAGTTCCACGATCATGACGAACGCGCGAACGCACGAACGCTCGCTCGAACGTCACGTTCGCAAGTTGCGTCCGAGCGCCACGACCGACTGACACGGAAAAAAAAGGAAGATTCTGTGCCAGTTCAGAGGTCCGGCAGTATCCTCGCGGGCAATTCGACGGCGAAGCGCCGCCGATGGAATTTTAAACCGGTTCCATCGGTTCGCGGTTAATAGAGTCCTCCTCGATCTAACGCCGAGCTGAAACGCTCTCGGCCGCTCGCTTTACCGGGAATATAACTGCCTGGACGGCGAGCACGCATCGCTGATTTTCAGATCCCCTCGCCTAGAACCAGTGTCGCGAGCCGAGCGTTAGAGAACGCCCGGCAACGTACTCCCCCTCTTACTGCTCCCGGCAACGACGGCTGTTAAAGAGAGAATTCACCGTTAGACGCGGAACCGATCTCGGCTAAATATGTACCTGGCCGAACGGTGCCGAATCTGGTGGCCATTCGACTTTTTGGCTCGACGTTAGACTCTACTTCACGCTGGAACAGTTCTGGAACTACCCCTTGCGACTGGGTAGCCTGCCAAAGGACACTTTCAGAACGAGGGAACGTATCTCGCGCCACGGAACTGTAGTTTTGACGCCGTTATTGGGACAGTTTTACTGTTTAGTCAGCGCGGAAACCTTTCGAATCTCCGCGTCCATGTGAATTCCGCTTGTCACAACATTCCGTAATTACAGTCGGCGTACGTACACTGTTCCGTGTCAACGCTCTCGTAACAGGAATCTTCCCGCGCCGTTCTTACATTGTTACTTCATGGGTGGTAAGCTGACGCCTGACACGGGCGAGTACGACGTGCGAATTTCGTGGATGGAGAGACAGAGGGGGTGGTGTGCGCCGTATGCATTGGCAGGATCGTTCTGGCCCATTCTGGCCCGGATACGCAACGACGCCGGCCCACATCTCGCACCGTGGCTGGCCGCACGATGTGGAGCAAAGGTGAGACCCCTTTCGGTGAGAGCACACAGTCGCCGGAGCGGAGTCACGATGCGGAGTACCATCTTGCCGGACTGTTCGCCTTCTCCGCGCGTTGGTTACCGTTAAGCTACGCACTGATAGGCGCTTAAGACTGGCCAACCTCCGAGCGCACTCGCCCGGTCCAGACCGATCCTATCCGCGATCCGCAGCTGTTGCCTGATCGTCTCGAGGGCGCAGGGGGATGAGCGATTTTTCGAAGCAATATCTCGCTCGGCTCGATGGCGAAATTTCGCCGTTCCTTTCGGCGCCAACGGCCGGCTCGCTTAACCTTTCGCAAATGGCTTTTTGAGGAGATAATTGGAGGTACAGTGGCGGGAAAAGCGGTCATCGTTGGAGGATCTTTGGTAAGAGGGTGTCGTGGGGGAGGTAAAGGGTGATTGATACCTTTTTGATGTGACGAGTGGAGTTGAGGAATTGAACGGATATGAGGCTGAGGTGTGTGGGATGAGAGGACGTTCGCTTCGCCGATTAAGGAGACGCATGCTTTAGTTTGATGAAGTGAGTAAATCGTTGCCGTTTACGGTACTCGCTCGAGTCCCATGAATACTGGAGTGGTTAGGTGAACAGTCAAATATGTACGAACGATCGGAATTTGCGAGTTTCGGGGAATGATAACGGCCGCGGCGGCCTGTGGGAACTGCCCGTTTCGGTATAATGCGAGAAACGCCGTTATGCAAACATTTTTATGCCCCGGACTATGAGGCGCTTTTAAATCTTCGAGCATACGGGAAGGTCACGGAGCTGCGGCCGAAATTCTGAATGGGCGCTTAAAGTGGGTGTTACGCAACGACGGCTCTCACGTGATCTTGATGTAACGGGCACCGTGGCGGGAATTGCATAAATTCTGCCAGGTCGAAGTCGGAAGCTGTCGAACAAAATTTACCGTACCTTGACATTCAAAGCGGCCTCAAAACATTGCCAAAAATCTAACAAATTCAGTAATTCCAACTTCACCGGAAGGAACTTATTCGTCGCTATGAATCACGCTGCAATCACAGTGCGATCAACATTTACCTCACTACAATTCCTCACGACACCCACACTCTTGGCCAGCCGCGGCAGTCGAGGCGTTAAGGAGACCATCGACACCGTACCGAAGTTACGAATCGAGCCGTCGAACGAAAGGCCGACGACAACGACGAACTCGTACTTTCCACGTCTGGCTTTACCCTTACACACGGCATTTCAGTGTAACGGTGGAATGGTTACCGTTAGCGATCGCGGCTTGTTCTGATTCATTACCGATCTTTCGTCCGATCGATAGCCCACTCAATCCGCCCACCCACGGGGCAGGTACCCGAGGTATGTCCGCGTTTGATACGGTGCCTATTTTTCAGCGTCGAATCGAGCCGAGCGGCGAGAAGAACGGAAACAGACGCACTCGACGAGGACAGAACGGGACGGACGAGGGCTCGTCGAAGAGGGACAGACGCGAAAGCGAGAGAGGGACAGAGATGAAAAGAAGGAGGACTGCGAGACAGACCGAGAGTAGGAGCCTCTAATTCCGTTAGCGGTTTAGATTCTTTCGGCTAACGGTGAATTTCACTATCCGCCGCCGGAGTTACGTCGACGGTTTCATAACCTCGCTCGTGGTCCGGCGCGTAATTTATTATCGCGTCCCTATATAGGTCGAAAGATTACGGCTTGGAAAATCCGTCATTAGGCTGCCGTGCGAGCCCGGGGCCGGCCGTGAGCGTCGGAGAAGTATCCACTTGCAATTAAAGCTGCCGTCGACGGCGGCGGCGGCGGCGTCGGATCAGGGAGAGGGCCCTTCCCTATGTAATCGGAGCATTCCGCCGATGACGCTGGCGATCCCGCAATCCGCGGCGTCTATCCTTTAATGCAACGCCTCGCGAAAGGCTAAGTGTTCCGACGCTGAAAGCCAGGGCCGGCTACCGCAAATTGCGGAATATCTCATCTTCCACGAGCCGCCGGCAGGCACATCCTTCCCGAATTTGAATCTGATCTTTCCTCGCCTTCCTTAACGGGCGCAATCAGGCACGTTCGCTGCCAATCTCGAATTCCGCTCCGATTTAAAGTAGTACGAGACGCGGCGAGCGGACCTCTGGAAGCGATTCGCGGAATTGGAACGTCGAGGAGCGATGCGTAGGACGGTGCGGTGGTGTTAGTTGGTCGTCGAACGGTGTAATAATTGCGCGACGCTCTCCGTGGAGGATCGCGAACTTCTAATGAAAGATGTTAATGGGGTGAGGCTGCGTTAATAGGGTCGCGTGAGGAGGAGAAAGAGAGAGAGCTAGAGAGAGAGAGAGAGAGAGAGAGCGAGAGAGAGAAAAACAGGGAGAGACAGAGAGAAAGAGAGAGACAGGACTAAGATCGATGAAAAGCCAGGAATGTCGCAAGTGGCGCGAATCGGCGAGCATAAATTTCGCGGCGGGTCGCTAATTATTGATAGCGATTAGATTAACGAAGAGTTTTAACGTCGCCGTCTTACGTAATCGCGCCGGGACTGCGCCGACGGCACGTCAATTAATACCTCATTACGAAATGGTTTACTATTTGCATCACACGGACGATGGCCATCTGTGTCTAGGCCTTCTCTCTGCCTCCGTCGAGTTTACTCAAAGACATTCGTTGCTCGCCCGGTGTGGAGGGAGAGAGACGAAGAGAGAGAGAGAGAGAAAGAGAGAGAGAGAGAGAGATGAGGGAACGAGAAGGAGATAGACGCGCCACTTGCATCATTCACACTTGCATTTCGCCCGGATGGCGGAGTCGTGTTTTCATTCCGCAACGATTGCAAGCCTCGGCAACGGATGAGCGTGGCTCGGTTCGATTGATTTTTTACGCCGTGAATCCGTTCGTCAGCGATCTGCCTGCGCCGCTCGTTTCGCGCGCGTAACTTGCAGCCGGACCGAGACGGAAAAAAATAGGGGAGCAAAGAGGCGCGCAACGTACGAAAATACGTACGGACGGCAACCTTTTTTCTACAGACATCGTCCCTCGACATGCCGATCGCATTATTTGAATATTCCGGCAGCGCGTCACGTTTCGATCCTTAACGGGCGAGTGTGAAAAACGATCGGACGTCAATGTTTCAGTTCGTTGACGTCGCTCAATCGTCCGGAACGGCGCGTCTCGCGAAATGGTATCGGCAGACGCTATCGGCCGTAGAGAGGCTCTGGATGGGAGGAGGAGGTGCAGAAAGATCGGAGAGTTGCGAGTCTCGTGAATTGTCAAACGACTCCACTAGCGATTCGCTCACCCTTCTGGGCTGTCTGGCCCGGAATTCGCCTCGTTCGTCTCGGCCGCGCCGGGCTGTCATCCTCGTCATCCCCCGACATAGGTCAGACACTTCTACGCCGTATATAAGTCGTATCTGGTGCACGCCAGCGTTAAGCGACGGAAAAAGGTCGTAGGCGCACGGCAAAAAGCCTCTGCATAAGAAAAGAGAGGAACAACGAGCAGCAAGAAAGGGAGAATGACTCGGGGGGTTGGAGAGGGGAGAGGGGGGCTGAGTAGGGCGGTAAAAATAATGTTTCGCGAACGTCATTAACGGTCGACGAAAATAAGGCCGCATCTTTCGGGGCCGCGGGCGCGGTTTCGGAAGGGAGGGGTTTTGACGGAAAGGGGCTTAGAGGAGCGAGCGGGAGAGAATGAGAGTCGCGACGTACGGACGGACGGACGGACGGATGGACGGACGGATAAATCACAGTAGCTTTGCCCGGCTAAGTCTCTTCTCGGCAAGAGCCAGACAAAAATCGTAAAAGAGTTGAAGGGGGCCAACGAGACGCCCACGGCGTCTCGTTCTCTATCTTTTTCCTGCCTCGGCGTTCCCTTCCTCTTTTTCCACGCGTACGCGCCCTGCATTTCGTCTCCATCGCGTCCGAAAAGTAGCGTGTCGTCGTCCTTCTCGAGGCGTCTCTCGCCGCAGTCGTCGTGGTCGTTGTGCGTCTTCGTCGACGTCGTCGACGTCGGCTCGGCCGTCTGCGAAGTTATCGCAGGGTAGCGGCGTCGACGCACTCGTCGGCTCACATTGGTTAGCGCCTTTGTTCGTGGGCTCGCATCCTTCTACGTGGTCACCGACATCTGTCTGGGTAAGAGGCTGCGTCACGCGGCGGAGTACGGTAACATTTGGAGCAGAAAGAAGCGGGAGAGAGGTTGCGAGCGAGAGTCTGAACATTATCGGCTCACCGCCGGATTCCGCGCCGGGATCCGTTTTTGGCCCGCGCGACGGATTTAGTGGAACGGATAAGCGAGGAGGCGAGCTGGAAGTCGCTCGCTTCGTCGTTTTGACATTTCGGCGACGAAGTCTTTGTGGGGGGGAAAAGAGTCGGCGAAAAGAGGGCCGCGGAAGGCTTCTGCGACAGAGACCTATATATACGCGCGCGAGAAGCGTACGTGTTGCAGATCGAGCGCGCAAACAAATCGGAGGCGCGACTTGCGTAAGGATCCCGTGCAAAATGGCCGTCCTTATTGCAAGGTCTTCGGTCGATTATGCGTATCCATCGCGCTTACATCATGCTAAGTAGCTGCGGTCTGCGGCGTGCAACATAGTTGTCGTGCAGGAGGGAACCGGTTAAGGTCGAAGAGCGTTTTGAACAATGCGATGAAATATCGAGCGGACTCGTTCTTTTCCCGAGCGGAATGAGTTAACGGCCGGATAGATATGCCGGACAGATTAGGACGGTAGGCCGCCGTTGGGTGACCACTTTCGTAGGCGACGGATTACGAAAGGCAAATCGAACGGCGTACACCCCCGTTTAACGGAACTTACGCAATGGGCGAACTCTGACGCCGGCCCGCCTGGAATAGACAAAGAGAGACCGTTGGCTAGAACTCGCTAGAACTCGCTAGGTGGTGGCTATCAGTCACGCACCGCGTCGATACGCCGTAACAATGTCGCGTTAACGAGCCTGTCCGGTGTCATTTTCAATCATTTTTCTCGCCCGCTCGGCTTCCCGTCGCTGCCGGCGCGCCGCGAGAGATGTGTGCGTCTTAAAAGGTGAGCATTGCACGGGGCAGCGAGCAATGGTGTAACGCAGATCTTGTATCTCGCCATTCCGCCGAGTGAAAGCCAACAGCCTTGATTTAATAATAAAGGTTGCAATCCCCCGACCATCGCGATGTGGGCGCTCTAATAAAAATAACTAAGCGGACATTTTCCGACGCTGTCTCGTCCGAACGTTTTTGCGACGCTAAACAAGGATTCTGACGTTGGGCACTCTTTTAAACCGGGCTAGGTCCTGTCCTCCTAATCGACGGTCGTCTCCTCGAGGAAGTCGTCCGGCTACATTGTTAAAGCGGTACGTTCCTCGTCGGCGGCTTATCGACCCGGCTCGACACGGATTCAGGTAAGTATAAATGAATTTGCAAGGACGAGCGGTACCGCTGGACATCGATTCTTTTCCGCGACCGTCCTCGTTCGGCTTCCTTCTCCGCGTTCCCCCTTACATCTCGCCCAAGGAGCGAGTCCTCGCCGCATCGCGCCGCATTTGTATCGCTGCACTATTTATGCGCGAGCACTGCCAATTAAGCAGTCAGGAGCGCGCGTTACATTGTATACTTTGGCATATTACGCAGTCGCGAAGGAAGGGAATTAGCGACGGGCAACTCCTCCTTCCTCTTTTTTCTCTCCTCCTCCTCCTCCTCCTCTTCTTCCTCCTCACCCCCGTCCCTGCCGCGCGCACTCCTCGCATGCGGGGCATACGTTAACGCCGCGACCATTATAATCGGCCAAGAGACAATGAGAATGCAAATTGAACGGGCGCGCATTGATATGGATATGCGTGCCTGCAATCTCGCTGAATAATAATTGCCGCATGACAATTACTCAGGATTTAAGGAACTAATTTATATGTCGCAGTTTCCTGCTTCGCAGTGCTGCACGGTGCCTTGCCGGATCCTTGGCTGACATACGCGCGCCTCGCACGAACCCGACACTCGCACTAAATTCTTATTAACGGCTACGCGCGGCGTAAACGGCGGCAACGGATCCGTTCGGCAGCGCGGTGGGCAAGGAGTGAGGGACGGGGGGAGGGAGAGAGAAAAAAAGGAACACTCCAAGGTGACCATTTTCATTTTACTTTATCACGCGACCATTTCGTAATCTCGCCGTTCGCAGAGCGGCCGGTAATCGTGCAATTTGCGAGCGATTCGTAATTTTACACTTTGCACCTGAGTCGTAATCTTAGAATTCGCAATCTTCGGTTTCCGATCGCGATCGTAAATCGGCAAAAATTGCGTCCGCCTCCAGCTCCGTCATCGTCTTAACTGAGTATCTCTCGCTACGCCGCTTTTTTTTCTCTTGCCTCTCCTTACCGTTTAACGGGAATGGCGCGAAATGCCTCGTTGCCTCGCGAATAGTTTGCGCCCGAAGGCGAGCTGCTCTTAGTTTCGACAAGGAGAGGGACACGGCCATCTGCAATTTAAGCATGCGCGCGCGCGCACGCGAGCTGGCGAGTACCGAGGCAAAGGCTCTTAGGTAGACGACACGAATGCACATGCATCTCGGGGTCTCGACCCAGTTGCACCGGAGTAGGTTACCTAACTCTTCCAGGAGATTACTATAAAGCGTCGCACAATTGAGCGCTGCATTGGCTGGACGCTGCGGTCGAGATGCGACGTCCTCGTAAACAGATCGATAGGCGACAAATCTGTCCGGGTCCTCCAGCTAGCATCACGGCACTTCTGGTCGAGGAGCTTAATTTGGACGCCTCTTCCGCGGAAAGAGTCATCCCGCACCGCTTACCTACCCAGCGTTCATTTCGTAAGAAGACTCCGCGGTCCGCTGCCGCGTTCGCGAACCGAGCAGAGCCTGCAACCTGCAACTTTTTTTGCCGATTGCGTACCATATGATCGTCGATGGCGAAGGTTATTTTCCTCGATGTTAATAATAACATTTTCCTCTCCTCGCGCGGCCAGCGTAATTATAGGAAGGTTGCAACTTTTTCGATTTTATACCTGCGGTCCGATAGGACGCGCTCTCCGTGCAAAGTTGATTTTCTATCGCGCGTCGTAACTCGCGGCCGTGAGACTCGCCGTGGCGTTCGGATGCAATTTTTTCGTTAAGTGATCTTCGTAAAATTCGTGCTTCCCGTCGCTATCGCTCAGACAACGTGTGTACCTTAGATAATGTGTCGCGGAAAAAAGCGCGCTCCCTCGAACGCCGAGCGGCCAATACAATGCACGCTCCTTGTACTCGTCGCGATTTTGTTGACTTACGCAAGAGCGAGGTTATTATTTCGAACATGCTCGAAGGGTCGATACTGTTATATATAATGCGTCGTTCCTCGATACGAGCGACGGTTTCCCATCCTCGCGGTCTTCCACCCCTCCCCCTCCCTCCCTCCCTCCCTCTATCAACCTCCTCTCTCACATCTCCCCATTCCTCCGCAGTTGAGAGCGGATATTATCGGCGGACATAATTTATGCGCGAAATAAAATAAGTTCGACAAAATGAACGAAGCGTACGCTCTCGTCCCAAGGCTCGCGACGTATATAACAAACCAGCCGTCCTTCGTCGTAATCCAATCCACGGTCGTCGCATCGATTCTTTCCCTCGCTTTTTAATCTTGCCTCCCCAGGCCAACTTGACCGTAATTTACGTCGGAGTTATCTTCGACTTCGATAGCGATTCGCGGTCGTGGCGCGTTTAACGCGTTTCTCGCGCTCCGCCGAGAATCCGCTCGGCGCCGATGGCGCGCGCGCCAGACGAAAGGGAGGATTTTTCCGTGCCAGGAAGTGCGCATCAAGGTAATCAGCCTCTCGATTTCCTACCCGCCGATCGATGGTTTATAAGGTTCACGCGTAGCCGTGAAATTGAGAATCGAGCTCTCTGTCGAAAATCAATTTCGCGGCGAAACTTCTTCATTTTGCCCTCAGTCGTTTTTCATCGTTGGTCGAGGATAAATTGTACGTAAGGTGCAAGGGGGTAAATCAGTACACGGGGCAAATCCGCACTAGGAGGTTATTTATTCGAATATACGTTGTACCGTTCGATCTTCGCTGTAACACTAATAAAAAACCGTGGATCCAGTGCATTAATTGCATGAACTGAATTTGTGGAAACTTCAACAAAGGTTCGAAAAAAAAACAATATGAATGTGAGAGAGATATTTTTATGTTATTTTATTGCTAATGATAATTCCCCTTTTGCCCTATACCTAATATAAGGAAATGAGATTCAATAATATTTAAACAGGTAGCTGCAGTTTTGCCCCAGTTCCGGGGCAAGTCCGCTCTAGCAGCACTGTTTTTCATTTATTAAGAGAACCATAAGCTTCAGAAGATATTTTCAATCCAAATTAATGCAACTTAAAGAATAAACCATGCCCTAAATAGAAACACTAAGATTATTAGGTTTTAGTGCAATAGATAGAAAATACATCAGTTTAAAGTAAACTTTACAATTTCTGGTTCGGTTTTACCCCACCCCATCTTATCTCAAGTATTGCAGCGTGGGTCTTCGGCTTTTACCTTAGAAGCTGTACGCGGCGGAATGACGATACGCGCGCGGATGAGGAGCTTATCCGATGATCGACGCGCGTCAAATATTCGCGTTTCTTCGCGATCGGGACAGGAAGACGTCCGTCGTCGACACAATGAGAGTCCGAGGGACCAGTCGACGAACCCGAAGGGGGCCGTCCTCTGTCGAAACAGTCGACGCGCCTTGCGAAATTAATTCGATTATCCCATTCATTCGGGCCGCGACGGTATTACAAAAGACCGGCGGCGCACCGGTAATCCTTGCGCAGTCGCATTGCGTAACGGCTCGCATGCTCACGTGTGAGAAGTGCCGAGGGTCACGTTTGATCGTCCAAGCCGTCGAGCGTTTTTCTTTCACGCCCGGCTGAAACCTCGAATCTTCGACGAGTCCGAACGACATCTCGTTATCAGGACTGTCATCGAGCGCCGGTCAGGAAAATCGATTTAAAAAATTTGCTCAACGAAGTCTACGATCCAGAAACGTTACTCGACTTTATTCATCGGCGGAAAATCGGATCGTCGAAGATGTGTTAATTCGCTCGACGGCCACTTATTCCGCGTCATACTCTGTCGCGAACTCGCCCCGCCGGCCTGCATAACCGCGTTCATTGTGGGCGCGTGGGTTGTGTAACGCTCACGTTTTTTGCCGGAGGCATGCGCGCACTGTCGAGCACCGGCGAAGACACGGCTGTAGATTGCGATTTGATCGATGGGGTGGTCGCGTTTTTCAAGCGGGCGGCCGAGAAAAACGGCCCGCTCAGCCTCGCCATTACGAGAGACGGCGACGGTTTCAAGAGTCGCCATTATCGGTTTTTGTCGGATCGGCCAGGATAGGTGGCTGACGACGAGGACGTCGACATAATCGAGCGTTAGAGACTGCTGATTAGACATTTCAGTTACATTGATGGCGCGCATCAAGCGCTCCGCGGCGAGACGTCGCGAATAATTGTCTCGTCAACTTTCGAAGGATGAAACGCGATCTATCTTCGAATCGTCACGTCACGTGCTCGGGCGTGGGGTACTCCTCGGTATGTACGGAGATATAATGCGATATCGACGCAAACGCTGAGGCGCAATTACACGGGAAGGATACTTTGGCGGTCCGAGCACAATGAGCTTTTTAAAGATGGCTGCCGAGGCTCCTCTCGTCGCATTGTCGAGTCGTCATCGGATCGATCGATAGTACCTTCAAACGTTTGACGTCAATCGGGTTACGGCGACCGGGCGGCGAACGACGACGACGACCCGAACACCTGCCGATTGTTTCCTACGCCGTGTGTAATCCTTGCACGGCGCGCGCGCGCGCTCGTTGTGTAACAATCACGTTTCTCTCAGCTCACGTGCCACGCTTGCCGGCCGGCCGGCAGAAGAGTTCCTTCCTTCGACGCCTGCCAGCGATACTCAATCCTTCCGTCGCTAATTGTTCCACGAAAACGGAAAGCACCGTCCGCAACCGTACCTGCTCACATACGCAGAGTGCGCTTGAACTCGAGCGGAGATATCTTTAGGCGCGCATAGATGAACATATTCAGCCTACGCGCGTACACGAAGCGTGTATGTGTATATTTAGAGCCGGACCCACCAAATGAACGTATTCGAACGTACACACCTCTATTGTTGGCCGTATATATGCATGAGCGTGTGCAGCGCATAAATGTATATTTAGAGGCTTATATAGGTGCGGACGTGCAGCGAGATACACGGATATACCGTATTCGAACGAATACGCGTACGGATAGGTGGCATCGGATGTCGTACAGGCGTTTTTCGCGTCCAGGTGCGCGCACACACGGCGAACGCCATTGGCGTAAGTACGTGCAAAGCTGCGGATACATGTGGCTACGTTAGTCAGCTCGTGCCGATCTCGCACGACACGTGCTCCGAGGAATACGTAATCCGGCACGGCCGCATGCGTTACACGGACCGGTCAACAAGGCAAGTAATTATGCACCTAGCTACGAGTCGCCGTCGCCATCGCCATCGCCGTCGACGACGCTTGCCGCGCGAGTCGTTAACGGCGGATGTTGAGGGTGTCCCTTAATTCACGCAAGCAGTAATTTTTGATAGGAAACACTGTTTATATATTTTGTTTTTATAAAACTGTAAATTGTTTATTGATTCAGAAGGTGTATAGAAACGGATCGAACGCCCACCGCGTCCAGTGGGATCAACGAATGGAACGGGAAATGAAGTTGAAGTGAAGAAAGCGAACTGTAGCAGTTACCTACATCTTCATTATTTTTAAAATATTGCCCAATTGCGAAAACTCGTGGTTCTTTCGTGTAGCGCTCCATTTTTAATAGTCGTGAACTGCCGATTGTCACGCTGTCTTTTTTTTTCCAATGATAACATTTCGGGACACCCTTTATACACGGTTCATTAGATTAAGCACGTGGACGCGGGGGCCCGTGACAGTGGGGCCTTGCGGTCGGCGCGGGAGCTATGCCAATTTGTCCATTCTTATAAACGTCCCTCCTTTTTTTCTTCTGCCGTCCCGTTTTTGCGGAAGTAAGTGACTCGCGTAAACGATTCGCGGAAATGATTCACAATGTCTTCTCATTCTCGGACTAAGTGCGTTGAAGGAGAACTGCATAAGTACATCAGACATTGTCGTCAAATCGTATACTTGACAGCATGCGAAATTGTCAGAAGTTAATAAAAATATTTCGTCCAGTTTTTGGTTCTCGATACCTATACTCTCGTCAGTTTACACGATTGCAACGAATGTATAATAAATTGTCCAATCGCATGAATTAGTCAAAAATAAATCGAAATAAATGAGATTTCCGGCGCGTTAAGCAAATTGTCAGCATTCTCACGTGAGCGTGGCAACCCAAATAGTTCCGCCGCCGTAATTCCGTAACGCGAGCGGCCATTTTTGCGCGCGGCTCATTCCAGCCGCACGGCCCGCGCCGGTGACAGTTATCGCAATGAGCGTATTAATCCCTGTCGGGGCGGCTCATGCATGTAATTGATCGATCACGTCAGGTTTGCCGCAATGCGATAAGCCGGCTCGCGTGATTCGTCCCGCAACCGGAGCTTGCAGGCGCTTCGCCGTAAGGAGAGCCTGTTTCTCTCCGATGACGACGTCGACCATACTCTGCCCCGAAGCTGCTTCCTTCCGGCGATGCGCACCTCCGCTCGCGATCTCCTCGAGCGCGTTAATTTCGGGCTTGCCGGAACTGATGATATCACGTCTGACTCTTCCGACGTTCCCGAAGAAGCGCGATGCTTCGCGGAGCTTAATAAGGACTTGTTTTGATTCGACGCTGTTGATGCCACTGGAGCTTTTGATGATACAGTTTTCCAGCTTTCGCTGGAATCGACGAGATCGATGTGTACGCTTACGGACGCTTACGAACACGTACGGACGTATATGGTCATCTACGGACAACATTATCATTCCGTAGGTATGAATCGTCTGCCGGCGGGAAGCGTGGAAGCATTAATGGCCGCCGACCGAATTAGTACGGTTGCGAATACAATGGCCGTCGCAATACGATTCAGATTGAGCGATTGAATTTCAAAAGTGTGACTTGTCAAATAGTTTCGCGGATATGAATAAGTAACCTGTGTTAGCATCAGCGACAAGATTAATTTGCGCGCGAATTGCGAGGCAAAGAAGGGTCAGGTGAGGCTCTCAGGGAGGAGTTGCGAGGAGGCCTTCGGTTACTCGAGCGAAGCGATTCGCCGGTTCGGATCTCTGACCTAGTCCTATTTCTCGAAAAGTTTCGTAACGCCGAGGTCACGTAATGCACTCCGGCGGCGAGCGTGCGTTTTGCGGTTACGTTACGCATGGATTTTCGAAAGCGTACGCGCGAAAAAGGGTCAGCGCGGGGATCGTATGCCAAGCGCACGTGTCCCGATGCAACGGCAATGGCACGGCAAGTGTTACACGAGTAAAGAACCTGACGCCGACACTAAAGTGCATGCGCCTCGAAGAGATTCGAAGCCGGACGCGAGGAAACCGAAACGGAAAGAGGGGAGAGGAGAGGGAAGAGAGCAAAGCCGAAGAATCGGCGGAACGCGCGCATGGAGGAGATAAGTGCGAACGTAGCAGGGGATTAGAAGCGGGATCGGTGGAACGGAGTCGATGTGGCGCGGAAAAGTGTGGAAGAGGAATACACAGTTAGAGTGCGGCGAGTGCCACGGCGACAGACGTAATCGTACGCGCGGCGGCCGGGGCCGTCACGTAATGCAGGCACGAAGTAGGCGAACTATGCTGCGAAGCAGTCACGTGCTGCTTGCCACTCCGGGATGGTCTTACAACTGGCACTAACGAGAAGGCTGCGCTTTGCAAGCGGCACTAACGAGAGGAGGGCCCGAGCAATCGCGACCGGCACCTAAGGGGACCCGACTCGCTCGGCTCCGGAGAATGCGGCTTGCTCAAGAGCAAAGACGGTTGCCTCTTCAAGGTGACGGTGAAATGTCAGACGAGATCGGCGGGATCTACGAACTGCCGAGAGGTCGACGTATGATCCCGTCTGCGGAGAATATCCGTTGCGCGCAGCGGACTCGAACGTATTCTAATATACCGGGCGTGCCATTTTGCATCTTTATCTCCGCTGCCCGTGCGGTCCAGGACTGAGTCACGAGCACGTAATGGCAATATCAGGATGATTCAGATGAAATTCACATCTCCGCCCGACGTGTGTCGACACGTTAGTCAAACCCGGAACATTCCAGGCTTATCCAAGGCCGATCGTTCCAAGGCTGCGCCGGGTCTTTGCAGTACGAAAATAGCCTAGATTCATAGATAGATCGGACGGCGGAGAGTCATAAAAAAGAAATTGCCTGGCCTTGACAGTTCGACCCGCGGCCGCGGAATTTATCGATCGCGTGGCCCATTTCTGGACTCGAAGATCTCTCGCAAGCTGCAAGCTAATCCTCGCTCGTCGCGAGCTTAAGTTTACTACCGGAGTCTCATTGTCAGCGGTGGAAATGATAGGCGCTGTAAATTGGTATTACGAGCGAACCGTGCGGCCGCAAGTCGCGAGCCAACGTTCCTACACTCGACCTCTCCAAATCGGAATTCAAGGTCTGACCCGCCACGCCGCCCGTTCGCGGCTCGCCTCTTATCCGCAAGCCGTCCGGTATTGATTCTACGTTTTCGCACTATCGATTTGTACACAATTATCTGGGTCAGGCGTAGTGCGCGCGTCCCGGCCGATGCAAATCGCCGATCGATACGCTTGCCCCGCCGAGGCTGAGTACACGTGCGCTTTTTCGAACAAACATACCTACGTAAATACAGAGAGATATGCTCATATAAATGATGTATTATTCAAATACTCTGAAGCAATCAAACAAAACCGATCGATGCCGAACACCGCCCCCGTCCCACGCACCGTTCGCAAACCTCTCTTTCACCACCTTCGATACCGACCCTTGACGACGACCGTCATCCAGCCCCCCCCCCCCACCTTCTGCAATCCACCCCAGGCCACGTATCCGCTCGAAGTCGTCGAGACTGCAGCGGCTGACAGATGTCGCGATCTCGCGATCCAGTGAGTCATTCACACGATTCCGAGACACGTGACCGGCGTCATTGATGCCCGGCCTAGCAAAAAGCGTCAGCGTTATTACGGCTGCGTGAGTTGCGTAAGGCTCGCGAGGTTGCCGATCGTCGCACGATGCCGCCAGGCTGTCACGTTTTTCGTCCGACGTTCGTCGGCGAGGGGGGATGTGCCGGGGGGGTGGAGTTTCTCAGTCCAGGATCGGCGAGCAAAGACGAGCGGATAATAGGCAGACTGGCCGATGGAAGCTCGGCCGAGTTGAAAGGAAGCACGCGTGACCGGACGCTGACGCCTCGAATTCCTCGAGTGTCGCGGACAGCCTCGGCTCGAATCCGTGGAATTGCGCGCGGGCCGCGATTTCATCATTCGGCCAACAATTGCGTAATTGCGGGGAAAATGTAATGGCCGCGGCCTGGGCAAATGTTTTAGATAGCATTGGCCGGGGACGCATTGTGCGGCCTATCAGCGCGAGCCCTGTCGGTCGGCGGTAGGTGTCGGTTGGAATTCGCGGACGGTAGCTTGCGGTAGCGCGGCAGCTAACACCGCGTTTTAGAGGAATTAGGGGGATCGTTCGTCCGACGGAATTGTTTAGCCTGCCTGGCCGCTTCTTTCCTACGGCTTACCTTTGTTGCCCGCAAACTGAGGGTGTTCGAAGAAAAATTGTGGCGCGCTTCTAACCCGTGACACGTACGACGGGTTGTCAGATACAGGTGAAGTTATTGAAACTGGGAGGCCTGAAAGCGTGCCGCGTGTTTGTAAAAGCGACACGCGAGGCACGGCAGGAGAATGTCCCGACGGTTTGCAGGGTGAAACATTTGACCCGCCAGAATTTTACCTCCACGCGGCCTGCGGTGGCGCAGCGACGAAAAACTCTCTGCGGCGGTGGGAAAAAATTCAAATTAGATTTCGCGGACTCGGGGGCGAACGAAAATTTGGCCCACCGCTTCCGCGCTGAGCAACGAAAATTTCGCGTCGGCTGGAGCGTGAGGTAAAAAAATGCTGGCTATGAAAATTCAGGCTGAGCACGCATGCATAATATGCGGGCATGAAAAATGACCGTTTGAAATCGGAACAATTTGCAACGCGTCTCGCGTGCTATACTATATCACCCGGAAAAAATGGTCTTTGCGGCGGTATTACCGTTTTCGAAACGCTGCGAGCATCTCACAATTCCCGCTCTCGCACGAATAAAAGGCGAGATCCGGCAGCCGATCCATTTACGTATTGTCACGCGTATGACATAAGTTCATAATCATAGCCGTAACTAAAAGGAGGCGTAGCGTGTGTGTAGTTCATGATAAGTCTGATAACATAAATTAGCCGTTAATACAGTATCCGCACACATGGACACTGGATCGTATACGGTAGTACGTAGAGACACGCGCACACGTAAGGCCTCAGGAGCGTGCACGTCACGTATCCGCAACTAACCTCGCACGCTCTGCATGCAGAGTATTAGATGATATATCGATAGTCGTTACATAACTCGCACTTGCCGCGGAGCGGAGCGATAAGGCCGGACAGATGGGTATGAAGTCGTTCGGCGCTCCTAAGCTCGCTTAGAGATCCCTCCCTTATCTAATTGTAAGCGGAATTTGACCTGAATCAAGGAAAGACGATCGGCCGCACGTCGTCGGGGAGAAAGACTTGCGGCGGCGCGAGCGGCCGATTTCCACACTCTGGAAATTGCATAATCGCTCGCGGTACACCTTATCTCCGGCCGTAATCGCAATACAAATAATCCGGAGCAGATATAAATTTAGAATGGCTATGGAGCCGTAATCGGCAGCCTGACTTCTAGATCTCGCCCGAGACCGGCGATGTACCTAAGTGCAAAAAGTGGGCCGTCGTCTTTTGCACCGTCGTTGCTTAGATAGAAGCCTGATACCATTATGTAATATCGTCAGAGATCTTCCCTGGTCCGTCTAAGGTTCGACAGTTCGATCGGTCGAAGATTCAATCGAATCGCTCGTGCGATTCAAAAATACCTATCCTGACGCGTGCGAACCCAGCATTCTTCGCACGGCTTCCGCTGAAAATGTCAATCTGACATTTGACTCCGATCCTATGGGAGTAGTTGGATATTACCTTGGGAAATTAACATCGATTCCCCTCTATCGATTCGTCCTCTCGCTTCTCTAAATCTGCTTCCACGCGTCTCACCGAATCCGAACTGCTCGCCGTCATTATCGACGACAGCTTAGCGACTGTCAAACGTCGAAGCGCCGCTCGCGGGTTCAAGGTTCCGGCTGCCGATTTTACTTACGAAACGGCAAAAAAAAAAAAAAGAGAGGAGGCGGCGAGTACGATTCCGATTGTGTATTTTTAAAATTGACACTGATAAATCGACGTCTAGTCCGATGTACCTATCACCTTTGACGTAAGGGGGTCATTGAACGTTGCTCGAACCGGCAACGACGATCCACGACAACGACGCCGACGACGCCGACGACGACGACGGCGACGTACGCATGAGTAGATGAGCGGCAGGCCAACGTAACGTACCAATGAACTTTAGACTTTACTGTCCCGCTGAAAACTCATTGTCGTTGCATAACGCGCGCGCATCGCGCGATGACTCCTCCCGGGCAGAAATCGAAGACGATAAAGCTCGCTATCGTCCTTCCTCCCCCTTCCTCCCTCCTTCATTCACCCTCTCCTGCCCTCTGCGCTAATGGCGGACGCTCGCTTTATCGTTTGTGTACTCCCGCGCTCGATACCGAGCCGAACGAATTCTTTCCTCTTTGACTTTCCGCGGGTCCGAGTAATTAAACGGGCCGGCGGTCGGCACGCTTCACTTTCTAGGCATTCTCGCGAGAAGCGAGGCAATTCGCTTTATTTGTTCTTAAACGGACTCTCTTTAATTCCGTAATTAAAGGATACCGGAGCCCGTTGAAATCCATGTAATTACGAGGCGGTGGTTGAAAAAGAAAAAAGGAAAAGATAATTGCGCCGAGCGTCAGTAGACTTTGTAACGTATGCGCCTCGCGGCGTGTAAATCGCACGCTGCATTTGACGTTACGTCGTCGGAATTAGAAACGGGGAGCGTTCATTGTGACGCAAGTTCGAAGATGATTATTGTAATGAGTAATCACTTATGTGTTGCAATGCTCGCGTACGGCGAGTGCTTGGGCTGTAATTTTCAGGCTGCCTCGTAAATGGTCGCTTGAACCTGACCGCAGGTGGGATTATGATTCGATTAATTATTTCGCGAACAAACACGGAATCTCGTGGCCTCGCTCATGCTTGGTGGCGAATTTTTGCGTCTGAGCGCGATCGCGAGCAAGGCGGTGCAAAAGTTTCCATGAGTCACGCCGAGCCTCCCCAAAAATACCGAAATCAATCTTTACGTCACTGACGTTTGTTTACGTAAATTGTTTCGTAAATGCGTCAAGGGCCGGCGAGCGTTTCGTTCCCCGACTCGTACATGTCAGTTTGGCAGTCGATAAGATAATGCAACGAGAAAATTGAGTCGCACCGTTCGCGAATCAAACGGCATCCCGTCTCGCGAAAATCCGATCCCAAAGGTCAATTTTCTCGCCGTCCCGTCAAACGCTGACGTTTCGGCGTTAAGCGAGGAGAGGCCCAGCGGCCGAGAAAGCCGCGGAACAAAAACTCGATCGGGAAAGAAAACAAAGAGGACGGACAAAGGCGGCGAGGGATCGGGAATAAACAACATCCTATAAAGCTCGCGCCTATACCTACAACGGAGACAGGTTCGAAATCTACTACCGAACGTCGCGGCCGGAGGCGACGTCGAAAAGTGAGGAATTCCGAAAAACATATAAAAATCTACGATCTCACCGAGCGAATGTGCGTAGCAAAAAGGTGAAACCGGTTGCATTCGGTGCGGAGCTACCTTAAGCGATGAGCCTGGAATAAACATTCGCGGACTGGTCAGCTCTAGCGGAGTCGAGTAATCAGATTGTCGGTCGGACGTCGGAGCTAACGAAAGACAGTCATGGCCCGTTTCGTGATGAGACAAAACAAGGCGTCGCTGCAATATCGATTCCACCCGGCCTCGCTCGATTATTATCAAAGCGATTGCCGGCGGGCTGCACCGAGAACTTGGACGGGTTTGATCGCGGGCGCGGATTACGATCGCGGTTACGCGCTGTTTTTTCGCGTCGTCGCCGGATAATGACGGGCAGGGCGACGTTGTTTATCGAGGCGCACTTGTCAATGCACAATCAGCCGGGCGGCGGCGGGGACGGCCGGGGAAGCCGGGAGGCCGATCTTGCATCATGACCTTGCCGGATCGCTCAGGCCATCGAACTCCGCCGAGTCCGTCGCGTTCCAAGGTCGCGGCAACGTCAGCGTCGCCAATTTCGGCGACGGTGCTTGCATGATTTCCTCTCTCTCTGTCTCTTCACTCTCTCTCTCTCTCTGTCTCATCCGTTTCATTCACTCGCTCCTTCTAACTACGATGAGCGAGGATAGCGCTGAATAAAAACGGACTGCATTGCATGATGGCCGACGTTCGATTCAACCAATACGCTTGCTTTGAGGTCTGGTAGCTGTGGTTCATAGATTTGTACGAACGCACTTTGAATGATCATAGAACTAATGAAGGGTAAAGTCGTACAGAACCGCTTTAATCAATGACTTCATTATAGTAAGCGACGTAGGACAAAAGGAACAACTACTGCAAGACGATCGTACTTTTGACTTACGTCAGCTTCATTATTATCGGCTCGGATGGACGTGTTATATAAATTACGTTCGGCGAAGCGATAAAAAGGAAGAATCGCCAATTTCTTCAGGAATTTTTTCGACAAGACGGATTGCGCAGCGGATAAAGTCGTCTGGAGCGGGAACGATCGCGTCATCCGATCAGCGGCGACAGAAATGCACTTCTGAGTGCATCGAATCGCCGGAACGTTTGCGATAATCTTTGAAAGCTGCACTTCTGCGCCGTTTGCGCGACGTGTTTTTCTCGATTCCGTTTGGACGCGAAACGTCAGCCGCGCGGGACCCGAGGCATGATTTCGCGGAACGCGTCGGGGAAAAAAATTGCAGGAAGGACGATAAACGTCTGGGTGCATTAAAAATGAAAACAGCCTTCCCGATGCGGCCGACGATGACGGCCGCCTTTGTGCAACTCGCGCCAGACGACTCGCAGTTTGCATTATGCGCCTTCCGTCGGACGTCCAACAGCGGTCACGTGGGCTAATGTTTTTCGGACTTTCGTTCGGTCGATCCTTCGGTTTCGAGAGCTTTTTCACGGAACATGGATGTGCGCATGAAAAACGCTCGTCGATGGGAGTGCACTCAAAAATAAAACGGCGACCGGCCGAAGAATGAGCCAGGGGCAAACAAATAACAACTTCTTTCACCATGTTACATATCCGGAATTTGTACGCTCTTACTTGCGTAGGCGGTTGGAGAGGATTTCCTGTCGTATGTTCCGATCGTGCCTGACTCTGTACTCGCCCGATCGGTAACGAAAAGGAGAAAATAAGGAAAGGAGCGCCGATCGGAATAACAAAGAGACTTACCGTTGTATTGGGGCTTTCGGAGGGCATTAGCGACGCTTTGCGCGGTTTACGTCGCCGTCGCGTCGCTTTCCTGATACTTGTTTGTCGACGGAGCGCGTCATTAGATTCTCACCGTAAGACGCATCGTAACTGGTGGGAACAAAAAATTGTCAGCTAACATTCTCGCTCCATCGGCCGTCCGAGATGTTTCGGACGAAAGTCGTCGCTTATCGTTCCTTTAGCCGGCTGTCTGTCGTAACCCTAATCGAATTTGACGGATCGACGCGATCGCTTCTTACCGAAAATGCAGACATCCGCGGAAATCAAGTCCGGTCAATTTAATCGTCTTCGAAATCCGCGCTCGGAATTTCTCACCTTCCGAGTTCCTCAATCTGAACCAGAAAGGTACTGTTTACGATGTTACAGGGAATCGAGTGGCATTATACGGGCGGGTGTGAAGACTGGGAACAGGAAAGAGCTTGCGAGCGGTTACGTGGCGTCCGAAAATATCCCGATTCTCCCGATGGAGGCGCATTGACGAAAAATCTGGCACGTACGGGCGGCAAATGATAAAGCGACAGGCGGGGATCGGTATCGTTTGCCGATCGGTTGTGGGAACGCCGAAGCTGAAATAATATTTTTCAGACTTTCTCGAGGAACGTGTTTGCGCAAGACGGGCTTACATTACATCAGCTACGCCCGAGTATATATATCGTCCACTTTTCGCGCACAATGTTAATACCGAACAGCTTGCGCTTTCCAAATCATGTTTTCTTCCATACGGCGAACCCTACCGAGGTTGTACCTTGAAGCACGACCCGTAACGCACGCATTCGCTCAATTACCGAACAACGGAAATCTAAGTTGATAAACATGAGACGTGTATACTCAAATTAGGAAATTAGAAAATTAGGCGCTGACCGAATTACACGGCAGTAATATAAAGCAGGTCAAGTCGCGGTGAAGGAGGCTAGAAGGACTTTGAACGGGTCGGTGCGAATTCGTTCGGCCGAAAACGTAATTCACGGCTATATCACGTTTTCGACGTGACTCGCGATCCTTTAACCGTCCGACTACTGTGACTGGGTCACGGTACCGGGATGGCTTGGCTGCGGAAACGCACACATTCTAACAAGACGTTCGCTACTTGGGCCGGTGTCACCGACGCGGCGTTCGTCAATTGTTCTCAAAGCGATAACGCATAAAAGATCTTTTGAAGTGGGCCGACGGCATCCGGCGAGCAGCTCGCTCGAGCCGTTACGGATTGGTATTAGTGAACTGTCTGTGAGGGGCCGAAAGAGACCCAGGCGCCAACGGAGAGTTCGGTCGTCCGAGGGTTAATTCACCGGCAAACCGCGCGAGCGCGCCCGAATTCCGATTTGTTTTGTCGCCTCCTCCTCTCAGCCCGTGGCAGAGGCGAGGGGCAAATAGCGGCAACTGTTGCGCAATGCCGAGCAATCAGCGGGAGGTGCGATTTTTACGACGGGCGAATACGTGCGGAACACGTCGAGCGAGTCCTCGTCCTCGTCCTCGTCCTCGTCTTCGTCCTCGTCTTCGTCTTCATCGTCGTCATCCTCGTATTTCGTGTTTCCGAGGAAGGTGGCGTGATCGATGTTACGGCACTTTTCCGTTCCTTTTCTCGCGGGCACCCGGTGGGCGCGACGAAGAAAAACAAATTTATCGCGTCCCGACGTTTTTTGCCGAGGTCGACCGCTGGCTAAAAATACGAGTGCGTTGATTCGTCTATTTTCGAATGTGCATTCGCCGGATTGACGGTTCATATCGCGGGGGAGTACGTGCAACGGCAGCTCGCCTCGCCGAAGAAGAAGCAAAGCTTCCAGTTGATGCCGCACGGTAGACATGACTTCCGGCGAACGCCTACGACCTTCAGCGAACCTTCGCGAATCCGCGATGATGTGTATCGAGAGACGTTCGACGAGGAACGATGAATGTTTCAGCGTCTCGGATCGTTACGGTTTCACAGCTTCGACTCGATGGACGCTTTCTAAACGGAGACCGTCGAAAGGTGTCGGATGAGGCGAGAATCTGATTCGCAGAAAGCATAGCTGAGCCTCGCGGGATATCGGAAGCGCAGATCCCGGGTGGCCTATGATGCCGTAACAGGTCTTCTATAATTAAACGGACGGGCGTCGCTTCGACATTATTGCTAACGGGAAGCGTAAACAATGATTGCGCAACGTGACGCAACCGTTATCGTCTGAACTGCAGCGAGAGGCGGGGGGTGGGAAAGGACAACGCTTCGCAACGTTCGCGGTGCTGACGGGGCTCGGGGGGAGAGCCGATAAAGAGGAAAGAAGACGGATGACGGAGAGGAGGGAGGTGGGGAGGGCTGTCGATTATTTAAGCATTGTGCAAAGTCGTCTCCCTATTAGCCGGCCCGGCCAAATCTCGGGTTCAACGTTCGCGCTGGAATCGGGCAGGCGATATTGAACGCCCGATTTCTAGACCGTTCACGAGCAAGGTCGAGGATATCTCAATGACATCTGCTCTGCGCAATTGCCCGGATGAGCCGTGCGGAACGTACACCCCGAAAACAACGAGAGCCTCCGCGATCATCGTAATTCTTTCGCTCGCGAGGCCCCTGAATCTCTGCCCTATCTTCGAGCGGAGTATTGACAGGCGGATCAATGGCGACCGTATCGACAACCCGCTGCGTCGACCGATAATGCACCCGGGGGGGAGTGAGCACGAAAGTTTCTGCCGCAGATGAACGTTGCACGGTTCAATTGCGAGGGACACGCAAGGCGCGTTCGACGATTCGTTATAATGCGATTACCGGTCGGAATTATGCTTGGGGCGATAGGAATTACGCTGAAAGCCGTAATCCGCGAATTAGTGTCGCGTTCCAGTTTATTACTGTTTCTTTTGGGAACATCTCTCGCCTCGGCTCTCCACGATTATGTCCTTACTCCCGTATCGCGGCTCTGTCGCGCGGGCGGCGAATTCGTGAGATAAGGACGTCGCGCTCGGGGCACGAAATTACCGAAGGCGTTCAGGGAAAATGATAAAGGCATTGATAGGAGGGAGCGTTCCGGAAATCGTTCGACGCTTACCCGCCTCCCTTCCTTTTTCCCCGTCCGACTCGTCAATCGCAGGCGGTTGTCGATTCGTGGAAAAAAAAGGAAGGTGGATTGCGCGTTGTTTGTCAGGCTTAATCCGTCTCGCGAGATTCGGTTTGTCGCGATGTGCACGTTTATCGGGGACTATTGCGAAAAAAGTTTATTTCGTCTGGCGAATGTTTGCTCGCACGGCGGTGCGAGTCGTCGTGGTGGAAAATGCGGAAATCGGACGAATCGAACGGTAGGCCTTATTCCTTGACCTCCGAACGTTTGTCGTGTTTATCGAAGAAAATCGATGCATCGTTCTTGCCCGCTGTACGTCGTCATCGAAATTATAATGCAACATTACGTAACGTGGACGATCGAACGTGCGGCGTAATATCGAATCGGCGAGAACATGCGCTGCGCATTCATTGGTCGAGCGAATTTGGCGCGCTTACTTGAAAATTGTCCGAAAACAGAGTGCGCTGAATGAATATTATGACTAATTCGACCGGCGAGATAGTACGTATCGATCGGGGCGGAGGAGAAAATCGGCGTATTCAAACGCAGTTTCTGGACAATCGCGACTAAGAAAACGATAACGAGATCCATGCCGATTCAACGATATTGACATACATACCGAGAGGCCGATACCGAGTCGAGAGTTCGCGGCGTATCGAAGGAAAATAATTAGCGGCTAATAATAAGATAGGGAGCGTCGTATCGATAAGTGGAAAATATGTTTTTTCGAGAGCCGATCGTCTTGCTCGAACTGACCCGACGAGAGTCGCGCTTTTCTTCGGGCAAACGATAATCGAAGAGTCGCTCGTGCCATTTCCCTCTCTCGCGACGATCGGGGATGATGACGCGCGATTTCTCGGACAAGGCGAGAAATTATTTATGCCAGCGCATAGCGCACGTCGCACGGTCATTGTTTAAACGGGCGAGCGCGAACTAGTTCGACGACCGGGGACACATATACTCTCTTATCAAAACACGGCGCGAGTATATTTTCGCGCCGGTGCAGTCTAGACTTTTATTAAACAAACACGTCGGGGAAAACGGCTGCTACCGAGACAAATTGCGCACAAATGGCTGAATGCATCGCATTCATCGGGCACGGCAAGAGTGCAGTGCGAAATGCGGCCGAGAAGAAGAGGCGAGCGACGAGAGTGGAGGAGGAGGGAAAATGACGTGCGAGATGCGAAAGGAGAGAACGAGAGAGCGTGAGAGCGAGAGAGAGAGAGAGAGAGTATAAAGAGAGGGGTAAACGCGCGTAATAAAATGTGTTAATTGCAAACGGCGTAAGAGATCTTGCGTCGCTGTCAACAGGCAATGACAGCGGTGACGCTGTTAACGAACGAAAGTTTGCGCACTGGCTGATCGAGAAAAAGACTGTTTTTCAAATTCTTAATTGGCAGCGCGCGGAACGAGCTCAATTTGCTCATTCGCCCACTAGAGCGCTCCCGAAAAAGTTCGCTGCCTAGCATAATAAGGATGCACCGTCAGCTTCTTGTTTTTCGGACTAACCTGATCATGCTCGCCGTTGCGCAAGCGGCTCATTATCGCTTAACGATCGCGTCTTTCAAAATCTCGGCCAGAAAATATCGTCCGGGCATGCATGGGTTCGGAATCGAGCGAGAATCGAAGGAGAGCGCTTCGCTCGGCGTGCCGCCGGACGTTTCGTTACGTGCCAGAATTTTTCCGATACGCTCGCAATTTGCCGCGGATCTGCGGCGCGCGCACTCACGCCGCCGTTTGGCAATAACCATCCGGTTAATCTCATTTTGGCATCGTCTATCCCGGGCCGGCTCGCTGTCCATTAGCCTAGGCCCGAAGGTCCGGCCGTATTCGTAATGCACATTAGCCGCGCGGAATTATTCTTCGCCAATTAACGAGTTAGCGATAAATTACCGCTTTTACCTAGCGCCAAATTACGTAAGCGCACGGGCATTACCATATTAACTGCACTTCTCCCGTTCGGCCCCGGCAACGAGCTATCATTATACTGTTTACCGACTGTTTCTCTCCTCGCATCTTTTTTCCTCTCTTGCCCCGAGTCCGTCCTCGTCGTGCTCGCGACGATCGGCGTCGTGAGCGGCACGGCACGATTCGTGCTCGCTCACGTTTCTGCACGTTTCTGCACGACTCGTCTTTAGTCGCTGGCGATCGCGATAATGGCTGGGATCGATCGAAAAACGATTTTCCCTTTGCTCGATCGCGTCGCGTCTCGGATACGTCGGCCGATTAATCATAGGCACGGTAAACACGTCGGATCGACTCGACGTCGTAATTTCGGCACATTATCTCCGGGCGACTGACTCTTTCGTTCACACCCCGATGGCCCCCGACTTTCAGCTGCATCAAGTTCAAATGGTAAATAAGCTGTTACGGATCCGTCCGCCGAATCGTTCGACCGTGCGCGCTCCCGCTCGTCCTTCGTGCCGAGTTCAATGTTGCAACGAATTTAACCGCCTACGTTTACGAGTAGCCTTCCTTTAAGTCTGAATGATCGCCGACCCGCGGCCGATTTGCTTATACGCCGGCCCGATAAGCGCTTTCAATAAATCTGCACGGTTACACAAGCCGCGCGGGCGTCAGCGCAGAATATTTTATCAATTTATTTAGCGTACGGGCGCGGTGCATAAACATCGTGTTGTGTAATTGTTTTTCACGTAACCGTAACGGGCGGTCAATGAGCGCGTCCTTTCCGGTCCGAAAAATCGTTATCGACACCTGCGACCCTCGGACAACGAATTAATCGACCGTTCGAATTATACACGTTCGTAATCTACGTACATTCGTATGTATGTATACATAAACACCTATATTTATTTCGTAACGTCTCATAATTATTTATATGTATCCATTACGACATCATAACCGCGAAAGTGCTACATCATATCGATCGGTAATTATGCGTCTTGCGTCCATTAATTACCATACTGATACTCCCGCTTAACTTACGAGCACTGCATGCCGCAATCGGCAGGCTCGATTCGTATAACTCGTGGAAAAGCGAACCTGCTACGCGAGGCTGTCTTCGAGATAATCGCGACGTAATCCGCAAGGTACTCTCGGCGTCGGATTACGAGCCTGGCGAGGCTAGGAAACTGTTTCGAGGATCAAGCATCAAGGTGACCGTCGAACGAGGCAGACTAATCGAGCCTCCGTCTGCCCACGTTCCCCGACTCGCAGCCGAGTCGATGCCGACCCGTTTTGGGCCGACAGGCCGACCCACCTTCAATAATTGCATCCCGTCTGAGGCCTACCACGCCATCTTCCTGCCCTCCCCCCCCCCCCCCCCCGCTCCCCCCGCTCGCCTTCCTTCGACCCGAGATCGGCATCAAATCGGTTTCCCGCCGTCTTCCAGTCGACCGGTTATGTTTAACTTTCTTAGCGTTATGCGTGCGGTTACATCACGCGGCCGATTAAAATAGCAAATCCGCGGGGTGCACGGCTTGCGCGCGGGCGCGCGAGATAAGGGGGCCCCGAGTTAGAGAACGGTGTGTGCTCGGTGCAGCTGCAGCCGTCGTAACCGTTCCCTGATAGCGCTATCAATTCCCGGACGATGTCTGCAAATATGTTTGCGCTTCGCCGTACGCGTCATTATCTCCATTATTATTCGAGGCGCATTATGCGCCCGCCGAGAACGATTTCGCGAATCATGTAACTGGTAAAGGATGAATTTTTTCAGGCTGCCAAGCGACAGAACGTGAGGTTCTGAGGAGGATGGTTCGGACGATAAGTTCGTAACGAAGCGACGATGGCTTACGACTCTATGTCTGTCGGAACGGACTCGTCATGTGCGACGATCGCGGAATTCTTCGGCGAATTTTTGCGCAACGGCCGTGGAAATGTCGCGTGACTCGTGAGGCAATGGCATTCGTCGAATGACGCGGATATTCCTCTTTTTTCGAGGCTTTTTTACTTAATGGCAAGCACGCCATCCGAGGCGCGGCGAATGACGTTCCCCGGCGGCGGCGGCGGCGGCGGCGGCGGCGACGACGAAGACGACGTCTCGATGTAACTGACCTTGTCAATGTGTCGATTGTATAATTTGTCCGCGTCATCGAGATCGTATTTTTCAAGGTGTCGCGACGTCGGCGCGCGATCTCTCGAGTTCTTGGATTCTGATAAGCCGGGCGCTGTTATTATTTTCGTAACGAGCACCGACGATTAATAATAACATGTGCCGAGCTCCTTGCTCATTAATTTAAAACGACGCCTGCGTACCTCGAGGCGCAGAATCCGCGGGGAATACCAAGGGCTCCGCGGTAATTCCGCGACGGTCCCTGGAAACATTTATTCCTCCGATGAAACGGTTGTTCTCCGCGCAAGTCACGCTTCTTGATAGTCGCTTATTCCCCGCAAACTCTTAGTACTTTGAATCATGGAACGCAGCCCCAGGCTTCGTCGAAACTACGATACAATAAACACAGTCCGTATTCCGAAGCGGGTAAAAAGTCAAACTTCCTTCGACTCTTTATCGGACGTCCTCAAAACAGCCGTTATTATCGTCGCTCAGGAATTACATAATCGACTCGCCCGATCGAATAGACAGTCGGGCGGAACGATTAGCGTTAAATGCCATCGGAATTCGTCGGGGTGGCAGACGGATACCATCATCGTCTGAAAATTTCCGCGCCTTCCTCCTTCTGTGCCGAGGTTCGCCGACATAATTTTTGACTCGACACCTCGATCCAGCTGCCGGAAATAATCGACGGGGCGCACCGTTCGGCGTCGTGCAAACAGCGGTTAATCACAATTCTCGCGGCGGGGAGGTGAGGCGAGGGGTGGGGGGGGGGGGGGCTCGTCTTTTTCGTCGCGTACAATTGTGTACACAGGAATACGGTGCATCAACAGCCGTGACGTTGACTGAGGGCAGGCCAGACCCGGAGTCGTTTTCGCGAGGACAAATCCGCGCTGCTACTATCTTTAGACGCGAAAATTGACGGTCATTGGAGCCCGATTGATTGCGCCCGTCTTGACGGCCGAGACAGATAAGAAACGTTAATATTGAAATGTCAGCCGGTTTTCACGGTCAACAGATACCCGGCCTTGCCTCCTCGATCAGCCGCCTATCGGGATTTCGGGCTAAGGTGTTGTGTCGGGCATGAACAAGCTTTTCGACTCGATTCGCAATTGAAGCCGGCCGCTTGATTTGCTCGTCAACGATCAGATCGTCCTGGAATCGGTAAGAGAGTCTAGGTTCTTTGTTTCGGTTTAAACGACGGATTAGAGTGGTCGTTTTGCCGAACCGGCGATTTCCATGCTCGAGTCGTCAAGCCAGTTGGATTAGTTGGGCTTCGTATATCACGTCGGGCGAGAAAATTGAACGGTCTCATTGGGCACCGACGAAGATGCTCCCACGGTCTTATTTATAAGCGAGCAATATCGCCGATAAACATCAGGGCGCGGTGACAGGCGCTGAAAATAGCATCGTTCGCCAGACGACGTTTACTTAACCTGTCATTATTTAACGGCCGAGCGACGCTTGCCGAAAGGTGTTGGGTACCCGGTGACTCAGTGAATTATAAATAAATAAATCGCCGGGGCGCAAATTCCTATTTATTATGAAATGCGACGATTGCCGTTATGAGCGCGTAGGTCGTCCTCGTCTAATTTACGATGGATCTAGAGATGCTCATTGGGTGGGACACGTGAATTTTTAGATACTGACAACGCCTCGGAACTCAATGTTTCAGACCAATTACGAAATCGCTGATGTCGGTCCGAAGGCAAAGTGTCCGAAATACAATTGGAGGATTTATCACGTCGAACGTCAGACGGTCGAGCTTCTTCTGCCGTCTGCAACGATCGTTACGTATCAGATTTATTCTGATTGCAGTTCAAGCGGTTTATTTCCAAGCGACATTGACTACGCCTCTTAAAATATACGCTGCACCCCCTCTGTCCGATCTAATCTTTCCTAATGGCGACGAGTGGCGAGGGTAAATCGCGCGCGCGCCGTCAATTTCGATATTTCACGGGCCGAACTTTTCCGGACAAACGACGAAATTTCTGTCAAATAAGATCGCGCGGTACGTGGCAGAAACGTGCTTCTGTTTTCAGGACGAGAAGAGGCTGGCAATATTGTTTACGACGTCGGACGTGATCTTTCGCGGACGTGCGAACGTGACACCCGGATTTTCCTTTCAATCCTCGCGCTGAGCGTTGGGAGTGAAGTATTTTCGAAGAGCGTCGGTCAATTGGCGTGAAAGCGTGGATAATTGCCGCCTGTTTGCACTGGCCGCGCACGTGACCGGTTATCGGTCTCAGTCACGAGCGATCGAAAACATCGACCGTTCAGGCGAAGAAAGAAATTGAGCGGTCGCCACTTTTCTCGAATGACTTTCGACGGTCGGCGGAGTCGGCTCGATTTTTTCGCAGGAATCGAACTTCGCCGCCGGGGGCGCAAATAAGCTTGTATGCAATCAATCTGCCGTCGCCGACTTATTTCCTCGCCGACTACCGCGAGCGCGTTACGTAACGAGGACTCCGAGGACGTTTTCGAGTCTAAGGCGACCGTCACAACAGACGTCCATAGTCGAAAGGTACGGTACAGCGTTTAATTAAAGTCGCTGCAAAAATGAGACTCGAATAATATCGTAAAACCGAGGAAGCAGTCACGCTCGTTTAGCAGCACCGCAAAACCTGACGTTCTAAAAGTCGCGGGTAAAAAGTTTTAACGGCGTTCAACGCAGAACGTTATTAACATAATTGACGGCGATACCGTTTCTATATGTGCAGTTTTAATTGTTACCTAACCTTCAAATCTGGATCAAAGTCTTGTTTTTCGCGCTGGTTATGACCGTTCAATTTATGTCTCGTCTGAGTTACGAAGGTATTGCATCGCAACGTTGGGATTCGCGTAAACGTGACGGAAATCGGTGTGACAGTTGCCTAACGTTTACAGAAACGACCGTCTGCAATGGTTGATCGTTGCGCGTCTTCGCAGACCTCGTTATCGGTCTGTGTGTCTTTTTACGCTCGAGTTGCCCGACCGTCGTCCATTCAATCGTTCCAAGTCTGAGCCCAGGACATATGGAGAACGCTCTTGAAAACAGACATTGCGGATCATCGTCGGGCACCGACTTCCGTTTTTCCGTCTGGATCGACAGACGCGGGGCTGGCTCTCTATTTGCTCTCCGCCATCCTATATCTTGTTTTTCTCAACCCCCCTTGTGCTCTCTGCTTCGCGGATCGGGAAGGTGCGCTTTATTTACCAACCTCGTTGCGCCACTTTATCGAACGTGCTTATAGCGAGAAACGATTAAACCTTTTTCGAGCACACGATGTTTTCCCAGGCTTTCCGCGATTTTTCGTGCCGAAAATCAATTCCCGAATCAATCGATTGACAAAACATTTACGTCATTATGACAGTGTTTTACTGGTATCGTAACCACATTACTGTTAAAAAATATGATAACGTTTTAAGTGACAGCTGAATACTGTATAAAATGACAGTATTGGCAGAAGAGACATATTGAACAAAACAAATGCGACGTTCAGAACTCAAAAATTGAGAATTCTTTGCATACTGTTGTACTAAACGACCTTACCCCCTACCATACAGTTCCGCATTTTCACGCACCGCCGGCATGAATAAATTCGAGTTAGCGTTAGTAGAAAGTAACATATGTAAAGCAGACGGAATAAAAACACATTCTCGGCCAATTTAAATTTCAGGAATGTGCCGTAGCGAGCATAAAATGTCAGCCTTACGACAGCGAAACAATCGTGTCAAAATAATATTTTAGGTTACCTGAAATCCCGGTCCGCCGCAGTCGCGGCAAGTTCCGCTCGTCCTTCAGCCAGGACAACGCATCGCTCGTACTCTTCGCAGAGGACTCTTTCCCGCATCCTTGTGCCTAGAAGATACACAATCTCGGAGAAAAATTTCAGCGCGAATCTTAATGTCATGCAGAGAACGTACCCGTTTGTTTTCGTCCGGTTGCGCCAGTCGTTCAAAAGGAGTGACGCAACGCGCTAATTTCGTAGGCCTGACCTAACATAACGACACCGACGTTATTCCTAGGCCACTTCCGCGCACCGCCGACCAGCGAACGGAATGTAACATCACCTTGGAATTTTTTCGCTCGCCTGTTGTCGACGCTGCTAGGTCGGCAGGGGGGGTTGGCAACATCTTTGAATCCGTTCGTAAAGTTCCATCACCGCGATGCCATGGAATGTGACTGCTCGGTTATTGCATCTTCGAACACGTTCATTATTGCGGTATGTATTTTGTTTGGCTACCATAAACACGCACGCTGTTTCTTGCTTCATTTCATATTGGCGAACGTTACCAATATTGAAGTACGGCGTTTGCTGTGTTGATTTTGTGTGTATCGTACTGTGTGATTGTTGGTTAGGATGACGAACGATTGGTAATTTCAAAGAGAATGGAACCATTAGGAAATGTACATAGTTTATTGCCCACGGAATATATGCGCGATACGATTGTAGTGTTGGACTTGCAATTATTCAATTTCGTGGAGAGGTGGCTTACGTAATGCGTGCAGGAGGTTATGCAAGGTTATGAAGGGTTATTACATTAACAAGGCGTTGCAGTAACCTATCCTTATAATTGTTTCCATAATGTCTCTATTAATGTCTGCTGATGGATCCTAAATCTCACACTTTGGTTGATCTGTTCAAGATTAAATCTCGATGTCTATAAAACACGCTTATAAATTACCAACGGTGTGGCGAAAACATTTTTATTCAAATGCAGTCATTCCGAATGGAAAACAGTTGGCAACATGTGTTGAACGGGTTCGCGGAGTGCCTTTGGACGTCTTGTGTTGTTGCGAGAAGATTTACCTTTGGAAAAAAAATGGGCTCAACTTTTATACATGTTCGATTTTTCCGGTATGTATACTGTTGTTACCCGCTCATCACTGTACAATAATACTCTCGTGCTTTGCGACATTGATTGATATCATCGATACACAACCGACTACATCTTGACAAGTTCATAACGATACTTGCTTAGAATGACGAAGACTTTATTATCTGATCGCAAAAATGCGCTTCTTACAGGCAGATAACATAGATTCCACATATGCGTAGGATCTAAAGCATAATTACCGCATTAGTCGATAGGTTAGCTCTCTCCGTACGCATAGTTATATAAGGTTATGTGCGAGCATTCCGGTAGCGTCATCTCGGTCGCAAACTCTGCTACATCATTCGACGTAATCGTCGCAAAACGAGCTCATCGATCAACAACGAATTTTCCGCAAGATCTCGGATGCCGGGTGAAAAATCCCGCGAATGTATCGAATTACGAAATCCTCCGCGACGATCAAGGCCGCGAGAGTTACGATGACGAGATTGTCCCGATTCGATCGTTCTCGCCTGCGAGGAAATGTGACTACGAGGATCGACGACGGTTACCATGCGCAGGGGAACGAGATGATCAGCGAAACATCGACGATGTCCTGTTGTCGCCTACTCGATCTGCGTCCCAAAGGTCGTTTCTGTTACCAGACTTCCGTTCGGCCTATCCGTTACGTCTGCATGACGTGTCAATAGCACGCTCTAAACCCGGTAGTCATGACCTAACTCAACGATCGGAACGATTTGCCGCCGCCGCCGCCGCCGACGCCGACGTCGGGGAGCAACGAGCTGTTTTTTTCTTCCTGCCGCCGATATTATTGCGCAGATACGCTCTTTCGGCCGGAGGTACGCGCAGCAGACGCACGTCCGACGGAACGATGATTACGTTGCGACGGTTGGCTGGCTTGCCCCGCCGGACGGGGGCCGACCGGCATGGTGGCAGCCGTGAAAAATATTGTGCACTTAAAACAATAAAGACCTCTCTCCCCCGCCGCCGACACGCCACCGATGAATAATCACAGAACAAACATCATGTGATATTATTGTACGTTCGTTGCGCATCGCTGTTTGTGTCCCAAAAATGATGTCACCCCGGGTGGGCTCATCGCGTAACAGCTTCGAAAATGGATATCGGTAGTAGGGATTTACCCGTGCGGCGAATCGAATTGCGGCTTAAGGTTTTGAGAGCCGATTTAAGGGTAGAGGGATGGAGGCGGAAATTGCGAAATGTTTGGAGATCGACGATTCGTTCTAATTTGGCGGTATAGAGCCTTTATAGAATCCGGATATCGCTGCTCGCCGGGCGTAACATTCGTGTTTGGTTAAGTCATCACGCGTGTATTACACTCAAATGAAATCAGTCGCATTTGCCGTGCGCATTTGCCGAGGCAAGCATGCCGATCATTGCTCATTATTAATTGCGCACACGGTAAGCGTTTTCAGTTGAGAAACGATACGTTTAACGTGTTCAATCGCTTCGCCGACTCCGACGTACGCTCTACGAATTTTCAATGCCCCAGATCGGGCGAGGGTAGGGCGATAAAGGGGGAGAAGGAGGGAGGAAGCTATGTTCCTCAATTTATGTCATCGGGCATGTTTCAAATCTTGACAATGAAATTCGCCGAATTTCGACGTCCTTGTTCCGACCTCCGCTCTTTGTTGCATCCTGTCCCGCATTCTCTGTCATCTAACCTGACCAAAGCACGAAAGTCGAAAAACACGATGACGCCAGTAAAAACCTTATTAACATTGTTCCATCGTCCGCGGTCAAAATACGGCGAAGTTTCTCGACGGCGTTACAACGTATATAATCGTGAGCGAATGTGTAAACAGGTGCTCGAACTGTTTACGGACAGTCATTTCAGTCGTGGTATGCCGGTCTCTCGCGTGTGATGTCAGTTCGACGGATTCAGAGTTAATCTCGTTTTGTAACGTTGCGCTCCTTCTTAGAAAATGCCGGCAGCAACGCTTCTCCCCCTCCCCTCCCCCACCCCCCGCCTTTCTCCACATCTACCCTCCTCGCCGACAATTCCGCGTTACGCGCGCGGCGATGCACAGTTTTTGCCTTAATTCAAGTTCCGCAAACTTTGTACCTCTTAATAGTTGCCTTCTTTCTCAATACGCGCTCGGATTTCCCGCCGAACTATTTGTACAGCGAGTCCAAATCCCTTTACGTAAGGTGACCAACTGTACTCATTTACTGAGTTTTGTACTCTTTTTTCGCAAACCGTACTCTTTTCAAATCTTGTACTCTGAAAGTACTCATTTGTATTTCTAAAACATTTTTTTAAATTATTTTATTTCAATTTTATTAATATCATATCCCACATGAAAATTTAAAAATTTTAATAGAAATTTCCTTATGTTGTCCAGTCACTAATGCTGCTGTTGAAAGGGTATTTTCACTAGGGAATGATTATTGGAGCAGTGAGAAGTCGCAACTTTCTGTAAAAACATTATCTGCCGTCGTAACAGTCAAATTTAATATGCAAAATGAAAGTTGTTCGGATGTGGCTACATTATTAGACGAACATCCTCATTTCGCAAAACAAATCGACTCCGAAGAAAAATATGTTTTTAAAAGAAAATAAAGTTTTTATCGTTTTTTCTTCTTTTTTTTTTCACCTATGAAATACTTGCAAAGTGTACTCTTTTTGAACAAAAAATAGTTGGTCACCTTACCTTACGTCACAGTAACTGTCGTCAGGGAAACTTGGAGGCTTGAATGGTGGCACCGTTGTGTTTGTACGGATAATATTGATTTTGAATCGACACGACACTATTTTGTCGATTACAAGACAATAATAAGTTGATGATTGTCGGTACGTTCACCCCGTCTTGATTTATTCACTAGACACGTATTTTGAAACCAAATTTGCTTTTTCAGTAGAGCTTGTCTCAGTATTGTCAATACATAAATTATGGCTTCCATCGATTATACTTGAGCCTTCCTAAAGTCTCCATCGTAAACAATAAGGTGTCTAAAACTTGCCTCTGCCTGATACGCCAATGAGGCACATTTATTTCGCAGAACGTGTTGTGGCCAAGAGCCGGCTAACAAGAAAATTGATGCGAGGAATGACACTGTCTGGCGTCATGACGTAACTTTCTGCCGTCAGCCAGTCGAAAATGTTACAACGAATTTTGGCGCGACATTCATCTCGCTCGCCTTTGAACGAAATTATTTGACCGCGCGTAGAGTCGTTCTTACGTTCGTGCGAAAGAATCATGACGAGGGCAATAGAATTCGCGTGTCTCACGCGACGTACGCGAATGTTTGTTTTCTGGACAAAAAGAGGGGGATATAATTGACGTGAATTTGTCAAAGTGCATCTGCGCGTGAAAATATGAAACTTAGGCGCGAGTCGATTGTGTCTCACCGCGCCAAAGAAGAATACACGATAATGGAAAAAAAAAGCAATACATCTCGTTCGCATACTTTCTATCGAGTGTTTCTCTTGTCTTATTATTATCTTACATATCGGCCGAGAAAGAAATCTCGACATTCATTAATGGCCCATCGTTCGGAATTTTGCGTACTGCCTTTGCAAGCGCGGCTGAAAGTCGAATTTTTATTACCGCGAATGCGGTCATTAAAGATTAGCCAGTCAGTCAATTCAGAAAATGTCCGTCTTTTATCGGCGAATGCCTTCCTGTACGGAACACCTGCCGAATTTCATTGACGTAACGGCGGATGAGCCAAAACAAGTTCGCCTTTTGTCTGGCTCGTATTATTGTGCTGCCCTCGCCTATTATTTGTACGGGGCAATTAACCGGTCTGATCGGCAACGACTATTGACTCTTGCCTATTCCAGCTCTACTAACATATACAGAGTCTATTATACCCGCGCGTAAGCATAAAGTTCTGATTCCTCTGTTATATCAGGCTCGCTGGTGTGTTCAAAAGACGTCTCTCGTGTTTACTCAGGCTTATTGTACTTCGCGTTTGGCAATAGTTTCAATTTTTGCACGCCACGTTGGGCGTCTATTTTGTTCCACATTCGTGCGATTAGAATATGGTCACGATTAGATCATACGATTAGAATTGGGGGCAGGGACGTGACGACAGCGATTAGGTTGTCGTGGCAACAGTGACGTATTAACAAGAACGAGTTGATGCTAAAGTTTAAATTTAGTCCGATTTGCGCACTAAATATAGTTACGACGTGCAATAACATTGTCTGCGCTTCTTTTCAGGACACGGAGCTCGGTTCCCTGATGCGAAATCGGATCAATCTAGAATGCTGAATCAATCCAACGACTCTACATGTATGTATGAACCCTATCCTATACGAGAATTACGCATGTCATCGTTCGCACAATTTTTTTTAGACCCTAACTGTCTGTTTCCCGTCCGAGCTAACGAACTCGCTCGAAGTATCGATAAAGTCGCTTAAGTTTTCACCTTTAAGTGTCAATTACACGTATGTGCAAATGAGCTCGAACATCAATTATTTAGACTCCGAAGTTGAACGCAGTTAACGCTTTCAACTTTTTCGCTTTATTATCAAATATGTATAGCTATTTGCGAAGAGTAGCTTTACTTTTCATTACTCATCGCGTTCCTTGACGATGAGTCTGCAATTGAAGCGTTGCAGGTGAACAATTTTGTTCGATAGGAGCTAAACGAGGACTACTGGGCATGCCAGTATTTTCGAAGGATCCTCGTTAACTTGACTTACGCTTTACGGTATACGTTGCGCAATTACCGAGATCGTGACATAACTCAGCACGTGCGCAGATCCGTTCTTGCCTTCTCAACAATTCCGCGCGTGCGCGCGCTCCGAGAAATAATTTTCCATCATCCGAGCCGGTAATCCTATTAAAAAATCCATACGTTCGTTAGGAACGCTCTCACAGCGTTAAAATTAATTTCCGCTAACGCAAAATGTACCTACACAGCGAAGCCTGCGCGTAAATTCCGGAAATTGTGCCGAAGAGCTGTGTTCTCTCACTTAAACAGCGGAGACTTACCTCGTAAATACTGTACAAAATGGATAGTACTGCACATCCAACTTTCTTCGCCATCTATATCCCGTCCCTTACAGGACCAATCTACAAAGCAACGAAAACTTCAACGAAAATAGTAACCGCGTTACAAAACGTTCTCCATTCTATAAATGCTTATTTAAATCAATTTAGGAAACTTTGACTGAATTGAATCAAAGTACGTCATTCGTCGACAACTCTGGCTTTGATAGCAAAGAAAAAAAAGTGTAAACATCATTGATCGCCGTTCAATTAAGCCATTATTCCCCGCGCGCACTCTCGCGACCGGCGAGAGGAACCTCTGACGCTGGACGAGACAGAAAAAGAGAAAGGGAGAAAAAAGATATGCAGCGAATGTCAAACGTGCCGCGAGCGGGCGAAAGGTTGATAGGCGACGTGCAAAATCGTGTTTGTCCTCGTGGTTGACACGTGTTGAGCGGCGCAGCCCAGAAAGCGAGCGCATTCTGACGCGTAGACGTCGCGGCTTGTTTTCGTCGCGAATCGAGGCCGCGAAGGAAGGAGGGTAAACGACCATCCAGCCGAGTCAAAGGAATCGCCGTTATTTATCGTTAATGTCCGCGCTATTAAGCTCGGGAGACCGTCGCTGGGACAGTCGTTGAGACATCGGTGCATAAAGAACGGATCCGCGAAAGAATGACGATACGCCGGCAATAGATCACGAATTCGCATTGATCAGCAGTCGGCCTGTTGATTCCCTACTTTGTATGACTTAATTGTAACGAGTCGAATCGGTGCGGGTGGGAGTCGGGCTGAGAGTCAATAGGATTCTTTTTGTTTACAGTGTGCCATTTGCAAGAGACGAGTTTCGATAAGAGAGAGAGAGAGAGAGAGAGAGTGATGATGGCGATCGAGACGATCGTCTACGGTGTGTTAAGAGTGCTAGGTACTTATGTATACGTAAGGAGCTGTTTGCTCGATGATTGTTTTGACAATAGCGAGAGTATGAGTCCAGCCGTCAGCCGCTTCCAGGCTATGTTTTCAACTCTTTTTCTCCGTCTCTTGAACTTGGTTGACGGCCACGTTGTTGTCCGATCGTCTCGTGTTTGTTTGTTCGTCGCTTCGACAATCGTTGCTCGCGGGCAATTTTTGTTGCGCCGATGACTTCCTCTCCTTTTCATTGCGGCAGGCCGAGGAGGTGTTGTTAACGATCCGTGTGAGCAATTTGTACGCTGGCGCCGTCTGCTTGTTTCTCTTTCCTTCTACTTCCATTAATTTCTCGGATCTTATTCTTAGGCACTGAAATCGTTAACCTCTCGCAGATTCAAGTTGCGGTAGTTTTCGCACGGGGCGTTCGGTTGTGTCGCGTCTTTATTATGTTAGTCGAACGTCAGCGGAATTTATCAACGGTCGCTCGTCATCGTCGTTACTTCTATTTTTCACGGTTCGCCTCTTCATTAAAGTCGTCGACGGCTAAATTGAAAATGCGCGTTATTCGAGCACAACATCTGCTCGCCGCTGACGAATAAAGAAAAACAGATTGCGAGAAAAAGGAGAAAAACGGCGACGTAAAGGCTTTCAAGGCATTTTCTTAATTATTAGGCGGTCACATACTTTCTCATTAATCTTTCGTCTTTATCGCGCGGTGCTATTACGTTGCATCGGTTACAATAACAGCGGAGGATATTTCGCAAAAAGCTTTACGAGCGGCAGACGCGCCACTCGTTATCTCCGCGAGCGCGGGCGCGCGCGCGCGCACCAGAAATTTCAGTAGAAATTAATGTGCCGGAGATGCCGGAAAAAGGCTCTCCTCGCCAGCGGCCGCCCTTGTTTTCCTAAAAAACATCGCAGACGTAACCGGAGCCAAACCGCGTATCGCTTTCACGTCCTCTCCGCCATTTATGTTTCGCCGCCGTATATATCGACTGTACGACACATTCATTGAGAGACGCAGATATTAGAATTCGCTTTCGTACACATCGATAAACGTTCCATCTCTGTAAAAGTACCTTAATCGCGATGATTTCCGACAGTAAAACGGCAGCGGTGCCTAAATTAGCGGAAAGTGAAAGAGAAGAACTTGTCTATCGTTGTCTTGGTTTATCGCTCCTTCTATTTTCGCACTTTCCTCTGCTACTCGTTATGCGACATTGAGTAGTCATACCTCTCACTCACTTTTTGCGCTCGCCAATTGCAGGAAGTTACGCTCGTTGTGCAGATATCGTCATCGCATCGGTAATAATTAAGTATTATATATTCGTTCCGTGTCCTGCGCTATTAAGCAGCGCTGTCCAATCGACTTGATTCGTTAGCCGGAGTCTGTATTGCATCTAACCAGCCGATAGTTAACGATCTTTAATCGAAGATTTAAAAAGTTCTGGTTTATATGCCGCGCGTTAATTAAACTGGCACCTGACGATAATTTACAGTGTTTAGTTTCTAAGATAGTTCAGAATGTATGCGGAAAAGGACTATTCCAAGCCTTTTGTACTCTCCGAGCAGTTGGAAAATTTGCATTTTAACGACGGTATAGATAATAGACGGATAATCGATAAATTCTGATCAGATGTAATCCGCGTGTATGGCTAAGCGGGACTGTGTTTGATCTTTGTTAATGATTCGGAAGCGCCACCTCAATGTGTCTTTGCTAAAACGATACCGCTCAGTGCAAACAATTGGCACCAGGTTAATTCAAGCTAGCTACCATTACGCGGCTTTCGTCATGGGCATAATGAATTCTTAAAGTTCATTGTGAAATACAATAACATCGCTTTGTTCGCCGTCTTGTCAACGATGCGTGACTGATTTCGCTACTCGCATTGTCGGCTTTATTTGAACAGTTTAGCTCAAACCACTCGCCATGAAGGTAAACGCTGTCAATAAACGTCAATGAAACACTTTTTAATCCTCTGTCGGTGTTCGGTGTAATTTAATTTTTTAACGGTCATTATTAGCGCCGGCGAGGGTATTTATCGTTCAATCATCCAGCATGGTCGTAGCTGTCCGTCATCGATTCTATATTCTCGTGTTTTCGATACTGCACAATCGCGTGAGCTAGGGAATAACAAAAGCACTTGCCAGTCTACGTAAAAAATGTACGTAACTTTACACAGTTTCAAAGTGAACAAATCGCTCGTCACATATATCGAGCAAAAATTGTGTAAACTTTTCGAGGATTCGATAAAAGAGAGCGAATTGATAGTCATTCGACGTTTGATAGTAGTAGTAGTAGGGATGTTTTGATAGTCAATCGAGTACTGCTAAAGATTCGTCGTCGCCCATCGTAGCCCATCGTAGCCCGTAGCAGTAGTAGTAGTAGTAGTAGTAGTTTAACCCCCGCGGAAAACGACCTCTCTCTCTCCTCGCGTGTACGTAATACTTATCACTGGCGCATTTTGCCGGAGGCAGCTTCTATTCGCGGAGGCGCTCACGAGAGAGCATTTCGAGGCGTGCGGGAACTCGACTCGATCATCATCATCATCGCTTCGTGCTCGCTCGTCTGCTCCAGAAACCTACTTTTTTGAGTAACACAGTGGCAATGACTGGTGCTTCCCCTTCCGTCTCCTCGGGCTCTTTTCTCGGCTATCTCGGCATGTCACGACGCTGTTACGTCAAACGATACGCGAGGACAGGCTTTTACATATGTGTGTGTGTGTGTGTACACGTTAGCTCGCATAAATGTCCGAGCGCTCGCGGGCTGCCAGTAAGTTTGCAGAGAGGAGAAAAAATAGGAGAGTGGAGTGACATGTGTCTTTTTCGTCCGGTATCTGTGATCAAAGAATGTTTCTTCTTCTTTCTTTCTTTCTTTCTTTCTAGAAATGTTCTTTCTAGAATGTTTAGACAGTGTGTATACTTCAATCGTCACTTTCGAAACACCCGATATTGCCGTGTGACGAGGTGACTGTCCGAGTCGCCTCCGTCTGTAAAGGTATTTGCCGTGAAGAACGAGGGCTCGTTCCTAGGAAGTACTGCACATGTCGTTGATACTGGTCTCTCACCTGCCGATGCACGAGAACACTAAAATGTCTAGGTTAACATTCAATTTATCGTGACTAATTTTATCGTGATATATTTTATATTTTTCATGCCGGCCCGATTTTGGAGCTTGCTCGCCACTGTTTCCTTCGGAGAATTCTGACTCGAACTTAACTGCACGTGTACCTTCCCGACCCTGATTAGACGACGTTACCTCACGCGGCAGTTAGTAAGGCCCCAAAGCAGCTACTTGCCGAGCCGAACGAAGCCATAATCGTGCCCATTAAACCCGGGCATTACCAAATTCTCGTGAGGGCCCACGGGCGAAACCGATCGGAGTGGCTCGAAACGTGCATCCCGGCCGTTGGCGTACCGTTACTCGGGCCAGCAGTGTCATCTTATTCGTCTCCTTAGCGCCGTAGAAATGTGGTACATTAAACGGTACAATTCGAGCCCGGCGACGGTGTCATTGCGAAAGATCGCGGCTCCTCCGTTTGTCCGACACTCTCTTGCCCCCCTCCTCGCCAGCCGCTGCTGCCTCTCCCGATACTGGAATTCAGTTTGATGGCGCAACGCATTCAGCGCGCAGCTTTAAATCATCCGCGCGCTCTTGCACTCCTCGCACGCGGCTGCCTCAGCCTCGCGACTCAACATCGGGGTCCCGGACCTTGGATCCGGCAGTACGAACGACGGATTTATTCGGCGAACCTTACGTTCTCCCCACCGCTTTCCGTGGAGGGCACAGTCGAGCGAAGAGTCGAGCCGAGAATTGAGCGAAGAGTCGAGCGAAGAGTCGAGCGAAGAGTCGAGCGAAGAATCGAACGTGGATCGTTTCGGCTTCGAATCTTCGCGCGGGTAACACGATCGAACGTTACTCTCGTTAAGATTCCAGCTGGCGCGGGGCTTCGGGGCTCTTTCGACACTAGGCGTCATAGTTTACAACCCCGGTTTAAGCCGGCTCGTAAAGCAGTCCGGCGAAGAGGCTAATTCGTACGGAACAACGCCGGCGTAAACTCCGGGGATTATTAAGGGTTGCGCAATAATTTGCCGCGCGCCGCGTCGGGGGATCGCTTGCGTCATTGGCTCGGGTCGACGATGCCTGGAAGGTATGATACAATGTCCGGCTAAACGCTCGCTGGCGGAAAGTCGAAGTATGCGCGACCAAATTCGAGCCTGCGTCGAGCCGCGCTCCAGATTCCGGACGCGCGCGTTGGCCGGCGCGCGCGTAATACGCCGCTGGCAAGCGTGGAATTACCAACGCGTAGTAATCGTAAACTAACAACTAATTTGAACGAGTCTGGCAGTTTGACGAAACTGGAAAATGTGTTCGGCGTGCGGTAGCGTATATCGAAGGAACTTCCTAGAATCCAGTGGTCAAGAGGCGCGTCCCGTTTTAATAAATGCGTGTATCGCGAGCAAATAGTCAGGGCCGCCACACCTAGGGGCTAGCAATTATCGATCGTAATCGTCGGAGAGTTCACCGTTAATTCACGGTCGGCCTGCGCGGCCGTTTTCCTATCCGCGGCCTTCCGCCGCTCGTAATAACGTTCGTCGGCGATGACATCGGCGAGCGATCTAAGGCTTCCGGTGAAAACTTGAATAGGCGCGGTTACGACATGGAATAACCGATCACGCCTTCGCACGCGCCTCGTCCGATCGGGACGTCCGATAAACTCGACGACGGCGCGCTCGTGATGGACGTCTCGCGCTATCGCAGCATCTCGCCAAATCCGTCTTCGAAGAAGCGAGATAAGGAGGGAGAAGGGAAAGTTGAGACGTTCGCGAAGTTTAACAGGTTGCTTTAACCGCTTATGGCTCATAGTCGAAATATGGGAAAGAAGTAAGGCGTGCCCTGTGACATGGTTGCACTGTAATTACACATTATATGAATGAACGATGATATTCGATTACAGTTGACTTATGGTGGTATCGTGAAATTGAAAATAAGTTGATCGCACGGAAAGTTCCGAATTCTCAATAGTTTCGAAGATACAGCCAAAAAACTATCGAAAAAATGGGTAGTCAAAAATGGGGTAAAAATTAAAAGTCTTCCGATCGACTTGTGGGTATGCATGATGCACGAGGATCAAATGTAGATCACAAAAATCGCAATGGTAGCCTTCTAAATGCAAAACTTTCCGAGATACAGCCAAGAATATTCCGAAAAATGGCAAAAAATTACTACATTCCCTGCTGTGTGCTATGTAGTCTGATTTCAGTCAATTATGCGGTTAAGGAATGAAAGAGGGATAAAAAACATTAACAAAAATCGCAACCAGAATTTTCTGAGCGAAATAGTTTCAGAGATATGGCCAGAAAAAGGCAAAAGACGGTCGAAAAACGGGCTAAAAATGATGAAAATGGACATTTTCTGCGGTGCGCTGCGAAGAAAGTACTTTTACTCCACGGATAGAAGGGATAAGAAATACTTGCGGGCGCGTAACGTAAGGAGAACCCTGAGCACGTCGACGTGCCGTAAATTCGATTCGCCCGAACGTACGCGACAGTCCGCACGACGCTGGCGAGGCATGGGGGACAATTTTGTCGTAGGCGCCATTTTGAGCGGAGGCCAACGGGGCGAGAGGCGCATGTAGCCCTCCTCCCTCCTCCTCCCGCCGACACTTTTATTCCCTGACAAATTGGCGTAGACAAAGGGAACGTTATAAAAAGGATCGGGGCCTGTGGGTGAGCAACGGCGTGGGCGGCAGAACTACCCGGAGAGAAAAGCTTCGCTGAGGGGGTGTGAGCCGCCATAAAGGTCCGCTTCCATCGGCGCGAGCCTCGCTTCTGCTCGCCGTAAGCGTAAATTATCCCCGTTCCAGGAAAAAGTTGTACGGCCCAGCGGAAATGGCACGAAATTCTATCGCGGCCGGCATCGCGGACGGACCGATAGCTGCAAAAAAAAAAAGAAGAGTGCCGTAAGGCCGCGCACGGCATCAAGGATGCGGTCGAATCGATACAGTTACGTCAACGTCCCACGATCGTGCCTGAAGTCGGCCGATTAATTAACTTCTTGTCCAGGTTCCGTGAGCGCGGTGCGCTCATCAGCGTCACGTTCCTCGCGCACTTCGCGGCCTCTCCATAAATCTCGCCCCCGATTCGTCTCGCACAGGTGCACGCTAATATTGCGAATATTCAATCGGGCACGTTTTCCGTGTTTTTTTTTCTCCCTCTTCCCTCGCATTATGCGATCGTCGGGTGGAAACCGGAGTCTTACGTCTGTGAGCGGATCGGAGTCGTGTGCCGATCGAGGAAACGGAAAGAGGACGGAGCTGGGGCGGGAGGAGAAAAGTAGGGATCGCGAGACGTGGAGAGAGGAGAGAGCGAAGAGGATAAAGAGGGGGAAGGAGAGGGAGCGTCGATACCTGAGAGGGCGGCAACAGTTCTTACGTAAGAGTCTCGCGTATCGTACACGTGCTCGGGACCACGTGGATGCCGGTCACGTTATACCGGGCGATCTGTTCAAATGGAATTATTCTTACAGCCACGTAACTCCGATATTTAAAGCGTCTCGGGATAGGACATGGCCGGGACACGTGAAAGTATAGCTGGGTTTTGGGATGGACGCGCGCAAATCGACACGTTGCGTCATTCACTGCGATAATAGTCTGCTGGATTTCGGTTGCGCGATTATACGGATCCGTATAGAGCACTGGCCGTGCGGAACGGCAAAATTGTGTAGGAGTAACCTAGGCACGTTGAGCCGCACGTCCGGAAACGTCTGCGAACGTGAACTTGTCCCCAAGTAAACTGCGTGGATCGGTTATGCCATAAATGGCTTTTAAATGTTAAAGCTCCTCACGTTTCTGTTTTATTTCCTCTGCGATAATCGTTTGGCACGATATACTGGTATATCGTAGAGTTAAAGCCTTTGGGAAAACTTCGTTACTTTTTTCTCCTTTTGTTCAATTTGCTTCAGTCGGTCAGCGAGGAAGTACCGTTTCCCCTCCGGCGCCAGGCTCTAATGCGATGGATTTCATGAAAATCCGACAAGTTCCATCCCGTGTCCCTCTTCACGCCGGTTCGTCGCTGTCATTTCGATCGTCGTTACGTGGCATTCGTCGTCGGCGTGTCGTTCGATTACGAGTGCGCCTTTAAATGCCCGCGGGACGTCCGTCGGCGCACTTGCGCGTTGTAAATAACAGTAGCGGGACGACGGTAAAAATAGCACACCCTGTAGAGGAAGCGTGCAAGTGCAACGTGCCGGTCCTCGCCCGAATGCGAAACGCCGCGAAGGCGCACTCTCCGTTGACGCCAATTGGAGTGAATTCGTGCGAGCGGGCAATTCTGGAAAGGATGAACTTCGCGCGGACAGATTTTACCGGAGCAATTTCTGGCTTCTCGATGACGTTATATGGGGATGAAACATGGGCGGTGAAATATGGCAAATGAGAATGAGAGATTATTTTGAGAGTTACTTTGTTTCCGTAATGGTGACATTTAAAGGTTTCTCTTTTAACGCTTAAAATCCGATCGCCAATAGAATGTTTTTCCTGTAAAAATGCTTTTCAAAATCAGCTGGTCGCTTATCGACTGCGCGATCGACGTGTGAAGTTCACCGTATTTCAATCGAATCGCTCATTTCGATACAATCGCGAGCGTTTAAGTACGAAGCACTCGCGGACGACGATCGCCTGATTAAATATACGATACTCGCAGCGAAGAAATGACGCAACGGTTACATAACAAAGAGCCATTCTTCCCGTCATCCCCGAGGGCGTCTCGGTGCGGCGATAAATCAAACGAAACAAGCTCTTCGCCGCATCCGAATTCGCCGTAAATCGTCCTCGCGGACGGACACTTCTCTCTCCGCTCACAATTATTCGTTATCGACGTTGATCCAATCTGAAGGCGCCGTTCCGTGAATCGTCGGTTCCTGCGGACGACACAGGCGTCCGACGTTCGAGACCGGTCCCAATGGGCGACGAGAAATATTGCCACGGTTACTGAGACACTTTAATTATATCCCAGATGCATTGCCATTATCTAACCGCAAACTAGTCCCACCTCGATGGCGAACAATGTGAACGGGGACCTTTCGCGGCGGGTCGAGAGGGGGATGGGGAATAGGAGAACGCGAGTGTACGAGACAGAGACAGACAGAGATAGACAGAGCCAGAGAAGGATAGACATAGATGAGGGCAGCGGGATCGAGACAGAGAAAGAGAGAGAGAGAGAGAGAGAGAGAAACAACTTGCTCAACGAAGGCGGCTGTGTTGTAACGCGCATAACCCCGCAAACGGAGGTAAATTACCGTTAACGGTAAAAGAACGACTGCAACGCGCTCGCCCGTGTGAGAGGCTGAATCTAAAATTAATATCCGTTCTTCCGTGCGTTCCGTGAAATTTCATCGCGTCAACGATGCGTGAAGCTGCCGGCGTAGCCACGCGCTAACTCGCGCCAACGTTCAAGGCTCTGATTTTTACGCTGTTCCGTCTCCCCTCCTCCCACTCTATCACTCTCCTTCTCTCTCTCTCTCTCTCTCTCTCTCTCTCTCCTTGGCTCTCCCAGTCTGTTCTCTTTCCCTTTTTCGTCTCTCCGCCTCTGCGCCTCCGCGCTTTATCGCCGACACATCAAAGAGTACCAGAGGCGCGCGTTTTCCCCAGAGACGCGAACTTGGGGTCGATGACGTTGGCAGGACGGCGCGAAAGACTGCATTTTTTTGTGACTGGGGTGCACAGTCAAAGCCAATGTCGTCGCTGGAACTTCGAGCGAGGACAGTCGGACGTCAAGAATTGCGCGACACCGATCCGAATGCGCGCGAAGTGGAACGGTTCTAACATTGGCGCATAGTTTCGGATCATGCGAGAAACGTGTTCGTCGCGAGTACATTTTTCGCTTCTCGCCTCGCCCTGTTTACGAACCCAAAGGGATGGCGCCGAAGGCTCGACCTGTCAAGGTGTCAGCTTTCGATGTCATTCGCCGCCGAGAGCTGATGCGTGGAGCGTGCCGCGATTTCGCATATTCCGTCGCGTATTCAGGAGCCCGTTAGCGCGAACGCGGTATAGGTAAGTGGCAGGCCTATTATGTCACAACTGCAAGCTTGCAGCGGCAAGGTAGAGTCGGGCCGTGAACCCAAGAGCATGCGGCACGTTGCACGGACGCACGTGACTCCGCTCGCTCGCTCGCTATCTCGCTAAACGCAAATTCCGCCGAGTTTCCTCGCCCCTGCCGCTATTTCGATCTTCCATCGCGAATGCAATGGGCGAGAGCATTGTTCTAACCGGGTATCTCCTGTCGGTATCTGGAATTAAAGGCCCTCGTAACTAGCGTGGCTCTAACCTGCGAGCGTGAACTAATTAAAATTGCGGAGTCGAAGGGTACGTTTTGACGATTGATGTGCGTTCCGGTTGGATTCAGGTGTTTGCAGTAAAGGATCTGAGGAATGTTATGATTGTTCGGAGTTACAGAATTTTATGTTGGCAAGTTTCCTGGTGCGATATGCAACTGCGCTTCATCGAGTCGTAGAAAAACGGCACGTAGGACGATTCTGGATTAATCGCGTACGATGCTATTTCCGTATGCCACAATGTGTTAGACTGTGTGAGTAGTTATACAGGTACGTAAGGATGTATACGAACGTTAACAGTCGACCTATGCCGTGTCGATATTTACGCTATAGAAGCGAATTCTTCGCGCCCCCACACGCACACGCTCGCCTGCCTATGCGAGTAGATAATCTTAGCTAAATATTTGCATGTCATTGCGAGATTTTAGCCAACCGCCGCTCGCTGCGGTGGCACTCGTTAACAATTTTATCTACGTTACATAATCACACTCCACTTGTGTGCCGTTTCTATAAATATGTATACGTACTATCCACGTGCGCTCGCCGGCGTGAAAATTGAATTAAATATCGTTTTAATAGAGCCTACGCGCCTGAATCAACTTCCATATTGCCAGCTCGCCAAGTCAGACGAGCAATTTCCGCGGTTTCATGAATGATCGGCTCATTAACTTGTCGAGACACTCAATCGTATTGAAATTGTTTAGTTATTATACCGGGGTGCGATTCATAATTGCCGTTACGCGGCGCGACAATTAAATACCTCGTCATCGAGTGCCTCTCGGCAAGTATGAGCGAGGCAAAGTCTGGTCGCTCGTTTTCCGCCAGAAACGAAGCACGGCGACGTTCCTCGGATAATTTCGAATTCGAAATAGTTGCACAATGCAGCCAACTCAGTTTCTCACTGCTTACACATTCATTTCCGCGAGCTAACAATGTTTGACACCGGCCGCCGCCGTTGTCGGGCACGTAAATCGCGCGAGCGGAATAAATTGTCTGCATTTTTTTTCCGGGAAAGTGACATCGTCAGGCTTGCAGGAACGAATGGAGGATCCGGGCGGCGTCGGTCGGCGTCGGCAGGCGTCGAAATGTCAGGAGCACACGGACCGCACCTAAACGGGATCGCGAGTTCGCCCGACGAATTTGATGAACTTCGCGGAATTCAGCCGACCGTATGATTTAATGATCGCAGACCTTTGCGCTCGTGGCGAAGTTTCGTTTCGCCAGTCGCTCGAAACTTTTTCCGCCTACCGCGCGATTCGATCGAACGATCGCGACTGTCCTTGCTTTGCCTCATTGTTGTCGCTCGGGCAAAGATCATGCGGCTCCAATATATAATTAGTATGGAGACGCGATGCCACACTCTGCCCTGCGTTCCTCGCCAAGTGTCCTAATGACGATTGCTTTCCCGGAGATTCCCTCGAACCGTACGACCCGTCCGCCAAATGTCAACGAAATCAGGGGTAGAGATGCATTCCGATCGAAAGACCGCGCGCGCGTTCCCAAGCGTCTTATCCGCCGGCCGCGGCGCGCAAAACGAAATTATAGTAATTTCCTCGCCTCTCCTTATCTCATTTCCAGCCTTACGATCGCCGGCAACAATCCATTAGTCGCACTTTTTGAATCGGGAGCGCCGAGAGTCGAACCCAACGCCGCTCTCAACGAGGATGGCTCCTTCCCCGTATAATACCCCGAGACGTTGAATGCCTTTTTTAGCCGTGGGGCTGAGCGGCGCGAGAAAGAAGTTAATGCTTCATTGTTACGAGTCTCGCAGTCGGTAAATCTGCTTTTCCCCGCGAACGAGCGGAATCGCGCCAGGGTTGAGAGAGTACGTGTTTGTCCGGGTGGGACGCGCGATAGATCGCGGCCTCGCGGAAAGAAGAGCCATACTTGACCCCCCCCCCCCCCCCCCCCCCCCCCACCGTCCGACGTAACGCGCAGGGCCATAAAAGCCCCCCTTGCCTTCCTCTTAAATCCAATTAAGAGCCGGAGCTCGCTTGCAAAACGCGCCCCGTGCGTTCGAGTTACGAGTATATGCCGCGCACGAAATGAGACGAAGGGACAGTAAATAACGATGGGTGGCACCCCTGAGAATTAAACTCGCGCCAGGGAGAGAACCAGTTTTCGATCGGGAACCGCTTATTGCCGACCGGACCTTGACGGATGTCGAACGTTCCTCGTCCGACTTCGATATCCATGATTCTTCGTTAATTCCGAACCAATCACTTAAGCGAGCCGGGTTGATTGTTTCGGAACGGATTAGGCGCGGGGTCGGATACGTTAGGTGGGCTGTTCGTGTTTGCTTTGTTAATGTACGCTGTCGAAGGGTGCTGAATTTTGGATAAGGCGACAGGATGGGGAGTGGTTTGAGGGACTCGTAATTTATCCGTTTGCTTGACTCTGCTGACTAGCGCTTATTTGAGATTGTTCTTAAGATCGCGCCCGGTTGTAGGCAAACCTTTCTCTGGAGGCAAGCGTGCAGGAGATCAATCTTATATCCGGCGCTTTCATCGATCGCTGCTACAGGAAAAAATATGTTTATGTTGATTTTTCCTTTTTTTCTGGGATAGGTGTAGAATCACATTTGAGATAGTCAATATCATTTTGCTTCTATTAGCCTAGTCGTCTATCACGTACTTGGATGCACGATTTCCTGATGTATTAATAATAAGTTACCTGTAGGTGGATAGGAATTTAAACGACAGCAATTTTCCTACCGCCACAACACTTTGTAGATCGTTCGATACCATTCTGTCATACGATTCCGTTATGCAAAAATCGGCTGTAACGGCGAATGGAACGGGCTTGCGATACGCGAAGTTATGCCATATTACGGGGTCATTATGCAACGCGAACATTGACGCAATTCAGATTCGATCTCGGCACGAACCTAACCATGGGAAACCTTAACTTGCAGCGTTTTATCACGAGCTGGGTGTACGAATCGACCTATAATTTCACGCAACTTCTCATTACAAGGACCAAGGTGAAGACGACACGAAGTATTGTAATAGAATTGCATAACCTCTGATAATGGACAATGTGATCAGCATGAAAGTCTCGCTGTACACCTGGTCTATGACTTTATATCGATCGGCCATTACCGGTCGATTGAGCGAATTGAAAGGGCGACCGCGATCACGCTAATTTCTTCGTTTATGAAAATTGCGCAGCACCGGCCTGGCCTTCGACGTTTTTTTTCCATTCGTCCCTCCTCAATCATGATAGGCGAGCAAAATTTAGCAATCGTCTCAACGTTCACCGTCGCTCACACGCGGCCCGCTCAGACCGGCGATTTCAATCGATTTACGCTTTATCGCGGAATGTCTCTCCCGCTACTTGACGATCCAACGATCCGTGCAAGACCCGCGAACTATTTCGTACACCATGGATAACAAACGGCGGGTATAACTTCATTAGAATTGTTCCGAGTTCAGCGAGGCGTGCACTATATTACACTTGCCTCACTTTAACAACTTTCCCATAAAACTATTAGAAAATTTCATAACTGGCAACTTTCGTGCAGAGGTTCGTTCTCGCTGGCACTCTTCGTACCGGTTTCATTCGTTTCCACGTGTACTCACGTAGAAACTGTATCGTGACGTAACAGTGCGACGTTACGCCATGAGGATTCTTCATCATGACTCTTCATCTCTCTCTGTCTCGTTCTCTCTTATGCTCAGTGAGCTTAGACGTTATTACGATTCCCGGCCGGCCCCTGTGTCAATTTTTCCCATAGAACAACGTTCCTTTCCCCCAACTCGGCGTACGTAAACGGGCCCGCCGTAATTTCGGTGAGCGAAGTGCACACAATCGTAATGTCCCGGACATACTGTTCCTTGGCAACATTGTGCGTTATTAGAGAAACACGCAATAGTACAAACGAGGGTGTAGGAAATATTTATGGGGCCCCCTCGGAGAGTGGAAACGAGTCGATGGCGTGACTCAGCGGGGCATGCGGATGACGTAACGAAATGGGGAGTTTCGGGAAGCGCGGATGGGAAGGGAATGAACCCTAACCTCGTGTCTTTCGAGCCTTCCTACTTCTCGCCGGTTCGTTTCTTCCCCGCTTCGGCGAGAAACGAGCCCTGACCATATATTTCACGCTGATATGCGGGCAACGGCGTAAAGCTGTAATTAAATCCACATTTCAGGCTTCGCAGACAATTCCCGTACCTACTTACATCTTAAATATATCCACTTAACGAACGAATGAAACGCGGAGCAGCAATAACGCCGACAGTTTTATGTTCTCCTACGAGTTACTCAATACAATTATTTAACGGCCATGCGTCAGGACACGCGAGTCGGTAACGTGATACACGATCGGCGTCCGGAGGCGTGAGACAAAGGTCGCTAATTGATCGCGCGTCGGGAGTGACAAAACTCGGGTCGCGCGCTGTATTTCAGAAAGTACATAGATCGTGGCAGCGGATCGCGTAGGAACAGGGCGTCTCTCGTCACTCGATATTTTCGTTCGCTCAGGGCAATAACGGTACGCTCGTCTACGGGCCGGCCGGAGATATCAATCGTGACAATGCCCACATGCAACCGGTTCTGATCTGGCTCGCTGCTCTCTCCTTCTCTCTCTTTCTCTCTCTCTTTATCTCCCTCTCTTTCTCTCTTTCTCTATCTCTCTGTCTCCCTCTCTTCCCCTCCTGCGGGGGACTCGATTTAAGCCACCGCCTCGGAATGCCTATTATAATACTGCAAGCGCGACTGGCGGGCAGGCCTCCATTCATACATCCGGATTTGTCCTGTCATCCGCAGGTACAGCCTCCCCGCTTTGTTTCGCGCGTTTCGATGTCAATTCTCGGTAATGGATTGAGGATCGATACGACAATACAATGTAAATCAGACGCTCTCGCATTGTCCGCCTGATTTATTTCGACCGTGACGCTTAATCGCGGAGCGGACGAGCGAGCCGGCGCGCGATCCGATGTTAATTAAAAATGGCCGACGATGCTCGATGGCCTGCGATCATCCGTTCGGCGGGAGTTCTCTATTTACGCATTCTTTCACGGTAAATTATGTCCAGCGACAAAAACTGATCGCCAATTTAAATGAGGAGATTTAAAGCGTCTGCGATAGACTCGCGCGAAGGAGTTATTGTCAGTTCGGTCGGAGTTTGCCGATAGGTTGGATTCTCGTTTTGCCCGACCGACGGTGGTAGCTTGTTCCACTTTGCTGGGCTTTTATAAAGGCCGCCGATGTATTCGGACGGTCTCTGCGGGGTTCATCAGCGATAAAATCGTGTCACCTCGGCGATATCCAATCTTCAATTTTCGTTTCTCACCCGAGCCCCGGCCGCTGATCCCTTGCCAAGGTGGGACGGCAGAAAGGAGTCGAGATGAATTTCAGCGATACGTCGAGGCGGAAAGCGTCCGTTTATGAGGATACTAACTCCGTCGCTCGCGGTCGGCTTCCACGTTTGAGAACATGCATTATGCATCGTGGGAACACCCTTAGCATCGACCTTACCGTCATCTTCCTCCTTTTCGCTTTCCGCGATCGCTGCCAACGGCGCGGACGAGACGAATCGCTCGAAATGCTTCCCGGCACGAGAGCGGCTCATGTACATGCGTTTTATTTCCTTCGCTCCGCCAGTTTTCTCCGCCAGTTTCCTTCGCCAGTTTCCTTCGCCGCCAGATTTAAGAAGCGGTCAATAACTCGGCTGCTTTTTCTCACGACAACGAGTTCAAATCCAGAAAAGTATAGATTGCGTCGGCTGCTTAAAAGAATAACCGGATCGTTTCCAATGCTTACTCTGTAGCCTGTAGGTCTTAATGTTTACGTATTACGTCGCATTAGCAGGTTTCGAATTAGTCGAGAGTCCGTTTAAGATCGCGATCGGATTCGATAGGCGAATTCGTGTCGTGGCTACGTTCGACTTTGGCGATACGATCGATTTGGGTTGCGTAACTTTCGCGGGGGTTATGACACCCTGTTTTCTGTATCTTGGCTGACTCCAACGTCGTCGGGCCGGCGCAGTTATTGTCGTTGCAACGTTGCACGTGTCGTTGATCGAAAGGCTCGCGACAGTCGACTCCTACCAACGTCGTTGTCCGCTTCTTTCCTCTCCGTTCGACGAACGTCGCTCTGCTTTCATTGTCTCTCTCTCTCTCCCTTGTCCGGGGAATACGTACAAGTCCGTTTCTTCGGCTCTCTTTCTGTCCCTTTCGTCGGTCCCCTTCCGCGCCGATGGCGCAATCTCGACTGCACCTACACGTTCATTCATTCCGGATTACACAAGTTCGTACTCTTATGAGATATACGTGCCATTTTTACGAGCCAAAGACTAAGCGAATTAAAGACTTTGGGAGCTGATTGGAGTGGGTTCGTTTATAAAATTGATAGATTGGATTTCAAAGATTCTTTATAGCGTGTGAATTTAGGTAGAAGTAATCTTATGTGCCTGGTGACGAAAGTAGTAGGCATTAAGATTTTTGCTAACAGAAATAATAATGGTATAATATAATTAATGTATAAACTGATTTAGGCCATAGTTTTTAGTCTCTCTATTAGAGAGTCAAAACAAACGTTTATGGAAAGAATAGAAATGATTTAGAGTATTCATTTATGCTATAGACTTAATGTGAAAAAAGCCTTAAAATATACAATTTAATGTCCCACTATCGTGATTATTTCTCATAAAGCCTAAGCGTCTCGACGCCGACTACCTGCTGGTAACAACGAACATGTTCTTCTGAAATACCGCATACTCGCGCCATCTGCCGTTTCATTCTAAACTCTAAACAGCGATAACGAACGCGCGCGATGATCTATAGCCTCGCCGCATTCTACGTCCATATCATTAGAATAATCTCCTATTACCGGACTGTTTAAGCATAAAGGGACCAAGATGTGCCAAATGATAATCGTTTCGCAACACTATTCACAAAGATCGCTCCATGACCTTTCCGTACGCGAACATCCGAACGGCGATTCGAGTCTAATGACTTTTTTCTAACATTTCACACTATTACAATGATCACTTCAGCGGTATCTTCCGCAATGATCACTTTAGCCTACAGCGATAGAATGATAATCGCGATCAATTTGCATATCTGGGTAATTGTCGGTTAGATTCCGAACACGCGGGGTGTTTTGTCACTGATAAAAGTTGTATCGGTAAAATCTTGCGCAGAACGGATCGAGCTTTGCAATGCAGGTGAAAAGCCGGTTTTGCTCGAGAATCGTCGGCTCGGGGGCAAAGTATGTTGCGTGCTCAGTACACTTCGCCCGCCCTTATTGATTTCTAAACCGACATTACGCGGTTACTCGAATTCTTCGTGGCGCCGCGCGACGTTCGTGATTCGCTGATTTATGAAGTACCTGAGCCGAATTAATCCGGCAATAATGTTCCGCCGCGAGAAATTTACTTCCTTATCTGGCAACCTGATCCAATATACGCGACACTTAAGCGTTGTACGATTGTCGTATAACGAACGCGCAAGTACCCGTACGTCCTTCTGGGAGGGTTTAAAATAAACTCATTACGCGTTTGATTAAACGCTGCGACACAGTTTTTGTTTCCGTTCGCCTTTCTCAGCGTAGACCCTTCTGGGAAATATATAAAATTCCCGAAGCAAATGTCAGACAACCAAATACTTACACATCATCGTCGTCCGGTCACTTACTACACTTTATCACGTCGATCGATAACTGACTGCCCAAAAACATTGGAAGGATAATATTCCTACTATCAACGATCCGAGTAAATTTCTTCGTCGGCTTATACACCATCGCTTACACGCCACATTACCAGCCCCAAAAAAGTTTCGCATCGCCATCGTTCAGAACAATCAAATTTATCGCTTCCATCGGAAATTGGCAAAAATTCGTGTTCAACGCCCGCCAAGGTCGTCAGCACTCCAGGTACGCCGACGATCGCCGATAATTCGCCGGTCCAATGTCGAATCCTGCGGGCCATTCACTTTCGTTCGCCAGGGGTGGTTGTACCCTGGCACGCAGGGGGTGTATCGGACGCGGGGGTGGACGCCGACAGTTTGCCGCGTTCGGCCTACACTGCGCAGACGCGCTGACCGCTGTCCACTTCGTAGATCCCAGGATTATTCTTCACCTGCTTACACCTGGCGAGCCTGAAAGTACGCCGAGCACACTTCCCGTTTATGCACGAAGCTTTGCCTCGTTGTGCGGGCGGCGTGCCGCGTGTGTGTTGATCCGAACTTGGGGAGGAAAAGGTGCCATAGTGCCGTTCAAAGCGAGCAACACAATTGAGCCGGCAGGAGCCAACGGGGACCCGAGTAAGTCTATACCTTATTCGCCTTTTTTTTTGTCGGCGACGTTAAACTTTGCTCGGGGTTCGAAGTCGAGATTGCGCTAAGGGTGATATACAGTTCTTGGGATGTGCAAACGGTGTTTGATGCTTGGGAATTCGGTACATTGTTAGCAGATCGAAGATGGATAGAATCATGGCTGATATCTTGTTGATCTTTTGCGGGTATATGAGAGTATCTGAGTTAAGTACGTATTAAGGGTGGGCGGAAAGATTTTGGCTAGGAGGGAAGTAAGCGTGCGTTGAATATGTATTACACGACGAGGCTGCGTGGCGCGGGACAACGGCAGATCGGCTATGACAGTTTTAAAGTTTCGTGAATGGAACAATGTAAATATACCTAACTCGGCAGGTGGTGCTTGCATGGCATTAGGAACTGATGAATTATTAATGCCGACCGCCGTGCGGTTTGTTGTAGCTATCGAAAACTTTTTAAATCCGTAACTCGCTATGAAGAAAACACTTAGCGCTGTTTGAAAGGAGGCAAAGATATACGAGACCTTCGTATACCGTTAACGTTTGCTAGAAATTAGTCCGACGATTTTTACTGTTCATGGTCGACGTACGTGTTCTTATTCCGGCCTATCGCTGTCGCTGGGGTGAATTTCGCTTATTTCAAAGAACCTTCGGTTATCTCAATGCGTTCATCGGATATTTCCGCAGCGTGACCGCATTAATACTCGACCGAAATCCGCCGCATTAGCCGGCGAGAATTGAGCAACAGTTAAGAAGTACGTCGAGAGCAAAAGTAGGGGAATTACGCGCACGGCTCGCACTACAATCGATACTTTTATGACGACCTCGCGGATTCAAGGTGCACGTAAGACGTTTGCACGTTATGCGGCTAGCTTTTCGAAATAAGAAAAATGAGAGATTTCGTCGGTTCATTCGCGATGCGAAATGATGTCTAATCGGGAATGAAGTACGACTCCGGGTTGTCGATCATGAACCTGGCGTCCGATTGGCCGATGTCTAGTGGCCCTCAGGTGGAATCGTACTAGAGCACGATTTATTATTTACCTCAATCAATGTCCGGGTCCTCTGAACTACGACGGCGCTTCCTTTCAGTCGTTCTCTACGTGTTAGTGCTCGCAGAACGCGCACCTTCGTGTGACGAGTTCTAACGATTCCAGTCTGGAAACGACATTAACGCTTCCCAGGTGGAGATCAATAATTAATGCGACGAAATGATCGTTAACCTTTAAGAGAGTGGGAATTAAACCTCGTGCGTGGTTTGAGAACAATTGTTTCGGAACGAACATTAAGTCTACGGAAGGAAAAAGTGTTGGGAAGAATATTTCGAGGAACAAAGTTTTGACACATACGGCAGAAAATGCGGTGATAGAAATAATAAAGCGTTAAGCAGTTGGTAGACATTGTTCTTCGTAACGCTGGTACGCGATGTTGCTCGCTCGACTGAGGAACGCTTTTCGTCTTCCGCGAATTTCCACGGCCATCGTTATTCCAGGGATGGAAAAGCCCGAGTCCTCGATGGGGGAGGCGAGCGCTGTTGATCTCGAGGATCGAGATCCCAACAACCTGAATCAACATCTTCAGGTAGGTTCTAATTGAGTTGCCGAAGGAGTCCTCGTCTGCAGCTTCGAACACGTGTTGCTTCCCTATCGCACGATCTTGAATTTTCTGCAAGTCTAATTCTTCGATCACCCTTTTACCTTTCGAGCACTTCATTCAAGGATTACGATCCTTTACTTACCTATCGACTTATTAATCGCACCTATTTCGATCTTAGATCGATCATCCGACCACACTTGATTCCTTTAACCTTTCTCCGTCGAACCATTTCTCCCAATCGACTGATTGATTGATCGTATGAATAAAAGACAGTAAACCACCCTACACCGAAACAACATACATCCGCAGAATGATCAGTTCGAACTTAGATTATACCTTGAATCATAGATTCTGGTCGGCGATCGAATCGTGTACACATCGCGTATCGGTTCGGCAAGAATTATTTAGGCCTGATGTCGGCGACAACGTAGTCCGATGACAATGTCAGGAAGCGTTCGGCATTTCCATTGTGCCCCCCTGGTCCATCATCTGTCATTACCTCGGCTACGCTAATGCATCGTTCCATTACTATCGACGATCAAACGTTCCACGTCTCTCGGCGCCAAAGTGTTCGAACTAATGAAATTCGCGCGTCCCTAAAGCGCGCCACGTAGAGGAGCCGCTCTATCCATCTGCACCGCTAAAGGGCACGTCGCATGCAAACGATTCTCCTTCGGGATTAATTTCGCGCCAAGCGGGGACATTGTCAGGGATTCTACGACGTTAACGCGATTGTCCGGGATTTTCGCGGAATTCGCTCGGCGAAATTTGTCTTCCGGCGAGCGATTCCGCTTCCCGGAACGCGTTTCCGTCAAATGTGGCAAACTCTCTGACCTGCATTCGAGTGAACGCGGGCTTGCGGGCTTACGCTGCGGTACGATTTTGCGAAATGCCGTGACGCCGCCTCTCAATCGATATACCTACCCGATGCCTCGAGCACCGGGAAATTGTCGGCGCGAACGGTTCATCAGGGCGAGAAACTTTTGCGCCCGTTGGAAAGCGTAAATTGAGAATAAGCGACCGCTTCTGGGACCGTAACATTGATGTAGGTGCGTAGGTTGGACCTTAGCATGCCGGCGTAAACATGGGAATTGGAACATGTGCGGCAAATAATACGATACACACTGCATGATTTCATGTATTCCCTGATTTATTTTGCAACAGCGAATACGGTCGCGTGCGTTGTTACATTGTGTGCACGTTGTACAACTTTCAATTGCTTACTTTTTTTAAACGAATGTGGCAATGCTTTTGGTGAACGCTGGTGAATGGCAAGATAGCGAGTTTGATGTGTGATACACAGGTTATGTGGGATGACGTGATCGGGGAACCGGAAGGCATTCGAAGTCCAGAGTGCGCTTGGCGTCTGAGTGGCCACTGCTTCCGCCTGTCCAGGGGTTGCTGTTACATATTTCTTTCCGTCCTCGTGGCACCCCTGTTCGCCCTCTGTTTAGGCTTCACCTTCGCCTGTCTTTCATTCGAGGTAAGCCGTTAACCTTTCGAGCAGCTCGCTACGTAGTAATCGATATTCCTTACGCTCATTACGAATTTTCCGTCAAGCATAACTATCTTGTACAAGGTAGGAAGAAGGTCTTAATGAAAATTTCACGCAATGTCCACCGGTGCAAATGTGACTGGGACAAGGTTTACAGTCGATTAAGTATAAGTGATATGGAATTGTCAACGGGGTTTGTTAGTTTGATTTCCGAGAGCTTATAGCTTCGGACAGTACGTGAAGGAAGGGTAGTGGATAAATTCAATGCCAGACGTCAGTCATGATGTCGTGAATAATAAATTGGACACCGTCTCGATAACTTTGTTGGCAAAACACATCGTACCTTCATTACGATATTTTTCTTGCGACACTGATTTATTCACATTATTCCGCCATCTTGTAGGCGGGAATGAAGTTGGAGTAAGAAATTTAGTGTAACTACTCGGTTAAAGTTGTTCGAAACTTCTATCTTACTCTGTACTTATTCTTGAATTAGCTCTGACAAGATGTGTATATGGCTATAAGAACATGTATATCTGACCGCTGCGCAGGTCGTATCGTGAATTTTCAGCGGTTATCAGAGATTTTTTCTTGGAATTTCAGCACATATGGTGTGTGGCTCCCTGTCTTCGTATATGGAAAATAACGTGCGCCGCGACGAGAAACTTTTTCACATCGTTCGTACAGGCAATCGTTCGGCCAGTGATGGAAGCTATCGGATACATATGTAACAATGTTCGTGTGTACAGCCAGAAATTGCCGGACGGTCCCGCACTGAAGGACGACATGCTCGTGGTGTGAAGTAAAACTGTGACAATTTGGATTTTATGTGAAACGAATTTATTCCACTTGGGGGACGATTCTTCCGATCTCAGATATGTTCTAATGTTCGTAGATCGAACGCATGCGTGGAGAATCATAATGTGACGCGGTTCAATTTCACACCTTTCGTTTATCGAGATTGCTGTGGTACATGTTTATACGTAGCAATATACTGATACGGATAAAGCGGCGTTGACACAAGACACTGAGAAAATAAGTGACCATCGAATGCACAACTGTTGTGGATAGATAAGTGTTGACGAGCGCAAAATCGTTTGGGATTAACAAAAAATTATGTGAGATTGCGCTTTCTTGTAATAATTGGCTCGCACAATAATTGGTCGCGTCCGTACAATAACATAAACCCATCCGTCCATATGAACAGATCTCTATTTTGTAATTATCGTATGTGATTTTACATGTTATTATATAAGTAATGCTAAGGTCTTCTCTCTATCGAAATATTCGGGAGGTGTAGTCCTTTGATGAGAATTGTCATCAGCACTGCGTAGCTCATTTCTCATGCAACCTTATTGTAACCATGATAATTACACCATAAAACCAGCACCCTGACTCACTGACAGTGTCCGAATTATTTACTCGGCACGTCCATCCGGGATATTTCGTACTTATAAAAAAATATTTGCGCAAAGATACAATAAATAATTCTCTTAATAAAATCTGTGTGACAAATCAAATCAGATCACGGCGCATCTAATGATAAACAAAATGTATATTTTTTCAGCTTCTTTTGGCCATTATGAAGTAATCTGTTCCATAATAAAAGTGGGCAGACGCGCTCGTTTTGTAACGTTTGGTAAACCATACACGAAACGTCAGGTCAAAGGTCAGGCGATAAAGCGCTCGTGTCAGTTTGCGGATACGGTAGGAGGCTTCCAGTCGTTTCGGGTCTTGTTTCTTAGGTAGAGCAGTGATCCGAGACCGTCCGTGGGATCAACAAGTTAGTTTCCTGTCCGGCTGCTGATCATCAACATGGCGACCTCCGTGCAAAGAGTGTTCACGAAATTCGGCCGCATTTGTCAAGCGAATGTGACGAGACGTATCCTTTAAAAATGTATAAAATTTAGTAACTGCGATCTGAGGTCTTATCCTTTTTATTGGCTCGTGTGATTTTCTGCCATGACGTAAGTGAACGTGATGGTTCTGTACACGAAATTGTTTACGATCAGTCGCGTTGATAAGAGATACTGCGGAATCGTGTCAAACCTTAACTGATGAGTGTGCGAAAACAGATATTTCTGTCTCGTCGTCGGCCAAGGCTAAAGGTAGGTCTTTTCATTTTAACAAAATGGCCGTAATAAGTGTATTCTAACTGTTAAAGTAACATATTCGGCGACTTCGGTACATTTCATTATCAGACTTATGCAAATGAATAGGACTTAGCGTAAATCGAAGCATAGATGGCAGCAGCGTTCAGTATTCCGTTATCGCGGCAACCTTCCTACGCTCTGTTGATAAGAAAAATTTCTTCGCTCAACGCGGTTTCATTTCAAACGGCACAGTGCCAACAAACGTCCGCGTGTAGAAAACTTCAATATTGAAAACAACGATCGGCATGAATGTCATTAGTGTTTCTCGAATCTTTTCGCTCATTCGGCGTCGATAGCCGGAAAAGTTGCGACAAATAAAAAATGTTTACAGTCCCGTTCAACTGGGAGGATCCGTTCAACCTGGAATCCCAGTTGACGCAGGACGAGATCATGATGAGGGATCAGTTTCGAAGCTACTGTCAGGAGAAATTGATGCCACGTGTCATCGAGGCAAATCGTAAGGAGCACTTTGACAAGGAAATCATCAGGGAGCTCGGCGACATCGGCGTCCTTGGATGTACGATGACAGGATACGGCGCTGCGGGGGTGTCCTCGGTGGCATACGGACTCCTGGCCAGGGAGATCGAAGCTGTAGACAGCGGATATCGATCAGCATTCTCCGTTCAATCGTCCTTGGTCGCTGGTGCTATTTACGCCAACGGAAGCGACGCTCAGAAGGATCGTTTCCTTCCGAAGCTGGGTATGTTCCACGAAAAATCGCATTGATATGAATTTTCTTCAATGATTTTATCAAGTTAGACATACGTTATGTCGAATGTCATTTCAATTTATTGATTAATATATCAGCTATTTCATTGAAAAATGATTGCGATTATAACAATATTTTTAGAGATATTTCCGAAATTATTGGAATTGATTGTAGTACAGGTTGTTGTACGTTATGAACAGACAGAAATTGTAACTTCAGATATTTAAAATAATAGCACTCGTCATGTTGACGCGTTACTCTTGACAGTCGTCTTTGGCACGTTGAACGCCATTTTTGCTCGGATAGACATCCAGCGATATCGACGTTTTGACAGTTTGTTAGTTTCTCATTATCGATGCGGCTTACGCGGGGTGAGTTTATCGTGCTATGAGAATTCTCGTTTCAGTGTCTGGCGAATGGATCGGTTGCTTCGGACTCACCGAGCCAAATCATGGCAGCGATCCAGGAGCAATGGAAACGAGAGCCACGTACGACGCGAACAAAAAGATGTACAAACTGAGCGGTAGCAAAACATGGTCAGCATATATGTACACCATATACATATCAGAAGTTGCCTTCGTGTAACGGTAATTCACACGGCGTATGTCAACGATCAATTTTACGCAGGATTACTAACTCGCCGATATCCGATATTCTCATCGTCTGGGCTAAATGTGATGATGGCAAGATTCGCGGCTTCATAGTCGAACGAAAGGGCAACGAGAATCGTTTGTCCACGCCAAAAATCGAAGGGAAGTTCTCCTTGAGGTGTTCCATCACTGGCATGATCTTGATGGATAACGTCGTGGTGCCAGAAGAAAATTTAATGCCGCACGCTTTAGGTCTCAAAGTAGGTCTATTAAAAATTGATACTTTCTTTCCTTGATCGATCGCTACCTAGTGAACGATGTAATGGATTCTTTTTGAAGACTTATTAGTCATTTTCTGAGTTTACAAGAGAAATCGTTGGTATACAGGCATCGTTCAATTGTTTAAACAATGCCCGGTACGGTATAGCTTGGGGAGCTTTGGGTGCTGCCGAAGCGTGTTTGAAAATAGCGAGAGAGTACACAATGGACAGAAAACAATTCAAACGGCCGTTGGCCGCTAATCAACTTCTGCAAAAGAAGATGGCGGACATGATGACCGAAATTGCACTCGGTTATCAAGCTTGCTTGCGCGTTGGAAGACTCAAGGACGAAGGAAAGTAAGAAATATAATTACATGTATTGCGATATTGCACAGTCTCATTAAGAGAATAATTATGTTGCACTGAGAAAGATTGTATTCGCTGAATGAGAGACATTTTAGAATGGCGCCGGAAATGGTATCTATTATAAAAAGGAACTCGACTGGTAAATCGTTAGATATCGCTAGAGCTGCTAGAGATATGTTGGGTGGTAACGGGATATCGGATGAGTACCACGTAATTAGGCATTTAATGAATTTGGAGACTGTTAACACCTACGAAGGTACGTAACAAACATTGCGACGTCATTAACGTATCGGTATGAAGACATCCCTGGTTACATTTTACATTTTAGGAACTAGCGACATTCACGCTTTGATCCTCGGACGAGCTATAACTGGAATAGCTGCATTTTCTGGATAAGAGATGTGTATATTATACGTACCAAAGCACAAGACTGTCTTTTTGAAGATATTATAGCGCTTGTTTTCAGAGGATACTACCAAGCGAATCATATTTTGTATACAAATATAAAGATATTTTAACAAAGCAGTTCTTACTCACCATTACACAACCTGTTCGTGTACAGGACATAAAATATACATAATCAAAGTAATAAAACCTACATTTTTTTCAGCTTGAGTTTTACGGTAGGTTTTTCAAAACAGTAGCTTCGTGCATCTATAAAAGAAAAAGAAAGTATGTATCTTCCTCCACGACTTCGCAATGAAGCATTCGGTGAATATGTTTCACTGTCTGTTTATTCGCTGGTTTCGGTGTTAACAATTGTTCTCTATTTTCTCCGCCTGTCAACCTTATTTCTCGCACGCTACGCCATACTCCACGTTCGGCTTCTTGCTTATTCCTTTAGGATACATGCTATATAGATCGTGATGAAATTAATGACGTGCCCGGCTGAGCACAAGAACATAAGCGTCGATATGTATCAACACTCTAGCGAGAAGTAAAATGCGACGTCGATACGCCGCCTTCGTAAACTGAAACTGCTCTCTCTCTCTCTCTCTCTTTTTACTCTCCTTTAATTCGTACACATACTTCATTTTGCAAACAATACACAGAGACGCAACGAATTCTCCGAAACTGAATCCGCGAGTGATCGGTGTACAATAAATATTTGACGAATACATTCTGGTCGGTGAATACGTTATTCCGTGGCCTCCTCGCGCTGGTCCAAATGACAATATCACGATTGAGAGATCGTATTATGTACAAATCTGCACGCCGCGTCACTCTGGCACGTCCAAATTGACGAGATTACAAAAGATTCGCACGCCCTGCTCTTTTCGCCATTTATTTGCCGAACATATGTACGTCCATCGTCACTATTATTTTTATTTCAACCTTTCTGCTTCCCTGCGGTCTCGTTCGAACGACAAAATTCCAACCTCCGGTAATATGGATCAATCCGCTTACTGTTTCACTTTTCAGCTCGTTATCCGGTTCGTGCGCCAATCGTTTTCCTATCGTAATTGCCTTTAATTTTTAATTGCTGTAACTTTACAACGTCGAGATTATCCACTCATACTCGGGTCTAACAACTAGGTCTCCGTACAAATATAATATATCATGTATTCAGTGCCTTTAGACTAATTTGATATTAAATGAAAATATAAAAATCTATATGTAACTACAGTTATGTATAAGGTAGTCCGTCTCGCAATTTAAACGCGACATTGGGTTATATATTTATTTATATATATGTATACGCGAACGCGGCACCGTGTTCATTTCCCATGGATTTTCCATGCTCCGTTTTCATTCCGTCATTTCTCTCTCTCTCTCTCATTACGTCGAATTTCTTTGCGATTTCGGAAGGAAAATAATCTGAGAACGTTCGCGGGAGCAGTGATGAAACGACGGTGTTTTTTCGAGCACCACAGAGGCAGGTGCTCGCCGGTGCATTAAATGACAAGACGGCCTATCGTGCTCTCGTCGGAGCCCCAAGAAACGTGGTTTTTTTCATTTTTATCCATTTTTCTCTTCCTTGCTTACAACTCCTTCCCCCTTTGCCTATACTCGCACGTCGCTCGAACGTCGCATCCAAGGCGATCGTTGTAGCGACCAGTGTTCAGCTCCGATGGTTGACTCTTTTTATTTGACTAGATATCGCGATTACAACGAAGGCATCTACTCTCCCATTCTCCCTTCTCGCAGCGCGCGCGCGCCATTTTTACCTCGCTTCCCTTTATCCGTTCCCTTTGCTACGTCTCTCCTATCTTGACTTCGCTTTCCAGCCCCCCCCCCCCCCCGACCCCACCCCCACTGACGCATTTCCTGTACCTCGGTAACAAACGAAATACCGTTCGCTTCCGCAGGCATTCCTCTACGCTGCCTTTCGAGACCATTATTCGCAGTGCGCAAATGTTCGGCCGTTGACTTCGAGACCGTTTTCGTCGTCGATGACTTTAGCCGCGTAAAATGTCGGGGACGGTCGATACTTCGACGTGGCCACTCTTCGCTTTAACGGTGGAATTGATGGTGTCGCGTCTCTAGGTACAATTGGATATGATGTCGACCCATTTCGTCGGCGCTTACGGAGCGCAGAAAATGATAACGTGCTCGATCTAATGAAATGTGTCACGCGATCGGGTGGCTGAAGTACTAAAACTCGAATATTGATATCTTTTTTTTTTTTTTTTTTTTGTCGATAGAGACCTCGTGACAATCGGATGCCATGCTAGCCGGGTTTACGTTACTGCCGTTTCGGAAATAGTCGGGCGCTTACATCGGTGCCGGATTCTACGCGGAATATTCTCGCTTCCCTCGCACTCTCGGGAGTTTTGTCCATCTTCTGCGTTTTGTTTCCAACGTTATTCGTCTCAACGGGCAACGATCGTCTCATTCGGTGGAGAAAGGAGCGTTCGGACGAAGTTCGAATTCTGACGTAGCTTCGCTCGAATGCGCCCCTCTCACCGCCACGAAGAAGTAACATAGATGCCTTCTGTGTCATAGAAGTCGATTTTATTGTTTTCGACGCTGTCGAATTGCACATTATTCAATTACGGAAAGAAGAGCGTGTATTACACGAGCCAGTTTAACAAGGGCGTTTCAACACAAGCGACTCCGAGATTAATCATAAATAAATTAAGTTTAATTGCTAAGTAATAAAACGTTAATTACATATGTCAATGATAATTAATTTAAGTACAACACACGTCTCGTGCAAAAGTGTAAAGAAGTTTTGTTTGTTTCGTGCTACACTCAATACCTTTGTTTTTTTTTTTCATTTACGACTTAAGTTGTGGTTTAATGATTCTCGTCTACAATAAGCTCTTGGTAAAACGTAGTAACATCGTAGTTTACAGTAGTTTACAATCGTCTCGCGGTCTCCTATTTAGCCGATCGACAATGTCTTCTGTGTCTATTACATAGCAGCACATCCCGCGTGTTGGAATCGAATCGTTCCACCGGCATTCCGAAACGAAATTCAACACTTTCGCCTCCGCTCACTCGTCTCGCACTTAAAGATAATTCATTAAGAAGCTTTTCCATTTTGTCATTCGTTTCCATCCCTCGTCTCGATCCCAATAGAAAATTCCGTCCTCTCGCCGCTCTCTCCTTCCTTTCGGGAGAAATTGAACGAGCTCTTGCCCTTTCAACGGCAATTTCTGCTTAATCGACGAGTCTACCTGATCGACGAAACTCTTCCTCTGACGAGGAAGCACAAGAATAGCTCGTTCGTGACGAGCACTACGCGGGGAGAACAACGAAAGTTGAAAGAAAAGCAAGAATCAACCCCTCTCTCTTTCGCTCCCCCCTCTCTCTCTTTCTGCTTCTCTCCTCTCTCTTCTCTCTCCCCGCTCTCTCTCTCTCTCTCTCTCTCTCTCTCTTGCACGCGCTCTCTCTCCCTCTCCCTCTCTGTTTCTCTTCGAATTCGATTCCAGCACCAGCGCGTTGTCGATCGTTCACACACATTGAAAAAAGTGCACCCCATCTCATCCTCGCGAGACCGCATCCCAGTTAATAATAATAATCAATGGCACACCGCATCTCACGATAAATTGTCAGGTTCATAACCGCACAGTGTCTCACTAATTAGGATACTTAAATGGTAAAACAATAAATAATAGAGATTTACACGCGTTATTTTTTTCTCTTTTACTCTCTTTAGACTCTACGTTTTTTTTTAATCCTTTGGTATCTCCGCAAGGCGGAAACCTCTCGCGCGCTCGCAAAAGGTTCGGATTCGAGGCTCGATCTTGTCAACCGATTGACCTCGCCAATGAACGCATCTCGCGCCCCGCTCTCCTTCGCGCATGTTCGCAAGCGACAAAAAAACACAGGAGAACGGAGGCGACGCGTTACGAAAATGTCGAGAGTGTATTATTCCTCTCCGTTCGACCGTCCGGGTGATTTTTGAGTCGTTTAATCTAAGCCTTGTCGTTCATCTAATCCCTCCTCTCCTCGCTCTTTTCCTCAAAAATTCGAAGAAGTCCCGAGGAGCGCGCGCGCGCGCGCGCGCGCTTTCTCTTTCTTCCCCTCCTCCTCTCATCGCTATCCGCAACACACGCATACACATGCACGCAATCGCATCGTAAACAAACACTCGCATACACAGGGAAAGAGAGAGAGAGAGAGAGGGAGAGAGAGAGAGGGGGCAACCTTGCTCCTTCTATTATTATTTTTATTTTTTTTTTTCGTTTCGGTTTTACTCCCACTACGGGATGTCGACGCGACATCCGCGCGTTTATAATAAATATAATAATGTATACTTGGTTTTGCACTTGTATTTTACATTACTCTTCATCTCTGATTAATCTAATCGATACCTTATTGTCGTACGAACTGTCCTTCCATCCTCATCCCTTTCGTCTTTCTTTCTCTGCATTTCCTCGCCAACAACCTTCCTTCCTTCCCTCGCTCACGCGTCTCGGTTCGTAATGACCGCTTTTCGTGTCGCTGACGCGTTTCGGAAATCGCGCCTGACTGGAATGCGAACGATCCGACCAGGTCGGCGTCGTTCTGTTCAGCGAATTATCTGTCCTCTCCTTTCATTCCGTTCGCCATCGTCCGCGCTTCCGCGCTCAAACTCCGAATAGTCGACGACTCGCGACGCCTCTGGCGAGGACGCGAGTCGAGCGGATTAAAAATCATACGACTTGACAGTTTGTTCTCATGGTACAATACAGGCTGCTTCGCGTACTCTATGCCGATTTCGGGATCGGCGTGCAAGGGTTACTGAGCTAGTAGAACCGTTTAAACTGAACGCAGCTATGCATATAATAGGAAACAATCGACGGTCATACATATCACTTGACAATAAATAGCGGGGCGCAGAAATTATAACAGTTTACAATGGTACGAACAAATTAACGCAACAAATACTATGATAGCTACTAGAAGTGTGTGCGACGGTGTCGCACGACCTTCGCCGTTACATTAAATCGTAGTTACACGGAGCTATAGTAAGGGTTTCTTTTTGGGTGGAGAGTTCGGCAACGATTGAAAGTCTCGCGGACTCCCGTCCGGTCAAGTGGAATCGCGCAAAGAACTGTGAGTGTGAACGGCGCAGCACCTAACTCGAACAGTTAAGTTTGCGAAAAAACTCGGAATCCCGTCCTTGGTCAACATCGGTCGTTCGCCTATATTGTACGTCGTCGCTGTCATTTGTTCCTAATCCACTGGATATGTGTTAAATAACAATGTTATTACAACTATAGCCTCTCTACAAAGTGCGCTCGCCCCGTGCAAAGTCCTCTCGATGTTCCTGCCGGAACAAATCAGTCATCGATCGTGACTCAGCTACTTATCTTTTGTTCCCCGTACATCCGTTTTTCGCGTCCGTGGCGCAGTGTCAGCTGGCACAGCAACGTAAATTGACAAACGTTCGACTTCGACGTGAGACACCCGAATGAATCCGATAAGTCGGCAAAAGGATTAGGGACCAACGTTCCTCTCGGATCGCGCGATCAAACTTAATTTACTGTCTTTGGTTAGAATGCGGTTGACACCCGCTAGTGTAGGAATGAAGTTAAGGAAATCACGTGACAAACGTAAGCGTAACAGTCCTGTACAGGCTGAAATTTCATTTCAGGAATGCTTCAAGTAAATAAATTAACAAGTATTCGTTCTATATGACAGCCTTGTGGAATGCAATGAATCTCACTAGTTTGACAGTTTATAGACGATTAGTTCGATAGCAATGGGATTCGACTATTTAATCGTCTCGACTTTTCGGCACTGTCTGCCGACAGTCTATCGTGTCAGATGCGTACAATTAAAATACTACTCGCCCGTCACAGGCGACTGCAAGGAGATGCGGATAGAAAATCGATTAGACGTACACGCACGGACTCGAAATAAAACGTTCTACGCTGATCTTCAACCCCTCCCACCCCCCGCATCGTCTTCCTCGCACAAGAACCTGTCCAGAATTCACTCTCACGGTTTGCTCGTGGCTCGACCCCTTTTCCCGCCTGATTCCTCTCGTCTAATACCGATTAACTATCGAGACGTGTCCCGTTTACCCCAGCGTGAATACATAAATAGATCATGAAATTTTCTCTCTCTCCCCGTTCCTCTTCCACTCGCGACTAATTAAAGACGTAATCGTCATTATCGATCGACCGGTCGATGCTAATCATAGGGTCGATCGGTAATCGTCGTCACGCCCCTGCCCTTTCCTCTTGCTAGCCCACGGAAAAAAAAAACGAGTGGTGACGGTGGCCGACGACTACCACCACCACGCAACCGCGATTCTACACACCTCCACAGATCAACCTTGGCCACCCTGGTCAGAGTGACAATTATATTCCATATATAATATATCATTCATTTATATTTATATTTATATTCATTATTTATATTTATATTTATACGTTATCGTTATATTAATATATTCATATAATGTGTTTGTTGCCTTTTACGTTTAATGTTATTTCTTCGCGTGTCTTCCTCCCTGTGAGTTACGTGTGTGGAATGTGTGAGTTTCGAGTGTACGTGTACCTAGCGCTCAGTGTAGTCCAATTCAGTTATAATTAACCCACGAGAGTTCCTTATCGCTTACGTCACATTATTTGCTCGTGAAATTGCGCTAAATTACAATGCGCCGCCGGCCGACAAGAGTTCCCTACTGCAGAAGTTGCGCGTGCAATCTCTTTCTCCCTCTCTCATTCTCTCTTTCTCTCTCTCTCTCTCTCCTCCTCTCTCTCTCTCTCTCTCACTCTCACTCTCGGGTAAAGTTCCTAGCCTGCATTTTACTCCGGTTGTCTGTCGGTGGTCGTGTCTCTGTGTTCTCGCCCCCCCCTCCCCCCTCCCCCCTGGTTTATCATCGTTAAAAGTGTCAATCTACGTCTCTTACACCCCTTGACTTCCCTTATAACAAAAACACCTCGTGTTTATACTTATAGAATAATTAATCGTCGTTTATCAATAATATTAATAATAATCATCATCGTAATAATAATCATAATAATAATAATTAACCTCTCTCCGCGACTAATTGTATTTACAGGTTTATCGTACAGGTAGATTTTATTCTCTTGCGAGCGCGCGCGCGCACGCGTATGCCGTCATATGTACACGCGCGCTTCCCATTTCTTTTTTTAAACCTTCCCCTCAACACGAATCCTTGTACGCGTACGTACGTGTGTCCGTATGTACCTGTGTATGTATAAACGTGTACTCTATGGTGTACATACAGCTGTGTGCGGACAATCTAGTCCCTATGTGAATCGCGATTGTACGCCGTGCGTCACGTACTATGCGTATATTATCCATCCGAAGAATCGCACTTTTTCCCAGCGCTTCTTGCCTTCACTTCACCCCCACCCCCTCCCCCCTTGCCCCTCTACCGCTCGCAACATCTCTACCCTTCTCCGACCCTTCGCTGAAAAACCTTCGCCCCGTGTGCCGCTTTTACCGGCCCTCGCGTGCCGATATCGAACGGCTAGACTTCCACTGCGAACGATTCGACCAAAAGTTTATCACGCGAGGCACTCGGCTCGGCCGATATCGTCCGTGTTCTCTCTCTCTCTCTCTCTCTCTCTCTCTGTCTTTCTCATTCTCTCCCTTCTCTCTTTCTCTCTCTTTCGCTCTCTCTTCCTCTCTCTCCCTCTCTCTCACTCTACCCCCCCATTGTCAAGGAGTGCGGATGTCTGACTTCGATGAAGAACAGATCACGAGAATGCCAGAGTTCAGTTTATAGCGGGCGTATTAAGGATTTTTGCATACTTTGCACATTCTTCCGAAACTGGGTATGCCATTCCGATAGCTTTACTATGTTTCGGCAACGAGTGACTTTTAAGGAAGGAACTCATTTCTCATCCCGGCTGCGGGACGCTTACGCGAACAGGGCTTGAAAATTCGAATCGTTTCGACGGCAGAAGGGCAATCCCGTAATCGTCTCATCTCGTAACACGCGCGGCCCACGACACTCGATGACAGGAGACACAGGTCCCCCGACCCTCATCCTCAAACCCCGAGACGACGAAACTCCCAATGAAAACTCGACCCGCCACCCAGCGACCATGTCACACGTCCCATTTTTCTTCTTCATTCCCCTTTTTTTAAACGTCGAATACCACAAATTCGTCCCAACCCCCTAAGACCCCCGTGTGAGACCCAACTTCTTCTGTTTTGTATCACCAATGTTAATTACCAACCCCCCCCCCCCCCCCGAAACAGCGACGCTCACCATCCTTATATTTAATTAAACCGTTATTACAATATTATATGTTTACTTTGTACTATATACGATCTTAAATCGGCGGCCGAACGAACGGCCGCGCGCCCCTTTTTTCCATTTTTTTTACCTTGCTCGCAATCATCTCCGAATACCCGCCTCGCTCTCTTTCCCTTTTTCAACACCCCCCCCCCCCCCCCCCCTTCCCGCTGCTCGCATCCCAACCCCCCAATCCGACCCCTTGGTACGATGAGTTTATACAATGACCTGCTCCGTCAGCCTTGTCGAGCTTCACCGTCGTTTACCCGCGCGCGCACCGTGCCTACAACACTCTCTCTGTCTCATGCACGAGGCTGGATGCTGCTGATTGAGTATTTCGCGGCTAACGAGTGGCATTCGAACGAAAGTAACCGGTTTTGCACGCCCCCACCCCGTCCTCCCCACCCCCACCGGCACCTTTGTCCCGCTCCTCCTCTTGTTGTCCGACGTCGTTGACGAGTCACGCGATCGGAATCCTACGAAATATTCGTCGCTGAGGCGCAAAAGTTTCGTCAGCGAACACACAGGCTCCAATTAGCGGCAATATAAATTTTAGCCGAACAGCTCGACGGCTCTCAATCGATAAAGATGTATTCTCAGATTTTCGCGACGCCGGAGCCTTCAATAGGGAAGTAATTAAGAGACTAATTTTCATTTTCTGTCGCGCGCGCGCGCGATCGCACGCGGCGAGCGTAATTAGAGGTTGACCTTGTTCGAGTTGAATATTTTTCCCGTGTCAGATCGAAAAATCGCTGGATCGCGCGCCCGTCAGGTTCGTTCGCACGTACGAGGGATCGTTACGTTAGGGTCAAGATAGTTTGTTGTCGATTGAACTCCTTCCGTTGATTGAATACCGTTCGTCGCAGTAGCGAAAGCCATCCAATCTCATGGACTCTGAACGCATGAAAAGTATGTACAACAGCACAGCGCGTTTGCGGTTACGATATTGAGTGCGGCTCGCAAAGTAGTCTCACGGTCTGGCACGAGGTCGTGCCATCCAACCCTTCCTCAACTAACGCGGTTCCCTTTCTCGCTAAAATTTTCTCGCAACCCCCCCCCCCCCACCCCCAACCTTTTCCGGCCTCACTTCTTTTTTCCCCCCCATCAAAATTCCCCCCTCTCCTTGCCGTGTAAGTTTCGCACAAAAGAGCATCCACTCTGATATACATGTCTTTTTTTTCTTGTTTATACATACATATATATATCACTTGGCACGTGCATCACACGATGCCACTTTGAAATTGGTTCGTGTCTGATCTGACCAACGAGGATACGACGAGTCTTAATTTCCGCGACGATGTATCGGTCGCTCGGCCTATCTCGGCTGCGCGATGAGCATCTTGCCCCTCTCCCATATTGTTTCCTTTTATCAAGGCGCTCGCATTGTTCATAACATTAACGACGATTCGAGCGTAAAACGCGGTGACGACGGCGAACTCGTTATTGCACCTGCTCAACTTCTTACTAATACAGTGGTATCTTTTTAGGTCCTCGGGACCGGGGCGTCACATCGCTTGAAGATCGGAGAAAGTTAGCAGTGCCAAGTTCCGAGCAATACGTAAGAAATTACTTCATTTTTTTTTTTGTTAATCTAATTTACATCACATCGATAGATCTATGTAGTAATAGTAGTAGTATGTCACTGCGAGTCATCTGGCAAGTACGTGACAAGGACGAGTTCGCCGCTGCCACGAATCGGACGCTCGATCACAAAGAATCTTAACAAGTAAACGCATAAACGCAAACATCTTCGCACATTTTAACGCACACGCGAACGCATCGCGAACGCATCGCGAACAATTGACCGCCCGCGCAGCGTCCCTTCTCCGACGCGAGAGGCTCGCGTAATTGACATCCGCGCCGTGAGTTCGCCTCATCGTCGTACGTTAAGGACCGTTCTCAATGAATTCGCAACGAGATCTTCGGTCAGCGAGCAAAGTCGGAGAAGCGTACGTCGCGCGGGGGGCACCTATTTCGAAATGAAAATTTTGACTAGACCCCGGGGCAGTCCCTGAAGCAGCGATTTCCCATCCGGAGAGCGAGCTGCCACACGACTTCGACTAGAACATTGAAAATTGCGGACTCTCTCGGCTCCCCTCTCGCTCTCTCCCTCTCTCGGCTGGGACGGAACCGCGGCGCGGGTAAGTAAGAGATACAACTTAAGCTAATATGGCAAACTATGGCACGGTAGTTCGCGAAGATATCGAGCCCGGTTGCGTCGGTACCCTCCTCGAACGATCGGCCGGGACATGTGTGTGCACGAAATACTTCGGCAAGGGGTGCGCTGGCCTCTCTCGCCCAATCGACGGCGAATCTAATGGAATTGGCCGTCGGGACGACCACCTGTCAAAGCTCAGGGCCTGGCAAGCGTTGGCCGCCTGTTTTAAGGGGGCCGGCACCGAAATTGACGGTGTCCCGTCCTCGATCGTTCGAGGCCGACGCTTTCTCGTTGCGGGAGACGGACAGGGTCCTGCATCCTCGCAGTCGGTTTGCCCAGGACGCTGTCCTTTTCGACGAACTTCCGACGATGCTCCGCACTCATTAACCTCCCTTAAGCTTCTTCGCTCTCCGTCACTCTTCCTGCCTGTAACGCCTCAATGACATTCTTTCCATTGCTTGAGTTAACGAAGAAGCTCGGTGTCATTTCTCTTGGCTGTTAATTCATAACCTTAGAATCGATTTCCACGGAACGTCGGCAACGGTGGACGAGGTGCCCAATGGTTCGTTATCCCGGATTCGCGGCGATCGTGCAAAAGTGAGCCCTCGGGATTCGCGCGATCAACGTGGAATATGTCCGTAAGTTCGCGCGCTCGAGATAGCCGGCGAGCGAAACGATGAAATTTCGCTTGATAAGCGAGCCCGTTGAAAAGATTAGCCGGCCGAGCATGAGATTTCGGCGGGCAGGGAGGATACGTAGGTAGGCGCGAGCGCAAGAAAATTGGCCTAGATTCGCGCCAGCACCGACTATGGTATGCATTGAAAGCTGTTTATCGAGGCGCTCGACCGTAGGGTCCGTATCGCGAGTGCATTCTGCTCTCTTCCTCCCCCTACCCCCTCCCACCCTCTCTCTCCGTCCTCTCTTTCTCTCTCTCTCTCCCCCTACCTGTCTTTCTCCCACTTTCCATCCCTTTTCCCCGTCTCTCTTTCCCTTACCCAGGCTCGTCGGGCGCAGAAATCGTTACAATCGATCCTTTATGCACATGATTCAACTTGTCCCTACCCTCCACCGACGCCCGTTATCCGCGCACTTAAAAAGAATACTCATCGAATCGTTAAACTTTATCGTCATCCCCCTGCCGCGCGCCGGCTCCGCGCGCCATTACCAAAAGCGCAGAGCCGATGCTCAAAGCGCTTCGCCGATATCAAAAGCTGACATTTCCGCGGCCACACTTTTTCCCCCTTTCTTCTCCCCCCCCCCCCCCCCCCCCCGACAACGATGCCGCGCGCGCGTCCGACCGTATTCGAGGAATTCGGATGATTAGAGGAGGTAGAAATTCGAAAATAGAGACCGTCGCTCCGTATTAACATTCTTCTCGACGATACGCGGACGATTCTCGGGAGAAGCTGTATCAGAATTAAGGAAGCTGCGACCTCGTTCGTCACACTTTGCGCCTGTAGTCGCTCACTGTCGGAATTTGTCAGCCCAGAATTTTTTCGCCACCCCGAAACCGATCGTCTTTTTTCCATCGCCAGCCACGGTCGACAGAGACGGTCGAATTTTTGGTAGCGGTTGCAATTTACGTACTTTACGCGAGTTTCGGGGCCAGGTTAAATCGGGAATGTGGAGCAACGGGGTTTCGGCAAAGTTTTATATAGTCGCCCGCGGGAGCGTGTAACGGAAACGATCTGATCAAGACGAATGCCCAATCTCGCCTGCCGCGTCGTTCCCAACTTCCTAATTCCGATCTTACCGATTCCGTTCGGCGTCAGGCACGATCAAAGGAGAGAACCCGCGATCCGAACAAACCGCTTCTTTCTCCCCCCCCCCCCCCCCGCCACCCCGTATCCACCCCTTCCGCGGATGGCCGAGAAGTCTCTGTCTCGTTACTCTCGGCCGGCATTTTCCTTTCGCCCCCGCTTTAATTTCTTACGAGCCTCGCGCTTGCACTCGCCCGAATCGTCTCCCAAGGTTCCTCGCCACAATCTCAACAATCTCCGGCAGTTCTAGCGATCCTCACCCCACCCTCCTACCCCACGCCGGACGTCCCGTGGAAAATCGATCTCTGGCAGATGCACCGTCGGAAGGTTCGTCACCGAATCAGCATCGTCCTTTAAGAATTGCGGAGCAGCCGCCCTTACGAGAAGGGCAGATCTTCCTCCGGCGACTCGTCGTGGTACTCCTCGTGGTCGGACGTGTGTCACAAAACGTCGCTTGGCTGTCGCTGCCCGATACCTATTGTCGGCGAAAGTTGCCCCTCTTCGACCGCCACCGTCTTCGGGTCCTCGTCCTTCCACTTGTCCATTGAGCGGCGTCGAGCGTTCATGAAGAAGTTACCGACCGTCGTCGGCTCCAGGCCCAGCTGCCGCGCGATTGTCACCTGCATCTCCTTCGACGGCCTCTTCGTCTCCTGGAATTGCAAATCTGGTTAGCGAGCGGATCCGAGCCGAGCGGCGGGTTAGCTAGTTCGGCTGCATCAAATTAAATGGGCGGAATAATTTCGTGCGTCGCATCGAAGGTTAACCTACGAACTTTGCCGTTTGCGCAGGTAAGACTCTGGCGCGGTTGGATTTTGTTTAAATCGATTATTGCATGCTGGGCTGAATACGGAATGGGAGGTTTTGGGACGATGAAGATGATGGGGAGGCGGGAGAGGACGGAGGGTTTATTCGTTGATGAGGAAGGACGGGGGATTGATTCTTACAGGTGACGACGGCGGCGGCTTATAGATGACGCATGTCGGTTTACAGGAACGCAGGGTGTTACAGAGTGTCATTATCAAATTGGATCAAACGGTTCGCTAATGCGAGCGATGCATCTGACTGGAACAGGAAATTAGTAATGTCTTAGTCAGTCGGACGGTACGATTGGAAAGGGTTAAGGGTCTTGCAGCGGGTATATGGAACTCGCCGCGGCCATCTTGGACTCGATGCTATCGGCCGTATGGATATCGCAAGGAAATTCTTTCTTGTCGATTGCACCCGAACGGATAGAGTGTTTGACAAACGAGACCGTGCGAGCGAGCCAGCGAACGGACGACCGAACGAACGCTTGTCGCAATCCGGGACTGTTAATTACGGCGAGGAGTTGCCGTTTGAAACGTTAAACTTCGTCGGCATATGAAACAGAAATTGAAAAACGACGTCTTTCCCCTATGCCTGACAGCTCTTCGATATTAGCTAGATTCTCCACCCCGCGCGCTATCGTTATTAAACTCGAGTTCTCAGCATTTTATGACGCTCGCCACTCGTTTTGAACTTTTCCCTTGAAACGATGCGTAGTAAGACGTATGGCGTCATTTCGGCATGATCGTCTCCTCCTGTTACGTGTCTGCCAACTATAGAATTTAAATCCGCGGCGATAACTATAGCTTTCTCATTTTAATCCCGTCAGCTGGAATAGATTTCACCAATTTGACATTTTCCCGAAAACTTGACGTTCTCGAATTTATCTTAATTTAGACAAAATTATATCTGGACTGATTCAGCGATCGATGTTAAACTTCGATTTTCTGAAAATCCGTCGAGCTAGATGCACATGCCGTTTCTCTGATTCGCGAATATCATTTACATGGCGTCACGTATTGTTCGCCGTGCATTTCCATATATTTATCGCGTTCGAGGCTCGTAATCCCCGAAGGCCGAAAAAAATTCTATTCACCTCGTTACGACTTATCAAGAGGGATTGTCCGCGGAGAGCCATTAACGAGCAATTAATTCAGCTCTTTAGTGCAGCGGCAGGCATCAATCGGCGAGGAACGATCCGGCCGACTGCAGAATTCTGGACTAACCGTGAATCAGACGAGTGCACGCGCATGATGGAGAAGGTCTCCTCGTCGCCTCGTAAATCGCAACGTAAATATCGACTCGCGGAGGATATCGTGCACGCGAACGTCCTCGTATCGGAGAGGTAGCTCGAAAAAATATTCCGCCACTGCGAGATAGAGAGAAAGTTGCCTCACGACGCATTATGCTATTCGGATAACGTCAGGCTCTTCGCTCGAAACGTCTTCGTTCTCAGAACACGATGGCTTACCACTACGCTAGCACCGAAACCAGTACCTTAAACCGTCTCCCGCGACAGCGAAATAATCAAATTAGACGATACGATCCAACTTCTATAGAGCTCTCCGTCCCGTTCGCGGAATATCAATAGCCAGGAAATTGTGCATATATACATATATTGGATGGCCGGTTGCATGTGTCAGCGGCGAGTAGCTCAAACTCCTCGGAGGAGTCAGCTCGATGTCCAGTGACACAGACTAATCTAGCGTGTACCGCGATCGAACCCATCCTCGAATCTTAGTACCGTCTACCGCGGACATCTTAGCCTTTCGAGCCGAGAGGGCGAAGCGCAGTAAATCAATGCCCGGCCATTTCTATCCTCGCTCGTCCAGCGAATTCCTGGCCGTCGATTCGAGGAAAAAAGAATGCTCGACACGCCTCGCTCACGTCGCATTTCTGCCCCCCCCGGGGGGAGTATGGTAAACATTTCCCCGGCCGCGGCTCGCGGTAAATGGGCCAGGTACCACTTTCTTTTCCACGCGACGTTTCTTACTTGGGCTCGTGGGCCGATCAATAAACCGACCGAGGCACGGTAGAAGCGGTATCGATTGGCGAAGCAACAATTATTACTCGACCAATACCCTCGCGTGCCTGTGTATCTGCGTCACACTGTGTCCATTCTTCGCGTCCACATAGGTACGATACCGTATGTACGGGCCGTCGACGGGCTGCGACAATGTGTGAAATTCAGCCATTAGGAAGCGCGTTTAAAGTCGCCCTGCGCCCGTGCCCCCGTTGCCTAGGGAAATCGTTGAAACATTTAGACAATTTCGCTTTGTTATCAAAATTCTTCGGCCGGATTCGCACGGAATTTTACCCGGCCGCCCCGCGCGACGCGCTCCATTACCAGTTGTAATAATTGAATTTGGCGAATAGCTGATTATCGCGTTTGAACGTAAGCTTTACGCTCTCGGTAATTGCGTCCGATAGGCGATGTCAGGCTTTACATCGTCGAGTGTCAAGTGCATGCGCGGTGCGTGGATGTGTTACGCTTATCGAGCGTAAAAATTATTACGCTGTCGGCGGTATTAAATATTGTCGTCGGCCGGGGATCGGTTTAAGTTAAGTGCGAGTCATCGTTAGCGGCGCGTTAGCTGTAATTTCTGATGTGTCGCTCAGGGTACCCACCACCCTCCCTTCCGCGAGTTTGCGTCCCTCGGCGCGCTTTGAACGTGCCCGAAAGCCTGACATAATTACGGAACGGCACAGTTTCCACTCGCACGGCCGGTTCTTCCCTTCTCGATTCGTAGCGCGTCGCGAGTTGCATTTCAGGAAGCGGCGCGGACGCTCGCCTTTTTTTTATCTTTTGCCTTTCTCTTCCGACACAGAGGCGTCCATTAAAAGCTGGCCGACAGACCGCGTAAAAAACCGGCTGATTCTACCCCAAAGTAAATCGAAAGTGCGACGTGCGTTTCAAACTCCGACATTCGACTGTTCCCCGCGACCGAAAAGGGCCCGCGGGGGGTGGGAGGGAGATGAGAAATGGGACGTTCAATTTTGAGGAGCAGCTTAATTTAGTCGGCCGCATTACCGTATGCTTTCCCATGTTAATTCGCTGACCGCCGATACTCTCGCTGCCTGACATCAACTCGTCCCTTCTGTCAGTTTTCCGATAGCGCGAGAATGAAAAATCCGCATCGCGCTCGCCACTCTCGCTCGCCTCCTCCGAATCTACGAATTCGGCATTGTCAACGATACCCCTGAATATTGAAACTCGTTTTTTAAGGCACGACACTCTGTCGATACCTCCTGCCGTCCCCCCTCATTCCCCTTCGCCTGTGATCTTCCATCCCGTCCCATTCCATTCGCCAACCTCTCAGGCTAAATACGCGAACAATATCCGCGGCCCGTTTGCCGTCGTTCCTTAATTCGCGGTTCATCGAACCGCGTTTATGGCAACAGCGCCAGGCATTGATTCGCCGACATACATCGAGAGCGAAACCCGTGTGGTCCGTTTCTTCTCACAACTCTCCGTTGGCCATTCGCCTGTTGTCGTTGAGAGTTGCGTTCTGACTCGCTGCCAGTTTCGTCTGTCCCACTTCGACTCCGGGCGCACTCACCAGGCCGCTAACATTCTACATATTCACCGATGAATCCTCAAAGACAACCGAGAAATAATCCCTTGCCATCCTCCCCCACCCTCCACTGGCAATCTTTTCGCTCGAAAGCGCTAAACTTTTCCAATTAACCTCCGCAAATCGGACGCTGAGCGCGAGCTCGAAGCGGTGCAGGGACTCTCTGTCGATCAGGCAGCGCGACAGTTGAAAAAACATTGACATTAGCTTAACTCGGCAGTAACCCGTCGAAAGGCACAGTCCTCGGCGGTGCGTTTCGACGAATAAACTTTCGATCCAATTTTTCGCGCCCGCGAGCCAGCCGCGCATCAAAGTCACCGATGTATTCTTTTTTACCCCCCGCGCGCGCCCACCCTCGCTCTCTCCGGCATCCTCCTTCCTTTCATTTTATTAATTCTCAGTTCATCGAACTACGTTTAAGGAAGCGGCAGCAGCGTCGGGCGGGTATTGATATCCTGTCCCGACGTACTTCAACTCGCGGGACGCGCAACGAAACGAAGGTGGCCGCCGACGGTATAGACGGCCATGCCAGTTCAGTATAGAAGCGGCGCATCAATTGTTGGAAATGCAGGACACTATCGCAGGAGAACATCGTGATTATTCCTTGACAGGCACTGTGCTGCGCCTGTGCTCGCTCCGGGAGAGTGTGCTACCGTGTACCTACACCCACCTACACCCACCTACACCCACGTACACCCGTAAGCTACCTACTCGGGCATACAGCCGAGCCAGCAGGTGAGAGAGTGTGCCGGCCGATGCGCACGATGGCACACGGACGATAAACGCGCGGCTGGCCCGGTGTGCGTGGCACGTAGGTGTGCCGTCGGAAAAGGGCTCTTCGAGGAAGAGTGACCGAAAGGAATGGGACCTTTTGCGCGAGCCGCAATGCGAGCATTCCGAGAACTGTCGATGGCTCGACCCTGGGGGCTTCGATAATTCCTCGGACCAGCCTTTTTTCCCTCCTCTCCATCCTCCTCCACCCCCTCCTCCACCCCCTCCTCCACCCGGCAACGTTGTTTTTTCTCCTCCGCTGCCAGGCTCGCTGCTTATTCAGCTCCCGCAGCATTTGTCACGACGATGACGCTCGCGGTCGCGGAGAAATTTCATTATCGAGGCAAGGATATTTATTTGCGGGCCGACGGGCTGCGGAATCGATGCGAGGCGCGGATCGCGAGGAGGGGGGGGGGGGGGGTGGCCGGAGGGGATGGGAAGAATGAGGGAAGGAGGAGGGGGCCGGAGATGCGTCCGGGGGCTCAAACAGAGATCGCGCGCCCGCTCGGTATCTAGCTTTCATTGTAAAAGGTCCGCTTACTTTGCCCGCGAGTCAAAGAAACCCTTTGAACTTTGATTAATTGAAGTCTGAAATAGCCGAGCGGATCCGCGGAAGGGAAACTGGGAGGAAGCGCGGGAGGGTGGGCCGGTGGAGACGTAGGGTGTAGGGAATGGGGTGGAGGTAGGACGAAGGTACGGGAAAGAAAGGGGGGAGGCATCGAGAGGAACTGCAATGGGGGAGGTTTCAGCGTATCGAATTTAACGAGATTAACTCGCCCGCTAGTCAGCCTCGCGCCGGTGATCAATCTTCGCCCGGGCGAACTTCGAAATCCGAAAGAGTCGCGGCCGGCGGAATCTCTCGAGGGGCGGGGGGAAGGGGTGCGGCCGAATAATCGAGCGGAAAATAGGCGCCGGAATGTGAGAAAGATTGAGTGCGGTCGTGTTAACTGGGCTAAGGTCGATTCCTTGTGCACGGGCTGGCATTGTTCCAGCTGAGACGCAGAATGTCGACAACCACCGACGACGACGACGACGAAGACTTCTCTTTCACTTTTCCTGTACGACGACCCGGTGTACACTTCCTCTTTTCGTGGCTTTTGTGGCTTGTCAGCCCGCGCCGCGACGCAGAACGCTCGGTGACTAACGAACGTTATGTATCGCCTCCGTGAATACAGCGACGTCCTGACGACGGCGAACGCTTCTTTCGGCATTCCTCCCTTTTTGTCTCACCCCTTATCCAGGCTTCCACCCCCCTTCAACCCCCGGCCTCAATGCCGTTTCGCCAACGTGCGCGAGTATCGAGTTAGCGCCGAGGTCAGTCCTACGAGAAGTGCGGCCGGTCTATTGGCCAGACTTAACTACTTGGCATTGTTCCCAAGGATCGGGCGCACCGTCGGCAGGAAGCGTTCGTTTTCTCGGCTTTCCGAGCCTGAGCGAACAACCGAGAACAGGTCGCGAGGTTGAAGCGCGAACGTAGCGACAGCACATTTCGCGGGAAGGGATTCCACTTTCTGGTCGCGCTCAAATAGAATGACGTTTGTTTCAATTGAGACTTTTTCGCGAACATTAGACGGTAAATTGGGTGATGCTCTCCGAGCTTGTCTGCGAACATATGAAGTGCATTGCCAAAATGATCTGTCGCCGCGGACTAAATCGCCATGGGTTCATAGCGGTGATATATCGCGTTATCGGGATAATGCGATTTGATGAGGAAATGGATAATATAATCGGTCGCCCATTCTTAAAACACTGGCCCTCGGTGGAATCGTGGGGGGCTGGGGAGGGGCCAGGGGGGAGGCGGGATGAAGATAGAAAGAGAGGGAGAGAGTAGAGAGACTGAAATGCAGAGCGTATAGGTAAAGAACCAGCCGCGAAATTATTCAAGACGGATCGATACTCAGCGCTGTCGGTTGACGCGCAACTGAATTCAAGTATCCGTACGAGTGTGTTTTCCGTGTGCTCGAAAATCTAGCTACGTGACGTTTCGCGACGCGAATCAGACGGCGCGCGGCGTTGAGAATAAGAATCTCACAATAATTTTGATCCCACAAAGCAAATATCCGTGCTTGTCTCGCTCTCATGCGATATAGACGCGTCGGGAGGACACATTTATTTCCCTATACATTTGGTTCATCGCACGCCGCTATACCGTGAGTCGACTTCGACAGAATTAATAGTCTAATATTAATCGGCTACAATTTCTTCAAGCGCGCGTTATCGGTTCCGCGCTCAATTTAATAAACCGCACATTTCTCGTCGTGCCGCCCGCGACGCTCGAAGCGAGTTCCGCGCATTCCGCGATGCCGGCAGCCGCCGAATTGATATAAAAACATAACGGTTCGTCGAAAACACTTTCCGCCACGTGCAGTGCCTCGGAGGCAGACACACACACACACACACGAGTCGTAGTCGGGTGCAAGGCGACCGGCGTACGAGCCGTGAGAAAATGTAACGTACGAGGCGAGCGCAATTGCGAACGTTTGAAATTGCACGTTAGAGAGTCGTAACGCCGAGCACGCAATACGTACGTACGTACGTTACGTATCGTACGTACTTACGTACCTAACGCTGGCTGGCTCGTCTATGTATGGACGATGCCGTTCTCGCGCACTTCTCGCCGACTGATAACTTCGAGCGGCAAAACTTTTTTTTACCTCACTGCCCCCCCCCCCCCTCTACCCAACCTCGCCCGACGTTACCCTCATCTGCACCCCACCTGCGCCCGAAGGGTCGTCATTTTTTAGAGCACCTAGCGCGGGATAACAGGGACAAAGTATTCTCCCTGAGTCGATGTCTTCGCGGGTCGATAAATAATTGCGACTAGCCAGCGAGCTCGACCTAGGACGCGATTCTCTCTCTGCCTCTCTGTCTCGCCCTCTCGCCCTCTCGCCCTCTCGCCCTCTCGCGCGCGCGCGCGGCACAGCGAATTTTTTTAAATTCAACCTTGAAACTTTCCAGATGCGCGCGTACGTAGTGAAGCGGCGAACGCGCTGGTATTGTGCTCGAAAGTAAACGAATGCGAACTATTACGCATACGGGTGAGAGGTGCGAGAGGAATATGTACCGACGTTACGCAATCTGAAGAGGCTGACAACGGTTCTGTATTCCTTCGTTCGTTTCCTACTCCACGTCCTTTACTTCGTAAACTCATTTCATTGTACGGGTGAGTTGTCGCAATGTGGGAGTTTCATTACGTTGTAATAAATTTAACACGGCCGACGCGTTAACTTTGAACCTCGACCTGGCTCTATGTGTTCTCTTTCCACGAAAGCTGCGCGAAGTCTTTTCTTGCTTTCGGCTTCAGAATGGGCTAAAAGGGGGAGGGGGTAGAGGAGACAGAGCGTGTAACGTCGGGAAGGGCGGAAAAAGAAATAAGGACGTAATTACTATTGATTAAGGGTAAGTGGTCTGAAGGCAGGAGCAAGAGGTGCGAGAGAAGAGAAAGACAGGGCATGTGAGAAAGAAAGAGAGAGAGAGAAGTGAAGATGAAAGGACTCACTTTAAAAATAGCCTGTAGAGTACGGCGCTGAAGGTCTGTGAAAACCAGGCGCGGTTTCTTGGGGGCGGGTTGTTGGTGTTCTGCCTGGCTCGCCATCTCGTCTTTCCTCTTGCATGCTGAAAATTAAGAGAATCCATGGACTACGCGTATCGATCAAACGTCACAGTCACACAAGCCATACGAACGCCAAAGTAACGCAGCGCGCATTATTATCCGAGCGATAATTAACGGCCATTATCGGGCGCGGGGCCGGGGCGAAATCGGCAATTTCTTTCCCGATCGATTTCCGCAAATCGTTTCCCGTCCCGAAGTTCAATATTTCGATCGGCCGTCGGGAATGCCCGGGCTCACGTTGTACGGTCGACCGATCCGACGAATTTTGCATCGCGCAATTGTGATATATTAATCTTGGGTGCCCGGGAATAAAAGTGCGGTTGGACATAAAAGAAATCGGAGCGACGTCGATACAAAGCGTTCTTCGCAATATCGCAATAGATTCCGTGCGCGATATCTGTATCGCGGCATACTTTTTTTGTCGCGCCGACACGTATCGGCGATCGGCACGAATCGGGAAGATGAGCGAGCGGCGCGGATAATTGCAGAAGAGACACACAGATGTAGGCGAGCGAACGTAAATTTGATCGTACTTACTTCCGCGTTGTGGAATCTGTGCAGCTGAAAGCAGAAAGAAGAAAACGAGCGTTAAGTCAGTTAGTGCGCGAGGCAGGTCGGACGGCCGATGTTTGCATATCGGCCGTCGTCTTCTAGTTGGAGGGGGGAGGGAATATTGTTTTTGTGTGTTGGAATGATATACAGATACACATTAAATATATAGTATTTGAGTAATGTAAGTATAATAATCATAACATGTACACAAGTCATTATAGAAAGGAATATATATCTGAAAGTTGCATACACGGATTCCCAACTTAAAACTACTTGCTGGTCAACATATCACTAAGAGGGTTCTCTATCAAAAAGGGCAAACGGGGGCGGGGTTTCGGAACTGTGACGATGCAAGAGTGTTGGTAAGATGCAATCTCATATATGGGTAAGCGAGTATTACGGGCGAGTTTCGAACGTGTTTTCGTGAGCGGATTCAATGTTCTGTCGTATTGCATTCATAGATATATGCATACGGATGCGTATATGTATGAAATGAAGAGTGAGGTGTGGAGAGACTGTCGCAATGTTACTGTAGATGGTTTGAGTATTGTTCCTCTCATGATGCGATTGAGATTACGGATCGATATACGACTGCGACTTTATTTGGTCGATCGAGCGCATCGAAGTTACCATTTACACCGTTCGCACACACTCAATCGCCCAGGTACGCAACGGCGCATACACATTGACGTTCACGCATAGTCACGGGCAGAAAATACAGACCTTGCACTCACTCGTAATCGTGTACACGCGCTTCATACGAGCGCGCTGAATTTGCCCAGCGGCGGACTCGTACGAAGCCAGATCAAACCAACAGTTAATAATCATTCGAACGTAATAGCCTGCCGTATCCCCACGAGAGAAAGAGAAAGAGAGAAATAGAGAGAGTGAGAGAGAAAGAGAGAGAGTGAGCATTTGCATTGTCGTTTTCAATTTAATGACTCGCCTGGATGGATAGCTCTTTAAAATAATAATGCCCGTTTGAGCGTCCGCGCGCGCGGCCAACGTAAGTTCCGACTGGAAATGCGTGCCGTAAATAGACCGCGACAGTTTCTGCATGACGCGTCCGTTTTATCCGAGCATCGTCCCTTTGGTCCAGTTATGCCCCGCACAATGAGCATACCGGGATTGTTCGCTCGCCTCTCCTAGTTCGACGATTCCGCCGCTTTTTCGTACCTCCAAGTTGCGAGGCAAAAATCAATTAAGCCTCCCTGTACAATCGTCTCGCACGCATCGTTTCGAACTCCTTCTCTCTTCACTCGAAATTCGAAAAAATATCCTCATCACCCCAGTCCAAATAATTTCCCACGGAAACACCGACATAGCATCTGTCGCCATGACTCATCCATCATCTCCATTTTACGTCGCCGATGTAGCATTGTGCAGAAGCGAGGAATTAGCCTCGATAAAATTATGTCCGATTGGACTCGTACACAGCCAAAGAGAAAGAGAGTAGGGGAGAGAGAGAAAGCGAGTGAGAGCGATGCACTAGTCGCCGAGCGTAGGTTGGCTGCCTTTAATCTTTCCCACCGGGCGCGCCTTTCATTTTCCCGACGTCGATCCCGCGCTCGGCAAAATGGAATGCCAGCGCCGGTTCACATCTCGCGACATGCACGCCAAGCGCGGAGTCCGCGCCCGCTGGTCTCGTCGGTTCGGCAAGTGAGAGAGAGCAAAAGGTCGCGCGTGCCTCGATGCTCGGGCCAGTCGGCGAAATAAAAACGCGAAAGGCAATCGTATGCCATTAGCAAGCGGCCGATAACGAATGAAAGGAACGGCGGAAAAAAATGGCACGTGGAATATGGAGAGACAGCCGCTCGAGAAGAGGGTGGAAGGAGGAGGGGTGGTAGGGGGATGAGAGAGAGAGAGAGAGAGAGAGAGGCTGGGACGGGGGTGGTTCTCCTGGCTCGAGAAGGTCGGGACGAGACGGGAAATTGACGCGTTCATTATTGCCAGTGCTTTCGGTAACGAACGGGGCAAAAGGCGCGTCGACGAAATCTCGTGTAACGATTCGAATTTGCCTTTCTCGGATTGAAACGATGCCCGCATCCTCGCTACGGCCCCATCCGCGGCGGTACGTCGGTACAGAGGCTTCAACCGTCGGCGATCGTTCGCCATTTTGTCCGGCTCGCGATCGATTCGACGCTAAAATTGGATGGGCGAAGAGTTTATCGCGACGGAGACGAACGGTGCGGCGTACTCGAGGGATTGTTACGCAAAGATGGCGCGCGGTGGTTATGATCGAAAACGGATTTGGTTGGGACATATCATTTTTTTCCTGCCGTCCGCGATTTTCGAACGTAACGCGATAGAATACGTTCGAGGAAGGAAATTTGCGAGGAAGCGTCGGAATTGAGCTTAAACGGTCGTTGACGCGTGGCTTGCAGTGAGAGAGATGCTTTTTTGCGAACGAGCGAAAAATGTGCAACAATTCTCTCTGACTCGACGGCGTGCAAAATGCCGAAGTTATTTGTATAATACTCTGGCGCGGGCGATACGCGCTCGAACGCTTTTCGACGTCGTTTTTTTTATGGACGCCGAATTTCGGGCAACCTCTGTCGATTTCACTTACGTTTCGTTAGCCCGTTATCGGATGGAGAGGTAAGCGCGTAAAATTGGTATTTGGCTGCGAATTTGAGATAGGATGGTCGAGAGTCGAGGAAACCGGGTCGTCCTTCGCGACTTTCCTTTTGAAGGAGGACGACGGCTCCACGGGCGCACTGAAATTTTATCGCTCGCGAGGACCGTTCTTAGCCGAGCGAACGAATGCAATTCGCCCCCTTCGGCGGGGGGCTGATCCCGAAACGAGCCTAAAAGCCACTCGGAGACGGCGTCGATCGAATCTAAATTCCCCGAATCGAATCTGAATAAAACCGTAAGTGGGCCGAACCGATTCCCTCACGGCGCGATAAAACATTGACGGAATCCTTCCCTTAGACGTCGAAAAAAACGGGCCCAAGCCCGACCTCGAGCCATATTCAGATTCTTACGGCCCAAAGCTACGCTTACATCCGGTTCGCTCGACGAACGAAGGGAGTACGATCGTTTCTGAAACGGCACCGACGACGCTGGCGAATATCGTCACGTACAGCTTTTGCTGGTAGGGAACAATTTTCCGCGAAAGTATCAAAAGCACCGGTCGCGATCTGCGGTTCCGCCCTTTTAACTTTTCCGCCCTGGCGCGGAAGATAACCGCGACGCCGCCGCTTTCAATTGTCATTTCTCGACGGCCGGCAGCCGTCTTTGAGTCGAAAAATCAATTTCCGAGCTGCGGGAGAGGATCGCGATGAGAGTGCGAGTTCGAGGAAGGTCTTGGCTGTCCAGGGTGGACGCGGAGCGTGGCCGGAGTGCAGTTCAAGTCGACGCGGAGGCCGTCGAGGAGGCGGAGACCCAGGCCGAACGTGGGCGGTTCGGACGTGGCAGAAGTAAAGAGAGGAAGCCTCCGAGGGGGTGATGACGGCTTGTAAGTGGGAGGGGGTGGAGGGAAGGGCGCTGGCCAAGGGCCTGTTACGCGGGCCGGAAAAATGTTCGACAGGCACGCATAGACGGCACGGAAGGGCGGCTTAATCGAACGTGGTTCAAAGTCGGCCGTGTCTGCACGGACTGCGAACGCAACAAAAGCGGAAGTGAGACGGCTCGAGGAGGGCTGGCGTCGTGGGGGGTGTGGGAAGCGGCGGAGGCTTTGTACGGAGACGGTGTTCGCCCGTACGGAACGGCAGAGACGGAGGTCTATGAGGGAGGTCAAAAGATTACGTGGCTGCGAACGTGAAGGGTCTCTCCTTGTCTCTTCGTCTACGCGCGAATATGCGCGCGCGTTGCTGCGCTCATTGTATGCACGCTCGACTCGCGATTCTCGGCTGCGGTGGGCTTCGCTGCTGTGGATGTGAATGCGTGGCTGGAGTCTATGCGCGTGTCGACGCGAGATGCGAAGGCGTGCTCGATCAAGAATCGAATTTTCATCGGGACGGAGCCGCTCGCACGTCCGTGTGAAATGTATAATTAGGTGTGAGTTCGGTAACGCGCGCACAGGTGCGCTAAGCGATGGAAGCCCGAGACTTTGGCTGAGATGAGTCGTTCATGACTGTTAGTGGAAAATGTCGAGGATCGGTCGGACGTGAAACGGCGCGGCTGGCGAACGTGAGGAAACTCCTTGCCAGCTTCAGAACGTGTGCCGTCGGAGATGACACTGTGATTACTTCGCGCCCGCGAGGGCCGGCGTTTTTCGGCAAGACTCGAAATTGACGGCAATTTACAGACAATATCGGCATTGTCCTGACACTTCATTTCTCGCCGATCGTAACTTTTCACATAGAGATGATACGGGCGAAAATATCGCGGTGACATTCCGATGGGATCGTGTAACGTTACGAAACTTGCCGAGATTTCGATGTCAGAGCATCGGCTTCGGAGACGTTTCGGTTACTCTTGCAATTTACAAAGCCCCGCGGAACAGACGTTTCTTCTTTGACTCTCGCGCACAGCGAATTTTCCCGCGTTATCCCGCAACGGCAAAGCGACGTATCTGCATGGAAGAGACCGCGGAGCATTTACGCATCGTAGGACGATACCGTTCGAGTAACTGAACGCGAGGCATGAAAGTTTTATCGCGCTGTCGTTCGACGACGTCGTCTCTTCCGACGTCCGGACGTCTGCCGGCGAATCTTTTTTCTCGCAGTCTTTTCCCTCCCGGGGGCATAATCAAAATCGAGTTTGTCACGAGGTCAGGCCGACTGGCTGTCGAAGCCGGGGCATGCTGTGGGTGTATGGTAAAGGTGAGGCGGAGGGGTGGAGTGGAGTCTCGGGCCCGTACACGATATTCTCTGTCACGAGCTACTGTTTGGAATAACTCAAGAATGATTGCGATCCCGACGAAGAACCCGCTGGCGTCACGTGGCCCCAATAGCCTCCTGATATATAATAAAATAATACACGTCCCTGCACAGCCATACCTAAACGTACACAGGAGAGCTGACGTTCGTGTGTACGCCTGTGTGTGTATATAGGCTCGTCTACGCTGGCCTCCTTGCACACGTACCCTGCACGTACCACGTACGTACACACATGGCCAGGAGCCGCGTTATCCGTACGTTCTCGAAGATGGGCACACAGCGACGCACAAACATAGGCTCTCCTCCGCTCGGGGCGGATATACCGGGTGTCCGAATACATGCCGCAAGTATGGCCAGGCGTCTTTCGTATGTCGATATTCGCCCCGATAGGCTCCAATTCGAACAGAAACTTTGTCGGCCACCCTCCTCCACCTTTCCAAGCTCTATCTCTACTCTTCCTCTCTCTCTCTCTCTCTTTCCCTCTCTCTCTCCCTCTTTGCTTTCTCTTTTCAGTGCTCCACTGCCGTCGCTCTCTCCTTCTCTCTCGTTCGGCCTCCGCGCCGAGATTTATGGCGGTGATTCGATTTTATTGCTTATTGCTCGAACCCACGGCCGATATTCGCGGTATTCCGTTCGGTCGAAACGTTTCCTCCTTTGCCCGAGCATCACCCAACCGCCCCATCTGCTCTCTCTGCGACCACCCTCGGCCACCCCCTTTCGAGCCTCGAGAGGCGGACTCTCGCGGTCTTGGCTCCCGTCCGTATTTTTCCTCCTTTTCTCAGCTCCGACTTCGACGTACCTTCACTTAATCGGTTATGGCTAACGTCGCAGCAACTGTGTCAACGTTTCCCCATTTTGTCAAATCCGCTATCGACTCTCTCTCAGTCTCTCTCTAACCTCATATGCAAAGCACTGATTTAATTTGAGACGAAATATCGCGGGAGAAGGTTAGTAACGCCCTTCGTAACGCGGCGAATTAAGTAATTTGGACAATTACCGTGCGCGCTGTAAAGTTTGGTTAAAATTAATCCGACGCGTTGGCCGAGCGCAATGAAGTCTAGTTTGGCGCGGCGGGGTCAGCGTACACTCAAATATCCGCGGATTGTTTGACGTTTACAGTCACAAAGTGAAAGCGGCCCGATTATCGGCGGCCCCTTCATAAATTCAATTTCGTCGGCTAAATACGTTAAATGATTCGCGGGCGTGTAACGCGTCGTGGATACCGTATGCGGGGGGGTGGTCGTTGTCATCGTTACGCTTCGTTGGGGTGCAAACAGTTCGGAATTGCGACGAGCGTGAGAGAGCCAGAGACGTTTCCGCTCCGCACTCTTCCGCCGCGACTATCTCGGCTGAGACGCGAACGGCTTCGGTGTTCGGCGGCTAACCGTCGGTTAATGCGATACTTTGCTAACCGAATTAACTACGTTCGTGAAACCAATCAGGGCTCGACCGTTCCGATCGGCCGAAATCCCTGCCTCATTCATGCTCTTGATATATTTACGCGAGCCGCGCCTCGGCGCGAGCGGTAAATCCTCTTGAATATTTTGCGTTTACGTGACCATGGAGCCGATTACGTAACGCCGGAAAATAACGATGACTTCGCTCGATTCCGTCAGTCGCGACGTGGGCAAACAGTTTCGCTCAAATTTCATGCCCCGCCGAATCGGAGATCAGCCCCCGGCTCGTTACCGACGTAGGATTCGAACCTCCGGAATATTCTCGCTCCGGCGAAAATGTCAGAATGCGACGGCCATCGACGATTTGTTCAGAGACAGTTCGGAGGAGAGTCGGTAGTCCGGACTTACGTAATCGCCGAGTTCCGTGCTTTCCTTTGCGTTCGTTCGACGTTTCGAGACGGCGGGGGGGGGGGGGGACGAACGCGTAAAAATATCGTACTTGCGTCATCGGGCGCGGTAATTGAATTAAAACCGGCATCGGAGCCCCGAATGTTGCGCGGAACGGAAGGGAGCGTCTTGCGAAGTTTGCCGGCCGCCGAACGGGCAATAATAAATTCACCGAGACCATCAAAATTCGACCGAACGCCAATTAGCAGTTCTATCTCAAGAACTTCAACAAATTGATAAATTCGCTCGGAGCTCTCTGAAGCATGGCGTCTGACTTAAGCAAACTCGTACCACTGTCTGACGAAAACCGAGATTGCTACTGTGGCCGATTGAAACTCTGCCTGATTCTCTTCTCCCGTTCTCTCCATCTCTCTCTCTCTCTCTCTCTCTTCTTCTTCTCTCTCCATCTCTCCCTCATTCATTCCATCTCTCGTTCAGTTCTCCCACTCGCACACACTGTTCTCTCTCTCTCTCTCTCTCTTTCTCTCTGTCTCTCCTTCGTCCCGTTCTAGCGCAAGCTCACCCACACGTCCACATCATCGGCCGTACGTGCATGCACATAGACGCATATATATAAACACGCTCGCTCACTAGGCTCTCCCGCTCTGTACACGACCCAACAACCGGAGTTTACTCATCTCGACATAACTCCATCAAGTAGTTCGGCACCGTAGCAAACCGATTCCCCAATCTATCCTCTAAATTAAATGAGGCTACCGTATCAATTTGCCCCGGCACTCGTCGCCACTTCATCTGCCCGGGAGAGATGTCGAAATGAAAAAGCCCCGATGACTCTCGAGAAGCAGTCCGATCGTTTTCGCGATTATAAACGACGCTGATTAAGTGTTCCGCCGCACTCGACGCTTGTTCTACGCCGACAACGGCGCTGAATATATGCTTGGCGTGTGTCTCCGTGTACGTGTCCGTGGGCGGGGAGGGATAGGTGTGACGAGGTTATTTCTGTTACTCCCTCTAATGTGCCTCCGTCAATCGGGCCGCTCGTCGGTGCGAGACCTTGTAAACCATGTATGCGTCCCGCGTTTCCCAGCGGACTGTCGAAAATCGACTGTCGCGGACGCGAGCGGAACGATCCGCGGAGGCCTCTCACCGCGTGTATCGGATCTCGCCTGTGTTCCCGTGCTTCCCGGGTATCGTAGAGGGTGTGCGTGTGTAATTTCGCGGACAGTTCGCTCGTCCGCGCGCATCATCGCGCTGTCCGACGCTCGTTACGGTCCCGCCTAACGTGTCCTCCGATTGACGCAAGACGCGACAATGCGATTTTCCCTGCATTTTTCCTTCCGCCTCGTCCGGCGCCGCGGCGGGACGGCGTTCAAGCTGAATGACGCCTGGCCGCGACCTTATTCGCCTCGCGTCCGCTTTCCATTCTGGCTGCGAATCACGTTCGCCCATGTAACTCATCCACGCACGCGGACTCTACGGATCTGTTACAGGCACTGGATCGATAAGCGTTCCTTCTCGAGTTTCAATGACAAGACGATTCGCAGCTGAATAAATTCTTTCGCTAAACGATGATTCTAATTCAAATTTTGTACCTGCAATAGTTCCGGGTTCGACGCGAGTGCGCCCGCTGTAAGCCAGGAGTGAACGCGGACGGAGTCGATCGCTATCCGAACTGAACCGTTGCGTTCGGCGAACATTGGGAAGAACACTCGAGCGGGCCGTAACGAGCGCACTTCGGCGCGGAATGCGCGCGTCAAGCAAGCTCCGCGAGTGCGAATCGGTCGTACGCTTTCGATGTCACCATAAAAACGGGCTGTACATTCATGCTTTGCCTTACAGAGGGTTTGGGGCTATCGACTAAAGTACATGGCTGGTCGTAATTGAGGGTGACGAAAGGGGGGGGGGGGGGGTTTACAGGGCACATTGGGCATCAGCACGTGACAACAGGGGTTGCGGGCGGGTGGGGGGGGGGGGGGTTGCAGGGTTATTTCGCACAGGGTTTGCTGCTTGGAGGAGAGGGTTGACATACGTTGTTCGCGTAAATCACAAAAATTAACAGCTACGTGGGGTTGCCATGACGGCGGCACAGCTGGATTTTCTAAAATTCTGGGATGACAGTCTGGCAGGGGGGGTTGGTTGGGTTAGTAAACGTTCCTGGGCTCGACGGCAAAATGCTCGCGTTTGGCGGGGGGGGGGGGGGGGGTGTAGGCATAAGACAGCATTCGACGCCCGACGTCGGCGAGCTTTCTCGATCGAACGATCCTCACTTCCGACCTTCTCCCTCTTTCATAACCCGTCCCGCCACTCTCATCCTCTCTCGTTACCCCCTCTCCCGCTCGAAGGAGAGCACGCTGCCGAGGAATATCAGCGAGGAGGCAGACTCTCGATAAGAGCGCGCTGCACGATCATCGCCAATAGGTACGTTAGACTCGGACGAAAATTTCGACGCTCATATTCCTCGTTCGTTACTCTCGGCCAGCTCATTCGCACAGGCTTTCTCTCGTTCGCTCATACGCTCTCGTCCACACACTCGTCTACACATTCGTCCGCACATTCGTCCGCACATTCGTTCATACACTCGTTCACACGTTCATCCACACGCTCGTCCACTCGCCCGTTCTCGAGCACGCAGCCTGACATGCCGGTGACGATCAGCCCGTGAGGAGATCCTCGTCAGCTCGACGACGTCTGGCGGTTGCAGACAGTTCGTCTAAGGATCACTTTTCCCCGTGGATACGTCTTCGTGTCGTTTTCGTGAAAAGGACAAAGACGCGAGAGACAGAGAAGGGCGCCGGAAACGAGAGCGCCTCGACGACGACGACGTATGCGGCCCGACGACGACGACGACGACGGAGCGAGCGTGGTAGAGGGTTACCGTACGTACGTATGACGGATGCGAGGGTGTGTGCGCGCGCGCGCGCGCGGGTCTGGGGAGAGGGGCGAGGGAACATACTCTCCGGGCGCACACGGTCACGTACACGCTGACGTGGAGGCGCATCGTGCATGCATGTACGGCTCGTGTGCGCGGACGTCCTTCCTCGCCCTCGTTTCCATGCCGAACGATGTAACAAACAAACTTTCGTCGTTCGTCGTCACAGAAATGCCCCACGAAAGGATCGTCGCGCGACCGACGAAGTAGGGTGCCACGAACATGACCACCCTTCTCTCTCACCCCCCCCCCCCTCCCCTCCCCTTCCCTATCGATGTCGCCGAATTTTGTTCCTCACTCTCTCTCTCTCTCTCTTTCTCTCGCTCGCACTCTCTTTCTTTCTCTGTATCCATCTCTTTCTCTCTCTCTCGCCCTCTCTCGGCCTACCGCTCGTGTACTATTTTTTTTTCTCCGTATATCGTTCCCTCTGTTTCCTTTTGCGTTTTTTCCTCTCTTTTCCCTTTTGGTTCCCGTTCAATGCCGAACACCCTCTTTCGAGCCGCGCAGCACTCTCCGACGCGCCTCTTTTCCCTTTTTTCTCTCGTTTCCCCTCTCTCGCCTCGCGAACAAATTCGGGACGTTCGATACGCTCGAATGACTCTCTCTCGCTTCGTCGCGGGGGAGAACAGACGCGAAGACGCAGAACGACAGGGGAAAATCTTTCGTTAGAGTCACTCTGATTACAAGAATGGTTGCTGGTATACTGTATATATATATATATATATATATATATATATATATATATATATATATATATGTATATGTTGGCCATGCATTATTAAGGCTACTATAAATATATATATAGGATTCTATATTTATATATATATGGCCCGGTGGCGTTTTATTGAGAAAATTGGAATCTTCCTCCACGACTGACCGACCGTTATCATCCCCCCTCTTTTTGCTTTATAATCTCTCTATTTCTCAGTCCCTCGCTTCATCCGCTCTCACACTTTTACTTTTTTGCCTACTTTGCATCGATACCGCCTTTGCGCCCTCTCGGTGCTCATTCTTTACTGTATGTACTAATGTCATTACTCTCTCTCTCTCTCTCCCTCTCCACCTCTTTCTCTCTACCTTTATTTCATGACTATGTCGTTTATGTACGTGTAAATGTATCCCCTCGTTTGAAACGTTTGTGTGATCGACAAAAGGAGTTTCGGTGATTCTCTTTGCCGATGTGTCTCAGACATGGGGAGCCGAATGTTGGGACATCTCTCTCTCTCTCTCTCTCTCTCTCTCTCTCTCTATGTATATATACCTATCTCTCTCGCACTCTCCCCCTCTCGTCCGGTAATGGAGCGTGACGATCGATCGCACTCGCGACGAGGCAAGGCGATCCAGTTTGGCGAGCGTATCGATCGTCGAACGGCAACGCGGACGGAGAGAGGGGGGGAGGGAGAACACCCCGGCGATAAGGAAATGTCATCGTCCGTATTAAATGTCGAGTGAATGTTAACGGGCCGCGCTTAAAGAACCGCACTCTCTCTCCCGTCAATCGACTTCTTTACACGAGCGTGTGATGACGGGATCGATCGTTGATCTTCGCAACTTCTGCTCGTGTGTTCTGTATTCTGAACGACGTGACGACAGCGAACGTGTCTCGAACAGGCAGGGATAATTCGTTGAACTCAGTTCGCTTCGATTGCGCGTAATTTTTCGATATCGTATGATGAGAATGGAGTTCGCGAACCGATTCGTCAACGAATTATTCCCACCGAGTGCAGCGATAATGATTGCTCATGCCGCTCGTCGATAAGCCACGAAAGAGGACCTTTTTGCGCGCGCGACGAACAAAACGACCGCCCACTCCGTGCGCGCCTGTCTCTCTCTCCGCATACGGGGCCACCTTCTCAGTCCGATTGTTCCTACTGTCACTCCACTTGCGGCCAGTTCGCGCCGAGGCTCGACATGGAAAAAGTCCGTCGCTCGTTCAGTTATTAGGATCGATCGGAAATTAGTCCCGCTGCCCGAGCGAACGACTAGCGTCCGTCAAAGGCGTCCACCGCCATCGCTTTCCGAACGTCCTCGAAACGCACATCGTCATGCACACTCACGTTCGCACTCACACACAGACAGACACGATCGCGGCGAAGTTCGAAATTCGCCTAACCTTTAAAAGTTTCGGCGAAGTGGAGCGCGTCGTCTCGCCGATCGTCGGAGAAATCCTTTTGAGCGGCAGTACCGCCTTCCGAAGTGGCCGAATAATTCTTATCCGACCGAATTTCGGTCGAACGCGCGAGCCGACCCCTTTTTTTTCGCCGAGTGGAAAAAGAGGTGCGGCGTGGGAGGAAAAAGAGAAGAGGAGAGAGACTCGCTCCCTCGACTGCATGGCCTCGGGAGAGGCGGGTCGTGTTCTCGAGTGGAGTGCGAGGAAAAAAAGTGAGAGGGTGGCTCGTAGATGAAGAGAGAGGGAGAGAGAGAGAGAGAGGAAGGGAGTGGAAGGAGGAACGCGGACGAGGCGGAGAAGAGGCGGAGGATGGCACGACATCATCAGCGAGCGTGACACATAATGTACTGGCTGCTTGAAACCAGCCTTACACGATGTAACACATTCGCCCGCGCGGCATAGAGTGAAAACTCCGCATCTACACTTGAAAAGGATCTCCTCTTTCTTTTTCCTCCCTCTCCCTCGGAGGTTAACTATCATTCCGCCGACTGTTCCCCCCATGCTTCCTTTTTCAACCCCGCAGAGTCGGTATTCGCGTAGGATCTGCCTTCGACGTTCGACGATCGTCCTCGATGAAAATACGAGAACGTTCCGCGCCAGTGGCCACGATTCTGAGGACGGCATCGACGCTGATGGTGGTGGCCAAAGAAAAAACATTGTAAAGCCCGAAAATTCGAAGGATCCGCTCTATCGGTCTGTCGGAAAAAAATCAATTTTCGCGAACGACGTGCGCGCACGAGCTTGAAACGTTTTGCGGCTCGCTCGGGCCACGGTTCAATCTGTCGGGGTGGGATTGAAACAACGATTGGGCATAATCCAGACATCATCCGAGCGACGGCCATCGCCGAGCCCCTGAGCACACCTTATCCGAGTGATTGAGTCGAGTGATCCGATTCACGGGTTGGGTTTCGAATTTAGAGTGTGGCTACTTCGTAGCGATCACGGCTCGATCGCTGCTCGATCACGGCCAACCCCCGCCATCGGGGTCGCCTGCGGGGGGGTGGAGATGCGGGGTGGACGTAAGAACAACGGACGAGAGGAGCATCGAGGACGGATATCCTCGGCTGTAATTAGTGACGGGTCCTTGCCGGGGTCGGTCGGTGGTTTTCGCGGTCCGCGGTTCGATCGTTCGTCCTCGGCTTCGAAGGAGATGCGCCCTTATCAATCGCGGCTCATCGTGATTACCAGCCTGATTACGCCCAGCAGTCTCGTGCAAACGTTTGTTCGCCGTTCGATTCCGTTCGCGCGAACATACTCCGCTCTCGCTGTTTATACATCGTCCGGGAAATACTTGAAACGCGAGCGAGGGATTCGGCCGCACGCGTCGGCGGTCGATCGCTGTTTGATCGTCCGTGCAGCGCTTAACGGCAGCCCGTAATTCCTAATTCTTCGGCTTTTCTCGCTCGCCTTTGTCTCTGACGAAAATTCGTTTGGCGCCCGGGAGGCTAATGGCGGTCGGTGGTCGACGGCTGCGCGGAGTCAGTTACAGCGATGAAATCCGGTAGACAATGATCAAACTATATACGGGACGGCCGCCGGTGACAATGCGAGAGGGGGTTGCATAGTGCGCGAAGTCGAATGGTTCTTTTATTCGTGAATCAAAACGAGCCGACCTTTTTCATTCCCCCTATCCATTCAGTGGGCATTGATTTTTCGCAAATTGTTACGTAACGTTGTCAGTGGAATCGTACGCGCCATTCGTCGTAGTCTGAGGACGAGTTCGTCGCGAGAGGGGGTTGAAAGGCGGCTGCGAGTAAACAGGCTGGTAATCGCGAGACTCGGGTAAACGTAGCGCACGCGAATGTATGATAAATCGGCATTGCCAGCGTGGCCGAGCGCGAGGAGAGAATTCGAGGGATCCGCGCGAGGCCGGTCACTGTCGAGTCATCCTCCATTTTGATTGCAACGGGGTCAAGGCCGCGGGGGCCTTTTACTGCCGTCAGATCGATTCGTCGGATGCGCATCGCAAATTGAGACGAGGTCCGTTAAATGCACCGCGACGTGACGAGAGCGACGGATCCGATTGTACTCGCGTGCGACGCTCGACGAATTTTCCCACTTCGCACAATGTCGAAGACCCGAAGTTCTCGACTCGGAACGCGAAGTGTGCGTGAGCAGAAAATTTGGGTAATTTACATCGTGCGACTGAACTTCCACGAATTTCGAGCGTAGAATTTCGCGGAGTTGTTACCGCGTGCGCGCCGACATCGAGAGACTTCCGATGACGTATTTCCTGGCCGGAGAGTCGAAAGCGTGAGTTTCCCGTGGAAACGTTCGCGACGAACGTGCGAATTTCGCGCGAAGAAGCCGTCGGCCGTTCGTCAGGGCGGAATTAACCGGCCGATTTTCGAAATGTCGAGCGCCAAGCCGCGCCGGACAATTAGAAGCGTCGCAGGCCGCGCTAATGATACGCTCGTCATAATTACGTCGCGCGCGATGGTGCGAGCCGCATTTCTCGATTAATCGATCGACGCGTAGGGTCGGGAACGCACGACTTCTGCGCCCGCGGCGAGGAAACTTACGCGGGAGCAAAATAAAGAGTGCCGAGCGCGTACTGAAAATTCAATTCGCGAGAGAAGCCGGCGTCTTTTCCCACGCGTCGCGCTCTTCCCGATGTATCGAAGCGGATCGGACGTTCGCGCGGACGACGCCGAGGAAATCTCGATTCAACTTTCGGCCGGGGGACAACGATCGGGAACGATTCGTGGAACGGGCTCCCGACGCTCATCTGGCCGATCGTAAAGACAACCTAACCCGGAGTCGTGCGAATCGACGGCCGGCACAACACGTTGTCGAGGTCTTTCTCTCTCTTTCTCCCTCGCTCACTCTCTCTCGCTCCCTCTCTCTTAACGCGAACCTCACGGCTTCCTGGCCATCGTCGTACAGCTTCCTCGCACATCGCCCCCTCCTTCTCTCCTCCCACCTTCTCTTTTTTTCCATTAACTTCGAACTGTCGTCACGTTTCTCTCTCTCGCGCCCTCCTTTCCTCGCCTTCCTTCTTACTTGCTCCCTATCTATATACCTCCCCTATGATTCCGGTTTCTCTTACCCCAATCTCTCTTCCTTTTACCTCCCCACACACTGTCATTTCATTCAGTCCTACCCCCTCTCTCTCTCTCTCTCTCTCTCTTTCTCTCTTTTTACTGGGCACCAGCGACTCGGGCGGCTTCTCAATAAAATGCCTCCGTACGTGTCACTTGTTAAGGGTTCTGTACTTTCTTGTTTTACTTTACGGTTTGGTTTCGTTGTGGTGATGTTGGTGGTTGTAATGGTGGTTGAAACTGTTGTTCTTGTTAGTGTTGTCATTGCTGTTGTCTGTTCTGTATCTCTCTTTTATCTAAAGCTTACGTTTAAAGAAGCGGCAGCAAAAATACAGTGCGTACGTATATGTATGCACGTCATGGCTGTGTTAATCTGGAACGCATACATATATGTGCGCGCTCACATGTATGTAGGCAAGTAGGTAGGCAATCATATTCTCTGTATATTAATATATATGTCACAAGGGTGCATTGCGAATATATATTTATATACGCATACGAATCATACAGGAATAGCGAACGTGCATGGATTGTTGTGTCATCGTGTGTGTCGTATGATACTCTCTTTCGCATGTTGCTTGCCTTTTCGAGCTTCTTGTACGTCGTAACGGCGAAATTAAGAAACGGTAACTAAATGCGAATAAGGTGCAGTCCGCTCGCTTAGCAGGTAAAATCTGAGGTGCAACGTTCTTCCCCATGTTTCGCGAAAGTTTCCATGCAAAATCGCGAAGGAAACAAAATCATTCAAATCCGTCAAGTTAACGGTTTAATATTTAGAGCACCGTATGAAAAAACGTAAAATCCGACGTGCCGTCGATCTCCGTGTTCATCCCCCCTCGCGCGATACACGAACAATGCTCCATAATCGAATCGAATGCGAAAAACGCGTCCGTTCGATGCCAAGGAACTCGCGTCGCAAGCGTGCCGAACGAAAATGTCCTGCGACCGAGGCCTGCAATCGCAGGACATCCGTACCTTCGGGCACGAGCGAGCACGAGGTCCTAGGCTTCGACAGGCTCAAAGCGCGCCATCGACAAAAATTCGCCGATCAGTCGGAAGACAAAAAACCCCAAAAGCCACGAGAGAAGCCGTCACGAGAAGCGACGCAGCGTACGTCTGCGTCGCGCTCGCGACAACTTCCAAATCGAACGAACACTCCCAAAGGCTCGCCTGACAGAACCACCCCCACCCTCTCATAACATTCCTGTACTACCCCGACACTTGCCCGGGTTTCATTCTCTTCTTGCCGAAAAAATGTTTGCAAGAGATCGACGCACGGATTACAGGCTGGGCTCGGGCTGGACGGAAGGTAAAAAGGGCTCCGAGCCGGCGAACTTTTTTGCGATGAAATTTAAACGAATAACGTCAAACGGAAAAATCGTACAATTCCGCCCCCTAGCCCCTCCCTCGATCCGGTTCGATGGGCGCGCAGGTGACGGTAACGGCGATAAAAACAAGCTCGACGAGTCCCCGGACGCCACCTAGCAGTGCCTGTACCCCGCTCGCTTTCCGATTAAAAGGCAGAAGAGCCGCGAGACTCGAACGACTCGGACGACTCGGAGGCATCTCGCGCGCTGCGGATGACGAGGATCCGCGTCCAACGGAACTCGGCGCCGCCCCCAACCCCCCCCCCCCTCGGGATTATCAGGTTAACATCGTCTCTTTCGATCATTACGATGGGGGCAGGGCCGCGCCGAGCGATAATCGCGTCAATTCGCGGCGACTCCGCCTGACAGGATGATCGTGTGCCAGCGTGTCACGCAGAGGCGTGGGCCGACGCGCGACCTGTCGCTGACGAGAGGGTCCTTGCCACGAATTTCGAAGGTTCCATGCAAAGCGGGAGGAAAGGCTGCGCGCCACTTCTCCACCGACGCAGCTCCGCGGTAAATCGAATTTTCGCGCTCGTTACAGTCTCCTACATTCCGCCTCGTCCCTATCCGTAATCGTCCGCGATTTCTGGCGAGCTGATTTTTCCGAGTTTCGACAGAAAGCTTGACCAGTCTACGCGGTGGAAGATGGATCGAGGGAAGAGCTTCCGGCTTGACGATAGATGTGGGAGCGAAAAGATGGCGGCGTGTAAACTAGCAAAGTCGGTGTCCGTCGCTGCTCGGAAACGCACACGCGCGCGCGACCGCGTACGTTCGAGCCCGAGCGTAGTCTTGACATGCGCGACTCGACTGTCGATCGCGCGTATATCGTCGTTAAACGATGGGGCCCCCCCCCCCCCCCCCCCCCCCCCACGGCCGCGTCGTTACCGTCGACTTATCGATCCTAAGCCACGACTCCGAAGGCACGATTAATAATAATGACCGACGCGCCCGCGATACGCGCCGACCGCGAGTTTCTGACGCCAGAGACTCTCCGAACGTGTGTTCTCAGGGCCAGAAAGAGTCGAGCACGAGACTCGCATGCCTCGACACGTGGCGAACGAATAACGAATAAAAGGGGAGGGGGCGCCCTTTTTACCGATGTTTACGGTCGACCTTTTTACGGGTCGCCTTTGCTCGAGCGACGACTGCACGAAAAAAAGGGAAATTAATCGAAGGGGGTAAAAGTATATAAAATGTTGCGGAGAAACAAGTACGAAGAAGAAGAAGAAGAAGAAGAATAACAATAATGGGAGGAGGATGAAAGAAGAAGCGCCTAAATCATTGTACATCAGCAATGGTCCAATGTAACACAGAACAAATAGTATATATATATATTTTTTTTGTTGCAAACATATATATATATGCTTGTATGCTCGAAGTCGATCGATCGATCCATCCATCATTCAGTAAACGAAAACCAATCGACGAAAGGGGTTAAATACTCATAGCTCAGGGGTTGGTTTCAGGGTTTGTAGGGGGTTGGGGCTCGAACGAGGGGTTGAAAAGTCAGGGGTGGATGGGCGGGGGCGAGGGGGGGGGGGGGGGTGGCTGAACGTAAAACGAAGGAACGCAAAAGGCAAGTGTGTTCAAATGTTCATCGGCAAAGTATACAGGATATACATAATATATATATGTATGTATGTATATATATGATATATATGTATATAAAGACAAGGTCAAAGGTCAATGTACGTCTCGATCCATTACAACAATGTCATAATAATCTGGTTATAACAAGTGTGGTTATCATAGGTGGAATTATTACGAAACACCGAAACTGAGAGACTCACAAGCAGGAAGAGGAGGGTGTTTTCCTTCGTTTAGAGTTGACCGATCTCACGTTAACATTGCGCATCTGGTAGTCTGCAATGCAAAACACATTTTGGTAGGGTCAGGACGGACGACGGCCTTTCGAGGTGACGAGAAACGAAAAAGGCACGATACGACTCGTTTGCAACACACACATTCTTCCCCGTCTCTTTTCTTTTTTTTTTTTCGTTGGTCTCCATTTCTTCTTCCTTCTCTCCCGCTCCGCTACTTCCGAAATCTACTGCTCCCCCAAAACCCTTCTTTTTCATCAGCCCCAATGTAACTCCAATTCTAGCCCGCGAATTCGTCGTCTCATCGTCTCTCTCTCCGTCTATCCTTTTCTGTCTATCTACCCTGTCTCTCATCCTTTCTTCCTCTATCTCTCCCACTCTCTCACTCCATCCTTTCTCTCCCCCTTTCGCTCTTCCATCCATTCTCTCCCTCTCTCTCTCTCTCTCACTCCCTCTCTGTCTGTCACTCTCTTCCTATCTGCCTTAGGTCAGGGTGCTGGCGCCCGCCCTCCCCCCTTTTTCTGATCGTCAACTCTCTCTGTCTCTCCCTCACGAGAGAGTCACCCCAGTCACAAGCCGTCGTCTGTATTTATCGTTCGCTCCTGGCGCACCGACGATGGACTACCTCGTTCGGTGAGGGGGGGTGGGTAACAGAGTCGGGAGGGTTGGAAAGAGACCATTCGAAGCGGAATGGGGGGGGGGGGGGTGGGATCGTCATAACCGACACCCTTCGAGAAAAGACCGGAAGTTCAACGGGGGAGAGCTCGAATTCCTCCGCGAGCCCAAAAAATATACTTCTCGACGCGCTCGCCGTCATGAACTCTCTCAATCCCCGCGCTGAACCTACGATCGCTCATGAACCCTGATAAAACCGCAACCGATGTCCAATTCAACTCTAACTCCGCTCCATATCGCACGATTTGAAGGTACAAACGAGGTTCCTTTTTCGCTGGAAAGCTTTACTTCCCACATGCCACGCATCTCGAGTAAAGCGAACAAAGACCGACGAATCGTTCGTCGGCCGGATTTCTTTCGAAAATCCTCGAATTTTGAGCGACCAACGAGGGTCCCGTAAGAGCGGCTGGGAGAAAGTCGCGAGCGCACAAAAACTCGAAACTCCTTAATTCTGCGTTCTCGGTGCAGGAGCGGATCGATCCGCGTGCCGTCGAATCGAACGTTACGCCGCCCACGCTATCTGCCCGAAGACGACGCTGGCGGACGCTGGCGGACGCTGGCGGACGCAGGCAGCACGGCGGACAAATTTGCGGAGGCGAAGCTTCGAATCCGGAACCGAGGCTGAACCCGAAGCTGAATCCGGAGCCGAGGCACGAAGGCTGAAGTGCGGTGAGCGATCGATCGGTTACTTCGGGGCCGAAGTTTCTGCCTATCCGCGCTCGTCGCTCGCGTACTCTCGCGCAACTGCGCCGCTCGCAGGGCGCATATCGCGTGTCACTAATCGTTCCGCGCGTAATTCCTGCCTGCCGGTTCGCCGAGACTGACACGCGGCGGAGCCAGCGCGGACGTTCGCCGCGGAGGCGGAGGAGGAGCGAGAAAAAAAAAACCAGTCAGATAAAGCGTCAACGTTTCGCTCGCGACGTCGAATTCGGTAGACCCACACGACGAGCCCGACTGCCTCCGCATCGAGAAACACGTCCGGCGCAGTTGTACTTCATGATTATCCGAGGCCCCCCCCCCCCCTCCCCCCACCGCCCCCCTGCCACTCCAGGCCTACGCCGTCCCTTTTGTACCCGCGGCACGGTTTGAGCAATGTTCATCGCGGTGGACACGTGTAGATTTACCGTTCGACCGTGTCATTCCTCCTCTCTCGCTTTTTACGTATTTTCCTGCCTATTGACTATGACTAGCTATCTCTGTACGACGTCACGCTAAAATTTCTACGCTATCGTCCTTCTCTCTCTCTCTCCCTCTCTTTCTCCCTCCCTCCGTCCTTCTCTCTCATTCTCTCTGTCACCATCTCGCTCCCGTCGAGTTGTAACGCGCGATGTTTCGACGTGGCCGGAGTTTGCGCGGTGTCAGCTCTCCAATTTCGACAGACGTGAAATACGGAGTGTATCGATGCGGACGCGAATATGTGCAACCGCGCGCGGCTGCCTGCTCCCTAAGTAATACGTAATCAGAATGAACCTATCGCGGGCGGCCGTGCTGATCCGACGCGAGCGCGACCGACATCGGATGAACGTCTGTCGACTTCCGGTTCGCCATCCGCGAAGAATCGAGCTTTTCCCGACCGTGAAAGAATCGAGTTTTCGTGCGCCAGTCCGTCGTCGGACGATCGTTCGGGGGGCACGATGAGAGGGGGGGAATCTCGGTCCTGTGAGGATGAAGGGATAACGATGCACTCGCGCCCGCCCCTTTTTCCGCCGACTGGGAAGGCATGCCGGACGAAAATCAGGGGGCGGACGATCGAGCATAGTCCTCGGCGCGCCCTGTCGCTCACTCTCATCATCACAACCGGTGTGCCGGCTACCGGCCGGACGTACGTCCACTCTAAATTCGAAACGGAACCAGACTGAGTGAACCGCGCGACTCATCAACATGTTGGGTCGCATGCTAGAGAGAAGAGCGGGAACCACACTATACATCGTCATCGCTCGCGACATCTTTCTCGCGATCTCTCGGACTCGATCGACGTGTCGTACGGGACCAGACCTTTGGCACCTTTGGCACTCTCGCATGCCGGCCGAGGCGCCCCAAAGCTCTCCGCGTCTCCATCGAGACGATATGTTAACGACAGACTCGACTTCTCAGCTGTTTCTGTAATTTTTGTTCGGAAATTGGAGTTGACGCTCAGAAACGGCCGTTTCGTTCGGCGATCGAGAGCCAAAGGTGGACGTGAGGTCCTCGTGAGGTCGAGCGATCATTATGCGAGTGTTCGCGCTCCGATTTCGGAGCGACGATGCACGTCCTGACGTGTTTCCTGGACAGTCCAGGTGCCGTTGCCGTTCGTCGAGGGGGTCGGCGGTCGCGAGGCAACGCCACAGCACGACAAACTTCCCACTCGCGCGACGGGGACGATTTTCTTCGACGTTTGTCCTCGCCTGCCGCGTTGCCTCGCGACGCGCCGAGCAGGCCTGAAAGTAAGACAATTATTAACAGTCGGCGGCCGAGGAAGCGACGGTTACAGTGACCGGCGATTCCTCGGCCGCGCGAACAACAAAATGTCGCCCGAACGAGCGGATGCCGTGCGAGCGCGGCCAAAAGAGGGAAGGAAAAGGGCAATGGTTGTTAATCGAGGTCAACGACTCGCTCCTCGTCACTTCTGTTCCCGTGCATTCATCGTGCATCCGTCGTGCATCGGAACGCTGCACGATGCGCGGCCCCGTGCGGCTGACATATCGTCAACATTCGCGCGGCCGCTATTCGGGGACGAACGGAAAGCGGAGAGAGCGAAAAAAAGCCCGAGAGAGAGAAAAACGGGGACGGGGGGGAGTGAAAAAAATATAGAGAAGAGAGAGGGCCGCATCGGCGGATTCGACGCGGGAAAAAGGGCGCGCGTTATGGATTTTTCGAAAGGGAAACGCTTCGCTCCGAGCCGAGAGTGGGACTCGCGGGAAATGCGCGCCGGTGACGCTCCGTTGTGCCAGAAGCTGCGGGACAATAAATTCTGGATGCCGGGGTTTTCACTATCTACCGTCGCCCGACTGTTCGTTCGCGCGCTTCGTCTGTCGCACTCGTCGCCCGCTCGTCAGCGGAACACCTTCCGACCGATCCGGCCATCGTCGAGGCCTCGAATCGATCGAATTCTCTCGTTCGAGGACGTAAGTACCCGTTCGAGATATCGGGATCCCTCGAACTTCTCCGATATCGAAGGTAGAACGTTTTATAGATTCGGGGAGTTGCGGGATAAGGTTCTGCTTTTTATTTATTTCGTTCGGGGTAGAATGGGCTTCTATTATTGGCCCGGCGATTTTGGCAGTCGCACGATGGATATGCTGATGTCGATGACACGTGTCACCTCTGCCTGTGCCACGTTCGTGAGCATCCAGAAAATGGGCAGCAGTCGACTTCGCACCCTGCCGCTCCATGTTTCATCGAGTCGAGAATATCCGAAGCTCGTGACATCGTTCGGTGAAAGGGAGAAAAAAATCAAGAGTTCTCGCCAAAGTGCAGATGCTATTCTTCGAAGTTTCGGTACACGGACAGTGGGCTTCGTCGGTGTTCGACGCACGTCGACGGTCGTCACCGAGCCCGACGTTCCGGGAATAAACGGTGTAAGTTACACGAGCTGGCTGCGAAATCGGGGACGTATTCTAGGACAGCTCGAATGGTCGAAATTCTCGTCGAGAGCTGCACTCGCGTTCGGTCGACACGAATAGCCGACAGTACATAGGGACGATGATCAGCGTCAGAGCAGCACCAGCACTGGCGGCAGCAGCAGCGGCAGCAGCAGCGGCAGCCACGGCGCCGGCATCAAGACAAGTCCGCTGTGCGGATGGCGAGCGATCCGTTCGACCGGACACGTCCAATTTCGGCGCCGAAAGAGAAAACGAAGAAATCTTGCAGCGCGAATGCGCAAATTAGCGTAACCCGAGCCGCAGCCGATGGTGTTCACGTACCGGCGCAGGGGCATTTTTCGCCGAGCGTCGATACGAAAATACATAGGAGAGAGCAAGTAACGCACCGACGAACGTGAAACGTCATTATTACCGGGTCCTCACCGGCCTCTCGTCAGGAATTTCAGGTACGGGCGCGTTATTGAATTCGATCGGCCGCAGAGTCGATTACCTTTGACGGAACCACCTGTTCCGGGGGGTGAGGAGTCCGTCGAGAGGGACCGGCAGGGGGCGAAGAGGGGAGGGGAGGGGAGGGAGGGTGGGCGGGAGTGGCCAGGGGGCGGACGAGGGGGTAGAGAAAAGAAGAGGTGTGCAGCGAGGGCGAGGAAAGAGGAACAGGGGAGAGGATTTTCTCTTTTTTCCTTAGCGACGGCCGAATTCGTTTCATGGCTCGTATCCGGCGTATACGATATAAAGCGCCAAAGTGGTTGGCGCGGATAGAAAAGAGGGAAGGGTAAAGGGTGGTGCCGGCGTAGGGGTGGTGGGCGGCCGGTGGATAGGAGGAAGCGATGGAGAAAGGTGAGCCAGGGGGAGAAGAGGGGGGGAGAGAGAGAGAGAGAGAGGAGAGAGCGCGGCGACGGGAAAGGGATTTTAAAAGTAATTTTGACGTCGGAAAGAGTGCCAGTGCCGAAAGGGTTCCCGACGGATCGTTACGGGCCTTTGATCGCGAATTAAAAGCTTGAAGTCGACAGTTTTGCGATGCCACCTTTATCGCCCTGCTACGAGCCCTCTTTCTCTATCTGTGTCCCTCCGACCCGCCACCGCCCCTCCTCCCTCTTCGCCCGTCCTTCTTTTTCTCTTCAGTCTTTTTCCCCCGTTATATCTATCCTCTATCGCTCGCATCTATCTATCTATCTATCTGTCCATATCATCCTCTTTCTACCTATCTCCGCCCTCTCTTCCTTCTCCCCCCCCCCCCCCCCCCACCCCACCCTTCTCTGTCTCTCTCTCTCTCTCTCCCTCTCTATCTGCCTCTTTCCACCTCCTTTTTCCTTCCTATCGCGCATATCTGTATCTCCATCTCCATCCGCGCCCTGGATGGTTCGTTAACCTGTCTGCAGCATTTATTGGCGCTGCCGATGTAAAAGAAGAGCTTACCAATAACATATTACTATTTCAATCCTAGTGGAGAGATCGCGGATAAATCCTTTGCGTACGGGCTTTGCGTCAGTCGACAGCCAGCGGGACAGAAAATGCTCTCAGCCGCTCGACGAACGAATATTTTTTTCCCCTCCACCTCCGCCTCCTCCACTTTCTCCCTCTGACTGTGAACGTCCGAATATCTTCGGATCTCCTCCCCCCACACCCCCAACCCGCCCTCCCGTCGTCGCAATCGCCGCCGCGCGGCCTGCCACAAATTCAGAATGGAACGAACCAATCGTACCTCCACCTCCACGGACCGGCCCTAGACTCCTCTCGAACGCTTCTCATTTGACCCTTTTATTTCGCCGTCTCGCATTCGGCCGTAAGCATCGATATACAACTTCGATCAATCGTTCAACTTTGATTGCCGGCAATCGTCAAAGCGAACTAGTTAAACCGCCACTTCGTACTACTTTCCGGCCCCGATCAAACGCTCGCCCCCGCGCATTCAGCACCGAAGGCAAAAAAGAATCTCCTACGGCCTGTACGAAACTATGACGAAATCTCAAAGCTGCCCCCCCCCCCCCCCCCACCTCCTTCCGCGTGCCTATATTACGTCCGCCATCGTCGGGCGTATTTCCATTGAAAGGGGAATAACTGCGGAGTCCGCGAGCGGCGACCGTGCGCCGCTTGCCGCCCGAAACGCAACAAACGAGGGTGGAGAGCGAGGAGGGTAAGGGGGAGGGGGCCGGGGGAGAGGCAAATCGAAACGCGTCCGAGCGCGGCCTATATTAGGCACCGAGTTCCACTCCAAGGACGCGGAACTGGCCGGCGCACGTTCGTCCGGCATTATCCGCGAATTTCAGCTAGCTGCGACGACAGAAGGCGGCCGTTGCGTTGTTCGCGCTCGGCGTCGAGTGCTCGAGAGGTGGGCGAGCGAGGGGGGCTGGGCGGTGGGGTGGTCTCCAATGGGGTGGCCGAACGGGGTGGAGGAATAGGAAATGGCGGATCGAGTCGCATGCGAGAGAAACGGTGACTCGACTACGGGACGAATAATGCTTTTTTTTCCGACGGGGCTGAGGCTTATAATAAATGTTTCGAATGGAAGGAGGGACGATCGCGGCGACGGCGGGGCGGTCGGGAGGGTGGGCGGAGGGTGAGGCGAGCGAACGTTTAGGTAGAATACGTTCGATTTTGTCCAAATATGACGGTTCGATGTGCAGTGGGCACAGAGAGCGCGTGGGCGGTTGGAATAGTTGGGTCCGCTGCGAATAGGGAGGACGGAGAATGGGGTGGGATGGGATAGGGGGTTGGGTGGGCTGAGGGGGTAGGTCCGCGGACGATTGAAGGAAGGAGGAGGCCGGGACGAGAGGACGCGGAATACGTGGGTGGAGAGCAGGAGGCAGGGCGGAGAGAGGACGGATTCGAAGGCCGGGGCTTTTCGGTTGAGAGTTTCGGCTCGAATATTGGAAAACGCCGAGTTGGAGTACAAGAGAGTCGGAGGCTCCGATATGCATATAAACACAATACCTTCCCATTTCTGGCCGTCGGTTCTACGTACATACGCCGCGCGTATAGGCGCACACCCACGGAGACCGACGTTGCCCGGTGTGCGATGGGCCAACACGGCGCACCAACACGTCCGGCAGAAACGTAAATATACGCACACGGCACGCGAATTGCACGCACACCGGCGCAACTTCGACGTGCGTGTGGCCGGTACGCCATGGCGCACCTACGCTCATAGCGCAGCTGCACACGTACGCGGGGCTAGTCAGGATATTCACCAACGTGTATATTTTATATCCGACGCCGCGAGAGGCCGAGGGGTGGGATGGGGTGGATAGAGGAAGGGTGGACGCAGGGGGTGGCTGACTATGCCACCGCCTACGATCGCCTCCTCCACCGACACCGAACAGAGGCTAATCCAAAACTCGAAAGCGTACGCGACCTCGACGCGGCATGCACACTCGACGATACTTCGAGAGCAAAAGAGAGAAAGAGAGGGGCAAGGGGAAGAGATCGAGAGAGAGAGCCACGGCCCCGTTCAGGGATTATGATGATTATTTCACTACTTCGCGATATTTTCTGATCAGCGCGCGCCGTTCGTCGTACGGGCATATCCTGCCCTTTTAGCCGCGTCGAAAACGCTCGACCGCCCCCTGGCCCGCATTAATTATTCATGTATGCATATACGGCGAGAGGCCGGGGAATTTAGTAGAAAAACCGGGCGCACCGAAGGCTTCCTGCGGATTCCATATTTGCGACGCTTCCGTATCGGCGAAGGATGTAACGATTTTTGCGAGAATATTTCGGCTAACCTCCCCACGCCCAACCCGCCCCCCGTTCCTCCACTTCTGCCCTGTCAGTCGGTGACTGTAGATGCCTGCGCAGTTTCCTAAATAATCGCCGCTTTTTCATCGATATCGTCGAACAATGTGTGCGCTCTCCTCCGACGTTCGACGATTCTGCCCGCTTGGCACGGTCGATGCAGAAAAATGCCGTGTTGACATTTTCATTCCGTGGAGCCGCTGTTCGGCTCGCCGAAGCGAGCGCGGGGAGGGGGGGGGGGGGGGTAACGCGCAGGCAGGGCCAACATTTTTTCCACCCCTAAGCGGCCCAATATGCCGACCTACCGCGACGCGGGTCATTATGCGCCGGCGACGAGTCGCGATCCTTCAGCCTGACTGTATCGTATTTTTCGTGCCACACCTGGCGCTCGGCCTACACTTCGCGATTATCGAGGACGAGCGAAGGGTTACAGCGATCGAAGGTTCAGCGAGCGATCCTACCCGCGAGCGAACGCGCGGATCGTCGGGTGCGTTTCATTTTCGAGAAAGAACGCGGCCCCCGCCGAGGGCCGTTCGACAGGCCGTGCGAATCGGAAACGGCGCAAAAATGTTCCCCTCCCCCCCGAAACTCGATACGTCCGAAAGAAAGCCCCCGACGGAATATGCGATGCGAGCGTTTTTACATTTCTACGCGCGCGGCTCCGGGGCCAGGTGGCCGCGGGGCGGAATCGGCAGGAGGAGGAGGAGAAGGGCTGGGGGGGGGTGGCAGGAGTCGGTCGAGGCGCGATTAAATGCTAGTTCCGTACGATGCGCCTGGACCGTACCGGAGAAATTTCCTCGTTTGCCCCGGCATCGAGCGAAATCTGATTGGACGGGAGACGAGCAAAATGAGCGCGGCGAGGGCCTGAAAATCGGGAGCAAAGCCGGGGAAACTATTAACGAGGTCGCGGTTCTCGATGCGCATTTATAATTTATAATTCCGGACGGTCGGGAAAAACGTCAAAAAATCACGGAGCCCTCTCACTCCCCAACCCTATCCCCCATTTCCCTCTGCCCCCCCCCCCCCCTTATATCTGGCGTAATGGCGCGGAGGGTGAGGGGGGTTCGACGGAGGAGAGAAATGGAGGATGGAGAGAGGCTGACCTGACTGGCACGGCCAGGATTGATGGGCATCTAATTATGCGAATAAAAATACGGTCGCCACGGAGACGAGAGATCGAGCCAACAAACGGAGGGTAGAGGTCGGCATCCAGTGAGCGGCTGTCTCTGTGTCCGTGCGACGAAACTCGTCACACCTCGAGCATCGGCCGCGGCTCCCGTTAAATCTAATCGGGCAGAAATATGCTTTTAATTCGTTCGTCAGACCTAATGCGACACCCCTTCTCGTCGCGCTCTCGCCTTCGTACCGGCGAGTCCGAACACCCGGTCGTTGTACTCTCTACTCCAGTTTTTTTTTCTTCCCCATGAATGGTCGCGCGCGCGCGCGCGCGCGAACGCGTATCGGTCGCCGGGTGCTCAACCGTGACAGTCTAAAGTAGCGCGTAATGGGACAGTTGAATGGGCGGAACGAATAATTGAATTAAGTTCCCCTGTTCGAAATGCATGCCCCGCGCGAACCGCCGACTAAACGATGATGCAAACGAATTATTCACTTTGCTACAATATTAATACGGCGAATATCAATGTACGCTGACAGGGGGATAAGCGGCCGAGATTCGATTTTTCATGAAACACGCTCGCTGAATTGATCGGGTCTGGTCAACCAATTATGCCAATCATCCCGGTATTAGTGAAAAATCACGAATGCTTTAAGTGTCGCCGATCTCTCACTTCCGACAATCTGCCGGTGCATATATTCAGAGCCGCTGCTGTGGACGAGGTCGCGGTTATCTCCCTTATTTCCTGGACGAAGGCGAGCCCTTCCGATTATCCTACCGACTGCGGATCGACTTTGTTCAAGAAGCGGACGAACGTATCGACGATCGTTGACGTCTGCCTCGCGCTGGTCGAGGCTGGCCCTCGTTCGCCATCGTTGACCGTCGTTGGCCATCGTTGGCCAACGTTGGACGCCACGGATGCGCCCGAGTCCCGTTAATTACGAGGCCCCTGACGGCTTTTACGGACGATCTCTCTCCACCCCGGCAATCGGCAAGCGCGCCAAGTCCGCGCATATTGCCAGGCACGACGGGCCTTCCTAGTAGGCGCTAATGCCGAGCCAGATTTTCAGTTTGCTGCGTAGCAGATTTCGAAATCCCTCAATTTGATGAATGGCCGTGATCGCGTTCCCGGCACATCGGGGGGTCCGCAGAGAGGGTGCCCGGGGGGGTGGCAGAGGGTGGCGGGTGGAAAAGAGGGGTGAATGTGCGGCGTGGTTGCCAATGATGGTGGTGGTGGTGGTGGTGGTGGTCCAACGCCCGGCATGATTAATATGCATTGAAAACGACGTCCTAGAGCGCGTGTGACGTCGAAACCCTGCGTGGATCCAGCCGACGACGACGCTTGCTAACTTCCAGGCGTGTCCTGCGGCTCGGCCCATCGGGAGAGAGAGTACGAGAGAGGGTGGGGAGAGGGGGGAGAGTGCGAGATCGGCCTCAATCGATCGGCAGCGTCGAAGGTTCGACGTCAAGGCTGCCCGACGGAACGCGCGACTGTGACGCAATGACGTGCGAGCGATTTCCATCGGGCCACTTTTTAATTCCTTATTACGCGACGCCTAAACTCAGTGGCCTTAGTGGACATTTACTTCGAACGAGTAGGGTCAGCTTTGATGCAAGAGAGATTATACGTTAACTCACTGTAACGTGAGGGGAATATTGCCAGTGCTGATTTAAAAACCCGTTGCACTCCAATGTACCTTGTCAACAGTTTTACGATAATCACATCTCGGAATTCTATAATTCGAATATTTGAAACGATTGCACTCGCTGCGGTGGCAGCGGCGAATTATGAACGAGTCGCGCCAGAAGAAAGGACGTATTGGCGGCAGTGGAAAGCGAAAGGCCACGGCCTCTAATCTGAGATCTCGGTATCGGCCGGGAAACAATTTGATTTGCATGGCGGGGCCGTAAGCGAGGCGTGTCCGGCTTCGAAAAAGGGTCGGTCGGTGCGGCCGATAATGAAAATTCTGCCCCGCGCGTCCGGCACGTCCTTCTTAACGATTAATCAACATTACGGGCGTACTTCCGGCCCCGACGTCTCGAGAGGCACTTATCGATAGTGTGGATCGCGCGCGCGTTTGCACGACCGGCCCATACACTATCCCCCGCTCACCCCCCTCCCCGCCCCGATGTATCGGGGTCATCGCGAGGAAAGTGAAATGTCGATAAATTCCGATTTCGGAAGGACCTTGGACTAGTGTCCCGTTTCGATTGAAGCGCAACCGTTGCAGGCCGCCTCCTGTCTGCCCGCTCTGCCCATCCTCTGTGAACACGCACGGTCGGCAAGTTGATGCCGTTGATAGCGATTTTTTATACTGTCGACCGTGTCGAATGAGACGCACGAGAGAGAACGAGAGATGGAAAGAGAGTGCGCATTCGAGCGGACGCGACATTTTTATCGGGACGAAAAACGAACGTGCCGTCGATAACGAAAATTATGGACGTCCCGACTATGAACGTCGCCATTATACGCACCGCCGGATTTGAGGATATTTTTTCCCCATATTCCCCCGATCCCCGATGAGCGCGATATGAGAGAGCTCGTAAAATGACGCGAGCGAAAGAGAAAACTCGATTGGCGGGAACTCGAGGCCGCGTCGGATGATTTTTGTCATCCGTCACCCGTTCACCCTAGCCACCCCCCCCCCCCCCTGGTGTCCCCTCTTCCCCTTCCGGTGTCGTATCTTTTGCACGGGTAACTCCGGTATTGGGTTCGGTGCCGTTGACTGGCAAGCGGCGCCCGTAGAAATTACAACCCGCCGAATCGTCAGGTCACTTCTGCCAGAGCTGACGAAAGTGTGCGAGAGATGGATAGAGAAAGATGAAGAGAGAGAGAGAGAGAGAGAGAGAGAGAGAGAGGCAGAGTAGCTCCTGGCTCGTTCGGTGAGGTTTCCTCATTTGCGTGCGCTTCCGGTTTCGGTTACCGGGCTCTTTCGTTCGTTATTAAGTTACCGGTAACGCAATACAGGTATCTCCAGACCCAGCTTCGTATCCCTGCGGAGGAAGAGTTCGATCGTGACAGGGCGGCCACGAGGAGGAGGGCGAGGAAGGACAGCCGGCAGGAAGAGTGACTGACCGAATAAAAGGCAGGGGTGGGGGGAGCGACCAGGGATAGGAGGGTGGCGAAAAAGATCCGCGCGGGGGGTGATGAGGATTAGAGGGTGAGTGGCGGAGGACAGGGGGATGAAGAAGGACGGAAGGTGGGGCTCCGACAAAAGAGGAAGATAATTGGAAGAGAGGGGGGAGCTAAACGAAGGGAGGACAACGACGTCGACATTGTTAACAGCGAGCGAAAGCGGAACGCGCGCCGGTCAATTCGATAGTCGCCGGCTCGCCGCACTTCCGAATCGCTCGCGTACGAAGAACCGCCCGGAAGAGGGTGCCGACCGAGTGAGGGAGGACGGAGGAGGAATCAGAATTTTCAGCCCCCGCCTCGGATCTGCTGGAACTCGTCCGAAGAGAGAGAGAGAGAGAGAGAGAGAGAGAGAGAGAGAAGCGCCACTTTTTTTTACCTCCAATCTCGATGAAGCGTGCGTCGCCGAGCGATATTAGGGAATGAAAGGTTCGGGGGGAGAGGTTCGGGAGGGTGGAGGGGAGAAAAAATCAGCGATATTTTTGGACCACCGAGTCGCGTCAATCAGTGCGTGACGCTTTACGCCTCGGAGCCGTTTCGGAGCTCGAAGCGCGAGAGGCGGTCGGGAGAATTGGAAAGATGCAAAATTCTCTATCAATGCCCGATACCGAAGGAATAGGAATTTTTTTTTAACTTTATCGGCGCCCCGACCGACGCGGAGACGGGCGAGTGACGCGAGACATTTGCAACGTTGTACGACGAGCTGTTACGTTAATCAGCGGTGCGACGATGCGCGGCCCCGATTAGTCGAAGCCATGTTCCGCGCCCGCCCCGTTGACGCTTGTCGATGACGAAATGACATTCGAAGAATGGTAATTAACAAACCATTTCGACGATCCATCAAACAAGCGTCATGCGTTAATGTTTAAGCATGTCGATGCACCTGCCCCGCGCGCGCTTGATTATTGACCGGCGAAAAGTCTGCATATTGCAAAGTATAAATCAATCACGTCGCTCCCCTGAGTCTTTAAAGGAACGATTATTTATGCCGTTCCACTTACGGAACGTGTCAATAACGTTGAACGCGTCCCATCCTAATATCAGATGCACGGAATCGAGTGACCCGACGATGAAGCCCCCCACCGACCGTTGCTCAAACAGTCATTTTCTCCGCTCGAACATCCATCCCATCCATCCAACCCATACGTCCATCCGTCCATCGGCCATGCCAATCGTTCCGCATCGGGAATGGAACACGGCGTAACGAGACGAAATTCGGACGAGTATAACGATATGAAATCGACACGAGGAGAATTTGTTTGCGCGAACTGGGTGGCGCGGTGCAGAAGGTGCGGGGGGAAGCGGTGGCTTCGGCTACCTAGAAGAGAACGGCTAGGAGAGAAAGAGACTAACAAGGGAACATAGGCAACCCGGAAATTCAAAAAAATATGAGCTTTTGCACACATGTAGTGTGAACCATCCCTAACACGAAAATATTTTTTTTACGTGCTGAACCCCACATGGAAGGGAGAAATCACCCCTTGAAAAAATGTTGAAATTTTCGTTTTCATGAAATATCTCCTAAACGGTAAGAGATATCGAAAAAAAGTTAAATTAAAAGTTAAATAGTTCGATAGCATCTGCAAAACTGTGTAATCAATTTTTGAATTTTTTTATTTTTTTATGAAAAACAACCCCCACCCCCATCCCCGTTTCAAATATTTGTTTTTTTTGTTCCGCAATAAGACACCTCTGAACAACCTCTTTTCACACCTGTAAGCGATTTTTGCGTTAGAATTTTTTTGGGGGGTTGTAAAGGCGAAAAACTGCCGACAGTAACAAGGAGAGGACCAGAAGTGTGGGTCACCGATTTTGTTGAAATTTGGCACAGACCTTCTTTAGCCGAAAATATTGGACACGTGTTTTGCCAAAAGTGGCACTTCTCCCCCATTTTTGAAAAAATTGAGGTCAAAAATCAAAATTTTTCGATCGACCTGAAATTTTAGATACACGTTTAGAATTGAAAAATACACAATACGTACTATTTTATTTTGCAAAATATGAATGTTAACAAATGATATAGATATTAAGTACTCTGTAGTTTATATGGTTTATATCGAACCGTGCTAGCCGAGTTGGTAAAGCGTCTGACTACAAGTCTCATGGTGGAGAGTTCGAATCTCGGTTTTGCCGTTTTGCACGTATATTTTTTTTTCGCGTTTTTTTTTATGTATTTTTGTCGTTTTATACTTGCATGCATAAAATTATAATAATATTTCATTTATTTAATAATACTAATGTTATATTCAATACTGGGTTAGGTTGGATACACGTTATATATTGGAAATGGTAGGGATAAGACATATTCGGAGACAACAATAAAAAATACATCTTCATTGTACTATTCGAGACACATGACGAATACTGTTTATTTACAGTTAAAATTATACAATGTAATTAGAGCAATAATGATACTCTTCATAGAAATGTTTTAAACACAGATACTGTCCGCACCACGCACATCGTATAAACGCTACCTGTTCGCAAATACTACATGTATGTGCATACTTCTCACTCTTAAAATAACAGAAATCTACAGGATTTTCGAACTCGTCCGGATGCGTTTCTAAATATCCGCTTTTAAACCAAGCGTATTGGAAAAGATTCCTAAATCTGGGTGATGAGAGTTGGTTGTGAGTTAACGATTGTAATTTGATTATATTATTACGAACATGTAAATTGATATTTTCTTCTAGAAGAATGACATTATCCGAAAATGTCCGCACAAAATTTTTCCAAATTCGGAAACCAAACACATCCAGAGGTTGAATCATGCCCGTCGTCTTTTTTGGAATGACTTTAAATGTAACCTCTTTGTCTTCTGGAATCAATTGATTCAACTGATCTGGACAGTGTCCCGACCACGAATCGAGTAATAGAATGGATTTTGGACCAGTATTTGCCAGATATACTTGGCTGAACCAAGTTCTAAAATGGTTTGACGTAAGTTTTCCTGACGACGAGGCCTCGACAAAAATATTTCAGTATATTCTGAATAATTTTATCAGTATTCGTCATGTGTCTCGAATAGTACAATGAAGATGTATTTTTTATTGTTGTCTCCGAATATGTCTTATCCCTACCATTTCCAATATATAACGTGTATCCAACCTAACCCAGTATTGAATATAACATTAGTATTATTAAATAAATGAAATATTATTATAATTTTATGCATGCAAGTATAAAACGACAAAAATACATAAAAAAAAACGCGAAAAAAAAATATACGTGCAAAACGGCAAAACCGAGATTCGAACTCTCCACCATGAGACTTGTAGTCAGACGCTTTACCAACTCGGCTAGCACGGTTCGATATAAACCATATAAACTACAGAGTACTTAATATCTATATCATTTGTTAACATTCATATTTTGCAAAATAAAATAGTACGTATTGTGTATTTTTCAATTCTAAACGTGTATCTAAAATTTCAGGTCGATCGAAAAATTTTGATTTTTGACCTCAATTTTTTCAAAAATGGGGGAGAAGTGCCACTTTTGGCAAAACACGTGTCCAATATTTTCGGCTAAAGAAGGTCTGTGCCAAATTTCAACAAAATCGGTGACCCACACTACTGGTCCTCTCCTTGTTACTGTCGGCAGTTTTTCGCCTTTACAACCCCCCAAAAAAATTCTAACGCAAAAATCGCTTACAGGTGTGAAAAGAGGTTGTTCAGAGGTGTCTTATTGCGGAACAAAAAAAACAAATATTTGAAACGGGGATGGGGGTGGGGGTTGTTTTTTATAAAAAAATAAAAAAATTCAAAAATTGATTACACAGTTTTGCAGATGCTATCGAACGATTTAATTTTTAATTTAACTTTTTTTCGATATCTCTTACCGTTTCGGAGATATTTCATGAAAACGAAAATTTCAATATTTTTTGAAGGGGTGATTTCTCCCTTCCATGTGGGGTTCAGCACGTAAAACAAATATTTTCGTGTTAGGGATGGTTCACACTACATGTGTGCAAAAGCTCATATTTTTTTGAATTTCCGGGTTGCCTATGTTCCCTTGTAAGAGAGAGAGAGAGAGAGAAAGAGAGAGAGTAAGAGAGTGGGGTGGGGGGAAACTCGTAGCAGCGGTGGCCGCGTTCTTTTTTTCAACCTAACCACCCCCCACACCACCGCCGTCTTTCCAGAGCCCGCTCTGGCTCTGCCGTACATCAATATTAAAAATAAGCGCCGATATATGGATGGGTACCCGGCTACGGCCGACAGGGTATACGCGCGCACACACACACACAGATCTGCCTAGACTTCGATGCACACCGTGCCGCCCGGTATTATGTAGCAACGTTCTACCAAGTCGTGCAGCCGCGCGGGCGCACAAACACGCCTATATCAATGCATACTATCCCAGGATGCACGGTCTATATGCTCTATATGCACCGTATCCCCCGGTGGGAGATGAGCACATCGACACACCCCACACACCCTCCCGCGCCCTATGCATATGCCTCGCATCGGCGATCGTTTATACCCTCTCCCGCACACCTTCCACATCTCCGCGTACGTGAGCCCAGGTAAATGACCACCAACACACTCCCACAGTCGACGCACACCGTCTCACCTAGCGCTGACTACGTGCATACCCGTTACATCGAACGCGCTCGCACGATGAGCACTCGATATCGAAACGCCTCTATGTGACCGACGCGTACATACCGCACGTATACCTGAACACACACCAACACACGTACGTGCGGGCATATACGCACACTCCCGCATTCTACCTACGTCGTTATGCAAGTGTGACTCTCCGCTCCGCACGTGCGTTCCAGTAAGATGGCCGCGCTCGCGAGCGCGCACCCCGATCCACACACACTCGGACCTACCCCTATGTACGCTATCGACTACGATACATATGTGCCCACGTGCCGTACATACGTGTATACCTTTGGAAGCGGCCCGGAGGACGACCGACCGAGAGAGCGCAGCGGTGCACCACGTTCCAGACCGACCACCCTCCCCTCGCCCTCGCGTCCTCCATACACCTCCCAACCACCCCTTTGCCATCCTCCTCGCCACCACTCGCGGCCCTCGTCCCCTCGCATACGGAAACTGTACCAACCATGCCTGCCGAGAGGGCCGCGCGCGTTTTACCCGGCGAAAATTAATAAAGGTGCAATTAATAAAAATTACACATTTTTCATCCATCGGGAGGAACTCGGTAGCTCCACCTTGCCCGCCGCGCGGCCCCGCGAACCTGAGGGTGGTGGGTAAGCGGGGGGTGGCGCGGGGGGTTAGAGGCAGGGGCTTGGCGGCGGATTGGGTTCGCGAAACGAAAGAGGGATGGGGTGGAAGGTAACTTCCACCTAATACCGGCGACCGCACGTCGGCTGCCGCGGAATGTACCATGTGTGCCTCCACTTTTTCTACCGACCCCCTCTGCCCGCCTACACCCCTCTGCAGCCAGCCGCGTCTCGCCCCTCAGCCGCCTACCGCCGCTTTTTTTAATCGTACCGAAATGTCTTCCCCAACCCACCCCCGCCCGCCCTTTCTTTGCCAGCTTCGGCCTTTTCGGCGGACGGCAGGGTGAGGAGGGAGGGAAGAGGGAAGAGATATTGTAAAACGGCGGAAGCGGTAGGCGTCCTCTCGGTTGCGAGAGGTGGCCCTCGATATCGCGTTACTTCCCTCCCCACACAGCCTCGCGCGAAAGTAATTTTGGCGGCCAAGAGGCGCCTGCCACCGGATTTGCCCCTCTTTGTTCGTACCTTTTTCGCTGGGCTGCTGGCCCCCTTTTTTTTTGCCAACGGGAGGAACGCGCGGAAAAATTCGCGAGGCTCGGAGAATTTTCATCGAGTTACCCCCCCCCCCCCCCACGGTCGCGACGACCACCCCCCCGCTCACCCCTGTCGAACGCAAAATCGACGCGACGCAGGTAAAACGAGTCGCGTTAGGATTGATTTCCGTGGCTGGCATAAATGTTTTCCTATCGAGCGTCGTTCGGCGGCCGAGAGGAATTCCGAAACGCTTCAAAGGGACACGGAGGGAGAGAGCGGGGGAGGGCTGAGAGATCGCGAGGACTCTTTGTTTCCGAAGGGCAGCCCGAGATTATTACGTTTGCGCGGCCCGCGTAAGGTCTCTGACGTAGAATCCGGACAACGTAATTACTCGCCGAGTAATTTATTCCTGTGCCAACGGCGGGCAGGTAAGAATGCCTGGCAGTCTGCGTTTCAGCGCGTTACCCCTCCCGGGAGGAACGTAAATTCTCGACCTCGAAGACGTCCGTTTCACGGTTTCGTACTTTTCTACCCCCACCGCCACCTCCATCTCCTCCCGCCCGCCTCTCGATTAATCCCTCTCCGGTTGCCCGCTTTACGCTCGCTTCGGCCTTTACGTCCGTCCTTTGTTCGCCGAGCGGGTTCCGATAACGTAATCACGCTTTCCGAACGGCGCGACAAATTCAAGGCGAGCTCGATGACGCGAGAGAGAGAGAGAGAGAGAGAGAGTCGAGTGAAAGGATGAGTGGCGGTGCGCAGGTATTAAAAAAGTAACGCGCGAGCGACGTAGGCGGCTGCGAGCGCGGGTAAAAGTCCTTCGAAATTTTCGTCATGCCAGCGGGAGAAGTCGGGCTCGCTCTATTTAGATCCTCGTGAATAGTTGCCGATTGGACGTGTAAGGGAAAATATGCCGCGCCTCCTGAATATCAAAAATATGAACCAGCCACTGGCTTGAGGCCGCCTCGACGTTGTAACGAAAAACAAGCACGCGGTATTACACAAAGGGTTCCCGGCTGCGCGAACAAGAGAGTCGGGGCGGGTGAGAGGAAGAGAGGAAGAGTGAGAGAGAGAGAGAGGGAAGGAGGTATAGAGAGAGAGATGGGGGAGAGGAAGAGGGCTCAGTGACGTCGTATTCGCGCAGAACGCCGATGGAAAACCGTGGAGGGTGCATACTGGCGCAACCCACCGGGTCTACCTATCCGCCGGTTTCTCTCCTACCGCGGGGAAAAATTTAATTACAAAAAAGTTTTGGCATTCCGTCAGTTTGGTTTAGTCGCAATATATCGCGCGCAGCCCAGAACTCTTCTCTCTTCGTCTCTCTCTCTCTCTCTCTCTCACTCTCACTCCCACCCTCTTTCCACCCTCTCTCGTTCTCTGTCTCTGTCTCTCTCTCTCACTCTCTCACTCTGTATACCTGCGCATATACGCGTCCTCCTCCGCTATACCGAGCCTCTCTCTCTCTCTCTCTCTCTCTTCGTACGGCCCTCTTTCTCTTTTTCTCCCTCGACGGCCTCGCTATGGTCACGTATCTGTGGTTTATTCGAGCCTGCCTCGAACCATACCGCCCATCCCCCTTATACCCCCCCAGACATGCCCCCGATCGACCATCCACGAATGCCGTCCGTACGCCACCACCCCTTTCCCACCCCCCACCCTCCTCCTCCTCCCCCGACTCCCCCTTGCCATCCCAGCCCCGTTGGACCACCTCGCACTCGGGCAAGCTCGCTTTTTATGAAGCGTTATATAATATTTTATTAATAATACGATAGCCCGCGAGAATACCGACGGAGTTACGAAGGTTGCGGTGGTTGGCCGACGTCGATCTAGCCCGCTGTTGGCAGTCGAGGGAAAAAAAGAGAGGAGGAAAAACAGTGGGCAAATAGCTAGGTTGGGGGAGGTTGGGGGTGGTAGGGGGTGGGGGTGTAGAGTGGGCTGGTAGCGTTGAGTTCCCGCGAGCGCTGCGACCCCTTAACTACATTGCGCAATCTATCACGCGCGGAATCTCGATATAGGCGATTCGTGGCCAACGTCGAGAACGCTCTCGCCTTCCTCATGCCCCCGCGAGAACTTATGACGCGCGATTATTGAAACAGACAAAAGATCGTATTTCACGAGCTTACGTGCGCGCCATGTCGCGCAGGGACCGACGCCTGATTTTTAAGGGGATGCTTTTAAGGCTCGATTAGTCGGGCACAGTCGAGCCTCATTTTATCCGATTACTTTCGCGCTGTCTGGGAACGCTAAGAATACGTGATTGAACGCGGAAGTAATATATTATAAATCCGGGCAGGATTGTGTCGCTTTCGTATCTTTCCTGTATCTCGCGCGGCGCACGTCGTCTTAATTTACTTTGCCACACACGACTTATTTCGAGCGCCTATTGCCCCCGCGCCCAACTTAATTGACGCACATTTGCATGTCTGAACCAGCGGTGTTTAACAGATGGTCGTGAGAAAGAGTCGCAGTAGAGACAGAGAAATATAGAGGGAGGGAGAAGGAGCGCGAAATCTGATTTGAAGTTGACAGAGCTGATTGACCGTAAATGTTAATTAACCCGTCGTCATTTTGACGCACGCACGAGTGCATAAGGACACGGTTTCACGGGCGAACGATTTTTCAAAATTGTCCTGACGGTTTCGAGTCCGTCGTAGTTATATACGCGTCGCAGAGACGGACGTGCGCGCGCGCGCGCGTTTCAGGCTTCAAAATGTTTCCAGCGCCGAAACAGTTTTCTCTCTCTCTCTCTCTCTTGGACACCACTCAATCTACGCAACTCCTACCAAAGTGATGACTGATAAATCTCTATCCTGTGTTATTTTCTCGCTTTTATTTTTTCGTTACATTTATTATTTATCATTTTTATACTTTTATCTATTTTTAATTATAAGTTTTATTGCAAAGCAAGCTCTTACTCTATGTAACGCAAATGTATATACTAATTGACCAATGTAATTTATTTTTGCCGGACTAAAAGGGACCATGTGTCCTTAGTCCATAATAAATTCACTCACTCACTCACTCACTCTCTTCTTTCTCTTTATCTCTCTCGCTCTCTTTCTCTCTGCAGCCTCGGCTCCCGGGTTATCTGGAAAATTATTTGCGGTGTGGCGTCGTTCGATGGCCCTCGAAGAAGAGCTAACGAACGAACGAACGAACGAACGAACGACCGCGACCGAAAAGTCAAATAAGCAAAAAATGAATGCCGGGGGATCGATACCGCTCTATACATTGATAGCGAAAGAGGAGGAGTAGGAAGCGGAGGAACCGGAGCTGAAGCGCTGGGGTGGAAGAGGGAGAGAGGCGGAGGACGAGGAGTGGGAGGGTGGGGTAGGCGATCGCGGGGGGTGGCTATGAAACGAGCCGAAGGGGGCGCGAGATGAGGTCCGGCGTCACTGAATTCTTTTTCGCTACGATGAAATAACCGGCCAATTAGCGATCTTATTGAAAATTTGTCAAGTTCCGGGGAGGCACTGGCCAACCCATCTGCCACCCTTACCGCCCCCAACCTCCCCCGGATCGCCGCACCCTTGCCCTCTTTACCTTTTTCCCCGAATCAGCCCCCGGCGCACGGCGTCATTCCGAAGACGAAGAAGTTCCGATCGAAGAAGAAATTATTTCTCATCGCATCCCCCCTTCGCCACCCCACCCCTCCGACCCTACCATGGACTGCCTGGCAGCCCCTCTTTTCAATGGGACGCCGACTTTCCGGACGTTCGAATTGTACTCCTCGCCCAATCGCATTCCGACGATGAATATAATCCGCGTGAGTGCGAGTCAGTCGCCTCGGCCGACCGACGCGTACCATTATCGCAAAGATATTGTCGTTCGAACCCTCGATTCTTTCCTTCGCCCGCGAGACTGTTTCTTCACCCCGAAAATCGTTGCGACCCTCGCGTCCCAATTGTCGTAAGCTCCGTAATTGGAATCTTATTTCGGACGCGGTCGCGTACCGGGTTGCGTGCCGCGCCGGGAAAAGCGTCGCAAAGTAGAGTCGAAGAGTAGCGTCCCACGCGTCGCGAGGAGGCTTATTGGCACGGAAGCGAAATAATCCGTCTTCGTTCCTTCGGGAGCCGAGATTGGCGCCAGGTTCGGCCCCGGCCACCCCCCTCGCCGCCATCTGGCTGGCCCGCGCACGTAACGGCCGTCGAATAAGATAACTCGATCCGCGACTGTATCTCATGGCCGCCGAGCCGCACGTCGAATTGACTAAACACATGACGGCGGTTTCGAATGACGATAAACGCGCGAGCGCCCGCCCCCTCCCGCCTCCCCGCTTAATGCAATTCCAATTTTCTGCGGATACAATTTCCTACCGCGATGCAATCCCGCAGCGACGATAATAGTATTACCGGCGGGCACGGCAGAAGTTAGAATTTAAGCCGCAAGGTCGACCGAAATGCTAGTTGAGCGCGACAGAAGTATCGGAGGTAAGTCGGACACCGTTCGATTTTCCTCGGAATATACGTCTCCCCGGGCGCATTCGCGTCGTTGTATTCGACTCGGCTGTCCTCGCGCGTGTGTGCGTCGACGTACTCTCCCGTACGGGAGTCGTGTGTGCGCTCGCATATGCACCCGTACTATGCAGTCGTACATCCTGAGGCCGGCGAGATGCAGCGTCGCGGGAAAGCTTTCAGACCGTGCGCCGTATCATTTTGAGCGAGTTTTGAAATACTGGGAAATATTGAAACTAAACATTTCCTCGGCAGCGCGAACCGCCGAGACTGAAAATATCGATCGCGGCTGCAAATTGAGGGCTCCACCGCGAGCGAATGTTTGCCATTAGGTTGACTGCGGCCTTTGTCGCTGGCGCGACTCAGAACGCGACAAAGTCAGAGACCTCCCCCCTACCCTGCCCCCTGATGAGGAGTAATAAAAAGCGTGGAAGTTTGAGAGAAATTACGTTGCCCCTATGGCAAAGAACGGGCGGAAAATTGAACCGTCGACTATGCGCGCAATTCCGGAAGACCGCAATGTCAGACGACGATCGCGCCCGGCGAGCGGCGGCGGTGGCAACGAAAAGGACGGAATATGCAAAATATGTGCGTTTCCGGGCGTGGATGGGAATTAGAAAGGAATTACGATTCCCGTGTCGCCGAGATAGCCGAATCGCTTTTCGTCCGTTCGGACAGAACGGAAAACGTGCGCGTGCCAGGTCCGTAGGAATCCTGCAAGCGAGAATCCGAGCACCATTTACCACTACCATCACGGCCGACGCCGCCGACGCCGCCGAACTGGTAGGCGTTTACGAGCCTTCAATCCGGCGGAAGTACCACTCTGGCAACTTTAAAACAAACAGGGACGAAAGCGTCGGGGAATTAAGTGGGAACAGGGGTATTTTCGCGAATGCCAGAGCTCGCCGAGCGAAGGGCGCTTATTTATTGGCAGATATGCAAAGAGAACGGGCCAGCGAATGTTCGACGTTTAATTCCCTTTCGATCGCCGCCAGCGAGCGCCGTACACATACCGACGCACTCCCACTTACGCCGGCGGCTCAGACGCGATATTCTAAGCAAACGAAATTACGCGCTAAGCGGCGAGCGCATCCCAGCAATACGATTTAGCCGCCGATTACAGGAGATTCCGCGTATCGACATTCAGCTTCCCCGGGCTGATACCGATCTCGGGAAATGTTAAAACGGGTCAAGCCGATGAAGAGAATTTTTCCGCGTCCCCTCTCGACGAGCCGGCAAATGGTCTCCACCTAAAAGAGCGACAGTTCTCGAATGACGTTCGAAGAAATTTCGAAGCGATCTCGCGAGCTCTCAGCTTGCACACTGCCAGGACCTTGTGTGTGTGGGCGGGTGTGAGCGCGCGCGAGCGCCAGCTCGCCGAGTTCTTAATCCGTTGGAAGTGGCACTCAGAGAGATTCCGCCCGGCACCCTACCACTCGCCCAAGACAATGGATCCATGGAAGCGCATATCCCGGCGTCGCGATTCTCTCTCTCTCTCTCTCTCTCTCTCCTTCGCGCACGCTTCACGCGGCGAGAGTGCCCGTTTCGTCGCTTCCTCGCGAAAACCCCGACCGAGTCAAGATCGATGGGCCTTTCTCTTTCGACCGCTTCGAGAGCCTGTCCGTCTCGGTCTCCCCGCTTCGGTCTCTCCGCTTCGGTCTCTCCGCTTCGGTCCGCTCGCTTCTGCCGAGAATCGAGGCCGAGGCAGGTGACTCTCGCCGAATTTCGCATTCGTCACGAATATTTACGCGTTCGGAAAGATAGCGAACCTGGCTACTCGCCCTTCCTCCGCGTTCGACAACCCACCCACCCCCCGCCTCTCTCCCTTGCCTCACACCCCCATCGTCCTGCGTCGGTAGTCTCCGGCGCGAACCAACACAATCTCGCTCCCTTCGACGTTCATCGGTGTGTATCGCTCACGGTCGGAGGATGTATATTTTTTGACGAGCCTTCAGCCCTCTCCTCCCCCTCCTCCTCCTCCTCCTACCCTGCCCGTTCTCGACCACCCCCCGCGCACCATCCCTCGCTCTTACCCTGCCGATACCCTCCTGTCGGCCTCCCTACCATCCCATTCCCATCCAGCGGGTAGCCCACTGCAAGCTCCAGTGGCTGACAGCCGCCGGGTGGAACGAGGACAGGGATAGAGTTCGGACTGAATGCGGCGGGAAAGAAAAAGAGGGTTTCAAATAGCGGCGGAGGGGCAAGGGAGGCGGAAGTGGGGGGGGCCTCTGTCAAGGGTTGAGGGAGGGAGAGAGGTCGAGAAAGAGCGAGAGGAGGGACGGACGAACAGAGGAGGAAGAGGAGGACGAGCAGCAGGAAGGAGAAGGGTAAAATAGAGGGAACGGGAGCAGAAGACAGAGATGGAAGAGAGAGGGAGAGAGAAAGAGAGAGAGAGAGAGAGAGGGGGGATTGGAAAGAGAGAGCGAGAAGGAGAGGGAGAGAGTGGGCCTGAGAGCCAGAGAGGGTGAGTGCAAGGGGTGGAAGGAAGCGAACGTGAGGATGAAAGCGGGAAAGAGATACGAAGCGTAAGAGATAGAGGAGCGAAGTGGAGGAGGGACGGGGAGAGTTGGAACGAGACAGAGGGCCAGGGGACCGAAGCGAGAGGCTGGTCGTGGAAGGAAAGGGACGGAGGGAATGCAAGAGAGGACGGAAGGAGGAAAGACAGAACTAAACACAGGGAGGTAAAGAGAAAGCGCGAAAGAGGGACGCGGCGAGGACGAGAGATAGAACGCGGCCGGGATGGAGAGAGAGAGAGAGAGAGAGAGAAAGATGTAAAGATTGGTCTTCTCCCTCTCGACGACCACCCTTCCTTCTCCACCTCCAGCTCACCTCTACCTCCCCCCCCCCCCTCCTCCTCCTCCTCCTCCTCCTCCTCCTCCTCCATCTCCTCATCCTCCACCTCCTTCCACCCCCTACACCCACTCGCGAACTGAGGACAAAAATCAATATGAACGTGTAGCCATTTCTCTTTAATCTGCCGCTTACTGGCTAGGAACCGAACTGAACTGCGTCGAACAGAATCGGACTGGTCCGTGAGCTCTCTCTCCCCCGCGAGCCCAGCTCTGCGCTCCGCGTCGTATGTGTACCCCCAGGCCCCCGTTTTCGAGGCAATCGAAATTAGTACCTACACGTCCTCGACTCTGAAATGCGAGGAATTTTCGATACGAGAGAGCCCCTCCCTCCCACTCGACACACACGCGGAGGAAATCGAAGGATGATAACACATCGATGAGGGGTGACTGAACTCCCGGACTCTCGCGCACCGAATTTTCGTCCGCCGAATGTCGAGCTCTTCTCTCCCCCCTGCCACCCTCCCCCCTTCCCCCCCCCCAGCTCTCTCTTTCCGTCTCTCCTTCTATCATCGTTCACACAGACGTGACAGACGAGGCACGCACCCAAAGCGCGTACGAGGACACACGGAGACTCGCTGAGTAGCTTCTCAGCGAATCGTGCCTCACTCCTACGGTCACTTCGGGGGAAAAAAATTCGATCCTGCCCGCCGGACATTTTTTCGAATCAACCCCCTCTATCTCGACTCTCGACAGGTATCGCTGCGATCAAGAATTTTGCGACGATCTCGACGAGCTTTTTCTTTCGCTTCGAATTAACTGCTCTTTTGCTTACGGGGATGGAATCCTTTCTCTCTCTGCATCTTCCAACGTAATCGCCCATTTTTTTCCCGCACTCCGCGTCGACATGTCACGGCGGTGGCGGCTGCAGCATCGAAACGTGCGCATCGCACGCCGGAATTTCATACACGTAGATTTTCGAGCGCCCCGCTTATCATACGTACGTGTTAATAATATCGATCGGATTCCGTATCCTCCCCCGCAACCCCCCGTCGGCCTCCCCCCTGCCCGCGCAGTATGCCGAACTGCCGGAAATTGTGGTTAAACGAAATTTAAAAAATTCTCCCGGCGGAATTTAATATTTCCCCGCGGCAACAGCCGCTCGACGATTGAGACGCGCGCCGATGCCAGTGCCGCTGACGACAATTTTTTTTTGATCCGGCCAAATCCAAGACCTGCCAACGAACAGTCGCTGGCTCTCGCGGGTCCGGGTGACTGTTAAAATACTTATCTGGGTTGACTCAATTAAAGAATTACATTCGCCGACGAAAAGCTCCTCCGTACAGTTTTAATATCCTCGAAGTATCCTGCCGTGCGCGCGCGCTGTCCCGGTATTTGAAAATCTTTCATCGTTTTTGCGCGAGCAATTAAGGGTGTTAAATTAATCCCCGGATCGAGGTTATTAAAAACGCGTAAAATTTCTCGCGAAATTCAAATACACTCATCCACTCCTCCCTCACCTTCATCACTGGCGACGTCATAAATCGGCCGACGAGGATGTCTTCGAAACAAAATCGCACCGTGCGCTCAAAGTAATCGCGCGAGAAGGGGGGAGAATTTTCGTCCTTTTCCCACCCCTCTTCGCATTACCACCGGGCGCGATGTTTATCGAAGTAAAACAATGGCGGCTATCTCGCGCGCGCTCGCCTCGTTTCGTAAATTTCCGGCTCAACGTTGTTTGAGAATGTGCGCCGCTGCCGTCGTTGGGCCACGTGTTCCCTCTCGTGGGCATGTCAACAGTTCAGGCTCGAAGGCACGGGGGTAGGACAATTCTTCCGTTCCGAGAAAAACCGATCGACCATAAAGCCGGCGGCTCGATACTCAACAGGCTCGTGAAATCAGCAAGCCGCGAATGGCGAAGCCGTCGGCGATTTACGATTTAGCGCGGAAAGCCGGCCGACGAGCAATTCGATTCGGAGTGCGGCCCTGACTCGGCGACGCTGCGTTTGATCGGTATCAATTTCCGAAATTACCCTGCCTCGCCACCCCCCTTCCGAACTCTTCGCAACATCGCCGCAAAGAGTCGGAGCCGCGCGAGCGTCGGATACATATTTTACTGGCACGAAAATGACGTCAAAGTAAACGCGCAAACGAGTCGTACGAGTCCCTTGGCGGGCGAGTGCCGTAATTCATTATGCACGCCGTCGCAAACATAGTAACCCGGCCCGCCTCGGTCGCAGCAATTTTTGTGCCTCCCGGTTAATGTCAAAGGTGAAAGGGTCTCATCGGCGAAAAATATATTTCGAAACTTTCGGCTAATTTTCGTGTCGGACCGAATGCCTCTTCCTCTGGCTCGAAACTCCACGGTGGCTAGCCGCAAATTTTCTGCCCCGACGATTGACAGCCGGTTGCCAATCTTTGCAGTTCGCGTGTATAAAGCATATAGCCGAATAAGATGGTCAAAAGTGTCCCAAGTCTTTGACAGATTAAAGATCATGTCAACAGCGTCTCTAGCGGCTCAGGAAGGTGTCACTCTTGTAGATCTTCGAAACTATTGAGAATATAAGACCAACAATTTTTTGGCGTTTTTTGCCCATTTTGATAGTTCTATCATGTTAAGGTAGGTTCAAACGATCCCAATGTACCCTCCATTGGTCGCTCAATGTCATATTATAAGTATAAGCTACTCAAACATGCTTCGAAATGGCGCTAACATAGGCCTTCGTCGAGCAAAATCCCATAAAAGCCATTGGGCTGGTTCTACTGTCTTCAACTACATGTAATTTAGGCCATGATACCCTTCATTTATCGCCCAATGTTGTATTGTAAAGATAGGCGAGTCAAACTTGTATTATATGCGGGATAAAATGCTCCTTTACCCTCCAAAACTGCGAAAATGAGGCAAACAATCCGTAATAATAACGCAAAGTGATGCAAAATAGTGTAACATACTGCCAAGTGATATCAAAGTATGCAACAAGTCTCGTTAATCCATGTAAAACAACGTAGAAATCGAATGAAACCGTTTTCGGAGCGTTCTTCGTAGGCTATCTAATTCGGCTATGCCCTTTATTGGCCTAAAATTGCCGCGGCAAGTGGCGCATCGGAGTGCGATGCGTCAACAGTCGGCAGGTCGCAAGACTACGACAACAATTTGAGAGGGAATGAAGGATAAAATTTAACATGTCGGTGGGATCTCGAGCGACCGTCAAATATTATGGCCTTCCCAAAATTTCGCCTGCAACGATGCGACAGCGAGCGAGGACTCCCGCAGGAACGAAGTACCGACGAATCCTGCAGGACACAGCGGGACGGGGCAATCGGAAATTCAGCGCTATTTACCATTGGCCCGGAGCGGTAAAGTTTAATTATGGCGATCATTTTGAAAAGTTGCCGCCGTAATTCCACTTAATTCCCCTCGCGTATGTTTCCGCGCAAGAAGCTTGCTTGGCCCATATTCTTGCTGCTTTTTTTATCACACCCAGCCATTCCCACTGTCTCTCTGCCTCTTATCCTCCGGAGAGAAAGAGAGTCAGAGAACTAGATAGAGAGAAAGAGAGAGCGAGAGATTGAGAGAGAGAGAGAGAGAGAGAGATTTATTCGGTAGCGATACCCCAGCTGCAATATTCAGGACCGAAGCTTACAGCCGTGCTTGTGGGGAGGGTTAGGTGGACACCAGCTCGCCCTACGGTACTGGCGGTACTACATATAGATTATTGATCAGGCAATAACTCAAGGACTAGTTGGGGTGCATATTACCACCATACCAGACACCACGTTCCGGACCCACGTCGGTACGCAGTAGTTATGCTAATTAAAGGCAACCTTTCGGACGCAGCGGGCATAACGTCGTCCACGATCGAGGATCATTATGCGCACATGCGCCGAGCTTAACTTCGCTCTCGGGAAGCTCGAATCTTCGCAACCGGCGCGCTTTGACCGACTTTAATAAGACGGCGACCGCGAGAGTCGCGAAAAAACAAGCCAATTATCCTCGAGCAATTTTCGGAGGGCGCGCGATTGGCAGCCGTGCGAGAATGGAAAATTCCCGTCGTCCTCTCCGTCGGCGGAAGGGCAAGTTCGACGCGAGGGCGGTAGGTTATAAGTCAAACTGTGCACGGTACGTCGCTTCCACGGACTAGTTCGCGCCGGGCGTCGGGTCAGAATATTTCTCGTTTCTACCTCGGAGTTAGAAGGTAGCCGCGCGCAACGTCCGATATGCACGGTGTCAGCGTCGCTATAAACGACTGTTTCTACCTTGCATACAAACGTCTTTTCCGCTCGAAAGCCCACCCTGCACCCCACCCGCCGTCGTCCCCGAATGGCGTTACAACTTTCGGAAAATTCGTGACTCGATAGAAAAGTCCGCTGGCTGAATTTACGAACGATCATTATGCCGTGTCGTTTTCCCGGAACATGTTTCGAGTCGGAATTTTGCCGCTCGCGTCTTACGTAACGCGAGTGTTACCGAGTCGACGATGTAAAATTAATAATCCGCAGGTTGTACAGTACGCGATGGCGATCGCGTCCGCGCTTATAACGTGCGCCTACCCAGCTACCTTCTGCAAGGTGAGCCCACCGCGAGGTAGGTGGAGAAGTACGTAATGGCACGGGGCCGTTCGACAATTTGCGGGGGAATTTTGAAGCAATCGAACTAATAACCATATTCGTGGCATCTTGGCAGGCTATCGTGGATGGGGGAGAGGGTGTCCGGGCTGCTATATCGAATAGCAATGGCCAATAGTGTAGCCTGCCAATTAACACGGGCTCGCCAAAGCGGATCTGATCGATATGCGCTGGTCGGCCGCTCGGGGAATAATATGCGTGTCAACAAGAAAAATCTCCGACACCCCATGTACGATTCGGACCACTTACAAGCTGATTCGTCGTACGCGCCCTTCAAAAATTCGCTAATACAGACTTCGAAAAGCGGCCTTCTTCCCGAACCTGCGCACCTGCCACGATAAACAGGAACGTAGGCCCGTAGATACGATACAGTTGACAATATTATCTGTCTCAGTGACGAAGGATAGTAAGTAGAAATCGATATCGAGCGGACTATAGTTTTGCCAAAGCTCTCCCTTCGACTGAGTACAATGTGCCCGCACGCGAAATTACCAGGTCATAGAATATACCCTGCGCATCGAGCCTCGACCTAGCTGCGTCCCTGTCTCAGTCCCTGTCTTCGCTTCTGTCTCCGTTCCTGTCTCCCACCCTCGACCCCTCTATCCGTCTCTATCCCGCCGACACGTGCATCGCCCCGGAATGCAGGAGCGTTATCGTTCTCGGCTTGCGACGCAATAACCTGCTGGCCGGACTCGACCATCGTCGCTTCCCTACGATTTTGACGAACGACTCGCCGACACGTCGCCGCAGGATTTCACAAGTTAGGTTCGGCAAGGAGATGGGCAAGAATCGAGCGGCACCGAACTCGGCTGTACGCCGAGCTGAATAAAGGATCGCCGGATCGCGAAATATTTCAGGCAACCGGCGCGCACTGCCCGCTCCGACGTTTTTTCCTTTGCAAAGCGATGCTTGCCCCAAGACCAATCGATAAGACTGTGCTTCGTGATAAGACGAAGTAAGGGCTCGGCGGCGGCGGTGGTCGGCAGTAGGAGTCGAACGGGTTGGTTTGCTCACTCTCCCTCGCTATGTATATATGTTTATATATATACATATATATAGATATATATATGCGATTACAGGTATATATATATAGTAAGCAGGGGGAGAGAGAGAGAGAGAGTGAGAGAGACGCAGAGATGCACAATGAAACAGGACACACCCACACGCGTGCAGTCCGCAGTAGCACACCGAGGGAGAGTATGTATACGCCCGTCTTACAGGTATACGTATACATAGTCACGATTTTATAAACCAAAAGCATATTCCTGAGGCAAGGACGGTGGGCCACTACAAGACTAAGAGGATTCTGTCGGAAAAAAGCAGAATAGAGAATAGAGGAACAGGTAGAGGGCCCCCCGGCGGCAGGGGAGGGGGAGGGGGAGGAAAGGCTTCGGCGGTGGAAGGGTGGATGATGTCCAAGTAGAAGCGGCAAGAGCCTTTCTTCCTTTCCCGTGGCATTTTCCATAAGTGGATCGTTACGTCGAGACACGACGTTGTATCGGCGAAAAAGAAAATTTCAAAAAGGAATCAATGCAAAGTGCTCGCGAAGGAGGAGCGGGTGGGGTTGGGTTGGATGGGGCGGAGAGGCAGGTAGCGGGGGGGGGGGGGGGAGGGTGAGTGGAGAGCCGGGGGGTGGCGGTGCTCGAGAAACGAACGGTATTCGCGGAAGTGATGAAAATGTACCGAGCGGCCTCGGCATCGATGCTCGTCGGAACGTTTAAGACGCTCGAAAGCTCGATATGATGAGTGTTTAACTAATCCCACCCGGACGAGGCGCATACGCGGCCGAGTGCAATAATTAACCCCCTTTCGGCGTGGCACCGCTAAACCAAAATTTGCCCAGCTCGAACATGCGCCGCGTCCCGCCAGTTGTTTTATGCGCATTAAATTACAGTAGATTATCGCGCGCGGTTTATTGTAATTAGAGCGGAGCCGGGGCGCGTAAACTACTGCATTCGATCATTGTACGCGACGTCGCTGGCGGATATAATTACTAATAGGTCGTCGGCGAGAGGGGGAGGGGAGGGTAGGGAGAGAGGGGCGAGAAGGAAAAAAAGAAAGAAGCAGACGGGAAAAGTGAGAGAGAAAGACGGCTAACGCGTTAAGTTTGCAGGCGACTTGCGCTCGCCATGCGGGAAACGAACGTATTCTCGGGCGTAAAATGCGTGCCTCCTTTCTAGTAAAACGATTAAATCTCTTTCACGGCCAGTCAATAAAAGACCCGTGCGCGCAGCCACAATGCCGGACTTTCCAGCGTCAGTTGTTTTTTCCGCCTCAATCATTTTCACGGCGCTTTAGCGTAATGTAACTTTCGTCACAGCGACGGGAGTCCGCTGTCGAGCGCGTTTAATTTAATTCAATGAAACGACGGTCATTGTGGTCCGAGCATTTTATTTTCAACCCTTCCACCTCTAGACCGTTCTCCCTTTTCTCTCCCTCTCGGTCTCTCTCTCTCTCTCACACACACCTCCTGACTCCTGCAACGCGGCACCGGAATGCCGAACATAAATTTTAGCACGCATATTTGCGCAGCGCCTCACCCCGACACTTGTTGCACCCCGCGGAAACTTTCGGAATTAGCCGAAAATGAAAAAGCAGCGCAAACACTTTTTCACCCCCCCCCCTCTCTCTCTCTCTCTCTCTCTCTCTCCGCACTGCAACTGCAGAGCTGCCGCCTAACATACATCTCAGCGGCGCCCCTCACCTCCGGCAAGTTGTGCAAACCGCCGCCGCCTTTCTCAGGCATCCATCAAGCGAGCTACGTGGCTGGCAGCGGAAAGGGACGATTAATTGTCATGAATTAACAGGTCGTCCAGTTTCACGCGCGTTTACACAGTAAATTAATCGCGGATCAGCGAATGGCAATCAGCGAATATGGGTTCAAACACCCCAAAGGCACGTTCGTGCGTGTGCGAATCCTGGAGCGAGCGCGTATGCGCGCGTATACGCACGTCCGGCGCGGTGAATGTGCGCGTGCACGGTTCCGGGACAGAGAGGACACGCACACACTGGCCGTAGGTGGCTGCTGCGCTGCGAAGGAGAGAGATGAGCCAGGGGGTAGGTTTAGCTAGACGGAGAGATTCATGACAGAGCGAGACGTCCGTATGGACTGCGAGGGGTCGGCAACGATGACCCACGAGCGGCGATACCTAACCCTTTTGCAGGTTGATAGGTCGGATTTCATCGATATGAAACCGACGGGGCCCCCGCGAGAGGAGGAGGACTCGGCCGCTCGATGATTCATGACCCCGAGGTTGCGTGACCGAGTGACACGTCCGCGAAACGTTCAGCGCGCCTGCGAGAACTCGCACACCCTCTGTAAGCTTCCTTCTTCCGACCGGGGTTACCTGCACTTTAAACATTTCGCAACTTCCGTGCCTTCCCGGCCAACGACGTTTTACCGCCCCTCCGAGCTGCGTTCGATGAACTTTTCGCCATCCCCCTTAGCACGCTGATCTCCGTTCGGAGTTTCACCTGACGGAATTGGCATTTTTTTCGGAGGGGTGGACTCGATTCTGGGGGGAGGATACGAGTCTGAGTCGTTCGGGCGGTATGTACAAGAGAGGCTCGAAACAAGGTAACGTTCGAAACAAGTACCTCGTTAAGCGTTCTCGCTGTCGGAAGCCGAGGAGAGCGAGTGTGTTTCAATCTCTCGGCCAGATCTTATCAGACTTCGAATAAGTTCGAGTTGCCCGGCTATCCGCAGCCGAGTTCACCGGCGGGTACCCTCAACTTTCGTAATAATAAAGATACACTCGGCAGCGGAGAGGATGCCGAACCTTGAAAATTTAACAACGCCCGCAGATGCGCTCAACGAATTCGCATCCGCCGAATCGTTTGTGTCGCAATATCATCAGCGAAAGTGAGGGGCTGTACGAATGAAATATAATGGCGCCAGTCGGGAAGAACGCCGCTCCCCTCCTCACCCTCCCCTCGCTATCATACAACAATAATTGGCACGTCCCGCGAATTTTCGACGAAAATCATGCGAGCGATCGAGCCCCGTCAGCGTTCTGGTGTCAATTAGCCCGGTCCGGCCGATATCCTAAATAGTTAATGTTAATCGTCTCGATAATTCGCCCATCGAAATCAATTGCGGCCGATCGATTTTTCCGTCCGCGAAGCCGGTCGAGCAGGCTCTGGCTTCGGCCGACGAACAGGATTGGCCGCGCGCACGTCGATGGCACCCCCATACGTGCTATCCGCGCTCGTCAACCCTCATAACGTCCTGTACATGCGATCGGCGGGGGCTGCTCGCGGAAGTGTCGTTAGACCGGCATAAATGTACCGGTGACAACGTGTACCAGGTGTGTATTCAAATTCGGCACCACGTCCTTAAGGACGACCAATTGAACACTGTACAGACTGTAGTTCCCCATCTCTCTCCCTCTGGCCCCTTCACCTATACCTATACCTATACCTGTACCTATCTATCTATCCGTCTCAGTGTCTTCCCATCGCACCCCTCCCCCTAATTCCTCTCTCTGTCTCTGTCTCTCTGCTAACCTTCAGCGTTTGCATCAGCCCTCAGCGCTGTTCGCTTAACAAACATTTCGGCGAAACGTCGACAAAGCGTGTACCTTACATCCCAGTCACGAAACCGATCCCGAGGATGTTAGAAGCGGTTTAACTCCTTGGCCGCACCGTCTCGTCTTAACTGCCGACGATAACGTTGTTGAGGATCCAGCCGGGCGAGGATTCGGCGAGACTTCGGGTATAGGGAGAGCCGAGGGTGCGCGGCCCGTCATAAAGGGAAGAGGGTCGATGAGGGGGGGGGGGGTGAGGGTGAGGGAGGGAAAAAACGTTTAGCAGTGCACGCCGTTCGGAGATAATTCCGGGCGAATGGCGGGGGCGGGGGGTAGGAACGTCTGGCTCGGATCTGCGTTTCGGGCAATTTGATGCGGCCGCGGCTATAGAATATTGAGATAGATTCCGCTCGCGGGTAAAGGATAGGCGCCAGAGGTGGGGGAAAGTAGTCGGGAGCGATACCGATCTTGATACGGGGCATGCATATGCAGATGAGGATGGGTCTATCGATAAGACTGAAATTAATCGCGGGCCACGCGGGGCGGAGCGGAAATAATGCCGAGAGCGAGAATCGAATATCGCGCGCGGGCGTTCGGGATGAAAGGGGGAGACTCGGCGGCGATAAAAATGTCCGAGGCGAGGAAGCGGGAAGACATTAAAAAGTATCCGCAACAGTATTAAGCTTAATGAGAATCTATGAATGGCAAATGAGCGCGGTGGGAGCGTCAGAGTTCCGGATCTGCCGGTGGGATGAAGAGAGTGTCGATGCAGGGAGTCGGATAAGGAATCATGCGAGCGGACGGGAGAGGGGGGTGGGAGGGTGGAAGGAATCGAACAAAGGCCGAGAGGAGGGTGGTGGTGTAGGAAGAGACCGATAAGTGGAAGGAAGAGATCTGGCGAGGCGACATTTTCGATGGCGAGAACCCGGAAAGAGAGCAAAACGTGGGCGAGGGCAGACGGCATGAGAAAAGTGTCCGACGACGGCGGGGCAAGGGAAAGGGGAGGTGAAGGGGAGGTGAAGGAAAGGAAAGGAAAGGAGTCTCTGGGCAGCGGGTAGGTACCGATGTCGGGCGGGAGGGAGGGTCGGAGGAACGTCGGTGGCCTCGGTCTGCAGCAGTGCCGCTAGAATGCCGTAGCCAAAGCCGTGGCCAATGGCGGTACGCAGCTGAGCCATTATTGGAAACTCGTTACATGCACGGTGCCCCACGCCGTTACAAAGGCTCGCGGCTCGTCCACCTCCTTCTGGCCCTGTGTTACACAAGTGTCCGTGAGAGGAGTAACTACCCCCGGCTGCCGTTAGATTGCAAGCCCCCCGTTATAATGCGGTACCGACTGACGTGCCGCAGTACATTCTACGCTCACTTCTGCGAGCTATCCGCCTTCCAGCTCGAAGCGGGAGCGCGGCCGAGCCGGGGTTACAACTTTTTCCTCTCTGCGCACTTCGTGCCTCCTCGTGCCACCGGCTTGCGCCGGCCGGATACGCCGGATTGGAAGTTCCCGCGGCAATCGAAAATGAAGAATGTTCTAATTTTAGACCGCTATCGCTTTCCCGCGTCTTCGTTACGTAACGGCGAGCGAAGTTTGCGGCCTGCACTCTGTAACTGCGCGCTGCGAGCGAGACGTACGGTCGGAACGGATCTAGGTATCATAGAGTTCCGTCTTCCCCGATCTCTGTTCGGTAGTTCATTTGATTCGAACCGATTTGATATTTTGCCCTACAGCGATGATAATATCTTCCTTGTTTCGTAAGAGCGCTTCTGCGTCGAGGGCTGCGGCGTTACTTAACGAAGAACGAGGACGGGGCGAGTTCGACAATTGTAAGGTCCGTGGCAACAACATGTGCAGCAGCGCGACGCACTTTATTAGAAAGCGATCGTTCATCTGTTCTCCTTTTAATTGGTCGCTCCGGTCCTTTCCCCGTTACGCAAGCATCGACTGCGACGAGCACGAAGGGGAGAGTTCGATCGCTCGCGACAAGACGCGCCCGGCTAGCCCCCCTTCATCCTTCATTTTCTTTAACTTCCGCCTCGAGTCAGTCAGCCGTCCACCCTCTCTTTACATCCCTCCGTCCTGCGAGCCCCGACATTTCCGTCGCAGTAAGACGAGTCCGAGTTACACGAACGTCACCTCCGACGCAATACTGCATTGTAATACGCTTCATTATTGAAGACTCGCTCGCTTCACTCGCTTCACCCGCTTCCCTATCATCCCATTTTTGTCCACTCTCGTCCATCTCAGGTCGGCCACAACAAGATCCGCCGCCCATTTCCAGGTGGCTCCTCGTTTAGCCCCGACGGAAGTTTTATTGCCGGCGACGTGGCGGACAGTTTTCTCGTTGCCGTGTTTTTACTCAATAAGCTCGCGGGCTGTTCCAGCCCGAGCGCACCGGCTCCCGACGTCAGTCGTGTAACGTAACGCGATAACGTTGCCGCAATTTTATCGACACGGATGCATCGGCCGAACACGAAACGTTGCATTATATTTAACTTGGCCGACCGTCGGGACCCTAGTCGTCGGCCACTTCCGTCGTTTCCTCGCTCGCTCCTTCCTAAGCCCGACCGCGAGACTTTGCTCATTCACGCTCACGCGGCAAATTCGGGCTCTAATTAACAGCCGCGGCACATCCGACTATCGGGCCGTACATGTCTTAGTGTTTCGGGGCGCGATCGCGATAACCGGGCTGACATGAAGAATGCACAACATCCGGAATGTCTCATTCGATCGTCTTACTCGTCAATCACGGGAGCCGGAACGAGCTCGAATCTGCGATTAGGATACACTAAAAACGATCGACCCCCTCAATAATTAAGCGATCGGACCGTCGACGGCGGGAGCTTCAGCTTCGAGGCTCGCGAGTCCGTAATTCGATCAACGGATACTGATCCGGCCGCGCTCGTCCTCCACGTGAGCGTCGCGACGCGGACGTATTACCGATTAAATTGGGAAAGAATATGCTCGAATCCTGGCGAGGGTGGCTCGTTTCCGCAAACGCTCAAATCGGCGAACTTCGCTTGCCTTCACTTCCGACACGATCGGACGGAAATAGATTCTCGATCTTTATCGTTTTTCGCGCCGAATCGATCGTCGATCCAACAGGAAGTGGTCGGACAGAAATCGACCGGGAGGATTCGATCTTAGTGCTAAACCGACGACGACGAGGTAGCCGTGTGTGTGTGTGTGTCGGGCTAAATCGGGGACAAAAAGTGCCGCGAGCGGATGGGTTAATTATGCAGGCTGTCGCAATAACGGACGTCGACTATGCCGATTATGGCGAACGTCGCGGGATAACAGCGCGTTCGTTCATCTGTCTTGCCAGTTTGCTTTTTATTATATACGCCAGCTTCTCGCGACTTGTTTCGTTTCTGTCGCGACGGAAAATGTCACGGATTAAGCGAACGTTCGGAACGCTTCGAAGGTACGAGCGTTATCGGGTATGATTCGCGGCGAGTGAAGAGAAGAGGAGGTTGAGTGGGGAGAGAGAGGGAGGTGGATAAGATTTATATCGAGAACTTCCAGGGCATTTGTTTAGTGGGACACGTGGGAAGTCTAGTTGCCGGGAAGTACTGTGAGAAATCGTGGGATATCACCGCGAAACGTTTGCTCGTTCGCCGCATTATACGCCGTATATTTTCAAATCTAGTTCTTGTGTTTCTTCGGCTACGATGGAAGCGACAGTCGAACGCGACGCCGGGCACCGACTTCCGACGACAAATATTCACGGATTGTCGGAATTCCGAAATTTTGCCCCGGGAGGAACTGTATATTCGCTCTCCGCAAATAGCAGTGGAGACGTACGGTGCGGGGCGGTTTAAATATTGATAATGTTAAAATTCGCGACGTCCATCAAATTGCGATTTCTCGGCATCAAAGGACCCTTCTTACATGCGTCTTACGGCTTACAGCGGGATCCTGTATACCTCGGGAGGATGGATGCATCGGATAGCAATAAGTAATCTCGAATTTCTCGAAGCCTCACCCTTCGCCGAGCCATCCCTTACCATCTCCATTTTCCCATCCCCCATTTGGCTTTGGGACGGTCATCGGATATCTGGGAAACACGAAGACGCTCTAAAGGCATTAACGACTTTCGAGACACATTTAAAAACATACCGTCCTTAACAATCCCGCCCCAAACCACCGATTGGAAGGAACACGGTCCCCTTCAACCTTTTAGCTGAACAACTCTCGCCAACCCTTCCCAGACGACGGACGAAACAACGCTTCGTTATCGAAAAATTGATCTTATTAGGCAGGAACCGTCTAGCGAAACTTTCGTCGAACGTGTCGTCTGTCTCTTCCCACGTCTGCGGTAAACGATAGCGGAATTCGAAGTCTTCAGGAACAGGAATGAGAATTTCAAGACGCGACATCTTTTATTCTTCAATGAACTACACGAACCTTTTAGCGGGCGAGTCAATGCGAGGTTTGCCAGAACGACGTCTGTGAAGCGACGATTCACGAGCAAGTGCGCTTCACGTGCGTCTCTCAAAATGCGCCATACGTTTCGGGTGGTTAGAGAATGAAATAAATCTTTCAGTCGCCCGAGGGCTGATCATTGACAATCCGCGAGCTTTCCGAAAATACTTGCGAGGCGGCTCATAAATGAATTATCCGCCCGAAAGAACTGCCAGTTAGCGCGAAGTTTTGCCGAGAGATTTTCGAAAATTATCTGTCGGACGGAGGATCGCACTTTGACAGTCGCGAGTTAGAAACGTTTATCGGGCCCCGCGATGTATGAGTGACCGCATGGCGGCGGTATAAAAGCGTCGGTTAATAGACACATGGGATATCATTCATGTCCCAGTTTCGTTCGCGCGCGGCGTACCTCTTCGTGAATCGCGCGGACAGAAAATCTAGCGGACGACTTGACGAGCGCGATCTTCCCCGCGTTCGGGTAAAAATAAAATGGCCAGACGACGATGGCATGAAATATACATTCGCGCGCGCGCGAGGATGAATATTCGTATCGAAGTAATATCGAAAATCTCGCGGGAAGCCTTTAAGAGATTTCGGTCGGAACCGTCGAATGACAGGCATGCCAGAGCGTGTCTAACGTCTGTGTTCGCATCGTAACGGGTTACGACGCGTCACCTGCACTCTTCGCAGATTTGCAGACGAGATTTTGCAAGGAGGGGGGTGCCGCTGAAAGGGGGCAAGCTCCCGGTGCGCGGGGATTATTTGTAGCTGCGCTTCGACTATTTAAACCGGATTATCGCGCTTCGGCGTGCGCCTGACAAGAGAGTAAAGGTACGCGCGCGCCCAGCATTAGTCGAGGGTGAAATTTCCGCGGAATCTTTAAGCGAGGCTGCATCAAAGAGCCCGAGTACGATAGCAATTAGTTTCATTAGTAACAAGGTAATTAGTTCCGGGTACGGGCCCGCGAAGCATTCTATCTCGCTTTCCTACCAGAGTCACTCTCTCCATCTCTGCCTCTCTCTCTCCCCCCCCCCCCTCTCTTTTATCTCCTTCTCGCACACGCTCTCCAGCTCTCTCCCAAAACATCGGAATACTTTAAAGAGTTCCGCCGCTGCCTCGCACTTGCGGCTTTTAAATATCCGGCGAGCTGTGCCGAACGCCAGAGAAGGTTCCGAGATTTGGAAAATTCTTCCGGTGCCAATTTCGTCCGATCGCGCAGAATTTTCGAAAGGAAGCCCCCTCCTAGAGGCTGATCGCGATAAACACATGTCGAAGGCGTACGCATACAAATAGATGGTTCGACATCGGGTGACCCGCTTAAAAATCGACATTAATTCCTTAACAAGCCGATACTCAGGCTATGGATATGTCACGATTGGCGTTGATTTGATTAATGGCCCGGCATCATACAAGCCGGGATCGACTTTATGACACGGCAGATATTTCGCGCAGCGGAACGGAGATTGCCTTTGTCAGGGTGGGTTTTCGTTTCTCGGTTCCTCACCCGACGATTTCATTATTCCCTTATCGACACTCATCGGGCGTCACAATTTACCTCATCAGCGCGCATCAAACGGTTCGCCCGGTTGCTCCTAATAAATTAGCCGATCGAACGTAACATCCCGCCTCTCGGCTGATTTCAGCTCTCAATACCGGCCCCGAACTTTTGCCAATCTCGACTGGCTAGGAAGGACAGAAATATGATTATTTCTCGCCCAGGCCCCCCGTCTACCCTCATGCCCCTTCGCGATCCGTAGAATTTCGGTAGAAAATTAACGGAAGGGAAGAGGATAAAATGGTCTTTTTCGCCCGCGGCCGAAAATGAGCGGCGAGAGAGCGGCAAGAGAAGGAAATAGTGCGCTCGCGCGCTATATCTCCAAGTAGATCTCTCTCCCTCCCTCCCTGCGCGTCGGGGGCAGTCGGCAAATTTATTCCACGGAGTTTTTCTACCTCGTAGCATCTCGCAATTAGAGGAAACGAACTTCGGAAACAAACTCCCACGTCAGGACGCCGGACCGATCGAGGGTGGATGGTATAAGGGTGGATGGGAGGGTGGCTCGGGAGAAGAAGAAGGTGGCTCGAGGTAGAGGCGAGGGGGTGGCTCGAAATGGGGGCTCGAAGGGGGATGAAGAGGCGATCGGGCGGAACGATGCCTGATAGGTTCCTTCGGCCCGGTATTAGGCGGAGACCGGAAAAAGGAGGAAGCTGGGGGTGGCGGCGTCGGCGGTGACGGAGGTTGGGGGAGGTTGGGGGAGGTTGCGGGAGGTGGGCTGGGGGAAGACGGGAAAAAAAGTGCGCGGCGAGTTGGCAGTGTGCGCGGCCTAAGTCGGGGAGGGCCTCGATGGATCCGGCGAAGGACGGGGAAGGAGAGTATAGGTTGCCGCACGGAAAGAAGTATCTCAGAGAGAGGTAATCTCGCTACTTCGGGGGCTCATTCAAATCCCACGCTAAATTTCAATCTGACGTGTACAAAAGTCGAGCCCTTCCCGGCCCTCCCCGCAGTTAGCCGATCGCCGTCCCTTCCGCCCCCACTCCCCTCCCCGCCCCCCCTTCGGGGACCGTCTATCGGCCCCGTCGCTCACCCTTTCCCTCATGAGTCGCTTCTTCGAGTTTCGTTATGTCCTGACATAGGTACGCGACTCCTGCTACATCCGGTGGTCCATTTCCGTAATCTTGCTCGACCCTCCTCTCCTTTTTCTCTATCTCTATTTATCCCCCTCTTCTGCACTAGACTCACATCTGTTCGCCATCATCCACCCCCGTTCCCCACCCTCGACCCTCGTGCACACCTACTCATCCTCCGGTCGGCTCCTTCGTTCGCGGACGAACGCGGACTTTACAGGGTGCTCCGCAAGTTCGAAACTGCGCCCCAACGGAAGACCCTTCGCGACGCGCTGCATGGCGAATGAGTGGAAAGTTGAAATTACGTCGGAATTTTCGCAAGAAACGTGGCAGGCGAGGAGTGACAAGAGGTTCTGCTGGGAGAACAAATGATGCCGAGCGTACTCCGATCTCTGCGTTTCCCCAAGCTCGACGCAATATTATTTTATCTTTCCGCCACTTTCAACCAAGATCTCTATTATATTTTACTAATTGCTTCGGTATAAGCTAATTGAAAGTTACAAAGCAGTTATCCAGCACCGAAGAACGATCGCAACGATATATTATAATGTAATGTTCAATCTTCAAGACTACATTTACAGATTCGCCTAACATAATTGCTGCGAGTATCGGAACACCCTGTAGATCTGCCTCGTGCACGCGCACGTGTACGTAATCCCGCTGTCTCTCTTTCTCGGCATCGCGAGTCCTTTCAAGCCAACCCACCCCCCCCCCCCCCCTCCCCGCCCAAACGTCCATTTCCCTTGCCGATACTACAGCAATGTGGTATCGGTTTGTATACACGGAGCGTCCTCTGTATAGCGTTCGAGGCGCACCTAATTAAACTTCGGTAGCGTTGCAAGCTCGACCACCCCCGCGTGTGCGCGCTAGACTTTCATCCATCGGCTTTCTTGCGGGGTGGATGACGGGGGGGGGGGCCCGAGGAGGGGGTGGCGCACGGCTTCGAACTCCGCTACTTCGCTTCTTCAACGTCGGCGGCCTCGGATCGTAAGACGTTAGTTACGACGAACGACGACGTTTGACGATTGTCGAAATGATTCCGAGCGCAGCGAGCTGACTTGGGCCAATTTCGGAAGGAGGAGAATTCGAACGTGAATAGGTTCGCGCGTATCGCTGATACGTAAAACGATAGGAGTGCTGCACACTTTTTTCCTTCCTTTTCGACGCAGAAGGAAAACGGGTAGTCGGCTGATATATTTTTATACGGTAAGACGTATTGATCGATTCCGTAGCGATGATTCCGCATTGAAACGAAGGCCCGCCCTGCGTATTTTCGCGTTATTTCGCCGAAGAGTCAGACGGAGGGGGGGAGGGGGGCGAGTCGAAGGACGTAGGAGATATTCTCCCCCGGCCAGGTGAAAAATTTAAGTTATTGCCCCGAACGAAAGAAGACGCTTTGAAACGCGCATCGTTATTCACCCTCGTCGAAAGTAATCTTTCGCCATCGAGGCGGCCATGGAATGAAACTTTAGTAGGATAGATACTCGGCCCATCGCATCCCCCGCGCAACCCTCTTGCATCCCTCTGTGCCCCTCCCCCTACAGCGTCCCGCACCGCCGTCCCGGTACGTACATATACCTTCATTCGTTTCGATCGTGACGGAAGCGAGAGCGGAGTTACGTCGCCTTCTCGCGCCACTCTGGGAGAAAGCGCGAGTGATCGGGAATATTCCTTCAAATTCCGAAAAAACATTTCTCCGCGTATGCATCTTTCGGGCCGTTCGACGCTCGCGCGGCGAATTAAATCATGCGCGAGCCGAGCGAAATTCGCTGCCGGGATTTTACCGCAATCTTTATTAGCCGTAGAATATGGTCGACGCTGACGGGTCTCGGGGACAAAAATCGCGATCGAATGTTAAATGGACCGCGGATCCGAGTCGTTTAATGCGCGCTCGAAGATTCATAGTCTAGAGATTTGAGAGAGTTAACGATGTTCTGTCAATTTGCATGGATTGTGCGGCGTATATATGAGCGTACCGCTTCATTCACGTTCGCGGGGCCAGAATCGATCCCATCAACATGGATAATTCGTAAACCTATCGAAATCTATGTCAAACGTTTCAAATAACCGTTCGACTCGCCGTCAATCCCCGCTCCCTAATTAATACATTCTTGATCTTAAACGTCGATGCCGGCGGACGCAAAAATGGCACGTCCCATTTAGAAACAATTCCCGACTCTTTATCGGAAGACGATTAAGGTAAGAAATGCATAGCTCAGCCGATGTACCGTTACATGTTACACGTTACACGGCGGGTACTCGATCGCTCGCAACCGCTTCTAATAATTGCATCGAATGCGCCGGAGTGATGCTGCCGAGAACCGAACTCGATGCCGCGGAGTTTACGTGACACTTTTCGACGCGGACTCGATGTTCTATGCATGAGACGGATGTTCTTAACTCAGTCGAAGGGTGGGCGTAATCGCGTCAGATCCGACATGAGCGCCGTCGACGCCTCGTTCGCGCCTATTTCGAGAACGGAAAATCCAAGGTGCCGATCCAACTTTTCCTCGCTCCGATCCTTTCATTCGTCTTAAATCCATTAACCCCAAAACATTTGAGCGCCAACTAATTTTGTCAACTCGTTAGCGTTCCTTCCGCAGAACAACCGTGTTAAGACCCACGAACGTATACAGGATGTCAACGAGTTCCGGTCGACAGTGCGGTCAAACCGAAAAAGGTAAGAAAAGGTATGCATCGAGTACGACGCCATTCGCATGAAAATTTAACGCCGACATTAGCTCTCCCTGTCAATTCGATGAATTTCGGGGTCGACGTCCTGCCCCCGATCGCCGGCTTGCCGGACGTTTTTACCCCGAAAATTTATTTAATTATCTAAAATCTGCGTTGATTAGTTTGAAGACCCCGGCGATCGGAACCGTTACCGCTCTTTCGTAGGGTTTCGCATTATTCAGCGCGCGCGCCCCCCCCCCCCTACCCCCCGACAACGGGCGAATCGATAACCCAAGGACCTATTAATTAATTCGATTGCGCCAGATAACGTGAATCATTCGCTGCTCGTTTAATCGTAATGTCCTTTTTCGGCGAGCGCCGAAAATTCAATTTGGCGAACGATCCGCGCCCGTCCGCGTCCGACTCTGCCCGGACGGGAAGGAAGGACAAAAGTTTCCTACGACCCTCGGGGCGAACCTTCGCGCGAACTTTTCGTCCGCCGCGCGTTGCCAACTGCGCTGCGGAGCCTCGAAGTTCGCCCGTTCGTTGATCAGGCACGCGTGCGAAACGATATAGGCAAGCAGTCGAAGGGTCTCGACGCTCCTGATTTTTGGTCGAAGATAAAAATTGCACGGTAGCCTGAAAGAGAACGCATCGCGCAATTTTCGCCCGATAGGCGGCGTAAAATGTTGCCGGCGAAATGTGTCGATTCGCCGAAAAAAGCGATTAAATTTCCGCCTATCGGAATCGGTCCCGATCAGCACAACGAACAGTCGCGCATTTTAACTTGCACGCGATCAACAGCGGAGAACTGATGATAAAAGGGTATCTGGCGCGCAACGCGGATCCTCGATCTGAACTGTTTGGGGAGGGTAAAGTAAAATTGTTGCGTATAAAGTGGCGACTCGCTCTGAATTCATATACGGAAAACGGTTGCCTTGGCGCTAGGGGGTTCGCATCGGATACTGCCGAGGGCATCGTAAGCAGCGATATGCGGACTTAGGTCGAAATAAGGCGTAAAGTAAACTATATAAATGATGAATTTCATATTACCATAGGAGTTGTGAAACTGTTGATGGTGAGTGTCGATCCCGGATCCTGGGTGGTGGATATCCAGCATGGCTTCCGGTTCGCCGCCGCTCTCAGAGCAGTTGCTCAGCGCTAAAACCAAACCGATAGACACACACCTTGCGTTTACACTTGACATCATTACATCGTCGGTAGTTTTTCTTATCGGCCCGATGCGCAACGCCGACATCGTCATTACCCCCGTTCTTATCATTTCTTTCTCTGTCTTGCTGCGTCTCTGCGCGACCATTTTTCGTACGTTCCTTCCTTTCCTTTTCTCGCGCTCTCGGACTCGCGGACGCGATTAGAAAAATGATCATGATAGCCCGTTCAAAAGATTGAAAGACGATTCTTCGATGGCGGATAACGATCGCGACCGTCTAAAATAGAAACGCTATACATACACGTTCGTAACACCGATCTCCACTCGATTGTCCATAGCAACGTTGTGATAATGCCAAGATTTGATAATCGATTAGATAATGCACGAGATCACGCTAATGAACGGATTGATGGCTATAAATCGCGCTAGACTATAGAGGATTAACCAGCGTGAAAATTCATTCACTACGTTAACCGCCGAATTAGCTCTCGCAATCTCACATAACTGTCCGGTAATTGGCTCGCTACCGACTTTTCCGCCATTCGGTTCCATTGTTTATTTAACGTCTGAGCGCGATATTTTCAACGTCGTCGAAGCTAATTCGCGGAATCGACGGCTTCGAATGCGGTGGTTTCGATTGGCGAGTCGAGGAAAGGAAGTCTGCCGCGAAAGAAAAATATACCCGATTGCTGATACCATATCTCTGCGTATTGGCCGAATATGAACGACGTCGCAGTCGCATGCGCGACTTTGACATCGTCTCCTCTCACACAGCTAGTATCCCGCTTTATTTCGTTAAGATTGAACTAACGTACACAAGCGCGCGCGATCGCATGTCGTCGTTAATCGACAAACTCAGGAAGAAATCACAAGACTGATATAACGCAAAAGCACATCTCAAGAAAGAAATCATACAACATAAGACAGGGCTCATTGTTCATTGATATAAGACACACGTAACTTATTATAAAACTAAAGAGTAACTAAACACAATTAACGGTGGCAGCGTCTTTGATCGCATCTGGGTCGCCGTCTCTCATCCGCTACCATCTCTCTCTCTTTCTCTCTTCCCCTTCCCATTACTTTGTTCATATTTCCCGTGCAAATCCGTCGGTATCGGTGCAATATCGTTCGGACCTCGTTCTCTCATTCTCTCTCTCTCTCTCTCTTTCTCTCCCACTCTACCTCTTCGTCCCGCGTCGAAGTTACAAAATTCTATTCGGGCAAAAATGTGCGCCGACATAATCGATGTACGTATTAAAGCCCGCCCTTTCACCCCCCCCCCTCCCCTCCCACCCCTCTCCGCCTGCGACGCAAAAAAGCACGCACACACGGAGACGGGCGCAGGGAGAGAGAAAAAAAATCGGCTCGGCAAGGGGGGGGATGGTATCAAAGACACTGCCACGTTAAATCGTTCGGTTTCAAGCATGCGCTTGAATATTTTGAAAAAATTTGGATTCTCCTCGGGAGCCAGGATTTAGATATTCGAGGTCGGGGAATGAAAGCCGGGGCTCGGGAGTGAGCACGTTCTCGTGCGGAATCAAAACGGAAAAGCGGGGGTGGGAGAGACAAAAAAAAAGTAATAAAATCCAGCGTTCAATCGCAGCGAAATATAGAGCGCGGCGGTGGGTGTGTTTCCCCCAATTTTTTCCCCGCTTTTTTTTTCTTTTTTTTTTTTTTGGTTACTTCCCCTCTCTTTGCTTTCCTTTCAATGTTTCTTTCATTCTCTTTTTTTTTTGCCTGCCTTTTTGGTCGCCGCGGTCTTTGGATTTTGAATAGCCGACATATGTACACGTCGAAGACTCGAGAACGGGAATAAAAAAGAAAAGACGATCCAAGAGACTTTTGTGGTGCGTATGTCTATCCGTTTGGTTAGTTTTTCGTAGTCGAGAAGCCAAGGGGGTCGGATTGGGTTACGATGAGGGGCTGGCGGAGGTGTGCCGGGGGTGCAGAGGGTCACAATTTCATTCCCGACACGGGATCGATCATGTTTATCGATAACGTGCTCCGAGACTCTCTCTCTCTCTCTCTCATTCTGAGACTAAGGCTGCTGTCTCCAGTGCCGGGCATCTTCCGTGTAGACTTTCTCTCTCTCTCTCTCTCTCTCTCCCTCTCCCTCTCTGTCTCATCGTTTTGCGACGATCGTCGTGGAAGGGTAGTGTGTATACTCGTGCGCGTAATTTCGAGTTCCAGGAATCGGGAGACGAGCGACAAGAGTTGCAAAATGGAAAATTATAACGCGGCCGTGGGCCTGCTGTTCGGCGACAAATTCGAAGTCTGACGAGTAGATTCCTCGCAGCCGTGTGAGCGTTTCGATTCCTCTCGGTCCCAGCTAGCGGACGAAAATTTTACTCCGGGAACAGAATGTAATAAGCGACACACTCCCTCTCTCTCTCTCTCTCTCTCTCTCTCTCTCTCTCTCTCTCGTCTACCAACGATTACGCAGACATTAGTCTCAGATGCTGCCCGATCGGCTCGTTAACGATCGATCGAACGGTATAGACCCCAAACAAATCTCTAGAAGAAACAGATTTCATATGTATAAAGGATCATTTTTCTGTTCGGAACATATAATGTGCTCGAAGGGGGATGGGGGGAGTCCTTTCTCGGAGTGCGAACTTCCCACTCGCCTCGGCTGGAAGCGAATCTCTCAACCCGCCTCGTCCTTTGGCATTTTTTTCCGTCTCGTAAACCGCTTGCCGTTTCGGAATTCCATACGGTTTGCATTGAAAGAGCTAAGTGGGAGAAAAAGCTATTTGTCTCGAAGCGGCGCGCGTTAATTTCGACGCGCCAAATTTCTCATTCGAAGCGACACGCTGCTATCCGGTTAAGGCGCGCTCGTTTGAAAAGACGTCAACGTTCTCTTTCTCCCCCTCCCTCTCTCTCTCTCGTCCGAACCGTCTCAAAATTCCGGCCTTTTACACCGAAGGGTGAAAAACGTGCACCCTTTTCAGTCGTGCCACCCTGTACATATGCGGGGCACGTACGTAACAGTTGCGGACTGACATGAATGCTTCGGAACAGTAAGCCGGTTCCCTGCGAGAACCCTGTTACTACGTCTACGCTGAGAAGGGAGGCAGAGAGACAGAGGCCGACAATGCGAGCAGAAGAAACAGGGAGAGAGAGAGACAGAGACAGAGAGAGAGAGAGAGAGAGAGAGAGAGAGAGATGGAAAATGAGCGAAAGAAATATATCTATATGAAGAGAGAAAGACAGAGAGAAAGAAGGAGACAGAAAGAGAGAGCGAGAGACAGAGAAAAAGAGAGAGAGAGAGAGAGAGAGAGAGAGAGAGGCACGAGAAGGGTAGAAGAAAAGGCAAGACTTTGTGTAATATGCGTCGCATGTACGTAGATATACCGCATGCATGACGTGGAGGATGAGTCAGCTTGTGGAAGCACTTTCAGGGACAATTTATCACGAAAGTTTCCGGAAATATTTGTCCCTTCCGAGCGCGTCGGGGTCGTAAGGTTAAAGGTGGGGGTTGAGGGGGGGGTTGGGCACGGGGCAGAAAGAACTCCTTCCGCGGACTCCCGAAACTCGTCGAGCATCGCAACTCACGAATTATTGACTCTCCCGCCATCCACTCCGTACTTTCTCGCCACTTTCTTCGAACGACGCGCGGCGGCCCGTCCGTCCCTTTTTTTTTTGCGCCCAATTGCCGTCCTTTGTTTAATCGTCCTGCCCGACAACGGATTTCTCGGCGAGCGCGTCCTGACACGCCATTCGAACGCTACACGCTTCAAATAGAGCGGGCGCGCGCGCGCGTGCACGCGAACTGTGACGAAAAAGCGGCCTGGACTGGCCTGGACTTCTGGTCGCACGCGCGTCTGCTCCTACTGCGAGACTGCACAAAGCGAATGCGTAATGAGGACATAATTCCTCTGAGCCCTGACTTGCCGCCTATAGGCGGATGAATGAAATATTTAATCGTACGTGTCTCGCGAGCGACGGAGACCTACGGGCTACCCACCAGCGGCCAGCTTGGAGCAGACGATGCTCGAATCTTGTCCAAAATTCCGACGAGGAGACCTGCGAGCTGAAGGCTTTGGGTCATTTTTCAACGTGAGGTAGTAAGAGGAAGGTAACCTTTATTCGTAGGTTGTGATTCGAGTGCGATGACTCTTGCGAAAGACGAGCAAATATTCTGAAATCTTGGAAACTTATGAAAAGGTCCAAATCATATAAGAACCCTACTTGAAAATCAACTGTACACGTGAGTTGTCGGTTGACGTGGGATGAAAGAGGACAATGTTAAGATTTAAGTCGCTTCGTAATTCGACTTCAATAAGTAGCTGTCAGGCAGCACGTACGCGCATTGTACGATCCTGTAACTTTAGGGGGAAACGTACGATTTGAAACGTTCGGGAAAGCTGCTTGAAATCCGGTCTGTGCAGGGGGTAGATTGTGCTGCGGTGACGCGTCGAACGAAAGCGAGAGTTTCGAGCGTGGAAAAAGCCGTTTGTCCCCTCTACCCTCTGTCGAAATCGCCTCGGAGCCCGCAAGAGAGGCGACGAGCGCGTTTCGTGCGACGAGAGGAAGGCTTATCGTGAAACATACCAGTGTCACCTTTCGTTTTATCAACGATCTCGTTGAAGCTGAATTCGAGCCGTGTACGAGCGACGAGCGTTCTCGCATCGTAACCGAGGACTCCGGCTCGACAAGCTCGGAAAAATAATGCCTGCCGCGTCGCTTCTCTGCGCGAACAACATTTTTTTTTAATTCACCGCGGACGTATACACGCGCCCGCCTCGTTATGATCCCACGAAATTTGCTAATCAGCGACGAGAATCCCGATAGCGATCCGCGACGAATGATTTTCACGAGTTAATTGCGAGCGCAGAACCGACGACTCGAGTGCCCCGGCTCGAAAATTTTATACGCCGGATGCGCGCCAATTTTTGTTGCCCAACGAACGACGCTAATAGCGCTCGGATAGCTGGAACGTGGCGTTATCGAAATTTCGAAAAACTTTCTGCGCGAGGCAAATAAGTGAACACGATGAAGCGAGGCCGAACACCGTGGCTAAAATAGCGGAACTATTCTGACGATGAGAAGAGTCTCGAGAACGATTATCGTTCGGTGGACGAGAAGGTAGAAGGACGGGGCTTCTCTTTCATGCGAGGAATCGAGCCATCTCGCATGATCGTTTCATCATGCGTGAAGGTGGACCTTCCTTTCCCCATGGGAGGGGGGACACAGTACGCTGCTCTAGGTAGAAATTAGAGCGTCGGCGCGCCGTGAATTAGCGTAACGAAACGTGGAAATTGGGCTTTTCACTCGGAGGAAGCCCGCGCGGCCGTGTCCACGTGGAATGACAGCTGTTCTACGAAAGGTGTTCATTGATGTGACATCTGCACCATGATTCCCCCTATCTCCTCCCGTCGGCAAGCGGCGCCATTCAGCGGGCCCGCTTCTCTTCCATCGGGCGCACAAAACGCATTCCGAAAACAAACATTCGCCCCGACGGGAATTCAACGAAATATGACGTCCCATTTACGCTCCGCTGCCATTTTTATCGTAATGCCAGCGATACGCGTAGAATCCCGCTGCTTCTACTACCGTCGACACACGAGTCGGGAACGGAAGGTAGCGAGGTTCGAAAATTGGAAGCAAGACTCGTTCACGGCAATATTTGCTCGTAAGAAGGATGTCGAACGTACGTTTTTAATTTGTCGTGCGGACGACACGTTTCGGTCGAGGAATCGAGAGGCTTAGCAAGTTAAACGAAACCGCGGCGAACAGGAGACACGCGTCGGGGAGGGGAAACTCGAAACCCGCAAACTTTTTCCGGAACGCATTCCTTCCAAGAATATCGCCTTACGTCGGGGCGGGTACGCGCGCTGTAGGCAGATCGGAAGAGCCGCCGAGCGAAATCGATGATTGCGAGCGGAAAAGTCGAAATTCGGTGGGAAAGTAAAATAGAAAACGAAACTCGACGCGTCAGCGGGACAAAACGCGATGGCCGTGAACAGTTTTACCCGATTCCTGCCGCCTGGAGAGGATAAGCGCAAACCGCCGGGAAAGCTGCTTTCCAGCTACGTGCAAACACGCTCTCTCCGATCCGCACACCCCGTACACTACCCACTACTACCCACTGCATTCGTACCAACGAATTTCACCGTCATCGTTCGACACTACTCCCGACCAGCGACCGACGCTGAAAACAATTATTCTCCGCGCGGCGTTGAACGAATTCGTTAGGCCACCTCGCGTCTCGAGTCCGAGGGGCTGAAAGTCTCGGCAAGGACAAAGGGAACTTCCCGTCGGCTCTGGGACAGGATATCCCGTGGCAACTGGCATCGATACGTCGGGGTCGGCGAGCGAAATTCACACAGGAACGTCGTCGGAACATGTAGGTGCAATTCGCACGCCCGCAGCCAGGAGCCAGGAGCCGTTCGTCCGCCTGTTTGCCGACGTAGGTGGAGGCCGTCGGAGGTGTACGCGGTCGTGTGTGTCGCCCGAGTGCGCTAGGATGTGGTGGTCGGACGTGTGTGAGACCGCCGTCGACATGCGACCTCGTACCGAGGTGGCTGCCTTTCCTCGCAATCGGTGTCGCGTTTCGGCGCGTGCTGTGACAACGGCCTGAAAACCACACCGATCGCCGCCACCGATCTTCTCCTCCTACTCCGCCTTCTACACGTACGTGCATCGTACGAGTATCGTGCGAGTATCGTCTGCGAGTATCGTTGCGAGTATCGTTGCGAGTATCGTTGCGAGTATCGTTCCGAGTATCGTACGGGCGTCATCGTGGCCAGCGCCGAGTGTCGCCAAGCACCGAACGGGAGATTGCGGATTTTTGCGAATTAAGGGGCCACCGAGAAGATTACACCGGCCCACGGTTACCGGCGCCAATATCGGATGACTGAAAGTAATGGTACGTAACATGGAAATGGCTCATTGTAGCGGAAGACATCCCGGAGACTTTGGCGCCGTGCAACTGGATGGCGAGGATGTTATCGGAAGTAAAATTGCGATGCTGATCATGGATTTCAGTGTTTCTCGAACGGCCACGTACCATAGGGGGGCTGAAACGATTTCTTCGGACTTTAGAAGGGGATTCAATTGAGAAGGGTGGACTATTGCTGGAACGTAAGACCAGCGAACATAAAGATATCTTAACAGATTCGATTCGAAGCAATGATCCGACGATCTTTTATCATAAGGACTCTAATGCTTCCGTTTGAATATAATAACTGCCAGGAATCACGCGATCAAACCCTGTTTACCCGGAATCCATTCTTTCTCCGGCAAAGTAGCGGCCAACTCGGGCGGCCAGCGTGATTCGAGTCGAATCGAGTTGCGCGGACTACGTTTTTCTCTCGTATCCTGTTCGCGCGCTTCGTTCTCAGGCCGACCCTCAGGAGCTCATACTTTCACGACTTCCCGCAGGAGGTCCTTGCAAGAACGGACACGCAGATTCTCCTGCGTATCCTAATCCGGTCGTCGGCAGACGTTCGCTAAGCCGCTTCTGTCCCGATGCCGGTTATCGAAAGTCGAGAGGGGCTTCCAGCCAAGAGGAAAAAAGGCAGGGGTTAAAAGGAATAAAGAAAGGAGCGAGGAGCGGAGCGCAAGCGAAAGGAAACCGGTAACGCACTGGAAGACTTCGCGGCCGTGGACGATGCGGGGCTCAAAAACGTGAAGTGAGGCCCTTGCCGACGATCACTTTGATACCTTCTGGATTCTTTGAAAGCGTACGTCCACCGTATACACCGACGGCCGGCCCTATCCGCGACAGATGATGTGGGTACCACGAGGGGTGCTGACGTCATTCGAAGCATAAGCGTGGGCACTTACACACCTTTGCTACACCCTTCGTCCTCTCTCTCTTTCTCTCTCTCTCTCTCTCTCTCTCTCTCTCTCTCGCTCTCTTTCTCTATCTATCTTCTACCTTCTCGTAGATAGATGTTTATACACCTAACAGTTGTCTTTCTCTTTCTACACTTTGTTATGTACATCCTACCCTCTCCTTCTATACACACATACACGTACGCTCTCGCTCTCTCGCTCCCTCCTCGTATATGCCCGCGTACCGAACATATACCGTGCACACGAAGTGAGCACGCACACATCGCAGCCATGTCTTTCCGCTTCTGCTCGTACACCCGTCCACAAAGGTGCCGTATCTATCCACCTGGTAATGTCTCTACCCATCGTCCATGGATTTGTGTTCCCACACGAGGAGAGCCGGCCGAGGGTAGGAAGGGAGGGTTGGTGGGGAGGAGGTCGGGTAGGAGGGTAGGGTGTAGGGTGCAGGCCGAGGTGTACGTTGGATCGACAAAGAAGGAGCGTACTACCCTCTATCCTTCCTTCCTCTTCGACAGCCCGCGCTCCCGTTCCCTCTCGCTCGCCCTCTTTTCCTCTCGCTCTATTTTTTTTCCTTCCTTGTAAAAGGTCCAACATCTGGATCGTGTAAATCGAGCATTTTGCAGCCGACTTTGTAAACGCCCCGGCTACGCTGACGGCCTTTTTTTTGTCGAAAGACTGCCTCCGACGCTGTTATTACTTGTGCTGAGCGATGATAGCGGGCAATATAGCGAGCGCGTGCGATTTTACGCATATTTCACTCGGCTACGGGAGGCCAAGTTCGAGATGGTCGCGATGACAATTTTCCCGTGAATGCTGCAATTTTTTCTAGCTCGCGAGTTCTTTCGCCCTCCGACGAAGCGAGTATTAGTTGCGGAGTCCGAGTCATTGCGATGCAGTGGCATGAAATAAGTTTCTCGCGCGTCGTAATAGGCAGGTGACATTTAGCGTCGGATCGAAAGACAGGTAATGACCGGGATACGTAGACGTAACGCGCAGAAGGTGACGTTTGAATTTTAAACGGGGCGAAAAGTTAAGCCGACCGAGACGTTCGGTGGCAACGTCGAACGGTCAGAGTCCGCATTCTGAAATCGGCCCTGAGCACAATGTCCGTCGGTTTAAGGTACACATCGTCGGGCAGCGGGCGGGAGTCGACGCGCCGAAAGGCGGAACTTTCGAAAATTCGCCCGGAGAGCCCCGAAGTTCGGCAATCGCGTCCCGGGTCGATGCCGAACTTCGAGACCGTTTCAGACCTTCCAGACAATTTGTCCGGCCTCGTCCAGCGCGCCTAATTGGCCGATCTCGTAATTGCCCGTGGCCAACCGGAGAATGTGCCTCGTTCGTCGCCGTTAACGTTTCAATACCGTCGCGGCGGGTGTAAATCGCGTCGTACTTCGAACGAAAGAATCCTACCGCCCCAAACGACATCCAAGAAGCTGATCATCACTTCCGACAATGCACGCGACCCATATTCTCGATCAATAATCATCGCCGGACGCAATTAAAGCGCGAGCGACGCGCGGAAATGAGGCACGTACGATCGGTCGACTCGAATTTCGTGCGGCACAATGGCAATCCATAAAACTCCGGAGATCAGCTCGATTCAATCAGCGATGAGCGACCTGTGACTGATCTCTCCCGATCGCGGGGACGACAAACGGCGGGAAGATTTAATATCCGCAATTAGAGGCGAACATCCGCGAGCCGCGCATCGAGAGCAGACGGACGAACGGCGGGGCTCTATTATTCATGAAAATTCGTATCTTCGCGCCCTCTGACCCGACTCTCTTCCGTTAGGTGCACCGACGCGCTTCCCACCGCGCGACGCACGGCAAACAGCTCGAAGCGGCTAATCCCGCGGGAGCGCGCGCGCCGAATACGTACGTCAACGTTTTAGCACACTTTCGAGCCAGTTTTTTTAACGAGACTACTGCCGACGCCGCCGACGCTGAGCGTTCGGCAGCGAGGCGCGGGGCGGATCGGAGCGGACGGAAACGCGAGATAGACAATGGCGCGGGCCACTAATCTAAAGGGTACTGGATTGAGCGCTTCTTCTGCAGCAGCATTGTCTCCCCCTAGCCTTCAGCCTTCAGCGGCGTTGCACGACAGCTACCCTTTGCCGCTGCCACCTTTTCTTCGGCTATCCACGGCTTCCAGCCTTCCTTACGACCCTCCATGCAGTTTCGCGCTCGCGCGAGCCCTAAGTTCGAGCCCTAAGTACGAGCCTGGCTACCACTGACCCCTGCTCAACATTATCTTTATGGCATAAAGGAGTTGCCGGAAGGTCGAGGGGTCGCCGAGAGGCCTTTCGTGCGAAACATTGTTTCTCCTTCTTCACGCTTTCCTCTCCTCTCCCGACGCTCGAACTCGCGGACGCGCGCGAGCGTCGCAGAAGACGGCGCTACCTTCCGGTGGCAAGCGTCTTTCATTGTTTATTAGCGAATTCCATCGGGCGGCTTTGTTGTCGAACGCGATAGAGGTGTCGGGCAATTGAAGGTTGGCGGTAATTTATTACCGGTTATAAAAGGAGTTTCAGGTGCCGGAGGAAAGTTTTTCTCTCTCGCGGAATCGGAGGGAATTCCGAGAATAATTGCCAGCAGTTTTGCGCGGGGCGAGAGAGTCTGTATATCGGGCGGGAGCGACGTTGCGAAGGTAGGAAGGACAAAGACGTCAATCGTCGGCTATTTTCAAACCGATTGGTCGTTCGTTAGAAGTAAATGGTTCTTTACAAATAACTGGAATGCACCGCTGGTGACGCGTGGGCGGCAACGTGTTGAGACGACGCGACCAACTGTAGGCATCAATTACCGCCGGACGATGCGGATGACGGAAATTTAGCTGCGGACACGAAATTTCGCCGAAACTCATGGTTCTTTCCGAGCCTGACGACTCGCGCCCAGGACAAAGCACTTATGTCCATTAACATCTCCGAACTCTGGGAAATTGGCTTTGATGAGGTTTTCAGGGACACCAAAAGTAATTCGAAGAGAAACCTACTCCCATCTAGACATCTAGAAAGCTTCACGTCCACCGACCTCGAAAAGTCCGAAAATTCTTGCCGTCAAAATTCCATACTCCTTCTGAACGTCCTTCGCCATGAGCTAGCGGCCTAAGGAAAATTGAGCATCTGGCCCTGCCACGCTCGCAGGACTCTCCGTCGAGTCTCGCGGAGTGCGTCCGTCGGAACGGCGCGCGGGGCGAGATAAGACCTGGCCGATTGCCTGTCTCTCTCTCTTTCTCTATCTCTCTCTCTCTCTCGCGCCGACGGAGGGTGGCGATGCTTCGCGGAGTCCGGGACGGAGGGGATGACGGCAGCGTGGCGGCGGCATGGCGAACATGGCGTCCGTGAAGCCGCCGAGGTCGCGTCTGCGCCTCTACGCTAACACCGCGTGACCACGATCAATAACTCTACGCGCTGTTGTGCTGGGGCAAAGGATGTTGAATTCGAAAAGTGTTATTCCGCGCGTCTATCTCTGAATGATATGGAAGGGAACGCCTCTCCACGTGGGTGCCACGTGTGCGCTTCCGTCGCGCCTCTCTCCGCGCGTACACGCGCTCTCTCGTCAGATTTCGTTCGGGCATTCCAAAACATTACCGCCGCGCGCCCTCTCCGACCTCGGCCGACCTACGCTCCGCCGCGGAGCGGACCCGCACACTTTCCGACGGCCAGGACCCTGTCAACGCACATACTAGATCGCGCGCACCCGAACTGATGCGCACTCTGGCCGATCGATCCCGTCATCGATCCGACGATCGAGCGACTTTTCGCGCTGCTGAACTCTGGCGGGCGGAGAGCGCAATTTTTTTTTTGGATTTTTTGCGGAGGAAAGGGATGATATTTGAAAGCAGTTTAGAGGGGGTACAGGGTGGTCTTTTGAGATGGATTTATGAGACGGTGAAATGATGCGTAGGAGAGTGGTGATGCTCGCATTTTCGACGAGGAGTCTGTCTCGTGACGCGGAGTTTGAGTCCGTAAGGTTCTTATGCCCAGGGAGTCAACGAACTGATCGACGCACGTCACTTAGCGACGGTGCGAGGGAAATCCCGGCTTTCAGACACGAGTGACACTCGAGTCAGGTCGAACGGCGGGAAAGTCGTGTTCGGGGGAACACTGCCGTCGGACGAGGCAAGTCGTGAGCCAACCTGCTTTCTGGCCGCGACAGCGACGAAGACGAAGACGAAGACGACGATGACGAGCGGATGATGAGCGTATCGCGGGAGATGTTTGACGTGACGAACCGTCTCGGCATGGAGCGTGCACCTATTTGGCGGGATCGTCGTGCAATGTTGACACTCGTTCAGGTTGCTCGTGACGGTAGGGTGGTAAAATTTCGCGGGACGTTGTATACGAAAGGGCGGCAAGTTACGTGGATGCACTGTTTTTCCGTTTACGTTCCTTTATGTTAGGTAGGATCGCGGCGCGTTATCACGAGAACGAGAAGAGCGTGTAACGTGGACGATCCCGAGCGGGGTGGTTGAAAAGAGAAAAAGAAGAAAGGTAGGACACGAGCGTTCGCGGTCGGATACGGTAAGGTGACTAACCTGCTAGCCGCAAGGCCGACATTCTTTGAAACTCGGGCTCCTGCAGCCACTTCCACATCCGTCGGAAGGTTTCCCGGCCGCTCTTGAGCTTCGACCAGGGCTTCGGGTTTCGTAGCAGGTCGCTGAGCGTGCCCTGACTGCGGCATAGTACCCTCTGGGCGAAAATCGCCTGGGGTATGCTGTACCTCTTGAGCTCGGCGCTGATCCTCTGAGCGAGTTCCTTCGTGTTGATCTCCTCGACCTCGCCGGCGCCGTTGCCCGCCGAGGAGACGGTCTTCATGACGACCGACGTGTGCTGCACGTGCTGCGTGTGCGATATCGTCTGCTGCGGCATCTGCGACTGCTGCTGCTGCTGTTGCTGCTGCTGCTGCTGTTGTTGCTGCTGCTGCTGCTGCTGTTGCTGCTGCTGCTGTAGCTGAGTCTGCATCGGCGGCGGCGATGCGGCCGGTACCGAGTGCGTGGGCGGCGAGTGATGGGAAGGCGCGAAACTCGCGGTCGCCGAAACGGCCGGCGGCGAGGACGGGCTCAGTGCCGCGGGACTCTGCTGTAACCTCGGCAGAAAGGCCGGATCGTAGTGCGGACTCGCGGATTTATGGGGCGAATTTAGTCCGCTCTGACTGTAGGCGCTCTGCGGCGACAGGGGACTCGGCTGAAGGCCCGCGCCCGGCGAGGGATAGTTGGGCGGCGGCGACATGCCCATCGAGGGTAGCTTGTCGTACGCGTACGGCGAGCTGCCCATGCCGAGGCCGATGTTACCGAGGCCGTTGTTCTGCATGACCGCGAAGCTACCGGTAACGCCGCCGGCCGCGGGGCCGTAAACGAACTTGTCGCTCATCGTCGAGATCGGCGGTAACGGCTGCAACGGCGTCAACGTAGCGTACGAGGAGCCCGGACTGAAGCCCGGAGGCGACATCCTCTCGGTCACCGAGGTTAGCGTCTGATACGTCGGCTCCGGCTGCATACCCCTGAAGTCCGTCGCGTCGATCATACTCGCGACCGAGACGCTTATCCCCGACGTCGGCGTTAGCTTGCCCGGACTGAGCAGCTCCGAGTCGGCGTCACGCGAGTCCACGTCCACGTCCTGAGGCGGCACGATCACCGACAGGGACTCCCTCGCGCTCTGCCTACTACTACCACCACCACCACCACCACCAGCACCACCACCACCAGCACCACCACCACCACCACCAGCACCAGCACCACCAGCACCACCACCACCACCACCACCACCACCGCCACCACCGCCGCCGCCGCCACCGCTACCGCCACTGCCGCCGCCACCGCCGCCGCTACCACCGCCGCTTCCGCTTCCGCCGCCGCCGCCGCCGCCGCCGCCGCTACCGCCGATGCCGCTACTTCCGCTACCTCCGTTGCCGCTAGCACCGCTGACGACGCTGTCGCCGCCACCGCTTCCACCGGCGCCGACGCTTCCGCTGCTGCTGCTACTGCTACCACCGCCGCCGCCGCCGCCGCCACCACCACCGCTAGGTGGTTCCTGGGACGACGAGAGATCCTCCGCGGCGGCGAGGTCTCGCTCCTCCTTGACGCCGAGCGCGCCAGCCGCGAGCAGTTCCAGCGGTAGGCTCGCGCACGCGATGTCGGGGCTTTGAGAGGCGGACGAGGACATACCCTCGGCGCTACCACCACCGGCGCCCACGACGCTTCCACCACCCCCACTGCCTCTACCACCACCTCCTCCTCCACCTCCACCTCCTCCGTTACTTCCACTCCCGCCACCGCTCTCACTACTATCGTGCTGTTGATGATGGTGTTGCGCTTGGTGTTGCTGCTGATGGTGATGATGTTGCTGTTGTTGCTGTTGGTGTTGATGGTGATGGTGTTGTTGCTGCTGTTGATGCTGTTGCTGCTGTTGCTGCTGTTGATGGTGGTGGTGGTGATGATGATGGTGATGTCTACCCCCACCACCGAGTACGGTGCCCCTACCGGCTGCGCCGCTGCCACTACCGCCACCACTGCTGGTCCCACCTCCTCCTCCTCCTCCTCCTGCTGCTGTTCCTCCACCACCGGTACTACCGCCGCCACCCCCACAGTTCCCATTCGAGCCACCCCCACTGCCGCCGCGGCCATGCGTAGAGACCGCCACCGGGGAATCGACCGAGTCCAGTAATTGCTCGCTATGCGATTGATGATCGGCTATGTCCCCTATACCTTCCATTTACGCACATCTAGTTCGGGTGGCCGCGCACTCGCTCTGCCGTGACCGGACTCACCGCGTGCACCAACAACCGACGGACGCGCACCGTGAGTTTCGACGAACCTCCACTTAACACTTGTCTTCTTCCTACTCTTCCCGATTGTCCTAGTCCTCTTCTTCGCCCTCTTCCACCTTCTTCCGCCTTCTCTCCTCTATACGATCCTTCTTATCAAGCGGATTCGCTCCCTCGATTATCACCGGTATAGAGCGCGGCGGGTAACGCGACACGCAATTATCTCGCAACGCGACGCGACACGCACAGTACTACTCTTACTACTTCCACTACCGATACCAGTTACCAATACGTCTATATATATATTCTCCTCTTCGTTCCCTTTGTACTCTATCTCTTTCTCTTTCCCTCTTTCAGCGCCTTTCTACCTTTCCCCCGTTTTTATCTATTCTCCTTATTCACTGATCTGGACGTCACTGATAAATACGACGCAGCTGACACCTAGCTGCCGTGACACTGGAACGAGTCCGACAACGCAAGCCACAAGAGCGGTTGTAACGATAACGAGAGCGAGAATAACGAGAAGGACGAGGACAGCGACGAAGAGAGTGAGGACGACCTCGTGCTTCGATTTCTGCTGGTGCCGCTTCTGCCGCTTCTGCCGCTGCTACTCTCGCTGCTACGATGCCGAGCCTGGCCTCTGCCGTTTCTATCAGTTTCTACTATTGTCAGTCCCGCATGAACGGAGCACGCTGCGGCGCGGTGCGTACTCTGATTAGTTCGAGGTGCGCGGACGTCTCGGGTTAAGGACGACGACGTGAGCTGCGCTCCTGCTGATGCTACTACACGGCCTCCGCAAGCACGTCGGATCGGCATAGAGATCCGGTACCACAGCGGCGGCGTCCACCGTGCGCCCATGACATACGCGAGCCAAGTGAGAGCACACACTCGGCGCCCAAGTGAATACGCTCCTTCCCGCTGAAGAGAGGCAACGAGGGAGAGCGCGCCAGAGTGAGTGACGAGAGCGAGGGAGAGAGAGAGATAGGAGAGGGCAGCCGCTCTCTCTCTTTCTCCCCGTGCCCGCTGGTACCCCGAGGTGCCGAGAGGGTACTTCCCTTCCGCTCCGCTCCGCCCCTTCGCTGAAGCAACTCTCCTCGATTCTATCCCACCATCCGCCAACTACCACCGCCAAGACCACCACCACCACCTCTTCCTCCTCCTCCACCTCCTCCTCCGCCGTCACCACCACCACCACCACCACCACCACTACCACCGCCACCTGGCTCTCAGCTCTCACTCTCTCTTTCAGTCCTTGTCGAGTTATCTCTCTCGCTCCTCGTCCAAAACCCTCCTCAACAGCCTGGCGTCAACGCGTGCCGTTCCTATTCTCTTTCGCCCCCACCTCTCCCTCGACAGCTATACCAACGGCGCTATACCCATGCCGCTATACCAGGTGCAAGACCACGTCCTATTGTCCTTCTCGCGGTTCTGTCTCTGTTCGCGCTCCCTCTCCAACGTGCGTCCCTTTCGGCCGAAGGAAAGAAGGCTACCCTTAGCAGCAGCGTGCGCACACTACCACCGGGCCGGCAAGCGCGACGACAGGGAAGATGATGACGACCACGACCACGACCACGACGACGACGACGACGACCTAGACGACCTAGACGTCCTAGACGACCTAGACTACGACGACGAGGACGACAACGGCGGCGGCATCACCAGTACCACCACCGCGGCACGAGCACACGGCCATCATCACACTACCACCACCACCGTCACGGCCCCCGACCACCACCACCACCACTACTTCTACTACCACCACCGCCAGCAACCACCAGCACTACCACGGCTACCCGCACTAGTGCCAGTGCACACGTCACTGTGATAGCTTCACTACGGCACCGTCACCTCGCTCGTACCTGCGCAGTGCCTCACTCTCACGTTAGTCACTCGCCGTCCGTCCCTCTTTCTCTATCCCCCGTCCTCTCCCTCCACGTTGCAGCTCTCCTGTCCTTCTTCAGCGCTACCAGGAGACGGCGATCCCACGTGAAAGCAAGGAGCGAATCTGACGAATCTAATAACTCTCTCAGGTCGTAGCACTGCGTTAGCACAGTTGCGCAATTTTCATCCCCGCACCAACAAAAGTCCTCACTCTCGAGTCCGTTCGTTCGTTCGTTCTTTCTTTCGCACGATAGCACGATAGCACGGTAGCACGGTAGCACGGTAGCACGGTAGCACGGCAGCGTAAATCGGCCGCTCTCGAGGATGTCAGCGAGTTCCGCCGGCTGAGAGCGTATCCAGGCAGCAGGCCTCCTCGTTCGCACGTGCGATCATGGCCTCGCGTCCCGCCGGAAGGCAGTCGCTAATCGAATGGCGCAATCGCGGAAGACTCGACTGCGTTCGTAGTTTGGCAGGTAAGAGGCGCGCGCCCGTTGTCCCATCGTCGATGAGTGTCGATCGAGGCCGCGCGGTTATCGCGCGCGCGTTACCCTTATTTTCGGCACCGCCGGCTATCGGCTCGAGGGTGTGAATAGACGTTAAGTCGACGGCGTCGCGACGACCTGGCCCGCGCGTCGCGTACGTGCAAAGTGACAACTCTCGAGCAACCCCCACCGCGCCGTCTAAACCACCACCACCACCGGCGGCACTACTACCACCGCCAGCACCGGCATCACCGGCACAGCCTTATCCACCACCACCGGAGGCACCGTCGCCGACACCACCGCCGCCACTACCACCACCGCGACGCTTCACTACTACAGGCTCAACTCGCCCGCCTCGAGAGCGTCGACGATGTCGGAGACGCCTCTACCACTCGCACGGCGCACAGTCCCCACGAGTCACCGACACACGCGCACCACTCACCAACACTCGTCCGCGAGTGACACCGTTGTTGCCGCCGCGGCTGCCACCACTACGACCGCCACCACTGGCGTCAGTCAGCTTTCTATCGATTTTCCGATACCTCGTGACCAACGTTGCTCGATGCGCCGATACTTCGAGCATAAACATCGACTCGCGTCACCTGCCTCCCTCGAGCTCGACCGATAACCCGGACCCCTGGCTCCGCTCTCGATACTTCGATTATTTCGATCGCGATCCGATCCGATCAATGACACGCGAATCGGTCGATTCCGTCGAGAGCCCTTCTTCGCCCGATTTCTCTCCTCTTCCGTTGTTTTCTCCCCGAGATCGTCCTTTCACGGCTCACTGTGTTCTTAGGATACGTAGGCAGATGCGTGCGCGCGCGCGCGCTCACGCTCGCGCGAGCTTCGTCGATGATCGTCGAGACACTTGACGGTCTTCAAGATGGTCACTTTGAGTTTCGATGAATGGCCTCGGCGCCGTTATCGAGCAGGGAAGGTTCGACGCGGCGGCTGAGAGCGGTAGTTGGAGCACTGCGTCGAAACGTCAATCGCGAAATCAATACCGCCGCCCGGTCATCCCCTCGAGCCGCCGACCGCCATCCTCTGCCAACCTCCGAGCCTCTCGCACTTTCCTTCTCTCCCGACCTCCGCACGTCCCACGCTCTCCGTCCCCCTACCTCGCCTGCCCCGCTCCTGCCTCTCTTCCTCTCGCGAGCGCCGTCGATTTTCACCTCCCAATTTTCCACGAAAATCGAAGCCACCCGATTCCGATCGAATCGAGGATGGGAATCCGTATGTCGGACGAGCACTTTCCAAAATGTCGACAGTGGCCGCCAGTATATATAATACGTACCTCGTACGTTCGTACCTTCTCGCCCCGGGTAGGTTAGGCAGTCGCGGCGCGCTTCGCCTCCCTTTTCATCGCGTTCGTCGGATAAAATCGACCGACGTCAATGATCTGATATCCTACCCCCCCGCGAGCCACGCCGCTCTTGATTGGCCGCGTCGGAGAGCCGAAGCGTCGATACGGAAATCAATGGACAGCCACCCCTGGCGGATGGCCGAGCACCTTCCCTTCCCGACCGACAGAGACCACCGTGTACACACGGTCGAGCGATCGATCCACCCGGCGCGCGTCAAGCCTTCCTCTCGCGCCGCTCGCTCGCGCACAGATCCACGCTCTATCCTCGCCAGACACTCTCGACGTTCCTCGATCGATTCATCGATGCCGAACTTCGAAAACTTCGCCCGCGGAAAAACGTCGCCGCCCGCGTCCGTCAACGCGGCGCTGATTACGAACTCGTCGAGTTTCGTGTGGCTTCGCGAGAAAGAATTTTCGGTGTGGACGCACCGAAATTTTTGCGTCTTCCGCCCGCAACCTTTCAGCCCGCCTGGCCCGTTCGCATCGGCTAGCAAGCTTCGTCGTCTCCGTCGTCGTCGCCGCGGTCGGCCGTGCGTCTCTCCGGCGCACTCACGCGCACGCGTGCGCGCGGCTTCAAAACGCTACGCGCCCACGGCTTCCATCCGCGACGAGCCACCCTCCGTCTTCCTCGCTCCCGTTAGTCGTGATTCCGGTGGCGAGAGCGAGATAGAACACAGAGATTCTCCCGGTATCTTCCCCGACTCGACTATCTCGACTTCTCTCTTCTTCCCACCTCCTACCCCTCTCCCTCCTTCCGTCGCTTCTCCTCTCCTCCCCCTCCCCCGTCTAGCCCCTTGCAACCCCCTGTGACGAGGACCACCTCCCCCCGCCTGGCCGCCTCCTCTTGTTTTTCTCCTCCGCGCCAAGTTCGGCGAGCCGCGATTATTTGCCACTCTCCGCCGTTCGGTGCCGGTCTTGTTAATGTTACCCTTAACGGCGACTGCCTCGAAACTTCCTCGGGGCGCTTCCTTATGCAGTCCTCGACTAGTATCTTGCGAACAGCGCCGAGAGGGATGTAAACGAGGATGACGCGTCTCCTTCCTTGCCACGTCACGCGCGTGCACCCCTTTACGCTCTCTCCCTCTCGCGCGCTCGTTTCCAGTCATCCTCTCTCGCTTTCTCGTTCCTGTTCCTACATGCGCATCCCCTTCTCTGTCTCTCCCTCTCTCTCTCTTTCTCTCTCTCTCTCTCTTTCTCTCGTACTCTACAGAAGCCATCTCTCTCCGTCGCATTCGTTTCCCTCCAGCTCCCCAACCGCGTATGTCTGCTTTCCTCGCTTTCGCCCGAACCTCGCTGCCTGCCTCTACCTCTCTCTCCCGCCCTTTGTCCCCCCTTCACTCTCTCGCTCTCACTTTCGCACACGCTCCGGCCGTCCGGGGTTGCTTTCAGAAGAGACGAGAGAGAAACGAGTGGCGGCACGAGGTACAAACCGAGAAAACGAGCGCGTCGCTTCGCGGCGGAGTTGCGCAAATCGCAAATGTAAAAGGGGGGTAGGGACGAAGAGGGCGAGCGACAGAGAGAGAGAGAGAGAGAGAGAGGGAGAGGAATACGGGACTGAGAAAGACAGCGGAGTGGAAGACGGGAGGAGAAAGAAACGGGGGGAGAAGAAGACGGCGAGCGAGAGTCAGCTGGAGAAAGAGAGACAGAGGCGGAGAGGGTGGGAAAGAGAGGCGAAGGGGGGGTTGTATATACATGGGGGGCTGCGAGGGGCGGAGATCTTGCCACGGGGATCTGTAACGAACTCGATACGCAGGGGTCGAGAGGAGGATGGGTTGGAGGGCTACCGGGTGGAAGAGCGAGAGGCGAGGGACGGCCGTGGCTACCGCGACGAGGGGTGGCCTCAGGGACGTCTTGAAACTGCCGGGGACCCTGCGAGTTTCGATTCTAGCTCCTCTGCCGGAGCGCGATTCTCCAAAGGCGACGCTCAATAACCGCTTATAACCCGCGAGGCTGTTCCCGTCCTGTACACATCCGCTCGCAGCCGCTTTACGTTCGGCCGGAGGATAAGTACAAAGCATCAAACGCGACCGTAAAGTGGCTCGCTTAATTGGTGTGATTCGATGGGTGGAATGGGACAGCTTAGGATGATCGATTTTTGCGTCAACGCGCATCGTTCGTGGAGTTAAGGTAGTTCACGCTCGCCTCGCAGCTACGCGAGTCAAGTTTGGGTATGTTGAATTTTCGCCGGAGTCGAAGCTGACGATGTTAAATTCATTCGACTACCGATTTATTCGTCTGGATCAAAGCGATGGGCGTTGGGAGCGGCGAGGCGAACGAATCAATATTTTCTTACGAATACGCTCGAATTAGGGGTGGGTGGGCGGTTATAAAAGCCCCGTAGGTGAGCGGGAAAGGGGGCTACGTGCGGTTTTGCGCATTTTCATAAGAAAACATCGGACCCCTTTCCCGACACCCCACTCGTCGTTCTCACATTAACCCACCCCACCTCCGGCAACATGCGGAGGGGGGAAGTGCTTCAATCTCGCCGACTTTACATTTGTCTTCGGAGATTTTATGATTATGCCGTTACGCTGCCGCGTGACTGGATACATTGTCATTCAAATGCTCGACAATGCGTTCTTAACGCACTCCAGTTCTCTGTACCCGCGGTCTTAACTCCAGTACGAAGCGTTATCCGCGCGCACGGTGTCGAAATCAATTCTTCGGCCGAACATTTCTCGATATATCGACCGTCAGCGCCACTCTCGCGCGTGCGAGAGGAACGTGGCAAGACGCGACCCTAACTGTTGCCATCTCGGCGACGGTCAGAGAGCTCTTTCCCACAGACTTATGCATAATTGCGTACCGGACTCGATCGCGGCGAGGCGCAAAAGTTCCGCGAACCTCGGCTGACGTAAGGTTCCGCTGATCGCCGCCTCGATCGATCAGCGGGCATCGTTCGATCGTCTTTATTTGCCCGTTACGATCCCGCGACGCGCGAGAGAACGAGCCGCGAGCGTTTCCGCGATTGAATTATCGGCAACGTAAAGGAGCGCGCGCGATGCATCGCAGGCCGCGATGCTCTCCGCATTCTATCTTAAATATTCCCCGGACGAAATCCATCCGTGAGGGGGCGGGGTGGTGAGTGGGAGGGAGGGGGAGGAGGCACGGCGAGGAAGTAAAATCGATATCGGCGTATATCCGAGGCTAAACCCGAGGCGAGGAAAATAAAAGTCGCGCGGCTCGAGAGCGGCACCGAGGTGCAATGGATTAAGTTCACGCGATTACAGTGTCGTGCGGCACCCGAGACGGCAGACGCCTAATATGTGGAGCAGACCTGGCGGGCTCTTCTTCGCGAGCTTACGCATTGCGGAGCGAAAATTCTGAGCCGGTCGCGAAACGGGCGAAAATCGCTCGCCGGCCACTTGAACGATCTGCCGATATCGGACGGAAAAGGTTGAACGTTTTTTTTTCTTCTCTCTTGCAAAGCTTTGATATTGCGCATCCGGCCGTGAATGGTGATGTTAAAGTTTGCGGAGGATCGTTGAAATTTGAGGATTGTTGCACGCTTCGAATGTATCGATATTACTCGCGGCGGAATAAAGTCTTTCCGGCCGAACGGAGACTCTTTTTGGATCGGGCACCTCGGCTAAACGCTGAAAACAAATGGGCCCCGAATCAAATGGACGTTGATCGATTCAAGCAACATTACAAACTACCCTCATGCTCTGGCTCGCTCTCGCCAGGGAGCGTTTCGAAAATCCGGCTGTTCGACTCGGCGGACATTGATCAATCTAACCGATACACGGCGGATGAGAGTAAAGAACAATGTCCACGCTGAACAACATTTCTAAAAATTTCCAAACAATCCAACGTCATAGCACACGTAGAAGCATCAAAAATCCATTCAGACACCCTACCCTTAGACACAAAGTATTTCATATACCTATAATCGGACTTCCTACAATTCGATCCGAGTATCAGCTCGTTGATCGTCGGGGCTGAACGACGCCCGAATGCAACGGCCCTGAAGGTTGTTCCTAGGCGAACGGGGGGTAGGGATGGCCGAGGCGAACGCGGAGGGGTTGCTACGAGCGCGTAGAGGCGGCGGGGCGGCGGGGCGGCGAGGCGAGGGGGGCGAGAGAGCCTGCGATGTAACGTCGATATCGCGCTCTATACGAGGCGTCGCGACGCCGAGTGGGGCGCCCGGGGGATAGGGGAAAGTTCTACATGGGTAAAATAATCGATAGCGCGACCGATATGTATGTACAAGCGGCACGCGCACACCTACGCGCGCCGTATATACGGGACCGTACACGAACATGTACGAGCTGGCAGAATACGGCGGGCTAGTACCGCCGGATACGTACGTACTGCGAGTCCACGACTGTGTGCGCACGTTCTCGCGTCTGTGTGTCTACGTACGCGTTTGGCTTGCGTGTACGTGCCCTGTACGTACATCGGCGACGTTCTTCGCACCGTGACGCATACGCTTACGTCCGCGCGCGTTTCAGCGTTAATGTACATACGCGCGGACGTATTTACGGTCGCCACACGTACGTGACACGTATCGGACGTACGTGATCGATGAGCGGGTGGAGGTTCGTATGTAGGCGCGCTGCTACACGAGGCGGCCGACGTCGCTGTGTGTAACGGTGGACGCAGGAAAGAAGACGGAGGGGTCGGAAGAAGTAGGCAACGGCGTGCTTCCAGGCTTCGCGAGCTTGTAGGAAGGGACGGACGCCGCTGGCTGGCTTGACCTTTTCGAAGTTTCGACTCCTCGCGCACCTTCGCGCCCCCACCGAGGACCTGCCCCACCGACCGTCGGCCCTTTGTTCCAGCGAGGAGGCATCCGCGAGTGGGTGTAACTCTATTCTCGTCATGCCTAAGTAATAAGGAAGGAGGCGTCGGTGGAATGTGCTTCGTTTGTGCACAGACTCCGCTTCTGGGGTAAATCCGGCTTTTAACCGCGCGGCAGTTTGACGTTCCTGTCAGGGACAAAGCCAGGACGCGCGCAGATATTTTGTAACGAACTCGAATCTTACTTTTATCGATTCTCTGAAGATGTGAAGAGCGACGGTGGTTACTGCACGTTATATATTTATAGGAGCGGTTAAGCTAACGGATTACAGATTCGTGCGCGTTAATCGCAGCAGTTTGGCAAAGTGCGAAATTTTGCCGAGCGACGTAACTCGACTCGATATGGAAAATCGATGGACGAACTTCCCTATCCCACGCGGCACCTTCGTCGCTCCGTTCATGCTCCGACGACGCTCGCCGTTGAAAAGACTCCTGGCCACTATCTTTTTCAGAAATCTGCCTTGGGGATAACAAGGGGTGCGCGACGAAAATAGCGACGACGAGGGGTCCGGGGGCTGGTAATTGTTTAAGTAATACGCGGTGTAATCAGCGAGTCGGCAGCCATGGGGGTCGTTCCTGGCATATGTCGCTTAATTGACTTGTTTTTCTGCCCATACCCTCGTGAAAACTACCGTAATTCTTTCCTAAGAAAAACAAATCTTTCAATAGAACTTCTCGTCTCTACAAGTAAATACAAATTGTAAGATAATAATTGTGGAGCTGAAGCAAGAATCAACTTTGCGATCTTAAACCTATCAAACACGTGCGAAATGATTCCATACTTTTTCAGCTGCCAATAGGTCAGACTTCACGTCCGTGGAAAATCTTCAGCTAACATTTAATACGTCGAAAAGGAACAATCGACAGACACGACGTTTTAACGCACCTGACGAGCGGACGCTCGTTTAATAATTCGCATCGAAATTGGCGAATAACGGAAGGAATTCCTCTTGACGGCGCGAATCGTTTACGTGGCGAACTTTAATTTCGTACTCTCTCCCGCTCTCCTATTCTTCACTCTCTCTCCCCCTCCCCAGATCTCTACGTAGGCATCGACGACGCAGTTCCACGGACATGGAATCCGTATGAATTAACGGGATCTTGGCGCATCACTTTTTCTCCCATTCCTCCCCGTCTCTCCGATTTCCGCTTTATTTCCCCTCTCCATTTTTTTTTGCATATCGCGCTGGAATGTAATTAGGTTGAAACAAAGAGCCCCGCGGGGCATCCGTGTTATCTCGGCGCGCGGGAAAGAACGGCGAGTTTCGCTATATTGCTGAATTTCAAACAATTATAATCTTCCACCGCCGTTAAATTTGCAATTCTCAACGCTTCCGTCCTCTCGCTCGCTTCCACTACTTTCTTCCCCTGCCCAGCTGTTTCTCCCCGTGTCTCTATCCGCTCCGCGTAACCGTGGGGCCCTTTGCCGAACATAAGGCAAACAGCCTTGTTTCACTTTTGCCCCCCAGTTCGCATCATTCAAATCGGAAAACGTTCGGCGACAAAGTCATTATCCAAATATAGTCGCAATTTGTCATTGCAGTAACCGAATACTCACCTTTCGCAGGTCAGGTCGAGATCTGTGCTCTGACGCCTTTGTGAGGCCGATTAATTTTCTAATTCAAAGGCTTCCCTTCGCTGAGGAGAGTGTAGGGCAACGAAATTCACCCTTTCGCACTTAGCGCGACAGGCGCCTTCGTTAAAAATCGATATCTATAATTAATTTGTCAGTTGACGCGCGCGCGGTTTCACAGTACTCGGCGTGCGGTGATCGGATAATTAACCGACTCCCGGAGCCGGCCCGGCTAATTTACCGATCAAATTCGTGTGACACCGGGCCGTCGTCGGGCTCGACCGGCGTAAATAAATGCGGCGGCTCGACGGATCCTGAAAATTTTCGCTTTAGCGCCGCTTCACGACGCCAGGCGAGGTCGGCTCTGAAAGTACGGAAAATGACGGCACGGCGAAGGGCTTTGATTAATCGTGCAAAATATTCCATTACACATTGCCGCGCCGCTGCCCGAAGGCCTTCGACTTTCATCGAGCTGTCGCGCAGATAACATTTTTTCTACTTAATAGACCGCACACGATCATGAGACGTAATAAACGGCGAGAAAACACCTTTCGAATAAAGCTGATAGACCAGATTAATCGCTGTAACGTTACCCCGTCCCGAGCCGCTGTAAAACCCGCAGCGTTCATAAATAAAACATGCCCATACCCCCCAGCCCTGCCCCGCTCTCCCTACCTCAACCCAGTTGTCCGGCAAAACTTTTCAGCGAAACTACGCTGCAGCCTAAAAGGCACCATCCAGCCTGAACCCGGTCCCTGAAACGCGTCCTGCAAACCTCACCTTATTGTTCCTCCCCTTCTCAAGATCGTCTCCCGGGACCTAGATTCGAACGCAAAAAACATTTCTCCAAGTGTCGCAGCCTGATGACCGATTCCCGAAGCCCCTGGAGCCGTTCTTGAAATCTCACCGCCTTCCTCCGTACGCCTCGAGCAGCAGCAGCAGCAACAGCCGCCTTTACGGGGTTTCAGCTCCGATCGGCGGCAAGTTCGGGCAGGAGGCGAGCATTTCGTCGGTTTCCCAGCGCTTTAACGCACACGACGCCCGGTCAGTGGCCAACATATGATCGGGCACGTGGGCGAGGACGATAGGGGCAGCCACGGTCTTTAACGGTGCACGTCGCGGCCTCCACGACCGTTCCCTCCGGTTTGCCGGGGTGCCGGGGGGGTGCCGGGGAGCCGCTGAGGGCCGGCTTTGGACTCCGTTAGCGAACGGGGGCCCCCAACAGCAGAGCTCACCTGCCGCCAGGTGCGGCTCTTTTGGACCATCTGCATGAGGGGCCCGTGCTACGGGACCGTTTCCTTTTCAGCCTTTGGTCCCCTCTTCCTAAAGCCGAGAGAGAGAAAGAAAGAGAGAGAGAGAGAGAGAGTACGTGCGCGTTGCGTGCGTGTAAAGTGCCTGGCACGTAAACGGGGAAGCACGCGACGTAATTATAAGGGTATACGTCACGGCACCGAACACGGCTGTCGAACGAGCGGAGTTAAAGTTCAAGGCGGTCGCGTTCCGGTCCGAGGAATCGATCGTTTCGATGACATTGATCGTGTCGATGCCCTGCTGAACGGCGAGCAGGATGAGGATGACCTCCGGATCGCTGGCACCTAGGAATGATGTTGTAAAGAATGTTTATGGATCAGACCTCTTTTGTCAGGAAGTTGCAAATTGGAGAGGGATGAAAGTAGAATTGATGTCGCTGGGATATTATTAACAGTTCGGTATGTTGATTATTTGTGTTCGCAAATTACATCGAGGATAATTCTGGTGGACGTCGGAATAGTGACGTCATCGAGATCGTTGTACGTTGAACTGAGCTCGGATGGGGGTAATTAGCACTCGATCGCTTTAATCGAATTCAGCTCCAATTGTGATGCTCATGTCCTCGGAGACGATCTTTGTTTGATGATACCAGCGATTCGTGTCCAGGACGACTGTAGGCAAATAATTGAATTTCGTTAATGGCGTTGAGCGTAATGCGGAAATTAGCGATAAATGATTGGATGGTTGGAGCTAGGGCGGCGCAGGCCGACGTCTTGATTACTCACTTATTTCGCCCGTGTGCACGATTACTTCCAGCCTCTTGCACGTGTAATGACATTCCCTGGGCGGCTCCAGGATCCATAGCTTCTCGCCCTTTATCTGCGCTTGCCAGGACGGATGCTCGACGTCGTCGACCTTTCGAACAGATCAGCTGTCGATTTCTCTCCGAGTACAATGAAACACAGTGTACATCATCACACAATCATCTAAACTCAGCCTACATCGTATATTGCGAATTTATCGTAAAACGACTGTAATGTCACGAATCGTCTAAACTCTGACGGTACAGCAAAGAAGTACAAGCTAAGGATTAGGGAAGTGAGATGCTGAGAGTTAAGAACTGAGAAAGTCCGTGTCATTTACGTGCATAGGTGCTCCATATCCGTGGCTGCCCATGAAGATCCAATCGGTCCTCTCGCTCTCCGCGTTGGTCGGCAGGAAGTAAGGCCTGTGATAATGCTGCCTGAGCACGGTGCCGATCTTCTCGTCGCAGTTGCTCCTTCAAAAATTGAACGCAACTTACGTTTAGCCGCGCGCAAGCTCATTAATGAGATTACACGCGGACATGTATGGCTTTAAGCGGTTCGAATACGGATTTGCTAATTGGTAGGACGGTTCGTGGGCTCGCCGTAAGAATTCTGCGCAAAATGTTCGACGGCGAGCCGCAGGGGGCAGCAGCCGGAAGTGGACTTCCGGCAACGGGAGAGTCTTTGGTGGCTAACGAGCCCGGGTCACCGAGTTATCCGCCTATTCTTCCGCGTCCATTCATCCCATCTTTTCTGGGCCACCGCGTTCGGGGCACTCATTCGATTCGCGACGCATACCTTGGCCGACGAGTCAGATCGTACTGCGTCGCTCGAGCATGTCGGCGGAAGCCAAAGAATTTGCCCGTTCGCGATTATGCGGGCATGTTCATTGCTAGGCAGCAGGCTGAACACGATGCGCGATAAGCGTGTAAGTATATAAGTGCGATACACTTATCGTACATCGCTTGTTCGCGCCACTGATCTCGACAGCAGTTTTCTGCGGTTAGCGTGAAACGAAGCTCGTTCCGATCACTTACCATCCGACGTACCACGGCTTGGTGCCCTCTTCCATGGACGCGCGACTGGCGCTCATGTCGAAGACGTCCTGCAGGTTTCGGAACTCCGTTTTGTACGGGAAGAACTGACAGTTTCCCTCCTCGCCGTCGTAGAGAGACTTGAAGAACGAGAAGGAGAAGACTTTCGGCGCCGTCCAGTTCGCCATCGCGTCCGTTACAACTACAGGTCGTCCGGAATACGCGTATCTAATAATTGAAAACAAATGGAGACTGTTTCAGGTTGTCCAAGAAATATGCACGTGATAACCGGACGCCACTGTTTTATCGTACCGATTCTCGAAGACGGTCGGCGTCAACCCCGACAGCTTCTCGACCTGCTGCACATCGTGACACACGGAACAATCCTCCGGTGGACGAAAAATCTTCTGCGAGTACGACGGCAACTCCACCAAGCACTGTACATGAAATCATTCTACTTTTCACCGGCTAAAAACGTCTCAGATCACATTTAAAATGCTTGTTGAGACGGTAACCTTTCCGATATTTTCACATTCTTGTTAGACCGAGTTCAAACTCTGCCAAAACAGTAAGAGCACCGAGTTAGGCGCACCGCTGAGTCAGTGCATCGGAACTCACCTTGTCGAAGCGATACGCGTTGATGCGATTGATCGCGACGTGAGTGAGGATCCAGGCTAGCAGCAGAAGGATCCACAGGTGTCTGGCACGGATTCTGAGAAGACGCGGCTTGAGACGAGAGCGCGCGCGAAGCAGCGCGAACGCTTGGCTCGAGAGTGCGAGTGTCTCCGTCTTCTCCAAAATTGCGCTCAGCTCCTTCTTCGCCGACTCGATCGTCTTCCTGGAGCCGTCCAAGGTCGTCCTGCCGTCCGTCATGCTGATCCTGATGGTCGGTGCGGGACTGCGAGCGGAGTCCTTTCGCGGTGCCACCGCCGGCTAGAAAGGACACCCCTTCGCGCATGGGGGTGGAACACGGGGTTGCTTGTTCACGAAGTGTGAAACGAGAAGGAAGCCGTGACCCGATCGCGCGATTGATCCAAATGGAACGACCGAGAGCGAAAGTGGAGGCTGGGATGAACCGAGAGAGAGAAAGAGGGCGAGGGAGAGAGAGAGAGGGAGTTTGAATGAGATCGGGACGATTGTAATGCGCTTCGCCGAAGGACTTCCTTTACACCCGTCGGTTCTTCGCTCTTCTTCATTAATCCGACCGATAGATCGCGATGCTTTAAACCCATTCCGCTCCGTGATATTTGTCCTGTACTCAGATGAGAATTGCCGCTGATGGCTCAGGATTAGAGAACTATTTTCTTCGATATATCGTTAAAACTTTTGCACTGAAAGTATAGGGATGCTGTATAGGTGTTTTCAGCTGGGCTCATACAATAAGAGATGAAAAATATCGGAGCTGTTACGAACGGAATAGATTCGGAGATGCGATCGGTAGATTTGGGGTTAATTTTTTTTTTTCTGCCACCGTCCAGAATTCACGAACGATATATGGGGGGTGAGGAAAATGCGCGGTACGTGAGCGCGAGGGAGTGATGGGACTGAAAGGAGTGCCGGCAGTGGGCGAAGAAGTCCCTTATCTCATGGTGCAGCTGGCCGTGCTCGTCGAACCGGATTAATTCTCCTGTTAAAATACAATCACCGATCTGTCCCGCTATCGGGCCACGCCATTTCTTACTACGCAGCCCACACGCCGCTCTACCACCCCCGCCGAGGACGCCAAGAGCACATTTTTCACAACGCTAACCCATTCCCGCGGGAATCGAGGAAGGCAAACAATTTCGGGCGAAAAAGTCGAACCGACCTTTGAACCCCACGCTGCGCCGAATATTATTACCGGTTCGCTGACACAAGTGCGACCCCCCTCCCCTTCGGAGAAATTGGAACGTAACTACGTGAGGCATCGTCTATATCTCGAAATATCTTCATCAACAAGCTCCGGCGAGTTAATTACAATTTTCTATACACATAACGGTCGGCGAGCGTCGAACGCGCTCGGGGCCGATTTTCGCTTCGCGAAATACTTTTTCTGGGCAAAATTAAAGCGTAACGAAGTCCGGCCCACTCTTCGGAGGTATAAAATTGAGCTCTCTCTCTCTCTCTCTCTCCTTCCCTCTCTCGCGAGCGATCGTCGGAAAAAAGCTAGTATCGGCCGCGTCCCGTTGCGGCGACATCGCGCCAGCGCGGTTTTCGTCCGTAAAATGCCCTTAACGATTTGATTAGCAGTTCTTCGCTCCGATCGAAGGGCCGCGCGCAGTTCGATAATGGCCGTTTTGCATAGGCACAAAGGAACCTTTAAGCCGGGCAAGGCTATCGGCCGGCCCGCGGGTTGAGCGGCCATCATCGGGCAATGAGAGTGGAAAGCAATTCTCTTCCTTGCTCTTCCTCTCGACGAGAGCGATCGGCGCTGCGCGCAACGGAATGAGAAGGGAAGAGAAGCTGAGAGGATGAGAGGGAGGAAGAGAGAGCGAGAGAGAGAGAGAGAGAGAGAGAGAGAGACAGAGAGGAGACCGACGCCAAAAAGCGGCCTTGCCTTTCCAATCGCCTCGTCTCCTGGACGATGAAGTGCCGCCCTGCGCGGAACAATTTCCGCGAGATTGAAAAGGAACAAGGTGGATTCGACGCTCTCTCTTTTTCTCTGTCTTCCTCTTTGTCTCTCTCTCTCTCTCTCTCCCTCTCCCGCCCTCGTTCTTCATCGCATTCCCTCTATCCACCTACGAGCTTCGAATTCCCTTTCTCTCCATCCCATCGCCCGACGATGCGGACCAGACGAGGTTACGCGCGGAATGCCCTTTTACAATTGCAAATTGTCAATCCACACGGCAATCTGCGTCTTAATTAACAATTAGCCGCGGCGAGGCGGATCACTCGATTCGCCGGGAATTCGCGTTTTTATGGAATCAAGCGGGTAAAAAAGAGAAAAGGGGGGCCGTGCCGATGAGCCGCTCGGGAGGGGTGGCTCGAGTGGGGGGGAGGTGGGGTTGGGGGGAGGGTGGAAAAAAGTGCGCGTCTCTTTAGAAGCTTCGAGCGAGGCGGAGGATCGCGTATGAAACCGGAACGACTCTCGAATCTCGTTACGCGACTCGAAAAAGAAGAGCTCGACGCTCCTGGCCGACGAGGGGGGGGGTTGGCATCGGAGAAAAGGGGGTTGCACGTCGGGCGGAATAGCTATTTTTTTCGAAATCATCCAAAGCCGACGAGCGTGGGACTCTCAAGGTGAAATATTTTGACGTCCAGAAGTTACAGGAGTCCTCATCGAGAATCGAATTATTCGTCCACCCCCTACCACCTACCCCCCCTCCTTCGTCTCTCTTGCTGTCCGCCATCTAGGCCAGCCGACGGAGTGGAAGAAAACATAGTCAATGGGTTCAGCGCAATTAAATTCTTTAATTAGTTGTCAGTCGGGTTCTTCAAATTACACTAGTCGATCTTTAATAATATAATAATTATTATAATATACGTGGTACTCTCTTTCGATGTAAATAATACGACGTTGATAAAATAATGACAATACGATTGATGGTTTCATCCCTTAAAAATTATAACGACACAGTTTTCTTACTTGCTTCTTTATCATCTTCGTTAGTACTGCACACCTTGCCCTTGTCGTTTTCCTCGTTCAATAAATTGCATAAAGACGTACGAGTTAAATAAATCATGATATCCCCACCGCAATTCTTTGTTTTTTTTCATTATTTTATTTCTATTTTCCATCATTTATCATTCTTCCTCTCTCGCTTTCTCTCTCTCTCTCTCTCTCTCTCTCGCACACTCTCTCTCTTTCTTTGTCTCGTAGTGGTAGGCGAAAAGAAGGGGTTGTCCGTCTGCTGAATACATGCGTGCGTGCTAATGCGTGACACGTGCTCGACATTTGTATGCACGCGTGACGAAGTGTGACGGACGCGAGTCCGAACAATTTTTAACTGCGAACGAGGAGTAAGAAAGTTTCGTCGGTTCCGATCAATGCAATCGTAAAGTGCCCTACGATTCGATACCGGAGTGTCCGCCTATACGCACATATCATATACAGTATATGTATAATAATCTACATCGGCGAGGTTGGTATAAAATTGTGCTAAAGTAGCCATTTACAACTGTACACTTATGGTAAACTAAAATTCGGCATTCCCTGTAAAAATGATCCAACGGACATTTAATGCGCAATAATGGACGAAAGAACGGTCTACAACGCAACGGTGAGTGTGTCTCTGTGTTATCTATATATAGTCTATGGAAGATGGGGGTAGTATCGCAGTCGTTGGCAGAGTGAACTTTCTTACACGTCGCCTTTCGGTCGGAAACGTACGAAGCCACGGCGCTCCGCACGGCAAAGAAACGGCTCGCGTCTTACAATGACAATGAGAATAATGGCTACGACCATCGTAAAAAGGCGCCTAACGTCGCCCACGAAATGCCTCGAACACTTGAAAAGTCTCCGAATATCTCGAATATGACAGTGAATGACCCAACCCCTCCTGTCGCGCCTGCTCCTACAAACGGACTGCAGCGTCATACTCTTTTTTTCTCTCTTCCTCTCTCTCTCTCTCGTTCTCTCTCTCACCTCTCGCGCCTCTTCACGCTTTATAATTAATACTAAATGTGTGGTGAAATTCCTCTAATACATCTAAGATGCACACCCATGCTTATTAATGCTCCTTTAATTTAAATATGTTATGCAGCACAGTAGACTATCATTTCTATTCATTATGCGTGTGTACATGTTTTTTGTATGGTATGTGAATAATGCTCTCCATATCCATTTCTTTATTCCTTTCGCTTCTCGTGCGTCTTCGTCGTCATCGTCTTTCTTTCATTTCACATTGAGTGCTCCAGCCGCGTTCGAACGTCTGCCCTCTCTGTGAACCGAACTTCCTCGAGTTCGCGTCATCGATCGATCGGCATCGCGATACTCTCTGCTTCATCTCGATCATTCCCAACCTCCGTCCGGTGATTAATTCTTATGGGGTATTAAATGCGTGCTGCCGGATGCGTTCGCGTTACGTGAGAACGAAACAGTCTGCAGGAGCTCCGACGATTATGGTCACCCGTCCGAAGAGTCTCGAATGGAACGTCGGGAAGGAACGCGGGCGATCGCATGGACTTTTAAAGGTTTATCAGTCTTTCGGAACCGTCGCTGGCTCGATCCGACGGCTGTGACTTCGGAGTGAGCGATCGTCGAAACAAACGGAAGACGAAACTGAAGTCGGCTGGCGCGAGAACCGTGTTAGAACCGAAAGAATGTGCGATTTCGTTGCGGGGGAAAAAAGTTGTAAAAAAAAAACAACGTTGATTTCATTGATGCTTGCTAAGCGCGAGGCATTCGATAATTTTTCGTTAGTACGAAATTGAACGTTAGTGATCGTCGATCGTCATTAGGCCGACGTAGACGTCTGTCACTAATTGCGCACGTGTACGCCAGCGTGAACGCGCGCGCGCGTGCGTGCGTGGGCATTGTTCGTGCTTGTACGTGTAGCAGCTGCGTAAAAATCGGTCGGTGATCCAAGCGCGATCGGGCCGAAGGCAGAAAAATTGGACAAATTTCGGTGTTTCGCGTCCCCCATAAGAATCGTAGGCTGAGCTCGCGTTCTCGTAAAAGGCATTTTAAATGGAATTAGCGGAGGATAGGAGCGACGAATATATGTATACGGTATGCGAATGAATAGGGTGTACGCGGGAAACGAAGTTCGTCTACGATCCTCTGCCGGATGTGCCGTGAATAGGAAGGCGATCGCGGGGATTCTCGTTTCGGTGCGTGCAAAAATTCCAGCGCCGAGGTTGGCCCTTTGTCGAGGTAAAAAATAAAATCTCGCCGCGGACGCGAATATTCGCGCCCCGCGCTCACAATAAATCCCACTACCATGTCCAATAAATCTTAACTCAGGCGTAACAAAATTCCTGCCTCTCGAGAGTGATTTCTCCGAAAGAAAAAGAGTAAAAAAAAAACGGGAATGGTCCGCGCGCGTCTCGGCTCTGCACGTCGAACGATCGATCGGATTCACGATTAACGGCGCACGCGCTTCTATTTGCTCTTGTCCATGTGTCGTGGGATATGTCGGAAACCGTAGGTGATCGCGCGCGCGCGCGCGCGCCCGCCTGAAGGTAATACAAGTCTAATAATGGAATCGTTCGGCTCGAATTTATTGCACGACACGTCCCCCCGCTTATTGCTCGAAGGAGTTTTTGCGCGGGCGCGCGATTCCGGAAGCGGAGGCCTCTCGAATTGTAGCGAACGATTTGTACAAACTTCTACCCTCGTCATTCGCGAACTGTGCGCGCTCGCGCGCGCGTGCATTCGATATACTCTGCCAAGGGGTGGAAACGGTAGTACGCGATTCAATTTGCGGGGGATGTACGCAGTTACATTCGCATCGTCACTTACAGGCACAGTCCTCTGAATCGAAATCGTGGCCTGCCTCCGCTTCCTCCCTAATTACTCCGTTAACTCTCTCTCTCTCTCTCTCTCTCTCGCTACATTTCGTTCTGCTCGCTTCGCGCTCGCACGCTCGACTCGTTCTTACTTTTTCTCCGAACAGTCCGAATACTCGACTTTAAGCCGACATATATCGCTAATCCACAATCCCATGACCACCCACTTGTCATTTCCTCGCTTAATCAGCCTTATCGTAATCAACACCCTTTCGACCCTGGAATGAAGACTTTCTTTATTCATTTTTTTTTATTACTCCTACTATTATTACTATCTTCACGCGGTCGTCGAGCGGATCGCTCGATCGCCGTGCTCCTCTTTTTTTTTTTTTATTAATCATCATTTTCATATTATTTTTCGTTATAAAATCGTCTGAACAGTCTTTTTGTATTTTTCGTCAGCTCCTCCTCAATCTTCCCTCTTTAACACTCTCTCTATCTCTTTCATTCTCGCCCTCTTCAGATTCCATATCATCGGCCTCTCCTGCCGGTGCTTCGTCTTTTTCATCGTAGAAAATTATAAACGTTGGTTCAAGAGGTATAATACACAAACAATAGAAAGCGGATATCAAAATGTCATCAGGTTCGTTTTGTCAGCGTTTTGCTCGGTCGTTTTTCAGATCGTGCTGCGACAGAGTGTCGCTAAACTCGGGTTTTACACCATGTCCTCTACGTGCACGCGCTTTGTATGCGAACGTGTCCAGTGTGTGACTCTGTGTACATATACGTGCGCATCTCCCTGTCTCTCTTCCCTTTCCCTCCCCCTCTCTCTATCTCTACCCCTTACCCTCCAACGCACATGCGTTAACGACAATTTGTGTTCTACCTGTGTAAGTGGCGTCAGTGTGTGTATCTCTCTCTCTCTCTCTCTCTGTGCATCGAAATTTGCAGTGTTCAACGGAGTTAGCAGGGCATCCTGGCACCGTTCCCGCTCAGTCGAAGCCTCGCTCGCTGCACAAGAGTCACGATGACCGTGTAAAAAAAGTTGAAAAACCACCTGAGCTCTCCGAAATCGATGCCCTCTGACGACTCTTCGCGCCCTCGCTAAAATTTTTGGTCGTTACGCGGAAGTCGCACGCGAGTACGGTAGCTCGTTACGAGCGAAGCTGCGACGAGGCTGGAACATGACGCCACCGTTTTGCTTCCTTATCTCTGTTTTGTCTGCCTCCATTCTTCCTTCCCTGTCTCACTTACGGGACTGAGGATGGCTGTGCTCGCCCTCTCGTCGATGATTATGGTCCAAAAAAAAGTCGTTACCTCGCTCCGAAGAGAGTCCGTGCCCGATTGCGTACGCGCGGTATACGTACATGGCACTCGCATAATTATCACGCCATAGAAACGTAAACGCGAGCGTTCGCGGTGGTACGCTCGCGCGTACGCTCTCCGCTTTTGAACTCTTGTCCTAAAACACGCGCTCGCCAAGAACGATAAGCTCGAAGGATTCTTTTTTGCCCAGCCCACGATACGCGTCTGCCGGGGTGGGCTGCTGTTTTTCCTTTTTCGTACAATTTTCGCTTCCTAGCTAACATTCGCTCCTGTCGAGTACAGCCGGTACGCAATGTCGTTCGTGTGATTATTTTCGAAATTGTTTCTTGCTTCTTGTTTCTCGCATCGGAGTCGCCTGCAATATCGCCTGTCAGGACAGTGTTCGTTTTACGAGGTTCAGTGACGCTATATACTCGCGACGATCGTTGCAAAGTTGAACGGATGTGTTCGAGGATCTAAAAATTGGTGTCGATAGATCGGACGCGTCGATCTTGTCGTTCGTTTACGTTTTTTCGTGTTCTGGGCGAGGGGTGCGACTCTTCTCCGCGAGATGAAGATTATGTACAGGCGATGCGTACGTGTAAATTGATTCGTGTAAAAGGATGATTGGCAATGATCGATGGTAACAGTTCAATCGCCAGAACGAACCCGGCGCGTCTGGATATGAGGAAAAATTGATCGCTGGTTCGCGATTAACGCCTTGCTCCACGCTTGCAACGATCGTCGGGCGTTAACAAATGCGCCGACAGTTTATGGTTTTCGCCCATGAGCGATGTGAGGCATGCGTTTCGATGCTCGCACTTTTTATCGCTTGCTTAGTGTCCATTTTACTTTACCCCGGCAGACTAATTCTTCGTCTCTCTCGTTATTTTTACCCTCTGTCTCTCTCTCTCTCTCTCTCTCTCTCTCTCTCTCTCTCCCTATCTCATTCACTATTTCTCGCACAAAAATTCATCAACTGTCGTAATAATATTATTTAAGAAATAGAACAAGGATATATTATATATATAATATGTATATCGGCTATTAATAATATGTCACCTCCCAATCATACGATAACGTTAAACATTACTCTTTTTCATTCCCTGACATACACTCTCTCCCTACTTTCTCCGATCCACGTCCTGCTCCTCTTACTCATGTCTTGTTATCCGTTCTTTTAGTTATACCCGCTTTTACGGCGAGAGCTTCCGCTGGCCATTACTAATTGATACGATAACCGTAGGACTCATTGACGCTTCTTCCTTTCCAATAATATTCAATAGTTATGCGAAGTCAGGCCCCGTTAATTCTATAGCTTTCATTTTTCCAACTAAGTCATATTTATCTTTCAGTACACTTTCAACTACTTTCTCCCATCGCTCGTCTCATATTCTTTCTAACGATTACACTCTCGCAGCTCATCGGACATTCTCACATTAGGTTTCAAGCACGCATCTATAGTATCTTTCTATCGCTCCATATTTCTCTCTCTTCCTCTATCTTGCATTCTCACTATCTCTCCCTCTCTCTCTCTCTCGCACTCTCTCATTCTCTCTCTCTCTCTCTCTCTCGCTTCCTCACATACGGACAGGCAACATACGAGGACAGGTTCACACGCACACGGACGCATACGTTGCATAAAGGATATTTCCTATAACGACGCGCGCTGCGAAAAACAGCGCGCCATACAACGCAATAGTGCAGCTCATAAATCACCATCCTTATGCCACACCCACAGCCTCAGAAGTTTACACATTATAATAATTAATATACTATCTCTACGTTTGTTTCTCCCCGTGTTTCTGGTTCGTGCGCGCGCGGTTTGTATACATATACATATATATATATTTTCATTTATTTATTTATTCATTTATTTATATCTTCGTATAATATTTATAATACGCGTTTATGCGCGCACGCGCGCTCATATATATATATGTATGTTTGTATGTATGCATAGATGTATGTACGTCTACTTATCGATTCGCTAGTGACGTGCGATTCATCCGATGCTCGCACACCATCGGCGTGATTCCGCTCCTTAAAATATACATACGTGTGGGTGAGGAGGGGGGTGGGGGGTGTACGTGGTATATACGTATAATATATATAATATTTATATATAGTATATATATATTAATTTAGAATTGTGCAATAAAGTTTTAGAGCCATTAGTGCGACTACTGCTGCGGATGTGGTCGGACGAGTCGCTTCTTTCTTTCATCTCTCCTATTTATAGTACATCGAAACGTAAGAGGGGGTGCCACATAGCATTCTTCTCTCGCGCTATTCGCCCTGCCAGCGTTCATGATTGGATGGACCGAGCGCGTCCGGGTTGTCGAGGACGCGAAGGTTGGCGCGAGCTGTCATCAGCTTTCGTCTCTTCCGGATCAAGAGAATGAAGGAAATTTAGGAAAAAAAACGCATTCAGTTCGATCCGTACGTCTCTCTCTCTCTCTCTCTCTCTCTCTCTTTCTCGATTCCGGTCTCCCTGACTCAATATCGAGCTGTTGCGTCGTCATCATTATCATTATCATCATCATCATCATCATGACTATCGTTCAGACATGATTCGTCCCTAACCTACGAACTCCAGTCTTCTCTTCCTCCCTCTGCTCGTCAGTCCCGTCTCCTCCTCCTCTAATTCGTCGACGATTAAGCTCGTAGCTGCGACGGAACGTACTTCCATAACCAAAGGCAACAGCTTCACTTTCTTCGTAAAACGCGTTTCAGGATCACAACGTCGTCGGCCGCGGTCGTCGTCCCGAACACACCCTGTCTCCTTCCACCTTCTTCCGCCTCCTTCCGCCACGCAGCGCCCTATACGCCAACGGTAAGAGAATCCTCCTCCGCGGAGACGCTCCGCGGAAGAATGATCAGGCTGTCGGCGACACTCGTAACCTCCTGGGGGTAGAGGCGGCGGTCCAGGGTGTCGAACGGCGTACCCTGCTGAGCCGAGCCAAGCATCGTCCTCCCGGATGTGAACAGCGGCAGGCCTCTCGATCCTCCTCCTCGTCCCGGGCGAACGCACGATCGTCTCATTTGGATTGGCTGGCGAGCGACGGCCTCGGCCAGCCGCCTCGCAGCTTGATCACGGCCCGATCGACCAGCTGATCGATGGCTCGTTATACCCAGGAGTCGCCCGCCGACGCGGCGTTCGAGTTCGGCGGCACGTTCACCGTGGCCGCCGAGACCGTCGGCTCCTGGACGCCGACGCCAACGCCGACACCGATGCCGACGCCGTCGGAGACGCCCCATTGGCCGGCGGTGGGCGCGACGCCGCCGGGACCGCCGCCGCCCGGGACGCCGACGCCGACGCCCGTCACCGTGCCGACCGGGCCCTGACCCTGGCCCTGACCCACCCCCAGCTCGTACTGCCGCTTCTTTTTCTTCTCCAAGTTAACTTGCGCGTAGAGCGGCTCACCGGGTATCGGCTGCTGCAACACACACAAGCCAACGGTTAGTACAAGCACATGCGACACTGTCGGCGTCAGCGGGTCTTTTTCTCTCTCTCTCTCTCTCTCTCTCTCTCTTTTCTTCCTTTATCCTTATCTTTCTTTCATTCTTTCATCTCTTTCATCTCCCCTTTTCTCTGTCTTTCTCTCTCTCTCGCGGGGGCTCGTGCGAACTGGGGGTGGTGGGCACTGCTTTGTGCGTTAGCTTTTCATTTTGCCATTGCTCTTTTCTGTGCTCTTTCGTTCGATCACGTCGGTTCTTTCGATTACTTCGGAAGCGCCTGCTCGTTAGGTTAACGTTAGTCGCCGTGAACGGTTCGATTGGATTACTTCGCACGAAACTTGTTTACCGATTTCATTTGAGAGAATCTTTCTTGAGCCGGAAGAATGCATCGTGAATGCGGATATGATATGTTTCTCTTTATTATAACAATTTATAACTATGACGAGTATACATGTTCTCAGGTATGATCTTGTGATACACTTGACACAATCGAATTTCGATAAGTGATGCGTATGATCACCTGCGGCGTCCGTTAGCGGCGATGCGATTCGTTCGACGTGGACTCGTCCGACCATGAGGGTGTTTTTTTTTTGTCAATTTTCTGGCGGACGAGCTCGTTCGCCAAGATTCTGCATCGTCGGAACGGCCGCCGCAGCGAACATTAACCGTGTCCAGCAATGTATACGGTAAAAAGAAAGACTCGTCGACGTGTATGTATGTACGTGAATGTATGGCGTGTACATGTATATCAATATAAATCGACAAAGTAAGGATCTACGTATGCGAACGTACGTATGTTTATACTCTCGTTATGGACTTTCACGAACAATAACTCGCTCATAACTAACGGCGTCTCTTCGCTATGACTTTCAATATTCGTAATTTGGCATACTCTTGTGCACGAGGTACTCGAGGTGTGAACGCTTCGAACGCGAAATAATCGATTCGATCTATGTTACGATCAACGTTTACAGGCATGACCGCAGAAAAGGTTTATATTATTCTGTCTAGGACGTAAAACGCTAGGTCAAGGTGCAGGCTACATACATCTTTATCTCCTATCATTCGGTGACAACTATACGCTCCTACCGTGCTCAAATATCGAATGCGAACATATGGGCAGCTTGACAGTTACTTCAGTTACTATGTTAGTGCAAAGTTTATGGTTAGTGTTCAATTCCGTGTCGCACGACGTGGCGCTATTATGCACTGAGAGATGTTAAGAACAACGGGTCGATATAATTGTCAATGAAAGCAGACTCATGTTCACTGATATTGCACGAGAATGGAAGATTTCGGCGGAATTATTTACATCGACGATATCAACGGCAAAAACAACGAGTAAAGGATACGCAATACGGAAGAATAGAAAATATGTGTAAAGATTTTTTGTTTCGGGCAGTGAAGATCAGTCGTCGCTTCTTACATAATTGATACATTGACACCGTAACGCTAGTCAATACGTTTCTTTTACCCGTATTAGGCCATGAAATGAAAAATCCATTCGAAAAGAGAGTTAGCCGTACTACTTGTTTTACATGCAGCGCGAAAAGCGATTTAAATTCTATTCGCGTGATGCAAAAAGTCTCTGCGCGTGAAAAGACTGACCACAAACATTTTACATTTGTTCCGGTTATTCGTAAAAAGGGCTCGTAAAAAGAAATATTGGTCCGTAATACCTGCTAATCGTCAATCCATGTGCATTATCAATCGTTTCCAATTTTCGTAAAAAAAAAAAAAACATCGTTACAACAGGTAACAAACATAAAAGATAAAAACTGCGAACGTCGATTATATAAAAAGCATATTTCCATGTGTTAATAAATGCGACTGTAAAATAATAACAAATCAATAATCTAGCGGAAGCACAGCTGCCTTGTTATCGAGATCAAAAATTAGCATTTAGTCATGGGCTGAAACATGACGAAATAAAAGATTGTATTAAATAAGGGAAAAAAAATATAGAAAATAATATATGCACTTCTCTCGCTTCCTCTTTCATAATAATCCGACAATAATAGATGCCTTCCGTATAAAGATGAAAATTCGTTAAAGTATCTATCGTTACAAGTGTCCCTGGATTATATATATCTTATATAACTTCTGTCGTAAGAATTATAATATTGCATAATGAAGTATCGCATTAATACTTTCGAAAGAACCTAAGCGTAATATAATACCTCAATTAAGCGAAATCTAAAATTTTCAAATGCGTGAAAACTATGCGCATATCTTTTTCATGTAATGTTATGAATGTCATTACAGTTAGTCGTATCGTAATGCACACACCTTTGTAACAATATTGCGCTAATTAGAGCTGTTCTATCGCATAAAACACGATTATAATTGGTACTTGTTAATTGACTTAGTTTATCCATTCATATACCTGTAACTCTTAGCTCTTTTATCACAACTATATGGTATACCAGATTTTATCCATAAATTAACATCTTATACGACATGCTAAACAAGGGATTTAGTGTTTTAAAGTGTGTAAATGGATAAGTATTATAAATAAGTGCGATATTACTGTATAATACGTGTAGTGCGTAGGTGTGATATAATTGCTATGTTATTATCGTCCGAACTCAAAGCTTCTAATAATCGTTAGTATGCTATGTCATGTGAGGATAAATACAACAAGTTCAATTTCTTAGGCAAATCTATCCACTAAATATATACTGTTACTCGTAATTGGTCATGTATTAACACTTTTAATCTCTCTCTATGTACTATTTCGGATTACCATATACTGTAGTATAAGTAAAAAATGAGAAATAGTAGAAAAGTGAGAAAATTTTGAGCAGCTGAACCTATATTACACATGTGCATCTAACTAAAATGATGTATCAGGGTGCTTGGTATTTGGCACTCAATATGGACTCGAAAGTATAAAGGGTTCGTAAAACTCTTTCAAGAAATATGTTCTCTTCTGATAAAGGTTGTTCAACTATGCCCGTACGACAATAATCGTTAAAATGGGAAGCAATGTTCACTGACTGAATACTAACAATTCGATATGTTGCATCTAAAAATCTATGTATTGCAACGTGGAGAAACGTAAAATTTGCTTTCTCTCATTCTGAGTCGTTCTCAGTCAATGACTAGGCATACACACCTTCATACTAAACGAAATTCGGGATGTCAAAGGTTTCAATGTTATATCCGAAATTCAGTTACACAAGCCAGAGCTGCACGTTGTTAGTGAGATAACCCTAGAACATTCGTTTCAAAAAGAAACACTGGAAGCCTAACTATGTTATTTCTATATGGACATTCAACATTGTAAAAATGAGCCTATATTCTGCTAAAAGCACACTGACAGTGCACATTTCAGTAATGAGTCTAATGACTTGCAGAGTTGGGTGGATATACGCATATTCTTCCGGCGGATGGCGCGTGAATCCCTTCTTTTGGATATTGCATGTCTGACATTGCAATCCCCTCATTTTGCTGTTAAAAAAATAATTCACTTTATGTTTCAAACGTACTTACATACTCGATTTTAATGCATACCGCAATTTGTACGCCAACTACTAACGTAACGCTGTGTTAGAGACACGTATATATATATGTATATATTTTTTTTTCAAATGTCGTATTTGTCATTACAGCAGCCCAAAACAGCCTCGTGTAGGTGTAAGTAGATATTTTCAACAAGCACGAAAGAAATAAAAGACAAAAAAAGATTCATTGTCATAATTACGCCCAGTATCACATTATCGATCATTGATTATCGTTCACTTTCCGTCACCGAGAGAAATTTTCTTTGTTACCGACGATAGCCCCCGAGCATGTATGAAATCTAATGCGCTACATGAAAACGAAATGTTTGCCCTATCCTTAATTCTCCAATTTTTACGATGCGTTATTTTCATGTGTACGTATTGATCTCGGGTGATATTAATCCTGATTACTTACAGATCGGTAAATGGTGGGACGTCCAACATTATTAGAATTCAAATTAGCCCTTTGGATCGTCCTGTCCTCGTATCTTGTACTCCCCTGACTCGCCATTGGTCGGTTGAGAGTGCTGCAATCGTAACTACATTTAACGTAGAATCGCAGTTGCTTACGTGAGAATTAGGACTCTGCGTAAATCAAAGCGAAGCGAAATGAGGGAAAGTCGCGAGAAGCGAGATCGTAAATCGGGCACGTAACAATAAATGAACAGCAGAGTCCTGAAACTGAAACGACCAACGTAAAGCTCATAAATGTCCGCGTCAAAGAAAAATATTACTGCGCACTTCGCCGATTCGAATGCCATTTCCGACTGAAATAAAATGTAGGAAAAAAAAACAGGGCGGGCAGGGTGAAGGGAAAAACAGTTGAACGTAATGGCGTAAACTTTGACGCGTACGCGGTAGAAAAGCAGTGAAAAGAGCTTTAACGAAAAGTTTAACAGGGTACACTCGTAACTGGCACTTTTCCATTGTTCGCTCGCCGATCTCGGCTCGGCGAAAATGACGTTAAAACGATACCTGTTCGCATTGTTAGGCGAATTAGGCCCCGAATTTCTAGCTGCCACGGTTTTCGTTACGAAATCCTGCTCCTTCCATCCGTGCTTCTTGTAAACGTCCCGCAACTCTTGATGCTGCCACATGGTGAACAGAACTTGTCCTGCGGGGTAACGTGTCAATGCTTAAAATCTGGCACACGGGCACGATCGAATTCGGGCGAGACGTCACGTTTCATTATAGCAAGGCCTACCTGCGAACTTAAGAACGCGAGGCGTATACTTCTGACGTTGTCTGGTGATATTCATCAGCCTGTCGACACCGCCGGCGTCCAGTAGTGACCGTGAGAACTCGGCGTTCTTCTTAATGACTTCGTTCAATGTCGCGAGTACGGCAGCGATCGTATCGTCGCTCGTTCCTTGGTCGTGCTGATTATTTCCTGACGGTAACTTCTGAATGAGGTCTCGCATCGCGTACTTCCCTATAAGCTCCTTATTGCGCTGATCTATTGCAAGGTTCCTTAACGCCGTCGCCACGGCGCACACCACTCTGTCCACCTGTCGAAATACATTTTTCATGACAACTAATGGCTCGATTACGATGTTTCGTTCGAACGTAGCGTGTCCTACCTCCATTCTTAATAATTCTACTAAAATTGGAAGTCCCTTCTCCTTCCGTACGGCCGCACGAATCTCGATACTCGGCTGCCAGTAACAGGCTGCCAGATTCTGCAACGCGCCGGCCGCCGCCTCCAAGGTCTCCGGATTTGAGCAAGTCTGTAGGAGACTCAGGTAAGACTGAACCACTTCCGGTTGCCAGAGTAACTCCATGCCTCTGACTGGCTCCGTTCGCGGACTCGTCGTGCGGGACGCCGTCGACTCCTTCTGAACAGGCTGCCCGTCCTTCTTCTTCTTGCTACCGCCGAAACATCCCAAATTCTCACCTAGAGCATAGCAAATCATCCGGCGAATGATTAATGACGTCGGAGGACGGAGTAGTCGGGGACGTTCCTCGAACGTAACACCCTGCTTCCATCTCGTATAACGTACAGAATTTGGAGCAACGCCCATGGCAACGTACCGAGGATTGTACATCTCGTCTCTTAACAAGAAACTTTCAAAGTGTCCGGTGAAAATTATTTGTTAATAGCGCAAGATGAGACTATAGGAAATGAAATCGATAAGAAACGGCAAGTATCTTTATCATGCATGCCAATTAGAGTAACGGTAGTCACTTTATTTGTCGTAAATCGACGTAGCGAATATTTGTTGGAATATCATAGACACTGGACAGTATGTATTTGAGGGAAGACTAATAGAATACGGAGTCGTAGAATGAATGGCAACATTACACGAGGTAACGGAAGGTACCAACGAATCTACTGACGAAAGGTAATATCTTATGGCGAGGATGAAAAGAAGAAAAGGGGCAAGCAGTGGTGGGAACGGAGGGGGGGGGGGGGGGGGGTACATTGAATGTCGAATCACGCACGTCATTGTTTGGGACTGCACTAAGACTTTCTATGCAGCTAAAGTTTTGCTACTATAATGGAAGCTCGCTCGCAATAACGGAAGCGCTCCCACTTCTCAGTGAGACAAAGGTGCGCTAATTAATAACTGAGCAAAATTCGAGCAGTACTGTGCGCACGAATAGCTAGCATCATATATTCTCGATAATGTTTGTGTAAAATGTGCTGTATGCGTTAAAATATTTCCTACGCAGATCATCCGGAATGTTTCCTAATTATTTTGTTGACAGATTGCAGGACAGTGATGTGCGGAGATTTGAGAGAATATGTTTGGTTGATTAAGTGATCTTTCAAAGAAAGGTTCGGAACTTTTGATGACGATGCGTCATTGCTAACGCGGTTTCTTGTGCCAGGAAACGTTTCCCATACTTTCGGGATCGACTTATATATTCTAGTAAAATGTCATACAGTACGCATGCAGTAACTATGTATAAGGAACGAAAACTAATGTATCAATGGAATTGCGATAAGGTCTTACCTTGACATAAACTGTATGCTAAAAAGATTGAAACACAGTTTAATTCATGCTAAAGGATAAGTCATCGGAAGGATATGAGATGTTTCGACTTATAGGTTTTGCTTAGAAAACTTTATCGAAAGGAAATCATACGAACGACCAGATTAGGCGATGACTGTACAGACGAACGAACGGAAAGAACGGAAAAGTTAAGGTAATTAACACAGAGCGGTGTATACCGATTTTTCATTCTCAATATCTAACTGCGCCATTGGTAAGTTTTGTGTGTTGGACAAGAATGTAAGTGTTGCGGTAGATGTATGTGATTATCCGAAATTTCGACCGCAAGACATTGCATCCCAATCAGGTAATTAATATACAACGAAGCATTTCGCTTTTACCACTTATTAAGCATGTCGACTAACAAGGAGGGCTTATTTATATGCATCGCAATAAATATCCACGGTATACAAATGAAGGGACAAGTTCGGTGAAAGAAACAGTTGTCACACGGGATGAGTCTACTTCTACGAAATGAAGATTACGATTCAACTGGGCCAAATACCAATTGTACAACACAAATAGATGGGAAACAATGAAAAAGAAAATTATTAAAATTATTCCGTAATGAATTTTTGTAAACGCACGTTCACATTTAATGTATATTCTACTCTTCGTTTCTAAGCAAACGTCATCGATCTTAACTTTAATTATCGTACACCTTATTAACATTCCCCACAGCTATCTAATCTCACTTCGAACGGTAAGTCCGAAGTGACCTATCGTATGTTACAAGTAAACTACACTAAAACGCTACCTACTCTCTGTCTAACAGTAAACGTAAGTAGAGTAATTAAGAAAATTGCAACCTTACATCCGATTTTACCGGCTCCCGTTTTCACTGATTAAACAATTACAGTATTACTTCATCTTCATAACAGAGAGTGTGATTATATAATTATCGCGATCGTTATAATGTATTAATGCGCGCCAGAGATGCGTTTACGCGCTACGTATAAAATCCTATGAAAGATAGTTTGTGTACTCGAGCGGCGCGGAAGCTTTATACGTCGCTACCTTAATTGCGAGGTATTTATCACCAGGACGACCTCATAAAGAACCCGCTTAATTCTCCCGCGAAACAAATAGCGCGAGTACTCCGTAAGATGTAAACTTATTTCGGTCCACGCGCGCAGATTCATACTGGCATACACAGGTCAACACACGCGCACACGTTTTTGGCTGCATGCGTCTTACCACATGCCCACTGAGGAAAACCCTTATTTACCATGTCAAGGGACACACCCGTCTCATTCACGTAACGTAAGAAATAGTGGGCCTCCTCACCTTTCGCCGGCGCCGCCACCCTGTTCTGCACCGTCGACTGTATCGGATGTTTATCATAATTAGGATCCTCCACCTCCTGACACCGGTAGCTCAAATTTCTCAGGATGCATACACAGTTCTCCACAATCTTATTCCCAATGTTTGCCTTCTCGATCGCGGAACGCACTACGTATAAAAGGGCATCGACCAGCCCCTCGCACTCCCGCAATTTTTTCCTTGCGTACTCCCCGGCACTAGACACGTTTCTGAGAACACCCGATGCATTCCTGAACACGGTCGACCAGCAAGTCTCGCCACTCGAGGAACTTGGATCCCAGCCACTGTGCGGTATAATAATATTGTTCACCACCATCGTAACGCCGTCGTCGATAATAGACTTCTTCAGGTCCTGGAACGAAGACGAATTCCCTCATTCCACGGCCATCGAGCGAGCCAGCAAACTCTACAAACTCGGCAAACTCCGCGGAACTTAAACAGCCGTATAATCCGCCATTGACGTCAGCTAGTCCGGCACCGCGTTAACTCGTCGGCCAACCGACTCTCTTTCCCACTCTCTCTATCTCACCCTCTGTACCTCTCTTTCTCTACATCCTCCTTTTTTTTTTTTATCTGTTCTCACTACAAGTAGAACATCACCGTGCCACGGTGATCCACTTACCTCGCACGAGGACAGATTCCAGAGAACGCCGGTGACCAGTTCCTTGACATCGGCGTCGGACGTCCTGCGCAATAAGTTAATAAGAGCCGGCACTCCGCCGGCATTCTTGATCGCTCTCTTGTTCTCGTCGTTCTGCCGGCCGTAAGACAAGTTCCGCAGGGCCCCGCAGGCGTTCCTGTAGACGTCCGGATTGTCGTGGTCGAGGAGCTGGACCAGCGGCGGTATGCCACCCAGGCTCCGTGTCTTCTGCTTGTTCGGGTCATCCATGTAACAGAGATGCTGCAAGTACGCGGCCGCGTTCGCTTTGATTATGTTATTCGGATTGCTCAGAAAGCCGATGACCTCCGACAGGTTCGGGTCCCTCCATCGCATTGACTTCTGATCGTCGTCGAGGGGACTCGCCATGCCCGGTACGACCGGATGCCGAGATTGTAGTCTCTGTAGATGAACCTCGTCCTCGAATATACCGGGCGGCACGCCGGACGTAAGCGGTACAGGATGGCCCTCCTCATAGCCGGGAACGTCGTTAGGAACTGCCACTGGACCTACCCCGACACCAGGGCCGTATCCTACTGGTCCATAGGGGGACGGAGACACATAACCGTAGGCCACCTTGCCCTCGTCTGAAAGTTTAAACGTCGGTTCATCGGTTATAGGCCGGACGTTGGACCCCCCCTGACCCTCCCATCTTTCATCCCCATCGGACGATCACGAGACGTGATCCGCGTACACCTAGTCCTTTTTGAGCCCCGTACTTTTGACCGGAGGTTTTCTATAAGTGATAAGTCGTCGGTGGGACTGTCTCGCTGAAAGGAAGGTTCGCATCTCGCGTATCAATTTTCTGAATATTCATCCAGCGCGAGAGGAGGATGAATGTTATCGGCTACGTATCGCGTACAGGCAGTGAATGGCTATGAACGATGCGAAACGCTGATGACAGATTTATATGACGTCTAGCTAACGAACAAAAGAGTCTACTGATTACGCACGCAGCTAATGGACTATGGTACTGTGCTAATGAATGCAGTCTAAACTGTTATTGTACAGACGATTGAAACGGCAGAGGTTTCGGTATGAGAACACCTGATGATCGTGTGAGCGTATGCGGTATCGATAGTATCCCGGAAAGGGCATAGCAGAATAAGATGATCAAAAATGCCGCTAACCCTAAATGCTAAGCATTTTTGTGAAGTTTTAACATTGTATCTCGATCGTAAGGGGTAGTAAACGGAAAAATGTGCTGATTGCTTCTCCCACCATTTTCTCGGAACATAGTGAGTAAAAAAAATTGGAAAAAAACAGAGCTGGGAATAGTGCGCACATTTCAATTGTGTACACGTTATATACGGGGCATGTGTGCGTGTATGACACAATAAATCTTGACAAAATAATGTAAACACGTCTGACACTAAAGCATAATATGACGTTGGGCCGTCAATGGAGTGTACTTGACAAAATCTTGACAAAATAATGTAAACACGTCTGACACTAAAGCATAATATGCCGTTGGGCCGTCAATGGAGTGTACTTTGGCATAATTTGACCCTACTAAAACACGATCGAACCTTTCAAATCCTCAGAAAACGGTTGCTTTCAATTTTTACGTTGTTTTACGTGGGGTAGTGAGATTTGTTACATACTTTAACATCAGTTTACGTTATTACATCTCATTATTATCGATTATTTGCGTCATTTTCGCGGTTTTGGACAGCAAAAGGAACATTTTAGCCCCTATTTAATACATGTTTAACTGGCTTATATATTTTGGCAGTCAAAATACTTAAAAAAAATCGCAACCCGAGCCTTCTAATTGCAATAGTTTCGGAGATACGGACAAGAAAAGGTGAGAAAATGGTGAAAAAAATGGTGAACAATCGATACGTTGCCAGTCCTGTGGCGTATGATGTCTGTTACCTTAAATATTTAGTTAAAACATGAAAAAAATTGATTGCAAACAAAGTACCTAAGAGGATTTGAACTCAGAAAAACAAGTTTGGGGTGACCTACAAAAGCGACACCTTGCTGAGACGCTAGAGATGCTGTTAACATAATGTTTAATTTGTCAAACACAGTACATCTTACCCATTTCCACCCCCCATGGTCTCGATACAAAGTTGAAAATTCACATAAATGCATATTTTTTTTACAAGTCATCGAATGGTTCATTCAACAATTTCAATCGGCTTAGGGGCACTTTTTGACCATCTTATTCGACAATGCCCTTTAGTGAAATATGGACAGCTGTGAGCAGAGCGTGTTTTTTGAAGCACCCTCTTCGCCGGGTGCCCTTCAATTTGTACAAAATTCCTTCACTGCGATCGGTGCAACTTTTATCCAGAAAATGAACGTGTGTGGCTGTGTGCGTGTGTGCAACTTACAAAAGAATGTGGTACGATTATATGTATGACCCTACCATGAGGATGTTGAGAGGGTTCACCGGAGTCATCCATATTCCAAGAGTTGCTGATTTGATCTAGAGGGAACATGAAATAACGAGAGATGTCAGACATAAAGATGATTAAAAGAAAATTATGCCGAACCTCGAGTGTGACATGAAAATAAGAATACGGAGCTTCTTGCGTGCCTGTGGTCGCCGGGAATACAACACGCCCGTGTTAAACGTGACGCGATAAACGGCGGTACGCTATGAGTATATCAAAAAGGTAACTCGACTAGAGAGCATGCTTTTCTCGCTAATAAGATCGTAAAACTCCGAACAAAATGCATCTAACAAACGGTAGAAACTCGTACTAAGCATAAGTAACGTCGGTTAAAGTAAAACGATCGAAACGTAACTTACCATATTGATCTCCAGGACCACCGGGACTAGGAGTGATACGATAATGATCTTGCAAAGCAGGATTTAACCCTGGATCAATGTCGTTATAACCACCCTCTACGTACGGTGCGCCTTTTCGTAGATATTCTTGAAAAACGTTTCACTCTTTATCTTACGTCTATTGCCTCTCACGTATCGCGGGCGAGACGTCGTAATAAAACGCTCGCACGCGATTCTAATTATAGGTCGATACGTGACACTACGCTAGACGCACTAAGATTATACAAGTTCACAGTAAAAGTCGATGATGCATAATTCATAACACCATGCGGCATGTTTGTCGACGATCTCGAACAGATAACTGAGACGAACGAACGAAAGAACAAGAAAATGAAAAAAAAAAAAAGAAGACGATTTGGCAGCTAAGACGATAGACTAAGTGACGATGATCTATGGCGTCGTAGTAACTGTTATCGGCGAGTACTAAAGATATACGTAAATGTGGTATAACGAAGCTTGACGTACCATGTGGTGGAGATGCGCGACTGTGCTCTGAGGGACTGTGAGGACTGTGAGGAGAATGTGAGCGTGGCATGTAAATACCGTGAGGGCCTGGGTAGCCAGGCTGCGGAGGATATCCGAGATATGGGTCATAATGGTCAAAACTGACCATATATGGGTCCGCCGGGTACCGTGGATCTGCATGTTGATAATCTTGGGACATCAATGGCACTGACATGTAACTAACCGCTCCTGGATCTGGTTCCATGTGTGAAACCTCGCGGACGACTTTCGTCACGGTCGTTACCTACGGGCAACAAACGTCGAGGCGTCGGTTATACTGCCCAATGATATATGGGGTGCGCTAAAAGTTGCGTCGGAGTGGCGAGCCGAGCTGATTTCATTGTCAACCCTGTTTCGCGACTCCGGCGCGAACTTCGAGCCGGCGCGAAGTCGATCGGGAAAGGCGGCAAAGAAAGAGTCTCGACATTCTCCCGGAACTCCCTTCAGACAGTCTTCCTGAAGGGAAGTTCGAAGTTTCGAGGAGCGTATTTATCCTTCAATTTAATGGAATTACCACCTGGCCAGGGATGAATTCACCGCTCTCGGTCGAGCGGAGATTCAGCGGACTTACTTGCTGAGAAGTTTGCTGCTTGTGTGTTCTGATGAGCAACGGATCCTCCTGGACAGACAGATGAGAGGAGTGCAGCGAGTGTGTGTCCGCCTGTCCATTGCTTCCGTGGTAATCGGCGTCGCTCTGTCCGCTGAAAGAAATTCGACGATCGTTCAGTGTCACTCCGTAAACGAACGAACGTACGCTCGATCGGCATGCACGGCTTTGAGGTGTAGAGAGAACTCACGTGTATTGTGGCATGTCGGGACCTTTCTCCTGTAGAACGCGTCTGGAAATGAACAACGGTGGCTTGTCAGAGTGCGACCCTCCTAACGCGGAGTTTGATTCGCGCCGAGGTTGGAAAGGGGGTTGGGTACGTGCTATCTGCAGGAAATACTCAAGCCTCGGCCGCGATAAATATCAAGCGCGGCCGGCAGAGTAGTTTCGCATCGGAGTCCGATTGCGCGACGACCGGAGAGGTGAGAGCGCCGGCTACTTTATCGAAACTGAATCCGAACGAAAATATATAGGGTAGCAGCAACTCTCCCGAGCTCTCGCGGAAGTCCGTGAAAAGTTCCGCCGCGCCCGGGCCAAGTTAGGCGAACGGCGGAGGTTGCCCGAGAATCGAAACCCAAAGTCGCATCGAGTGGGATCAGCGACAATCGATCGGCGGCAATATTGCAGCTGGCAGTTTAACTCGATTTCGGTCTCTACTCTGCCGGCGCGAATAATGTAAACGACACTACGGGCGGGACTACATTCGTTACGTTCGCAGGACGCTGCGATATGGTGGAACGATGAGGAGGAAAAGGTGAAAGAGGAGGATGATGGCCAAGGTAGCCGAGGCTGGCTGGGAAGCGTAACTCTACCTTGGCTATCGCTAACGAATGGATCTTGGGAAAATAAATTATTTCTACGGAGCACTACTGGTCGGGATTAACATCATCCTATTAAGAACGGTATCGCTGGCAGGCAGAAAATGAAATAGCGGACGAACGAACGAACGAACGAACGAAACGAACGAACGAACGAATGAACGAATGAACGAATGAACGAATGAACGAACGAACGAACGAACGGGGGCCCCCCGGGCGAAGGAAATAAACGAGATTAAGCGCGATTCGAATGATCAATGTTTTCCTACAAAGTATACGCATCGGCAAAGCGTAATACGTAGCCGAGGTACATACTACTGAGCTCGCGAGTGCGGTTAAACGCAATCAATCCCGCTACTGTTCCACCGACGTCATCCGCCTGCCGCGGCTACAAGGACAAAACGCGGCGTTAAAGGAGCGCTAGCTACTACTAAACTACACTAACTATCCATTCTACTTTGTTCGTCACACTGCACATTTAGACATGCTAAGTGAGTTGGGCCAAATATGTTAGTGCTGGCGAAGTTAGTCATTCTGAAAGTTACGTGTACTTCGTTACTCAATGGGACGCGTGCGGCTTTGCGTCTCTCCCCTCCCACCTCCCCCCTATCACCCTACAGCCTCCCTTTCCCCGGATGTTAACGAACGTCATTCGAACGGGAGCTGACATACGATTGATTCCGCAATTAATGCCTCGCCCGGCATCGGCGAAGCGTATTTCATCGTCTTTACATTCCACTTACGACGCCGGCACCGCCGTGACGGATTAATTAACCCAATTAACCCAATTAACGGCTTCGGTATCATTCCTTCCTCTCCCTTCTTTTTCGGAGCGAACACTTTCAAAAGTAAAGCGCTGTGTACTTACTTGCCCGGCGAGCAAAGTAAGAGGGATCCGAGCGTGAGGCGGCGCCGGGCACCGACGGAAGAAAGAAACGAAGAAACTCGCCGAAAGAAAAGAAGAGGTTAAGCCACGCTCGAGAGTGTTAGGACACTTTAATCGTACGCAATGTGCCGAGAATTTACGGATTAACGGCGAGAAGTACTCTCTCGCGCCACTTGCAAGACTCCCCCTCTAACGATCGTCATTAACCGGCGAGGAATTTCGAAACTAATTGTACACCCACATTCAGAATGATTAACCTCTTGATTAGGTCAGGTTAGTCACCTCTGCGTGATCTCAGTGCGTGTAATGTTGTGCTCCTGTCTCTGCTCAATCCGACGATTCACCAGCCTGGTATCAACAACGTGAGAGAATTATGATAACTGGCTTTGCCGAGCGGTCGGGGGGATGATTTTCATGAAAACGAGCGACCGACGACGGTCGTCTCGCTGCGTGCGTGCCTCGTGAGCAATTAGCTTGATGACAAGTGCGCCGATAATTTGCTAATACGTTGCCGCGCGAGCGAAGCGTAGCCGACGTATGAGAAATAATATTGAATGATCGTGAAAACAGTGAAGCTTCGCGGCGGAAAATGTGGGGTGAGGGAACATGAGCCTTCGAATGGCAAACAAACTGTAACAATGTTGGCGGCATCTACACAGCTAAGCGTGATTACAACGATTTGGTGAAAAAGTGATACCCAGTAAAAAAAAAGAACATATACTCCTCGACGTCGAGTGGAAAATAATGGAAGTTTCTCGGGGTGGGAATCTATCGGGGTCGTGTGTTTAGTTTGGCTGAGGTTAGGCGTTATCGAGGGACCCAAACGAAAAGTCTCATTACGATGAAAGATAAACAACCGTATATTACTGTTTACATTAACCAGGGAGAATAGGGGTCGTGTACTAACTCTGTGCGAGGTAAATCCACCCACAAGCGTCCCCTAACCTTCGTGAGGCATTAGCTTTTTCATATTATTTCTCTGTTTCTTTTCGATAGGAGAGAAAAACAAAACGAAACGGACACTTACAGACAGGAGTCAACCAGCTGATTATTTGACATACCAGCTGATTTTTATCTCTTGCTCCCGAGCGGTGAGCGGTGTCCCCTGAAATCAAACGAAGGCATACATGTATAATCCGTATAAAAAAGATATCCGCTTAACGACGATAGCGGCGGGGAAACAAATTTCTCGCTGACAGCAGTAAAATTTTCATTTTCAGGTTTTTCTCGCATCTCTCTCTCTCTCTCTCTCTCTCACACACACACACACACTCTTTTTCCCTTTCTCTCGATAGGATATCACAGCTCGGTCCCGATCGTAGTTTCTGCTCTCAAATGGGAGTGTGCGTTTGCAAATTAACGCAATTACGGGAGCGATGCCGTTCATTTTTGATGTAACGTTGTGTAAAGCCGGCGAACGAGATTGCGCACGAGCAGATCGCGAAGTTTGATTCCGAAATATATCAAACACACCCCCCACCCCTCTCCTCCACTCCCCCGTCGCCGACTGCTCGCCCGCGCCAGTTCCCGGTCTATCGCGTTAACGAGTGCGGGGGACCCGTTCCGCGTAATCGGAGAATTAAACGAGAAAAAGTGCTTAATTAATTGCTCGCCCCGCTGCACTCCTATCTCTCTTATTCCGATTATCCCCGCTATACGCGTGCTTGCCAACGCTCACTTCCACCCCAATCCCGACGGAACAGCCCGATTCTTGACGTTTGAGAGCGTGAAAAAGGGAGGAAAACAAATGGGGGGGGAGAAAGAAAAAAAGGTTAGGACGCACAATTCGAGCGGCGACAGGCATCGCGGATGAGTCGTCGAATTTAAAAAGTTAAATCGCCGCGCCCCGCTCGCATAGCAAACAGCGCGGGCACTCTGTTCGAGAGTCTTGAAGCGGTTCATTTTTCAGCGCCCCTCTCGGAATCGTGACCACCGAGGCGAGAAGCTCGCGAAGCGTGAACGGCCGACTATGCTGGCAGAAATTTCGGATGCACAGTACAAATTTGGAGACTGCCGAATTTTCGGCGGAGCCGCGGCTCGTCGCTTGAATGCGAAACGATCCGAAAATTGAGAGTGGGTAGCGCAGGGGCAAAATTGTGAACGAGCTTCTTCTCGATCCGAGGGAAATAGGTGGTTGGACGGAGAGAGAAAGACGGGCAGGGGGCAGAGAGGTGGAGGATGAGAGAGTCAGAAATTGTTCCCCATTCCCGGCGAGAGTGCGAACGTGCGAAGCCGACGGGTGATCGTCCCGTTTAATTAAGCAAATTTTGAGAATGGCGCCGGGTGGCGAACGGATAAGACCAATTACCGGTCGCCGATGTCCCGAGCGGGACACGAACACCGAGGAAAGTATTGTCAGCAGGTAATTCAGGCATCCCTCCCTCGTATCGTGGTCGAGCCGGCTGGCGAGGTAGCTAGCTGACTAGCTCGCTGGCTGGCAGGCTGGCTGTCAGCCTGGCTGGCGGGCTGGCTGGCGGGCTGGCTGGCTAACTGGCAAGGTATGCCCACGCCGTTGCCCGTTCAAAGGATCGACGGCGGTTAATTGTTCGGCAACGCGTGACGGCGCTCGATTTGCATAGAGTGGCAAGAGGCAGGATAAACGGACGTTTAGACAGGGTCGATCGACACGCTCTAAGCTACGTAGCGCGGCCGACGAAACGAAGATCAGAAGCGAGCCGAAGCGGGCGATAATCGGCAATCAATGATAACGGCGAGCGCGCGGGACCTCGAATGAAAGGAAGGGGTGCCTCGGGGGGAGTAGGGTGGCAGGGGTCGAGGAAGCGTGCGGCAGCGGGGACGACAGGGAGAGCCGAAGAACGGATTTAATAATAAACAGGAAGGAACTTGATTGCGCCATTATTCGACCAGAAGGATGACAATACGTTTGCACAGTCGGCGGAGCCCGAATGCCAGGGCCGCTGAATAGAGCCGGCCTCTCTTCTTCTCCTGGCCAAGCTTCTGGGCCCCGGCCATTCTCCCCGTTGTCTACATTCGACGATATAAACCGAAAAGGAGAGAAAGAAAGCGCTAGCGGGCAAGAAAAAGGACTCGTTAGCGGAGCGCATTTTAGCCGACTCCTCGTAAATACAACGTCACTTTTTCCCTCTCGCGCCGTTCGTGCTCGGAACGTAGGTGTAGCGGCGTACGAGGAGGAGAGAGGGTGGTGTCTGCTTCCATATGCGGATACAGGGTGGCTCGACGCGGATCGCGTTCGACGAAGTTTCGCGCGAAATGATTTCTCGACGAATTTTTCGCACCGAGCGCCGCCGGATTCTTCCCGGCCAACGTCCTACGCTCGAGCGTCGGAGAGAGGTTCACGCTTTGTTAGGCAAATTTTATGTGTTATTCCCGGCGGCAATTTCCAGGCGCCTCACCCCTCTCTAGACGGGCGTGGCGGCGACGCGGTATTCTGTTCGCGTCGCGTCAGCTAATTACTCTTTATGATTTCTTCGCGCGAATAACCGCAAACATTTTCCGTCCCACGGCCGGGCGGATATTGTTTCCATCGAAAATCACGGCGTCAACGGGGCCGGAGGGTGGTGCTCGCGCGAGGGACAGAGACAGGGGCGGACGGAGATAGATGCATAGACAGCCAGTCAGCCAGTCAGCCAGTCAGCGAGCTAGATGGATAGATAGACGGATAGATACACGGATAGAAGGAGACAATATCTCGGCAGATCGAGCGCGACAAGTGTCGGCCGACGTCCGCTGGCTCGTCACACCGGCATTTTCCGGATTTATGCGCTCGCCATATTGTTCGCAAGTGAAAAAGAGTCTCCCCCTCCTCCCGTCAAGGTGATGGGCGAGGGGGCTTTATTAAAACGCCGGCCCGCCGATTAAGGAATCGACTACCGGGAAATGCTAATGCGCGGAGCGTCGAAAGCTTCGAAAGCGGCGCAGGTTCCGCTTCGCGTCGGTAATTAGGGAAAGAAAGGAGCAGCTCTCGTTCTCTATTCATCCGTGCCGGACTACTGGCCGTCCGCTCTCGCGGCCCGACTCAATTTTTCCCTCGCTTCCCACGTCTGCCGACCCCTTCGATTTTCCCAACGATCTCTCTCGCGCGGACGGCATGCGAGCGTTCGTGCGCGAACGGGAACGCGTCGATTAAGTTTACGACGACAGCGGGCGAATAATGGAGCGTGAAGCGCTTCGCGTCGGCGACACGCCAGCTCGGGGACCGAAAAACATGGGGTTCTCTAATGGAAAAAAATGACCGACCGCGTACGAGGAACTCGGGAGTCGAACGGCGAAGCGACGGGCTCGCATGCAAGGACGATTTCGCGGAAAAATTATGATAAACGCGAATCGCAGGGACGTAACTGGTTGTGCGGGGGTGGCCCGGAGGCTGATACGGGCGAGGGGGGTAGGAATGGCGGAACTCGGAGTACGCTGTAGGAAATCAGCGGGAGGTGGGGGAGTGCGCGGATTTCCGCGAAAAAGTTGGCACGCCGACGGGTTCGCGCGTAAAATTCCGGGCCCGACCAATCGGCGGGAGCGCGCGCGCGCGCGCGCGCCCGCTCTGCTTTTCTGGGGCAAAAAGACGAGCGGCGACGCCGGCAAACATCGCGGCGACTCGCCCGGAATAGGCAAAACGCGTCGAACGGCGGCGCGGTGGGGGCGGGCGGGGGTGAAAAATGCGAAAACCGCGAAATTTGCTGGCAGCTAGGAATAGAGCGATGAGAAAGGAAATAGACTGGGAAGCGGAGTTGAGGAATGAGACTTTCGAATGGATAGATGGACGCGGACACGTACGGATATGGGTGTAGATATGGGTAAAAAGGGGTTCGGAGGGGAGGAAGCTGGGAGTGAGGACTGTGAATGCGGCAGAGAGAGACAGAGAGACAGAAGGAGAGAGGAGAGAGAATTCGAGAAGAGGGGAAACGCAAGGGAGAGAGGGAGAAATTGTACGCTCGGAGGGCACGCGTTTGACATGTCTGCTTTGAATTGATAATTTTCAGGGAGACAGCGTGGTGGTGCGGCACCGCACTCTGACGCGCACTGTAATAATACGCGGCCGGCGAGGAAAGCAAGCCGCACGCCGCCGAAAATCTAGGGCAACGTCGCCCGGAGGTTTATCCCATAATGGTGTCTGGCATATTAGATTTTTTACACGTCACGACGAATTCATAAACGGCGGCAGCCGCGGCGGCGCACAGTGAGCGCGCAGCCGTTCCTTTTTCACGGATAGCGAACGAGAAATTGTCCCGGCGGCGACGTGTCACCTGCTCCACAATCGCTATAAAGATTTCCCTCCTCGAGAATTTCCGCGGTCGTATATGTGACACTGGGTCGCACTCCGGCTGTGCCCGATACCGATGGCGAACCGAGCGGCTGACGAATAGAGACGGAAGGGAACCTCCCACGGGAATGTATGCGTGGCTGGCAACGTGTGAAATCCCGGCCATTATGCCGAATCGAACGCCGCCAGATACAAACTATAAGACGCTTTATTCCGGCGCATCGGCTTGCGACCGTAAGTGCGGGGAGGAGGAGGAGGAGGAGGAGAGAAAAAATGGAGGTAGGCGTAGGACGGAAGAGGGAAAGAAACTTTTTTCCCACCCCTACGTCTCGCCATGAGTGACTTTAGCGCGCGATCCATAGAATACGGCCAGACGTTGCCAGTTAACGCCGAGGAACGACACTGGGACAAAACTTTAATTCGACAATGGCCTCTTTTGGCGCGCGCGAGCACGCTCTCTCTCACTCTCTCTCTCTCTCTGTCATTTTTCTCTTTCGACGCCCGAAGGGGCGAGAGAGCGGCGAGGAATGGAATTTCAACGGGATTTAATGGAATAACTATACGTGTTTCCACTGCCGTCTAGCTGGAAGCGGTACTTACGGCCGCCGGCTCCGGTGTTCGCCGTTAAAGAGCACGAGAATGTCGAGGAGGCGGAGGGGCGGACGAAGCTGGAAAATGCGTTAGCCGTAAAGGGGGCTGAGGGGGGGAGGGGGCGAAGGTGCAACGCCGCGAGTTATTAGGAAGTTCGTAATGAAGATAAGTTGTTCCGAATGAAGTACAGAAATACGCCTTTCCGCGGCCTGCCGCCGCGAGACAAGGAGTCGCTGCCGACGCGGAAGGCTGTGCAAAAGGTGAGCTCCGACGAACGATTCGTCGACGGGCGAAGCTGCCTTCGAAATTCCTCCGCTATCGGTAACGACGTCACGCTCGTAATCTTCGTAAGTCCTTAACGACGTTTCGGCGAAACCTTCCGGCCCTTTTCGCGAAATTCACCGCCGCCCGCCAGGCCGGAACAATTTTATCCTTGTTGAGGCGAGCCGGCGAGCGTGGTGTTTCCTTGCTTAGGCGGAAGGTACGGCGGTTAATTGTTCTTAAACAGAGTTACGCTTAATAGGCATGTCAGTCACTTTTGTTCGGGGAAATTCTTTCGCCGAGATTGAACTTGTTTAAAATTCCATCTTTCAGCTATTTATAAATTTCCGACCCCCGCCTCCCGCCGCCGACGGGAACTAGTTACGCGCCCGCTGCCGTGACAAAAGTTCTTTCCCGTCTTTCCTTTCTCTACCCCCCTCCTCCTCCTCCTCCTCCTCCTCCCGAGACCGCAAAGGTACAAACGTCTCCCACCGCGGCGGGAACTCGACGTTTGGCAGCGTCGCGCTATTTGTCCGACCGGACATCGGCCCGTACGATCCCGATGTAACCGCAATCTCTCCCGTTACATTAAACGAGGCCAGAACGCTGTCCCTCTAAGTAGATAAAATGCGACTCTAAAAGGTTTAGCGTAACATCTTTCCGCCGGAAGCTGGCGCGAGGTGGCTCTTTCCCTCCTCGGTGGGAGTCGGGGAAGGAGGAGGGCGGGAGGGCAAGGCGGTTTCCTTTTTGCAGCGAATGAAGAATCGAGCACTCATGCCGCGGGGCAAAGTGTGTCAAACGCTCGTGGAAAACTAAGCGCGTCAAACGGTCTGGAAGCTGGAGGAATTCTCACGTACCGCTTACACGTACCGGTCCACCGCGCTCGTAACACAGACGCAGAACAGAAGCGCGCGGTACGTGGGCGGGGGAGGCCACTCGACTCCGGATAACATATACAAAAGATACGCGCGCCTAAGTGCCGGCCTTTACCGGCTGCGTGAGGAGCAAATCTGGTCACGCGCTTTCCTCATCGCTCGCGCAACAACCGGCGCATCTGCATTCGCATTTTCTCACATGTGTACCCCGAGAAGAGAAAGAGGAAAAGTAGGGGGTGGGAGAGAGAGAAACGAAGACAGAGACAGAGGGGAAAAAGTCCGCTTACCACTTTGTTCGCGGCGGGAAAAAGAGAGCAGAGCGCAGACCGACAACGCTTGCCCGGAGAAAATTTTTCTCACTCGCTTTAACGAGTGAATCAAAAGCCGCTCATTGGATATGGGATGAAGAGCAATTTGGCACGGCAATTAATCGTGCCGATGAATCATGCCCACTTCCCTCCACCGCCCGATTTGCTCGCCAACGAACGTACCCCGCCGTCGCCGCCGTGCGTCGGATTCGCGTTTCACGGAATCGGACCTAATTTCTGCGCAACCGTTGACCGCGACTTATGTGGAAATACGCGCCCGACTCCCGACTGGATTCTACGTTTACATATGCAATTAAGCGGGTTTAGTCTCCGGCGCGGAGTATATTTCTAAACAGGCCGTGCGCGCGCGTGCGGCCGTCGTCGTCGACGTCGTGGTTGTATCCCGGTGTATGTGCGAGCACGTAGCCGTTCGCGGCGCCCAGTTTACTTCGCTGGCTTACTAATAAGCCGAGTCACGACTCGCAAAACGCGCCCGTTAAACGTGTCCCTTTCCTTTCCGAAAAACAGCCCGCGTTAATTAATTCAGCTCGCGCAGGCACAACAGAGAAAGAAAGAGAGAGAGAGAGAGAGAGTAGAGAGAAAGGAGAGAAGAGAGGAGCGAGAGAGTGAGAAAGAGCGAGAAAGAGAGAGAAAGAGAGAGAGAGAGAGAGAGCAGACGCGCGAGAGTGCTCGGTCGATCTTCCGTAACGGATAGCGATGACGAGCAGGACGATTTTTCACGTGTCAAATGTTTCCACGTCAGTTGCTCGCCAAGCGAGACGAGACGGAGGAGGGGGACGGAAATGAAAATGGAAGCGAAAACGGGAATATCATTTGTCCCTCGAAACTGTTCCCGGACGATCGAGGAATTAATTCCCGCTTGACGGGATCAAAAAGGGACGGCGAAATTACGGGGACGTACGTAATGTCGGGTAGGCGTGTGACTGATAGCGATGGAACTTGCGCTGGTATTGATAGCGGTAGTAGTAGTGACAGTAGTAGTACTAGTGTAGTAGTAGTAGTAGTAGTAGTAGTACTAGTAGTAGTAGTAGTAGCGATGGCACGGTATAGATGGTAGTAGCGATGATAGTGACACTCGGGCCGGTCGGAGTAGTAACGGTAATAATAGCAGCGGCAGTATTGGTGCCATCGAGTCAACCCGACTCGAAAATCTGGATCTACGGGAGACGATCGAGCGAGGCGGGTGAGCCCTGATACTTATAATACGCGCGTGATCGATGCCTCGTGAGGGAGAAATTCTCGATAAGAGCCGGGAGTCGGTACACGACCGCGCGCGCTGGCTATCCGTCACGGTGTTCCAACTTTAAATCCGCACCAGCGAACCCCCCATCCCCCACCCTCCTCCTCATTCTCCTACTCGCGTCTATCTCCACCTCTCCGCTTCCGGTACCGCTGTGGCCAAGTGTGGAACAGGAGGCAAAAAAAAAAAAAAGGGCCGAATGCAAAATCGGTCTTTCCTAACTCTTCGACAGGATCACGTTTGTTCTCCATCGCACGGAACGGAATAATAATTTCGTTTGCCACCCCCACCGCAGCCAATGAAAATGCGATTTTTTTCGGCTCTTCGTTAGGAGCGTGAAACGATCCCGCCCGCAAAGAGATTCCTCTCCTCCTTTAGCATGCAAAGCAGCGGGCAGCGCTCTGGCCGCATTCCCCACCCGAAAACACGCAGAGATTTCGACAAATTTGATTATGCCCCCACTCTACGGACACCCTTTTTCATTCCGAGTCCCTTTAATTTCATCGGGAGCTGGCGCGCGCGAGCGCAGCTCAACGAAGCCGGTCGTCGTCACGGTCGGCGGTTCGTCATTATGCAGATACATTCCGGCATGGTAATGAAAAATAATACTCCCGTCGACGGTTTTTCCTCTCCCGTCAGCGAATTCCGAGGAGTGTCGAGCGTCGGACAACCGACGAGAGCACGCGCGCGCGCGCGCGCGCGCGCCATTTTTCTCCCCGGGCTCGCGTTTTCGATCGGCACCCGGAGAGACCCGACGACTGGCAGTGGAACGCGTGTACACGCGCCATTGGCAGAACGAGCGGCCTCTTGGAAATTGGGTCTCGCGCATCAGGCCTTTTTCCAGATGGAGAAAATCGGCGGCACGAAATTGCCGCGATTAGCCGAGTGGCTCTCAGGTGGCGCGGGCCAGGAGGGAGGAGGGCAGAGGGGGAGGAAAGGCAGAGGAAGGAAGGAAAGAACCGGAGTTACGATCGGCGAGAGGGACAGGCCAGAAGCTCGGGGGAGCGAGCGAAGAAAACGGTGGAAATGTAGTTTCTAACGTTTTTCAATTCGGGCCAAATTGATGCGATTTCATCAATCAACCGCGCGTTCTCGGAACCATTGCACGAGGGAAGATTGGCGAAGGTTGGCGAAGGTGTGCAGGAGTCGATCGGCGGAGACCTCGAGCGGAGCCCGTTAGGATAACGTGCAGTCGATTTCGAATTAAAAAATGCTGGCCGACACGTTTCTTAACGTCAATTACGACCTCGGACGCTCCGATAATGATCGGCCACCTTCTGTCCGTCCGCGCGCGGGATCCTTTTTGTCCCATTACCTTGTAACGATTGATAGAAAACAATTTAACTCGAATCAGTCCGCGCTTTCCAGGACTGGCTGGAACTACTGTGCGCGATGGCTGAATTGGCAGATAAATCATCTTTCCCGTCACAGAGGTATGTTTCATCTCTGCCCGGCCGAGGAAGAACGTTACGGCGAGAGTACATCTTGCGCTACATTCTACGGTCGGACGGCGAACACTGTTACACGTACGTCTCGCGCGAGAGGGGTAGGGGGAGGTATTAATAACGAACCCGAGGTTTTACTAGAAGTCACATCTCACGGACAGCCTGGAATATATATACGTTACCGTTCCCGAATGTCATGAATTAATAGACGCCTGAATCGACAGAACGTCTTCGGAGTCGGAGCGACTAAATTATTCCGGCTCCGATTATAGATACGCGATTTTTACCGAATCGTACACACTCGTGACGCGCGCGTCAGACGTCTGCGCCGCGGTTCGAGTGTCGCGGCCGAGCGGTCAGAAGAGTTTTCCGCGAGGATTGGCGGCTCGACGCGAGGCCGGTTAAAAATTTTCGTACAAACGTCAGCCGTTTCGCGAGCGAATTAAGCGTCTAATCGATACGCCCGGCGGGACTTGCGGGAAGGGGGTGGAGGGGGGCCAAGGTAACGAATAAAAACGTCAGCGGGTTAACGGAAGCTAACCAGGCAAATTTCGGGCGTTCAATCGAGCGCCCGCCAGCCCGAATGCCAGAGAAATTCGAACGATAAACGGGGCGCCGAATCGTTTCGTACGATTGAGCGGATACATCGGTCAATCGTACATACAGCCCAATTCGAGCGAAATTGCGCTCGCCTTTCGACGAGGGGAGTAGCCCGACTGAGCGACCCCGGGGCCGAGTGCTCGTGTCTTTGAAAATTCGCAGCGCTATCTCGCCACGCCAAGCCGCGCGTCGAGAGGTATTCCTGATTTCGAAATCTCGCCGGTTCGACGCGGGTCGCGCGGAATCGATCGGAAACGACTTCAGGGACGTCCGCCGAATAACCTGGCACTCGATTTTCGACTGCGCATTCAATCGGCCCAACAACCTTGACGCCCTACGCTCGAACACCCAGTCGACACGTCGGACGTAATGAAAATGTTACTCGGCCGCGCGATAAAAGTTTTACGCGACGGGAGGAGAGAAAAAAAAAGAGAGAGAGAAAGAAAGAGAGAAAGAAAGAAAGAAAGAAAGAGTCGAATAAGCAGGTCGGACGTACGGGGAAGAAACTGGGTGCTATGACGGCAGGGGGGAGGCGGTGGGGTAACGATTTTATTACGATGCAAACTGGGTGTACCCAATCGCATTCGCCGGCAATGTCGTTAGCAACGGTATAACAGCGTTATCGCGCCGGCGAGTGCCGGGATAACATTTCCTGCCGGCATTCGAATACTGTTCTCACCTGACGCATACGTCTCGGCGATCAACGACCATAAACCCGTTCCGGCAAGAGGCACTCTCCCGACATTTCGCAATTCGGGCCAGCCCGACAGACACTGCCGCACGTTCGCGCCACAATTCTATCAATCAGTCGCACTCTACGCGGAAACTGTCCTCTCCCGCTGCCGATCGATCCGTCGTGTCTTCTTCGAATTTCCCCGATAAGCGTCTCGACGCCGACGAGGACCGGCGGCGTCGTCGTCGTCGTACTCGTCGTTGTCTTCTTGAAAGTTCGCGGCGATGGAAGGAGCCCGCGTCTGCCCGGCGGCGCTTCCGATCTCGAAGTGCTTTAATAGACACGTGAATCGGCCCGACACGCTTCAGGGACGTCCGACGGAGAAACGTTTAAGTTCATGGCATGAATCGGAGAGAAACGGGAACACATCGGCCGCCGCGCGTAGTGTCCCCGGTGTCAGGGCCGTGGCTAGTCGCGTTCAATGGCGCTCGAGATAAGAACCCCCCTACTCTCTCCCGGCCAGCCCTCCTTACCCCCCCCCCCACCCTTCCTCTCAGTCTCAGTTACGGCGTTACACTTTATTCGAGGTAAGCACGTCACCCGTGACCGTACTGAAAGACGCCCATTCTTTTTAGACCGCCGTACACCCTTTTGTCGCCCGCCGACTATTTTTAAGGCGACACGCGCGCGCGCGCACATGCAACTGCACGACGCCCGCTTGCGAGCACATTTTGCCCCTTTATCGCGGCCCAGCCCCGAAACAATTTCATTCTCCGTCCCCGGACGCGGCGGCGTCCCCGGTACGTGTCCCGAGATGCAAACTTTGAAATTTCCAGATAGAGCCGTGGCACTCGCGGCGCGCGTCTCGCCCAGGTGCCAAGTGTGGCAGTCAAGAAATCATATACGTACATTGTTAGCGTCGCTTGCGAGCTTACGCGCCCGTCCTGAGCACCATTCAAAACTATCACGACGTCGTCGCGTTTCTCTAATGAATGTCACTGTTCGCACGCTCGGCCGACTCCGCCAGACTTTGTCCACGGGCGAAAAACTGCGCCGTCCGCCGAGATCCTCCGGATTTTTCCGAAAATCCTTTTTGCCAGCCCGAGAAGCCGCGCACTTCTGGCCGCCGATTGCGTGCCGTTTCAGCCGCGATTTACGGGGGAAATTCTTCCCACGCGCTTCACACAATTTTCCTTCTGCTCATTTATCCTCGTTTCCCTTCCCCAGTTCGCTCCACGCTCGATGTCGCCCTTCCCCGGTTTCCCGTCGAGTCCCAGGGGACTTTGGCCGCGGCCGCCGTATACGGCACTGTGCACCTCGTACAACTACGTACGGCGCGGAGTTTAGAGAGATCGAGACAGATAAAGCGGCAATGGGCGAGCGCGAGTATGTGCGCGCGGGGCCGAGAGAGACTGGGAGGACAGAAGGAGAAAGAGAGGAAGGGAGAGATAGAGAGAGAGAGAGAGTGAGTGCTAGCGAGAGGGACAGAGGCGGGAGGGAACAGAAAGGGGAGACAGAAATGGGTGTAAGAGGTCGGAGACGAGGGGAGATTGTCGATGCGAGCGAGACAGAGAGAGTTACGATGAATGTGAGAGGAACTGAAACGAAAAATATCAACGGCAGAGCGAGAGAGGTAGAGAGTGAGAGAGAGAGAGAGGAGCGACTATATCGAGGGAGAGTGATAGAGGCGGGGAATATCACGAGAGAATGAGAACTCCGCCGCAACCTCATTCTCCTTTCCGGCTGCAGCGTTGAAAAGCTGTTCTCCCCCGTTCTCACTACCTCTCGCTCCAGCACTGGCCTCTTGTTCTGCCCTCCCTCTCCCACGACCCGCCGTCCACACCCACCTCTCTCGCTCCCGCTCGGTCTCGCGCCCGTCGACCCTCTCCCCCTTCTCGGTCCGGCGCACACACGGGAAGGTTGCATGTTTGAATGAATGAACGTAGACAAGGGGGGACATACACGCATGTGCGTTGGGGAACGGTAGAGTCGGCATGCACGCGGGGTCGCTTACACGCCGTACGCGCGCCTCCTATGTACACGTACGAGGGTACTTTGGGGTCCACGGGCCTGCGGTGTCTGTCGAGAGCGGAAAAAAAATCTTACGCCGCCGGTAGCAAAGTGCGCCGCGGAAAAAAGCGATATCCGAAACGCGAGCTTTCATTGACGAGGGCAGCCCGCGCGCTCGTCGCACGCACGCGAAACGGTACGCTATCGTTCGAAATGGGAACAGGAGAGAGAGAGAGAGAGAGAGAGGAGAAAAACTGAGAAAAAAGTCTTTGTTCGCTCTCTCGCGACGGGCCTCGGCCGTGCTAATTAACAGCTTTAGCTGCAGAACGATGGCGCACGCGGCAGGCCGTCGTAAAGTGCTCGTTCCTATGTGTCAGATACGTGTACACAATGGCAGGCGCTGTTTAAATACCGTCCTTAACCCGACGCAGATATTACGTGCCTCGAATACAATATCTCATTCGCAGTCGTTAAACAGTCTTAGCCCTTAAGCCGGGCGCGTACACGTACGCACGTATGAACGTACGCTCGCGCGAAATTCTCACTCCCTTTGAGCCTCACTCGGCAACGCACACGTACACACCCCAAGGTACATCTAGGTACATCTAGATACACACTTACGCATCGGCCTGTGTTGCATATAACGCTGGGCCAGAGGGGCCGCCTCTAGCCAGGGCAATTGCAAGGCGAGTACACGCGTTCTCGCGTACGAAAAAAAAAATAAAAAGTGGGGGCAACGTTCAACACTATCGGGAACTCCGTTTTTGGCGTCGATCTGACGGCCGCGTCGGGGCTGGCCCGCAAACGGAAATGCAAACTGGCCTCCGCGCGGCTTTTCGGGGTTTAACCCTCGCACGGCGGATCGTCGAGCGGCGGACCGTGCGGCGGACCGTACGGCGGATACAGGGTCCACTCGGACCCATACGAAGAACTTGTCAGTTGTTGAAAATTAGTTTTTCAATTTAAGTACTTTTTATTTTCCAGCTTATAAAATATCGATTTACAAAAAAAAATGTTATTACTACCTAGTTGGTAAAATAATTAATGCACTTCTGGTGTTTGAGCAATATTTATTAGTATTCAGTACAATTCACACATAAGGAATGGGTTCTCTTTACATTATGATCATTACAAATATGCTTTGCGCAATTGTCGCATCTCTCTCGATATTTGTTATCATTGCCAATACAAATATAGCATCGGGCACGCTTTCTAAAACTTGTCGAAGGTTTTCTGTTCTTTTGCAATTTTCTCCCGGTTGTTTCTATTGCAACCGCAACATGCTTATGTAATACAGCTTCTTGGTTTTCAAATTTCACTGCTCGGTGTTCAATATTTGCGGCTAATAATTGTTTACCTAAATTTTCCAAAAAAATTTTTCTTCTTGATTTTATGTTGTGGCCATTTTCCCATGTAGGATTTTTTGTAATCCATACGATAAATGCATTGAAAGCTGCTAAATCCAGATAATGCATAAAAAGTGACAGCGGCCAACGCCTGGTAGATCTTCGGCATGTGTATTCTCTGACTAATTTGTCCAGTGCATCCACGCCGCTTTTCGTGGCATTATAATATTTTATAATTTCAGGTTTGAAATTATCCTGCGCATCTGTGATATTGTGGCTATGGTGTATTGTCGATAATAATACAACACATTTTTTTTGTTTTGGAATGTATGAAACAAGTGTCATTTTTCGCGTAAACAGGAAATGCGAAGAATACAGTTCTCTTGACTCTGTATTCACAAGTACCTTCGGCAGATCTTTTCTGTTCTTCCGCATGGTACCCATGAGATATATTTTATTATCATATAACTCTTCAGCCAGCGAAATGTCCGTAAAAAAGTTATCGGTTGTAACTTTTCGTCCAGTTTGGTGCCAGAAATTAGACAGTTGCCTTACAACTCTTTGCCCCTGGTTCTTTTCTGGCATATTTCCAGTCTTTCCTAAATAGGGCTCAAAATTGCAACAATAAAATGATTGTGCATCACATAATGCCCATATTTTTATGCCGTATTTACCCGGCTTAGATGGCATGTACACTTTGAATGGACATCTCCCTCGGTAGGTCACCAACTGCTCGTCAATAGTTCCTGCACTTGAGGCATTGTAACTTTCTCGACAATTTTTGGCCAAAATTTCTGTGACATCTCTTAGTGGTGCCAATTTATCGGTTCTTCGTCTTTCTGTTCTGCTGGTGAAGTCGTCAAATCGTAAAAACCTCAAGACATTTTTGAAACGATCACGGGACATAGCTGCTATGTATATGGATCTTGTTAGGCATACATCTGTTTTCCATAAATCATATTTGCACTCTCTCGATTCTCTAAACCTACCAATGAGCAATGATAAGCCAAAAAAAGCGTCTAACTCCAACTGATTTATCGGTTTCCAAGTATTTTCCGCTTTTTCACAGTAATGTTGCGTTGCTTTTTGGTTTGTGCAATTGACAAGAATCTTAGAAATTTCCTCATCTATAAAAAGGTGAAAACACTGCTTCATCGTTTCCACATTTTCGCTTCTTGCAGTCAGTGTACCACTTCGTGAAACAATTTCTCTTCGATTACATCGAGGTGCAATATATTTCCACGAGCGACTAGAAACATTGTGATCCATGGGATTTGGAGGATTTTCATCACAGTCCGCAGAAAATTCGTCACTTTCATAGTCGTCCATTTCCGGTTCACCATTATCACTGCAAGACAAGGAGCCTTCATTCGATGAAACTTCGTCTAAATTGTCCGGTTCATCATCCGCAAGACCGAAGAAAACACTGTTTCTGTACTCGTCACTCATTCTTTTACTATATCGCTAACTGCTCTACAAATGTCTACAAAAATATACGTCTTACTCGTTCGCTGCTAAAATGAATACTGACGACGAATTGCATATTTCGGAAACCGTACTTCGTAGTTGAAGCAAGATATCAAGGAGTGAAAAGACTGGAGACCATTGTCGGCGGTATCTTTCCGATATACACACTGTATCGTTTGCTCCATTGTTGAAGCAAGAGATTAGGGAATGAAAAGACTTGAGACCGTTGTCGGCGGCACCTTTGCGATAAACATACTTTCTTTTTTTCTCCATTGCACCAGCAAGAAATTATAGAATAAACAAACTCAAGACAACTATCAACGTTCGACATTTTATAAAGAATGGGTCCGAATGGACCCTGTATCCGCCCGGCGAGGGTTAAATCGCGCCGGCGCGCCAGCCGAAAGGGTTAATAAAAGGCGAACTCTGGCATTTTGGGTGGTGCGCGTGCCAGTGCGCGGGTGGTGCGCGCGGCCGATGTCTGATAATGCCTACGAAATATTCATCGCCCGCGCCCCCGCCAAATGGCTATTTGCCGACGGCAAATATCGTCGCTTCCACGCCTGTTTACATCGGCCCTCTAATCCACTCGTCAACGAGCGGATTAAACGAAAACGACGACGTTCTCGCGCTCGCCCCATCATTATGTCGCCCGAGCGCCAATGACAGTCTGGCGGCGGCGGCATTGAGACTTAGCTTGGGTCTACCACAGGGTCTATGTTTCGGTTCAAGCGTCGTTTAGTCGATTAAAGAGAAGTTTTGGGGTGAATTTGAAGAACCTTTGATGAGCTCATCCTTTCGGTACACCCATGATGGGTTTGAGAATCGCGGTAGGGTGCGTCTGGTACCTTAAAAGCAGGGGAGTAGAATCAATGTTATGGTAGAAATGTGAATTCAGCCACCTGCGCATCCATCTGTGTTAAGTATTATGTAGCGTACGTATTCTCACTGTATGACGTTTATTATGTCATATTAGTTATAAGTTCATTATAACAGTCAGATAAACGGACGTGTGTTGAACTCTCTGTAATATTGTATCATTTTCGCGTGCATAATTGAGAACGACGATACAATGCACACATGTTCCATCTTAGTCCGCTGAAGCATTTATACTGACGGTCGACGTCTGGAGCGATCAATCGTCGGGCCACGAATCGGCGAAAGTTCCTTAAACCGATTTACAGTCAATCTTCACTCGCGAAAGGCTCTTTCACCGAAGTGTAGATTACGGTAGCGCTGCTGAAGCTCGAAAAGCGGACACGTACGCGCCGGGTCTTGCGATCACCCGAAATTGGAGGTATCGGAACGGCGCATCCCGCATTCGGATCATTTGTAAAGTTTGGCCGCGTTCCGCGAATACGTATGTGCGCTAATATGTAATGCATACGGGATGTTATGATTCCGAAGCGGGCGATCGCCGCGCGGTTCGGCTAATTGAAATAGATTGTATCTATTCCGGGATTGCTCGTCGTTACAGCTGTATTAGCGTTATTAAACCGGCCTATAAAGTGCTTTCGACGCATTAACTGTCACATAAGACTCGGTAATGGTATGACGCGGATCGTAATGATGTAACGCGATGTAAGCTGCGCAGGTGATTCGTCGTAACGCGGATGGATGCGATTCGCGGAAATGCCTCGGAAACTGGTTAAAGAGAACATCTTCACGCGGTGTCCGTCACACGAGAACAATGTTTCTGGGCCAAGCGACTCAAAATATGTAAAGGAAAAAAAAAATACCTTTTACGCTTTGAATCTATAGCGTTGGATAAAGGATACTGCGCGATAAAAATAGAACACCTCTACATCCATATTCACACCGTGCAACACTGACTCGCGTACATTTAAATCGTTCGGCTCGCATTCGTCGGTAGCCGACTAAAGCCGATTTCGGAAAAGAGAGAAACAACGAGAGCTACCTAACTGGCATCGCGATAAAGAAATCCGCGGCAAGCCGCACAATCGCCCAACTCAATTTAACATAATTCCGGGGTACGAAATGAAACTCTGCCCGGTCTCTAAGCTCACAATGGCGCCCGGAAAAACAATACCCAAAACAGCGTACGAGCCAGGGGAGCTCGATCCGATAAAGTCATCGCAATATGCGGTCCGCCGTGTCACGTGTCCTGCGCAGCAAATAAGGAACGTCACTCCGGGAAGTCGCAAACGGGAAAACGGTTATCTAACGTTTCCAGTAACAGGATTTATTCCGCGATTACCGGGACGCGAGAGGGGTGAGGGGTGGGATTTTAAACGGCGACATTACGAATTGCCGCCATATGGCTGGGCGAGAATCGCAGCTGAGCAAAAAGGCCTACGACCGGCATATCGGGCTCCTATGACGAACGAGGCACGCGAGCCTAGCCAGCTTCGAAAGCATTCACTATCCGGCCGCAAGGGCCTTTTCCGTGGCGCGATGTACCTCGAATTAATAAACGGCCCGCGATTCAATATGCCCAGCGACGTGTTGGACTCGCTTCGGTTACGCGAAACACACCGAGCCCACCGACGTCGACGTCGACGCCGACGCGGCAGGCGAACTAGTTAACGAATTCGTTAATTATTAAGCTCCGCGCCATATTTGCCCGCCGTATTTCTCGGCTCGGCTCGCAAATGGCAAACTTTCATCGCGGGGCGCGCTCGCGGGAGAGTGTACACGCTCAGCGTTAAGTAGACGTCCCTGCTAATCGGGAAATATAGCGTCGGTGATTCGAGCTCCGATTTTAGGCAAACGGATACTCGGCTTCAAGGCTGGATTACCTGAGTCTCCCCCCACCTCGCCAGTCATGCGCCTCTCCTACGCGGCTCACGTGAGAGAGTCGGGCCGACGGAAGGGAGGGGCTAGATCAGGTACGAGGCGTGCAAGGTGCATTCCCGCATCCGCAATTCCTTTCCCATGATACGTGCGAGTATTTATGATTGATAAACGACCGGCACGTACGGCGAACGACGTATGCGGAACGGCGTATGCGGAACGGCGTATGCGGAACGCCGCGCGCGGAACGACGTGGCTTACGCTAACCGACGTATTCGGCAGCCTCGATTCCCAGCGGGGATACGGAGGATGCGCGTCAAACGTTAAAGTCAAATGTTATGTCATCGACGTAGCGTGGGCGTGTGTAAGTGGGGCACGCTCGTTTGTGCTCGACGCTCGTACGCGTGGCGTATAGGAAAATGAGCGCTCGCGCGGCAATTAAAATGCTGAAAATCAGCCCCGATTATCTAGCGACGCGATATCGGCGCGATTTGCGCTCCAATTCGGAGCAAAAGAGTCTTTCGAGGAGGGAGATTACAGGGATCCATCTCTCGCATGATCCGCGAGCGCTGAGGAATGAAGGACAAAAAGGGCGGCGGCGGCGGCGGGGGAGATGGAGGGGGTGTGCGGATGGATAGGAAGGAGGTCGAGGCGGGCGAGAAGGACGAGGCGCATGAAAAATGGAGCAGCGAAATTCGTTGAAACACGGAAAATACGAGTTAGCAATATCGCGTAGCCGGCGTCTGCCGACGGAAACTGGGAAATATGTATCCATAGGATTTCGCCGAGGCGCGCGCAGAGAGCATCGCACCGAGAGTCACGGCGCGGCCGGCGCGCGGTCCGGGCCAGCTTTCGGTTTCTCTCGCAAATTTTTTAGCCGCGCGAAATTTACCCCGATATTTTAAGCGATAATAATCTTCCGAACCCGCGGCCCAGGGCGAAAATACGATTGCATTACGTTAAAATTCGCTAAAGCGCGCCGGGGAAAAAAACATCGCTGCGGCGAGCAAAACGCTGACGCTGCCCGGGCGAATCGCTTGCTCGCTGCGCGCGTAATTTGGTAGCGAATTTTTATCTTCCCGCTGCGAAAAAAAATCCCTTCCCACCATCGATTTTCGAGTCCGGCGACGAGCGCGGCGCGCAATTTTTGGCCCGCTATCTTCCGGCAGAAGATAACGCGCCTCTGCGAGAGTCACGGGCTGCACCGGCGTCGGTGAGACGACGGCGTCGCGCGTCTGAATTCGAGGCGAATTTATTTTCCAGCTTTTCAGCGAGCAAGATTACGCCGACTCTTCCCCCCTCGCCACGGTTGCGCGACTCGCGCTACGATAAGGGGGAGAAACACGAAGGGCTCGTTCGCAGTACAAACGAGCGACAAGCGTCGATGTAAGGTACATTCCTCTCCTCTCTCTCCCTCTCTCTCTCTCTCTCTCGCTCTCTCCTCAGTTCCCTGCATCGCGCTCGGCCGCTTCTGACTCTTTTTCCAAGACGCGTCGTCGAGTGCGCACACGGTTCCGGGACCCGGGCTGTGTGTACACGCACATCGGTACGTTTCGGTGTACAAAAGCGGAAGAAGACGGAGGAGAGACGTGCGACACACTCCTTCCTCTCCCCCTACCACCCTCTCTCTCTCTCTCTCTTTCCACTTGCAGGAAGAGCATTAAAGATGAAAGCCGTTTCCCTAGGTCGGGCGTGTGCCGAGGAACGGCCGTGAATGACATGCAGAATCTTCTTCCTCTCTTTTTTTTGTCTCCGAACGGAACAAAGCGCCCTGCGCCTTTTCGGAGTGGGTAGGAGCACGCGACTGAGCACACACGACGACTCCTTTCCACGGAGCCTCAACCGCGGCCGCGGGAACTTCTCCTGATTTTCCGCGACGTCTATCGCCCGCCCGTCCTCGAGGATCGAGAACTCACGCCGGTAATCACGGAGGAATGCAGACGTTGCATAATGGCGCGACGTTACCGGCTCTACGTGTGTGTACGCGCGCTCCTCTCGAGGCTGGAAGATGACGCTGGAAGATGACGCCGAAAGGATGCTGCTACCGCTGATGCTGAATGTCGCCTCGATCCGATGCCTCCCCTTCCCCCCCTCATCGGTGAAAGTGACGATTAAGATGTCTCGAAAACTGTTGAGCGACCGTGTCGAACGATTTCGCAAGTTGGCTTTTCAGCGGGAGGATAATTTCGTTGTGCAACCTACGTCGCACTCCCCGTATAACAGCTTCATAGGTGTGCACGTGGATCGCACGGTTGAGAACGACGCTCGATTCGCTAATCGCCGCCGAGTCTATCGGTGCGCTCTGCGACGTGTGCATACGCGAAGGTGGTACGTCGGACGGGCGGGGAAATAATCTTCGATAACCGCGAGCCGCGCGGAGATAAGTGGCGAAAGACGACGTGTCGCGGGCGTATAACCGACAAGCCGCAACAGGCCAGGCGCACACAGTACAATATAATAACGAGCGCGGGGAGCCGGCTGGAAAAATATTGCGGCCGGCGTGAGTGCGCGTTTACATTAATAATGCGCACTTCGCGCATGATACTTTAACGATAATTGCGGCCGGACAATGAAGGCGCAAACTAAAATTTCGGCCCGGAAATTGCGCCCGAGTCCGACTAATCGACACGGCCGCCCTCCACGCCGGTTAATGACTGGAATAAATCAATTGAATTTATCGGGAACGCTCCGGTGGTGGGTTGGGAAATTGAACAAATAGCGGGACTTACGACGGCCAAACGGTGGCCGCTTAACCCGACGTCGCCCGGATTCGTTTGAAAATCCTTTGACCCTCAGAGACCTCCGCCACCCTCTCCTCCCTCATCCTCCCCTTTCTCATCCTCTTCCTCTTCTTCCCAGTCCTCCGCAATTCCGCCACACCCCTCCAACCCCGGGCCGGAACCCGCGACCGACGCAATTTCACGGATCTTTCGAACCGGAGAGCCGTTCAAACGTCTAATTAGCATCGCGCGTTCAGCCTCGCCCCATTTTAAGTTTCCACTCGTGCAAAACGGCTCATCCCCGTTACATTAACTCTTATAGCGGACGCTTCCTGTTCCATATTCGAGAAATTGCGAGGCCGCGCGGGACGCGTCGCCGGCAGTACGCGGGCGCATATAACAGCGACTATAAACGAGGCAAAACCGTTAACCCGGTCTCTCGCTTAATGCGCCGGTTTATATAGACGGATGCGTGGATGCGCTCGCGCGATGCCGAGGGTAAAAAAAAAAGGAGAGCGAACGACACAAAGTCGGACACAAACGATTCTCGCCGGCCGAGTCCGTCGACGGCACACGACAATGACGCGCGCGGGCTCTCCGGCGAGGGATCAAAGTTATAAATAACTTATCTGCATTCGCAGGGGCGGAGGTGAAACCCCCCCCGCCCTCAACTGGCGCACTCACGACGCTCGCCGAGTAGGCACGGCCGTATGCAAATTTCGTTCGAGTGCAATCACGGTGGTTAACCGTGGTCACGGTGTGTTCCACGCACTCTCCGTCTCTGTCCGCGTCTCCGTTTCGCTCCGCCTGTTTGTCTTGCCCTTCGCGAGGGCCAGGGGGAAGAGCGAGGGGCCGCCATTTCTGGCCCCCCTTTCATCCCCTTGCCACTCGCCGCACTTCGCGCCACCCTCTCACATTATTTGTGCACCCTCTCTGGCCTCCACCTCCTCCTCCTCCTCCTCCTCCTCCTCCTTACTCCTTCATCGTCTACTTCAGCCGAGCGTCTCGCTTCAAGTATCCATTCGTATCTATTTCCCACCTCTCCCCTCGCCCTCGTCCGCCTCCCGTTACTTCTCGAAGCGGCACTCATCATTGTCCTCGGCGATATAAGGCAATGATCGTTCATCCTTTTAAATGGACGCGGTTCAAAAATGTATGGAATTCTTTTGCCGCCTTCCCTATACTCCCGCGGGGCCGGCACCCGGTTCTCATCCGGCTGAATGGCGATAGCAGTGGGTCGCGGTGCTTTCGTAAATAATGGACCTCGTCATTACTAGCGGACAAACAGTCGACGTGCCCACCAGCATGGACGCGCGCGCGCGCGCGCGCTTTTGCAAGTGCTTGGCCGCCGTCACTTACCTCGGGATCGAGACGTGACAATCGTTAGAGGCCGTACGAATGATTAACGACGCGCTTCGCGCCGTACGCGACTGTAGATAACGGACGAACGCACTCGAACGAAATCGAATTGCGCTCACCGGGTCCGGTCGTTCTCCACGCTTTACTCCCGCACACGCTCCTCCTCTGCACGTCTCCTCGCACGTCGTCTACTCTGCGCACGTCCTACTCTACTCTGCACACGTCGCGCACTCACGGTAGGATGAGGCTTTCGAGAAAATCGAGCGACCCGTAAGCCCCTGCCCGATATACCGCTGACAAAATATTTCCTCGCCCAGATAAAGACGATAACGGACGGTACGTACGTGTTTCCTTCCGCGGGGCGAGAAAATTCGGTATCGATTACGACCGCAGACTTCTTCCTCACCTTTTGTTGCGGCGGCCACGGTCCGCACCGGCAACGGGTGAATTCCTCGGCGTGCCGCGCGCGTACCCTCCGGAACGAGCAATAAAATTCGCGGCGCGAGAGAGAGAGAGAGAGAGAGAGAGAGCGAGAGAAAAAGCGGCGGAAAAAAATTCAATACGCCTGTATCAGTGACCAAATAACGTTTCATCACTGAAAGCGTGCGCCGCGCGGCCGAGGCCTGTTAACGGGACGGGATTCTTGTGTAAACGGAGATAACCGCCTCGCGAGCCGTGCGTCACGCGGCTCGATAAATCATCGATTTAATAATAGGTATTCATCAGGCGCGCAGAAGGGCCCCCGCGAAATTTCAACCGCGCTCTCGACACTCGCAATGTCCATTTCCGCGAGCCCGGCCCGACAATCACCGTCCTTTCGATCATCGTAATCGTCGCGCGCATTAGGGCCAGTACAGGGTGCCGGGCTGACGTTGCCTTATCAATTATGCCGCTGGCCGCCCAGAAATTGCCTCTATCCATAGCGGCCGCTTTCCGAACGAGACCGAATGAAATTAAGAGGGAATTAGTTTCTCGAGGACGTCCCTGCGGATGGTAGACGGATCACGGTGCCGGGCGGAAGTCACACTTGTTTCCCGTGCGTGCGTCTCACGCTGAAAATTGCATTACGGAGAATTAAACTGGCTTAACGAAGTCCTCGCGGCGCTAAACGAATCGGAGGATTCCTCGACGGCTGGCAGGGTGTCTCCTCCGCGACGCAAACCGCACGGATCTGCTGGCTGCCAGCATCCAGCTCCTCCTCCTCCTCCTTCCTCCTTCCTTCTTCCTCCATCCTCCACCTCCCCATCCTCCTGTGATCTTCCTTCGAACCTTCCTTCCGACGACTCTGGCTCGCTCCGTTTAAAGGGCCCCTACGTCAATTTCTCGCTTCGACGCAACGGCCGCGGCTTAAAATTATGGCGTAACTTTCGCGTAGGACGCTGGGAGAAAACGATATACGGTGCGCGCGGGGCTCCTCGCACACACCGGCTCAAAACAAAAACAAAGCCGGCGCCTACGCGGAGAAATGCCATTGTACGCGTAACAAGTGCCGCCTGTCAGTGACGCCCGCTATTACCGTCGACTTTCGAGAGTTTTAACTAGCGCGACGTTATGCCGTCGGGCGGACAATGAAGTGCTCGCGTTCCATTTAAGCGGCATGCAAAGTAGAATGCGGCGCCCGCGCGCGCTCTCTCTCTCCCTCTCTCTCTCTCTCGCGAAATCATTGGCAGGCAAAAGTGCACGGGATCGCGTCCTCGCGGATGCCGCCTCACGGATGACGCACCCCGGATACGTCTATCCGTCCTCCCGGAGGACCGAAAATCAGGACGACGCACCCGTCCGCTCTCAGCTTCGCCGGCGGAAGGCCCGGCGGTGTTAATAAGTAAGACGCAATTTTGAGCCAGCGCCTAAGAGACTCGCTGATAAGGCCTGCGTAATGACAGCGTCGAAGACAGCGCGTGCCTACCTTATCATCGAAATACTCCCACGGCGGGCGTTTTCCGTCACATTCCGTAGCCGCGTCGGGTCCGTGACACACGATGCCGACGTCGTACGGTCCTCGCTCGCAGACCGTTCGATTATCGTACGATTCGCCCGATATCCGATCCGGCCGGGTACCATTCAGGCCGCGTGCCTTTGTCCGGCAGTCACGGGGCCGACTTGGGAACCGGCAAAAGCGTTCGTTCGTTACGAGCGAACGACTGGGGTCGAATCGTCGAGGCCGGACGTGACACGCGGTACATGCGATCTGCAACGGCGTGTACAGCCGATCCACGATGCGCTACGAGGAGACCAGAGGAGGATGAGTGAGAGAGGGACGAACGTCAAGCCGGTATCGGAGCGTGGAGAAAAGTTCGTGGACCCCTCTCTCTATCCGCGAGACCTCGTGACTCGAGGTAGCGGCTCTCGCCGGATTCCGAAATGACAAATCGGGCAGGAACGCTTTCGCGTCGCGCTGGGAGGCTCGAGACGCAAAAAGAGGGCCTCGCAGGGCTATCGTCTATCTCTCAATCCGCAATCTCTCTCGGAGGGCCGTAGGAACGTAACAGGCGGGCGATAGAATTTTCTCATGCCACTCCTCCTCTGTCTCTTCCTTCTCCTCCTCCTTCGCCTCCTCCGCCTCCTCCGCCTCCTCCTTGGTAGCAACGGCAACGGCAACGGCAACGGCAACGACGACGACGACGACGGCCGTGGTGGAGGACTTCTCTTCCCTCGGTCGTGAAAAACATGCACGCATACACAGGTTCACCCGCGCGGTTAGGCACGTACATAGACGCAGTCGGAGAAAGAGAGACAGAAAGACACGCCGCGCGACCGGTAGTGCGACGATGCCTACGACGATGCCCACGACGACGCCGACTACGAATCGTGGCCTACCGTCTCGCGTAGCGAGGAGAAATACGCGGTGCGTGAAGCTCTTCCTCGACCGCGACGATGCTGCCTCGAAGCTCAACTTCAATCCCTGCCTTCTGACAGAACGCTGACTCGTGTCCCGCAGCTCGGACTCTTCCCAAGATACCGTGCATCTCGGGGCCTACGTTTCTACCCTCGCCTCGACGAACGCTTCTTTACTATCTCTACCTTTCCTTCTCTAATTCCCTCTCAGTCTCTCTTTCTCCCACGATTCTCTCTCCCTCTCACACGTACGGGGACGCATACACACTCTTTCTCCTCGTACTCTCCCTCTTTCACTCGCTCCCGTTCTCTTACTTACTCATTCGATCCCGCTGTCTCGCTCCTATCCGCTCGTACTCCTCCCCTCTCTGTCCCACCTTCCGCGAGGAATTAACTGACGGCACGAGTAGCACTGACCGTCTCAATGGCCTTACGCTGGAGACGTACGAGTCATCCTGGTGGGCTCGCGTCCGCTCACGCACTTGCGATCCCGCGGCCGTGTCGTCCTTGGCCCGGCCTCCTCCGGCAACTTTTCATACACCCAGAGCCGACGAGTGGCCCGCACGTACGTGGCTTCGCGGTAGAGAAACGAGAGTACGGAGCACTGCCTTGCACTTTTTTCCCCCCCGTTTCTCGCGCTGGCCACGGGTATTATTCGCGCTCGGCGTCCGTCACCAAATAACAGTCGGCACGAAGGAGCCGCGAGGCGGAATTTTCGACGGCACACGTGCGGCAGGTATACGCAGGAACCACAGCTTTTTTTTACGGACACATCCCCGACTTGTCTCCTCCTCGCCAACGCCTACACGATACACATTGCACGCAGCAACGACGCCCCTACACGCCGAGGACAGCGGCTCTCAAACGGTGGATACCGCGTCTCGTGGCCACCAGGTAGCGCGCCAATGGCGTCAAATTCGGAACGGGACCAGAATCGACCGAGCCTGTTTACATCGCACCGTGATTCTCAACGGCCGGCGTCGCGCGACGTAATACCTGGACAAACGGTGTCGACCGCGCAAATAAACAAATCGCTTCTTTTTTTTTTCTTCTCTGTTGTTACTGGGGTAGGTCAGAGATGCAGATCGAGACTGGGTAGGCATGGAGAGATACATTCTGCGGCGTATTGATAGGTTTTAAGATAAGCGGGCGCTGAAAATTTGAAAATGTACAGGGTCTTTCTTTTAACGCGGAACGCTCGATCTAGTGAAAACGCTAATGTGGCAACAGCGCTAGAGTCGATACGCGCGCCGCCGGGGACAGTGGCTGAAAGTATAACTTCTGTTGAATACATGCTCACCGGTCATTCTGACTTCGGTTCCGTTCGGCGAAATTCGGGCGAAGTCGGGAAGGGGCAACTTTGTATGATATGTCAAACGCGATCGGAGAAGCAAAACACGAGGTTTCGACGGCCACGCGTATTCCCGCGCCAGATCGCAACCAAATGTTCGCTCATGCTTCGAGCCCGAATTCCGTCTTCCAAAATCGACGAAGACCGATTTCGTTCAAACTTAATTCATCCGTAGATACGTACACGGATTATCCATGAATGGATCGCGTTTGACATATCATACAAAGTTGCCCCTTCCCGACTTCGCCCGAATTTCGCCGAACGGAACCGAAGTCAGAATGACCGGTGAGCATGTATTCAACAGAAGTTATACTTTCAGCCACTGTCCCCGGCGGCGCGCGTATCGACTCTAGCGCTGTTGCCACATTAGCGTTTTCACTAGATCGAGCGTTCCGCGTTAAAAGAAAGACCCTGTACGTAGATGATTTTTGGGAGTTACATGGTATATGGTACAAATATGGTTTATGATATGGAAAATTTAGGAGAGGTTAGATATGAATGTTTACGTAGGAGTGGATGAGAGATAAATTAATAAACGTCGACAGATATATTCAATTTTCTGGCCGATGGATGCGGTGAGCATTGAACGAGATGGCGTGGCGGTTGGAATGTTAATTGGCTGGGGACTGTAAGTTACTAGATCAACCGGAAGTAAGCGGGAACAATAAATAACTAGATGGATATAAACAAATGTTAGAAATCTATGAATTAATATTCTGTACACGTTTAAAGTGTCTAATAATACAACTGTAAACTGATAACCGCATACATCTGTAAATTTTACTAAATACAATTGAATTATACAAAACATAATCCCACCACCTTAAAAAATGAATGTGATCACACTTATTCCAGTGCTGTGTTTTGAAGCAGCAGAGCCCGTTTGAATGGTGGCATAATTCCTAGAGCATTACATCTATTCTTGTATATAGAACATCACCCACACATTCTTGTCTTTTTTCTACGCACTTCAATCTATGTACTTTAAATACATTTTGACTTGAGTACAGAACAACATAAATCCTGATTCATTCAGAAAATGGTATGGTTGTGTAATTTGTTGGCTGAAAGGGGAGTAAAGCACCCTAGTATGTCATTTTCCATAGGTATGTGAATTAATTGTAACACTTGTCCTAACTAGGTTAACCTAGAATATTTATCTGACTTTAATATCTTCAGACTTCCAATGGAGATCAATTTTAATGAACCATGGGTGAAGGGACCAAATACGTCTGCCATAATCTTAAATATGTCAGTGAAACAATCAAGACATAATTCACCTGATGCAAGTGGATACGCTCCAATGACAATGTGGAACTGAGGAGGTAAATATAAATTTTACTATGCACCATTATGTGGAACCTTTGTGTTGGTGGTAAGTGAGTGTATACGTAAAAAGTCATGTGACACCTTATATTATTGCTTATGTACTCTGTGTTATGATTCAACATTATTTACAGACCAGAAAGACAAGTTATGTACTTGCCAGCATGCGGCTTTGGAGATAATGGTCTATTTTACATTGGTTGATTCTAGTGCTAGCTAGTGATGCCAGAGCATCTTGAGAAAATAGTGAAGAGTTTCCTGTTCAGCTGATTTAGATTTCGACTTGCAACGCTACCTTGGATAAATGCTTGTGGTAAGCCAAGTGATATCGAAGTGAAGTGTTCGTATCTAACTGCACATATTGAAGAAGTGCTGAATTGAATATGATAAAAAATAACCATGAAAACCACAGCTAACAGTGTCTTTCCCTTCACATATTTGCTTCCTCTGCTTAGTTGTCTGTTGATGCAACATAATTTTCAAGTGAACCTGCATCCATGTGCACTAAATATGCGTCACATCAAACGATTTGACTGTTGCACTACAAATCACAAGAAATGGCAAGGAGCCACATTTTCGTCCCCGTCATTTCAACCGACAGCGCAACGAATTCAAATGAGCAACGTCTCCATTGTGATTCCACGCGATGTTCTCTACGAAATCTCCCTGTGCTCGGAAACATTATATCGCGGGCATTTCATGGCTGTCTATTTCTGGACGTAGTGCAATTGGTTGTCGTATTTTGAATTTGCATCGCTGAGCAAACTGTGTATAGTCATACTGAAAGTGCTCGAAGGCAACTTTCATAGCGCGCCGATAAGAAAATATTGACACGGTAAATCAGTCTCTCAAATTCCGACCTTAAATTCGGCACGTTGGTTATGCCATTTTCTGCATAAACCGACAGCTTCGTGCGTCATAGCTTACTTTACACTTCTCCGAATTCTTACGGTATACATTCTCAATATATTCGAAGAACCATGACGTCCAAGCATATCTCGAACAATAATGCGACAAAAATGTAATAAAGCTCACCGTTAACCCGCGCAATATTCGCAACATTCTCACGTAACACCTGTTAACCTGCTTCTATTTTCCGTCCTTGCCATCTTCGCGTTTCGCGCCCGCGACCGCCGTAATAAGACGATCGCCGAATTGGGCTCGCTGATTGGCCGACGGCTACCCCGATATAGAATTGACCGACCAATGGGGTGGCGCCATTTCACTCCAGCGCGGTACTCTATCGGTATGCAGTCACGTTTTTCCGCGTCTTATAATGTTTCGACGTTCAACAACGTACGGCTTCCGTAACGGTTCGAAAAGGCAGGAAACGTTTAGTGATTTGCGTGCCGCGAGTTGGATGTCAGCGGTGTGCCGTCGTGTGTGATCAAAGCCGAATATCAGGAAAATGGGCGAACGGTACGGCATTCGCTCCCTCTTCCTCTGTTAGTCGTACAATGCATGGGGGACCGTGTAGGGACGGTCCAGTACCTATGTGTCAATGCCACAATCGTGGTTCCTCCGTCATGCGCGCGCATTCCACCTCGTTCGTATAATCCTATTCTACGTATGGCTAACCTCCAAAGTGTCATACGTGCCATATTCCGAGTTTCAAGAAAGGGACCGATTAAGACGACGTTTCAGCTGGATTCAACGTAATCCCGAGTGTCCGTATTGTGAGTAGCGACATTGCGATTTAGCGTCGGTCAATAACAGATCCCGATACGCGGGAGTAGCCCCGTCCGATAAGAGTGTATTGTCATTTGTATGTGTTGTTTAACCGGATACGCATTGGCATTCCGGATATAATAGCCATCCCCATTATATAAATACGCCTCGATGGAAGGGTGGCATTCGATCGCGAGGAAAGCCATGTAAGGCGGGACCTTACATCAATGTCATAAAAGGCTTATCTCCCTCCAGTACGTTTTGAGGTTTGTGTTGCACTGTGTGCAGGTTGAGTGGACATTGGCTCCCGGGGGGTATACTGAATTTACAACGAGTTTCATTCTATTGTTTCGGACTCCGCCTACCGAATGATATCGTTTGACGCCCGGTTTATTTGATGGCATATAGTGTCTGGCCACTTTTATTCGGCCGAGTCGGTAACAGCATTCGTAGTAAGGGATTCAGTAAATTGGAGTGTATACCCCGATCGATAATTTAGGAATTTGCTTAGGCTGGGCACAGAGGCTATGAATGACGCGATCCGGGTCGTCGGTAAAACGATAAAATTGCACGATTCTCTAAAGCCGCGTTAACGGCTTAACTTCTAAACCATGCACGAACCGCACCTTTCTCTTCAATCTTCAGCCCATCCCGTACGTCACGTATTTTCTCAAATAACCATCGTACGTTTCGTTATTTATCTACGTGGAAGCGTTACAACTTTGTTTACCATTTTTATGAATCATAAAAAGAGCGAGATACTATTTCGGGATGCAGAGGGGTAGCTTCGTTTACAACGTTGATAACAAATTTTCGTAAGTTTCAATCATTCCCATGCTGGTAGACCATTGTAGAAAGTTGTTTTCGTCCGGGGAGTACAAACATGCCGAATTAAATGTACGGCAGCCAGTGACACACGAGAATACATATAATATACGGAGTTTTAGTTTCGCGTAATTCGTGTTTGTGTACGCAACTTGGCAATGCTGTTTACTTTGATATCATTTTATTACCGGGACTAGCCGAATTTATGACGGTCACTTGTCGGCTTTCGCTAAATATCGCATCCAAGTGTCGGAAAACGTATTGGAAAGTTCGAAAAATCGATATCTTTCGAGCAAACAATCGAATCAGTTCTGAAACGACCTATATATGAGAAACGCGCGCGCCCACCTACACAAAACAGCGGGCTCACTTACATAAACTTTACGGGAGGCGGGAGAAAATTATGTTTCAGGGTCGACAAAGTTACCGGCACAATGTGGACACATTTTATTGCACTGTTCACTTTTTCGCCCAGGCCTTCTCGCAGTTTTCCTCCCCTCCCCCGCCCCGTGCGTTTCCCACGAATTATCGCAACCCGCTTAAATTATCGTCGCTTATGTTTCATTCATGCCCCCCGCGTCGTTTATTTTATGCCCCGCTCATTAAAAGTGTACACGTTACGTTCTAATTAATTGCATATTCATTACAGCAATTACGAAATATTTTCCCCCCTTAGTTTCGCGGAATCTCTAACACTCGAATTAGTCCGGCCCGCTTCCGTTGTAATTGAATTTCTTTCCTCGCTCTACCCTCCCCCACCTTCTCTCCCTTTTTTTCCACCCTCGCCGGTGTCGGCTAGGTTGGGTACCGAAGGTAACGAGCGAGTCCTTACCTCGTTATCGAAAACTTCATCGGAACTTCTCGTAAACGTGCAACTCGCAATAAAGCTTATCGTCTCTCTGATATCACCGATCCGCGTAGATATTTTCACTGAAACATTCCGTCCCTCCCCCCAACCGTTCGCTCGATGCGTACCAAACTCTCGGAACTCCCCGCTCGATTATTTTCATTTCCACCCAAATTCATCTCTTCCTCCCATTTTCCCGGCGTTGCTCGCGAACGAGATCGCTCGATGCGGACACTTTGACTAAATCCGCGCACCTTTCTTCCACCCGTGCACAGGAGGAGCAGGTGGTAGCAATCGGTTCGGAGCATTCGGGGTGAGACGCATGATTGGCGCGCACAGGTTGCATTAAGAAGAATCGGTCGGAAGCGGATCGCACCGTCGGTTCTCGTGTTCGTGGAATGAATCCGTTCCATCGTCCTCGGACATTCGCAGCGGCCTGGTAATCGGAGACGAATACGAAGAGATGAGGCAGGTAGTCGTTCTCGAGCCGACCGGCAGCGTTCTGGTCATCAGGCAAACATCCCTGGGCAGCAGCGTGACCGACAGCAACAACGGCAATGCGACCAGCAACGAGATTCACGGATCGTCGAATCGGACTGTGTCGACGATCGCCTCGAACGATCACAATCAGAATCGAATCGTGGTCGTTCGCTCATCGCTCGCCACCTGCATGACTAGCACGGTGAGTATGTTCCCTTCTCCCGTTCTCTCCCGTTCTCTCCTCCTCCTCCTCCTCCTCCTCCTGCCTCACCCCCTCCCTTCCCTCTCTCACTCGATTTCGTTTACCGTCTAAAAATAATGATCTCCGCGCCCTGACTCACGCCCACGTGTTTTGCCGCCCGCTGGGGGAACTGGCCGACGGTGATTTATTATTAGTAAACAAAAGGGTCCCGAAATCGGCGCCTTTCGCCGCGACGCCCCGGAGGCATTAGCCGCGAGAAATGTTAGTTTTGTCGGTACGGCCGCGAGGCTCCTCGCGCCTAACGGACGCTCGCTCCTCTCGCTGATGGATGGCGGCTTTTTTCCACCCGCAGGCGGACAATAGCGGGTCTGCCAATGACAACGGGACTATCACCGTGAGCGCGAACATCAACGGGAATGCCGAGAGCATCGGCTGTAATGCGAAGAACGCGCTGGCCGGCGGAGGAGGCTTGAAGTCGAACGAGAATAACGATCATCGGCGGAACGACATCAAGAACCAGGATGGAATCAGCGGCGGGTCCGAGTCCAATTCCGGGTGCCGTTCGATGGTCACAAAGGACTCTCACGAGGCCGTTGTCGTCGACAGAAAGATCGACCTTGCCGAGCCTGTATTCGGTAAGTCCGAACGTTATTACTTAGGGTCGAACCGAGATGAACCTCGCGAACGACGTTCGTACATCTTGCGCGTCACGGTTCATCAATGAGAATTTTGCTGTGTGTGTGTGTCTCTCACTGCATGAAGTATGCTGTGGCCGCAGTGTCATTATCACGTTGCAATTGCGGTCACCGTTTTTCTCTGAATTCGATCCATTACGATACTTACACTCCGAGTGGGATAAATATTTTTCCACCCACTCCGACGAAATTCTGGCCCGGGAGCCAGCCTGGGACGACGATCCCGTAAAAATTCCATGCACGATCGTGCTGATTAGTCAATAACGAAGAGCGAGAGGTTACTAAGCGAAGCGGCGGTAATCGAACGGTCGGATACGGTCGTTACCTGCGACAACGAAAAAGAAGGCAATAACCAAAGCGCCGTTCCATTAATCGTCCCATCGACACGTCAATACGTCTCGCCCGGTCTTACAGAAGAGAGCTGGGAGACGTACACATCGGCGTCGCTCGGCGGGATGATCGATAATTTCGCAGTTTGCATACGAATCGCGGAACGCCGTTAATAGCGATCCCGAAAACGGCCATATCGAGTAATGAACCCCGGCATACTAAATACCCCCGGCATATGACGTGGACTGCCTTATCGACGCAATTCGCATTGCAATTCAGCGCAACCCATTCGGGATCTCAAAGAAATGCACCCCGCCGGGGTAAACGGGAGGCGCAGTTTCGCGATTCGTAGTTCGGCGAATGCACGCCAGAGCGGCGCTCTCTGCAAAGCCACCCCCCTCGCGTGGCCGCGGGGTCGAATTTGCTATATACGCGCATTATATCTACGGCTACCCTAGCCTATCCTGGATTCAACCTCTTTCTATCCTGGCCTATCCAATCGCTGCTGACTGGACTGGGTATCGACCCCTGGAGGAACGCTTTCTTTTTTTCCTGCTCCCGCTGGGAAGTCCTCCTCGATCTCCTCCGTTTCCTCTCTCCTTCTCTCTTCCTCTTCCTCTCGCCCTCACCCTCTTCCCAATTCACCCCGTGCGCCCACCTCGACGTTCTCTGTCTTACATGGCATAGCCCCCGTCCGAATCTAGCCCCCGGCCCTCAGCCCCCAGCCCCTAGCCAGCCCGCCGTTCGACTCTCTACGCCTCCTGTGCCTCTCTCTCTCTCTCTCTCTCTCTCTCTCTTTCTCTTTCTCCTTCTTCACCTCAAGAAACTTCCGAACTCGAGATTTTGTGTTCGACGACGATTATCGGGCTTAAATTTAGCTGCCAAGGCGCGCGAACCTGTTTCCTGGCATAAGGCGCTGAAGCAGCGCGATGCATCTCAGCGCGAAATCCTCCGGACCCGGCAATCTTATTGATTGTATTAGCTTTCCTACTGTGACGCTCCGTCCGCTCCCCGACCCGCCCTGCCCTCCCGACGTCCCTTTTCCACTACCCCCTCCTCCTCCACCTCCTCCGCCGCCACCTAGCACCTCCTCCTCATCCTCCCACCTCGGCCCCTGCCTTTACACCCACCCCCTGCCAGCAGCCCCGTGCTTTCTTTTCACGTTCCTCGACGACGTTCCGCTCCTTCCTTTTCCGGCGAACTCAGGGCGACCCTTCGCGACTGGGGACCGACACGTCCGCCTCACCTCCGAACGCTCTACCGATGGGGGAGACAGGCTCGAGAGAAGGGCAAAAGGAGAGAAGACAGAAAGAGAGAGGGAGAGGGCGAGTGGCTGCGGGGGTGAGGTACGCTCGCGAGGGGGATGGACACGATCGGACGCGAGTCTCTGCCAACGTTCTATTTAAAGCGGCGCGGATAGCAGTGAGCTGACTGGTAATTTACGAGCTTATACCAAAAAAGTTGGACACCTTGGGAATGGCTCCGCACTTTGACACGTGACCTAGTTTTATCGGGTTACGTAATTGATCGCCTCGCGCCTGCCCGGTTTGCAGCGCAGAACATATGAGACCGACCTTTCTCCGTTCTCAAACGCTTTCCCACTTACTTCTCTCTTCCTCTCCCTTCGTCTCTCTGTCTCTCTCACGCTCTCCCTCTTTCCTACTTCCTTTTTCGTCTCTCCTCACCCTCTTCCCTCTTTCCCTCTCGCTCGCTGGCCATCTTTTGAATCCCTTCCCACGGCGTGCTTTGCCGCCTCTCGAGCGAGATGCCTCAGACTCTCGGACTTTCCGTCTCGTCTAGCAGCCTCTATAGCCCTCCTCTCCCCATCCTCCTTCACCCTGCCTTTCTTCCAGCTCCGCACATCTCCCTCGCATACTCACTTTCTTTCACATTCACTTTCGACGAGGGGCCGCGAGCGCGAATGCAAACTGGCCGACTATAGGAGCCGGTCGATTATCGAAATCTACCCGGCCGTAGGTGAGTCGGAGCGTAGAATTACGTAGACGGGGTCTGGTCATAGACGTCTAGCGACCACTTTCATTCAGAGGCTCGGCTATTTTTACCGTCTCTACCCTGGCAATTTCGTACTAATTCCGCGTGTCTTATTGTCTTAGGTGGGTGAGGGGGGCAGAGGGGAAGGTACATCCCTCGCTTCTGCCCACTTTGAGCGGCAGGCATCGTTTCGCGAAGGGCTAATAGGAAGTGGGCGGGATGTATTACTGTCGCCCAGTTGCCTTTCAGAATACGGTCTCATGATCAGATTATCTCTACGCGATTACCCGGCGTTATACACCCGGGCGGAGCGTACGCTCGCTCTCAAGTGTATCCGTGGACGTAACGCCGGTGGGATCGATACGAATCGTTGCACCGTGGCATTCTTATTTAACTGTTTGATTACTTTCTCCGGTCTCCTTCTCCATTACGGAGACGCGCGCGCGAAATGCGGAGCGGTCAGCGAAATTTGCACGTTAACAAACAGCCCTCGCACGCGGGCACACGCACGCATACAACGCGCACGCCGAACGACCATCCGTACGCTCACGTATTAGCATACATATATTCATGTAATCGAGGCGTACTATTTTCATATACGCTCTCTCCTTCTCTCTCTCCCCCTCTCTCTCTCTCTCTCTCTCTCTGCTTTTTTTTTTACAGCGGAATGCATAATTCCGTTATAAAGCTGCATCGTATACCGATCCCACTTTGTATGGAAAAGGCGGCCGGCGCAAGCCTCGCGAATTTGTCGCACATCCGCTTAATATTCAAGCCGCGACGTTCCGTCCGCGTTTATTAGGGATAACCAACACCCGCGCCGACCGAATCGAGAATTATACCCGACGATACATTCCGCCCCGTCGTCACAATTATTCGGCCATCAATAACGGCGAGCGCCTCGCTGCCCCCGAAAATTCGTTACGAAATCCAGCGCCCGCCAATACGCTTGATTGCGGGTTTCAATTTTGACCTCATTATCCGACGTTCCTGCGCGGGGGGAGGAGGTGGAATAGAAGAGAGGGGGGGGGGGGGAGCAGGAGTGGGACCATTATATCGCGCGGGATCAATTTTCCGGCACCCGGCGAAACGAATCGGATCGCGCAGAAAATTCTCGCATCCCGGACAGATATATACGTTATATCCCCCTTTTCGGTCGAGTCGAGTCCCGGGCCGAGTGCGAAATTCCGTCGGGGCCTACCCTGTCCGTTCGCCCTTCCCGTCCTCCCCACGGCCCCTCTCGGTCTCTATCGAATTTTTCCCCAGCTCCGCGTGAACGCACGTGAGTGTCGTGTCAATAAATTGGCGGCGCAGGATCGTTAGGGGGTTAAGCATCCAGAGCACGAGCTAATTTCACTCCGCCGGAGAGAGAGAGAGAGAGAGAGAGGGAGAGGGAGGGAGGGAGGGAGAGGCGGCCCGTCACGAGATCAGCGCAATTATGACCTCGTGGATAAATTACGAGCTTACGCGAGAAAAGCTTCGACCCCTCCATCCGGAAGCCACTCGGCCAGAGCTGGTGCAGAATAACGGCGCATGCACGCTCTTCTCTCTCTCTCTCTCTCTCTCACCCGACTGTACACCCTCGTGGCATTCATACAGGGACTCGCGCGAGCACCCATCCAACCCCGAGCTGCGTGCACGTACACGTCACGCGTACATATGCGAGCCGCGTATAAGTCCGAGCGCGCATATGCGCGTGCGCTCATACATACGGGTAATCGCACACGTACCGCGATCAACGACGTAAACATGCGTTCGCCGAAGAGTGGAGGAAGGGTACCATCCCCCCACCCCCTCGTCATCCCCTCCCCAGGGAACTTCGGGTTGGGGGTGAGGGTGGAGGGGGGCATGAGCGGCTGACGCGGGATATGTACACGGAGAGACACCGCTCAAATCCATATAAATACGTGCCCCCCGCGAATCCATCCATTAATCAGATGTGCGGTAGGGGGATGAGCGTTTGGGCCCGTCGGCCAAGTGATTTTAGCTGATCCTGCGGCGAGCATTTTTTGCCCTACCCGGGGCGGGAAGAAGCGCCGGGTTGGACTCTCTTTCGTTATCGGTAATAGGAGGAGGCGAAGGAGGGAGTGAGGCAGGGGGAGGGGGGTGGTTGGAGGAGGAGGAGGAGGAGTTCGACGTGGCCTCGTTTTGAGCGTATGTGCAAGGAGCGGACGTGAATCGCTCGTCACTGCCACCGAGCTCTCTCGCGGTTTGCCTCTCGCTCGAAGGTGTTGTCGCCAGGGCAAAAAAGGATGGCCCACCTCGTCCTTCGTCGCGGACGACGACGACGACGGCGACGACGCTGGTCGCCGAGTCTTTCAAAGATGATCCGCGCATGATAGAATCGGCCGTCCAAGGCTGCGGCGCGTATACCTCCTTATGGCAAGAATAGACTCTCCACATGTCAGTCGCTGAGCTAGAGGTCAATGGCGGTCGGCCGTGTGTTTGTACACACGTATTGGCCCGCTGCTCTTTTGATAAACAGAATCTTTCGAGGGGAAAATGTCGGCGCCGCCCGCCTACAACCGCGACGAGAATTGACGACGTCGACGTCGTCGAGGGCGCGGACGATGCTGGGCAAGGGTGGGAGGGAGGGAGAGTAGCTGGGAGGAAGGGTGGGAAGGAGGTAGTCAGGAAGGAAGGAAGGAAGGAAGGAAATTCGTTTCGGCGAAAAGGACGTCTCGGCGACGATCATCGGAATTATTTGGAGCAGAATCGTGCGAGCGTGCTACAACGGGCGCCCGCGGAAGGTTGGGTAACGATCGATTATCGCGGGCCCCGGCACAGAGCAACACTTTGTTTCCACCGTAGCGGATGATCCCGGTACCCCTTCCGCATATAAGCCTTGGGATTAATTAGCATTCTCGGTAATCCTTAATTTACAACTCCGGCCAAGTTTTCCACCGGCGGGCATAGGCGCGATGCTCCACGGTATATTGCCTTGCCGTGCATCCATGCCACGAGAACCGGGAGAGTAAAGGGGTGCGAGGGGGGGGGGGGTGAGAAGGCGGAAGGGGGTGGCGTAAGGTGCGAGAGCGAGAGGGTCGGATCGAAAGAGGGAGAGGGGTGGGGGCCTCGTTGGCGAGGAGATGGAGGGGGCGGGTGGAGCGGAAGAGGGGCGGTAGGTCGACACAGGGGTGTGTGCAGGTTGTGTAGGGGTGGCGGAGGTGGTAGGGGTTGGGAGGTGGCGGTGGAGGGGGAGGGGGGGGTGGCACTCGGCAGCCAGGGGCTGTGGCTGGAGCTCTATAGACGGAACCGACCGACTGGCCTTCCTGGTGGGGGCTATAAAATGCAAGAAGAGAGGGCCCTGGTGGGGGTTGCCTGGTGGAGAGGGATGAAAAGAGGGGCGAGCGACGGGGGTCGAGAGTCGCGAGTTGGCTCACTCTGCGGCTCCCGCCGCTCGGGAGCAGACACGCAGGGCCAAAGACTAATTTGAAGTATTTTATTAACGAAACAAAACATATATTCTTGTAAATAACACGAAACACACCCACACACCACACACCGTACACAGCCGTATACACGCCGCGTCGTACATATACGTACCACACCATACACCAGAGAGTACACGGGCATACGCGTACACATGTATATATACGCACGTATACACGTCGTGCGTATACGTGTAGGACATATACACGCGCCCCAGGGATATACAGACACGCATACTCTTTCCTGAAGAAAAAAAAAAGAAACTCTTACCCGCTACTCTAAAACTTCTTAAATCTCTGTAAAAAAAAAAAATTTACGCGAAAAAAGAAACGACGACGTAACTATTCCACTCCTAAGCGATCGTACCGGGACGTGAAGAGGAGCGAGCTGATCGAGCGGAAAAAAAGATCGTCTATTTTCTGAGTCTACCCCGTCGGAGAGCGGCGTGCGCGCGCGAGAAGTAATTCGGAGAGAGAGAGAGGAGGAGAAAGAGGAGCGGAGAGCGCAGGAGAGACGGAGGAGGGACGAGGAAGAGACAGAGGGGAAAGAGAGAGAGAGAGAGAGAGAGAAGTCAAAGAAATTACGAGAACTCCGAGAGTCGGAAAGGACCGATCGTCGAAGCGCGCGTCACGACTGCAAAGCGCATCACTTTTTAAGTTCTCTCTGTACTGTGTGACCCTTACATTATTTTGTCCCTCCGGCTGGGGACGGGTTCAGTGTTGTAACTTAGGATATAAGAAGAACAAAGTTCCGGAGCGCACAAGGGGAAGAAGGAAGGGAGAAGTTCGTGGAAACGAGCGTGAGAGAGAGTGAGAGAGTGAGAAAGAGAGAGAGAGGGAGGGAGAGAGAGAGAGAGAGAGAGCGAGAGAGTGAGTTCGAAGCAAGATTGCGAAGCGAGCGAAAGATAGAGAGAATCAGACAGAGAGAGAGAGAGATTGAAAGAACGGAAGAGTGTGGAAGTAGCGAGCGAGTCGGAGGCATTTGTGAAGAGGACACGAAGAGGAGGAAAGTAGGAAGAGCGTCTCCCTGCGTGAAGCCCCGAGTACGAAGAGAGAGGGCTATCTAGTTTTTTATACCGACACGCAAGAAGAATCTTAAAAAGTTTAAAAAAAATAATAAGAGAGAAGTTTAAGAAGAAGGCGGCAGAGCGCTAGGTGCAGCGAGGGAGGGAGGAAGGCAGGAAGGACGGAAGGAAGGAAGGAAGTAAAAGTAAGGCGCGAGCAGCGGCAGAGACTCGTTCCTGCCGCACGATATCATTTCCACACGTGCGCTTCCACGTGTGTGTCAGCCTCGTGTGTACACGCGACGAAGGGGTGTAGCCGTCTTTTGCGTCTCGATCGCTGAGATTCTCGTAAGTGTACGGTGCACGGTGACTTCCGACATCCGCGGGCAAGAAAAAAGCATCACCAGCGGCAGCAGCGGAAGCAGCAGCAGCAGCAGCGGCGGCGGCGTCATCGTCGTTGTCGTCGGCGACGAAGAAAGCGGTTTCTAGAGGAGCAGGGAAGCCGCGAGCGGCGACGTGTCGACGAGGGAGAAAAATAAAGAGGGGGCTCGAGTCCGAGCTGTAAAGCTGGACAAGAGGTAGAAAGATAGAGTGTGTGCGAGAGAAAAGAAGAACGCGAGAAAGAGTAAGAGAGAGTGTTTGAGAGGGAGAGAGGAAGAGAGGGAAGAGGGAGGGAGGTGGAAGAATAATAATCAAAATATAGGAAACGTCTCGGCCCCCCGTGATCGATCACCCTCCGTCCGACGGAGAACGACCTGGCTCACGTGCACGATCCTCTAGGGGATATGTCCTGCTGTTCCAAAGGAAATCACCACCCGCGAGCACAGCCGACAGCCAGAGGATACACCGAAGCGACCCGCGGCGTCACGATCCTCGATCCCGGCGTGATCAAGCTGTCCTGACGAAAAGAGAGTCATCGCCGTCGCCGTCGCCGATCGTCAACGATCACGCAACGTGGTAGCAGCTCGCGCCGATCTGCCGATCGGACGGGCGACATTAAACGCATTGGGGTGGCGAGAACGAGAGCACAGTCGTCGAAAGGCCAGCAGCCCTCGAGGAGCGGAGGGATGCCCGCTAAGGCCCAGCGATCGCGCGCTACGTATGTCCAGGGACGATGACGTTCGGCCACTATCGGTAAGGTCTACGAAACGGTCGCCCGTGCGAGTACCACCGGAAATACGGAAATGGCTGGCTACAATCACACGAATGCCCAGCGGGTTGTCTACCACGCGACCTACCCGACGCCGCTCGCTCCAAGTGAGTTCTCAAGGGTCTCCTGACCCTTTCCCGACGATAGTACGACAGCCGGGATTAACAATAACCGATTAACAATGATAATAATAACAATATAACGATTCATAACGCTACATACATATTACGATAACAACGAGAGAGACACCCCACGACGATCTCGGCCGCGCGAGAGACTCCGTTGGTAGGAACGTGAGATCCCCCCCTGATCGGATCGAGTGAAGGGAACGAACGATCGAGTCAGCACGTCAGACCGTTCATCGCGATACCTCCTATCCAAATTAAAGTGACAAACAGACAAAAAAAAAGATACGCACGCTTCAACTGATTTCTTTCGGCCTTCACGATGCTTCATTGGAACTTATCCTTTCGAACGCCGTACGAGCGCACGAGTCGAGAGAACGAGCGCGGACTACCGTCGATCGACGCTGCCGACGCGCAATTGAGCGGGACCGATTATACGACGTTTTTCCTTTATCGTTTGCCGATCGTTCCGTGAGTTCACCTCGTCCCGCCGTTCTGCCCTCGGTGCCCCGCGGTACAAGCGAACATATTCCACGCGAAAATCTCCTCCCAGCTTATTTCGTTCGCCTCTGGACGCCAAACGAAATCGATACACGGGGCTTCGCTAAACGGTCGACCATCCACCGGTGCCGGAAATACCGAAATAACAGGCTACGGGCTCGCAACGCGTCGGCGGTACCACGCGACTTGTCCGACAGTTTCCTTTCGCCGAAAAACGTCGAGCCCCACGCGACCTCCGCCGCTTCAGAATCTCAAACAATCCCCCTCAGACCCAATCTTCTCAGGACATTCTCAGTCTTAACCAGCCAATCAATCAGTCAGTCAGTCAGTCAGTCAATCAGTCTCAGTCAATCAGATCCACTTTTACTACGAAAACACTTTACGCTATACAATACTTGCCTTACAAAAATCAAAAGTAATGAAAAAAGAGAGAGAAAAGACGAAAAGATAGCCGAGCCAGCTCCATAGAGGCGCGACGACCCTCGTCCCGTGTCTAGTCGTTCCCCGCGTACTAGCTTGAGCAATGAAAGTAAAAAAGAGAGCAAAAAAAAAAACCTGAACGATCGTTGTCGTCCCGGCTGAGCAAAACGATTGGCCATGCCAGTACCGGAAGTACGCAAACGGCAGGCTGCGATCGCCCGAAATTCGCAGCGTGTCGCCCGGCCACGTGACCTACCCGACGCCATCTGCTTCAAGTGAGTTTTCTTACGTCTCACGAGAAACCCCTCGCCGTGTCTCATTGTTCTTTGGACGCTTAGCAAAAGTCCGGCACCGCTCACCTCTGTTGCGTGTGTGTGTGCCGCGTGTGCATTAAACTGTGCCGTCGTCGCTCGTCGTCGTCGCCATTTTCGGTGACGTCAAAGCGCTGTCGGGGTTGATAATAGAGCGCCCCGCGAGATCGGGCTACGCCGATATGTCGGATCACGCGGAAGACTAATCGTCCCCATACGATACGCGCGCCGACCGGGAGCTTTATTCCTTCCTGACCGCGTATGATGTAACCGGTCAGAAAGATTCGCGATATGGGTATGTTTTGATTCCTCGCCGATTCGTCGTACATTCGTACACGTCGTCGTATGATCCATCGTATGTTCCGTCGTATGTTCCGTCGTATGTTCCGTCGTATGTTCCGTCGTATGTTCGTCGTATATTCGTCGTATGTTCGTCGTATATCCGTCGTCCCGGGGGCGAGCATGTCGGTACTTCGGGAAGCAACGTGTGCGCAGAGTGTCCACCCCTCGTGTGCACCCTGCGAACGAACGAGGGCTTTACTACGCGTATACTGCCGCGTATATACTCGTCGAATCGTTTCTGTTTTCTGCCCGGCCGTGCTGCTAATGGGGACCGATCCTCTCGAGTGTTGCATGCGGCGCTATGTGTAAATAACAGTTTCGGCTGTACAGGATTGCTAATTGTCCGTAATCGTGATGCTTGTTCTCTCTTTATCTGTCTATCTTTCTCTCTCACCTCAGTTTCTTTTCCACCCCGTTCGTCCTGCCCCTCTCTTTGCCGCGAGACTATAGGAATGAGACCCACACCCCACCAGGCATGCATGGCTATCACCGTTTGTTTATGTTGAGATCATTCCGGCTTCTGTCGGCCACTTGAGCTTTCGAATCCTACCCCTCCAACCCCCTCCCGCGACTCACCCGAAACGCGACGTTTGTCATTGAACGATGTTGCGTGTCTATTTCCTATCTTTCTCTTTATTTTCTGCATAAGAAATTGTATCGATGTCGTTCACTGTGACACACTTGTATGTGCTTTTGTAAAGGGGGCGAAGTGCCTGAAGGGTTAACATCGGTCGTTCGAGTGCGGATACCCCCCCGAAAAGGGGATTTTAAGAGTGGCACTTGTGGAAGGAGGGCTTAGTTACTCGATATCATTATCAGAGAATATTACGTGTACCTACGTGTTCCACATTGTCGTGTGGAGCTCACCTACATTTCGCGCACGTACGCCAAGTTAAATTACAGTAGAGTTTCCTAGGATATGTTCTAGTAAGATTTCGCAAACAGCAGACAACGTCGGGGCCAGGGATATGAGTGGGGAATGCGCTTAATCACGCGGCGTTAACGTTTTATTTCTCTCTCTCCCTCTCCCACCTTCTACTTCTTCTGCCTCTTCGTCCCTTTTCTCTCTTTCTGTCGTCTCCTCTTTTTGCGTTCCTTCTCTCCGAGTGACTTACTGCGATGGTTTAACAGCGCGCGGTGTAGGGTAAGTTGAACCGTCCACTTGCGGATAAACTTAAACACGGAAAGAACCGGGCACTTCGGGGGAGGGGAGGGGGGGGGGGGGTAGGTGGGGAAGTTCTGTGCGGTTGAGGCTTGGTTTATGTGTCTTTGAAAGTATTCTTTCGTCTCGCCCATTTACGGGGATCCTATTTGAAATGCTTTTTACTTTTGGCTGAATCATCGCGCGCGGCCATCGGCGCAACGAGGTCAGGCAGCGTCATAAAAACGTAAACATCGTTTTTACATGTAACGACAGTTCGCTTGGGCGAGACATCGTTTCCTCGCTCGTTAATACACGTGCGCCAGTCGTAAGAACGGTTTCGTGCCTCACCTGATCAAAACAGTGCTCCGTATAAATAGAAGCACGAGTCCTCGCTCCTTCCGAGGCGAGTATTGAGTAGCGTGAACGCGCTCCGCAAACTTGCCGATCCCGCGATACGATCCGACCGGCAGAAACACACCCGGTATGAATCTGTACAATCAATCTCGCGTCCCGTCCGCTTCCGGCCGAAGCGGGGAAAAATTGCGGGAGCACAGAATTGGCCCGTTCCCCGAAGCGAATTAGGAAGTAAGCGGTACAACTAAGATTACGACGATTTTCAATTCCGCCGCATTCCGGTTCGAACGGGAATAGAGTAATTCCATTCATTCCGTTCGATAATTCCGGCCCGGCCCCCCCCGGACCTTTACCTTCGCTCTGCGTCGTACGCGAATCACCAAAATTATCCGCCCCCCTTTCAATTGCTGCGAGCAATAACTTTGACGTACGATTGTTCAGATGGGGACCCGATAAAACTTCCGGAGAATTTGGAGACCTTGCCGCGGGCTGAGCACTTTCCAACCCAGAGGCATCGATGGAATACGAACGAGGTGAGTGGCCCATCGATCATATGTTGCCGGGAAATGTCAAATAAGATATTATGACTCGGAAACCGGCGATCTATAGTTCGCGCTCGCCTACCGCAAACTCGTCCACCGACGTTCGCTACGTTCGTGCATACATACTTTTTTCTTTCCTCTTTTTTTTTTGCGTCCGAATACATATTTGAACCCGAGCATCTACGGTTAAACGCAACCGGAAGTGTTTTACATATTGACTGGCAGCTGAAATAATGGCTTTTAATTTTCGCTGCACACTTTTCATTGCGTACGGGACTGCGTTGAATATATCGGGTTTATGCTCCGGTTAAAAACATCGAAAAGCGACACTTTTTTTCCGTTCGACGAGAAAATAGGTCGAAATGTGACGCAAAACGCACCCTGAATTGAGGCGGAAAATGCAAGTCTTTTCATCGATTTGCTCTTCCGCGGGATGAAAGAGTGTCCGGAGACCCAGAAAAATCGCGGCCGTGCCTCGAAACTCGCGATAGATTCTCAAACGCCATCGACAAAATAGCTACGAAATAGGAGAAAAATTTGTCCCGCACCCCTGGCAATCGATGTGACTAATATATCTCCGGTGCACGTGACATCGTTTCGTTTATTCATGCGTCGTTTGTGCGAAGTGTCCACAATAATCGTCCTGGCATTCGCGAGATAACGTCGTAGCGGCCAAAATTTGCTATTTTGTACGTTTGACCTGGGACGAGAAATTTCCTGGGAGAGTACCAACAATTTGCGTCGCCGTGGACGCACGGATCGACCTCGAGACGTTCATACCTCGCAAATCAACGGGCCACAGGGGGGGGGGGGGGGGGAGGAGGCGGAGGAGAAGGAGTAGGAGGTGGTGGAGAACGGGGCGGACGGTAAAGGGGTGGCACGGAGGGAGAAGTAAATTTGAGCGAGAACGAAGGACTTTCGGCGAGAGAGCGAGCAAACAGTAACCACCCTCGGTCATCCCTCGCTCTCTCGAACGTTCCACGTGGATAAGCAAGCCCTCGTGCACCAGAAACTTCTTGCCATCTTCTTTCTTCACCCCCCCCCCCCCCCCCCCCCCCCCGCGGGCCGCCCGCCGGACAATAAAACTCGACGCTAGACTTCCTCGAGAATCGCTTCCGTCGCAATTCTACCGATTCGCCATCCTGCATTTCGACAATGCGCTAATGCCTCGCGATCCGCGCTACGCTTTTTTCCTCCCACCCCCCTCGACTCCCCCAAAGTTCCACGGCCGTCGGAACGGCGAGAGACTAATCTGCGGCCTGGAATTCCGATGCCGTTGCGTCCGCTATCGCGAGGGGATACACTTTTCGGCCGGCCCACCCTCCGCCTCCACCCCTCGCCGCCAGTCGCGTTCTTTTTCGGCCTTTGTTGACCGAGTGCCGCCTAAATTCGCGTACATTTACGTACAGCGTTTCATCAAGTAAGTAGAGAGCATCGTTGTAGTTCTGTTCGCGGTTCGCTGCTAGCGCCTGTGTAGTTCTGCTGGCGGTTAGTGAGGGTGGAAATGGGGTGGGCCGGGCGAGAGAAAGAACGTGCAGCGAGCGAGAGACGGAGAGGTACGAGGAGAAGGGTGTAGGGAGAAAGAAAGGGAGAAAGAGAGAGAGAGAGAGAGAGGGATAAAGAGAGAGAGAGAGAAAGGGTCGCGGATACATGCTGTCTGTCCGTGTGTACACACTCGAGGTTGTGTGCACGGGTGCACATACCGACACGTAAAGCTCCGTGCACACGTAGGTGTACCGATGTAGTCCACTGCTACTCTGACCCCGGTCGGCCTCCGATCAATAGCTGGAGCCAGCAGAGCGAGAGCTCGGTAGAGCCGAGCCGAGTTTTCAGTTGCGCCAAGCCGAACCGAATTGCGAGCCTACGTTCGAGCGTCTTTTATCGGTAAACAATGAACGCTCTTTGCCTCCCCAGAGCACACGTGCCGTCTTTCACTCTTGCTCGGCCTCTGGCCACGCTTCTCAAACGTTTCGAAATAAAGATTTCCGAGTTGCCGTTGGCCAAAAGCTTTAATAGGTTCTCTCTCTCTCTCTCTCTCGCACGCTCTTTTTTACTCTCTTCCCCCGCTCGCTCTCTCCTCCCTCTGGGTCTCTATCTATCTTCACAGGCCGACTTCCCTTTTTTCGACATTTCTGTTTTTTCTTCCACCCTCCATATTTTTTCCCTCTTTTTGTTTTTACACGCCCTCTCCTTTCTGACGGTGCTCACAAACGTTTACACACGTCGAGGGTTTTAATCTTGCCCCCTCCGTACTTTCTGCCAGCTTTTGACGCTCTCCGACGCTTCCCTTATTTTCACTTTAATTGATCGTCGCGTGCCTCGGTCAAAGTGGAAAATTTACCCTCTTCCTCGGCGCCCGAGCGCTGCCGACTGACTGAGAGAGAGAGAGAGAGAGAGAGAGGTGGCATAATTGACCCGACGTGACATAATGCGTATCGCAAATGAGATCGCCCCGGAAACCGAGGGCTGTGCCACAATTTCTCTCTTCCGTTCCACTGTTCCGGGTCGACCCGTTCCGCGTCACCTTGAAACGCCTGGATATTGACATACATCCGCGAGTCGCATCTCGCTCGCATCTGCCACTCGTAATCTCGTCAAACGAAACTCGGGCCGGCGTTTTTTTTCCCCTCCCGCTCGAACCTCTCGCTTTCCCCCGCCGTCAAAGCGACGCGAGATTAATCGCCGTGAGTCGTTACACTAAACCTAGCCGGGGGAGAGCGGGGGTTAATTTGCATACGCGTCGGATTAGATTCACGTTAACTTTCCTGCGATAGTAGAGGGGCGCGTATGTATCGTTCGGCGTGAGGAAAGCGACGCGTTCGTCGAGGAGTCGGTAACGAGTTCGAGAGTTTTCCCCGGCTTCGATCCGTTCAATCGGAAAATTCGACGCGTCTCGGAGGCGCATTTTTTTCGCCAAATTTATCAACGTAACGTCGAGGTCGCGGCTTATCCCGAAAAGTCGGGCTGCATCTAGCCCCGATACACCACCCTCGGTCAGGCCGTTCGAGATTGTTCCTACGGAGAGAACTCGACGGGTCGAGTGCGATAGAAACAGACTTTGCGCAAGCGGGAGAGAGAGAGAGAGAGAGAGAGAGAGGCGGACGGGCAAGTAAATTTTCATGGCGCGGAAAAGTTTAAATCCCCCGAGCATACAATCAAAATCCCCCGCTGGCTCGGGAGTTACTCTCAACGTGATTTTGTTCTCTCCCACCCTCCGTCCCAACCCCATCCCGACTCACCCCTCTCTGCGTGGCTCCCTGCACACCTCCGGCAAGCCGTCCTGCCACCTTCCTTACATCCATTTTCGTTGAAGCTCCGTGTCGCTCGTCGCTCCTCAGTGCCATTTTTCTGAGCCTCCCTGACAGCATATGAGATGACGTTATAAGCGAGTTTTGGATTCTCCCATTTCTCATCCCTGCGCGTCTCCTCTCGCGCGATAGAACGTCGGCCGTAAGGAAAGCATTTCTCAGCCGACTCTCGACTTGATGCGGGTCAGGACTTAGCTTGACTCGACTACGTCCGCCATTGTTAGCTCGCGTGGGCTAGCCACCGGGCCAGGGGTATGCACCGGGATCGTTAAAAGCTCGCATCGAGAACCTCGGCCTAGAGGGGCTTTGGCCAAAAGGCCGGCCGATCGACGAGGCTCACGGCGAAATTCGGTTTTCCCTCACGCGCTTTATTACCTTCGCCTGATGAGATCTCATTCATATGAAAATACACCGAGCCAGCGGCGGCGGCGGCGGCGGCGTCGGCCGCGGCGGCGGCAACGTCGGCGTCGGGCGCATATGCCGTGGAGAATTGCGGTAATAAATTTTAGCACGTACCTACCGCGGGCACGTCGTTCGGCATACACCTTCTAACCATCGGCGGTAATAGTGCTTAATGTCATTGATTTATTAAGTATACGAATGCAACGTCAAATAGGGGCACGAAAAGTAGCAAAAATAGCGTTAAGCGAGAGGGGCCGCCACGGGGGACGAAATGAACTGGTTGGGGTGGGTTGGGGAGGGGGTGGATAAGAAGGTGGGAGAGACGGAGGGGTGGGGTGGCTGCGATGGGAGAGGACGAACTGCGAGTGGGTGAAAGGGGTAGTAGGGGTGGAAAAGAAAAAGGTAAAACAGCGGAAGAGGGAGAGGAAAGAGGGAACGAGGGGGGGTGGGACGGAGACAGAGCCCGGTGGCGAGAAGTCGGTGGGGGCGGGGTGAGGAGGGTCGGATAGGGTGGTAGGGGGACGGTTGGAATAAAGGGAAAGGGGTGGCACGGGGCGAGCGGAACGGAGAGTCAGCACAGAAAGAGAGCGAGAGAGGAGGGGGAGGAAGAGAATGAAAGAGCCTCGCTTCTGTCCATTATGCGGAAAGTTATTTTATATTTTTCTTAATTACGCTCGCACATGATATTTCCCAATTTATGTACGCCGAACTTGTCGTCACGCACAGCTCTCGTCTCTCGTCAGCGACGTGATAATTCGCTGCAAAAACTGGAGGACAATCTACCAATCCGACATCCTCTCTCTCTCTCTCTCTCTCTTCCTCTCCCACCCTTTTTACCTCCCTCCACCCGCGACCAACCCTTCAACCCCTGGCGTTACACTCGTCGGTGGCGACCCGGCGCGCTTGTCAATTTGCCAAATCCAATTTTTCCCTCGAAAAATCTGCTGCTTCCTCGCGCACGAACGCGAAGCCTCGCACGGCGTCGCGACGTTTCGCGAAAACGCGTGATTACTTTCCACACCCCCTTCCCCGTCATTAATTCACTGCGCGGACCAATTTTTTTCCCCCTCGCCAGCCGCTACAAGGTGCGACGAATTTTTCAACAACGAACGAGCTTCGAAAACTGCAAATTCAGCGTCCGCGTCTTTACACGCTGTGACAATGTTAGCCTAGTCGCCTCGCATGAATCCGCAATGACGCCGATTGCGAGCTGGATGCGCATGGATTTCCGGCGGTGTCCGAGAATCATGAATCAGGATGCGGCGTTTGATATGCTGTGGTTTCGTGGGACGCGGGAGTAATGTCACTGGCTCATTACCTATTGGTTATGCCCGGCGACCGCCGAACAGAGATGCACTTAGAAGCTACATTCGAGCCCGGTTCGTAACGAGCCGGTGGCTCGTGTTTTAGCGCCCCCGCGGCCGCAAGCGAGAGAACTCTAGCGCATCGATACCATCGCCCGGGCTCTATAATGTATACGGTGCCGTGTTTCAACGCGCCCGCTCTCCCCGTCGAACACGCGGCACGCGCATAATTCCGTCTTTATACTCCTGCCCCGAGTGCATTGTCGGAGTCTTCCGCTTCCTGCTCGCCGCCTATACTTTACGCTCGTTCGACACAATTCTTTCGTACTCTCGCCTAGAGCGATAGAGATCCCTCTCGCTGACATTCGTCGAGAGTCAAATTTCAGGACCGTAATGGACTGTACTCGAGCATTGTCCGAATTACGATTGACGTTGGCTATAGGCACTCTGCACTCTGCACTCACCACATTGCCACGGGTACCTTCTTACCTCGACTAGAGCCCAGTAAATGTATCGCGTGTAGGTTATAGCGGGCGCGAGGCGGCATGTAAATTTAGCGAAACTTGATTCGGCCGTATCTACGGGTTTTGCCCGACTGCCACCGCTCCTGACGGACGTTTATTGGTCCCAGGCGATGGCAGCATTGTGTGTGCATGCTCACACTCGCCCCGCGCTTGAATAATGCCCCGATACGAGTAGGCGCGGGAGGAAGCGGGGAAAGATAGAGCGGGCGCAGAGGATGCGGTGGGAAAGAGTGACGGAGAATGAGACGACTGTACGCGATTAACAATTGAACGTGGGAAACGTGGTGCGCGTGTCGATCGCTGAATAACATATGCCAGCGGTCATATTTTATTAACCGCCCCGGTGACGAGACGCTGAACAGATTTCCGTGTCGAACGTCGAACATCGAACGTCGAACGCGCTGACAGGCGTGACCTTATACGCGTCGTGAAACGCGAAGAATCGTTACTGTCAGCATGGACAACCGACGCTGAAGAAGAGGAGGCTCGTTAAATCGAGACCCGCGCGATTAAAAGGAGATCACTTTGATCCCGAATAAACACGCGAAACGAACAATGCGATCTTTTGTGCCCGCGAGCCCTTTCTTTGTTACAGGGCGAAAGAAAACGTCAATCAGCCCTGCCTCGCGCTTCGATTTTTCCCCTCCCCGCGTTCGCATCGCGCCGACGATAGTTCCAGGTCAGCCTGATAAATGACTTTGATTTCGAGCGGGCGTTGTTCGGATCAAAGAACAAACGTCTCGACAATACTCTCCCCCCTCACTTTCGCGATTGTGCTTCCCGACGAACGCTTCAATCTCTATCTACTCCGCGGTTACCCATCCATCCACCTGCGACTATTCCGTCATTCTAGCCTGATTAGATAACGTACTTGTAGCTTCATTCAGAGCGTCATTTGAATAAAAAAAAAGCGAGCGTACGAGTCGGGTACACGGTCTTGATAACGTCGTGCAGGAAAACATTCATAAACCGTCGCGCGCATTAGCCTTAGCGGCTCGACTTCGAGGCAATTCTCATCCAGGACAAACTAGGCTAAAAATAGCCGGGTACGAGGAACTCTCCGTCTCGCCGAACGGAATGAGAGTAATTGTCAACTATGACCGTTCGATTCGTTCGTCGAAAAGGCTAGTTTTCACTCTCTTCGCGAAACGTCTTTGTACTTTATTGCCGTCCGTCCGTCTACCGGCCGTAAGTGTCCGTCCGACCTGTCGCGGACCTCTACCACTGTCTCGCTTACCGAATCGAACCGATCGACGACTCTCGGCCGGCTCTAGAGCGCAAATAGAGCCCCGACTCGTTGTCGGGAATGCAGTGGGCGTTGCACATTCTTCCCGGCTGTCTCTCCAGGAGTCCGAGCGAACGTCCGACCTGTCGCGGGTCTTTACTACTGTCTCCCGTCCCTTCGGCCGTTCGTATCGTTTGACCCGCGCTAACTGGCTCGTTACTCCTGTCCGCCGAGACGTTTCCCTTGATTACGGACTGTCGAATCAGGGGGAGGCTAACTGAAATTCCGTGCACGCCAATATTCATTTTCGAGACCGTTTAGCCTCGGCACCGTTCGAGACCGCGAAAGTCCCGACGATTAACTACCGGCCAGGGCAATCGTGTGCGGCTCGAATGTTCGATGTCAATCTTCGTTGCTTCTGAAAGCCATCGCGTGAAAACGCCCGCTCGACACCCTCCCTGTACGGGCACGTATCGCGCCGTGTTGTACCGGCAACGTATCGTACGGCGAAAGGGGGGTAGTTTCAAAAAGTCGAAGTTTGAGAGACAGCCGGTGGTTGTCCGTGAAAGTTCCCGGAAAAAGGGCTCGGGCGAATGTGAGCCGGCGAAACCGCCGGTTTTTAAGGTCGACGAAAAGTTTGGCAGCCGGATGGGGATTGGTAATTATTTCTGAATGTGAGCGATTCCACGGTTGGTTGGACGGAAGCGAAAACATGTTGTCGGCAGGAAGTTGAGTTGCGTTTGGGGCAAGCGATGGGAAAGGCGAGTTATTAATGTTGTGTATAGATTGCCCGTCATTTGCTTTATTTTCGGCTGTATGGTATTGAGGTGGACTTTGCCGAAAGTGCTCTTGCTAGCTTATCGCTTTACTATGCTAATGGGGGGGGGGGGGGCTTGAATATGGTGCTGGGGTCGCTTAAGTGAAATAGTTCCGGAGATAAAGCCAAAATATGGGAATATATAGTAAAAAATCGATATTTCGTTCGCTATACCAAAGAGATAGTATCTCTTCCGGTCAAGTATTTCTAAGTAGTGTCAAAGACAACTTGATCCATACGAAAGCATTGCAATATTCTAAGTGCTCGATAGATACGTCCAAGAAAACTTGAAAAATTGATGAAAGTACCTTTTCTAATTCGGTAAAGGATTTTCTCTGAATTTAGTGGATAAAAGAATTTGGAAAAAACAGGGTTGCGTCTGCTAGTGATCTGCACATTCATAGCACATAATGGAATAATTGTGACAGAAACTGTCATATAACGAACAGCCGCCGAAATGTCCATTTCTCATCATTTTTTCGCGATTTTGAAGGTTCTATCACGTTTAGATAGGTTCAAATGATCCTAAAGTACCCTCCATTGGTCACTGAACGTCATAATTTAAGCATAAATCAGTCAAACATGCTTAAAAATGGGTCTAACACTTTGCCTATGTCAAGCAAAATTCCGTAAAAGCCATTGGGACGATTCTACTGTCTTTAATTAGGTCCAATTTAGGTCATGGTACTCTTATTTGATCACCAAATGTCGTATTATAAAGGCAAGCTAATCAAACATGTATTAAATGGAGGCTAAAAAGCTCCTTTGCCTCCCAAAAACCCGAAAATAGCGCAAACATTCCATAATAATGGGTTGTCATAATGTAAAGTAATGTAAAATAGTGTAAGATAACGCAAAATTATGTTGAAGTATGCAAAAAGTCTAGATAGTCCACGTAAAACAACGTAGAAATCGAAAGAATCGTTTTCTGGCCACTTAGACGGTATTACCGTGTTTTGGTACTGTCAAAATATGCTAAAGTTCTCTCCATTGTGCACCCAATGTCATATTATACTTTACTGTCAGATGTGTTCACAATATCTTTGACAAAATTTTAATATGTAAGAAACGTACACATCGAATAGCACCTTCGGACTTTCAATCAGTTTACAGGTTCGTTCTGACCGTCTTATTCGTCTACGCCCTTACTAAACCCCCGAAATGCGCCTCGCAATTTCACGTACGCCGGCGTACAAAGCATTTGATATAATTAGCTTCGTGCCGTGGGCGCAATTTTTGAGCCTTGCCCAAAAAGTTTCATGAAATAGACGATTCGCGGAACCATAACCGCCGGAGACTTTTTCACTTACACGCTCTACGTGCTCTGAAACTTCTCGTCTTCCGCCCATGTACGTGTCCTCGCACACACACACACACACACACACACACACACACACACACACACACACTAAAGACGCTCCGTCGTCGTCTCCGCTCCTCGACGACGGAAGGGGAATCCATTTATTGGTCCTTTTGTGCCGTAAATCAGGGCGAACACATCCCTTCCGGTACACGCAAGACGGAGGAGCGTATGTCTCACGTACCCGTTTAACCAAAGAAGGAATGCACATTGTCCTTCCATTGTATCCGCCGAGATCTATGGCCTCTACTTACGCGACATTGCATAAGCCCGACGCCCCCTCCGCATTCTGAAATATTCATACTTAAACTTAAAGCCGCCATCGTCCGGGCAGACGCATAATTGCGCACTCGCGAAGAGTAATGCTCCGTAATGCGAATCCTTCAGCGACTCGATCTTCCCCGCCGACTCTGCGTGCCGCGAAAGATACAAGGCGCCCAAGTATTAAAAGTAATCCTGTAACTCCGGAGCGAAGAGCAATTACAGTTTTCGCCACAGCCACGTCAACCGGTCGAACCGACGTCGTTACACTGTCTATATATCGGCGTCGAAAGGCAGTTACGTCGACTATGTTGCAGGAGCGTAATAAGCCGTTTGCGCTTTGCCACTTCGATCGTGCGTCGGTCGTAGGGCCGTTTCCCGATCAATTGAAAGTCCGTGGCCATTGCGTTCGGATCGAAGTCGAGCTAAGCCAGAGTCGCGCCATACAACCGGAGCCATACGCGAGGCATGCTCGCGATGCAAACTCTCGCCACCCACCCCCCGCCTGCCCACCTCCCCTCTACGCCCTGACCTCGGCAGAATGCAAATGATCAATTAACCAGTTGTAAATCACTGTAACGTAGTAGGCAGCCTTTATCTACCGCTAACGCCGCTACTTCCCTCGTCTAATGGCCGTTGAGCCCCGCGCTGCTCTCTCATTGCTCGAGACTCCCACCCAGTTCCTTTTCCGACCCTCTCACTCCCCCCTTGGCCGACCCCTCCCTCCCTCCCTCCCTCTCCCACACCCCGGCGCAGGCCGCGCGAATATTTTTAACCGGGCCACGATTCGACCCGGAGAATCGTTCCTAAGACAAAGGACCACCTGTGCGCCCCGACGAAAAAGAAAATTCCACCCTCTTCCCTCATTCCACTCCCGTCCCTCTACCCGCCCTCGCTCAAACCCCTTTTCCTTCGCGAATTATTCGCTCTCGCGGCCGGGAACAATTCCGCCGCTTACTGTATTATGCGCGCCATTTCTTATATTCTTCCCTCCCGGCGGAATCTGTTCGCGGCGCCGCACGAGACTTTGAGTCTTCAGGTATTTTATTTTCGGATGCCGCGTTCGTTCGAGCCGCGATTAATTAGGCTCGACGAATTGTTGTCTGTTTCGCTGGCTGTGCGCGCCGCGTCGCACGCTGACGAGCGTCGTTCGCGTGCGACGTGAGCGGTTGCCAACGGCGCTGTCCTTCAAACTTTCGGAGAATTGAGCGGAGAAATGTATCGTTGAACCGAAACTGGAGCAGCGTGCGAGAGAGTAGCCGAGCTGAGCCGAGATACACGCTCCTCGACGCGATTGGGCTGCTTGGGATGTGGCGGCCTCGTCCGATTCGATTAAAAGCCTTCCTAGCCGCGCGTTACTTCCGTCGCGAGGTAATTAGCGGACGTTAATCCGCTAACTGTGAGCCGCGCTTTATCGCTTCGGCGTCCCGATGGAAATTCGAAACGGTCGTTCCTCGAGTTCCCGACCAGCTTGAAGCACCGAATCGCTGTTCGTCCGAAAGTTCCGGTCCCGTTTACAGACATCGGTCAACTTGGCCAGTTCGAAATTTGCCCACTTCTCAACTCCGGTTAAAAGCGCTTTTCAATTATATACTGTATACGAAGGTAGAGAGGGAGGAGGGTAACTATATTTTATTTTCACCGTTACTCGAGAAGGATTGAGGACGCTTTGAGTCCTTTAGCTTTAGCCTTCCACCCGTTCTATTCGCCAAGATGGGAGATCGTTCTCGGAGTATTCCAATTAACCGGTCGCTTATCGTTCTGTCCTCAGGAAATCGCAGCGATCCTGATAAGCTTCCAAAAGCATGCCGAGTGGCAGAGTCGGGAGGTAAAGGTGCGACCCAGGAGTGGCTCAATGTTACTATACTCCAGGAAGAAGGTCCGTTATCGGCGGGATGGCTACTGCTGGAAGAAGCGGAAGGATGGGAAGACTACTCGGGAGGATCACATGAAACTGAAGGTAACCCTCCCTTCCAGTCCTCAAATCTCTCCTTAAGCTCGTCGAAGCCGCAGAATCGTCAAATTCCCACACCAACATCGACGGAACCCATTCGACTCCCAACGCTTTCGCTGCACGCCAGAAGGAGAGTTAAAAAAAAAAAAAAAAAAAAGGAGGATCATTCCCCTCGCATCGTGCCGGCACAACAGAAGGCACTCGCAATTCCGCAGAAAGCGGCGAATAACGATCTGACCCCAATACCGGGTGCACATACGCGCTTTTCGCAGAAATCCGACGCGCAACGGAAACTTGTTAAGCGTAAACATTCGCGAGTCAGCCTGGCAGAGACGCATTACGCGCAGAAACTTAAATTCTCGCTGCTAACAATATACTTTCAACGCACGCGATCTCTCCGCGCGTGCACAATTTCCAAAACGCACCTACCCAAATGACCACGCATAAATCGCAACGAGCACACTTCGCTCCCACTCGACCTGCGGATTAGCGTCGAATATTACCTTTCTCTCGTTCCGTCTCACTCGCTCGCTCTCTATCTATCCCGCACGTTCCGCTTTATCGCTCGGTTCGAAAATAGACGGCATACGTTGCACTTCGTCCTCGACTCGACAGGTTCAAGGCGTCGAGTGTATCTACGGCTGTTACGTGCACTCGGCGATCCTGCCGACGTTTCATCGGCGATGCTACTGGCTGCTTCAAAATCCGGACGTCGTTCTCGTCCATTACCTGAACGTTCCTTACCCGGACGGGGACGCGAAGTTGGCGGCTCTGCCGCCCTGCCTCGCTCTTCCGCCGGACAAGAAGGAATGGACGCGGGACGAGCTGGTCTCCCAATTAAGGCCCATGTTCCTCGGCGGAGATGACGATCCTAACAATCCTCATCTCTCCCAGCACTCAATCCATCCCGTCGACATGATAGTTTCGCAGCTCTTGGACAGGCAACGGGCGTCCTCGACTTCCTCCACGAATAATACTCAACTTGTACCCAGGAGACTCACGCCAGACAATCAGGTATGTTGCGATACGCGTCGTCATGAATAGATGGCCGTCCTTTCCTTTTTTTTTTTTTTGCGTTCGGTTACACGGATGTATTTTATGGGATAGGGGCGATAATGGAGGGCTTGATTTATTCTGCGGGAGATTTAGTATTCGGGGTCGTCTATTTTATGCGATGGGATCCGTGATATATTTCTTTGATATGGGTATTGATTTTCGGGGTATCGGAGTCCGTTTGACGAGTTGGTTTTCGATGTCAGGCCGCGGTTATGACCGGAAGTCCGGTTTTATGTCACGCGTTCCCGGGTTAAACGATCTTAGATTTATGCCCGATGTTGCGTCTAGCGTGGACCGACGTCGCCCAATTACTGCCAAAAAACCGAAGTCGGTTGTGCTCGATTGTCAAGCAGGTCACATCGACGACAGGAGGTCAGCAGCACTCGACGACAGCCTCGCCGACTCCTCGCGTGTATTCGAGACATTCCCATTCGACTCAGAGTCAACAGTCAGCCCCTCTAGTGTTAAGCTTGCAGCAGATCCAAGGCGGCGGTGGTCTCTTAATACTGAACAGTCAGCCATATCATCACCAACAACAGCAGCAACAGCAGCAGCAGCAGCAACAACAGCAGCAGCAGCAGCAGCAGCAACAACAGCAACAGCAGCAGCAGCAACAACAGCAACAGCAGCAGCAGCAACAACATCAGCAGCAACAGCAAAGTCAGCAAGTCGAGATGCAGCAGGTCGCGGAGCAGCAAATCGTTCAGCAGACAAGCGTCGATCGCGAGCAACAGACACAGCAGGAGATAGAAACGCAGGACAGCATCGAGAGATCGACTGTCCAGCCACTTTCCATCACTGGCTCTGGTTCTGAAGTGAGCGACTTCGCTGAAACGCTGGACCTCAGTCAGGAGGACATCCAGAGAACGCTGTCGGCAAACATGATACCGCCATCGCCGTCCCCGTCGCCGGCCGAGAACAGCATGATCAATCCGATGGACTTCATCGACTCCTCGGACGACGTGCTGGTCAATCTCGACGCGTTCGACGTGTTCGGCGATCTGCCGGAGTTGCACGACTTCGAGGCGGAACAGACGAAGTCCGAGGAGCGCGGTGGTTCCGAGAACGAAGTCGGATGTCAGCCGGGGACGACGGTTCATATCGCGGAGTACAGCCCGGAGTGGAGCTACACCGAGGGAGGTGTCAAGGTATGTCACCCTCCGTATGTAATTGGATCTTGCCTGGGGGTAGACTAGATGTTTAGTGGTTCCGTTGAGCACGTGTGTACTCTGTTGTTGTGTATGTCTGCGAGGTGTACGTTTCGTAACACGAGGACAGACGGAGCGCTGTTTTGGATGACCTTGATAACACAAGCTGATCAAAAATTCAGCCCTCTCTTTACCATCCATACGTACACATATACACGCACGTACATGCGTACATGCATACATACATACTTCCGAAAGACCGTCCGAGCACACCCCCATCAGCGTCCTACAGCGAAATTGAAATCGGCCACCACCCCGCGATTCCGATTATCATCATCGAACCCGGTAGGCGGGAATCACGAGAGAGCGCGCGCGAGCGCTCGCGCGCGTTTAATCGTTCGAACGTGCGCGCACACATGTTTTAAAGTTTAATGAAACTGCGGCGGCCGACTGCAGCACTCCTCAAGACACATGATACCCGAACAGTGCCAATTCGTACCCCCGATGCCAATTCGTGCGCGAATCCTGTTCAACTCAGGTGCTCGTCGCTGGTCCTTGGACGGGCGGCAGTGGTTCTCAATCGTACTCGGTGCTCTTCGACGCGGAGCCGGTCGAAGCGTGCCTGGTGCAGCCAGGCGTCCTCCGATGCCGATGTCCCGCCCACGCGCCCGGCATCGCTTCCCTCCAAGTGGCCTGCGACGGCTACGTCGTCTCGGACAGCGTCGCCTTCGAGTATCGAAGGGCGCCCGCCGCCGAGCCAAGCTCCGAGCGAGCCCTGCTGGATCGTTTGGCAGACGTCGAGGCTCGTCTGCAGGGACCTGGCCCGCCATCACCCGCAGCTCACCTGGAGGAACGACTCGTTTCCTATTGCCAGGTAATGCCCCGGACTAATTAGAAAACTTTTTTTCTCTCTCTCTCTCTGTCCCTCTCTATCCCACCCTTCCATCTCTTCCATCTCTATCCTCGCCCCGAATACACCGATTGCGTGCGTGCGCCTTGTCCGTCTTGTAACTTGACCACATCTCGTGTGACTAGAGTAGTGCCGCTTGCGGAGTTGGGGGAGGGGGACGTTTGAAAGGTTACGAACGATATATCGGTAGGTTCGAGCCAGAGGCTTTCACAGGGGATGGATAGATGATCGTAAAAGTTGCTCACTCTACTGGTACTTGCGTAAAGTTGAGAATGCTTGTTTGTCGTTTACGTGGATTAAAAGAATGTATATATTGGGTAAGAATGACGTGGTATTGGGGCGGTCAATTGGAATGGCAGAATTGAGAGAGACGTCGAACTGACGTTGCAGGATGCTGTTGTCCGTCCTTGGCGGGCCGGAGCAGAACCTCTGCAATCCGGCGGTCCGACTCTGTTGCACTTGGCGGCCGGATTGGGCTACTCGAGGTTAGCCTGCGCTCTCCTTCACTGGAGGGCCGAGAATCCTAGTAGCGTGTTGGACGCCGAAGTGGATGCCCTGAGGCAGGACAGCGCCGGCCTGACGCCGCTGGCTTGGGCATGTGCCGCCGGACACGCCGATACCGCTAGGATTCTCTATAGGTCGGTGAACAAAAGAAGTGCGGAGGAGGGCGCGATTGCGACCCCGACCGACGAAACCCTAACTCGTAACCACACTGAAACTGAAACAGAGAAACATCGTTCTAGGCCTTAAGCGTTAACGTGGACTTCGACCCCGAAGGGCGGCCGCCTCTTTATCTTCTTGTCTTTACAGATGGAATGCAGTGGCACTGCGTGTTAGGGACTGCCAGAACAGAAGCGCAACGGAACTAGCGACGGAGAACGGGCACACAGAGATCGCCGAGGAATTGAATCGGCTCGAAGCCAGACGGCAAGACGAGAGGCTTTTCTTGCGACCGGCCAGCCCTAGCCCTAGGAGGTCCTCTCAGGACAGCGGTCTCGATCTGACGCTGTGTTAGTCTCGTTTGCTACTTATAAAGCCCTCTTTTTCGTGCACACGCACATGTAACACTCACGTCCACACGTACTAATCGTATTGCCCCCATGTCCCTCCAACAATACGCCCCCTGACACCTATAGTGCTCTGTAACTCTACCTGTCTCTACTCTACTCTCTCTCTCTCTCTCTCTCTCTCTCTCTCTCTCTTTCTGTCACTCGCTCTTTCTATATCTCTATCTCTGTCTCTGCCTATACTCTATCTCTGTCTATCTCTCTTTCTGTCTCTGTGTCTGTACATCTGAAACAAAAAAAGAGCTCTGAGTTTTGAGACTTACAAGGCCTTAAGTAAATGTGAGCGTATAAACAGCCAGGAAACATAGTAGCATTATCGAGGTTTATCGAATGGGTTTATCGAAAAACACAGGTGGCTCGCCGCTCCTGGACAACATGGAATTGTTGCGAGAGGACGAATCGTCATTAGACCTCGGCGAGCAGGGAATGGAGAGCGTTGCGACACCTCAAGAGACCGTAGGTCCGTACCATACTCGATATCCCATTCTGTTTGTCAGTCTGTCTGTCTGCCTGTATCTCTCTAACTATCAGTGACACTGTCTGTCTCTTTCCGAATACACAACCGGTTGGGGGGGTGTTAATGGTACCCAGGCGTGTGCAAGCATCGTACGCGGGTGCGACTCTACCTAGACCTTACGTAAGACTAGTTAAAGCTGCGTACCTTAAAACTCACACCTCTCGACGACGCCGCCATCTTTCCCTCGGACACCCACGTCTCCGATATTTTATCCGTCCAAGAAGCCCTACCGCGCCTTCTCTTCGACATTACGCTAGCTCGTGTAATAAATAGTCTCATTAATCCGCCTGCCTTCTCTCTCTCTCTCTCTCTCACACACACACACTTTCATTCTCCTCCTTTTCCCCTCTACTCTCTCTACCGTGCTTCCTGCATCTTCTCATTGCGGCCAGCGACTCTTCTTCTTCACGGTCCACCTTTATACCGCACAACTTTCCGCATTCCTTATCTCTCCGACCATTGTACAGTCTCGTTTCTTCACTTCGTTAATCCCCTTTCCGCCCGCCCCATCTCTCATTTTCTTTTTTGTACGCCCGCGTTCTTTTTCTACCTCTATCCTCCTCTTTCTGCCTTTCTGTCTCTGTCTCTCTCTCTATCTCTGTCTCTTTCTCTAGCTCTGTCTCTCTGTCCCTCTATCTCTGTCTCTGTTTTTCTGACTGTTTGTGCAACCGTGCGGTCATACACACATACACATGCGTAGAAACACGTAAGGCAACGTGGCGGCTAACTACTAATTCTCTCCTCTAACTCCTCCAGAACTCTCTAGCAGCTTAAGCAGTTTTGTGTTGCTTGGCCTTCGTAACTGCTGGTGTTGGATGTTTGCTGTGTGACGTGTATAAAACTATCTCATGACCGCCGGCCGGTATCGGCTGCTAACAATGTTCTTAGACAAAAACCCAACGAACGATATATGAATGAAAGAGCAAAAAAAAATAAATAAATAAAGAGAAACAACCGCACGGCGGGCGTGTCCCGTATCGAAAATGCGCGCGGCAGGCTTACGTAGCTGGATATAAACCGTTCGATGTGTTCGACGTTTGTATACGTGAAACAATTTACTCTGTACAGCTCTAACTCTAACACGGACATGTATCTGCTGGCTGTCTCTCTGGTATCACCTTAGGAGAACATTCAGGTAGCGGGATGATAATGTCTCTGCACACGTGCTCTCACCACTTAGCTATTGAACATGTTCAGAAATCCGTGTCGTAGGCAATACCTCTCTGCGGCATATATGAGCAAGCGCAACTCTTGGTGTTATATCGTCTTTACTTACTTACTTACTTACCTACCTACTTACTTACTTACTTACTTACTTACTTACTTACTTACTTACCTACCTACCTACCTACTTACTTACCTACTTACTTACTTACTTACTTACTTACTTACTTGTCATGAAACATGGCTCATCAGTATAAAGACACGTTAACGGCTTTTAAACATCGATGTTGTGGTCTCTGTGGTTCCGACTGTTCATCGCGTCAGCATCTTCCGAGTTTCGGCTAGGGTGATCGTTTCTTTTTGTAGGGGAAGACGACGCGAGGGTCCTAACGCTGGCGGAGCAGATCATAGCTGCTCTCCCGGAAAGGATCAAGAAGGCAGAAGCTGATTCCCGGTCTTCTCTGTCTCCTCCGCCCCCGCCACCCCTTTCGCCCCTAGAAGACGCGCTCATGGATCAGATGGTGAGTGTCCCAACGATTCCCTCGCCCGTGGCCGAGCGATAGGTGTCCGGCAGGCACCTAATTTGGGAAACGAAGCCGTAAATGCTGAGTTAAATCGACTCCCGTGAAGTATGACAGTCTTCGATGTAACGCGACCATAAATAACCTCGAGTGCGCTCATACGTTATTCAGAGCCGTTCAACCAATTTCGCCGGTGTCCGTTGTAAATAACCGGTTGTGACAGGCATCGTTGATATTACACGCCGCCGGATAGCGCTGGGACGTTGATTTAGCGAGCCGCCGTACATAATCGCGCCGGTACCGAATAATGTAAGTCGGTAGGAACATGTGTAACTGAGTGGGAGGCTAATAACGCGCACGGAAAAAAAATGTAAATTGCACCCTTCCGGCGTACACAGGGTGTTTTTTTTCTTGCCGAGGATCAGGGCCGGCATTTCTATGTCGAGTTCAGCCGGCCGTTCTGCACGGGCACGATACGATTATGGCGATGGCGACGAATTAATTCTCAGCTGCTTAAGGCGTAAGGAGCTCGAAAAGAATGAGGGGGCGCAGCGGAGGATGGTAGAGGATGAAAGATAGATGAAATATCGCCGCTCGGAGGGTTCCTTCGACCCTCTTCAAAAATTCATCGGACACCTTGTGGAGCGGCGTGTATATTACATCGTAGTACTTTTGCCCCTATAACCCGGCTAGAGGGTCGGAGCGCTCTCGGGGGAGACTTTAAAAAAGGGGTCAACGTTGTAAAGTATTCCGCCGGATTATAATATTCAGATGTTCGAGATGCTATCGCGTCGGGGGAAGGGGGATCGTACCCCTATCACGGTTTCCTTAGACTGATTACTGGCCACCGTGCCGGGGCTCGTACGACGTCCGTGCCCCCCGTCGGAATGACAGGGAGGGGGCTAAAAATATCGTCGGCCCGGAAGATAAGTAAGTAGCGTGCCGCTCACCGTCGAAGGTGTGAGCAAACACGGCCGGGCTAAAGAGGAGGAAAATTGAAGCGTGACTTTGCCTCCAGGGCGATAGCTCTATTGTCCGTAGGAACAATCCTATTCGACCGTTTAACCAGCCCTTCCTCGCGCATCTATTCGAATTACAATGGGTCGCAGCTTCGTTGATTGATCGGTCGATTATTCGGTGTACACCGTTCCTGGGCTGGGGCTGTAGGCTGCGGCGGTCGAGCGTGGCTCCATTAAGCACACGGGCATTCATTTTCGATCACTTTATCGGCCGTTGCTCTCGTCCGTTGCTCTCGTCCGTTTGAGCCACGAATCGATACTCGCCCCACCGATGACTGGCGTACTCATTCATTCGCTTAATATCGATACTGATTGCCTTTTATTAATGGCCTTCGATCCGCCCCGCGACTCTCCGCGTCATCCGAGAAGGTGAGCCCTAACCCGCCCCGGCCTTTGCCGTCAGGTAAACACGGCGCACGCAAAGGCCGGAAAGTACCTATCGCCGCTCAACGATCTGGCGAAACTCGCCTCCCGGCTTCCCGAAGTATTAGGAAGCAATTCCCCCCGATAGGCATTTCGCGTCTGGGCAAACTTGTCAATGGTCCCCGTTCGCTTTATCTCCGTTCACAGCCCCTCGACTCCGGACAATTGTTTGAGTCGTATCGCGACTGCAGCGGCGGCGCGGCGTCCGTCTCGGACGCCGACGCCGACGGAAGTCCGTCGAGTCCATCCAGCAGTTGCCTAACGCCGGACTCGCCATCGCCGCCGCCGACGACCGCCGACTTCTGCGAGTTCCTCCAGCTCCAGCTCCAGCTGGACAGCAGCAGCGTGCCGAACGGCCAGTACTACACGACCGGCGACCGTAGCTTCGGCAGCGTCATCAGCCCGGCAAACTGTGGCAATCTGTCGAACGGAAGTGGCAATGGCGGCTCCGATAACGGGAACGAGGCGGACCTCAGCAGACTGACCCTGTCCGATCGCGAGCAGAGGGAGCTCTATCACGCGGCGAAGATGATCCAGAAAGCCTATCGAAGCTACAAGGGGCGCAAGAGGCAGGAGGAGACCGAGAGGCACGCCGCGGTTCTTATCCAGCAGTACTACCGCAGACACAAACAGTATGCTTATTACAGGTAGGTGAGCCCTGATTCGATTAATAGTAATTGCTGCGCTCGCTTTCGTCGCTAAGAGAGAGAAGGGGGTAGAGAGAGAGAGAGAGAGAGAGAGAGTGAGAGAGAGGGATCGTCAGTCGAGTTAGTTAAAACAGGGTTGCCGGGACCTAATTGAAACGACGGGGGCGAATATTAGCTAATTCGCGGTGATCGATACCTAGGCATTAGGTCATTCCGGAGAAAAAGCAATTATCCGCCGGGACAGCGGTGATTAACATGTTAATGTGTCGGGATGTAATTTTAATTAGAAGGGATGTGCGGGTCGGCCAGAGTGGGAAAAAGAGAGAGAGAGAGAGAGACTGTGTGTGTGCGAATATTGATGTCAGGGTAGTGTGCCCCCGTGCGCGGATAATTAGTCTGATATCAGGCGAGGCGCGCGCTCGCTCGGCACGGATACACGTTCGAACGGTACCGTCCGATCGAAATTGTCCCCTTGGCAGGAAAAACGTCCCCGCTAATATCTCGGGTAATTAGCCTGCTAACGTGCCGAGGAGGACAAAGCGCGCGTCGTCTTTGCGAACGACTTTAACGAGCCCGTGCCAGGGGGGGGCGGGAGCAAGGGGTACATCGCCGATGCGGCTCGAAAGTTCGGAAAGCATGGCTCACCCCGCAACTTACCCCCTCCACCATCCTGCCCACTCCACCCTCTCCCCCGTACATCTCCGCGACTACTCTTTTGGGGAAGCGGGCGAACTTTTAATTGACGTCATAAATAATGCGGCGAACTCGCGGAAGTTTCGGCGCTCTCTCCTCGGCCCCGCCGTGACGACCCGAATATGAAATTAACCTAGCATCGAATTAATACGACTTTTGTTTAAGACGAGAGCCGCCCCTGGTCCTCCCACCGCGAGTAGTCGGTTCCCTATCCAAGTCCGGTCCCAGGTCCCGCGCCGAGACCCCGTCGCGACCCCCGGCACGTCGCCTGCCCAGGCTCCTGCCTCGAATCGTACATAATGGAACGCTTCCGGGCTGTGTAATTACAGGCAGGCCACGAAGGCCGCCCTGGTGATTCAGAGCAACTATCGAAATTACCGAGCTCGCCCGGGATCGGCCAGCACCAGGCAGCAGGCCGTTCATCAGCAGGCGGCCCATCAGGCGGCTAGGAAGATCCAGCAGTTCATGCGACAGTCAAAGATCAAGTCAGTACTATTGACCGTTCACTCACTGCACTTCCTGTTGCAACGATGTGCACGCACAATTAGTTACGTAGTTATTAACTGTTAGCACACGAAAACGGCTTTAACGTAAGACCGAAAGACGAGTGTAAAGTTCTAAAGTCTCCCTCTTCTCTGTGTGTACTAATGCAGCTTGTCGTGGGACGATTCACGACCGGTAAGTAACGTACGAGAAATTTGAAAAAAAAAAAGAAACAGACCGTAGGGCGTGACTTCTTTCATGCCGAGAGATTAACTCCAAACTCACACACACACACACACACATACACACACATATAGACATCGATGTGTTTTTCATGAGTGTTCTCTGTCTGTCTCGCTGTCGTGGCGAACGATTGTTGTGTCTTTCGCTTTATCAGTTTTTGCGAGTTATATATATATACATCTGTCGAGGGTATATACTGTAAACGTCGAGATTTTGCTATTGAGTCAGACTTTTGTTTTTTTGTTTTTATTTTGTTCATTTATTTTGGTATTTTCTTGTTGTGTGGTCACGGAATGTAACGGCACTTTCGTGTTGATGATCGTTATATTAGCTACTCGTTCAAAGTGTCCTGTCTGTTATCCGAGACGATTGAGCCGAAACCGAAGAATTTGTCCTTCGAGACCTCGTTTTCTGCGGACTCATCACGTAGATGGTGGAAACCTGTCCGTGGGTTTATAACCGCGAACCTACTTGCAACGTACGCCAAATAATCGAACGTGAAAGCATGTACTTAGCGAGTAATCCTCTTAGACGAAAGAACTGTACGAACTGTATATTTCTTCCTGTGTATATGTCGTGTTCTTTGACTCCCTCTGTAAAGATATGACTTGCCTTGCATCGATCAGTGTGGTAGCATCGTTGTAAACTCACTCGAGCTCGTAACTGACTTTGCCGAAAAATCTGCTCGCTAATCAAGGGAACGAATTGTCGCGGCTTCCGTTCTACCGAACATTGAGAAAGAGTCCTTCCCATGCAAAATTGAATTTTCCGTTCTCGACTTTACCCAAACGCCCGGCGCCGGACGCGTCGGGCGTGTCCGCTCGGAGTGCTTGCTCTCGGTGTCCACGATATTATTACGCATTCATACCCGCCAGCGCGCTAGGTCACATGGCGACGACGCGTAACATTTGTCTGTCTTCTTGTTCTCCGGGTAACAGGCTGCAGAACGCCAGGGCCGTCGCAAGCGGGAGCGCGAGGCCGCAAGCGGACACTTCACGAGTGGTTGCTGCCCACCAAAGCTCGCCCTCATCTAGCCCAGGGGTCGGTCCGGTAGTCGCCAAGCCAGAGGTCACCTAATCGACCGTCAGTCAGGCATGCAGAGCGACGACGACGCTCACTTGGCAAAGTAGATCGACCCTGAACGGCGTCCACGTCCAAAAGCCGGATTGAAGGTCGCCACTTTGCGCGACCGCCGATCGCCTCGACTCATTTGGCGCCCCGGGGGGGGGGGGGGGGGCGCTGATTGGGCTCCCAAGGTCGAGGTCGGCCCGCCGGATGAGAGCTGGCCCAGCGCGTCGTGGCTGCACACCTTTTTTTGCCGCCCGGTGGCAGGTTGGCCGGCGGCTATTTGGCCAGGGAGGCGCTCCTCAGACGACGATGACGACGTTGACAGCCACGAGGACGACCTAGACGACCTAGACGACCCAGACCACAACGAGGACGACGACTCTTCAGCGACCTCCGCTGTTGTTGGCAAGCTCACGCGCGCGAAGCCGCTCCTAAAACTGACCCGCTCTGCGAGAATCCCGACTTTTTCACGCCAACCACCTTCTTCCGCGCTCACACCGTCGTCCGCGTCGCAAGCTCGCATTGTTCGCGCGCGAATACGATTCCACGCACCCCACGACGTCTAACCACCTCTTCTTCTTCTTACCACGCGGTCGCACGCGCACGCGGTTTCACGCTGACCGAGCGTTTTGAACTGATTTTCCGTGCCGCTGGGCCGTTTCGACGATTTCCGCGCCTGTTTCTTTTCAATCTTTCTCCCCTTCCCCCGCGGTCTCGTTTCTTCTTCACCCTTTTCCCCCGTGACTCAAGGTACGAGGCGGTAGGTCGGCGAGCTGGAGCCTTCTTCGTCGCACGGCGATGTGGATTTTTTTTTTTTAGAACGAAGCACAGGTAAGCGTTTCGTCGGCCGAGAGAGACACGTTTGCTGCGGGCCAGAGAGCATTGCCCATCGTCGTTGGCGGAAAATGGCCGAAGGGCGGAAGTGCTCGCCTCGGATATTTTCCGCGAACGGCGGATAACGAGCCTTTCATAGCTCGTCAGACGTCCGTCGGCCCGCTCGCAGAAGAGGGTAATGCGCGTTAAATCGTCTGACGGATGTTACCCGCTTAGAGAGAGGAGGCCAGTAGTCTAACGCGCGTTTCATCGCTCGCTAAGTGGCGGAAGGTCCTTTATCAACACGTCCTTTTATCATCCGCTGCACGTTGGCTAGACAACACGTAAGGGTCACATTTATTGCGAGGTGACTCGTTTTTAAACCGAAGCGAACGGTAACACCACCTATATACCTAATTAATCAGACTTTTCGTGGGATATTCTCATGATCGAACGTTAACGTCTCGCGACGAGTTGCTCTCGGGGCCTGGCCACGTAAAATTAGCCGGAATCACGTCGGACGGCCCAGTTGGCGAGCGTCGAGATCCTTCCGACGTTCGAAGCCCGACAAACACCGACATGGTTCCCTCCATCCTCTTCCCAGCGAAGCCCTCGTGACCGTCAGTTTTCCAACGTATCCTCACATACGTATCCAACCCAACTCTCCGGAACCGCTCTGACAACTTCGTATAAGCTAACGACAGCCACTGAATCAAGGTACATGCGACATGCGGGGGGGCAGAGGATAAATCTAGCACGTATAGTGCCACGTTGCCTTTCGCTTTTAAGGATCAGCGGCTAGCTCGCCGTTCGTTCTTTATGGGAGGCCAATCTAGGGGTTCCTGAACGACGGCAGGCACCGTTGAACTCACTTTTTCTCCGACTTTTATCCGCACCTTTGAGGCAACTTTAAACAATCCGATACACGCACCACGTAGATCACTTCGATCGCATCCATTCCTTTGTCCACCCTCTTTCCACTCGCACCGAATTCCCAGATCACGTGACAGGATGACAGCCTATTGCCTTGCTCTCCTTACTGCGAATCTACTTTCTTTCCGTACGAGTACGCTAGTCAATCGCCATTTTGGGCTCATTTAATCGAGCTCGCCGAATCGAGAGCGCGAATTGAAACGCTTGACAATGTTAAGCCATGGATAATGATGGTGGGCGACGAGGAGTGGGAAGGTCGTCTCGAAGAAACTCGCACTGAATGAGCTTCGATTCTCGCCTTTCCGGTAGTCGAAAATGACAGCGGCTTGTTGAGAAGGGTATGTTCACGCGTACGATATTCTACTATCCACAATATCGAACAAATCGAGCGCTCGACTATGACACGCGTGGATGCTTGGTGCTGCTATTGAAACCTGAGTGAATCAGTACAAATTGGGAGAATGGCCGGAGACTCGTCCCGGCGAACGTTTCCGTCCCCGGACGAGACGGTGGCAGAGGGCTGGCGGCCGGGGGAAATATAAAGAATAAGGAATGAAAACAAGCAACCGCGATGCCGAGTTCCGCTCACGACCGGTGCTACTGTCTTGCCGTTCGTTTTCTCGCCTTCGCGGGTGCCGAATGTTCGGCTCGGAGGACGGAGATACGAAAGTTTCACGCAGGATATATGCGATTTCAGTGACGTCAGCCTTATTACGAGCGACTCGTATCCTCGCCAAGCACGACGCTTTCCTCCTTTACGACCTGGCCGGAATCACTCTGTCGAACATTCGAAGTGCGCTCCCGTACGCCGCGTAGCTCGTCGCTAACAATACCGTGCGGGACCATTCGATACTGTGATCGCCGCGTAATACCGCGACGTCTACAATTTACAGTGTGCCCCGTTCGCGAGTGCCGGCGAGTATATCGTGCTTTATGCATCGACGGACTTCTGCGAGGAGTGCGGAAAGTCGGGCTGCGCGCTTGAAATGTCCGCGAGGCCAGTTTCGCGGGAAGAGATCGTAAAGAAAGAAAGTGCCGAGTCGGTGATGGGCGGCGTCGCTCATAAAGGGCTCTGACGTCACTCGAATCGAAAGATCGACGACGGGACGCGGCGTCAGGAAGGGTGAGGGTAGAAAACGTCGATATCGCGGAGTCTCGCGTCCGTCGAAGCGGAAGCGGGGCTGGCTCGCGACTTTAGTTTATTTCGAGTGCAAACACCTCGATAGGGTCTCGAGCCTTTCGCGGCTCGGCAATGAAGAGGGGTGGGTGTGGAACGGCGATGAGGGGGGATGGGCCTGGGCTTTCGACGGGAGGACAAAGGGTGAAAAGGGTTCGGAGGATGAGACAAGAGAGAGAGACAAGCCGCGCGAGAGCACTCAAACCAAATGAGGGTCCTTCATCCGTGGGCCGTGCTCAAAGGTCACGGTATAATCAACTTTTCGTAGTCGTTACATTAAGATAAGCTAGTCGGTTACATTGTTACAGAACTACCTTACCGTTTCCTCCTCCCGACCTCCCCGATCGTGTGAGCAGGGAATCCTTTGAGCGGTGTCTTCTTTCCCCTCCCCGATCGTAGCGTTCGAACGGGAGGCGCGATCTGTCGATGACGTGTTAGGGGGTGGGGAGTAGAGGGGATGATGGGGAAGATGTCGATGAGAGACGTAGGCGGGCGCGGCCGTCGTCGGTGTGTCCACTGTTCAATGTTGACTAAGAGGACATAACGTTGTCTATTGTGATAAATTAATGGTGATCCAAGAAAGTATTTCCGGGAAAAAAAGTAAAAAAAAAAATAGAAACAAAATCCGCGTCTCGACGTCCACTGATGGCGGTGCTCGGTCAGGGGGTGTGACGATCATGATGACGGTGTGAATGATGAGTTTGATGACGACGATGACGTTGATGATGATGGTGAGTGGGGGTTTCAATGACGGGTATGGCGAGGAATTTTGCAGGGTTTTTACCGATATTTGTCGAGACGGTGACAGATGGACTGACGGACGTTAAGACTAAAATCGATCGCTGAGATAACGGTCGGGTGGAGTTTACGGATTAAGATCGCGCGGTGGGAGGACAATGACAATGATGATCACCTGCCGATACCCGGAGCGATTTTGAAACCGGCGTTTTTTCGACTTTCCACGTTTTATCGAGACCCCGGGTATTGACAACGATCGGCGTTTTAAAATGAGAGTTAAAAAAAAAAGAAGAGTGATGAGTAAATACGAGTTGTGCTAGGACCGCTGACGTGCAATTGCTGTTGAATGGCGAATTTTCGGCGGGTAGAGCGAAAACTACAATATAATTGTACACACGAGTCAATTCCAACGAGCATTTTCATGCCACTAAGCTTAAAGAATTATTAGTTATTAAAACGAAGAATAAAAAAAAAAGAGAGAGATGATATGACGGCGAGCGGATGGGTGCAGGAGGGAATGTGTAAGAGGGAAGAATTAACATTCTCACACTCTTTTAATCATTGTTAGTTAATTATATTAGTCACGATCCTGTCGATACTTAAAATGAGACGTGGAGAATAATTATTATTGTATACACAAGACTATTATTATATTCATATTTTTGCTTATTACATATTTAAGAATCTATTCTCGGGCGAGGACTGAGCGATTATTTTATATATGTATATGTTATCCCATATATACATATATACGTGTATGTATATGTCGTATCGGCGTGCGTGTGTGTGTGTGTGCGCGCGCCCAGTGCGTTCCTACCGAGGACGCGCGCCGCATACGCAAACATATACATACCGGAAGTTGCGCGAGCCGTCCTCGCACGTGGTAATCAAGTTTTCAAATTTTACTCTAAGCGTAGAAGAAATTCCCGCGCACGTCGAGAATCATGCCCTGCCGACCTACCGACTAACTACACCGCCCCCCCCCCCCCTCTCACACACACACACACTTTCCCCAGCCCCCCTCTGGTAAGGGTAGGTCGGCGAAACTTGAACCTCGTGAAACTTTTTCGAAGGGCTCCGTGCAGATCGACTGCAGACAATTGCTAGGAACTTATATAAAAGAAAAAGCGATTACAAAAAAAAAAGAGAGAGAAGCGTAATGGCGGCATCGTCACCTTTTTTCCCGAAGGGTTTTCCATGATTATTTGAACACGCAGTATTTTTCACCCCAAAGCGAAGCCCCTCCCTTGTTCCCACGCCCAGATCACCCGTACTTGAAGAAGAAAGGATAAGAAAGATTCCCCGCATTATAATCTATATCAAGGTCCCCCGACAGAACTATAGGAGAGTTTGAGCGGGCCGGATGAAAGAGATTTATTCCGAAGACTTCGACAATTTTTTTCTATATATACACACACACACATATATATATATATATCTATATTTTCTTTCCTTTCTAAATATATCACGTAATCGCATGAACTTACTTACGTGCACCGAAAAAAAGGGCGAGTAAGGTGACGACAACAGAATTAACGGATTGAAACAGGGGCGAGGAGCGACAACAAACCAGTAAAAAGAGGCAAACACCGAGGAAATAATTATTGATTAACGAATATAAAGAAAAAAATAAAATAAAAATAAAGACATTGCTAGGGTAGGCGCTTCGGGGAATACATAAACTTTAAAAGTCACTTAATACAAATTATTCTCAAAATATAAAAGTTTAACGAATGAAACAAATTTTTAAATCTACGTAAAAAAAAAAAGCCAAGAGTCAAAGAAGACTAGATGATAGGAGCCGCATGGCCTAACTGCTGCCACTTTAATTAATTAAATAAATAATTATAACTTTATTACTACTCGAATAACTCAATACAGACGAGAGGTAAACAAAAAAAAAATATCTCATGCCACTTTTGAAACTAACTTTCTAGACACAGAGACGCATCAGTAGGTATATAGCGAGAACTATTAAAAGAACTTCTCTTCGAATTGGGAAACGATTGATTTGCGCTAATAGATTCGAGTATTTCCAATTGTCCAAAACCTCCAGAATCGCACGAGATACGCACGAGGTACGCGGGGCGTTTCATGTTTCGCCAATCATTCGAAAATGCACGATCGTTCGCGGCCGTGGTCGAACGTTGACCGACGAAACGTAAGGAAACCGTCGGCCGAAACTGTCAACTGTCGCGGCCAGCAACCAAATTCGGTCCGAGGTCGCGCAAAATTCTAAATTGACCTCGCTCGAGCGAAAAAATCTTCAAAACTTTCCCTATCGATTCTGCACGCTATCGGAGGCTCTCTCCCGTCAATTGACGAAACGACGATGATGCGACGTCGAACTTTTTTCCGCACAGCTTAACGCTTTTTAACGACGATGCGTCAATCCTCCTACCCCGTCTCGGGCGGCGGAGATGATCGATTCACTGTCACTGCGCGATCGCAATGTAGATGATTTCAAATTGAGATCAAATGAAGCGCCCCGTATAATGTCTGTATCGCGATGTCGAAAGGGTCGAAACGATCGGTTCGATGCCTAGCCCATTTTTCTACACACTGTTCCTTGATTAAGACACGGTCACATTCGTACCTGCTTGCTGCCTGCCTGGTTCGTGTATATTTCTAGTCGTATCGGGGGCGGCCCCGTTCAGTCGACCCTCCGTGATTCCATTCGATATAACGTCCAAGCATGTTGCGTACTTTCGTTGTGATAAATGATATCGATGCCGGTGGACGAGAGAAGAGAGAAATGAAAAAACTCCTTAGCCGAGTGGATAAACGCACGTACACATACACGTGGATACATACACATACATGCGTCTGTGCATGCTTATCCATTCGCCGCGCGCGCGCGCGCGCACGCGCGACCGTTCGATCTTCAGACAATTTTCTCAGGACACGCGAGGAGAGGGTTTAAGGAATTAAGGAAGCGAAAAAGTTAAGGAAAACTGGAAACAGGTGTTACGAGGAAGGCGTGAGCGCTGAACACTGCGTACTGTATTGATTATTGTTACGATTTCACTGTTCTTGGTTTGCATTCCGTAGAATTTGCAAAGAGACAAAAAAAAATAACAATACTGTTGCCGCGAATTTTTGTCTTGGAACGTTGATGGTTTCGACAGCTGTTTCGACATCTCTATCTATCTTCTATCAATCTTTCTCTCTCTCTCTCTCTCTTTTCCTCTCTTTCTATTTCTCTTTCTATCTTCTATCTCTACCTATTACTATCTCTCTCTCTCTAGTCGGCGTCGCCGCATTCCAAAATTCTCAACCAAACTCCCTTCTTCGCGCGCGATCGATCGCCTCGCGAGTCGGATTCTCGTATCAGTTGATGAGAAAGCTAATCGACGATGCGCGATCGAGCGGCAGGATGCGTTCTCTTCGCTCTCGAATGATCGAGGTGAAGGAACTCTATCGCATCCCCACGAAGAAGACGAGCCAATCATTGTGCTACGACAAAAGAAAAGATGCCAGAATTTCGGAACGACGGCGGCGCGTTACACAGACATACACAGGACAGACACACATTAACACACACGTAACAGACACACACGTAGACACGTGCTAATTTTAGTGAGGAACGAAAAAAAATACTGGTAAAGGCTCCATCTCTTGTAATATTTTTATTATCGCAAACGTAATATTAAATTATTAAATTGTATTTAAAAATAAAGGATTATGCCACTGTTTATTATTTATTGACTAACGTTCAAGTAATATTGTAAATAATAACGAAAATATTTTATCTATATTTCCAATCCAGGGGACGTCGGGCGGGGCGGGGAATTTATCCTTTTGCCCGTCCAATGGCGATCGCCCGATCGCCCGCCCGCCCCTCTATTGTTACACGATTTCATCATTACATTTAATAAATTATATATTTATTGACTCACTCACATTTTGACTTACCCCCTTTTCTTGTTTGTCGTTTCTCTGTTCTGTCAAGGCATCGCTCGGCCAGCACTGAGTCCACGGCTCGGATCGACGATGACGAAGAGGTAAACAAAAAAATCTATTTTCGAAAACACATTTTCTACGGCGCAATCCTCGACACTTCGCTGGAGAGAACTGAACGTATCAGAACGTCGTCATTGTTATTTCGCAACGATTTATTCAAAGCATACAAACGGTACATACTTGGTGTGTATTTGTGTTTTTTTTTTTTACGTTTTCTTAGGTTTATCCTTTCGGTTGTGAGTACAAATTAAGTTAAGTCGTTCAGACATCGTGCGCGTGACGAGCAGGAGACGAAGATAGAAAATAAGTAAGGAGGGAGAGGAAGGGAGAAGGTCCACTCGCGTCACAGGATCGAGCGTCGATGTTTCCTGAAAAATGTTATCGGGCCGGCATAGAATTTCAATTGATCAGATTTTAATGGAACAGCAATGCGCGCAATTTCAATATTCGTCTCTCTCCGTCTGTCGTCGCACTTTGCATCGCGCCACTCTAGACAGACGGAGGGTCCTAAGAAATTCACCGATAATTCGCCGATAGTTCGCCGATAAATCGCCAATGAGAAAACAAGAGAGTAAGCGGTTTCATTAGTTGTGCGTAATAGAAAAAAAAAAGCCAGCGCGAGACTAAAAACATGAACGAGACGAGAACGAGCCTCGCCGGTTAACGCTCGTTACTCAATTCGCGTTAATTCGGAATAAGTCGCGTGATCATGTAGAAAAAAAGTCGCTAAACTCCTATATATGTCACGGATGTTATAGAATTCATGCTATACAATCGTTAAGAAATAAATAACAACCAATTAATGTTAGGGGACAGAGGGGGGTGGGGGCTTTCCGCCGTTGGTTCGAGAAAGAGTACCGAGATCGATCGCGGGACGAGGAACAAGGATGAGGACGAAGATATGCATGGCCTTTGCCTATTGTTCATCCGCCGAGTGCTCGATAACAGGAGTATCACCATCGCAATCGAAATTGCAGAATGTTCTGCCAACTGCTGAGACGTCAGAATTGGGACGACAGGTCGGGCTCTTCTCCTTTTTTCTCTCTCACTCTCTCTATTCGTCGAGAGACTGGTAGAGGCACCGTTTCGAAACCTGGATCCTCACCCTGCGAAGCTACGAACACCCCGATCCCTCTATAACGAGATCCTATCTTAAGATTAGTACCCACATCCACGATAGCACCCCGATTTACTCTACCGAAATTATGAAAACGACACCCTAAACGTTCGAGGGCAATACTTTAACATACGAAAATGCAATTTGAAGCTATAAATCTCTCCCTCCCCCTTTTTTCGCTCGCATTATACGGCATCGATCGCGCGCATCGCTGTCTCTGGCTTGATTAATTACTCATTGTCACGAGATTAAGGCCCGAGCCGCTGTTGGGAGGGTGTCCGTGGCTTCGATCAATCCGATCCAGGTTCGAAAGGGGGCCGACCTACATCGGCAGGCTTTCGCGGACAGTTGACGAGCGTGTCGGTCGTGTTCGGAAGACCTGGACAAGATGACTTGCGATCGCAGACGAGCTTGTCTGTCAGACTCGGATCTGGACGCGTTGACTTGCGATCGCAGACGAGCTTGTCAGTCAGGCATAGATTTGGACGCGTTGACTTGCGATCGCAGACGAGCTTGTCTGTCAGGCTCACGTTTGGACGCGTTGACTTGCGATCGCAGACGAGCTTGTCTGTTAGGCTCACGTTTGGACGCGTTGACTTGCGATCGCAGACGAGCTTGTCAGTCAGGCATAGATTTGGACGCGTTGACTTGCGATCGCAGACGAGCTTGTCAGTCAGGCACAGGTTTAGGCGCATTAACTTGCGATCGCAGACGAGCTTGTGAGTCAGGCACAGATCTGGACGCGACGATTCTTGCGATCGCAGACAAGTTTCTCTGTCCATCATAGATCAGGACGCGACAATACTTGCGATCGCAGTCGACGAGCTTGTCGGCCAGGCTCAGATCTGGAAGCGATGACTCGCGATCGCAGACGGCGAGCCTGTCCGTCAGGCTCGGCAGTTCCGGATCCGATGATTCTCGCGAACGCACGCGACGAGCTTGTCGATCAGGCTCAGAAGACCTGGACGCGATGATTCTCGCGATCACAGACGACGATGTTCCCCGTGGACGTGACGGCGACGCCTTCGAGACCCTTGAACTCGCCGTCGCCGCTACCCCAGTTGCCGAAGGCCTTGACGAACGCACCTTCCGGGCTGAATATCTGTATGCGATTGTTGCCGGAGTCGGCGACGATTATGTAGCCCTGATCGTCGACGCCGACGCCTCGGGGGAACTTGAATTGGCCGTCGTCGGAGCCCTCGGTGCCGAAGGAGGTCACGACGCGGCCGTTCACGTCGAATATCTGGACCCGATGATTGTTGCCGTCGCTGACGATCACGCGGTTCGTGTTGCTCACCGCGATGTAATGCGGATGTTCGAGCTGGCCGCGTCCGCTGCCGCAGGAGCCGAACTTGCCCACGAACGTACCGTCCGACTGAAAGACCTATAAGGAGCACGTAACGGTTTTCTGTACTGATGAATATATTAATAAAGTGATGAGACAAAAAATCGAAATGAAATAATATTTGATTCGAAGATAATTTGCAGGGTACAAATTCTATACTAACATCTATCAAAAGATGTAACTGCAATGAAAATAATTATTTTTTTAATTATCTTTGTTTTCCCTGCATGCGAACGAACCTGTACGCGATGATTCTCCTTGTCGCACACGTAAATGAATCCGAGTGCATCGGTAGTGATGCCCCAAGGATAATTGAATCGCCCGTCAGCGGTGCCTTGGGAGCCAAAGGCTCTCAAGAATCGACCGGACGGATCGAGCACTTGGATACGATGATTGTAACGATCCGCGATGATGTACTGGCCGATCCTGTTAACAGCCACACCGGCAAGGCAATCGAACTCGCCCTCGCCACTTCCGTACGTTCCGAACTCCTTCAAGAAGTTTCCATTACAGTCGAATACCTGCGACCACACGCCATTACGTTACGACACACAGCGAATCGATAAGGCGAAAGTTTGGGATAAGACAGTGAATACTTGACACTTTCTTATACGCGCTCTTAAATACTCTGATTACTTCATTCCTTACTTCATTCGTGTAAAAGAGTAGAGAGTGCTCGATTATTCTTGTTATACTTGTGCAGAGTATCGGATTAGGGTGAATTAAGACTAACACACCGACTGCCGGCCGAAGGCCAACTAGAGGGGGTCACACGTCATATAATTGATCGCAGTCGATGCATTATAAGAATTAAGCACTTTGTTACGTACGGATTAACGTTATTAGATCACATCAGTATGGAGTGTTTCTGTCGGATTACCTTGTCGCGAGTTCATTAGATCGCAAGAAAACCACTCCACCTCCTACCTTTCTGCCCAAACGCATCTGCGTGATTAGTCGCGATGAGCAAGGTGCACTCTTTAAGGTATATTACTGGAAAAACTGAACAACTGAACAACTGGACGGGTACTTATTACCGGGTTACTACGGGTACTTAATATCACTCCGATTAGAGTGTGCTGTGTGATCTGAGTGCGATTGAACCTATGTTCATTTGGGAACGACGCTTACTTGTTGCGTCGAACGTTTAATAAACAGTGATTACTTGAACACGATGATTGGAGCTGTCGGCCACGACGATGCCATTGTCAGGGCCGACCGCGAGGCCTCGCGGCCATGTGAAGCATCCGGTTTCGCTCCCCCGCATCCCAAACTTGAACAGCTGCCGCCGCTTCAGCAGGTAGTGACTCCTAAAAGAACGCGAGCATTGCGTTAAAATCGTTCACCTACCGTCGCCAACTTCAGCCGTGAGGATAATTAATCCGTACAGGTTCTTGTTACATTGTACATATACGACACCAGGCAACATGTGTGAACATCACCAATTCTACAATCGCTAGTCTAACGATGTTTGTTACGAGCACGGTACCATAACTGTGGTGTGCAGTGAAGAGGGCGTTCCAAACTCATGAATTATAATTATCAACTCTTCATGAACAAATGTTAAGGGGCCACATTTAAGACATTTGAAATCCACAGAGCGTAGACTTACATAATATAATATAGGCATACTACTACATATATCCGAGTCATATATATATTGGAAATTTGTAAAAGAAGGCCGTTGGGTAAAAGACGGTGACGCGGGTGGTAGAGGCGGCTGATCGGAGAAGGACTAAAACCTTCCAAGTCGGGAGATTATAAATATGCATGTCAGTCGAGTACCTTTCGAACTGGAAGGTCTGCCCGATCACTTACCTAGTGGAGGAACCTGCTGCCGCGGGTATAACGGGAGCTGCTGTAGGGGACGTGGGGGAGCCTGCCGGGTTTTTTTGGTCGTCGTCAGAAGATTCGAAGGAAGTTTGGCCGGTGTGCCTCAACGGCAGACCCAGCGATAATCGTCTGCTGGCTGCGCTAGTACTGTTCAACAAATCGTACGTCGTACACATTACGTCATCTACCGAAACTTTCAAATCTTACAAAATTCACGATGAGAGCCCTCTACACAAACAATTACATAATATTATATACATAGCAACTTTAAACAATTTTGCCCCAAAACACGCGTCCAAGTTTTGATCATATTAACCCATAAGCTGCCACAATTTCCATTTGGCGGTTTTGGAATTTATATAATTATACAGTGATACAACCGTCTGTGCATATATATAACTTATACGGCCAAAAATTAAAAAAAAAATGTGTGGCATTATCGTGGTATTATCGTTAAGACCCTCTGCTGATTTGACAAGGTCATTGAAAAAAAATCTGAACCCATCTGATTGCTCTCACCTGGTCGACGGGATCGTCGACGAGGAAGTGGGCGGTTCCTTGTCCTTGGTGGTCCTGTTGCCGTACTTGTTCTTCAGGTACCTCGCCCAGGAGCTCAAGGCCGCGCCGTCCTTCTCGGCGCCGGTCCTGTCGCGCTCCGGGCTCGGCTCGCGCGACTTCAGGGCGTGAGTGCTGCGACTCCTGGCCAACTCGGACCCGGTGCCGTACTTCGCGGCGAGATACGCGTTCGGCGACTGCGTCGTCGGCGAGGGCGGCTCCTCCTCAAGGTCAATGTCGTCGCCGCCGAAGTTGTGCGAGCTTCTGGATCGCGCCAGACGCTGTCGCCTCTCCTTCAGCGCGGCGTAACGCGACCTCGGAGACAATGGAGACTCCACTTCCGGCTCCGGTTCCCGCTCCCGCTCACGTTCACGCTCACGTTCACGCTCGCGCTCGCGCTCCCGCGACGCCGCCATCGCTGCCTGACTCCTGCTCTTGTTCAAAAATCTGCAACACCCCGGCGGGGCTTATGGTAATTCGCCTGCGTCGAGTCGGGCCAGGTTTCATGGGACTTGTGGGAATGAGAGGCGCGGAATAAGAGGGGTGACGATCGTGCACGTGAACCGAGTGAGATCATTTCTTGCGCAACTTTGAGATGGGGTGTTGCGACCTTGAGACGGCGACTTTTTTCTGATCTCATGGTCAATTCGTACGATGCGTGCAATGAATGTAGGGAAGTGAAATGATGGCACCCCTTTTATTTCGTGTCAGTCATTATTGGGCGGCGTTGCGTTTGCTTCTTGAGGCGGTTAATGCTCGCGAGTGTGATTTTTAAATGGTTGGATTTTATTTGTTCGCCTTTAGCGTTAAATGTTGACCTCGCGATCGATCATTGCCCAGGTTGACATTGTCGGTCGGTCGAGTTATTATTCGTTTTGCAATGTAGCGCTGCATCCTCGAGCGTGTTATCGTAATTATTCGAGCGGCCTTGTTAACGTAATTAGATTGCCACAGTGTCGCAGCCGTGATTATTGTTTGAGCACACGATTAGAACTTGGGAAACTTAATCAAGTATTATGACCGGTCAGGTCAGGCTCGACTGTTTAGTAAGAAATCTGACGCAATCCAGTAAGAGCTGACAGCCAGTTAATGAACGAAACCCAACCGCGACGAACTAAAAATGAGGATGCGACCGAATGAAAGTTCTCTGCCGAACGAAATCCGTTAAAGTTACTGATCACATTTTTTCTCACGATTCATTTCGCCTTACTTGCGAACGGCTTTTATAGCTTACACGTGTCGGCAATGCCGTCTAGTTTTCCGCGATCGCGTGACGCCGACGTTCAAGAGGAAGGAAAAAAAAACGGAAAATATTTGATGAGAAATCGCTGAACGTCACGTTGCAGACAATCGATACAACCTAGCACGATATCCACCGAGTCCGAAAGTCCTCTATAACCGACACATTCATTCACGACCTACTCGCGATGTTCGGATGAACGCCGTCTACGCACGCGATTAAGTTCTTAGCGTCTGGATGATTCGAAAACGTCAGCGTTCCTCTCGTTTTCCGTCGTCCTGGATGACAATCGTGTCGCTGTGCCTTCCGTGCGATAATGAGAAATGACACGATATGGCCTTCTACGTACGTGTAAGACCCTCTCTAATAACTGACTCGTTCTACTTGACAACACTACTTTAACTAATTACCCTGGAATTTCTTCTCTAATCGTCATACGCATTAAAACAAAAATACTTTCAGGAAACTACTGTCGGACAGTTCGTTTTCATTACTACAACGGCGATCAGTCGACAATATTCCTTAACACTGTATCATTCGTCCGAACAGATAATTCGTTCGGCGTCATCAGAGAATCGTGGTCGTTGCGCACCATGCCATGTCCATTTTACGGCCATACTGTGTGTCAACGCTTTTTTTTCCCGTATCTCCTGCCGTGGCTCGGGTCCGGATTCCATTCCCGCGTTCCGTTTCCGTTTTCGCGACGGTTTCTAAAAGCGAGGAGCTCTCCGCCGTACATCCCGCCCGACGTGATTTACATTTATCGGGTCCACTCGTCCGGACTGTATTTCACGGCGAGTTCAGTTCATTAGTGCGATAAATAAATTTGCATTTTTATCCTTTCTCTCTCTCTCTCTTTCTGCCAATTGTGAGAAACGAAGCGACCGACACGTTCGCGCTTCTATTTTCTGGCGATTCCCGACGAGAATCCGACGGTTAGGTTGGACAACAACAGTGTAACTGTGTGAGACACGTAAACGGGCGATTAGAGAACTTTGGAAAGTAACAGAGACGGTGTGACAGAGAGACACGGGGGGCTTTCGGGCTGGACTGTAAAACGACGTGTGACACATATGAGTGAGTTGCTGACGTTAGGCGTGAGACAAAAAAGTAAGAGAGAACGATGCTTGAACGGATATACAATGAGAGAAAGACAGAGTATGTCGTGTTATTCGTGTGCATAATCCACCGAGGACGGTATTTTGACAGGGAAATAAATAATAACGAGTTATCACAAAGAAATGCAGTTTATTTACCACACCAACAAACTGACGCAAGCGTATTCACTAGGAAAGAAGTACAAAAACTTATGATAGGCCGTGACCCGTTATCCGTATGCGATAACATGCCACGTTATGGGACGGACGACGCGCCGCGCTGTCAACGTTTATGCCGCGTGGTTTCAAGAGAGAGTGAAGAGTGTGTGATCGGGCGAAAGAAGAAAAGAATGGTCTCTAAAGCGGAAGTCGCGTTTGCATCGATATATCTCAAAACCTGCCTTTGGGTAGGGGCACAACAACTGCGTTTCAACGAAAAAGCGCGGATAACACGTATGTTCATATATATGTATGTGTATATATATATATATATATATTTATATCTTTATATATTTATATAGGTATAGACGTGCGTGTACGTGCGTGTACATAGAAAACAACGTTTAACGAAAATGGACGACTTGAGGAGTGCTACGTAGTTGAGCAACGCGGGGGATACGTATATCGCGGATTAAAATGTAGGAACAATCGCACTTTGTTAACGTACGTACGATTATCACAATGTATCAAATGCAACATTTTGCCGGACGAGGTATTGCGAGTGGCAATATAGTCAAATTCTATCAGTCGTTTGTGTTTCTCCTCGTTTTCGTGGGTCCGTTTTAACGTCACGCTCTCTGTTTTTTTTTCTTTTCTCATTTTTTTTTTTTCAGAATTCTGTATCCGGTGTCTGTCGATACGAGGACGGTGTCGGGACGAAGAAGTAAGAAACGTTTTTCGATAAGAAAAAATTGCGCGCTGACGTAGTACAAAAAGATTGACCAAAATAGTCGCGTCGGAACGTGTTCGACGTAGTAAAAAACAAAGGGAGGGACAGTTCTCATGAGGAATGAATTAGTCTGCAGTCTCTTGATCGGACGAGGAACGGTACTCAAAACAAAAATAAGATAGCCGCATCGTTCCAAAAACTGATCCATCGAACAATCGATGGCATACTACATTCCAATTGTTATGAACAAACCACAATTAGTACTCGATTTAGTAATACTCAATCGTTAGCAATCAAAAGTCAGATGTAATGAAGAGAATTAGCCGATTTTTTAGTCTTGGTCAATGACATCCCCGTGAAATTTGATAACCCTCCAAGACCTAAAAAATGTCCATCACCCATCGTGAGTGTCAGGTCTGCAGTCGGATCGTCGGGAGAGTGGTCGCGGAATTCGCGGACGTCGGTGGACGTCGAAGGTGTGTAGGACGTTGGACGAAAGGCAAAAAAAAGACAAAATATATGTCGACGATTCGTAGAATTCGATCGGGAGTCGTACGCTAGGCGCGACGGATCGACACGACCGGAGAGACGCGACGGCAAAACGAGAGGAAGGACGTGCGAGAGTAGACGAGGGTCACAGGAACAGATTGATTAGAACGCTGTAACACAGTATGGACACACAGAAGACGGTGGTTACCATTTGCATCGACACACTGAGATTGGCCTGCGACGCGAGCGGATCGCACTCCATGTCTTTCGATTGGGTAGCGCTCCTAACCAGCGCGCCGTTCTCAATGCAACGCTCTCTCAGTTTGCTATTGCTCAGATGCGAGCGTTTCGCGCCCATCGCGCGTTCGCCATCGTGCCTCGCGCCGTTCGCGACGATCTTACGTCGCTCGTCGGCCGCGTGCTTCCCGCCGCCGATGTTGTTGCTGTTGTGGCTGTTGTTGACTATCACCCACCCGTTTTCGTCGAGGACGACCTCTTTGCCGGCCTGATGGTTGACGAGCGGCGACCGGAACTTCGGCGGATCGTCCGTGGACGCTTTCGTCCTGGCCGACGGCATGGATCGGTCCTGGGGCTCGTTCTGATTCATTCTGGAGTCCTGAGGATTGGCCGGCGAGGATTCTCGGCCGTCGGCGGCTTCCTTGTCCGTGGACGGCTCGCGTTCGGACTCCGATGGGTTTTCAGTCTTCGGCGGAGAACCGCCTCGGCCGGACTCGGGCTCGGACTCGTCGGAAATCTGCCAGCCGTCCTTCCCGATGCTGCTCTGTCGATAGATCTTGCTTCGCGGCGAGTTGTCGGATGCCTTCGACACGCTTTGCTTCACGTCCGTTACGATGCACTCGATGCTGCTCTCGCTGGAGGGACTTCTCTTCCGTTCGTCGCGCGTGGGACTCTCGGCTTTCGACACGGGGTTGGTTGGCGAGGTTTCGGTGTCCGACTGGTCGGGGAATCGTTTGAAGAGAGAGGCGGACGGGCGTCGTTCCGTCTGGAGCTCCTGATCGGTGACCATCCAGCCGTTCTCGTCGAACAGCTCCTCGATACTCTTCTCGTCGGTCAGCGAAGACTTGCTCCATCGTTTCTGAGCGTCTTCGTACCTCTCCTTACTGGACGGATTGTTTTCGAAGCGAATGTTCAACTGGCCTGTCAGGACAAGGTCGTCATCATCCTCCGCTTCCGAGGATTCGTGGCTGGCTTCGTTGGCCTCCGACTCGCTAACTTCGTTCTCCGAACCACTCCTCTCAGTTCCATTCACCAGCTTGGCCTCCGGAACCTCGTCGATCTCCACCTCCGAACCGTCGTTCAGTACCAGTCTAACTTGACCCTTCGCGTCTTCGCTGTCTTCAACGTCACTCGCCTTCGTCGCTTTCTTCTCGTCGCCGGAAACGTCGGAGCCACTCTCCTCCTCCGAACTCTCCGTACCCTTATCACTGTCCCTCCCATTGACCTCGAGCTCAACGTCCCTCTCAATCCTGGCCTCCTTCTTCTCGGAAAGCTCCTCAGTCTTCTCGAGCTCGATCCACGGGTCGTCCGCCTCGATCGTTTCAAGCTTGCCTGGATCCCCTTCAACCAACCCCTCGTCGGGCCTAGCACCGTCACTCTCACTCCTAGTCTCACTGCCCTGATCGTCCCGCAGCTCGTCAACCTTATCACCGGTGCCGTCGGACGCCTCGTCCTTGACCTCTTCGATGGTCTCCAAGATGCGCTCGTCGTACACGGATCGTGCGCTACCCTTACTCAACACCCGACTATCCTCGCTCGCGTGCAGACTCGCGTGGATTGGCGCGTGTAGGCTCGCGTGCGGCATCTGATCGAAAATGTCGGCGAGCGTCCCGTGCCTGAGCCCGTCAACGGCCTCGGGCCGATCGGCCGCCGATCCGTCATCGGGGCAACTCGCGGCGAGGGATGAGGATGGGGGTGAGGTGCTCGTTATGATATCCGTTTCGTCGGTGTCCGTACTACCGTCCGTGCTCGACCTGTCGCACGAGTCGGCCATGGCCAATTCGGCCGGCTCGCTCTTATTATGAAAATCAGTGACGCTACCATCGTCCGCGCCCGTTACCGTCCTAGCCACCCTAGCAGTAGTAGGAGTAGTAGCAGTGATAACATTGGTAGTACCGATAGAAGAGGAGGAAGTAGAAGAAGTAGAAGTAGAAGTAGAAGTAGAAGAAGGGGGGTAGGGGGGAGAAGAAGAAGCGTTTCGTTCGAGAACATTCGTGTCCCCGTTAACGCCGACGCTCGGCGTCGCGTCGTCACTAAACTTCCTAGAACGATCATGATCGGGGGGATTACTGGAATACGAGCGGGCCGTGTCGCCATGACGAGCGGCGTGATCTACGTTTGCTACGAACCTGCTGGTGTAGCCGCCCGGCGATGTCAACGGTGTCGCGGTGCTGCCCGTCACCGCTGTCGTCGTTGTCGGCGTCGTCGTCGTCGTCGGGCTCGAGACGGATAGCGCGGGACTTCCCCTCGGGGTCGCATACCTGACAATGACAGAGACGGGATCGATCGATCGATTTGTTCACTTCTTATAAATCTCGCTCTCTCAATCTCTCTCCCAATATTCTCTCCCAATCTCCCTCTCCCGCTTGCTCTCTCTCCCTCTCTCTCTCTCTCTCGTTCGCTCGCCATTCCTCGGCCTATGTTTCTTTCACCTTTTCTGTTTAAGTAACTGCGGATTCCTTCTGTTCGTTTGTCGTTTTGTTTTCTCGTGTTTTGTTTGGTTTTTTTTCGGTTCTTTGGGTTGAGGGAGGGTTGTCGGGGGGTGGCGGGCCGATTCTCATGACACTCGGCCCTTAGCTCGAGGCAACGGAACGATGAAAATTGATCGACGCGTCTTTTCTCTTTTTTCCCCGCCTGCGAGCTTTCTTTCGCTTAGCTGACGCTGCACTGTGACCTGCGATAACGCGTTAACAGTCTCATGTGAGAATGAGTGGAGCAGTGAAGTTTCGAGAGAGTTTAGTTTTTTGCTAGTCTAATATCTAGGTCCACAAAGACATCCAGAGGCAACAACAAATTCGACGGTACAGCGAGAGAAAAGTACGACGTATATTCTCACAATAAGCTGACGAGTGTATTCGATTTGTCAGTCACGAGCGTTAAACTTGCCACTAGCTCGGCGTCAGTGTGCGTAATCGGGCCGCTCTCGTGTGCGGTATTAGCTCAATTATTTTGATCATTCCGTTGCATCGGGAGTGGGAAGTTTCGGTAGGATCGTCAGGTGTTTCACGTTCTGGGCTGATTGTCGCCGTCTCGATGGCGGTACTCGCGAGACTCGGTGATCGCGCGAGATCGTTAGTTTCGTGGAATGGTGTTACGTGAATGATCGAAGGCTCGTTACTCTCTCCCTCTCTCTCTCTCTCTCTCTCCCTCTCTCGAGGCCAAGCTTGCAACTTGTTTGGCGAGAGAACGTGCGTGTCGCGCCTTCGAGGCTGTCTGAATTGAACGATGGATGCTGTTACGGTTTTATGACTGTGATCTCTCGTATTTATTGTTCGGTATATGGGTACATGGTATGATGTGCGCATGACAGTGGCGATCGGTTAACGAATGATTTTGTGCTCTCTGTGCGTTTCGATGTGGCTGAGAAATCGAGCTGATGCCGTTTGTTACTGTCGTGACATGTTCAATGATCTATGTTTTAATGCGTGGCACGTTGCTGCCGTCGGCGTTCCGACGCTGTTCGAATAGTTGTTCTCTGAGAAGAGTCTGAGTTGCAAATGACAATGTTATCGTTAATGTGCAGTGTTAAACTGTGCTGTTAATGGCGGCTGAACAATGTTTAACGTTAAAATGCGTGAAAATCGTGGCGAGCTGTCTCGTGAGACTGGTTACAACACGTAAACCTGCTTTAAGAAAGGAAGGGAAAAAAGAAGGAAAACAAAATCTTCGGACAAACTCAATTACACATATATCAAACATGTACGATCAAACCATTCCATCGAAAAGTAAAAGGAAAGAAAAAAGAAACAAAGATGCCCCATTCTCGAAACTGAAATCTTCACAAATATAACATCCCCCCCGAACAATCCAGCAAGGAAAATGGCCGCGCTGACAATCCGCGCATCATTACCTCCCGCATTCCCATTTCACATATAACATTAAACGAACCAAAAGACGATAGAGGCAATCTCATTGGACATTCGCCAAACAGATACCCTAGACGTGGTCAAATGCCACCCCCACCCATCCACCCTCCCACCCGGCCAAAACCCATCCAGCAAAATTCCCCTAACAAATTTCTTAGTTTATCAAAACATCAAGGGCATACCTCTTTTTCTTCTCCGCCCCCTTTTTCCGTAATTACTTTTCCCGTTTACTTGATTATCGTCGCGCGTGGGGGAGGACCTACTCGGGAGAAATCAGAAAACGCGCCTACATGTATAATTCTGCTGCTTCTGTTCTCGTGTGCTGGCGGACGACTACAGCTCCGCCGACTGTTATTTCATACTTTATCTTCGCAGATCGCTTATATCTGCGCGGACAGAAACAAAAAGGATTTTGCGATAGCGATCGATAGTATTGCCACTTGCCTGGTGGACGGTGATTCCTCCTTGCTGCCGCGTCTGGCCTCGGCGCTTCTCGCCAGAAGGGGGCCGATGTCGGTTTTGGCCATGGCCGACTCGCTCCTCTGACGTTCCTGAGTCGTCGAGAGCGAGCTGGCCGGCGGCGTCGTCGGGGTCGGATGGGACTCGTTCTCCGACTCTTCCTCCGTCTCGGACTCGGTTTCCTCGGACGAGCTGCTGGTCTCCTCGTCGTCGTCCTCCTCCTCCTCCTTCTTGCTGGCCGGCTCCTCGGGCGTCGCTTGAGTCGGCGGTGGAGGAGCGGCGCGATTACCTGTTCAAGGTCATTTCATAGCGGATCAAATACTATGCACTGAAAAATGATTAATCTTCTCATACTTAGCGTATCATACTCTGGTGCTTTTTACAAAAATATTTTCTCCGAACGTTTCGTTTCAGAGACGACTCCCCTCTTTTGAATGAGACATTCGAGGAGTTACGGTCCAAAGTACAGTGGACGTGATTGCAAAGGTAAAAAAGCGATTCGTGCCACTTTCGAGGAAATCGACCCCAACGCTTCCCGCATAAATTTCTCTTAAGGCAATGATGCCGGAAGAGATGATATACCGGCGCGCGCGTCCGTTTCGAGTTGAACTATTTCTGCCGTTTACGGCGCGAAGTGCGGAGACCCAGTGCTATTCTGAAACGAGCCACTTTGGGCCGCGGACTTGGCTCCGACGTTAGATAGGCGAGCGAGCCCGTGTCTCCCGGTTCCCCGAATGTACATGGGACGCCTCGCGCTCGTTCATCCTGGTCCGGGAGAAGCGACACGGTCCGAGGAAGAAGTGGACAATTGCGTCTGCATCGGACGCTACGCGAGGAGACTCTTCTCTACCCCCCCCCCCCCCCCCTTCTTCACTTGCAAATCTTTTCCCGTAGTTCGCGATCAGCGGGGGGGGACCGAGCGCTTACACGGGAAGCCGTAATTTATGGCCGCCGGTCCATGCCAAGACGCGAAAACTCTTTCGCGGCGCCAACATAGCAGAGACGACCCTGATTGTTGCCGATGCATTTGTCTCGTCCGTCGGAGACTTTGGCCGAGAAAAAAAAAAGAGGCAGATGCGGCGTCCGCGCGCACATTTTGCGGCCGAGTGTCCCGGATAGGTCGAGGAAAATATTGACTTCGATCTGTGCCGAGCGTCGGCGGCGCTCCAGTGACATGCATCGCTAACGCTCGAAGACTCAAATAAGGAAGCCGCGCCAGGGAGACGTTGCATATTTGATGCCGATCCCAAGGCCGATATTATTAGAGCTCAAGGTGATACGGTACGAATATAAACCGTGCATAATTATGCGTCGGCGGCAGCGGGAATGAAGATTTGAGATGCCGACAGGAGATTCTGGCCGACGAGTCGAGACTTGTACAACGTAAATTAGCCGGTTAAGACAGGACAACGTTAATGAATGATTGTACGGACGAAAATATCGAACGACAGCCGGTGAAATATGCGCGTCCGTCTGAACGGCGACTGCGGCTGTTTTCCTGGTTTCCGTACGAAGCTGTCGATTGATTCGATCGCGTTCGTCTCTTACCTGTGCCTAAAAAACGGCTCTGAAACGGTCTTGCCGGTGGCGGAGCGCTGGAGGAAGGCTTTCCAGCTGCGGTCGAGTTTCCTTGGCCGGATGTGATCGTGGTGGTGGTGTTCGTCGGCGGTGCTCTCGACAGATACTTTTGCTTCATCTCCTCGGCCGTGAATGGAGCTCCGGTGCTTCGAATTCCTGAGCCAGTTGAGCTCTCGGAACCAGTGCTGGAATCCGACGATGCACTCCTGGTCGAAGGACTGTGAGCTTCCACCGAAGTTCTCCTGTTTAATGGACACAGAAATTAGTGCTTTTTGGAACGTTCAGATGAGGTTCATATTCTATGATCTCAAGGTTACCTTGTAACCGGCGTCCTTCGAACGGATTCCTCGGACTCCGATGGCATTTCCCTGGGCGACTGATGAACAGGCGTAAGAGGAACCTGGGCTCGCTCTTCAACCGGCTCAGCCGAAGGAACGGCAGCGTTCTTGTTCTGCTTCTTGATCCTCGAGATCTCGTCATCCTCGCTCACCTGTCTGGCAACGGCGGTAGGCGCTTTCTTCACTTGTACCTAAGCGAAAACGGTAACACTTCAATCCTCGATCATCGACCCCTGACCCCAAGGAGGAACGTGTCAATCTCAAGAACGTCACAAGGTCAAACATCACAATCCCACTATCGGTTCCTCCGACATACTCTCCAACTCGGTCTAGTTACAAACTACTTGATATACAATGAAAAAATAATACAACATAATACGTTCGGCATAATATACATATGTATTACATAGTATAATACATAATACTACACTGTCGTATCACATAAAGAGATCCGCATACAAAACGTCGACAAATCCCATTCGAAAAAAGCACCGTCCTTATCATCATCATTATCCGAGTAAATGAAAAAGAAAAAGATCGATCGTAAACACGTCCGCACTGGTCGCACTTGAAACAGTTTAGGCCACTTCTCGTCGCATACCGCCGTGAGCTCGTCTACTCGCTCTTATTTACGTTTTAAGATCCGTCCAAGCTTTTAGCTCTTGCCCCATCGCCGAGGCCGAGGCGAACGATTATTTGAGCGTCGGGGGCCGACGTAAAGGACATTTTAAGGGGTACGTACGTACATTGATACGTATATGCGTACGTACACGATCCGTGCACAGTCCGTGCACGGTACAGTGTTCAACGTCAACGTATTAAGGCCGCCGTGTATGGCACCGACTTAACGGGTAACTCTTAACTGGCATATCGCATACTGTTCGCCGTCTCTGGCCTCGCGCGCAACGCCTCGGCTCAAATCACTGTAAAGTAAGATTGAGCCAGAGAGAAAAGGGGGAGCAGAGTTCCATTGATGCGAAGAGGCGAATAAAAGTCGCGCGCGTTACGTTCATACGGGCGTGAATGTGCGAACCTGAGGCTTGGCCGGCTGGCTCGGCGTCTGTTGCGTGGCCGGCTCTTCCTTCTTCCGCTTCCCGGCGCGCTCGCACTCCTGCAGCTTCTTCATCACCCTGGGCGAGTCCGTCAGCCGGAAGATGCCGGACAGCGGGCCGCGTGCGGCGTCCTCGGTGTCCAGGACGCGCTCACGCATCGAGGACGTCTCCTGCGGCGTCGACGTGAATCGCACCGTCGACCGTGAGTCGCCGTCCGAGTCGTCGCCGTCGCGATGCCGCATGAATCGGCTGCGGTACCTCGACTTGTTCCTCGACACATCGTACTCCGGCGCGTCGTACCTGGCAATTGACGAATACCTTTTCAAACGCGACGACGATCTGAGTTGGCAGAAGAAGAAGTTCGTTTAGCGGCTGAGACCTGGGGGACACCTCTTGGAACGCAACAACACCACATACCGCGATGTGACTTAGAATGGGCTATAGACATATTAGGAGTGTAGTTTCATCGTGATACGATACAGGGGACTTTTTTTCACTTGTCTTTTTTCTCCTTGATTTGGGGAGGTAGTGAGGGGAGTGTGTTGAAGTTCGATTCTGAGGGCAGATTTCAATTTTCGATAGCCATTGTCGAGGTGTCGATCGGCGGGGCGTTACGTAAACGATTTCCGTCAGGTCGCAGTACTATTGATTGCATCGAGGGCCGAGGGGTGGGGAGGGGGGAGGATGCGGGAGGGTGTAGGGATGGGTTAATAAAACTGTCTAGAAATAGTCTAACGAGACCGGTCTACATTGTGCTAACAGCTATTTTATGCGTCTGGCATATTCCGCGCCCCGACGAACTTTTCCCCTGCAGCAGGAGGAGGCATAGGAAAGGGATAGTAGAGGCGAAGGCGCATGTATTTATAACTAATGCCAGAATAGATATGTGGGACATTCTGGAACACGTATACCCTCCCTCGAACGTCATTTGGCCATCGTCCAAGATAATCTACGTCCACGGTCAAATACATTTTTATGAACAGCGCGCGCCCCCGGTCGATCCCGCTTCCTTTTACCTTTTACGAAATTCTCCGTGTCGTAAATAATAAAAGGGGAGCCGCGCGCACCGAGAGAAAAGTGGGTTGCTGATGCAACGGCCATCCTCCCGTTTAACCCCCGAATCATCCCCTTGCCATGCCGACTCGTCTCAACGTTAACCCTCAATCGGTCTATCCGGTAAAAATCGGGCAGGACCGGCAAAACTTCAAGCCAACCTGAATTGCTAAACAACCTGCTCATTAAGATTTTCCTCCTGGAACCCCCACCTAGCACATTCATCCCTTAGACTCGTCAGCTGTGAATGTTTCTGTTTCGGGCACGAATCTAATGAGCGTAATGAGATCTGATAAAGTAGGAGGACGGCGATAATTACTCGTAATCAGGGACGTATCGATTCCTGGCCAATCGGTCCTCCTCCTGTTGTCGGTATTGCGAGGCGAGACGGTGGTCGCTCTTACTCCTCATTAGGCCGGGCGAATTGCCCGGCGCGGCCAAACTGGAGGAACTTCCCAGTAATCCGCCGGTGCCCGCCTCCGGCTTGATGTTCAATTCGCCGTAACCGGCCACGTGCAGGACGAGCTGATTCGGGTCGTGGGCCATCACGAAACGCACACGTCGACTGTAATCTCCCGCCTCGTACTCGAAGTTCCTGCAACCGGGTTTGATTGCGAATTTAATTTCGCGCCATCCTCGGCCTCGTTCCGCGCCAGCTACGTCGAGCGTTCTGATTTTTATCGGTCGCCGATTTTCGCCACTATTGTGTATGGCGCACAAACGTTTCAAGACAGCCGTTCAAGTTGTCTGTCGGTAGAAATTTTAAGTGTGTGCGGCTATAAGGCCGGTGATTATCAAAGCGGTGCCAGCGAAAGAACTGGGTGAAAATAATAAAGAAATCATTTTCATCGGCTCAGCGTAGAAGGTAATAAACTGTTTCGAGTTGTTCGGTGTTCCTACTTGGACCACTTTCATAATTACCGGCGAATGTAAGACATTTTACTGTTTCTCAGGTCTTGTTTTACGTGCTGTTCACTTTTTATGGAACTGTCGTGTGTACCGCGGCTCGCTTTACTTTTCCCTCGCAGCGACGTGCTACGTTGCGCAGTTGAAATTTTGAACGTTGCTGCGAGCGTGTGTGTGTGTGTGTGTGTGTGTCTGTACGTACCTGATAAATTCCACGGTGCGGAGAAACAGTTCCTTCGTGTCAAGAAGCTCGGAGTCGTCCCACGGTACGTTCTCGTTTATGTGCGCCTCTGCCAGATCACAGTTACTTTGGATATTCGCGATCTCCAATTCGAGATTCTCTTTGAGCTGGATCAGGCCTCTTAGCTCGGTGCCGAGGTATCGATCGATCTCGTTTCGCAGATGTTCCGTGCGGTCCTTCAAAGCTTTGCTCAGCCTTCGATAGATCTCGTCCACCTCCTCCGACACGGAGGCGCAGTTCGTTTGCAGCCCCAAGGTGTTCTTCTCCACTAAGGCCAATGCATCTTGCAGCCTGTGCAGACCCCGTCGAACCTGGCAAGAATAATCGGCTTATCGGTAAAATTTCATCGCTGACGGCAGTGATCGGCTCGCCGAGGAGCTGCCTTTGATTAAATATTCCACGAATTATACTGCCTGTCGACGGAAGGCATCGCGAGTTTCTACCTATATCGATGTTGGTAAGACTGAGTGAGTAATGCATAGCGTCCCGTTTACGCATTTGTTTCAGTACCCAACTTTCGGCCTGTCAACCTCAAATTCCAAATTTTAACGTAACAGTCACATTTCCTCAAATTTTGATTTTACGCGAAGTTTCGCACAAATTTTTCGTTTCTCCGGTTTTTAATGTTCAGCACCTATGGGGTGAGTAATCGCAATTGAAAGCAAGTCGAATGTATAAATCGCACTGACATCGCTTCATACCCTCGCAGAGAGATCTCCAGCGAGTTCAGAGAAGAATGTTTGAGGATTCACAATGAATATCGCGCCGTTCATGATTCACCCGCTTTAGCTCTCGACAAAAAGGTAGGCACATCCGCTAGTTTCGAGCGTCGTACCTCGTCCGCTTCGCTATCGAGCGAAAATCGTTTCAGCTGAACGAGTTTGCACAAACGCGAGCGACTTTATTCGCCGACGGCGACTATGTTTCCCTGGGAGAGTCGATACCTTACGGCGAGAATGTCTACATGCGAAGGAGTACGGATCCGGATTTCAAGATCTCGGCTGAAGAGCCCGTTCAGTCCTGGTAATCCATCAATCCGTCATATCGGTGCCTGAACTGAAACATTATCCTGGCCAAACGTTTCTACGAATATTTCGCAGCGCACGATGTTCGAAAGTGTTTCAAGCTAATGTATTCTCTCGCAATTTTAGGCTCATGAGACGGAAATACCATGTCTTTGGAGAATCGCAGCCGGCGAATTTGAGCGTGGTGAAAAAGTTCACGCAGCTGGTATGGAAGAATACAAAAAAGCTGGGCGTTGGAATGGTGACCACTTCGAACGGAACTATCTACGTAGTTTGCAACTACGATCCCGCTGGTAATGAGGAGGATCAGTTTGCCGATAACGTACTGCCGGCCAAGGAAGAGGTGAGTTTTCACTGGCGACTACTACATAGCCTATAGTAGCTACTACATAGGAACGTTTTTCGAATCATTCTCGACATATTTGTGGGCCGCCAGATGAAATTCCGTCGTGCTTCCTCGCTGCGTGGACGCTCGTCGCTTAAATAAAACTCCGACTCATAACTTATAATTCTGGACGACAACTCAGAGCGCGGGCGAGTCTCGTGCTCATTTACGCTCACGCTCGTATCCTGCCTAACGCGTTACGTAAATCGCTAAATGTTGAATTATGTATCACGCGGAAAGGTGCATTCGCGCGTCTCCACATTTTCAAAATTCCGCCTCGTCTTATTTCGTCGGATTTCGACATATCACGTCCGAGAAGAAATACATTCAAAGCCTGTACGTATGTAAGAAACGATGCGAACGATATAGCCGGCCGTGAGTCAGTTTGTTTCGAGATATTTCGAAGGCCGTCGTTCCGTGTCTGACTTGTGAGTGACGTACGTCACTGACGCTTGCTGTTATCAGTGTCGAACGTCTCGCTGATCGTACCTGCGAGTTGATACGCGCTATCTCACGCCTGAGAATGTCCATGTGGGCGTCCTTGCACTCGGGGCAGCACTTCTTCTCGCAGTGCACGCACAGCGAGCAGTAACTTTTCTCCGAGCACACCCCGCAACGTTCCATCGTTTGCCCGCTGGTCGGATCGGGCAGCTCTCCCGTGATCTCGATGTGCAATTCCAGGAATCGTTGTAACGTCACGTTGGTCGGGAAGGCCTGCACGCCCTAGAAACATTCGCACAGGTTGCCGTAACGAGAAATGTCAGCGTATCATCCCATCCGAGAACGACAATAAGCAAGATAGAATTAGATTCATTGAAATATCGGCGATTTTCATTTATCAGCGCTGCCACAACTCAGGGCAGTTCTAAAAACGTCTGTAGAGAATGAATCGGTGTCAACGACAGGTACCGGGTGTGAAAATATGCATTGTCGTGACAAGGCGACGACGATCATTTACTACGAGTGAGCGAACGAGAGCGGCCCGTGTAAACAGGCGGGAATTATGATCGTATACGTTATGCGCGTGGAATGTATTCGAGATATTTAACTCGTTGTGACTCACCTGGTAAGGTATACGATGTTCGGCGCGGCATTCTGGACATTTGACCTGTCGACGGACGTAATCGACGAGGCCGTCCATGCACGGCTCCATGCAAAAGCTGTGCTGGCATGGCAAAAGCTTTGGGTTCCGGTAACGGTCCAAGCATATGGCGCACGTTAGCAGTTGCTCGAACTGCTCCATGCCTGAAACATTGGTTCCCCGTTACAACGTAGGCAGACAATTATTCCTCCTAGAACCGCTCTGATCAAAGTCAACCGCCTTCAATAAGCGGTCTCTGTTTGATGTTCAGTCATGGACCGCTGAGAGTGCAACAAATTGAGCGTGGAACGCAGATTGGAATAAGTGTATTATTTGAAGGTAGATCCTTTGATTACTCGATGACACGGAACTATGATTACAGCGTTTAATGGACGGGAACCGGTCGTTTGACGTATCGGTATTTTTATGCAACCCCAGACAAGGTTGCCGCGACGCGCCAAGAATGAAATTCCTCGAACAGCTGGGAACGTCGGACGATATGTAACGTTTTTTCCAATGACGCGCTGGTCAAAAAATAAGAGGCCCGCGTATCGACTCATCATCAATTCTCGCGTAGCAGATTGCGAGGCGTCGTATCTGCGTCAAGCCGCTGTCAGCGACGGAAATCCGCCGCCCGGTAGATATTTCAGCGTCGAAAGGTTGAACGTCGCCGCCGTGCGAATCGGCGAGAAAAATTCTCACGTATCGGCCCGCCATAATTCAATTGCCAGCAGATCCGCCGCTATCTCGCACTCCGTCCAAGAATAGGAGAATCCATCCAGCTTGCCTTCCTTTACGCAACCGCCTTCGGACGAGGCGACTTTCGCGCCGGCTGCAAACTCATCCGAAATAACGAAGTTTCAAAATTGCGCGTCACTCGCGGCGCGAAAAGTTGAGAAAGTAGCGAACGTCGGGAATAACGTGGCGGAATCGGCGAGAGAGTCGACTGTCGGGAACGTGCCAATTCCTGAATCATTATGCATCGCGCGCTAAATGGCAAGACAGATTGCGTTCCGACGCTTTCTTGGCCACCCACGACCGTCGCCGATTGCGACAACGAACGTCCGGGAACAACGAGACACAACTTCCTCGTGCCGCGAGACAAAGGACATTGTTTTTGTCGCGCGAACCATTCGAAATTAGAATCGAACGAGACGTTCGCTTTGTTCCGTCTCCGGGGCGGCCGAGTTCACGAGTCCTCGGCTTCGAATTTTTACTCCGCGCGCACGAACAACAATGCGCGGTGCGCACGCCGGGACAGTGTCAAGATCTTCATCGCGAAGTCATTGCACTGCTATTTTCGGGCCCTGGGGTGCATCATCGGAGTCAAAGTTAGTAGCCGAGCTGGTGGGTGAGCGGAGCTTTCGACCCCTTCCGAAATCCGCGGGCGACTCGAATTTTCGGCTAAACCGCGATTAGAGGTGCGACCGGTTCCAAGCACGAATCGAATCCTCAGAATTACCCGTGATTCGCCGCTGACGGTGGGCCGAGTGAGTCATTTTCTATTTTACGGCCTCTACGGCGAAAAAGTTGTAAATAAGGACGCTTTCGGTCATTCGTGGCGGTCTTTCGGGAAAGTACGCCCAAATGTTGGGAACGACGCGATTGACGTACTGCGGATACGATCTGGCCGTGGCACTTTACAAAGAGCGCAGAATGATGCTCGGTCAAATTTTGATTTAAGACCAGCCCGACTGCCAAGTGGACGTACTTGTCGCTGCAGCTCGTCTAATATTTCGACTCGGACGCTCGCTCCGAGCGCTTGACAATCACGTTTACATTACCCAATCGTTTACAATCGAAATTGGCAGTACCTCGGCGTGCCCTGCATGTACCTCGTTAGCACCGATCGTGACGGAACTAAAAACTGGCCGGCAATAAACCCGTAACGAGCGCGCGGAGCAAGTTCAGCGGGCAGTCTTCCGAAAACAAGCCTGCGAGGCGAAAAAATAATCGCGCGCGCGCGAGGAAAACTGCAGTCTCGCTGGCCGCGTCGTACGAAAAATTGGGTTAAACGCGTCAACTGCATTAATGCTCCCGACTCCGGGGCTGCGAGAAGCTTCGCTCGCCGTGGAACGAAATAGAGTGTCGTTTCGAAACTTTCGTCGGCGTATGCAGAGGCCGTACGGTTTGGCCGAGGACAAAAGTGCGGACGGCGTAGCTTTTTGCGAGGTCTCTCCTTCTTCGTTCGACTCGCCGTCCTCTTCCTCGGCGCCGAAACACGTTCGACCTCCCGTCGCAAAAATATTCGCCACAAAGGATGTTGCTCCGCTGTCAGCGACCTGCGACGAAGTGCGTTTCATTTTCATCTCGCGTTTCGGCTTCGAGGCGGGGTGGAAATTCTCGGGAGGTAAAAAAAAAAAAGACGAGCGCCGTTGTCGCTCCGATTGCTTTATTGGAACGAAATCGGAATGAAAGCGGGCTCGATCGTAAATCATATAGCGCGCCGATGACGGACACGCGCCTGTTTCGGGGCTCTGCGATAAATATCGGACGTCGGGCGATCGACGTCGGCGGTATTCTTGTCGCATGGCGAAATCGACGGAACGGTAGACTCGCAAGGAACCGCGCGGATGGCCGAATGTAAAGGCTATTACCCGGGCGAATTTTAGAATCTTTCACAATATCATATTTTCAACGTTGGAAACGTTCAATCTACGAACTACCGCCTGCCTTTCATCCAACTATCTTTACACATTATGATTATACTTTCAATCGTGAATGAAGTTCTTCGAATGACCTTTATGAAATAATTTACTTTAAAAGTCGTATAACTCACATCGTGCCTATAACCGAGATATCAAAGGACCACAATTAACTCCATCGCTAACGCGACTTTCCGTGCAATTCGTGCCAGTTTCAAAACAAGCGACTCGAATCTCCGCCTAGAATCTAACCCATCCGAAAGAAATTATTCCTCCCACGACGAGCGATATTAGAATGAACTAGCGGACGGAGTTAAATATACACGGCCCCCCAAATGACGACCATGGCAGCTTATGGATTAACATGTATCATGCCGGTGTGCCGAGAGACTCGCGGATCGCATTCCTGAAATATCGCCGCGCCTCCTTGTTCTCGGGGCAGAAAGGAGGACGGGCACACGTGCTCCGCTGTTTTCGCGCCAGAAAGACGATAGCGACGTAACGCGTGACTTCGCGTTTTCCTTTGTCCGCCGCCAATCCGCGAGACCGGAAAATTTACGGCCATCGTTCTTTCTTCCCGTGCGAATGACGACACGAGCGAGTCCTTTCTTCGCCCGACACCCGCTGAAAACTCCTCCCGGTGAGCACCACCTCCGCCCAACCTTACCCCGCCTCCCGATCCCGACGATTCGGATAAATGTTTACCCTATAACGGAAGATTTGCAGCCGGTGGCCGGAAAATTCGCGACGAAACGCAGAGGCGCAGACGAAAGGCGAAACTCCGCGGCCGCATCTGAAGGCGGACGATCGGTGCAGATCGCTTCAATGACCGGTTATTCTCGTCGCGGATAATTTTGCAAGTAGCACTCGACGCCAAAATATTCTCCCACCTCGGCCGCAGAGCGATCCGCTCCGGAGGCTGATCGTTCACCGGCCCGATTATAAAGAACACTTTCCGCGTATTTATCTTTCATCGGGCGAACGGCGTGCGAGAGGAAGCGAGAAGGAAGTAAAAAGAAACTGAGGAAGTGAGGCGAAAGGTGGGAAAGAAAGGCAGAAAGGAGAGAAAAGTACGGGGAACGACTCGGCAATAAAGGCCGTGCAGGCTGCGATTGGCATGGCCTGTTCCTCTCTCGTAGGCGGTCGTAAAAAATCGTTGGAGCCTCCGGCAGGGCGGGCAGAACGAGCGCCGCGGGGGGAAAAAATATACGTACCGAGCCAGGTTTATTGCGAACGACACACGCAGTACAGACACGATCCAGCGACATGCACTCGTCGACGTAATCCTCGCGTTCTCGCTTTCGTTTTCGATGCACGGCACGACACGCTCGCCGACGAACGAAGTCACGCGAAAAACTCTTCTCAGCCCTTTCGTTTCGAGCACCCAGCTCGACGATTCCTGCTTCGGGCTTCAGTTAGGAACTTGTACGCTCGCGAGCACTGCACACTGGGAGAGAAAAGGGGAGAAAGGGAGTGAAGGAAAGACAGAGAGAACGAACTTCGGACAGAGTCAGTGGGCTGGCGAGGCGAAGAAAATTGTTGCGCGTCGCGGTCGACAAGCGTGGCGCATACTAAGGTAACGAAGCCAGTTCGGATCGCCGGGCTTCTGGAATCTGTTGGTCCAAGGGATCCAGTATACTGACACTTCTCGACGTCACTGGCCAGACTTAAGCTCTCTCGCGCGCGCGGGGCGATTCTATACTTAGCCGGGGACCTTCGATTTCCGGCGGCACGTTTTCGACGAGCGATCTTCACGGGAAAGCACAAAATACGTCGAGCGAACGAACGGGCGAGCGCCCCCGCGAGAGACCAACTTTAGATTTCGGATGAAAGAGGCAAAGACTTCTTTTTGTTTCCCTCTCGCCCGCGACGGCCTAGCAGCGGTCGGGGGTCTCGCGTTCGGCGGGCCATTGTGATTAGGGATCTTAATAAGTTCGAGTGGGGGTACTCTTTGTGCGCGCTTTCGGGATCTTTGTTTCGCTTTGTTCGCGAGTCGGGCTGGCCATTTTTTTGTTCACGTGTCTTTAGTGCGCGGCGGTCGCGCGGAAAACGCACACGACGGCGAGAATCGTGTCTAGATTGGCCGGAGAACGTTGCCGAGGGAAGGCGGACAAACATGATGTTCCGATGGAACGGAATGTTTTCGAGCGGAATATGCGTTTCGGTAGTGTAAACGCGGCGGTCTATGTCGACGCGAATAAATACGTGAGCGCGGGACAGTGGGGGTGGAGAGTGCACGATCAAAGATCAAACGGATCTTAGGCGCGTGCGAGAAGTTCGAATAACAGGGGATGGTTGATTGTGAGAACACAAAGTAAGAGGAAGTAGGCCGGGTAAATGTTTGCGAGGTGTTCGAGACTTTGTTAAGCCGAGGATTTGCTGTTTGTTAGTTCCGATGGTACAGAAGGAGTCCGTGTTATCGCATAATTCTCGCCCGATGGTTTAATGAACTCCCGGCAGTCCCTGAAGTGTGAAAAAGGTCGGTCAAATCATCGAGATGTTATTTTCGCTCATAATCGCCGTAGTGACGAGTTTTATGTGCAGTCCGCTATTTCTGCTTTCCGCTCACCGAAACTCGCGATAGTTTGAGGAATACGGCCAAGAATAGATGGGAATTTTTATTATTCTTATTCAGTTCGGGCTCGCGCTGGACAAAACAGTTTTGTTGAGCTTCGAGCGTGAACTTGAGAACTGGAATGCAACGGATGTAACGTGAAAAATACCGGATCAGCCTGTCCCACGACAATTTGGCACTCGATGCGTTAATCCATGCAACTGGGTTGTTGTTTCCACTATTTTCGTACATTCGAATAATAAAAATAGAAGTCAATTAGAAATAGATAGACTCACCTAGATTTTTGACCGCCCTACGGCGGTCTCTTCAAGTAAACGACCCCCCTCTAAGTATTTGAGGTAGTCCGGCTTGTCGATCACCAAAATCCAGCGCTGTGACAGCTAAACATTAATACGCAGTCCTTTAAATAAATATCATACATGTCAATACGAATATGCATATCATGCGATGTGACATAAATCGAAGATCTGCGAAATGCGCAAAGATTTATAACGCGATTAACTCAGCGTACTCAGTCAATTCCAATACTTTACGTAAACGGAGGATAAAAATAATAAATTTTTATCAAAATAAAGAAAACAAATCTTCGATTTACGTCATCGATCGGACAAGTGATCAACTGATTTCATTCTCTTTCGAGATTCATTGTTAACTCGATGTGGTGGCTTGTGTAGTGAATGAATCATTGTACAGTGGCGATTAGTCAGATCGGTGTGTGTCCCTCGTTTTTGTGCGAAGAAACGTTGTCCTTTTTAACGTAACGTTTACGGCGTGGTGCGGAAAAGACCGCGGCGAAAACGAAGCAAGTAATTGGACACCAGGTAGCCATATTAGAATACGGAAAGACAGCGAGCGAGATAGTCAGAGCGCGTGTGTGTGCGAGAGAGACAGAGAGAGCGAGCGAGAGGGAGAGAGAGAAAGAGAGTCGGAGTGAGAAAGGAAAGGAGAAAGAGAGATGAGGAGAGAGATAGAAGGAAAGTAGGAGTCCCGAGCGGAGCGTGAAAGAACGGGAGGGAGAGATAAACTGAGAACGGGCGGAATGTAAGGAAAAGAAAAAGTCCGCGGAAGGTTAAAAATTCTACGAGCAGTTAGTGTCGGAGGGACACTAAGAGCATCAAAGTTAAAATACGCGGGCATCGGGAATGGAGGATCTACGGCCGTCAGGCCGTGCGTAGTCAGGAATTAGAACTCTGGCACTTGCGGCGAAAGTTTAATTCGCGCTACGTAAAACGGAAATGCGATGACAGAAGCGAAGGGATCGCGGCGGGTCGAGTAGGAAGAAAGCGGGGCAGAGGCGCTAAAAAAGAAAGGGGGTTGCAATTGGAGCATCGGCCGGCGGCGAGGGGAGGGAGAAGGCCGAGGGTGAATCGGATGGAGCGAGAGGAGGGAGAAGGCCGAGGGATGAACGAAAGGGTTGGTCGGATTAATCGAGGACCTCCCGCACAACCGGTTCCACCACCACCGCCACCACCATCAACATGATCATCATCATCATCATCAACACCGGACACCATCGTTATCGTCACCAACACCTCAACCACCACCACCACTACCACCTTAACCACCACCGTCACCACCAGTACCGCCGATCACCACGCTCGAATTTCCTCGTCTATGTATATCGCGCGCGTCCTCTCCCCCGAGGCGTGCGCGAGTGTTCGTGCATGTGAGAAGACGGGCACGGAGCGCGTAACACACAAACCCGTACCGTTTTAGTACCCTACCGCAACCGGCGCTCACCGGCAACGCATTATCTAACACTTAAAATTAGACGACGAGACTCGGAGATGGCGTGTGCAGGGAGATAGATCCTTTTCGCACGCGATCGCAACCCGATCGACCGGGCACACTTCACCTCCAAGGATAATTCTTCCCCAGCCGAACTTTCGTCCGCGATACCCACGCACAAGACACGCGTGCGATGCATCTATGGGAATAACCTCGGATATGGTCGCGTCTAACGCTCGAGCAGTCGACCCGGTACGATGCACTTTGCACTGAATCAACGATCACGTGGCTGACTCGATCGGTTTCCTCCTAAGCTCTTTTTATGTCTTTCTCTCTCTTTCTCTTTCAATTTCTCTCTCTAACTTGTCTCTTCTCCGTATGCATATCTTCAACGTATATATGCGTATCCCTGCACATACGTGCAGGCGTTATTTGTCTCTTTCTCCCGCAACACTCGCACCCTTTTCGCTCTCTTCCCGTTTACTCCCTCTGTCCATCAGGTCGGTGGCACTTGATCCCGCTCGACGACACCGCGAAAGGGAGGATTCTTTCGCAAGCCCACCGGTCTCGGGAACGTTTCCCAACTTTTCCCCTTTTCCTCGCCCGCGCTCTCTCCGTCCCGGATCGATGCGAGATCCACGCCTCGGACGAGCACCGAATCCGATTACCGATCGCCCGGCCGATTCTTACGAGTAGAATGTGTTAAATCGAAGATGAAGTGTGATGAGATAGTGTACCGGTGTTAGACGAAGTAGTTTTACGAGACGCACCGCGTTCGTCCGGGCCGGCTGGCCGCCCGTCTCAGAGTGGATGTCTTATTAGTTATTTCTGGCCAGCTACTTCGTGGCTCTATTCCTTCTCCTTCTTTTCTTGATCTTCTGCCGGAGCTTGCGGCCCCCTCTCTCGTCCTAAACCTGTCGCCCACTATAAGTTTCGGGATAGGGGAACAGCCGTGCGAAAACGCCTCCGCGCCATCGTTCGCGGTTAGCCGAAAGCTTAGCCGAAAACTTAGCCGAAAGCTTGGCCGAATACTTGGCCGAAGAGTTGGCCGAAGGCTCCGGCCTACGACAAAAGGCGAGGGCAGCTTTCGGGGCCGCTTCCGTGGAGAACGATCCCATCCGCGAGAAGTTCGCGGACTTCCAGTCTTGCCGATCGTCGGCCGCGCGTCCTTGATCTTCAATGGGCGAAGGGCGCCGACCTCGAGGTCGCAGGACTATGTTCCTCAGGGTAACAAGAGTCGTCAGATGAGGAAGTCATACGGAAGAAAGAGCCAAAGGGCTTCGAATTTATACGTTATGCAGAAGACGATCAGGAAAATGTTAGAGTACTCGAAGATTAGACCACGGGACCGAACGAAATTTTTAGAGTGTATCTCTCGTCTTTGATGTTGCGGATGTTGCGAAAGAAAGTAAACTCGGCGGCAATAAAAATGGAAACGCCGAGAAGGACGGACGATTTCTGGTAGGAGGACGATCGGATACCATGCTGAGTGCAGTCGTCCTCGAGAGCCGTGCGACAAAAGCGCAGCGTCTACTCTTCGTCATAAATGCGAGAGGGGCTTTTGTCTACGCAGAACGGTCATAAATGTACGCAGCGTCCGAGAGTTCTGCCGGCAGCTTCAGCGTGCTTACACGTCAATGATTTTATGGATAGCAGGGCCGTTAAAGTTGGCCAGCTCAACGCCCACGCGCACTCTCTGCCAGATCGCTCAAACAATCGTTCTTTCTTCCCCTGTCGGATGCGAGCTTTCGTCATTGGTGGGTCGCGATCGTCGATGAAAGGAATTCATCGAAAGCCGAACGATCGAGCGATCGAAAGACGATTACGCACGATTACGAATTACCTTGGGCGTCCTTGCCGTCAAGGGCTCCGGTGATTACGGCCCTGACTGCTATTTTCACTATGGTCCGCGGGTTATTTATAACGGCAAGGAGCGTACGACAAACTTATTTCACCGCTTAGTACGAGTTCTATCTATCGCGAAACTTTGGACCTTTGGATTCATGCCGAAACGCGCTGCGCCGCGATCGGACCAGCGACTTTCTCCGGTCGACTGCGTCTAGGGGCCAGTTGTAAAACGCTGATAAAGATACTTTCGGACGAAAAAAAAGCCTTGGCTATCGTGGCGTCCGGTATCGACTGATTGACTATCTCCGATAACGCCATTCAGCTTATCAATATTCATCGCTGCGAACTCTTTGGCAAAATTCACCGCGGAGCTTGATAAGAACGAAATCCATCAAGTTCGAGGATAAGTTTATGGGCAGATGGAAGCATCTGTGCATACTATAAGGGAAAAAGTACGTAATCTCAGTAAGGCGAGAGAAGCGACAAGGTTGACACGGGCTCCTCTGAAATTATCATACGTAGGAACTTCAAAGAACGACTTGAAAGACTCTCAACTATTCCTCACACGGGCGACGTACGTGATCGTGTGCGCACGATGTGGCTGTGCACGATGTGCCTGTGCATGCACGCGTATATATAGGCGCTGGATCTCGTCCAGGTGGGGTTCATCCAGCCCGATATGTCGCATCCGAGCTGGTATTCGCTAGCTGTGTCCGCGGTAACTCTGTTGGCGGCACTGTTTTCAGCGCAGCTCGTGAAAATTCTCGCGGACAATTTGCACGCGATTACGACCTCGATCCGATAAGTCGAGATCGCGACGAGATCAGCTCCGGCAAGATTGCTCGGCAATTGCTGGCAAATTGCTAACGAACGACCTGCATCCGCAATTTGACGATTCGAGATAGCGAATAACTTTTTATACGTTCGACTCGAATTTACTGTTTCAATACAATGAGTATGGTAAAAAATCTAAAAATAGTTCTGAGGGGGATAATGATTCGGGGGATGAAATAAGATGAACGTGTATTGTTTACATGCGGAATTTACGTGGTGCGAGGCATTCGTTTTAAGAGCGACGGATGCCAGATTGACCGGTTTACTGTTGTACGCTAATAAACGATCCTTGGCACGTATGCGGGGTACTCATTCACTTCTGTTTCGCAGGATGAGGCCGAGGCGGAGACGCCGGAAACAGTGGAACTCCTGTCCGTCGAGCCGCAAGAGTAAGGGGACATCGTTAGCTAATCGAACGAACGACGCCTTCGAAAGCTGCGAGCAGCGGCGAGGAAAACTGATTGTTTACACAGGCCGGTCCTCTGCATGCGCGAGCCGACGCTCTCGCAACGATGCGCAAACGATCTCGCGATGCGGACCTTCGACGTTTTTATTTCTGCACCGAACAAAGAATCGGCCGGCTCCCGAATTAGAGAGCGGCCGGAAGTGGCGGCTGCAAAAATTGCGTCACTTTCGCACGAGCGCACGACCTTGATTGCCGCGTTGTCAAGGTCGCGTTGGATGTCCTCGCAGGAATGCTCATGCTTCCCCCCCCCCCCCCCTCCTCGTAAGCGTCCCGTCCGTCGCGAATCGCGATCTCGAAATAATTTGATGATCGCCGATCGATAATTTTAGTTGAGCGCGTAGGTCGGAGTGACGCAAGTCGCGGCCCGTAATTCGAAAACAGGAAAGCCCCCCTTCGGTCCGGTCACCGAAAAGCCCGGGCAACTTTCTTTGCAATTGCACAACGACGTTACGCGTGCCGCCCATACCGTCGCCCGATTCCGCATTTCCGGATTCGGCCGACTCCGCCGACTCTGCCGAGAGATCCAGGGACTCGCCGACGTCACATCGTTAAGCCGCCGCCCAGGACGTCGAAACTTTTACGGTAAGAGGCAGCATACGGAACGAGTCGCCCGAGTTCCAGTAACATCGTCCCTTACCTTTTTGTTTATCCGCCAGCCGCACCTGAGCTCGGCCGGAGTTCGGATGAGAATGCGCGTCGGTTATTCTGCATAATTCACGAGGGCCGCGACGTCGTTGCGCTGTATCGTCACGACGACGGCGTCGACGTACACGTCGTTTCATACCCCCCCGCCGTTACCTTACTAGCCTCCCGCTTGACGTCGACGCCAATAACGAGTGGGCGACTAAATAATTTCGAGTAGCCTCGCGCCGAGAGTCCTATTTCGTGGAAATCGTCGAGTGTCTCGCGAAGGTGTCGCAATGGGGGCGAATTATTGAGGGATTACGGATCCGCGACGGGCGGCTCGGGGTGTCGGCAGATTCATCTTTCAAACGTCGACGTCGCGTAGTAAGAATGCGTCGCGGCTCGATATCTGGCGCTGTGTGCATAAACAAAACGCTTCCGAGTCCGCGGGCGGTGTCCGGACGATGAGATTCGATGAAAGGCCGTCGGGATCTTAATCCGGCGCGAACTATTTCGGTGATAGGGAGGTCGTGGAGTCGCTGGATCGTCTGTACGCGGTGCCGTCGGAGAAGCTGCGAGTGTGGACCGTCTGGCTTTGCAAGATCGGCGACGAGGCGAGCGAGTGGTACAAATGGATCCACGTTCACTCGGATCTGATCGTGCGGATGTCCGATTACTTGCGAACGATCGAGGAGAAGGAGAAGGAGAAGGAAAAGGCGAAAGAAGAGGGCGCCGACGATCGGATGTGGAAACCTGAATATTCTGAGAGTCAAAGCTCGAAGGACACTGAAGAACGAGAATCGAAATCGTCCAAATCCAGCAAAGATCGAAGCTCAAAAATCAGCGATACTGAGCGTGCGAGCAAGAGTTCCAAGGTCAGTAGACTATTACTGACGTTGATCGATGTTATTTGTTTGCTTGTACGCAGTCGAAGGAGAGAGACTCGCGGACGAAGAGCAAGGACTCCGCACGCAGTTCCGACGAGAAGTTCTATGATGGTGAGAGCGTCTCTTCGACTTCTTTACGTTACTGTTGCGAACAGTGTTAACAGTGTAACGATCGTATTTCAGCTAGGACCAGTTCTGAATTGGAGAAAGAGACGCAAGCAGAGGCTGCGGCGGCCGAAGAAAAGAAATCGATAGAGGCAGAACCTTCTGAAAATAAGACGATTACGCCGGAAGAATCGAGAGAGTCGAAAACTTTTGTTGACGAAGCTGAAAAACCGAAAGGGTCTGTAGTGTCGAAAGCTTCGGAATCTGGGACAGAGGCTGAAGACGCGGCGGACGTTTTTGCGAGGGAAAGCGTACAAACTGAACAGGAAGTCCCAGTTGAAAGAGCTGAGAGCAAAGGTTCAAAGAAAGAATCGAAAGCTTCGGCGAAAGAATCGACAGCTTCGGCGAAAGAATCGAAAGCTTCGGCGAAAGAATCCACAGCTTCTGCGAAAGAATCGGTGGCATCAGTTTCATCGTCTGATGAAGACGAATTACCAATTGGAGTAAAATGGAAACCAGTAGGTGAAGATGAGGAGGTGGAAGAAAAGGAAGAGGAGATTGAAGTATGTTGCATTGCCCAGATGTGTCCTTGATACCATAATACTTTTATTTGTTTACACAGTTGCTGGAGATTCCAAGATGTAGAGAGGAAATGATATTGTATAAAAAGGATTTTATGTATCAGGCTACTATTTACATCTCTTTATATGAGCATTGGAAGGAAACGGCTGCTCAGGTAAAAAAAACTGGATACAAAATATTTACAAATTATAATGCAGAAACTCTTCTCTATGGTCATGTAATTTATATATTCTTTCAGGCAATTAAAGAACTTATGGGAAGACAAGTGATGCCAACATCAGAAGTAAGTGAAATAAATGCAAAAGTTTTATTAAAGAAGTATGAAGCTAAAACGGGAAAGGTAAATATCAATATTGTAATCAAATCTAGAAAAATTGCAATACACAGAGTTAATCACTCTATCAATATTAATAACCCAAAAATCAACAGAAGATTACTGAACCGGAGGCCATGGAAGCCTTTATCAGAGATATGGCACGAGCTGAAGAGGACATACCCTACATATTCTATCTCAAAGTCGAACCTGACATTGATATCGCTATAGAATTCGGTGCTGAAGAGCTATACGAACTTCCTCGCAGAGAACACATTTATGGAGATTATAAATGCCTTTATTTCAACCTTGTCGATAAGCCCGGTACACTTGACGAATCTGAAAGTCTTATAAATAAATCCATTGAAGAAGAAAATAAAGATGACTCAGATTAACAAATATTAAACTTCCTACGCGTATGCATATCTTATTTTCTTTATGAGTGCAATTTACTGTTTGAACGAATGGTGTTTACGCGCCTTCACTCCTAGCGCGCCAATTTCTACCAACCAATCACAGCACCGCATATTCGGTTGGTAGCTATGAACGCCATTACTGCCGTGCGGGAAGACGGGCTGGAAGGAGTGCAACTGTCGTCTCCACGTTATTTCAATCTCTGAAAAATAGAAATGCCAGGTCAGCAGTCTCAGTATCAAGATTAGGTAAGCATGGCTACCATTGTCACTTACAGTATTGGTGTTACGTAGAAAATGACAACATAAGTCTTATGTTTAGAATAATGAAATGTGGCATTGCTAACCAACGTAATTTTCGAATATTTTCCAACGCCACATATTGACACAACACAACATGTTTACACAAATTCAATGTTCTATTACGAATCTGTGTTACGTACGATAATTCTTAATGCATAGTATGGCAAATCAAGTAGTCTTTCCCTGCGATTTACCGCATTTTATGAATAAAGAAAGTAGCACAGTGCTTGAGAAAAGTCGGATTCAAACGGATCACGTGGCCGTTATATTCTGGCGATGTGAAACGTTTTCTTGAAACAACGGTAAACATAATAGTAGATAGGAAAATATTGTACAATCGCATATTAATACCCTGCAATTGTAATGCTACACAACAATAGTTTGTAACAGTGTTTCATGATCCCGGAAATAACAGAAATATTGGAAGACTGAAGTAAAGTTTCCCCTATATTCTTTTGCAGGTTATGCAGCAGATGCTCATCAATACCGACTGCGAGCTCGCAAAATGTGAGGTATGTGTCATTTCAGTCGGTACTTTCTGCCATAGAAATTCAGGTTATCTTACTTGTTTACTCAATTGTTTTGATGCTATTGCAATCAGCAATAAATCACATTTCTGTGTTAACTTGGCCGCAAATTTGAAACGCGCTATACGTAAAGTGTACATCGATTTGATAACAAGAAACAAAGAGGAGTTGTGTTCAATGTTAAGTGATAGATGATAATATATGGTTGATGGTGAGTATGTTTTCTGAAATCAATTCTGACTTGTGCATAGACTTTACTTAATCGTTTGCTAAATACGTTACATTTTTTTTGAACACACGGTATTTTTTTGCGAGGCTCACAGCGCCGTTATAGCCTCCTCATTTATTTTTTTGGTTTCCATGGACATGTTACGTGTACGCACTTGTTTATTATAACAGTTACTATTTAATCTACGTCGGTAAGTCAGGCAAAAAATGCTACGGTGTCCAGATCGAGATTCTGCTATTGCCAAAGTGTTCATGTGATTGCGATTTGCCTTGGAGATATGATGAGCCAATCTTTATCCACCGGAAGTGGCTGCAAGTGATTCTCCTCCCGAATCCCGCACCGCTCAAGACCTCTGCCTATTCACAGAAAACTTAACTTAGCTAACACGAGTATATTTATTCCTGCTTATCCCATCTGAGCATTGTATCCCACAATTAATAATTTATTGTAAAAGACAATACGTTTATTGCAAGAACGGTACAACGGGCAGCTTAACCTATCAGTGTGCATCTTTTCTGCGCACGTCAGGTCTAACCAATCGAGCATCGGCATTAAACCGCCTACAACGATAACAAGCGACCGATGCGCCACCTTGCACGCCATCCCAGAACTCGTAACAGTAATAACTCGAACCACAACGGCATCAACTTTAAAATCTAGTATGGCGTTTACTCTAAAAGCAGCTGCTCGTATTGCTCCAAAACACCGCACTCTCTGTGAACGATTGTAACAGGACAAGTGTAGACCGCGCGTTATCATTAAAGGGATCGGTTCTCGTTAAGGCCTCGCGTTAGAAATAAGGCACGGAAACACGATGACGGACCTCACAGAGCTAAAGATGAACGTGGCCGCTTTGAAACGCGTTGACCCCTACGTCAAGAATATACTGGAAACGGCGACGCACGTAGCCCTGTACGCTTTTAATGCGGATAATAACGAATGGGAGAAAACCGATATCGAAGGGGCTCTGTTCCTTTACTCGCGTAACGGCGAACCATACAACAGCGTTCTCATAATGAATAGGTACTGTATCAGTTACTTCGTCTCTTTTCATAAAGAAAAAGCGTGTCAGCGAGGCGTACCGTTTAATGCGCCACGATTTTAACGGACGCAGTTCTCGCGCCGAAAGTGAAGATAGCGTCTTCTGCATAAATTTTGTTTTGATTGTTTATGTGAAAGCTGCAGCTCTCATTGTACATAGGTTAAGTTATAGCTATTGTGCTGTATTGACTATGAATACAATGGAGCACAATGAGCGCATGTATAATTTTTGGCATTATGCTTATATGTTCCTATGTGAGTGCAGAGTCTCCTAAGAGATATGTGCATAGAACTGCGTGGTTTTGCCAATATTTTATCTTTGTAACTTTCCCTTGATATTCCAGCTGTTTCTTGTTTACGTGAAATGTTATCTGATATTCATGCAAGTTTCACAATATGTACAGTTTCAGACGATAATATGTGGCATTTGTTGGCTCTTTTAAAGGTTAAATCGTGTCCCTGTTTAAAATGTTGGCAGGTTTTGTTTTGATTTTTCTTAAATGGGGAGGGCTAAACATGTTGTTATGGCAATGTGTATTTTGATGATTGAACCTATAGTGGCATAAATATTTTCATTTGTAGAGTGTTCAATTTTCTTCACAGGTATTACTCTATGTTTCTTAATATTCTACAATTCTTTACAGATTAAATACAGATAATCTAGTGGAACCTGTTACACACGGTTTAGATCTCCAACTTCAAGAACCTTTTCTGCTATACAGAAACTCCAAATGCAACATATATGGCATTTGGTTTTATGACAAAGAAGAGTGTGTAAGAATTGCAAATATGCTAAATATACTGGTTAAAGAATCAGAAAAAAAGCGGAAGATAATTAAGAAACCGATAAAGGGTAAAAAGATGCCAGTGGTGAAGACCAGCAATGTTGATATATTTAGTATGCTGAGTAAAGCGCAAGAAGATTTTAACACAAACAGAGGTAGTAGTGGGGGTAGTGGAGGAGGTAGTGGGAGCGCAGTTGGATCAAAATCTCCTTTGACCACATCCGCCAGCGATAATATTACTGGCCCACTATCTGCACCATCAGGACCTGATGTCACATCACAGAGCGTAATGGACTTCTTTGCAAAAGCTAAGGTTGCTAATACTTTAAGCTGTGTACCGTTAGCGGCCTTATTCAATAGAGATGCAAAACGATCAATAATGAATTTACTAGGTTAACACTGGACACTTTAAGGCTGGGGATCAACCAACTGGCGGAAGTGCAGCAACAAAGGAAAGCAAACCTCTACTTGCACATCTTATGTCCCATCCAGCAGCACACACATTGGAACATATAGAAAAACAACAGAGATCCATAACTCCTCAACCGCCAAGTGCTGTAATCACTTCAAATATTGCTGGTAGGACATCTACAAGAAGAACAATATTCTGCTAGTCTAGTACAAAAGAGTAATAGTTAATCTTCTTTTCTATTTTCCAAAGATCTCCAATTAGGTGTAAACCAAAATACTAGCGATTCGAATGGGACAACCTCATTTCTCAGGATACAATCGCCAACAACAACAACAACAGCGCCCCCCAATTTAACGAATCACCAGGCCTCAAACATTATTACTAATAGTAACACTAGCAATGCACTCGAATCATTATTTGCCAACGCATCAGGAAGCGTCGTAAGAATATACTTATACATGCTCTTTCGCTTGCATATATTTTTTGAATGTTTTACATTTAGGACGTCGCTCATGTACCTCTGCATTGTTCGGTTTAGGGATCGGAAGAAATTGAAACGACACCACTAATGACGACAACTGGACAACCTGCGCTCATACCCCCCGTGATGTTCGCCGCACCTAGCCCTCCGAAACTTTTAAACAGACCGTTGGAACCATTGACAAGGAATCAGCTGCTCCAAGCTTTTAATTATCTTCTCAGGAGCGATCCAGATTTTATCAACAAACTGCACGAAGCCTACGTCAAGTCGTTCGGAGAGATTCTTTCCTAAGTCCATTAATTGTAGCTAATATTAGCAGAACCTGTCATGCAGGTTGTGACGGTTGACTGATAATCCGATCAAGAACAAACTTGGTATCCCTATGTCACGTAGGTATGCATGGGTAGAGAATGAGAAAATGCGTCACGCTCGGAATTCGATTGACTTTGACTAGCCCGATCTTTTTGGGATGAAAAACGAGAATAAATGGAGGTATATGCCTTAAACAGTATTTTTATAAAGTAATACGTTTTTCCCAGGATTAGGATAAAGAGTGGAAATGAGCGCGTGATCGATGTGGAACGAAAAGTTGAGTCTAAATTGTAAAAGATACTTGGGGTAGCGAAGATATGCCGTACGATTTTAAACTGTGATGTCAAAAACATTTATATTATACTAGTGTTTTATGATTGCAATTTCAGAACAGAATAAGACGATTTTTTCAGCCGATCGAAATGGAATGCTTATTTTATAGACAAAAGACGTACCCTCCCTATACATCGGGTATCGACGTGGTATGTGTATGTATCAGCTACAAAAAGGATCAAATAAATAGAGACAGCATTACAAAAATTGTTTGCGATATATTTCAATAAAAATTTTTCTTAAATTGCGTTATCCGTCACGGCGTAACGCATCCTATCGAAATAATGTCGCGGTACACATTACTATATCATGTCATACTATCACGATACAATGTTTACATGGAATAAGTTTATGGTATTTTATGAAAAGAATGCGCAATGCACGAACGTATCCGACGAATCATCTTTACAGTCATTAAAAAGAAGGAAAAAAAAAAGAAACACTCTTTAGTTTGGAAGATAACTTTCTAACTTCCTCCCTCCACTATTTACACCTTAGCAATATTATTGGAATCTTTATTACTTGTCCGACCCACGCTGGTGGGCGCACATTCCTCAAGGCACGACTTTAATATTACGTATATATATTATTCTCGTGTTCCCACCGTTCGACGAATAATTTAGCCACACACGAAGAAGAAAAGAAAGATCGGCGAAATGCCTCTCGGATACGAACGATCACAAACGTTGCATGTCGGGCGCCATTCAGCATTACAATCATACTCGACGCGACGAGAAGTACATTATTACGGTCTATTTACAGTGTTACAACGATAAAAGCGCGCTATCGTGCGATACATACGAATATCGTTTAACGTCCTACGTGGGTCCTACATTACTTGACCCGTATATCTCACTCATCGACATCGCGACACGCTGACTTTTGGCACTGCCTCAACCATTCTCACATGTGCAACACTTAACGGGATATAGGCGTTTATAATTTACAAGTAGTCATTTTCCTCACAATGTTCACAGCCAAGTAGGGCCACGACGCGGGCCCGCTAGCTTTCTACGTAGTCTTACTAATTAATCGTTCAGTTCCCATTCTTGGGACGCCGCTTCGGGAAACGTGTCCTCCGAACGATCATCTATCTCTCCATTCATGCTTCCATTATCATCGCAGAGCCTGCTCAGACGAGAGGCACTTTCGGTGGTCCCAGTAATGGGGGCCCATTGTCGGGTGTTCGATGCGGACCCAATTTGTCGCCTTGCGTCGGCACCGGCTGCAACAGCCTGATCGCTAGACTGGCCAGAATGAGAAGCATGATCAGCCCGCAGATCGGCACAGCTATCGTCGCAGTCTTGAACCAGCCATCTGTCGACGTGCTCCCGTCGCCAATCGCCTTCACTGGCCCCAAGTAGCCCCTCTGATCGCCGATCAACACTGCAAATCAAATCAAACGTTCGTTAACGACGTCGAGCCTAACGCGCGCGTGCGCGCCTGACCTATGCAACGAGAAAAAGGGGGACGGCGAATGAAAGGGTGAGGAACGGACAGAAAGCGGCGGCGGTGACGGCAAACTGATTTTACAACTTGTTTGAAGATAACAGTCTGAGAAAACATTTGCACAGCTAAATCAACCAGACTGCACCGCCGTCGAAGCGCATGGCTCTCCCAGATTCGAGTCAAACTGACGAATTTGCATTCGCCCAACGGGACCCCGGATCCTTCTGTATGTTTTGATTAACCTCCCGAAAATTGAGATTATTATTTTAATTTCACCGTCGTCCGGCAATTTCGCTCAAATTTGTAGATCGTCAGATGAAAGGAACCGATCCTTACGCCGCTTGCTTTAATGTACATTGTGCGGTAATAAGAGATCTCTCGCCGACGAAATTTAAAAGCATCGCCGGTATCCGTGCCGCCGGTTCGGGTACTAACTCGATCGAGGAACTTTAATGACCCGGAGACTAATTTCGAGAGGCCGCAATGTCATCGTAAAGTTTACTGTCATTCCGCGGGATGACGACGGCGATGGGAGGCGAGGGGGGAAGGGGAGAGAAAAGGAACCGAGTTACTCGAGGGGACTTAACGATCGCGCAATAACATCATTCGACGAACCTTGAAGAGTCTTGTTAAGCCTGTTTCTCATCGCCGGGCTGTCCACGTGATTGCAGAGATCCTGCTCGCAGCAGAGAAATCCCGTGGGGCACTGACGTACGGTGAAACTTTCGTCCAGGCAGCCGCTGTACGCACTGTCCTCCAGTCTTAAGAGAGTCGGGCTCGCGCTCGACGGCAATTCGGTGAAACAAACTTTGCCGCGGCACATGTATCCTTGAGGGACGCATTCCGGCTGATTGCAATAGCACCGCACCTCGCCTATCTTCGACGAATCTGTAAAAAGAAAGGACACGCGGCTGTAGACACGCTAAATGCACATTTACGGGAATACATGGACATATAATAAACATTTTGTTACTAATTATTTTTGATTTTGTATCTAATTGCGATCACTTAAAATATCGCTGCCTGTCCCAAATGTCGATGGATCGGGTTCGGCTTATGTCTTTCCACGCGGTGGATTCGATTAATGGAATCGCTCTTTTTTAGGGCGCCGATTAAAAGCTGCCGCGCGGACTGGCTTTGTTTGCACGAGACACTTTCGTTACGCCCAGTGTGCGTGGAAAAATAAATAGGCAGGCGCTAACGCAACAGGCCAGCGGCCAGAGCCCACGCAGAGCGAGGCGAGAGGGTAAATATAGTGTCGCGTAAGAAAATCGAGATACGATAATGACATGCCGATTGCGATATTCAAATATCAAAGCTTCGCGCGGCCGACCGACTAAGGCGGATAGTTAATGAGACTATTCCGATGCTAATAAAGATTTCTTCCTTTTTTCCAGACGGTGATCGGGAACGGATTTAAGTGGACGGATTCCTCTCTCCCTTTCTCTTCTGCTGTACCTCGTTCACTTTCTTCCTTGGCCACCTGGGCAGCCGATCGTCGCTGAGGGACGCTTATAGTGAGGTCGTGTGGTAATATGTCATTTTCCATACAAAGTGAGAGCCAGCTTTTTCGCGGTAAGTGGTCAGGCAGAATTCATCGGCGCCGGACACTTATCTTGCTCCTTCCACGCGATAATAAATACCCGGCGCGATGCCGTAAAAGGCTGCCTCCTCGTTTGTCGTACCAATTATAGCGCTTCGGGCGTTAATTTTCCTGTCAACCGTCGCGAAAATCGAAGATCGTCGTTCAATAGAAAAAGTTTACTTTCGATTAAATATAATGAAGACACAAATAAGCGCCAACGATCGTTACAAACATGCGTTCGCGACAATGCATTTATTCGCGACGTAAATAAACGACGTGCGCTCGCATCGAACAAAGACTCGATACGACCAATGAAATTCCGATAAATCCCGCGAATCCAGCACGACTAAATTGAGAAACAATTTATCCGACCTCTCGTGCGAGCCGCGTATTAAAACGAGATACAGGGAACGATTAGCGGAGAGGAACGCACACACATACACGCGAAGGGCGGGGCGGGAGGGTTGTACGGTCTTCTGGTAGGAATTCGGTATGGGAACGAGGACGCAATGTCTGCGTGACTACCGTGGCCCGGCGTAAAATAAATATGTACACGGCCAATGTCCCCCCTCCTCCCTTCCAGCCCCCTCCCGCTCCCCATCCCCCCGCGCGGCCGTTAATGAGGGCCGAACGAAATAAACAAAGAGACATGAAACAGTTCGCGGTGACTAACTATCGCGCCGCCTGTTTATTATGATAATGCGTGGCCATCTTTATCCACGACTTTGCCCGGCTCTCTTCTGCTCTTCTTCCCTCCACCTTTCCCTATCGTTTCGCCCCCCCGTTACGTCGGGCCGACTGTCTGCCCTCCTCGTGCCCGCCCGCTGGCCTCCCTCCTCACATTCTCTTTCTCTCCGCTGGCCTCTCTTGACTAATAAGCTTACGGCAGTGTCTCCCTCTTTTTACCCCCTTTCTCCTCGTTCCCTTCTCTCTGTCTCTCCCGCGCGCGCGCGCGCGCGCCCGACTACTCTCCCTCAATCCTCTCTCATTCCCCTCCGACCCCCGTTCGGCCTCCTCTCTCTCCCCGGGGTTCCGCTCATCGGGGAATAAAAACACTGAAACTGCCGAGTCACAAAAGAAAGATTAAAGTGGAGAGAATATATGGAGAGAGGCATGCGGCGGTCGTTTGTGTGTGCCCTCCTCTTGCCGTGGTTACTGCTGCCGGCCAGCGGGATGGCCTGCTCGTGCACGTTCTCACAAGTCTCGAAGGAGGCCTCACTCTTTCCCTCCCCGACCCTCCAGCCCGCCGTCCGTACGCTGGAGGGTCGAGGAAGAGGAAGGAGAACGGGGAACCCTCGGCCCTGGGAGCGAGGAGGCAGGGAAAGAGAGATTTTTCGTCCGACTGACGTTTATTGGCCATTGGCTACGTTGCGCTGTTAATTGTAGCTGTATCTACCCAGGCTCTTCGCGTCGTAGCTGTATTTTGCACCACTGCAGGCCGTCTCTCTCTGTCTCTCGGTCTTCCTCTCTCTTCCGCGCGTCCTCCTGCCTTTATATTCGAAAGAGTCGCGGGGATGCGCGGTTGTTAAAGAGGTCGAGGCTCGATGACTCGAGCTCTTTGTCCTACGGGCACATTTGTCGGAGGCCACCGTTGGGGATGATGATGACGACGATGACGACGATGACGACGATGACTCGCGCTCGCCTCAGCAAAAAGTTCGGTCCGCCGCGAGTGTACGAGGGCCTCTACCGTCCGTGAGGTTTATCATTTAATTGTATCTCCGTCGAACAATATTGCTAAGACGTCGATGAAGCTGTTTTTCTAGGTGGCGTATCGGGCGTCCGCGTCTGGGGAACCTTGAGGTCGGAAACTTTCGAATCCGATCGCGCTCCGGCAAACCTTTATCGCGATTCACCTGCGCTTTATTCTTCACCTTTCGTTCCGGTGCGGGACGCAAAGTGAGCGGCTCGGTAACGAGAGGAGAGGTAACGGTTCCGGGGGGGAACCCGGCGCACAAAGTGCTCGCAACGAGAGGTAATGGTACCTGCACCCACTACTCCCTTTTCATAAACGCCACCCGGAGGACAATCCCCGCGTCCAAGGCTATCCGCGCGCATCGGCTAATTTTCGTTTCACAAAGGAACGCAGCGAGCAGGTATTTGCTTTGGGACCCGTATCTCTACCCCGACCACCTGGCCATTAAAGAAGGAGGATCCTGACCGACGGGCCTACTCGCTGGCCCGACTCTGCCGACCGACTCACCGACCGACTCTGCCGACCGGAGGAAGGCTCTCTCTCCCCGGGTATGCGGGGTGGCAATTAGCAAGAACAATAAGGGCCCGGGGCGCTTCTTTCTGGAAAGTAGGAGGGTCCCCGCGGACCCTGCCATTCCGGCCGGGGTGTACATTATAAGGCCCAGGCCGAAATATAACGTCGAGGGCCCACCGATGCTAAATTGCACGGCTTTCGGGGCAGCGTTCCGAATTGTTACGTAATTACCCGGTGCGCTACCCACGGTCCTTTGCCCAAAATGACGGAATATCGCAACGGATATTCTGTGATCATAGAAATTGGCCCAACGGAGTCGGGGGAAGGAAAATTGGTGGCGAGCGCTCCGCGATGATCATAGAGGGGCCACAAAAGACTCGCGGGTCGTACCCGGAGCGTATTCGCATAATGTGCGGGGTAACTCGATCGCGATATTGGCGGTCCCCGCGATTTATAACGGCGGTCGCGGAGTGAAACGTATCCGAACCGCGAGGGACCCACCGACCGTAATGAATCAAGCATTTCAATTTGCCAAACGGATCGTGCGGCCCGGTATTCCGGAGTCGGCGCTCGAGTTGGGTCTGTGTGCCGAAGGCCTGTGAGATTCGTCGCACGAGAATCGTTCGAGCGTACGAGACCGTCTATGCCGCTTACGCATATGAGCGCGCGCGCGCGCGCGCGCACGTGCATATATGCCCGTACGTGTAGAGCCGGTATTTCGGCCGTAGAAGGCAGGTTGGGCAGTTCGACGGTGTGCGTTCGAGCAAGAGAACCCGATGATTAGCCCTACTTAACTTGGCCGCAGCCCCGTCCGACTTGCGGCGGCCATCGGCGAGTAAAAGGCATCCTCATCAATTATACGCAACTGCCAAATTGCTTCAAATTAAACGCGTGACTCGTGGACCAGGGGGCCCGAGCGTCCCTTTTATGATAATTCCGTTCATCGCGGCCCTTGCAAGTTGCCCCGGTAAGCTCACCTTAAAAACCGCATCCTATTGCCAGCGGCCAATTCCCGTGTTGCCCCGTTGCGACATGAGCCGTAATCGCGTAATCGTGACATGGGTCGCTTGATTGTGCAAATGAAGGGAAGGGGGGGGGGGGAGGAGGAGGAGTGGGATGGAAGGAAGGCGAGGTCCCTTCGGCTCGTCGATATACATTCAAGGATACCGGGCGCGCAATTACGAAATCATTTGCATGTGCAAGATTGTGCCGTGACGTGTATTACGCAATTGTCGAGGTCCCTTTCCAACCCTTCTGCTCCCGCGAACGCGACGAGACGTCGTTCGACACGCGATCGCATACTTTGCCGGACGTAATGCTGCGCCGTATCAAAGCTTAAAGACCCGCCGCGGAAACGTTCGGCCGTGGCGCACAATGTTGAAGTTACCTTCGGTAATTACTTTTTTTTTTCCCCCTCTTGTCGGCAACCCGTTCAGGGATAGGCCGTATGAAATTGAGTTTTAGCTCGCGCTCGAACGAGCCCGGCGAATATAACGAATGCCGCGAGCGTGCGCTGATACCTGTTGAACGGCAAATAGCGGCGAACGTGCATGAAACTATTCCGCTAATGCGCTTAATACCTGTGGATATACGGCCGGCGGCCATTAACGATGCACCGCGGACGACGACGGCGGCCGGTGGAAAAGAAAGCAGTGCAACGGTTAGAGAGGCAGGAAATGACAACGGCGCTCCTGCGTGCTCCGCATTCGATGTAGATTCGGCCGTGTAATCTCTTGATTAAGGGAAAGGTCCCGCGTGTACCGATGTCCGAGAGGCGAAGGCGGGAACGGGGAGGGGAAAAAAATGGCAGCATACCGAGAACGAAGTCGTTAAGGGAAATCATCCTGCCGTGCAATTATCCGGTACGTTGCGTGCGAGATGCGTTTCGCGTGTGCGAATGGGGTCGAAGCTAGGTGCGAATGAACGTAAAAGGAGGAAGAATCGGGTGTAACGTGCATTGTGCGCAATCACGCCGGGAAAATTGCTCTCCTCGCCCCGGTGAGTCACTCCGCCGATCGAGAAGCGCACACCTACTTTTTCGCCCCCTTAGTCTCACGATCCTGCACACTATTTGCGAATAAGTTAAACAGAATCGAAGGATAGATCGATAACTTTCTATGTTGGGTAAGGTAGGCGAATCACGCGTCCCGCGAAATCAGAGTCGGTGATCGGGAAACTGCGTGAAAGCAGGAAGATAAAGACGTCGAAAACGTTATTCAGGTACCGTATATGCGGTCACGAGCGATCGAACGTAAGTGAAATATTTCGATCTGGCTACTGTAACCGCGGGTAAAGCGATACAAATGCGCGAGTAACGGCCCCGCGAGGCACGACTCGAGCGTTTAGCTCGACGCACGGACACACGCGCGTCTTTGTGCACACCCAGTAGGAGGTACTCACGCGCACAGAGCGACAGGAGAAACGACTCTCGGCGGAACGAGCTCGGCTCTCGCAGGATCTCCAGTCAAGAAGCATTACTTCGCCGCGTAATATCGGCAAAACAGACCGCGCTGCCATGGCTTTGCGCAGTCGCGAGAGTATCATGATTTATGAATAATGAGTGTCCTTGCGCGGAAACGACATTAACCCCCCCGTCTGTCGCTAATCTCATCATTAGAAGTCGAAGGATCCTGTAAGCGGCGAGCGGAGTCTCGTTAAGGACGTTGACTTCGACGGCGATGAATTCGCAACGACTCCGGCCGTATCGATTTTAATGCCGGGTCATCGGCGGCCAGTTTCAGTTCAAGGAAACGATGAATGGAGAGAGGAGAGAAGAGAGGCGGCAGCGAGCTCGGTTTATTTAACGCCAGTTTTTCCCGGCCACTGCCAACGAATGGGCCTCCGCAAGGATCGCGCGCGAGTTCATTTGAATTTGACGCATCTCGATTTGCACGCGTCCTCTACGTATGCATGCCGCATGCGTGCGTGCCTACACACCGCATCATGTTGCATACGAAGCGCGCCATTAGCATGGCGCGCGCGTCCGACGGCGGGACATTAGTGTGCGTGTAAAGTAACTTAGCGCATCTTTTTCGCTCGGCAGCCGGGGAGCTGAGCTTAAAGTGGATTCGATCGGGGAAATATCGTTTCGGAAAGGATCGGCGACTCGCGCGCGGATGGGCGGAGAGGAGTCGGCAGGGTGAAGAGACGACGACGATAATCCGATACCGAGAGAATTTCTGTCATGCTCGCGCGATTGGTATGCGACGCCGTCCGCCGCTTGTAAGGAGATGCTGTTTCAACAGTCCCGCGAGTCCGCTGACGATTTTTTTCTCCCCCTCCGGGACTCCTCGTTTTGTTCCTCGCACGGCAGGGATTCGCTGGATCTCTGGAACTCGCGACGATGAGCGATAATCGCATTCGCGTTCCATCGGTGAAACTCGCGAATTCGTACGGGCTCAATTTTTATGGCCGTCGATTAATAATTCAACGGCTACTTTCGGAGAGATAATCGAGTCGGACGTTAATTGAACAGAGATTTGGCCGACCGACGGGGGCCGAGTCGGATGATTATAATTTTACTTTATCCCGCAACAAAGAAACTCGCCTAATGGTACAGTGTGCGTCCCGCGGTCTCTCGTCAAGGCCTGCTCGTGGGATGCGCGCGGTCGGGTTCGCAGAGAGGAAAATCGCAACCGCCGCGGTCTGCCGCGCGCGCGCGCGTTCGCGGGGATCTTTGAAAGTTCACAGCGCGCAGAGTAGGCTCTTGCAAAACGGATAATTCAGGCCTCCGGAGGAACGGATACCAGATTAGCGGATAGATTTCGTCACTCCCCACCGTTAAGAGTCAGGTTCAACGGTTCTAAGTTAATTAGCCGGTCGAGGGAGGTCGTTGGCATCCGTCGAGAGCGCAGCAATGATCCCGATGCCAAGAAACTGTCGAACAGCGATCCGCGACTTGCGTCACGGGCCTCTTAATCGAATCGTCGAGAGAAGTGGCTCCCGATCGGGGGACTGGGCCTGACAGCCGTGGGCCCCGATCCGACCGGCAACTCATAAACCTGCAGCCGGCGAAAGTATCCCTTCCATCGGCGTCTACGTTGTCGGAGCGCATTATCTGATACGCTCGCAATTACGCGTAGCGGCGCTCGTTCCTTCGCAGGCCTCGCCTATTTAATTAAACAATACCAGAGACGCGGATCACGCGCCCGCGGCGCAAAGTTTGCGAACGGCGGCCTACGCGTTTGAAAATTTGCGGCGAGCGTAATTGGGGGGGAATTAATTGGATTTCTTCCGAGCGCCGAGTATCCGCTATCTTCCTCTTTTCGCCGAGAAGCGCTGATCTTTCGATCGCGAGGCACGGGCTGATAACGAAGTGGAGATTTATTGCCGACGCTGCGGTGTAATTGAATTTAACGGTTTTTCGACCGATCCGTGGGATCGATTAGCGCTCGGGTAATTAGGACTCGGCCGGATCGATTTGCATAAAACGGTTTTCTCCGCTGAACGTTACGCGGGCGCTATACGGTCATGCTCACGAGCATCGACTAGCGCGAACGTCGGGTACACCCTGTGCATGCATGAAAGGCCGGGGGACTGTTGCATTGTCGCGCTTATGACCCACACTCGGACGTAACTTTGGCGAGAGGGACGGGAGGAGGATATAACTCCGGGGAACATTCAAGGCGGACCGCAATCGGGACGTAGGATCGGGCGTCGGATAATAGCACGTCTGAAGATTTTTATCGGAACAATTACGCGCGGGAATACGAATGTTGAGAAAGAGATAGGGGACAGATAGTAGAAGTGGCTCGCTTAGAAGCTTTTTGCCGGCGCGAGCGAGCGACCGACCGACCGACCGACCGACCGACCGAGCGTGTGCGCGCGCGCGCACTCCCCTGCATTTTACGCTTGCTTTGTAACAGGACGGTGGGTCGTTTCAGGGCGGAATACGGCCGACGGAAGATTTTTACACCCACTTACGCCCACGTTTTTTGCCGGGCACAGGCGCGAGAAACGTACACGGGCATCGATACTTGCATCGAGGGCCGCGCGCTATTGTCGAATCTGCATACGTCGGTTATTTCTACACAGAGACAGCCTTCGGGATAGAAATAGCGTTCGAACGATAACCCGCTTGACAGACGGCGCCCGGGCGCTTTGCGAGGGCAGACGTTTTGAAAGAACGGGGTAATATTAAAAAAGGAGGAGAGGAAGGAACGAGCCCCGGGCGATCCTCAATATTTCATCGGCGCCCGTTACGTAAGATTACAATGGCAGATAAGGCGACCGGCGAAGGCAACGAGTCGAAACCGCAACATGAACTTTCGCCCGTCGCGCGCAATCGCGCTCCTGCCATCGGGAGGCACACGTACCGTCCGCACCGGAGGCATCGAATGGACAATGGGAGACAGGCGTCACTTGCGTATGCCAAATGCTTGCTACCTACAGGATACGGGACCCGAGGTGGAGCCGGCTATAAGGTGCGTAAGCAGCTGCATATACGTGCAGCACGCGTACGGGCACCCACACGCTCGTCCACCAGTCCGCCATACTCGTTCGGTGCACAACCTAAACTATCGCTGTCTATCGATACCCGTCGACCAGCATAATCAAAACGTTACGAATAATCTTACACATCTAAGATCGATTTTTCGATCGTTCGGAGAAAAAAGTATTAAAAAAAAGTCGGTTATATTACGTCGACGGGAAGGACGAAATATTTCATTTGACCCGTGACATCGGGAAGCGAGCGAGGCGACGTATATCCGAAGAGGTAGAAACTCGTCACGCACGCGTGCACACTCGTGTGCCGCCGCGACGACAGGCGCCACCGTGCGACGCTGTTGCGTGCGCGTAGCGCCGAGTGCTCGGTAACCGTTCGCGTACGTACGTCCCCGCACTCGTGTACACACATTTGCCTATCGTGCGTGTGAGCCGCCGAGACAGTGGTCGTGCGCCCGACAGACGCCGAGCGCAAAGTCGCAGCTGCAGTCTCGTCCTCGTGTGTGCGCGCGTCGCACGCACACACGCTCTTGATACTCAGGCCTGTACGTCGCACGCACACGTCGACGATCCGATCGGTCTGTGTGCGACTGTGAGACACGGACGGGAGGGGAGGTGGAGACACGGTTCGCGCACCGAACGCAAAACGGCGATTTCTCGCGGTATCGCGTGTGAACGCCGGGAAAAATTTAACGATCGCGCGTCCTCGGCCCGATGAAAAGTAAATGGAAAAGCGAGCCACGACGGGAGTACGGGGCCCCGCTTCCCGTTCGGTCACGATTCTACCCTGCCGCGCAGTATTCACGTAACGCCTTGCGTCAGTCAATTACGGGGACGTAGGATTTAGAAATGTGTAATTAGAAAAAAATGATGATTGATCGAGCGAGAGAGTAGGTACGTGCGCGAGTCTCGTAATCGGCGCTGCCTGGGAGAGTTCGCGAGCGGCGAGGGTGATCGCGGTTGGGATCGGAAACGTCGTGGGCATTGAGTCGTAATTAAATTAATGTAGCCGAAGTTGCGTCGGATCTGTTTATCTAGGCTGGATCGGGGCTGAGCGGGGTGGAATTGGATTAAATGGGACTCGCGCGACCAGAAGCGGGTTGTGTCCGCGCGATCAGGCGCCGCCTTTTTGTCGTGCGTAGGAAACACTCGTTCCGCGGGTGCTATATGCGGCCCGTTCTTTATTCGGCCACCGTCACTTCGGCTCCACCATGAGCCTTCGAGGCGGTCAGAGGCCGGATTGCCGGTCGGTCGACTCTTGCCGCCACTAGAAAGAAGCCTCTCCTACGTTTACGTTATTCTCCCCCGCCCGGGGGCCAATCTTGACTTTGTTTCTTTAACCAACTTGTTGTACGCCGACGTCGGGGTGCGTGCGCGGCAGCGCTTGTTTATGCGTCACGGAAGCTGCGACGCATCTGGTTCTTTGTCAAGCGCAGCCCTCGGGGTCAGACGACGCTAACAGAGAGTTCGCTGACAGCCGATTTCAGCGTGCGCCACCCCGCCACCCCCTTGCGGCTCCTTTGCACGCCGCGACGCGTGACGCAACATTTGACCGACGCAATGCGCGCCGGTGTGCTGGCCACCGTACCTTCCTTCGTTTTCAATTAGCCGGTGAAAGTCCGTTCGTTGCGTCCGCGAGATTTGAGTCGATGATCCTTTCGCGGCACGTACACCAAAAATTGATGAGACTCGCCGTACCGGGAATAGGTTGGATTACTGGCGCCTGACAATAGTCGATAGGTTCGTCTCTTCCGTGATTGGCTGTAGCTCATAGATTGTTTAACGTTTTACCCGTGGCGAGTCATGCGAATTGATTGTCAGAATGATTCATTGTATTTGTCCGTTGACCGGACAGTGGAGGGTTTCGAAATTTGATTATGCGGTCTGTCACGCTGGATTAACGAAAGTAGTGACAAGTAGGTAAAATGAAGCAAAGCGTTGGCCATCCGTCATAAACGTTCGGGCCATTATGCTCCTCGTCTTGAGTGAAATTTTGTTTCTCCGCCGGACAGCCGGGCCCTGATGGATAGACCCGACCCGAAACGTTGCCCGGGAGATTCTTAATCACGAGGGACGTGACGCGACAAGATATCTGCCGTTCGGGCCTCTTCAGGGCAGGTAGAAAAAGTTGGAAGCTTACTTCGGTTGGCGGAGGCGCCGATTTGGCCGTCTTTATCTCGTGTGCTCTGTACACAAAAGTGAAAACTTCACGATTACACGGCTTCAACGGCCGTGGGAAGTGCAGTCGACTTCTCAAAGAACGTCGCGAATATTTTCCAATATTAAATTTCTTCTTTATATTCCCAGCTGCATCGAATGCATTCAATTCAATGACAATCGAATTCTTCTCCCTTATCTTTAGCCTTCACACCGATAAGACAAAATCGAAATTCTCGAATCGTACAACTATCCCAGAATTCGTCGGAGGCTGAATGTCGGTGGTGTGCGAGCCGCTCGGCATGAAATTCCGTCCGGCTGCAATTCCTCGAATAATACAATTGACGCGCAGACGGGTAAACGAGCGGATTCGCCGGATGCATTCAGATTATCGGCTGCGGGACATGTCGCTCGAGAAGCGGTCGTCGCGAAGATATCCTATTCCTCTCGTAAGAAGCGGCTCGCGCGCCGTGCGGCACGTCGAAAAAAATTATAGTGCAAGTGAAATGGTTCTGTGAAACGAGTTCTTAGCCCGTCGGTTCGACCGTGTGCGTGCGTCGGGGCACACGTTCGACATTAAAAGCACGCACATCGGGCTTCTGACGCACACGAGGACGCGAGCCGGCGCGCGCGCGCGCGCTCTTTCGCACACACGCGAGCGTTGGCTCTCTCGTGGGGCAGGCAGGACTTAACGCGAAAGCACGGGACACGCACATCTTCCGGTTGGCGTGTGTCAGTGCCACACGTACGCGGCTAACGCGACAGTGACCGGGCGTCTATGCGAACGAACACACGGACGCGAGCATATACTCATTAGTTATGTGCAATGTGAATGCGATGTACAATGTACACCGACGTGGTACACTTGGCACAAGCGAGAACCGTGAAGCAACCGTGTCAGGAAGTACCTATCATGCACATAGGTATTACATTATGTACTCGGCTATCCGCGTCTAGCTGGCGCCTGCCACAAACATCAGCGTCTCTTTAAACGCGACGTACATATCGCGCGCTCGGGACGTACTGCGCGCGCGCGCGCGCGCGCCCTCGTCCCTGGTACAAAATTTAAATATTTGTTATTTCAGTCGTCTATTTACGCGCCACCGGCCCGGCGCACTTCGGGCGAACGCCACTCACCGATGTAAATCTGTCAATCGATCGTGAATCATTCGCACGGCAGGATCGTTCGCAGATGTTCTCTCCCTTTATCTTTCTCTGCCTCCCCCTTCTGTTTCTCTCTCTTCTTCTTTAACTCTCTGCCTCCCTCTCTCTCTCCCTCTCTCTCTCTTTTATCTAGGCGTCTTCGGTAAACGATCCTGTCGTACGCACACGCCCGAGTGGTCGGTCGGAAAGAAAACGACTCTATGGCCGATCGCCGAGATATTCGGAATAGTCAGGCGATTTATAACCGGTCCGCCGTTTATTTGCCCCGCGAGAAAGAGGCCGGCGCACTTTCGAAATATCGGGACTCCAATTTGTAACACTTCTAGGCCCGAGAGGGGGGCCTCAACAATGTAGCAGAGAGAGACTCGCCTTCCTGCTGATTCGACGCGTGCGACGACCGGCATCGAATTTTCGCCAATAACTTGGGCAGTTACGCGCCGGGCGAGCAGGAAATCGTTTAGCGAGTACCGTGGCCAATGATAATTGCAAAGGAGCATGTAAACTCTATAAGAATGATTCACTGCTTAGCGCACGTTCCACGATACAAGCGTATATACACGCCGTGTGCGCCTTTCACAAGTTAGTCTTATCTTGTCCGGCACGTGCAGGAGTAGTAGAGGACTATGTTGCGAATAACCGTTTGGCAAACACACACAGACACACACATACACGCTCACAGCGGGATGCCGAGCATCCCATTTTTATTATTACGCCTATTATTAGACAGCCCGTACGAATTGTGAGGCGATAAAAAGCGTGTGTCACGACCGGGCGGCAATTAATATAGTTAATGAGCGCCTTCGTTTGCAGCCGAGGAAAAACGGTTATCGAGTCTGGCGTCGTTTAGGAACGGCCGAGAACGAAGGAATATGCCACCAAAAGTGTCAGGCCGAATGTTGCACGTGCGAAGAATGGCGCGCGCCGGCGAACGCGGAAGATCGAAAACAGATCGGAATATGATAATGAGGCGGGAGCATCCATCAAACGGTAACGGAATCGTCGCGGTAAGCGACCGTCGTTCGCCGTTAGACGATTCTCGAATTAATTGAAAACTGACAATCGATCAAACCTCAAACACGTCCCGAGAGCTTCTTCTATCCGCGAAGCGGAATGAAAGTCGCGAACCTCCGAGCATCGTCAGCGGCGGCGCAAGTACTAGACACTGTTATGTATAACAAGGTGAAGAGCGACTGGTGGAGCCAATTAACAATGAATAATTGATCCGCGTCGGGCCGTTTGTTAATTAATTCTACCCTTGCCGAGTGCGTTATTAGGTCGCACGCTAACCGCCGCTAAGATCTCAAGGCAAAGACAAGGCAGGGACATCGATCAAGCAACCAGAGTACGTATACATATACGCATGTAACGAGCGAGCGAGTACCAGCTCGTATGTACATTCATACATACATGCATACACACTGGTAGCCCGTCACGCTCGGAGCAGCAATTTTCCGAGACGGATCCCGTGACCGTACGAAAAAAACGGATCCTGCCGGAATGAGATTTCGCTTAAGTGGATCCCAGACCCGCGTCTCGAGAGTGCATGGCCTCGAAAGAGGGGTCGTCCGCGGAAGCGACGCACCGCTCCGGCTCGCCTTCCGACTGAAAGGAAGTAATTAAGAGAGGACATCGGGCCTTACCGTCCGACGGCTTTCCCTCGTTGTCTCCGAGCGCGTCGTAATCGCCGGAATCGAAATCCGCGGCGGCGCCGACAGCCGTCCTGACGACCATCAGCCCCGTTGTCATCGTCGCGAACATCAGCACGCACCCTGGCAGCATCTCGGACACGTAACACGTGCGCGCACAAAAACAGTCTCGCCCGAAGAGTCGATCCTCCGAACGTGTCGCGAAGTATAGGCCACTGAACTGTTCGGCCTGGTGGGCTGATTAGGACACTGCGACTATAGGGATGGTACGGCGGTCCGGATCATAACTCGCGAATGCTGGACGTCCAGGGGGATCGAGGACGGATCGTGAAGTGGCTGGAAGACTCGAGCGAGGACGGAAGAGCGCGAGCAGCAAAGCGCGTCCATCCGGGCTCGACGCTCTTCGACGACTGACTGAGTTCTCGGGCCGGGCTCTCGACTTCGCCGAGTGCCGCCTCGCCGCCTCGCTCTCGAAAACCAAACAGCCGGGCGGCTCTCGCTGCCTGCCGCGCACAAGGGGCACCCGCCTGCCGACGAAGAACACTCGTCAGATAGTTTTTAAACGAGTCTGCCGCTCTACCCTCCTCCGTGCGTCCCGCCCATTATGCGCGACGGGCAGAGTGTGCGTGAGCGCGCGCGTCCGTGAGCCCTGTCCGTGAGCCCCGTCAGTGAGCGCACGCTTGTTTTATACCAGCCTCGGTGTGGGTAGCTGGGTATATGGATGTGTGCCCGTGCGTGTGTGCGAGCTCGAACGGCCGACGTCCGTGTGGAACGCGGCGTGGATACGAGCGCTTACGCTGCGCACAGCGAACGGCTGCTCTTAATTTGCGCTCACCGGCGCCGAACTAAAGATACCCGTGTGTCGCTCGCCGAATTACGTCGCTTCGAACGGTTACGAGAAAAATGCTGCCGCCTCCGGAACTCCGCTCGGACGTGGGAAGCGGGATACGAGGAGGGTTGGTGCGGTTGCGACGGTTTCGACGTTTGCTTTCGAGACCGAAGGGTACGGATCGCGGTTCGAGGGATATTGTTTCTGAAATATGCCTGTGCGGTAATTGACGATGGTGGACCATTGGATAATTAGCATGGGAGCTGGGTTAATGGGCCAGGGACGATCAGGGTGGTCGTTTCGACATTCGGCGGGGAAAAAAAAATTGCGCCGCGAGTCTTCGCCTAAGTTATTTGAAGAATTACCGTGAAAGCTGAGCCGTCTGTTATTCCAGAAATTAGCATAGGAGCCGTCTCGGGGCTCGCTGCAAAGACGATTGCAGCGGCGTCGTAAATTACTCGAAAAATTGCCATGTAACGCGCACCGGCAATTACTTCAAACCGTGGGTGTCGCTGTGCTCCCCGCTAAAACTTCCTTCGGGAAGATGCAACAATTTCGATTAACCGTCGCGGAACTCGGCTTCGCTACCGGCGGCGCGCAATTACTCTGCAAAACTCGTACGGCGGGTACGGTTAGGAATAACGAAAGCAAATCGAAACGGAACGATGGCAAAACGAAAATACGGAAAATGTGAAAAAGAAGCAGATGGAAAGATTCTAGTTATCTCTGCTCCCTCTCACCCCGCCTATCCGCTTCCCTCGGCAGATATCTCGTGCATAAGACGTCTCTATGCGCTGTTCATCGTTTAAGAGGAAAAAGTCGCGCCTCTAAGGCCTCTGAACGAGCGGTCGCGTATCGAGAGAGGAGGATGGGAGAATAGGAGAGCAAAAGAGCGAAACAGACGGACAGAGAGAGAGAAGTAACGAACGAACGGGTCGAGGGTTCGCGACCTGGCAAGCGCGGGTAAACTGCAGCGGTTGAAGAAACGGAACGACTCGGACGTCCGTACGGCAGGCGCAACGATGATTTCGGGGCCGAATTTGAATACAATGGGGCGAATCTCTCGGCGTTCGGCGGTACATCACTGCGCCGCGAGTGAATTTATCGTCGCCAGCTATTTCGAGCGGCGCGTTCCTCGTCGTTGCCTCCGGCACCGGCCGCTAACTGCGAAACGCGCCGCATTTTCTATATCATATATATATATCGCGAAACGTCCGGCCCGCGTTAATCACTTCATAGCTTCGGCAAGAGAGGCCTTTATCCGGCGCGCGATCGCGTGCGAAGTGTCTCTCCTCATCCGAGACCTTCGTCCGCCACTTACGCGAACACCACGAGGTGGGCGGTTACTTTTATCGACGGAATTCGATTGGCATCGCTCAACTTTTTTCGTCGGAACGAGAACCAGTCTCCCGCCAATATAGGTTACGGCGGATTGTTCAGCGCCAATCTATTTCCCGGCGGCGATCTTTTATCCCGTACGATTTACGCGAGCAAGGTGGCGAACAGGAGTATTCTCGTCGACGGAATTCGATTGGCGTTGAGCTGGTCAGAGAGTTTTTTGGTCGAAAAGCGTGCGATTCGCGCGTGGCTTCGCTTAATGGGCTCGGTTGCGTATCGGCCCCCTCCTTCGGGCCTGTGTTGCGCGTGATTCACGGGAGCAACAAAAGCGAGCGTTAACAAAGAATAGCGTCACGATCGTTCACGCACACCGAGAAGGACGGCTACTTACGTTAACGGCCGTCGCTCAGTACCGATTCCCTCCTCATGCGGGCTCCCTCGCCTTCGCTCGAGTGTGCGCGCTCCCGGGCAGACATGTGTGCGCCTAGTGGAAGCGCGCGAGTGGTAGTAGACGTCGGGAAGTGGAATGGGACGAGGGGGAGGGGGGACAGTGGCGCCTGAGCCCCGAGGCGGAGACGCCATAATGAGTGTGTGGGTCCTTAGCGCGACGAACACGCACTCGACGCACGCTTGCATACACGCGTGGCTACGCGCGTCCGCACGCCCGCCTTGGCAAAGAGAGCCGTGCGGGCAAAGGCAGGCTTTGATCCGGGGCGGAAGAATATTCCCTCGAAAATATCCGGACCGGGTCGATCGACCGGAACTAACCTTCACTGATAGGAGTTTACACGGAAGCGTTATCACACACGAATTTCATTCGAATACGATGGGATCGGCTCGCGAGTTCTCGGCTTCCTCGGGTGTGATCATGAGTGTGCTCGAAGAGAAATTTCGAAGACATTCGCTTTTTCAGCGAGTTCAGCCTCCGGGTGTGTTTCTCCGAGGTGAATGCAATTTGCTAGGAATTCGATGAAGTCGCGGGAGAGGATCGACGAGTCTCGGAAAGCGAGTTTCAGCTTCCTCGGCTTTCAGCGTCCGCCGCGCGCGGCGGGGCACAGTTTATTTTGTTTTAATTTATGCGTTCGTGCGGCTCCTTTCACGCGCGAGCGGACTCATTTTCCGTTTGTGTCGGACGATCATCGACAGGTTGAGATCACCACCTGGGCAGAGACCGGTTATTATGGCGTGTACGGCAGGGAAACGATGTGCATTAGATCCGCCCGTTCAATCCGTTACTTAAGTGGATTCTACGAAGCGAGGCCCCTCGCATTTCGTTCCGCGACGGTATAATCTTCTGTCGATTTAAGCGGACTCTCTTTTTTCGTCGCTTTTCGCCGCTCGGCAAATATGCGAGCCGCAGTCCTTTAAGACGGCGCATGACGCGTGCTCGGTCAATTTCGCGAGCTTTCGGCCTTCGTTTAAGAGCCGCGTCTCCCTCCGAAAACGAGCGCATCCGAGACACGAAATTGTTACTCTGCCGTACGCACTAACGAAGGCCAATTACCCGGAGACAATTTATTGAAACTAAACAACGTTAGGTTAAAAGAAATTTTTTGTGCGCAGAACCTTTAGGTAAATTGGCGAGCGTGCGTGGTTGGATAGCGAAAGTGAGCCGTAATTGAGGAAAGATAATTCGCAACAATCGGCTGTGTACGGCTCGGGCCAGAACGATCCGGTACGTGGGACACTTGAAATAGCCGTTCGAATGTCGATGCCACCTTGTTTATTCTTAGCCAGGCATTGGCCAATTAGCTATTAATTCTCCTTAGGCGCCACGTCTCTCCTCTCGCTATTACTTTATTTCGTTCCGAAGTGACACGTCCCGCTCCCGTTCTCGCAACTTCGCCCCAAACTCGTTGCCAACTCGGCGCCACAATTACGCCCGTCCTTCGATATCCATCTACTTCGTCCACGTTCGACGATGAGGAGTCCGAAAAACATTCGGCGACATTGTTTTCCAGCCAACCGCCCGACTCTCTCGAAATTGACCTCCCCCACGTCGCCCACTGCCTTCCTCGAATTTCCAACCGCAAACCTCAAAGGTCTCCGATCATCTTCCAAGTCAGGGTCAGCTTCCATTAAGCCACAACAAAACCCCAAAAATTAAAAATCGTAACGATAGACTCGTCAAAGGTCCACACGCTTTCCCATCGTGCCTGAGACTCGGCGTCGCCCATTTCCCGGTGACGGGAAGGTCTGATCTGCGTTAAGGGAATCGCGCGACATGACGGAGAGTCGAAATTACGAGGCATAACGAGAGACAGAGCGCAGGAATGTGTCATCTCAGCGAAGAAGAGTGGAAGTTGGGCCCGCGCGCACGGTAGGGACCCGGTGGACGAGAGATCTTTATCCGAGATATTTGATCGCTCGACGATGCCCGAAGAATGAGGGTCCGCTCCGGTTGAATTGTGGTCGGTGTGTTTAGCGGAGTGATTGATATTCGTCGAGGCACAAGCGCGGTAGTCGGGGAACCCGCCGAGTTAGGGACACGGTATACGTCCGAGAGTCAGCGAGGGGGGGAGTGAGGAGAAAGGGCTGGTGAGGGGACGGGGAAGAGGAGGAGGGGGCACCTGGTACCCCTGGACTGGTTTGACCTGGGGGCCCACGCTAATGGAATAGGCATATATCGTTGTTTGTTGTAGCGGACCGGCCTCAGCTGCCGATATGAGCGCGGCCGACCGGACGTTCCGATATTATTTAGACAGGAGTAATTCGGCACCCGTCATCGACGCTCCCTAGGTTGGCCAACGACGATGTCCGATGCCGACAGGTGCGCGATCGAGATCGATCGACGATCGTTAGACCGCCGAGGTCGGAGAAAATTCAATACGTTCGCATTCGATGTTCGATGCATCGGGGACGCGATGGAAATAAACTGTTCCACCGGCAAGCGAGCAAAGGGTAACGAGATAATAACTCACTCTTGTCTCGCTTTCTTCGCCAGGAAGGGGAAAAAAAGGAATTCTTTTTTCGCCGTAATCGTCGCGAAAAAGGCTGGCCAGTTCTTTCGATCTAGGCGCAACGTTCGACGTGTAATTACGGGCCGTTACAATTAACATGGGCATAAATAATTCATAGCGAAGTGTCCGCGCCCTGTCAGGGCGCAAATTGCTCGTTTTACAGCTCGGTGGCGAGCGGCGACTTTTTCGAGAAGGCTCGAAGCCGCGGCACCGGACTCGATTCTACTCCCCATGCCCGAAGAGTCCGTACCCTACGATGCCGATGGAACACGTTCCCGCCCGTCCTCTGCATGCGATGTGTTTCCAAGCCGGTTCAAGCGGTTCCGGATATCTGCCCCCGGTAGAAACCCGTATACCCGACGAGGGGGCACGATCTCGTATTTCACGTGACTCATTCGCGTTTGACAGATACGCTCGTATAGATCATTGCGCGGCCGACTCGCGGATATTCCCCGCGATCGCGGCACGGGGTAACAGGGTTTATTTCGAGAAATTAATTCGTGCCCGCGTTCGCGGAAGTATCGGGAGATCCTTTTCGCGGCTGTCCGACGGAATTATCGTTAACGAGCGCGCGACTGTTTGGGATCTTCATTGGGAAGGAGCTTTCGTGATCACGGTTCATATATTATGTCCTCTTAAATGTACATCGCGCTCCGCCAGTTGCGAAGCTATTTACAGTGCGGCTTATAAAAGTAACGCTCGCCAAGTGTATGTACAAGTGGGAATGCATTTTCGTGCGTCATCCTGCCGAACGATGATCTCGATCTGCCCATTCTTGTCCATCTTCCTGCCGTCGTCCGGGTTCGCGTCGCTTTGTTCCTGTTCGGATGATCTCGGCGTGACATGCGGCGGATAATCTTGCCGATGATCGAATTAACGCCTGGGCGTGATGCTTGCAGTGAGAGCACGCGGCGCCAGTTTCAGCGATTACGGAGAATTTTTCGGATGCGTATCGGTCGAATGTTAGTCATGTGGGCCCGGCGCTAAAGTGTTTACTCGAAACGGTCGTTCGGTTGAGTTCCTTTTTCCTTCTGTCCTCGCCTTTCGAACATCCGCCGTTTCCCTCGGCCAGAAGTTATGCGTCATGCATAGCGGTGCCCGTGTAACGCTCTACGTAAGCGCATGCGATTCTCTATTCTTCCGTCGTTCTCTTAATTTACGGTACCGCGTCGCACGTTAAATGACGGTGATAACGTACGAGCTACCGCGACGCTGACATGCACGATCGGGCAACTAACTACTCGTTGCTAAAATTATTTCGCATTCGCATAGAAATAGGAAATTTCTACTCTAACTTAATTAATATGTATCAGGGTTAAAACTCTGCCTACCTCCAGCTGAATTTAGCCATCGCGTCGAGCTGTTCGCTATATACACGTATACGTAAGAATTTCAAGATATGCAAGCTCGCAATTAAAGTCCTTGCTTCCAAAAGAAATCGATAATTAAACGGAAAACTAATTGGCAACGAGAGCGTACCGTGGCTGTTTTGAAAGCAAGCACCTTTGTTCTATCCTAACGTAGCCGTATCGCGTTGCGGAACGTGAAAGCTCCCGCGGTATCGAGTTAACATAATAATACTGGTCATACGCGTGTGTCAATTAGCGGTATACAATGCGGGCGATGCTTATTAATAGTCGTTTACCTGATTCGTATCTTAGCCGACAGTGAAAGCCGTTACCGATCCCTTCGCAACGGTACACTCCGTGAGTGAAATCGAATTCTCGGCCACGATGATCGTTATTATTCCACTCTGCCGGCCACGTACGGATAGCTTCTTAGGAACCTGTGAAACATTGCGCAACCGTTACTACTGTTATACATCGTGTTCGGCCTCAGTCTTTTCCCCTGGATTCCCATTTGCCCGACGGTGCGTGAACGGAAATACGTTGTGGAAAACGATCGATCGAATCGGTCGGCCTAATCGCAACTGCGGGCGCCATGAGATTGGCTTTATCTAATGTGTCTGGGAGGGAACACCATGGATGTAAAGTGGCGGTCAGAGTGCTTCCCGGCCTCTCCGGCTCGACCCACGCCAATTTTTTTCAGAAATGAAGCATATTTTTTTCCTACCCCCGTGGGTGGGGGAGCAGAATACACCCACAGTGTCCTCCGCTTGTCGTAAGAGGCGACTAAAAGAGGCACGGCATTCGGTATATCACCGGATGCGGTGATAGATTGGAAATTGGGGACTCGTATCTTTCTAATCATTAATTCAAACCAATTTCTAACGTAGCGTTCCATTCTGGATCAGCTTTCGTTTTTAGCAACTCTTCACGAAAGCAAAGAGAAAAACCTGAATAGGTATACAACAGTATTGCACTTTAAGAATCTGTTGATTCAAGTATTTGTTCAATGTCCACTGTCGTGTATCAAATGGGCTCAGCTGTACAACGAGAACATCAGTAATTTGTCCATCTATTTTCAAGCATGCCCCAACAACATTCTCGTTACGTATTCACGTCACTAAACAGATTCCATTGATCGCTCCTCGACCCAAAGCTGAGACTCGGCTACCGGCATTCAGCCCACAAAAACTGAATCGTTCCGTTACCACATTCTATTGTACTAATTAATCATCCGCATTCGTTCGCGTACCAAACGCGGCCCGGGCTCCCCGACCACAATCGAAATCCGGTCCGGCTATCGGCCGTCTCATAAAGCAGGCGTACACAGAGTTAAATGGCCGTCCGATACCGGCGCGAATTTACGGAGCCAATTTCAGGCATCGAGTTAACATGGAGGAGTTAAGGAATTCAGCGTACCCGCTCCTGCACTCCATCGAGAGTGCCAGGTCCGCTGATACACGTAAGTGTAGGCGCTCGTACAAGATCGGCCGTATTTTTTTCTAACATAAAATACAGAGAAAGCCGGTAAGCTACGGTCTGCCGGCCTCGTCCTCGCCGGGCCCGACCACTAGGTCCCCGGCAGATAAAGAAGGAGGAACAGAAATAACACGCTGCCAAGGTGTACGCTAACGTATAATGTCCGGCTTCGATGGCGTCGGCCCTACCGCGAACGATCGTGTACACCCCATGTTCGATCATTTCACTCATGCCTCGCGGCAGTCAACATTTCCCTGCATCTCGAAAGATCGTCAACTCTACCCGTACAATATGTTTAGTTTCAGATTTCCGCGCCGTCAGCCTAGGTGAACCACTCTTCATCCCGACGTTCAAGATGACACGATTTTCAAACGAAATTAATCAGCGAAAAATTACTTTGATATTCCCAACTGGCAGTTACTTATGTTGAATGTGCTTCAACTGCCCTTGCGATTCTTCCACGAACCGACGTTACTAGGGCTCATTCTCAAAGTGCTCAGCGACCCGAGTAAGCTCATTAGCGAGCGCAGCATCGAGTCGGAGCTGTGTACAATATGAGGCCGACGAGTTCAGCGTAGAAGGCCTCGAAGTCTGACTCGCCGCGCGGAGAGTCGGCCGGTGGAAAAGGAGGCGGAAGGAGCGAAGGGGTCCGGGCGGACCCGGGGCATTCCGAAACTCGAAAATCCACTTAAGTTTCGGGGGGGCCCGAAGATTAGAGGGCAGGTCCTCGCTAGCGTAGGCCCCCGGGGCCCGGAGGCCCTATTTCGAGTGGGCATCCGTCGAGGGAAGTATACTGATAAGAGGGCGGCCTGCGCGCGGCTTTTAGCCCGTCGCGACAAACTGCCCGGACGAAAGACCGCAGTGCAATCATCGGCTCGTGGAAAAAAGATGAGAGGAACCTGGCAGATAATAAAAGGGGAACGGCGAGCGGAGCCAGGGGTAGGGAAGGGCGATCGGTGAGCGGCAGGGGAGGGAAGGAGGGGGCCGGTAAAAGGGGACCGCCGGCAGTGAGATTAGCCGGTCAAAGTCCAAACACGGGCGACCGCGCGTGTGTACACAAGCGAAAGAGAGTGTGAGAGGGAGAGGGAGAGGGAGAGGGAGAGAGAGACAGAGAGAGAAACTTTTCGATTTTCTCGCGTCGGTAGACGGGCCCGAGCGCTTATCGAAGAACCGAGAAAGGAGAAAACGGGGGTAAGTGGCTTCCCATGATGAATCGACGCGAGACGTGTCGGGCTGGAACGACGATTGGCCGACGGGACTATGTGGATATCGGTGGATATGGAGATGGAACGGTTTTTGATGGGAAAAACGTGTGTCCTCGGAATATCGCGTCGAGCGCAGAGAGGGGAGGGCGCGTGTGGATGTTTGATCTGCCGACGACGATAGGATTCCTTCTGCGGCTGCCTCGAGAGGGAAGATAAGTGCGTACAGAGGGAATAGCGACGATTTCTATTGACTGTCTGGGGAGTGGATGTTGCGGTACACTTTCGGCGCTTCGAAACGCGTCCGTACTCGTCGAGGGGCTGCCAACGTTAACGATGAGAAGGCACACACATGTCGAAGCCAGCGTCGGGGGGGTTTGCTCGTACTCGGGGGACCGTTCAGTGAAAATGATACGCCGAAAGGAGTTTCATGTGCGTCGGGCGAGAAGGCACCACGTGCGCGAGACAGTCTGATTTTCTCCCTCGATGCATGGGGGCCCTCTTATCGTTCGGCTGGCAAGAAACGGAGCTTACACGTTTCTCGCGACCGGGAGCTCGTCTGCCGGGCAACGCGTGAGCAGCACGTAAGGAGCACGTGTTCCGTCAAAATCACTCGAGAAGCGCCTTACGAACGTCGCGTCGCCTGCCGGCTGCAATGTATGTGGCCCACCGACGAGTACGCACACAGAGACCGCGCGCTCACTTTCTCCTTCGCGGCCAAGCGATTTTACGTTTACGCGTCGACTTTAATCAAATGCGCGGAGTACATGCGAACGTACGTGGCCGTTCGCTTCTTGTCCATGCGTGGGATCTTATCGATGTTACCGCAACGATCGTGTTCCTGTTAATTAACGTTTAAGCAACACGCCAGGAGGACAGGACAGGGTCCGAGGTACTCGCGGCGAGCGGAATACTGGGAAGAGTGAAATAAATAGGCGCGCTCGACTGCGAGAGGGAAGAAATATTTGAGGAAGCGAAGTGGAATTAAGCCGAGTTAATGAATTGGGTATGGCGGACGGGGCGAGGGAGTAGGGCGTTTACGTACCGAGCCGCTGTAAACTTTGTCCCGAAACCGATACGGATGGGTGCACGCGATAGGCCATAAAGGGCATAGCCGAATGAGGTGGTCAGAAGTGCCCCTAAACCGATTGAAATTCTGAATGGGCCATTCGATAGCTTGTAAAAAAAGTAGAATTTGTGTGAATTTTTAACTTCGTACCTCGACTGTGGAGGCTAGGGAGGGTTTACACAATTTTCTCACTATTTTCCCACCTTTTATTGATCATATCTTCGAAAGTATTGCACTTAGATGGCTCGGGTTGAGATTTTTATGATACCCTTTTGATTCTTTATCAATATGCAAAGCCACAAGTCCATCTGAAGACTTTCATTTTTTGGCCCATTTTTCGACCCCCATTTTTCGACTGTTTTATGGCTGTAACTTCGAAACTAATGCGAATTTCGACCAACGGCAAACGGCTCTCTGAGTTATTTTTGACCCCCTACCAGATAGCAAAAGGGCGATCCGATCCGTCGACCTTCGATTTTTCGCAAAAATGAGAAGGGGTACTTAAAAAAATCGCATTTTTTTAAATCGCCTGTAACTTTTGAAAAATAACGCAAATAATCCATAATATTCACATGTCACAACATAGAGTGATGTAAAATAGTGTAACATAATGCTAAATGATGTGAAAGTATGCAAAAGTCTGGTTAGTCCATGTAAAACAATGTAGAAATTGAAAGAATCGTTTCCTGGCCATTTGTAAGGTGTTGCCGTGCTTTATAAGAGTCAAATTATCCTAAAGTACCCTCCATTGGCCGCTCAATGTCATATTATACTTTACAGTCAGATGTGTTCACAATACTTGTCAAGATTTCAGTGTGTAAGGCACGTACACATAGAATGGCTCCTTCAGAATTTCAATCGGTTTAGAGGCACTTTCACCATCTTATTCGCCTATGCCCTTTTACGATACTCCATATTTCATGCACTAAACGACTCCGCTGACGGTCCGTTAGCGCCATTAGATAAGCTTCGCGTCTCTTTTAAGTCAACCTCAGTTGGGGCGTAATATACGCGTCACGCTCTCCTATCCAAACAAAGGACAGTCCACAGTGGGTCTCGGAAGCTGGAAGAAGAGATCGACCTGGATCAGCTCGCAATCATCGAGCGACGTCTAGGAAAGTCAGTCTCACCCTTCGAGGCGGGCAATCGATAATACAAATCGGCCTATGCGTCTGGCCGACGGCAGTCGATGTCGAGACGACACGATACACACGGCCGAGTTACGAACGCAAAAACAAGCGCGCGTGACGTCACGCATACGCCGATCAATATTCCCGTACAACGTGCGTGATTCATAATGGCGCCGTTGAAATGTCGCGCCGTAATGATAAAACGAAGAGGCCGAGTGCGGGCGGGAAAAAATTGGAGAGACATAGTCGAGGGTCTCTCGACGTCGACGACGACGCCGACGACGGCGTCCGATCCCGTAGGAGCGGACGTTGAAGAGCGCTCGAAGGCCGGGACGAAAAAGACTGGGAGTCTGAGAGCTGGCGCGATCGAGAAATTCATCGGGCATGAGTCTGCCCTCTCATCGGCTTCTCCTTCGCTCGCCACGCTTCTGGAACTTTGAACTTATATTGGAAAAGATTAGAGATACTTCGCCGAGCGACCGGTCTATGAAACGCGGGAAGATAAGCGTTCGACGAAAGTGCGCTTCGCCGAATGCAGAATCCATACTGCGGGCCTCTTCAACCGGTTCCACTTATACCTACATATGTTCGGAGAAGATTTGTGAGCAAAACAACGTTGTCACCCGCTTTACCGATCCACTCCCGGATTCCGAACAAATCCCGAATCCAGCTCTCGGATTCCGAAACGGATCCGCGATCGAAGATAAGAGGATCGTTCACGCCGAGGTCCCAACCCAGTTTCATCTAAAATCTCTCCGGTCAGCCACCGCATCTCTCCGTTCACGCTCCGGACCGCTCAGCCTTACGTCAGATCTGCATTCAGATCGGCCGGATAAGGCCGAGTCCGGAAGTCCGGATTCCTCGAGGTCCTTAACCCCATTTCGAGCGTGGCCGACGGGCGGCCGCTCTCTTTAGAGGAAAATTCCGCGAACCTCGTTATGACGTAGCAGGCGGCCAGAACGGATATCAGGGCCGCTATCGCCAGGATGAGGGCGGCGACGTGTAGCGGCCTGACACGATGTCTGAGCAGAAGTTGATCCGTCGACGAGTAGCCGTCGGCCGAATCCGGATCGTCGTCCTGGCCGACGGAGTGGGCCGAGTGCCGATAATTCGGCCCGTGAACGTTGCCGAAGGTTCCCGCCGGCGCCAGGTCGGCCTCGTCCTCGCCGTCCTCCTCCTCGGGGTCACCTTCCTCCCGCGGCCAGATGGACGCGTTCACGCGGTGCTCGGCGTTGCAGTAGTCCCGACTGTCGCAGCACATCAGTCTCAGCCAGGGCATAGTCGACTTTGACCTCGTCTCGCACATCAGCGGAGTCGCGCGCCTGCGGAACGGAGAAACAAACGTCTTTGCTGGAAATAGACTGGGCACAATGTCGGTGGCGGAGAAGTAAGTCGACAGCCAGTACGCTCACGTAGAGCGCCGATTTGTTCGTACGATCGTCAACGCGAAGCGACGTCTTACGTCGCTCTCCCGGAATTATGTAACTGTCGCGCGCCGCACAGAATGCGGGCTGATAAATTATTAATGAATTTCGCAATCGGTCGAGTCGGCCGAAATTAAGTAATACGGCCGGCCGTATCTCGGGGAGGAAGTGGAAATTGCTGTTCTCGGGCCGGCATGAGAAAAAGCACTGTCACATTCGACGCGCCGGCCCGTAATTATCCGATTTGCGTCTCGATAGTATCGGCACGATCGATAGGCTGGGAACGTTGTACATTTTTCCGGTGACCTATAATGCAGTGACTGTACGTTGTGGTATGTACGAGTCTGACAATCTATATCATAATTGAGGTTCTACGTTGTTGTCGGAAAGAATTTTCTGTCGCGTCGATTTACACTGTGTGAGTAACATTCAATTTGATTTTTGGAAAGAGGAGAGCTTAGAAAGTGAGACCTCCGATCTCATGGTGGGGAAGATCGTTCATGCTGACATGAAGCTGGACACGGTACCAGTCGCTGATAAAGTTCCATGACCCCGCGGACGTGATACGGGAGACTCGACTGGATCGAAATAGCTATTGGCATCATTACATGTCTCAAGATGAACTAGTCGTTTAGCAAGCGGATCGCGAATTCGAGCGCACACAGCCAACTTAAATCTCAAAAGTGGCTCGGTAAAACGATTCTCTATTTGCCGACTGGCGTTCCGGCACTCTCTGTTCCAATAACTGTTATTTAAGGAAATTGAGATCGCCCGTTTCTCGTAGACGTTAAAAAGGAATCTACTTGAATTAATGGTATATACCTCGACCAAACTTATTTCCGGATAATTCTACTGCTTTGATCCAGGAAAGAATAAAAGAAAGCAGATCAATTTCAAGAGAACCGTAGAGGAAGACTGGACGATGGTAAGCTTGAAACGATCCTATCAATGTGTAATCTCGCTTGTGCATCCATTCCACATTCCAGTACCGAAGGACTTAGCAATTACAGATGGTTTTCGATGCTTCTCAAAGTTGCCTGGCTGTTTACGTGATCGTCGGAGATTGGAGACACGCGAAATAGAAGTGTTCGACCCAGCCTTTAATCCTCTACGTGAAAAGAGGCTACGCATCCGTACACACACACGTTCAAATCCCATCCCGACGACCGAGTATCAGATACGTACGTGTTCGAAGGTTACGCATCGACCCTCAACGCGTTTTATGTATCTAGACAAAATTCATTGGCGTTGTCGACACCGTCGTCACTCCACTTACAGAAGTGCAAAATTACGTTTATCCACCGCAGCGGGCAAAGAAAAAATCGATCGCGCGATAAAAAGCAAATGGTCAGCGAGCGGAAAAATGTAGAGCGACCGGCCTGTTTCGCTGAAATTGCATCGCGGCCAAAGGGTTAAGGCTTGGCAAAAAAGCGGCGAGCGAACTTGACGCGGAAAGTGGCGTGTTGCGAAAGAGTCTTTCCCCCTTCTCCCACTACCTCTCTCTCTCTCTCTCTCTCTCTCTCTCTCTTTCATTCTCTCTCAGATCGGCGGTATCTTGCCAAACGGCCCGTCTCGCGAAACAGGCACCGGCCGCTTTTACGTCGGCGCCAAAGGCGCCTTCCATAACTTATCCGCCAAGAAAATTCCGCCCGAACATCTTATTATACAGTAAAGTCCGTAACCGAGCGCAAAGATCGTTTCTCCGCTAGCGAGAGTTCGCGCGCGAGATCGTTTAAAGCGGACCTGCCGTGTCCAGGTCAGATTAACGCGCGCCAGTCTGCAATTTCTGTTAAGAGCTTATCGCAATAATGGCCGCGAGAATTCGCCGCTTCCGGCATTGGCCAAGGTCTCTCTCCCCTTCGCGACTTTTCCGGGCGCGAGACTCATGAAGCGAAGCAAAGGTAGAATGGATACGAGAGACCGATGAATTTTCGACGAATGTCCTGCGCAGATTTGCTTATTAATTATCCCCGGATATCTGTCCGTGGCCGAACGGGCATCGGCTGCCGCTAATTAACGCTCGGCCCGCTTTAATAAGAGCGCACTGCGCGGCAGGCATCTGCGAGCCTTTCGCCGTACGAGACCACTATCTCCCCAAGGTTATCCGCGGGACTTATAACTCGCGTCCGTGAATTTATACTGGCCGGCAAAAGGCTTCGCGCGGGTCCCGGCCGAATTAAATAGTTTTCGAGCAAAGTCGAGCCCAGGAATCTGCTACGTCGCGGCGTCGCGCGAAAGGTCAAGGTTCAGAGTTTCCGGTCGCGCTCCTGATGGCTTGGCAAAACAATTTTTTTCCTCCTGACACTCGAATTATCGAGCGATCTCGTTCTTGTGCCGCGTTAGCTATCGCGTTAGGCAGGTAAGGCCAATAGGAGGTTGCCGACGGTGCGGATAGAGGATTGCTGACTTTGGGATCGTTGATCGTAACAGGTACTGGGCGGCTTGATCGCAAGTGAATCTTCACGGCTTACGGTTCGGGAAGCTCGGCGTGGGCGTACTCGTCCGCTATAATCCTCGGAATGCGAATTTTAAGCGTATACAAACTCTATGCATCCCCTTGTCACGGCCTCGACGACTTCCTGGTCGGATGACAGGATGAGCTCGGTGTAGCAGGAGAACTCCGTTCTGCAGGTATCCTCACCGGACTGCTTGCAGGCCTTGCTCGTGCATACACATTTTCTGCCTGGAACGCGAGAAAGTCTTAGGCGAGGAAGATATTAAGGCTTATCGATCTGACAGCCATTGTCGTAAGGAGTCGTGCGAGGCATGTATATAATTACCGAACACGTATGTCCGCAGTCGGGCAAAGCGATTATTAAAGTATTACGAGTACCGTACTTAATACACCGTAACCCAACGGCCCCTCGGTCATTAACGTCCATGGTAAGCTTAACGCCGTTCACTCGCCACGATTTACGACAATATCAAATTACCGCCTATTAAATCCAGCGATTTCCCTTTCTTCGATTCTTTCGTCGGCACAAAAATTACATACATACTGTCATCGGTGAGACGACGCGCGTCGATACGGTGCAATTACCGTCGTACGTCAGTCATACTTAAGCGGTCCGCGAACATGTCCCCTGTCCAAATTCGTGACACGCCATCCTGACTGCTCTCACCCCGCGTTGCAACATTCATTTGCGGCGCAATTACGTCATTACCCTCGTACATGTACGTTGACAATTGCCCCAGTCGTTCCCAACTGTCCGCGCTCGTCCCGGCCTTCGGGCGGGAAATCGACACGGTAATTGGCTTACCTTCGACATTGAGGCTTATCAGACTGGGCAGTAGCAGTGCCACGAAGACGCCGCCGATCGGCCCGCGAACGATCGTAGTCCATTGATCGGGCGACATCGCGTCAAAGCAAGCCAAACCAAACTCTCTGTCCGCCTATCCTTCGTCCACGGTATCGCTGCCGGCCGCGGCGGATCGCTGTGTCGAAGAACTAGAGGCACGTCTTGCACATCGGGCGATCACCGATCCCGAAACGATCGGACATTTTCGACCAATCGCGTCCACTGTCCTCGACGAACGGCAGGAGCACAGGTGAAGTCGAAAAGCGTTGCGTGCTATCGGCTCAGAAGTGTATTTGGAAATGCGCGAAGGGAAAGCCCGCGGGGAATTAGCCGCGTTACAAGCGTGGGCTTCTCTAATTTTAGTACCTCCCACTAGCGGATGAAGAGAATAAGAAGGCGTCCTTCTCCCGTTCCTCTCGATTTCGTCCGCGTCGCCTTTCGGCGAGAGGCGCCCATCGCCGAGGCGGCATTCCGCCACGCTGCCCGACCGCTCACCTCTCGGCAGACGCGCGGATTCGCGTCTATATCTATTTTAATTCCATCATCGGCGACATTCGCTCGGCACCCGGCTAGGCCGCGGGGTCCATAGGTCGAATGGCGGCCAGGCGCCAAAGTGTGTTTTGACGCGCACTACCCTCCGGTCCCACCCCACCCTCTCGGAGACTTTCTTCCTCGCTCGTTCGCTAATCCCTCCTCCCTTATTTCGTCTAACGCCCTCTCTGCGTCGCTGGTCACGAATTTTTAACGTCGAGCCCCGGTACGAAGTACCGCTTCTATCGCCTCTTTCTTTCCTGCCGCTCTTTCTCGTACTCGGTCTTATTTCCATACGTACGTTATTCGAACGTATCCTCGCCGAGTGTCCGCCGCTCTCGTGTTTGAACTTCGTATTTAGGTACCTCGCGCGTGTCGGTGTGCGTTTCCTTCTCGACGCGCGCCGTTGTCTGTATCAGCGATTTATTCGAGCGCTTTTGGCGGGCGCCTCTTTTATTTTACGCGACGACGCACCGCCGGCATCTCCTAAACTCGGTCGATTTATTGGAAAAATAATAATACTGGCGCCCGGTCCCTCGCGCGAGCGTGGGCTACCCGTACGCGAAACGATATACTATATCGCCGGAACGGATTCAGACGCGGATCGTCGGGGCCCGGTCTCTTTGAATATAAGACCGTCTGATGTGACGACGACAACGACGACGAGGCGTCGCGAAATTGGAGCCGTCGCGAGCATGGAAAATGAACGTCGAATTTAGCTAACAATTCCGACGTCACGCTTGACGGTAACTCGATGCGCGGTCAGGAATGTAAAAGTGCCCAACGCGCAGATTCGAAGGACCCGCAATTAATAACTCGACACATCCTAGGTAATTTAAATTTTAAGCATATTTCTCTCGTATTATTCTAAAATGCGGAGAAAGCGTAGGAAGTTTGAAAGAGAATCCATTCGCGATAACGCTGTTCACACAGTGCACTGTGTACGTTCACTGTTCCAGGCTTAGATAGAAGTTACCCAGAAGCATATCTCATTCACCGGACTTCTTTGATATCGTCGCTGCGAGTCGCGAGCGCGAAAATCTAGCCTCGGGCTTTACCGTCTTTGAAAATAGCCCGAGTGCCGCGAAGAAAATAGCATTGGGAAAGAGTGACGCGCGAAAGTGGATCGGCAGCGAACAGATGAGACGCGATATCTCGAACCCGTCAACGATCCCAAACTTCACTCACTGCCTCTCTCCTTCCCTCCAACTCTCTCTCCGCCCGCTAACAGAATCATTCGTTTGCCGAGCGACACAGACTGGGCACAATGAACAATGCGAGCCAGCGAAAACGGAAGCGTCCTTAATTGCATTAGCGACGTCGAATCGTCATTAATAACGGCAGATTGTCTGGCGATACCGTACGTCATGGCCACTTATCAAGCGTGAATACAATGAAGTCTGTCGCGCGCTTCCTTCTGCGCCCGAAACGGTGCATTTACATCGACGACTCTCTCGCACAGTGCACCTACTGAGCGGAGCCAAAATTTTCCGCTTATCGCCCCGCGCCCGATCGCACGGCCAGCCCGAGACATCAGATTACCGCGTCCAGGTCTACGATATTCCACCGAAGCCGCACTCTCAGAAACGAGACGCGCGCGTCTCGGGTCAGAGACACTTCCTCGTCCGAGTTCGTTACGATTCGCCGATAACGAACGACCGTTCCTTCGCCGAAGTTAACACCTAACACGCGGCGCAACATGGCGGAAGCATCGTGCGTGCCCGGCTTCGCTCGAGTCACGGACGTTAACGGGTCACAGTAACGGAATGCCGTTCGATTTCTGGAGAGGCGAAGAAACAGTATCGTAATTTATTCGAGATTACCCGTCCGCTCGGCGAGAGGACGAGTGACACAATCCTCGGTACGGCATCGCGTTACGATCGTTTTGCGCTGCCGACTTCCTGCGCGCGTGCAACATTGAGCCGAGGGGCCCCATCGTCGATTGCACATTTCTTTATCGTCCTCCGGGCCGGCGAGAGACGGCAGAAGCCGGGCTTGGGTTATCGGAATGACACTCGGTTACACTCGAACGGGGTCGGTCAGCGAGCTCTGCTCCTCCGCTTCTTGCCGCGCACGCTGGCATTCGATCCAAAGAACAATATTTTCGAACAATCCCCCTCCTCCTGCCCACTTCATATCGATGTCGACAGTGCACACCTTGACCAGAGCGCCATATACGCTCGACGTATACATTATTTATCGAACGGGCCTAATATATTTGTCCAGGCATATGGAAAAAGGTCAGCGTCGACTGCGATATTAAAAGGGACGTTACAGCGTCATTCGTCCTTTCGATATATTTATAATTGCGCGCCGGACACTTTTTGATATTATCTTACGTCTCACTCGTCCACCTGAGAGAGCGGTTCGGTCCTTGAGCATCGCGCCGGGCCCCTCCCCGACAGAGTGGTTCTTACGAGGACGTCAATGGAAAAAATTGCGACGTTAAATCTGTCGAAAGGGTTGCTAACCGGTTGGCGAGCGGGACAGGGATCGAAACTTGGCAGGTGTTCCCCATAAATCGTCGTGAGCGGCGCTCCGCCGCTCGGCGTCGCTTGAAAAATGTCCGCGGTAACGTACTCCTGTTCGCGGACGGGGAGGGAAGAGAGGAGAAGGTGAGGGGGAAGGGCGCTCATGAATTGTTCATCGCCGTTAAAAAACCATAGGCCTAACGAAAAGCGGTGGCCTTACGAGAGAATTATTGGCCTTCTTACCGGGGGCGGTGGCCGGCCGATAGCGCTGGCAACTGATTTATGCCCCATTTGACTAATCGCGACAATAAGACGCTGCGTCCTGGAGCGGGAGATAACGAGGAAGAGAGTACAAATACGGGACGGCACCCATTGCCCATGTGAACGATCTACGAGGAGCGTTATCGGCCCGGTGGAAAGTGCTAAAAAGGCTGTTTATGTCGCGGCCACGTCGTGGACGCATTAGGAAATGCGTCGATGACTCTCCGATATTCTCGGAAATTATGGCATCCGACGACAGCGGAGATTCATTGGAACCGGTGACTCCAATAATCGGAAAGTACTGTCGTTTCAGATAGGGTCGTTCGACGGCTAGAGGCGGAAAAACGAGCTAATGGTGCGTGCGACGTTTTCCGAACGGATCGCTGATTATCCGGATACGTTTTGTCGGCGTGCGCGCGCGCGCGCGGCCATTATGAAAATTGCAATTCAAATTTAACGCCCCGATTAGCGCTAAGACAATGGAGTTGCGTGATCCAGGCGCGTTAACGGAACCTTTTACAAGCACGGGTCGCGCCTGGCGAGCGAACGGAAAGAACGAGTGAAGTGCGAGTCGTTCGGAGGTGGCGAAAAGTTGGTCGACTCGCGAAAGATCAGATGCGCGTCAGATCTATTTTCGAGCGTCGATCGGCGCTCATCGATTTGCATCGCCGCGGATCTCGCGCGCGCACGCTTCATACGACGGCGAAGATCGAGACGCGTTGGCGAGGTCACCGACGGTCATCGGGTTCGTTTATTAGCAGAAAAAGCACGCGCCTGCGTCGTCGTCGCGATCTTCGTCGATCGGCGGAAGGTTCCTGGGGCCTGTGTCACTAGGAGATAGCAGGGGCTTACCTCTATCAACGCGTCGATCTTGAAAAAGAAGAGTACGACCGCCGGGCAGAAGAAGGCAGGGAAGCGAAGAAGCGGAGAAGAGGAAGGAATGACGAAGAAACAAGTTTGCCGGAAAGAGACGGAGCGCTCCGCGGTCGGCGAGGAAAGAGGGAGAACGCGAAACGAATGACAGACAAAGAGGACTCGAGGGTAAGAAGCGCGGAGTGGGACGACCGCGAGACGAGGACAGCGAATAGGGAGGGGACGCGAGGGGGGGGGGGGGGGGGGAGAGACAGTGCATATTCCTCGGGGCCCGGGATTCGCTCAATTGTCCTTTTTAATTAGCTCCCAGTCCCTCGTCCTCGGCCCGGTACATCGACCAGGGCCGAGCATGTCCTCTTAATTGATAATGAGAGTAACGCCTCATCGGAGTCGTCGCCCCGAGGAACGAGTTTCGATGGAGGGCAGAGAGCTCGGGAACGATGCCGAGTATGCGCCGACGAGAAACAGCTTGAAGCTATACATTTCGACGTCGTCGTCGGCGTCGTTCTTGCCGTCATTGTCGCAGGCCTCCGGTCGCAGCCTGAAACGATAACGGTGCGTCCTTGGCTTCGGCACGAAAAGTTCGCGGAAAGAGGTGAGAGCGGACGGTTCTCGTAGGGGACATTAGCGAAGGAAAGGATCGTTGGGACTCCTGAGAGAGCAAAAGGTCCGTCCCGGTTAGACATGGCGAAGTAAGTGGATGTTATTAAGGTCCGGCTGCGCTGCGCTGTTAAACGGGATTCGTACGAGCACGATATGCCTGCGCGAAGGTGCGCTATGTATGCACGCCGCCTAGCTCGCCTGAATACATACATGGGTGCATGCATGTTCAGGGGCTGGGCTAATGCACTAGCCACTCGAAAGCTCGTTACAGTATCGGTCGGTTCTGGCTGCTGATGGCACCGGTGCCACCAGGATCCGACTCGGATCGGTACCTTTATGACTGCCGTTCGTCAACGCCGGTTCAGCGATGCTCGCCGAACCATTTTTTTGCTGACACGCACCGTTGTGCGCGCAAATGCGCATATCGTTAGCCCGCTATGAAACTTATGGCCTATGACGTCTTAGCTCGCCGAGCAGGGAGTGGGCGGGAGTGATAGAATTATGACAGCTATAAATTCCTAATTCCGTACGTATCAGTTGGATAGATGCGGCTGGAGGAATTGTTTCTAAATAACGAAGGCGTGTTTGGTAATAACAGTTTAATTTGGATATCGTTTGAAAGTCAACAAAGTTACATTGTTCTTTTACAAAGGTTCAAAAATGACACGAAACGATTACATGTGGATCATAGGCTGGCCAAGGTGGAGAGGTTTGTTAGTTCGTACGGAATGTAAGAAACGGTGTAAAACCAGTTCGCCGATCGAGACGATAATCTTTCGTCATGATCCGCCATCGAGGTGTCGATGATGGAATCGTACATTGTACGCGTACTTCGATGCACTTGCTTGCTTACCGACCAGTGCCTCATCAGTCGAATCGCACCGCTATATTCTGCGCAACTATTATTTAGAGGCGAACAGCGAAGGTATCCCTCGCAATAATCTACTCCTGCACGTAAGGCGTAAAGTTTTTATCGATGTGCGATAACTGCGGACAACTTGGGCGGTATTAATAATTGACTGCCATCGCTTCACCACTTACTGCCGGCACAAGGGTGTAAAGTCCTTTCCTTTTCCCCGTCCTAAGCGTCATCAACTGACACAGATTGGGCCCCGTAATTGGAACTATGCAACGATCGGCGCTGTAACACGAATTGACGTGTAACGAGCGACGTATCACCGTTATCGTCGACGATATCTTCATGAAGTTCGAAAAAGCATTGTGACAGCGAACGGATGCAACAAGCACATTTGCAACGATTACGCGTAAACTTAGGCCTCGGCCGCGTTCGCAGGCAGGAAATATCTTTTCACGTAAGGTGCACTGGGGTAAATCCGTACACGGGGCAATTCCGCACTATGTACTTATTTATTCGAATATACGTGGCATTGTACCAACTGTAAGGTAGAAAGCTTCCTTTGCTTAGTATTCAATGGTTTGGATTGTATTCAACATAGGTGGCCGCCATGTATTCTGTGATTCCGCCGTTTAACTCGTTCGACAAAGTTCGTATCACTAATAATAATTCCACTTTTGCCCCGTAATATAAGGATATAAGATTCAATCATTTTTAAACAGGCTGTGCAGTTTTGCTCCAGTTCCGGTGCAAGCTCACCCTAGCAGCACTGTTTTTAATTTATTAAGAAAATTATAAGTTTCAGAAGATATTTTTAATCCAAATTAATGCAACTTAAAGAATAAACCATGCGCTAAATAAAAACACTAAGACAATTAGGTTTTAGTGGAATATATAGAAAATACATTAGTTTAAAGAAAACTTTACAGATTCCGGGTCGGTTTTACCCCACTCCACCTTATATCGACGGATCAACCGGATCGAATAATCTGTTTGAACTGCTATCGTGAGCATTGAAGTGGGTCGGGCTCGAGTTGACAGACGATCGGGAGGCTTTGATTACTCATTGCGGACGTGCTATTTGCTATTCGTCTGGCGAAATTTCGCGCCGAGACTACTGTTTCGACGTTCCCGATTTTTTGCCGCGCTTCCTAACAGGCCGGCAAGCCTCAGGCTTACTTACTCATGTGCGTCACGTTTGGCTGCGAGACGATCACCAGCATTGTCCGGTGCGACGGAAATGCTCCAGACGGGGAAATTATAGATATTTCGTTGTGATCGTTTTGATTGGGATGATCGTTCCGTCCACCGTCGTCCGGCTGCGTATTGCGTTGGTACGAGACACCTTGGTGGAGATCGATTCGATTATTATTCGTGCACGGGCTTGTTACGTGAATCGCAATTTAGCGCCGAACGCGTATCGGCGTGACGCGTTACGAACTTTTTCTGCTTTTTCTTTTACACTGTCTCGCGCGCGCTTTTTCGACTCTGGCAAAAAATTGCCGTCTCTGCGCGTTGTTTTCGCACGGAATGACAACGGCGATTCGACACGCGAATCATCTGCCGTTTGTATGCATACGTTTTTTTTTTGTCGCAATGTCACCGCGGTAATCGATATTAAATTCAGTTCCGAGGAACGGAGGTGTTGGAACTTACCGAGGACGTGGTAGAAACAATCAGCGAAGCAACGCCGCACAGAATGTAGCAAATTTTGGAGGGATGGCGTGGTGGCTGTGTTGAGTGATCACCGTTCGCTCATCCTCCCTCCGACCTTAAATTCGCCATCCTCGAAAACGCGACTCGCGCAATCAAGTTTGAATCCGCATTTTGAATCCTTCATCGGTACAGTTCATAAAAAGTCAAATCGCTTGTAATGGTTACCCGAATTCAATGTGACCAGGTGCGCGGTAATGCGTAGCTTCAAATCGTAAGTCGATCGCTGCCGCTTGCGTTACCAATATTTAGCTTGTACTAGCACAGTTGTGACTAACGAACGAGGTATATAGATTCTGATCACTGTCCTTTAGTCCGTGCTCATCAGGGCCGCGGGCGAAAGTATGTATTGTTATCCCGGTTCAATTACACATATTATCCGAATCGCTTAGCGTGGCACAGTTCCGTTCACGATGGCATCAACTTCGCAACTCAATGCCCTAGCCTGACACTCATTGAATCGAGCGAAACGAGGCGGGAAATAATCGATACCAGAGACCGCGCGGCACGTCCTTATTCATACGAAGCGGCATATGTTCGATCTAATAACCAGGTAATACCGAGAAATGAACCCAGCGATGACGTACGGTCGTGAATCCCGCTCAATCGCGTGTCCCGAGTTCACTTCGTTACTGACTGCAAACTAATTCAATTATCTCGGGAGTCACCGTAATATTTCAATAACACCACACTCGTTCCATTAGAAACTTTATTCCAGCTTGTTCGAGTACAAAATGCATCGTCCTGGAACGACGTCGAGAACGACAATGTCGCATTGTAAAAGATCGCGAGATAGATTATCCTGCACGCGAAGTGCATCGCGAGAGCGCATGTTCGATGCTCGCGCAGAATTAAGCTTAAAAGGTTAACGGATATAGTGGAAAACAATTGTGCGACCTCGATGAGTTGAAGGAACCTTTCCTGGATCTTACGCAACAGTCGAAAATACATGACAGTCAATACGGCGCTCTAGACACATAACGCCTGTCGTATCGACAGGCTCAGTCCGTCAATGTACCGAATAATGAAAATATAACTTCTGCAGGTTCACAATGAACCTTGACGTGAGACGTTCATTGATATTTACAGTCATAAAACTTTTGACAATTTCTAAGCACACGAATCACTAATATTGAGTCCCGTCATGAGGTGGCGGGGGTGGCGGAGGACCTCTAGGTGGGAATGGAGGTCTGAACTGCGGAGGAGGCGGAGGTGGAGGTCCACCTTGTGAGACAGGTGGTGGTGGTGGATGTCTCCATCCTGGTGGAGGTCTAGGCGGTGGTTGAAACTGTCCGAACTGCGGAGGACCACCTGTTGAGGAAGGTGGAGGCGGAGGTGGAAATTGTCCCTGCGACGGACCTCCAACTCCCCAATGTGGTGGCGGAGGTGCCATCATTCTGGCAGTGGACTGCTGTGCTTGAGATGTCGGAACTGGCATCGGTGGCAGTGGCGGTGGCATTCCAGGTGGCAGAGGAGGATGTGCAGTCATGGACATGGGAGGTAGAGGAGGTGGTGGAATGTTTGCAGGTGGAAATCCGCTGGAAGGTGGTGGAGGTACTGGTGGTGGCGGAGGATGTCCCATAGAAGGTCCAGGGGTGGATGGAGGGGGAGGTGGTGGCACAACCATGCCGTGATGCATGACGTGGTGCTGAGGATGATGCTGGGCTTGATGAGCGACGGCGTTGGAGTTCGGCATCGGAGGTGGGGCGAGCGGAGGTGCATCAGCGAAGAGTTGATGAGGTCTGTCTGCTTGGCTGAGCGGATTCTGCGCTGCCAGGAGACGCTCTGCTGCGCTACCGTGGCGTTCGCCTTTCGCGTCGCGTTTGAACGCATAAGACACTGATATAGGTCGGTTACAGAGGTACTGGCCGTTCATGGCTTCGATACTGGCATCTGACGCGTCAAAGGATGCGAAGTTTATGAAGGCAAAGCCCTTGGAGTTTCCGGTTTCGGGATCACGCATAATCTGTAATAGCATCATAATACAATCAAATGTTTGGAAACAGGTGCAGAAGTGGTGCTGGTTATAATGAAACTTACCTTTGGTGTCTGTAATATGACCCCAAATGCACTGAAGGTGTCATATAGTAGCTTTTCATCTACTTCTGGGTCAAGGTTTCCAATAAATATATTGGCTCCAACATCTAAATTCTTTTGATGAGCACTTGCTTTATTCACTCTTATTGGTTTACCGTAGAGTTTGATCATGTTCATGATCTTAATAGCATAGTCTGCATCTTCTTCTCCCATGAATTCAACGAATCCATAACCTTGGTGCATCTGAGTAACACGGTCCTTTGGCATGTGAACATTGACTAAAAATAATAATGAGTTAATCTTACATAGTTCCATAATTCTTATAATTGCTTAAAACACAGTACTGATACCTACCAACAGGGCCTGATTGAACAAATAACTCCCACATGAGAGATTCTGTAACTTTGTCATCTAGACCACCAACATATATTGTTGCATCTGAAATAATTAATGAGCATACATAAAAAAATGTAAATGATATTTACGTGATATTGATAAACATTTTCGCCTAAAAAGATGTAAACGAATGCAAACGTTGGCGTCATAACCTCTATAACCTTTAACTCAACCTTTAGTGGGTTGGTATTATATCACTATAGTGTACAATTTTGAAATGATGACAGAAAATTATACTGTTTTTACGTGCAAAACTTACCTTGATTACGTTCGGCTATAGGTCCCGCAGCCATCGTTTATATCATTGAAAATCAAGAATACATCAAAAACAATATCTCACACCGGTGATGTGAGTAAAATATGTTTGACGCGTAACGCACGGTGGCGCTACCAACACAATCATTCATATTCCGAGTACCCCGAAAATTATGGACCTTTACAAAACGGGTAATTCTTAAGAATGGTTCTTACAAATAATTTCAGGCATATAAATGTAACAAAATCTAATTTATTACATGTCATTCATATATATACTCTTACATTAGAACAATAACGATCATATACATCTCCATATATATTTATATACTTTAAATACTTTGTACAAGATACTTCATGGATTGCTAACACTTTGGGTCTCTTGTGTGGCTGAAACAAACATATTTCATTATTTCTAATTTATATTTCACAATAAAGAATGTAAATTACCTTTATATGAATATTCTAACGCAGTTGCAATGGTTCTCATGTCTCCTTCAATACTTCTTGCCCAATTTTCTGCATCTCCTATCTCCTTTAATGCACTAGAGAAAGATTCAATCAGGTTCAGCCAAAGCTGCGTTTGCTTCGCAAAATTTGTTGCACTGTGCTGGAGTTGTTTTGCTTCAGCATCAAGTTTCTTTTGATTTAAATATGCTTGAGCCACACTAGAATGATATAAAGTATTGATTTTTAATCTAAGCTTTTGTAAAGGTTAATTGACCAAGTTTACGTACCCAACATTTAAATGGTCCACAAGTGCCTGTGTCAAGTTACTTGCTGCCTGAACAGCCTCTTTCCTTTTTTGTTCTGCTCAATGAATATGTTTACATATAAAAACATGCTTATTTTCTTTTCACTCATGATAGTGAGCAATATTCTTTTACCTTGCCTCTCTTTCCTTGCTGCTTGCTTTATTTGATGCTCTTTTATAATAGTTGACAACATTTTCTCAAATGTTGTGTATGATCAAAAGTAAAGTTTGTCAAATGATTCAATTCAATTTTTGTTTTATTTGTCAATATACTTTGTGTATGTTGATGTAATCAAAATAATGAAAATGTGGGCCGAAGGGTTTCTTGGTTAATGTTATTAGAACAGATGTATTGTCAATGCTCGATGTGTACTGTCGTTCTATGACAGTTCCAATATTTGGGCACTGACATAAACTGAACTAGATTTTTGTCGGTAGGTGGAATAGTGTTCGTCGCAGAAAATCTAGCTTCAAGCCGCGCATGAAGTAATGTTAGATACAATATTAATTGACGGGAAATATCTTCATTAACTTGTTACACAATTGATCACAATGCCGTGATAATATTACAAGCCAAAACAATTACTTTGCATCTAGTTTTAATACCAAGAAATTAGTCTGTGATAATAAACTAAAATGATCACGCAGTGATATTGTGCGAGAGATGGCGACACCGATCGGAACGAAGTACAGTTTGCAGTCAGCAGACAACTTATGAGATAGTCTGAATCTTCTTTTTCAAAGTAATAAGCAAACTGTTAGCAGTGTTAACCCAAGTCAATCGTATATCCGGCGATTGTCAAGCAGGTAACAATAGCCATCGTTAAAAAAGAAAACAAAAATCATCCTAATCTTATCAAATCGTATTGCCGCATGTATCTCGTTAATTGGATCATCGCCGAGAGGAAGTATTAATTAGAAAGCAATATCTGTGTCCTAAGAGCCGATTCGGAGCTTTATACGAACAGAGCGTTTCTTTAAGAAAAATTGATTCAAAAACGATTTTGAGCACGTTTGCGACGACACCTACCGGCTGCTCAAACCGTAAAAAAAGCCATTCACCTTGAATTCAGTTCGTATGCAGTTCTATACCGAACGTACAGCTCCTCGGTAAAAGACATCGCGTTACGTTTATCAGCGACGCGCCGTAACGTTTATTTTCCTGTAGGTGGCAGTGTCTCTGTTCGATCGTTTTTTTCATCTTCGTTCTTTTTTTTAATCCCATTTTACGGAATAACGACGATGGCGGACCAGTTCCCGTTGGTGTATAGTTTACCTGTTGATAATCGCACTGATCTCGGCATGAGAGAATAATGATATCGGAGTGAGTTTCGACAGGCGAGCCCGCTTCCGACGAGATCGTTGCCCATCAGAGTGCCGTCCTCTAATGCGGCGGGCAACATTTTCATACAGAAACAGGATATAACCAAACGATGCTCCGCAAATCTAGGTTCACGATAATTGGCAAACGGGTACTGTCATTGCGTTTAGCGTAAGTGAATGAAGAACCGTGCGATGGTCGTGCACATTACGCGCGGTTGCTGAGGAAACCGGGGGCCGGATATTTCCGTGTGCTTCCAGTCAGTCCCCCACAGAAGCACAAGATCACTGAAAATGTAATATAACCGTGCGACTCTGGCACAGCACTGGCTCCCGCTGCTTTTTCTTTAAGGAAGGTGATTTCGAAATTTCCGTCAGAGAGAATGGCAATTCGCATTACGCTGGAATGTGGGCACGCATCAATGTTACGTGTGCGCACTACTCCTGAGGGTTATACTCATGACTGGGAGGTATTTGTGAGAGGGGTTGATAACGCTGATATACACCACTACATTGAAAAAGGTATATATGATATTTTGCATGTAGAGTAGTGGCTTCGCCAGGGCTTGAAAGCGCTATGCAGCGTAGGGAATGAGTTCGTAACAGAAGAGAGTGACATCTTACCTGTTTATGTGTAATCGCTCAAGAGTAAAGTAACGGACCATGATTATACATATGAATAAATTATTCTGTGTTTCTGCATGCTCCAAGTTATGTCATTATTATACCTGACACCGTACCCTTGTCATAAAATCCTTGAGTCTTGAATTTGTCATTTTGTCAATGGGCATGTTGTCAATTGCTTCCGCTGAACTTGAGAACGGCTATAAAACTGTTGAAAGGGGCAATTCTGATAATAGACTCTGTTTACTTGCAGTTGTGTTTTTGTTACATGAAACATTCCCAAAGCCGAAAAGGGTATTGAAAGAACCACCCTTCGTAGTGAAGGAATCTGGTTACGCGGGTTTTGTTATTCCAATTGATATATATCTGAGAAATAAAGATGAGCCTAAGAAAATTCAGATTCAGTATGACCTCCAGTTGCAGCCAAGCGGCCCAGCAATCAATAATACTATGCGACATACTGAAATAATTCATAACCCCTCAGATGAATTTAGAAGAAAATTATTAAAAGGTGGCGCTGTAAGTATATTTAAACTCATGAATAAAATTTCTTCAGAACATTTTGAAATTTGCTTTCCAACACACACTCTCAACTATCATAGGTTCCCATATCCAACTCAGAGGGTGCCTCAGACAAGGGTGACGCCAAAACTCCCACCATGGTCGGTAAACCAAAATTAAGCGGTAGCGAATCGAAGAAGCACCGTTTAAGTGAACCAAAGACGTCCAACTCGTTTGCCGATCTATTCGGGCCCCCGATCAAAACAGCCAAGATCTCCCCCGACAACAAGAACAAGACGCAGCCGGAGAAAAGTTCAACGCTTAAATCCGCTGCGTCGTCGGAAAAGTTGGATAAGATGGAGAAGAACTCCAAAACGAAAGAGAGCCCGCACAAAGAGAAGAAGGACAAGGTGGACGACAAGAAGGACAAGAAAGTCAAAGATCCGTCGAAAGAAAGAAATCGGAGTAAAGAGAAATCAAAGAGACCACCTAGTCCAGGAAGCAAAAGCCATTCAAGTCCGGCAAGTAAAAGAGCACCTTCTCCGGTTCCAGCGAAGAAACCATCCAGTCCAGTGCCACCAATAAAATCCTCTGCTTCGCCTAGGCCAAAAGAAAAAGAGGCGAAGAAATCTGTGCCAGACAAGGAAAAGGAAAAGGAGAGGGACAAGGCAAAGGATGCCACCAAAATCGCACCAGAGGTTTCGAAGAGTGAGAAGAAGAAGATGAAAAAGCACAAAGAAGATAGGGATAAGGATCGAAAAGAAAAGTACAAAGACCGGGAACGATCGAGTACGAAGGAGACACCGAAATCCACCGAGAAGAAGAACGACAGGTCGGAGAAGTCCGAAAAACCGGACAAGGAGAAGAGTCAAGAATACAAGGCAGCGAAGGACGGCAGGAAGTCTCCGAAAGTTACGAAGGAGCCGGAAAAAGTAAAGGAGGAGAAGCCCGTGAAGATCGAAAAACCCGAAAAGACTGAGAAATCCGAGAAGACGAAGGACGGAAAGAGCGAGAAGGACCGACAGAAGCACAAGCACAAAAAGCGAGAGAAGAAGGACAAGAGGGACAGCAGCAGAGAACGAGAGAAGAAGGAGAAGAGGGAAAAATCGAAAGTCTCAACGGAGAAGCAGAGCAGCGCACCCCCCGCACCGATCCCCAATCCTCTGTCCACCCTCTTGGCTGAGATGCCGGAGAGGGACAGCAGCGATTCGGCTCCGTCGGTCGACGACGACTCATTCCCGGAACCGAAATCCATCCCCTCGATCAAGAAGGAACCTGAAAATACAATAGCGCCAACATTGTCCACCGACATCACGAAGCCACCGTCGCCAGCGATGCCAGTCGAAGTGAAGAAGGAGAGAAGTGACCGGAGCAGCAAGCGGGAGAAGCCGAAGGGTAGCAAAGGTGAGGAACGTGAGAACAGGAAGAGGAAACGAAGAAGCGAGAGCAAAGGTGACGACGAGCATCCGGTGAAGAGGGAAAAGGATCGCGATCACTCGACGTCGCCGCTTCTGGAACCTGTCTCCTCGAGTCAGTCGCCGGTGGCGGTCGACGTCGAGTCGACGGTCGCCAAGGACAAGGAGGATCGTGTTATAGCCGAACAGACTGTCGAGAAAGGTGGCGAGGGTGACGCGGAACAAGTGGCCCCGGACTCGACGAACAGCACGTTAGTCGAGTCCGATACGGGCGATCCTCCCGTATTCTCGGAGGACTACGTTTCCCAGCTTCGGGACCTGCAGCAGAAGATAATGACGCTGCAGGATAACACGGAACTGCAGCGGGTCGTTCAGGTAATCGCGGAGACCGGTCAGTACGAAATCACTAAGAAGACGTTCGACTTCGATTTGTGCGCTCTCGACCGTAGAACGGTGCAACGTTTGCAACAGTTTTTCTCTGCATCGTGACCATCTGTAGTCTAGAGCACGACATTGTATGCAGACATACAGACACACCTACACGTACACATACACATTTTATTACATATTTTTCTATGTATAAGAATTAAGTTATATGAGCTTATAGTAAGTTCTTTTAAGTTTTATGACAGATGAAACAGTAATATATGAGACCCCAGAAGAACTTTACAAGTAGATCTTGGCTCCCGACTCGGGGAGCGATTTTACACTAGCCTATTGTGAGAGAGAAACGGAAAAAGAGAGAGAGAGAGAGAGAGAGAGAGAGAGATCGATTATTTAATAATGTTTTTATTTTAGGCCGCGATCTATTGTACGTACGCGCAAGACGTACCTATCCTTATTTTTTTTTTTTTTAATATCATGTATGATATTAATTTTTCTATGACTGTATACAGTTTGTAAATTACTATATATTAGCATTTCTATCGAGAGATAAAGTGATGTGTTACCCTAGGTTTCTGTTGAAAAGAGCGCAATGTGCACAGAGTTAGTGTTACGGTAAGCATAGTTTCACATACACGAGTGAGATCATTTTTTTTGTTCGAGATTTCGTTGAGAAGATATCGCCGAACGACACTTTTTAGCGTCAATACATATTTTTCTTTTTGTCTTTCTTTCGGTAACCGTGGAAAGAAACGAAGGCCGCGAAGTAAGTTTGAACAGAAGGCGCATACACAGATAATACTCGAAGATTGACTTGCTACTCACGGATATATATTTTATGTTCCGATCTTCACAGGTGTACTGAGCTGCAAAGTGATTTAAAACATTGCTGTACCGTTGTAAATAGGTAGACCGTATTACGCATAAGGAAAACGTTTGTTCGCTGTTTTCTAGTTTATAATTTGTGAGATATAACGATCTATAATGACTCCCTTTTTTTTTTTTTAAATAGTAGCGCCTGTATCCGCACAGTATCATGAATCATATATCGCGGAGAACTAATTATCGACTTTTGTCAATGTTTCGATAACGCGGCTTGCAACGTTTCTCTGGGGGCCTTTAACAGAATCTATTGTGCATTTACTCATATTGTGTAACCTGCGGATATACCGATCTCGTCCAATGCGAGCATCGTATCGTTGTTGATTTTTAATGGATTCGTAAATGATATTCGTTTTAGGAACATCGCGCATCATGTTTGCCTTGTAGTATAGAACATGTTGTACGATCTCGCGCAAACTGCTTCGCCCGAAGTTGTTCGCACCCGAGATCGTAATTGTATTTATTTGATATTTTATTGAGAAGTGCGTACTAAGACGTCGATGCGCCGATTAAAACTCCGCACACGCGCGAATCTAATGATTTTATCAATGTTATCAATAATGCAGTAACCCGTAGCATCGGTAATCCGAGGACAAAGCAATCGAAATGGCGAGGTTACACACGTCGAGTTCTTGTGATGTCAAAAATACTTTGCGCAGCATTAGCAGAATATATGGTACAAAACGAATCGGACGTGTTGCAGACCGAGATCGATCTCGTTTGGCCGCGAATTTGGCAAACGAACGAGTTGACTCGACGACGATCCGACTTGACACTCTCGTTTGTAACAGTCTCGCACACAATTAGGTACGATATTCCACCCGGTGTTGTATGAAATTTTTTTTCCCTGTCATCACGTGTCCCGATGAGCTTCGGTCGGATGTTAAATTTAAGACGCTCCAAAGTATGTGTACTTAAGGAATTTTTCAAACGCCGCGCGTTACACGCAATTAGAACAATGGCAATTGACCTTCGAAAAATGATCGGAGGACATAAGGACTCTGACGCGCGGCGGAGTGAACTTTTTAACTGGGACGTATCGGGACGAACGTTACCCGGGAACGTACATTTTCGAAGTATTGAGAAATTTTATACAACACACGTTTACCGTAACTTGTAATCGCATCTGTAATATATCATTGAAAGAGAGTCATCATGTTGCGTGCAATTGATACACCAAATAGTCTAATGTTTTGATAATGTTACATAAATAATGAAGAGTGTACATTACATCAATTAAGATACCACGTATGGCTGTACAATGAGTTGTTTATTCATAGACGAGGCAGCAAGACCGCGTTTGATATACGACTGCGGGATTATAGCAATGGGCTTTTTATACGGATACCAATCAAACTAGAATTCTAACGTTGTAGCGGAATTCGACAAAGTGCCGTAAACGAGTTCGTAGCCAACCAACTTTCGGCTCCGAATTTTCGATTATACCTCTACGTCGATTGATATCCGATGCCGTTCGCTCGCAACACGCGAGACGTATCCATGTGCGAACGTTAGTCGTTCAAGGTGAGAGTGTAAGCAAAACTAGGACACAGATGCATTTGAAAATAATCGAGCCCTATTTCCATTCAGTCGACTCCCCCGTGTTCGGCGAAAAGTGCTTGTACGGCCGCTTAGTCGTCGGCCTCGCAACGCCTTTTCATCGACACTTTTTCCGAACAACTTTTCTCTCGAAAGTTCGATAGATCGAGTGAGAATGCGGGAACCGCTATCTGGAAACGCACCGCGCTGTTATAATTTTATCCCACGCCGCGTCCGTGACCATTTTTCATCGTCTGTTCGGCTATAATATTCGTAGTGTGGATGGTTTGAGTGCCGAATTGTCGAGAGAGAAAGAGAGAACGAGCGAGAGAGAGAGAGAGAGAGAAGGCGAGAGAGGGAAAGATGACTAAAGCGTCCTCTCCCCCTCGTGAGGTTGACCTGAGAAACAATAGCGTAGGTATTCTCTCCGATGATTGTGTACCGTCGATGTCACAGCTATCGCACTCGTCACGACGCTTGAAACACCCCGTTCTGCCACGGTGTTTGTAATGTTAAACGCGGGCAGGCGCGTGCCGTGACTCACGGTCAACGAATGTGGCCGTACGGTACGAAATTAGATACCGATCGGAGAGGGACCATAATCGGGATTACGAGCACCCACGTAGCCTCTCCTCCAAACTCTTCGTATACTTCGGACTTTTTCTCATCGTCGGATGATCGCGGACGCTCTCGTCCCCTCACACATGCCCCCCCCCCCCCCCCCTCTGTCGCTTCTCGCATCGTTACCTGGGAAGTGATGCGAATTGAATTCGAAATATACGTTTCACCCTCGCTAACGGTAGCTACATCAAACTTCGGTGTCCTGCGCCATTGGCAGTAAAGTCGTGACTCATCGCGGAGCAAAAATTGTACTTGAATAGCGAAACTCTTGAAGCTCCGAGCGGAGCTGAAATAAGACTGAGATTTTAATGCTGTCCCCTCCGCCACCAGCCCCCCTGCATTTGGTAAACGCGGCCTGGACGAAGTGTACGATGGGTTTTTCGCTTGCAAGTTGTGCCCTTTAGCTTAGGATCCGAGTGTTAGTCATTGAATCTGATTTACTTTTTAATCGAGGCGCCGAGCACGTTCCCCCCGAGCGGGATGTGTTTGCGTTTTTAGCGATAAGGCGTTAGGCGTATTTGCACTTAGGGCAATGTGCCACTGCTCGGCCCATGTTCGAAGCATCGAACGTTGTCGCAGACAATTTTGCGTGTGTCTGCTGCGCGGTGAACGGCAATGGCGGCAGGCAGTCGTACAAAAACAATTTGTATATTTTTACTAATTGTCAGAGCGGGACGGATTTGCGTTCACGTTCCTGATTTCGTAATAAGACGTTTTCTAAGAATATCTTCTACTCCGGTAAATGTCGCTCTCATGAATGAGCGATCGTGCAATTGGCTACGGATAGATGTTAAAGGAATAAAAAAAAAAGAAAAAGATACAATGCTCGTACTATAGAGATAGGACGTGAGTGCAAAACCGAATTTTCAAGTGAAGTTTTTCATGAAATTTATCTAGTGATACTGTTCTGCTCCTCTCGTTTAACCAAATAAGCGTCTTTTATACGTCGGATAAAGTAATAACTATCGTTAAGACGTAGAGTCTTGATACATTTAGGAACAGAGATTCGAAACACGTATTCGCAGGACTCTTCTGACGGACAGCTCGGTTTCTTTCGGTCGGTATTATATGATTTCACCCTGAGCACTCCCGATTCTCTGTTGCCTACTCAAATAAACGTGTATGTATATAAACACAGTCTTTCTTCTAATCGAGCACGAACTTTCGTTCGCCACAATTTTTGTTGTTACTCGCATAATCCTCCACGAATCGCGAACCACTCGCGACTCCGTTCGTTACTTACGTCGCAGATTGCCATTTTATTGCTGAGCAATGCTCTACCTGTGTGCGTGAAGTGTTCGAGTTTGATTAAGTTCTGCGAATCTTTTCCCGGCATGGCGAACAATGGAAATTGGCGTCGTCACGACGCTCTGCGAGAGAGGGGTCTGTAGGTGTGTGTTATGTTGCGTATGATCGATGAGAATTGCATTGTTGTGAGTCTCGGCGTACGAGTCTCGGAGGTTACAAGCTGATAGTATTGTATAAAGATGAAATAATAATTCTGCACAAGATGGAAACTTGACGGCCGAGACGCGCGTCTCGCGCCGTTTTTAGACGATGTACATAGTGAGTGATACACAAGTGACAATTAGCATGTATAATAAAATTATTCATGACTTTCAAGGATATAGTACAAGGGCAGCACTGCTGGATTTATATGCCATTTAATGAACATATGTCATGTTCCGTGTACATTTACCAAATTTATTAGCGAATAATAAACATCTTATATAATTGTGCCTCTACGTACGGTGTTCAATGTTTGTTCCGACCGTGTTTCGACGGCGTTACAGAATTTCGAGAGTCTGGATCTCTTCTCTGACGGGCGGACGCGAGAAGGGTAAGGGAACTGACAGTTTTGTACTCGGTTCCCTAGCCAGACCCGTGACGTCTGTCGAACAGTGTGTTAACGGGATATGTTGGGCAAGTTGACGGGTTCGAAGATAAAAATACATCCATCCCCCTCATTGTCCGTGCTTGCTCGTGTGCGACACACCACAGGCCGTTTATTAAAGTCCGACATAATATTTCGTACAACAGCTTAACAGAGTAAGTGATTTGTTATCAATCGCCATCCGTTCGTCCCCCCATCCTAAGCACGATACTGCACGTTCCCACTTCTTGCATTTACTCTCGGCAAACGTATTACGATCCTGTCGTTCGCGACGCGTCTTCGTTAACTTCTATTCATACTCTTAGTTTGGTTTATTGGTACATATATATATTTCTTTTTTTTGTTCTTTTTTTTTTCGTGATTTTCTTTCCACTCTTTCCGGTCGAGCCACGCCATCGTGCCGTTCGTTTCCGTTCAATGCGCGAGCTTTGGTCGCGTTCGAGAGTGCAGAACGACGTTTCTCGACAGATTGAGAGAGACGGACCTGATTACTGTGATTAATTCGCTGATTATTAGCTGAAGCGTATAGGAGGTGTAAAACGATCTAATAGCCAGCCAATTCGGCGAACGTGGAGTCCATTTCGTCGGCGAGGGATTTGTATCTGTCCTTGTTGATGCCAAGTTCATCTGCAATGGCCGAGAAAGTAAACGTTATTACGGTGTCGGAGTATATTAACGCAGAAAACTAATACATTTCGCTAACGCTGCTAGAATCAATCATTGTTTTTATAACTACGTTGAATCTTGTCGCTACGGAACTGTACTAGGTTTAATATTTCATCTACGGAAAGTTTGAACTGGGGATGTTCTGGGATAGGATCGACGGTGATCCGTACTTTACTATGCTATGTGATCTAAAATACGATTTAGTGGGGGAGTAGAGAAAATTGGAAAATGTAATATTGTATAGAAAAGAATGTGAAGTAGGATGAGCATGCAGTATTTGGTACAGACGAACACAAATTGGAATTTGGGTGTTTGAATCAGTACCTGACGTGTACGACGATCCACATAAAGGTGTTAACTGTACAGGTGCGCTGGTGTGTGTGTTTGTTTGCATATTTGTTAGTTAAACGATGCTTAACGTAAATGGACGAAGCTAATGGTTAATTCGATTGACACTAGCAGAATATGAACTACACAAAATACTCCCGAATCGGAACATTCATAAAATATATACTCAAACCAAAAAATGCTTTGAAAATAATAAAAAATCAGTTTGCTCAGGTTCACAAAAGAAAATGTAACGTAATGTCCAATATCGGGAGACAAATGCAGCAAAAATAAAAAGAACGCAGCTGAAGCGTATAGTGTGCTTGTTGGACGCTAGGAAAAAAAAGACACGGCACAAAACGAGACAAGACACAAAAGTAGCGGGTGAGAGCGGAAGGGGGGTACGATGAAATGATATATGTCTTAGTAGCCAGAAAGTTCAGAGAATGTCTGGTCCAATTCCTCGCAAATCGTTTTGCGTTTCTCCTTCTGGTGGTGCAACACGTCTGCAACGAGCGAATACGACACTGTAAGTATTAATTCCGTCAGGTGAAAGGAAAAACTGTAAATTCAAATCGCTCGTAGACGTTGATTTTTTGTCGAATACCTCGGCGCAGCCGATAAAGTTCGACTGATTCTCAGATTGTCGAAGATACTGGGCTGCGATATAGACTCAGAGAAAGCATTATTTTTCAAAACTTTTGGAACGCAGGAAGTTGAAAAAACGACGGACACAGAACACGATAACAAAGAAGTTAGTTGTCTGATGACAGTGACAATTACACAGGCACGACGAAAAAGCACGTAAAAATGAAATTAATTGCATAACATCGTAAAAAACGTCGAACACAGAAATTGTGGGAACTTGGGGGAAGAAGAGGGAGAGAAATAACATCGATGTTGAACAATTTTGAACGATGCATGTTCCGACAAGTGCGCAAAATTCCTCGAAAAAAACCTGAACCGGCGAACGCTGTCCACTGAAATGCATTTGTTAAGAGGTACAGTTCAGGATAAATGGACTCACCCTCGAGCCTATCAACTTCCTTCTGGAGTTTCTTGACGGTCTTCTCAGCGAATTCGGCTCTCGCTTCGGCTTCCTTCAGCTTGACCGTCAAGGTCTTTAGCTGACGTTTGAATTCCTCGACTCGTTGGTTAGCCTGGACGTAAATAAACGAAACATTAGCTGTTTGTCATCAATCTTGATAATTATCAACATTCTAAGGTGCAATTTTTTCGGCGTTACTCACCTTCTCCTCGGATACTTCCAAAGATTTCAAGCTGTTGCCGACGACCTTCAATTCTTCCTCAAGTTCCATGATCTTTCTATAAGGAAACATATGTTGCTTTCCATGGTTCTACAGAACTGTATACAGTAAAAATAAGGGAGGAAGATAGATAACTTACGCTTCACCGGACTTGACTCGATCCTCAGCCACTTCAAGCTCGTCTTCAACGAAGGCCAGCTTGCGCGATACTTCATCAGACTTGCCGTCAGCGTCTTCAGCGAGGAGACGCGCTTCCTTCAGCTGGTTCGTAAGCTGATCCATCCTCTCCTCATCCTGCTGTGAACGGTTCTCCAATACTTTGCACATACTGAAAATAACGATAAAAGCATTGATACCTCCATCTGACGTACTCGGTGGTCGTTATTATAAATGAAGATTAATCTTTCAGATAAAAAAGATTTTTTGTCTCCCCTTGTGGGTGAGGGATTAGAATACACCCACAGTAACCCCTGCTTGTCGTAAGAGGCGACTAAAAGGGGCATAGTATTGGATATATTATCCACGAAAAATAATGTTGAATTCTTTCACCTGTTTTCGACAATATCTCTATAACTGTTGCACTTTAAACAGTCAACCCACGATTAAAAGTAACGTAGTTTGGAAAGATAATTTTAAATTTCGACATAGAATTTCTAATCTCAAATTTGGTTCTTCTCAGCTGTGAACTGTGAACTGTATTGAATTAAGAAGCCCAATTACCGGCTGGATTCATCAGCGGCCTGCGAGGCTTCAGCCAATTTTGCGGTGGCGGTGTTAAGTCGTTCTTCAGAGCGTTCCAAGTCCTCCTCAATAAGTTGAACTTTCCTGTTGAGAGCAGCGACCTCCGACTCGGCCTAAACAAACAGAAGTCATTTTATGATCCTCCATAAAAAATTCAACACAGCCTAACGAGACAACGTAATAAAATGAAAGACTATGGCGCCGCGCAGTTGTTGGTCGTAACGTCCACGGTAGCATGCTCGAAGAGTGAGAAAAAATGATAAATTAGCATTTGTCAGTGTGCCAATCGGTAATCGGGTCGCGGCGGAAACGAGAAGTCGGCGACGACAGCGTGCAATTGAGAAAGTGAAGCGAAAGCCAGTCGATAGAATGTTTACTTCCGATAGAAATAGGCTTTGGATCCGTTTCAAGAAAACAGGGACCAGGGTCATGGGAGGAGGCGGATTTTTCTGGCCCGACCACTGTCCGGATGGAAAATGGGGTAAAGAGCGAGACCCGTTTGCCTGCGCATTCTAAATCCGTAACGTTGCGGCAAAAGTTAATCCTCCCGATTTAACGTGGATCGCCTCTCTTTAAACGCCGACGCGCCCTACACATTGAACTTTGCGATGTGGCACAAGTTGACGCTCCGTTTTCAGCTGGACAACGGCGTACGCACACCAAACACCACCCTATATATAAAACTCGGTCACTTCGAAAATTGCAAAATATTCGATTTACCGCTGCGGAGTGAAAAATAGGGCAGTCGGAAGATGTCGGTAGGAATAAAGTACGGTGTTCGGGATACTCACGTTGGTGAGGGCCTTTTCTTTGTCCTCGAGGTCCTTGTTGGCCTGTTCGAGATTCTGTTTGTTGGTCTCGAGATCGCCCTCGACCTGCGCGAGCTTCTTCGTAAGATCGCCAACCTCCTCGAGGACCTTGTCCGCCCTCATATTCGCCTCCTTCGCCTGCCCCTCGCAGGTATCGGCCTTATCCTGCGCATTGTCCTTCTCAAGCTTCATCGCTTGCATCTTCTTCTTGATCGCGTCCATGGTGGCGACCTAGTTTCGGCGACTTTTCTCAGGAAACAATCGAGCTTGCTGAAATTTCATCCATGACACTTAGCTTTGTGGCGAGGTTTTACGACCTTCGATGACTCTGATTCTGAATCTAGGATGTCTATGATCGTCTGTCAATATCGTATTTACGGGTAACGGTACTCGAGCTCGATGACAATTCGATCCATTCCGGACGTTCGTTTTCCGCATATTTTGCCAAGCTGTTAGATTAGGGTCGTTGTTCAGGTCTTATTTCTGTACAGTCTTCTTCGTAAGTCTGCTGGTCTCCTTCGATTCGTTCTAGTCGATCTGTCGACGCTTAAATTATCCGCGAGAGGTTGAGCGCGAGGCTAGCCAGGATGAATTAGGCTGCCTGGAAAGCAACGCCGCACCTGGCGCACGAAAACTCGACGTTTCGCGTAATTCCGTTTGCCCGCAACCCGAGGACCCTGAAGAACTTCCCGTTGCGACCGAAATAGAACGCGTCCGCCGCCTTACGCGGCTCCCGACTTCCACTGACTCCGTGCGAAATTGACCGTATATAGAACGGACTTCCTTCAAATCCTCGAACACCACAACCTTCTGTGTCTTCCATTATACAACTGTTCAAACCTTTCTTTAACACAATATTAATCAGACCCTAATAATTTCTCAGACAGCAAATATTCTAGTCTTGAAAATCTTGTCTAGCATTGAATGAAATACGATTAAATGTTTCCAAATTGAAACGTTCCATTACTCGTCTTCGTTATTCTGCCGAATAAAATGAGAACATGGGCATCGGTAGTTCGTTTCAATTCGTTCGAATTAAAGGTATGTTAAAAACCTATCGTTTCATGTAAAGCTCGTCCGAATCGTTGGGACGTGAGAGCATTCCGCTGTAAGGCGTGAGTTCGGCCAAACGATTCGCCGCCATTTCGACGAGTCCCGATATCGATACTCGTCGGGTGCGTGTGGCATGCAACGCGAGTTGCGAGAAGGGAGCAGGCACATCGGGGCGTCTACGGAAATAGCCGGCACAGCCGGATTCTATAAATACGCCATGGAATAGGACGTGGACTGCGACTACGACGCCGACGTAGACGACGACGCCGACCGCGACGCCGACTGCGACGCCGAAGTCGACTGCCGAGTGCGAGGAACGCTCGGACGATCTCTGACGTCGAGTCATGGCAAAAACTACGAATGTAACCCAGAAGAACGGGCTTTACTTGGCCGCCACCGACGACCGACATTCGATCTAACTGCCTCAGGTATTAATAGCGTTTACGAAATTTCAGCGGGACCGCGGCCGCCATCGCGAGACGGGACGAGCGACTCGCGGCTGATCGGCTGAATGGAACATTTTCGCCAGGGATATTCTAACTCCGCTGTCATCGGCGTGGCGAACGAGTTTCCATTTATTGAATGATTTCAGGACGCGTCGTGAACGTGAATGGAGTACTGGAAAAGACTCGAGTAGTAATTCGAGTATCGGATTTGTATAAATTGGATTTTAGAATAGCGATGACGTAACGGTATACATTGGGGTTGGATGACAGTTTCTGTGTCATTCCTGTGCGTTACTTTTGGTTGCATCGTTCGATGCCGCGCTGGCGGCAGATACGTGACTCGGACGCGTGTCGCAATGTAAGGGAAGAAGATCGTTCACTGGCCGGACGCGGCAGGAGTAGGTCTGACGCAATGGCCCGGCGCCTTTTTAAAAGCGTGAAGCCCGCGTCCGTATGATACGGGGCGAACTAAAAATGTTACAAGGTCGGCGAGGGCGAGAATCGCGAGTCAACCTTGCTCGACTTCGGAAAAAAGTCGGCGTCCGATTACGTACGTCAAACTGACATTGTCGATCGATTAATCGGGAACAAAACAAGGTTCTAAAATTAGCCGGCGGGCGTCTATGAAATCCGAGCCGATTTCGCGAGCAACGATTTTCCAGCAATTGGGAGTCGGTTGTTTATCGGAGGCGGGTAACGGTCTCGGGATGTTGAGCGTGGGATCGTTCTGCGAGTCGATTTTGTTTGTCAGGTGTCCTCGTAAGCTGCTAAACTGTCCGTCGTTACGAAGCGTTTCTAAGGCTGCGTGCTGTTACGTGCGCTGAAACTCGGTTAGTCTTGGCTACTGTGTTATTCGATATCAACTCCTTAAACGTAACTAGAATGAATGTATGTATTTCATACATTTTACGAAATGTTATTGCTCCGTAGCTATTTTGTACAGCGAGGCTGTTGTATGTTACGTATGTCTTCGTACGTAAGTTCGGTGTTATTGCAAATGCTACTTACGACATTGCGCTATGTTAGGGCCGAAAGCAAATTCCTGTAGAGTTAGCGTGAGCAAGTGCTGTTATTATTTGCCAGAGGTTATAGCGGTTATCTCTCGCAAAATCGTCCAGTCTGCTTCGCATAGCTCTTCCTCTTATATCAAGCGATCGCTTCCCTGCAAGAATTCAAACGTCATCCGTGTTCTTAACATGCATGCCGAACACTGACAATTAGACTTTTCCCTATATTTAGTCACGCTACATCGATGCAAAATGACATTTCCCCTTTGACATCTTGATTAAAGTCAGTGGTCTCAAATTGATCATCAACGTAGGGTTTCTTCTTTTTACAAATGATTTTTACATTGAAATAATATTTTTTTAACTGTGCATCGCATGTGTTGAAGACATTTGTTTATTCTACATTCTGATAACATATCTCATCTGTAATAACAATATTTTAATTTAAACCCATGTATCAGATGCTTAAATATCTTCCGTACATGTGTTCGCTAGAGTGTTAGTAGCTCAGGCAGTACTCTACGGTACGTCGAGAGAAGTAACGGCGAGGTAGAAAAGTATCGCAAAACTCGAGCTGGCCAATTTTCAGGCGGTCGCGGGTGAAAAATATAAAATAGCATCGAGCGAGCGGGGTAGGGGTGTGTCGCAAATGCTAGCGCGTTAACTTTTATATTTATACATATTCGGTCGGAGGCGCGGAGGTTGCCGGTTTGAAAATAGCACTCACTCGGGATCCATCGGAGTCGCGGCAACGAAGTTTATTTTCGTCGCGAAGTAGTCCACGATATTTAATCCACGCACCGCTTCTAATATCCCGGACGATATCGATTTACACATTCAGGAAACCCGAAAAACTTCGGCGATCACCCCGTCCCCCCGAAAACCCACCACCCGCCCTCGATACTTTACAATCCTCGCACGCGAACATTCTCACCTCTCTCATAGGATTTACAACACAGGATTACAGTGGTTAATACTACTTACAAGCCTTCGCAAAGCTCTCTCTCTCTCTCTACCTATCTCCCCCATCTCTCTCCCTCTCCCCCGCCTGAAAAAGCGCCAAAAGCAAAGATCCTCGCAAAAGCTCAAGCACACATCTCCACAGCTTCCACACGTAGCTTCCCCGTAGAATTGCAGCGGCGAAGAACGAACATCCGTCTCTCTTCCGTTTACGTGGAAGGCAGTCGCTTATCGTCGTTGACGCGCACGGCACAATTTCCCCTCCACCCCCGTGGCCCCGTCTGCCCAGGTCCCGTCCCATGGCCTCCAGTCCCCATATCCAATCCCCCACGACGTCCTTATCACTCGCGATCGGCACCGCCGTTCCTCCGTTATACCCCGTGTCGCAGATCTCAAAGCCTCCTTACGTCCAATTCGACGACGCTCCCGGACAGTCTTTCCGGCGGAAATTCTCCTCGAATGCTTTCCACTCGAATGCTTCCCACTTACCTAACCCGAGCGAGCGGAGCGGCGCGAGTCGAGTGTCTGTCTGTCTGACGATGGGCCAGGAAAACGTCTTCCTGCCTTCTCCTACCCAAGGGGGAGGGAGGGGGGGTAGTAGCTATCGGCCGCTTCCCGCGGCTGGGTGGGGAGCCCAAAAATGGCCCGCCAAGAAAACGTGGCCCACACGGGGGCGGGGTTCGCTCCCGTTTATTTTCTGCCTCGCCTCCGTCGACGGGAATTTCTCTCACCTTTCTCACCGAGCGCTCGAGCCAGCGGGCCAATATCGCGCACGCACTCTGGACCTTATCCTCCAGGGACGGCGGAGTCGGATCGGTGCGATCCGATCTGGCGAATTGGGGATAGCCGAGGGGAGGGGAGGGGAGCACGGTTCAGTGTCAAGCGGAGATCGTTTCGTGGAGGGTAGTTCGTTTATATACCTACAGACTGTGTACATCGGTCGCACCATGATTTTTGATACTTTCTAGGTGTTAGAATGCGGTGTGATGAACCGAGGAGTTCAAGAGGGATTGAATTTTTAGACCATTCTCGATGATCACTGATTTGGGTTGTTGGGAGGAGGAAGTTGTAGATAATGACATTTATCCAACGGTAGAGATCGGTTTTTTGCCACTTCGGTGTCTTACTGAGTTTGCTGGAGTAAGTTGTAAGCGGTGTACGATGTTTTGAGTAACTGCAATGGCGAAGCTGTCTTTAATGGTTGTTGGTAGGATTGTGTAAAGCGGTGATGATTGGTGTTACTAACGTTTACGAAGGACTCGAGGTTCATCGTAATTATGTGGGCACTCGTGAATTCGATGGGTACTGTCGCTCGTCTCATGATCATTATTAAATTTCTCTTGACGTCAGTGCTCAACGGTGTCCAATTGGTCGCGAAAACCACACTACCCACTTGGAGGCTCTAAATTCATAAATATTTCTAGTTCACCTTAAAAGCGCGGATTCTTTAATCGTCAACAGACCTTCAGCTTTACTTCGTTCCCGTACCAGCAGTACAGAAAAATCTGTATCAGTATGCAGCTCATGTACGACACCATCTGCAGGATTTTCGCCGACAGCGTTTTTATCTTCACCAGCTGGCACAGATTGAAGCACACCACGAGGGTGCTCACGAAGAATTGGATACTGATCATGATTCTGAACGTGTCATTTATCGTGCACGCGTATCTGTAACAATGAAACAGTATTACGTAAATTGTGATGTTAAACCAAACGTATAAGAAAGTCAGCCAATCGTATTAACTGATATATTTGATCGTGATGTCGGATACATCTGTTCAGCTTTCCATCTTTCTCATTGGTAATCTTTTTCAAGCGGCTCTCAAGAATCTCGAATTGACAACAAGTCTGCATTAGAAGTCCGCAGAATAAAACGTCGGAAGCTACGTGGAAAGAAGCACCGGCTATAAGTCCGACCAGTTGATAAAAGAACACGAATGGAAAGACGAGTGAGGATGAATAATCAAACGGTATCCAGGCCCGAAACGTCAGTTTATGCTTTCTGAAGTCCATGAAGAACGACGTGATCGCGATGCAGGTGTCTGTCGATCCGAGTAGAATTGCGTAACCCAGAGTGTTTGACCTATAAAGTAACTGAAAAGTGTTCTTAATCATATTTACTAGACCAACACATCTTTGATATAAACATATAAGATCATATCGGAGACAATCAAGACAAAAAGAATCATAATTTGATTAATTCTCGTTATTGTAATGTTCGCGAGTCAACGTACGAACCTTATCATTCTCTCATATTTGTTTTGTATGTTGATCTCTTCCTCTTCGTCAGGTTTGAACGGTTCCTCCTCAAGCATGTCACACAAGTACGCTATGTTTCTTCGATTGACTAACAGACTCGTCATCTTGCAACAGGCTATTAACATGGCCAGCATCATATAACAATTATCCGTGAAATCCTCCGCCGTCTCGACATATAAAATAGCATCCATCAACTGAGAAATTGTCGCGGTATGCACGAGGACGATAATGAAAACCGTATAAATATTGTAAAGTATCAGCTTTATCGGTGAAGACCAACTCTTTGGCTGCCAACATCCGCACAGAGTCAGAAACTTAAAGGTCACAGACATTACGTTCATCTTTCCTTTATCCATGTCGCCCTCATGCAAATTTCTCGATTTATCAGAAACGAAAACTATAATCCCTTCGATTCAATTGCATTTACAATTTCGCTGCCCTATAACATGGACAACTTGATAGTCGATCCTATTGAGCAACGGCAAGGTTCTCTATACTTTTCTCGAACGCGGCTACTGTTTCAAACGAAAGAACACAGAAGTGCCTCTATACGGTTCAGTCAAAGATTGGCGAACGTTCTGCGACTCTGATCTCGACTTTCGACGACAGGGTTGAATAATTTTTTTCTCCCCAGTCGCCGTTGCAACTCCGCTCCCTCCTACGTCCGCATCCTATTATTATCATTATCGTGCACATAGCTGCGCGGCTTAGGAAAAGAGCCTTTCCTTCGGAATTTCATGCGAAGGCGCCGAGCTTTTTCTTTCGTTCGTCAATTGTTATCACTGAAACTCGTCGTTTGTCTTCATTCCTATTGAAGAGACCTTGAATAATTCCTGCGGTCCTCACGTACGAGCATATCGGGGGACAAGTAATATGGATACGGAAATATGTGTTAGAATGAAATATTTAGTGTCTGACTCGGGGTTGGGCAAAGAGTTCGATTGGCGGAAACGGGAAAATTCTCGAATGTAATTGTCGTCGAACGATGCGACTTACTTCTTCCGGTTAAAATGGGAAGAATTTTTTTACGGAATGGAACGGAATATTTGTGCCGAGCGGTATGCGGATGAATTAAAGATATTGGCTAGATGGAATGGCCGTTATTTATTATGTCTTTCTTCTTTGAGTGTGATTAGAGAACTGCGCTGTGAGCGAGTTGCGTTTCTTACTCGTTGTGCCCCTTCGCAACGAGCTTGTTGTCGCTCGACAACATTTGGACAGTTCGCATCTGTATATTCGAGGATATTAGGCGGTTAGTGGTTTGATGGAACCAATTCGACATTTTTGCGTAGACGAAAAATACTTGGTTAAGGTTAGTGAAATGTGTTTTTCTAAAGTTGTGAGGTTTGCGGCACATTAGTTCAGGTTTATTTTTCTACGATATGAGACAATTCAATAAACGACGTCGCTTTTGTAACCACTTGTAACGGCCATAAAGGAACTTTACTTCGTTAATTTTCTTGAGTTTGTTGCAGCAGGTTTAAGCCGTGTATGACGTTTTGAGTAGCTGAAATGGAAAATGTCTTTTGTTTTTACGTAAAAATAATTATAATTTTCTTATTTACGTTTACGAAAGAATCCATGCTCATGGTAATATGTGGGCGCTAGTGAATTCAATCAGTATCAATCAGTATCAATGCACGTCTCATGATCATCATTAGAGTTCTTTGATTACTAATAGTAAAATTTGTCCAGTCGAGTGAAAAGACGGTGTTGCCTGTTTGAAGACTCATGAATAACATGAAAAATCTCCACTTTCATGATACTCTAATTAAATTTATTTGAAATTCAACTCAAATCGTTTCTATATTTGGTGAACGTACCTTCGTCTTCACTTCATTCCCGTACCAACAATAAAGAAATATTTGTATCACTATGCACACCATGTAAAACAACATTTGCACGATGCTCGTATTCAACGACCTTAATGTTACTCATTGGTTCAAAGTGAAACATATCACCAAGTTGCTAACTAGAAATTGTGTGCAGATCGTTATTTTGAAGGTGGTATTTACCATCGTCGCGTATCTGCAGTCAATTAAGAATCTGCACATGTAAAATCAGTGCAGAGAAGAGAAGAGCATACAGTAGAACTTACTGATATATTCGGTCATGATGTTGTACGCATTTCCGCAGCTTGTTCTCCTTTGTGTCCGTGGCCTTTTTCAGACAATACTCGAGGATTTCGAACTGACAGAAGGACGTCGATGAAAATATGAAGAGCTGGAACGATGATTAACACCATAATTTCATAGATGTAGACTGCGGAAAATACGGTTGACGACGAACAATCGAATGGTAGCCAGGATCTGTACAGCTGAATCTGAATTGGGAATAGTTGTGAGCACGGGAGGAGAGGAATTTCGGTAAGACGTGGCAGGGTTGCACAGTTCAGTGACAAGTGGAAATCGTTTCGTGGAGGGTTTGTTTATATACAGACTGTGTACATCGGTCGCACCATGAGTTTCGATACTTTCTAGGTGTTAGAATTGCACTGAGATGAACCGAAGAGTTCAAGGGGGATTGAAATTTTAGAGCGTTCTCGATTGTCACTAATTAGGGTTGTTGGGAGGAAGATATTAAAAATTATGATCTTCATCCAACGGTAGATTGTTTTTTTCGCCAGTTCGTTGTCCTACTGAGTTTGTTGGAGCAAGTTGTATGCGGTGTACGATGTTTTGAGTAACTGCAATGGCGAAAGTTTCTTTAAAGGTTGCTAGTAGGATTGTGGAAGCGATGACGGTTGGTGTTACTGACGTTTACAAAGGACTCGAGGTTCACCGTAATAATGTAGGCACTCGTGAATTCGATGGGTACTGCCGCACGCCTCATGATCATTACAAAACTTCTCCTGATGTCAATGCTCAATGCTGTCCAATTGGTTGCGAAAACCACCCCACCCAATTGGAGGCTCTAAATTCATAAATATTTTTAGTTCACTTTAAAGGTGCGGGGTCTTCAAACTTCGGCAGACCTTCAGCTTAACTTCGTTTCCGCACCAGCAGTACAGAAAAATCTGTGTCAGTATGCAGCTCATGTACGACACCATCTGCAGAATTTTCGCTGACAGCGTTTTTATCTTCACCAGCTGACACAGATTGAAGCACACCACGAAGGTGCTCACGAAGAATTGGATACAGATCATGACTCTGAACGTTTCATTTATCGTACACGCGTATCTGCAACAATGAAACAGTATTACATAAATTATGATGCTAAATCCAACTAATAAGAAAGTCAGAGCCAGTTGTATTAACTGATATATTTGATCGTGATGTCGGATACATCTGCTCAGCTTTCCATCTTTCTCATTGGTAATCCTTTTCAAGCGACTCTCAAGAATTTCGAATTGGCAACAAGTCTGCATTAGAAGTCCGCAGAATAAAGCGTCGGAAGCTACGTGCAAAGAAGCACCAGCTACTTGTCCGACGTGTTGATAAAGGAACACGAACGGATAGACGAGTGAAGATGAATAATCAAACGGTAGCCAGGCCCGAAACGTCAGTTTACGCCTTCTGAAGTCCATGAAGAACGACGTGATCATGATGCAGACGGCTGTCAATTCCAGTAGAATTATGTAACCCAGAGTGTTTGACCTAGAAAGTCACTGAAGAGTTTTCTTAATCATTTTTACTAGTCTAACGTATCCCTGACACACACAATACAAGATTGTATAGGACACACTCAAAACAAAAAGAGTCATAGTTTGATTAATTTTCCCTATTGTAATGTTCGCGAGTCAACGTACGAACCTTATAGTTCCTTCAAATTTGTTTTGTATACCGATCTCTTCCTCTTCGCCAGCTTTGAATGGTTCTTGCGCAAGCATGTCGGACAAGTACGCTATGTTTCTTCGTTTGACTAACAGGCTCGTCATCTTGCAACAGGCTATTACCATGGCCAGCATCATATAACAATTATCCGTGAAATCCTCCGCCGTCTCGACGTACAAAATTGCGTCCATCAACTGAGAAAATGCCGCGGTATGCAGGAGGATAATAATGAAAACCGTATAAGCATTGTAAAGTATCAGCTTAATCGGTGAAGACCAACTCTTTGGCTGCCAACATCCACACAGAGTGAGGACCTTGAACGTCAAAGACAATACGTCCATCTTCCCTTTTTCCATATCGCCCTCATGCAATTCCTCGATTTATCAGAAGCAAAAATTATAAGCCCTTCGATTCACTTGCATTTACAATTTCCCCGCCCCTTAACATGCACAACTTGACAGTCAATCCTATTGAGCAACAGCAAGCTTCTCAATACTTTTCTGCAACGCGGCTACTTTCTCAAACGAAAGAACACAGAAGTGCTTCTATACGATACAATTGAAGATTGGCGAACGTTCTGCCACTCTGATCTCGACTTTCGACGACAGGACTGAATCATTTTTTCCTCCCCAGTCGCCGTTGCAACTCCGCCCTCTCCTACGTCCGCATCCTATTATTATCATTATCGTGCACATAGCTGCGTGTCTTAGGAAAGAGCCTTTCCTTCGGAATTTCATGCGAAGACGCAGAGCTTTCTCTTTCGTTCGCCAATTGTTATCGCTGAAACTCGTCGTTTGTCTTCATTCCTATTGAAGAGACCTTGAATAATTCCTGCGGTCCTCACGTACGAGTATACCGGGGGACAAGTAATATGGACACGGAAATATGTGTTAGAATGAAATATTTAGTGTCTGGCTCGGGGTTCGGCAAAGAGTTCGAATGGCGGAAACGGGAAAATTCTCCTTCTTACTTCTTCCGGTTAAAGTGGGAAGGATTTTTTTACGTAATGGAACGGAATATTTGTGCCGAGCGGTATGCGGATGAATTAAAGATATTGGCTGGATGGAAAGGCCGTCATTTATTATGTCTTTCTTCTTTGAGTGTCATTAGGGAAGTGCGCTGTGAGCGAGTTGCGTTTCTTACTCGTTGTGCCCCTTCGCAACGAGCTTGTTGTCGCATTTGTTCCCAACAATGCGTACTGTTTCATAAACGCAGCATTCGCCACAATTCGGACGGTTCGCACCTACACATTCGAGTATATTAAACGGACAGAGCTTTGATGGAAGTAATTCGACATTTTTGCGTACATGATGAATGCTTGATTAAGGTTAGTAAAAGGTGTTCTTGTGAAGTTGTGATATTTTGTGGTATATTGATTCCGGTTTATTTTTCTACGGTATGAAGCAATACAATAAACGATGTCGACTTTGTAACCACTTATGACGGCCATAAAGGTACTTTACTTCGTTAATCTTCTTCAGTTTGTTGCAGCAGGTTGTAAGCTGTGTATGACGTTTTCAGTAGCTGAAATAGAAAATATCTCTTGTTTTTACGTAAAAATATTTCCTAATTTTTTTTATTTCCGTTTACTAAAAAATCCATGTTCATGGTAATATGTGGGTGCTTGTGTATTGAATCGGTATCATTGCACGTCTCATGATTATCATTAGAGTTCTTTGATTACTAATAGTTAAATGGTCCAGTCGAGTGAAAAGACCGCGTTGCCTGTTTGAAGACTCTACTTGCAAATAACATTAAAAATGTCCTATTTTATAATACTCTAATTAAATCAATTAAAATTCAACTTAAACTGTTTCTACAATTCGTGAACGTACCTTCATCTTCACTTCATTCCCGTACCAACAATACAGAAATATTTGTGTCACTATGCACGCCATGTAGGACAACATTTGCACGATGTGCGTCTTCAACGATTTTAATGTTACAAACCAGTATATTGTAAAACATACTACCGCGGTGCTAACTAAGAATTGTCTGCAGCTCGTTATTTTGAAGATAGTGATTACCATCGTTGCGTATCTGCAGTCAGTTACAACTTTGTACACGTTAAGTTTGTGCAGAATATAGAGGACTGTACGGTTGAAACTTACCGACATATTTGGTCATGTTCCTGCACGCATATCCTCAACTTGTTCTGCTTTGTGTCCATGACATTTTGAAGCGACGAAAAATCTAATGGCAACCAGGATCTGAACAGCTGATTAAATGCGGTGGGGGTAGGTGTGAGGAGAGGAGGGGTGGAACTTCGGTAATACGTGGCAGAGTTGTACAGTTCAGTGTCAAGCGGAAATCATTTTGTGGAGGATAATTCGTTTATATACAGACTGCGTATGTACATCGGTCGCACCATGATTTTCGATATTTTCTAGTTGTCAGAATATAGTGAGATAAACCGAAGAGTTCAGGCGGATTGAAACTTTAGAGCGTTCTCGATGTTCACTAATTTGGTTTTTTGGGAGGAGAATATTATAAATAATGATCTTCATTCAACTGTAGATTCGTCTTCGCCAGTTTGTTTTCTTACTGAGTTTGCTGGAGTAAGTTATATGCGGTGTACGATGTTTTGAGTAACTGCAATGGCAAATCTTTCTTTAAAGGATGTTGGTAGGATTATGTAAGGCGGTGATCGTTCGTGTTACTGACATTTACGAAGGACTCGAGATTCACCGTAATTATGTAGGCACTCGTGAATTCGATGGGTATTGCCGCTCGTCTCATGATCATTACTAAACTTCTTCTGATGTCAATGCTCAATGGTGTCCAATTGGTTGCGAAAACCACACCACCCAGTTGGAGGCTCTAAATTCAAAAATATTTTTAGTTCACCTTAAAGGCGCGGGGTCTTTAATCGTCTAACAGACCTTCAGCTTGACTTCGTTTCCGCACCAACAGTACAGAAAAATCTGTGTCAGAATGCAGCTCATGTACGACACCATCTGCAGAATTTTCGCTGACAGCGTTTTTATCTTCACCAGCTGGCACAGATTGAAGCACACCACGAGGGTGCTCACGATGAATTGGATACTGATCATGATTTTGAACGTGTCATTTATTGTACACGCGTATCTGTAGCAATGAAACAGTATTACGTAAATTATGATGCTAAACCAAATGTATAAGAGAGTTAGAGCCCATCATATTAACTGATATATTTGATCGTGATGTCGGATACATCTGCTCAGGCTTCCATCTTTCTCATTGGTAATCCTTTTCAAGCGACTTTCAAGAATTTCGAATTGGCAACAAGCCTGCATTAGAAGTCCGCAGAATAATGCGTCGGAAGCTACGTGCAAAGAAGCACCAGCTACTTGTCCGACCAGTTGATAAACGAACACGAATGGATAGACGAGTGAAGATGAGTAATCAAACGGTATCCAGGCCCGAAACGCCGGTTTACGCTTTCTGAAGTCCGTGAAGAATGACGTGATCGCGATGCAAACGACTGTCCATTCCAGTAGAATTATGTAACCCAGAGTTTTTGACCTATAAAGTATCTGAAGAGTTTTCTTAATCATTTTTACTAGTCTAACGTATCTCTGACACACACATACAATATTTATTGGACACACTTAAAACAAAAAGAGTCATAATTTGATTAATTCTCGCTATTGTAATGATCGCGAGTCAACGTACAAACCTTATAGTTCCTTCAAATTTGTTCTGTATATCGATTTCTTCCTCTTCGGCAGCTTTGAATGGTTCTTGCTCAAGCATGTCAGACAAGTACGCTATGTTTCTTCGATTGACTAACAGGCTCGTCAGCTTGCAACAGGATATTACCATGGCCAACATCATATAAGAATTATCTGTGAAATCCTCCGCCGATTCGACGTACAAAATAGCATTCATCAACTGAGCAATTGTTGCGGTATGCACGAGGATAATAATGAAAACCGTATAAGCATTGTAAAGTATCAGCTTAATCGGTGAAGACCAACTCTTTGGCTGCCAACATCCGCACAGAGTGAGGACCTTGAACGTCAAAGACAGTATATCCATGTTCCCTTTATCCATATCGCCCTGATACAATTCCTCGATTTATCAGAAGCAAAAATTATAAGCCCTTCGATTCAATTGCATTTACAATTTCCTTGCCCCTTAACATGGACAACTCGACAGTCGATCCTATTGAGCAACAGCAAGTTTCTCAATACTTTTCTGCAACGCGGCTGCTTTCTCAAACAGTAAGAACACAGAAGTGCTTCTATACGATTAAATCGAAAATTGGCGAACGTTTTGCGACTCTGATCGCGACTTTGGACGACAGGGTTGAATAATTTTTTCGTCCCCAGTCGCCGCTGCAACTCCGCCCTCTTCTATGTCCGCATCCTATTATTATCATTATCGTGCACGTAACTGCGCGTCTTAGGAAAGAGCCTTACCTTCGGAATTTCATGCGAAGACGCCGTGCTTTTCTTTCGCTCGCCAATTGTTATCGCTGAAACTCGTCGTTTGTCTTCATTCTTATTGAAGAGACTTTGAATAATTCCTGCGGTCCTCGCGTACGAGTATATCGGGGGACAAGTAATATGGACACGGAAATATGTGTTAGAATGAAATATTTAGTGTCTGGCTCGGGGATGGGCAAAGGGTTCGATTGGCGGAATCAGGAAAATTCTCGAATGTAATTCTCATAGGACGATGCGTTGCCTTCTTCCGGTTAAAATGGGAAGACTTTTTTTACGGAATATTTGTGCCGGGCGGTATGTGGATGAATTAAAGATATTGGCTAGATGGAAAGGCCGTTATTTATTATGTCTTTCTTCTTCGAGTGTTGTTAGAGACCTGCGTCGTGAGCGAGTTTCGTTTCTTACTCGTTGTGCCCCTTCGCAACGAGCTTTTTGTCGCATTTGTTGCCAGCGATGCGTACTGTTTCATAAACGCAGCATTCGACAGCATTCGGACGGTTTGCACTTACACATTCGAGGATATTAACCGGATAGAGATTTGGTGGAAGCATTTCGACATTTTTGCGTAGATGAAGAATGCTTTATTAAGGTTAGTTAAAGGTATTCTTATAATGTTGTGATATTTTGCGGTATATTGGTTTAGGTTTATTTTTCTACGGTATGAGGCAATACAATAAACGATGTGGTCTCTGTAACCACATGCAACGGCCGTAAAGGCACTTTACTTCATCAACCTTCTTCAGTTTGTTGCAGTAGGTTGTAAACTGTGTATGACGTTTTTAGTAGCTGAAATAGAAAATATCTCTTGTTTCTACGTAAAAATATTGTATAATTTTCTTATTTCCGTTTAGTAAAAAACCATGTTCATGGTAATATGTGGGCGCTGGTGAATTGAATCGGTGTCATTGCACGTCTCATGATCATCATTAGTGTTCTTTGATTACTAATAGTTGAATGGTCCAGTCGAGTGAAAAGACCGCCTTGCCTGTTTGGAGACTCTACTCACGAATGACATAAAAAATGTACAATTTCATAATACTCTAATTAAATCAATTTAAAATTCAACTTAAACCGTGTCTACATTTGGTGAACGTACCTTCATCTTCTTTTCATTCCCGTACCAACAATACAGAAATATTTGTGTCACTATGCACGCCATGTAGAACAGCAATTGCACGATTTGCGTATTCAACGACTTTAAAGTTACAAAACAGTATAATGTGAAACATACTACCACGGTGCTAACTAAGAATTGTTTGCAGATCGTCATTTTGACGATAGTGGTTACCATCGACGCGTATCGGCAGTCAGTTACGACTTTGCACATGTAAAATTTGTGCAGAGAAAAGAGGACTTTACGGTAGAAACTTACCGACATGTTTGGTCAGTTTCCTGCACGCATATCCCCAACTTGTCCTGCTAGTGTCCATGGCCTTTTTGAAACGACGAACAATCTAATGGCAACCAGGATCTGAACAGCTGATTCTGAAATGAGGGTAGGTGAGAGGAGGGGACGGGAGGAACTTCGGTAACACGTAACAGGGTTGCACAATACAGTGTCAAGCGAAAATCATTTTGTGTAGGGTAACTCGTTTATATACAGACTGTGTACATCGGCCGCACCATGATTTTCGATACTTCTAGTGGTCAGAATATAGTGAGATGAACCGTAGAGTTCAAGGGGGATTGAAATTTTAGAACGTTCTCGATGTTCACTAATTTGGGTTGTTGGGAAGAGGATATTATAAATAATGATCTTCATCCAACGGTAGATTGGGTTTTTCGCCAGTTCGTTGTCTTACTGAGTTTGCTGGAGCAAGTTATATGCGGTGTACGATGTTTTGAGTAACTGCAATGGCGAAGCTTTCTTTAAAGGTTATTGATAGGATTATGTAAGGCGGTGATGGTTGGTCTTACTGACATTTACGAAGGACTCGAGATTCACCGTGATTATGAAGGCACTCGTGAATTCGATGGGTACTGCCGCTCGTCTCATGATCATTACTAAACTTCTTCTGATGTCAATGCTCAATGGTGTCCAATTGGTTGCGAAAACCACATCACCCAATTGGAGACTCTAAATTCATAAATATTTTTAGTTCACCTTAGAGACGCGGGGTCTTTAAACTTCGGCAGACCTTCAGCTTAACTTCGTTTCCGCACCAGCAGTACAGAAAAATTTGTGTCAGTATGCAGCTCATGTACGACACCATCTGCAGAATTTTCGCCGACAGCGTTTTTATTTTTACCAGCTGGCACAGATTGAAGCACACCACGAAGGTGCTCACGAAAAATTGGATACAGATCATGACTCTGAACGTGTCATTTATCGTACACGCGTATCTGTAACAAAGTAACAGTATTACGTACATTTTGATGCTAGACCAAACATGTAAGAAAGTCAGGCAATCGTATTAACTGATATATTTGATCGTGATGTCGGATACATCTGCTCAGCTTTCCATCTTTCTCATTGGTAATCCTTTTCAAACGACTCTCAAGAATTTCAAATTGGCAACAAGCCTGCATTAGAAGTCCGCAGAATAAAGCGTCGGAAGCTACGTGCAAAGAAGCACCAGCTAAAAGTCCGACCAGTTGATAAACGAACACGAATGGATAGATGAATGAAGATGAGTAATCAAATGGTAGCCAGGCCCGAAACGTCAGTTTGTGCCTTTTGAAGTCCATGAAGAACGACGTGATCCCGATGCAGACGACTGACGATTCTAGTAGAATTATGTAACCCAGAGTGTTTGACCTATAAAGTAACTGAACAGTTTTCTTAATCATTTTTACTAGACTAATGCATCTCTGACATACACATACAGGAATCTATTGGAGACCCTCAAAACAAAAAGAGTTATAATTTTATGATTTCTTGCTATTCTAATGTACGCGAGTCAACGTACGAACCTTATAGTTCTTTCAAATTTATTTTGTATACCGATCTCTTCCTCTTCGCCAGCTTTGAATGGTTCCTGCGCAAGCATGTCAGACAAGTACACTATGTTTCTCCGATTGACTAACAGGCCCGTCATCTTGCAACAAGATATTATCATAGCCAGCATCATATACGAATTATCCGTAAAATCCTCCGCCGTCTCGACGAACAAAATTGCGTCCATCAACTGAGAAAATGTCGCGGTATGCAGGAGGGCAACTACGAAAACCGTATAAGCATTGTAAAGTATCAGCTTAATCGGTGAAGACCAACTCCTTGGCTGCCAACATCCGCACAGGGTGAGGACCTTGAACGTCAAAGACAGTACGTTCATCTTCGTTTTATCCATATCGCCCTCATGCAATTCCTCGATATATCAGATACGAAAACTATAAGCCCTCCGATTCAATTGCATTTACAATTGTCTTGACCCATAACACGGACAACTTAAGAGTAAATTCTACTGGGTACCGGCAAACTTTTCTGAACTTGCGTAACGCGACTACTTTCTCAAACGAAAGAAAACAGGGGTGCCTTTATACGATTCAATCGAAGATTGGCGAACGTTCTGTGACTCCGATCTCGACTTTCGACGACAGGGTTGAACCATTTTTTTCCTCCCCAGTCGCCGATGCAACTCCGCCCTCTCCTACGTCCGCCCTCTCCTACGTCCGCATCCTATTATTATCATTACCGTGCACCTAGCTGCGCGTCTTAGGAAAGAGTCGTTATTTCGGATTCTCATGCGAAGACGTCGCTATGTTTTTCTTCGCCAATTGTTATCGCTGCAACTCGTCGTTTGTCCCCATTCCTATTGAAGAGACCTTGAACAATTTCTGCGATCCTGACGTACGAGTGTGCCGGGGGACAAGTAGCATGGACACGGAAATAGTGTGACAGAATGAAATATTTAGAGTGTCTGGCTTGGGGGTGGGTAAAGGGTCCGTTTGGCGGAAACGGGAAAATTCTCGCATGTAATTGTCGTCGGACGATGCGTTGCCTTCTTCCGGTTAGAATGGGAAGGATTTTTTTACGGAATATTCGTGCCAGACGGTATGTGGATGCATATAAGACATTGGCTACATGGAAAAGCCGTTATTTATTATGTCTTTCTTCTCTGAGTGTCGTTAAGGAACTGCGCTATGAGCGAGTTGCGTTTCTTACTCGTTGTGCCCCTTCGCAATGAGCTTGTTGTCGCATTTGTTCCCAACGACGCTTACTGTTTCATAAACGCAGCATTCGACAGCATTCGGACGGTTTGCACCTACACATTCGAGAATATTAAGCTTTGGTGGAAGCAATTCGACATTTTTGCGTACATGAAGAATGCTTGGTTAAGGTTAGTTAAAGGTGTTCTTGTAAAGTTGTGACATTTTGCGGTATATTGGTTTAGGTTTATTTTTCTACGGTATGAGGTAATACAATAAACGATGTCTTTGTTTTTACGTAAAAATATTTTCTAATTTTCTTATTTTCGTTTACTAAAAAATTCATGTTCATGGTAATATGTGAGCGCTGGTGAATTGAATCGGTATCATTGCACGTATCATGATCATCATTAGAGTTCTTTGATTACTAATAGTTAAATGGCCCAGTCGAGTGAAATGACTGCGTCGCCTGTTTGAAGACTCTACTCACGATTAAAATTAAAAATGTACAATTTCATAATACTCTAATTATATCAATTTAAAATTCAACTTATACCGTTCCTACAATTGGTGAACGTACCTTCATCCTCTGTTCATTCCCGTACCAACAATACAGAAATATTTGTGTTACTATGCACGCCATGTAGAACAACATTTGCACGATTTGCTTATTCAACGACTTTAATGTTACAAACCAGTATAATGTGAAACATACTACCGTGGTGCTAACTAAGAATTGTGTGCAGATCGATATTTTGAAGATAGTGGTTACCATCGTCGCGTATCAGCAGTCAGTTACGACTTTGTATATGTAAAATTTGTGCAGAGAAAAGAGGACTGTACGGTTCAAACTTACCGAAATATTTGGTCATGTTCCTGCACGCATATCCCCAACTTGTTCTGCTTTGTGTCCATGATCTTTTTGAAGCGACGAAAAATCTAATGGCAACCACGATCTGAACAGCTGATGAAATAGGGCAGGGGCTGGTGAGAGGACGGAAGGGGAGGAACTTCGGTATCACGTGGCAGAGTTGCACAATTCAGTGTCAAGCGGAAATCATTTTGTGTAGGGTAACACGTTTATATACAGACTTGGTACATCGGTCCCACCATGATTTTCGATACTATCTAGTTGTCAGAATACAGGGTGAGTCAGAATTCGAGGGAAAAAAATTGAGGGGTGGTAGAACACATGAATACAAGCACTTTTTGTCAAATAATATATGGGTCGCAACTCAACGGATAAAAAGTTTCAGGGCATTTTTGCACCAACACATTTAACGTGCTGATTGCCGCGCGCGTTGTCGATGATTGACCTGGCGGCGAACGTGTTAAAGAATAATCACAAGAATGAGAGCAGATATTTCACAAAACACTTTAATAACACTAATATTATTGATTTATGAGCGGCGCGCGTAGCTGACTGTTGTTTCCTCATAAATTCGCGTAGCAGTCAGCGCGTTAAATGTGACGCTGCAAAAATACCTTGTAACTTTTTATCCGTTGAGTTCCGACCCATATATTATTTGACAAAAAGTGCTTGTATTCAAGTGCTCTACCACCCCTCCATTTTTTTCGCTCGAATTCTGACTCACCCTGTATAGTGAGATGAACCGTGGAGTTCAACGGGGATTGACATTTTAGAGCGTTTTCGATGTTCACTAATTTGGGTTGTTGGGAGGAGGATATTATAAATAATGATCTTCATCCAATGGTAGATTCGGTTTTTCGCCACTTCGTTGTCTTACTGAGTTTGCTGGAGCAAGTTATATGCGGTGTACGATGTTTTGAGTAACTGCAACGGCGAAGCTTTGCTTAAAGGTTGTTGATAGAATTTTGTAAGGCGATGATGGTTGGTGTTACTGACATTTACAAAGGACTCGAGATTCATCGTGATTATGTAGGCACTCGTGAATTCGATAGGTACTGCCGCTCGTCTCATGATCATTACTAAACTTCTTCTGATGTCAATGCTCAATGGTGTCGAATTGGTTGCGAAAACCACATCACCCAATTGGAGGCTCTAAATTCATAAATATTTTTAGTTCACTTTAAAGACGCGGGGTCTTTAAACTTTGGCAGACCTTCAGCTTAACTTCGTTTCCGCACCAGCAGTACAGAAAAATCTGTGTCAGTATGCAGCTCATGTACGACACCATCTGCAGAATTTTCGCCGACAGCGTTTTTATCTTTACCAGCTGGCACAGATTAAGGCACACCACGAAGGTGCTCACGAAGAATTGGATACAGATCATGACTCTGAACGTGTCATTTAACGTACACGCGTATCTGTAACAAAGGAACAGTATTACGTACATTTTGATGTTAAACCAAACATGTAAGAAAGTCAGGCAATCGTATTAACTGATATATTTGATTGTGATGTCGGATACATCTGCTCAGCTTTCCATCTTTCTCATTGGTAATCATTTTAAAACGACTCTCAAGAATTTCAAATTGGCAACAAGTCTGCATTAGGAGTCCGCAGATTAAAGCGTCGGAAGCTACGTGCAAAGAAGCACCAGCTACAAGTCCGACCTGTTGATAAACGAACACGAATGGATAGATGAATGAAGATGAGTAATCAAATGGTAGCCAGGCCCGAAACGTCAGTTTGTGCTTTCTGAAGTCCATGAAGAACGACGTGGTCCCGAAGCAGACGACACACGATCCTATTAGAATTATGTAACCCAGAGTGTTTGACCTATAAAGTAACTGAAGAGTTTTCTTAATCATTTTTACTAGACTAATGCATCTCTGACATACACATACAAGATTGTATTGGAGGCACTCAAAACAAAAAGAGTTATAATTTTATTATTTCCCGCTATTGTAATGTTCGCGAGTCAACGTACGAACCTTATAGTTCTTTCAAATTTGTTTTGTATACCGATCTCTTCCTCTTCGCCAGCTTTGAATGGTTCCTGCGCAAGCATGTCAGACAAGTACACTATGTTTCTCCGATTGACTAACAGGCTCGTCATCTTGCAACAGGCTATTACCATGGCCAGCATCATATAACAATTATCCGTGAAATCCTCCGCCGTCTCGACATACAAAATTGCGTCCAGCAACTGAGAAAATGTCGCGGTATGCAGGAGGGCAACTACGAAAACCGTATAAGCATTGTAAAGTATCAGCTTAATCGGTGAAGACCAACTCCTTGGCTGCCAACATCCGCACAGGGTGAGGACCTTGAACGTCAAAGGCAGTACGTTCATCTTCCTTTTATCCATATCGGCCTCATGCAATTCCTCGATTTATCAGATACGAAAACTATAAGCCCTTCGATTCAATTGCATTTACAATTGTCTTGACCCATAACACGGACAATTTAAGAGTAAATTCTACTGGGTACCGGCAAACTTTTCTGAACTTGTGTAACGCGACTACTTTCTCAAACGAAAGAAAACAGGAGTGCCTTTATACGATTCAATCGAAGATTGGCGAACGTTCTGTGACTCCGATCCCGACTTTCGACGATAGGGTTGAACCATTTTTTTCCTCCCTAGTCGCCGATGCAACTCCGCCCTGTCCTACGTCCGCATCCTATTATTATCATTACCGTGCACCTAGCTGCGCGTCTTAGGAACGAGTCGTTGCTTCGGATTCTCATGCGAAGACGCCGTTAGCTTTTTCTTCGCCACTTGTTATCGCTGCAACTCATCGTTTGTCCTCATTCCTATTGAAGAGACCTTGAATAATTTCTGCGATCCTGACGTATGAGCGTGCTGGTGGACAAGTAGCATGGACAGGGAAATATGTGACAGAATGGAATAGTTAGAGTGTCTGGCTTGGGGGTGGGTAAAGGGTTCGATTGGCGGAAACGGGAAAATTCTCGAATGTAATTGTCGTCGGACGATGCGATGCCTTCTTCCGGTTAAAATGGGAAGGATTTTTTTTACAGAATGGAATGGAATATTCGATGATATTAGGCGGTTAGAACTTTGATGGAGGGAATCGACATTTTTGTGTAGATGAAGATTGATTGGTTAAGGTTAGTAAAAGGTGTTTTTGTATAGTTGTGAGAGTTTGCGGTACATTGGTTCAGGTTTATTTTTCTACGATATGAGGCGATACAATAAACAACGTTGATTTTGTAACCACGTGTAATAACTATAAAGGAACTTTACTTTGTCAATCTTCTTGAGTTTGTTGCAGCAGATTGTAAGCTGTGTATGACGTTTTGAGTAGCTGAAATGAAAAATATCTTTCGTTTTTACGTAAAAATAATAATCACTTTCTTACTTACGTTTACAAAAGAATCCAAGTTCATGGTGACGATGTGGGCGCTGGTGAATTCAATCGGTATCGTTGCTCGCCTCATGATCATCATCAGAGTTCTTTTATTACTGACAGTCAAATGTGTCCAGTCAAGTGAAAAGATCGTCCTGCCCGTTTGAAGACTCTACTCACGAATAACATGAAAAATCTCCGATTTTATGATACACTAACTAAATCAATTTAAAATTGATGTCAAATCATTTCCACATTTGATGAACGTACCTTCATCTTCACTTCGTTCCCGTACCAACAGTATAGAAAGATTTGTGTCACTATGCACGCCATGTAGAACAACATTTGCACGATGCTCGTATTCAACGACGTTATTGTTACTAACCGATACAAAGTGAAACACACCACCAAGGTGCTAATTACAAATTGTGTGCAGATCGTCATTTTGAAGGTGGTGTTCACCATCGTCGCGTATCTGCAGTCAATTACGACTCTGTACATGTAAAATCTGTGCATAGAAGAGAGAAGCATACAGTAGAAACTTACTGATATATTCGGTCATGATGCTGCACGCATATCCGTAGCTCGCCCTCCTTCGTGTCCGTGACTTTTTTCAGACGATGCTCGAGGATTTCGAACTGACAGAACATGACGGTCAGAAATCCGCAAAGGAGCGCATCGATGAAAATGTGAAGAGCTGCAGTGATGATTAATCCCAGAACTTGATACACGTAGACTGCGGAAAAAACAGCTGAGGACGAACATTCGAATGGCAGCCAGGCTCTGAACACGAGTCTTCCCTTCCGATAGTCCGTGAAATACGATGTTGTTGACATCCAACTGGCCGACGATGTGATAAGTACAGCGTACGAGATTGTGTTCGACCTGTAAGAAATGCTGTAGACTATAAAATAGTTACACAAGTCATTCATCACACTGACCGTATAACGCTTCCAAATCTGTCACGAATTTCCACCTCTTCGTCGTCATTAGCCTTGAAAGGGTTGAAATCCAGTGCGTCATATAACAATGCAATATTTTTTCGATTAAGTAACAAACTGGCCATCTTGAAGATCGAATTCAGCATGGTCAGCATCATGTACGAGTTCTCCGTAAATTCATCGGCATTGTCGACGTACAGTATCACGTCCAATAGCTGGCACAGCGTGGAAGAGCAGATCATCAGAAGCAAGAAACTCGAATACGCTGCGTATAATGTTCTTCTGAAGAATGATGAGTATCCCTTTGGCCGCCAACATCCGCAAAATGTTAGAGCGTTTAACGTCTCGGACAATCCCCGCATCGCAATTTTTTCCTAATTAATTCTTCCGAATTATTCTGTTACTCCAATAAAATGTATACTTCTCAATTAGATTTTACGGTCTCTATGGAAGTCGCCATTAATAGATACCGTCAACGTACAGATAGACTATTCTTTCACGGTGATCAGTACCTCGTACTCGTAACTCTATAATTTTGGATATTTGGTCAAACTCGTGCCGAAGACCGTCTCACCGTCGAGAGTATGATATACTTATTGTTAGTTTCGAGCTTATCGTTACAGCGCACGTGCGGGAATATTTCTCTCCGACTGTCAGGTATTGCGATTCTAACGACAAGGTTGCAAGCAAAAATGACATTTAAGTTTTCTCTCTATTGATGCGTTAAACAATTTTTTTTATCCGACTCCCTCTTCGGCGCGTTCTGTTCTTACGATAATTTCTGCGAGCGCGCTGTCTACAGGTATAATATTCTGATTGTCGTCGCAAATGTCCTCAGGTACCTCTTTTTTTTTCCTACGAATTATCGCTATCGTTCTCCGTTACGTTCTACCCTTTCGACTCACGTGCCCGTTCAATCGCTCATCCATAATTCCATCGGCGCGAACGCTCCCCGTCGCCCCGACCGTGGAAATATGTAACGTCATGAAACATTTAAAACATCAATGGGGACGAACTCTGTCGTCGGGCGAGTGGAAAAATGTCTACGATAATCGCCCGTCCTTTTGCAAGAGAAAAACTCGGCAGTTCATTATATTGTACCGTGTACCTCTATTTGTAAAGAATAATTTGTACAGACGTTCGATCGAAAGGAAAAATTCTCTTAAAATGTTGAACTTATACGAATGCGGAAATTCAGAGAATTTCTTCAGAAAAATATTTATTCCGATACTTTGATGATCAATGCTAAATTCTGTATAGAGCATTTGATATTTCAGACTTCGTTTTATCTGTGCATTTGAAATTGGTGTTACTACTTCGACGATTGAAGAACGTTGAATGTTGTGAATGACATTTTCAATATCTATAGGTGAAAGTGCAACGTGACGAAAGTAAATTAGTTTTTTTATTAGTGTACTACTTACGCTACTAAAAGATTGAACAGACAACACTATTATGAAGCCGACATCAGTTGTTTTCAATCTTAATTACAACGCGGTATCATTACCTTATATGATAATTAAGAATTGTGAAAAACAACATCGTCATTAAAATTTTCTCCAGTGTGTAACTATTCCCTTCAGAAAATTATATCACTTTTCTTTCTGTTTCCTAACACATTAAGAAGTATTCACTCGGCCATTTATGAAATGTAATGATAGAATTTATAACATTTACAGGATAGGAGAGACAAAAGAAACTCTTCCTTTGTTGCATGTTTTTATTTCCTTAGTAAACTCTACTTCGCTAATTTTCTTGAGTTTGTTGTAGCAAGTTGTAAGTTGTGTATGACATTTTGAGTAGCTGAAATAAAAATCGTCTTTTGCTTCTACGTAAAGACGATTATAATTTTGTTACTTACGTTTACGAAAGAATCCAAGTTCATGGTAACGATATGGGCGCTAGTGAATTCAATCGGTATCAATGCACGTCTCATGATCATTATTAGAGTTCTTTGATTACTAATAGTCAAATGTGTCCAGTCGAGTGAAAAGACCATGTTGCCTGTTTGAAGACTCTACTCACGAATAATATTAAAAATCTTAAATTTCATGATACTCTAATTAAATCAATTTACAATTTAACTCAAATCGTTTTTTCTACATTTGATGAACGTACCTTCATCTTCACCTCATTCCCGTACCAACAATACAGAAAGATTTGTGTCACTATGCCCGCCATGTAGAACATTATTTGTACGATTTGCGTATTCAGCGACTTTAACGTTACGAACCGGTACAATGTGAAACACACTACCAAGGTGCTAACCAGGAATTGTGTGCAGATAGTCATTTTGAACGTGGTGTTTACCATCGTTGCGTATCTGCAGTCAATTATGACTCTGTACATGTAAAATTTGTGCAGGGAAAAGAGGACTATACCGTAGAAACTTACCGATATATTTGGTCATGATGCTGCACGCATATTCGCAGCTCGTTCTGCTTTGTGTCCATGGCCTTTTTGAGCCGATGCTCAAGGATTTCAAATTGACAGAACATGACGGTCAGAAATCCGCAGAGAAGAGCATCGATGAAAATATGAAGAGCTGCAGCGATGATTAACACCAGAATTTGATAGATATAAATTGTGGAAAATACAATTGACGACGAATAATCGAATGGCAACCAGGATCTGAACAGGAGTCTTCCCTTCCGAAATTCCGTGAAATACGATGCTGTTGACATCCAGCAGACTGACGATGTAATAAGTACAGCGTACGACATAGTGTTCGACCTATAAAAAACACTGTGAACATATTCTTATCGCTCTTTTTTCTAATTCAGTTTTTACATGAACGTTAAGCACCTTAATAGTCATTCGTTCGCACATGCGAAAAAATACTGTAAACTATAAAATAGTTACACAATTCGTTCATCAGACTGACCATATAACTCTTCCAAATCTGTCTCGAATTTCCGTCTCCTCGTCGTCAGTAGCCTTAAAAGGGTATAAATCCAGTGCGTCATATAACAATGCAATGTTTCTTCGGTTAAGTAACAAACTGGCCATCTTGAAGATCGAAATCAGCAACGTCAGCATCATGTACGAGTTTTCCGTAAACTCATCGGCATTGTCGACGTTCAGAATCACATCTAATAGTTGACACAACGTGGAAGAGCAAACCATGAAAAGCAAGGAACTCGAATAAGCTGCGTAGAGCGCTCTTTCGATGAATGACGAGTATTCCTTTGGCCGCCAACACCCGCAAAATGTCAGAGCATTTAATGTGCTGGCCAATCCTCGCATCGCAGATTTTTCCCAATTAATTCTCCCGAATTATTCTGTCACTCCAATTTGTTTTTCTTTCTTTTTTCAATTCTTTTACTTTCTCCGTGGAAGTCGCTATTAATAGATACCGTCGACGTACAGACGTACTATTTCTTCACGCCAATAAGCAGCTCGTACTCGTAACTCTATAATTTTGGATATTTGATGAAACTCGTGCCAAAGAACGCCTCTCTCGAGAGTATGATATCATACTTAGTTTCGAACTTATCGTTACGGCGCACGTCAGAGAGTGTTGCCCCCAGACTGTCGGGAATTGAAATTCTAACGACAAGGTTGCAAGCAAAAATTACTGTTTTTCCTCTGCTGATGTGTTAAACGAATTTTTATCCGACTACCTCTTCGGAGCGTTCTGTTATTACGATAATTTCCGCGTGCGCGCCGTCTACAGGAATAATATTCTGATTGCCGTCGCGAATGTCCTCGCGGTGCTCTCCTTTTTTCTACGAATTATCGCTATCGCTCTCCGTTACGTTCTACCCTTTCTGCTCACGCGCTCGCTCAATCCCTCATCCATAATTCCATCGACGCGAACGTTTCCCGTCGCTCCGATCGTAGAAATATGTAACGTCATGAAACATTTAAAACATCAACGGGGACGAACTCTGTCGTCTAGCGAGTAAAAAAATGTCCACGATAATTGCCCGTTCCCCTGCAAGAGAAAAACTCGACAGTTCATTATATCGTACGGTCTACCTCTATTTGTAAAGCATAATTTGTATAGGCGTTCGATCGGAAAGGAAAAATTCCGGTAAAATGTTGAACTTGTGCGAATGCGGAAGTTCAGAATGTTTGTTCAGAAAAATATTTATTTCGATACTTTGACGATCAATGCTAAATTCTATATAGAGCAATTTGATGTTTCAGAGGTCATATTATCTGTGCATTTGAAATTGGTGTTACTATTTCGACGACTGAAGAACGTTGAATGTTGAGTATGACATTTTCAATATCTGTAAGTGAAAGTACGACGTCGTGGCGAATGTGGGCTGGAGTAAATGTGTTTTTTTTTTTTCTATTATACTACTTACGCTGGTAAAGGATTGAACGGACAACACTATTATGTGGCCACTCATCATCGTGATTGGCTTTCTGGTACGTGCCATCACGAATCGCAAATCTTTCATTATATGCGTTCCAAGAGGCGTCCAGTCCATCTCGTATATTGCCTGACCGAACTCTATACTCTGCAAGTCGTCATTCTCAAAAACACGATTACTTTAAAAAATGAGTCACATTACCTTCAGAGTCACCTCGTTCCCGAACCAGCAGTAGAGAAAAATCTGCATGAGCATAGACGCAAGATACAGCGCAGTCCACAAAAATTCTAGGCTGAACATGCTCTTGGTCGACATTTTATAAACGCTCATGCACAAAACTGTCGAGCTTATCGAGAACTGAAGAAAGATCATCAGCGTGAAGACTGTGTTAACGGTCGCAGCAAATCTAGAATCCGTTATCACTTAATTGTTCTGAAAAGTTATCGACTGTCGTACCTCAGCGTCAAAGTGAACAAAATGGAATTGTTCATAAGAATTACTTGTATATGTAAAGATGTTGTCGAACTAGGTCCCCGATGATCTTCTTTTCGTACTTGACCACTTCCTCCTTTCGCATGCCAGCGTGCACGAATTTGGCCAATGTCGCCGGCAATAATCTGACGCGGTAGCAAAGCATCTCCAGCTGGGCTGTGGTTTGAATCATCAGGCCAGCGATCAGTGTCTCATGAGCAACGCTGGCGTTAGCGCACATGATGATGCCGAGGGACTGTCGGAAAAGCGTCCCCCAGAAGAGGAACGGCGTCGAGACGTCGTACAAGACCCAGTTGAACTCTGGAGTATTGTATTTTCTCATGTAATTGTCGAAATACGCTACGCCCGCCATGACAGCAGTTGCCTCGTTTAAACATTCGCAATAGATGGTAATCTGTCTATAAACGGATTGAGTGCCCGTAAAGAATCTGCGATATTCTACATTTGGCTAATTGCATTCTTTCAAAGTACTTTTTTATTCATTATTTGAACAAATGCCAATGTTACAAGCTGCGAGACACTGATTATTTAGGATATCGGCAGTGTCAGGTTGTTTCAGTTTTACAGTAAGGTTCCGAATGCAGATTTCAAATTTACATATGTGCACATACCTTGCAGCTTGATCGAATTTTTTCTTTATCTGCATCTCCGCCGCATCTTGAGGAATACAGTTTTCTGCTTTAAGCATGCTGAGCAGCGCAATTATGTCCGCGCGGCGGATGAACAGGTTCATCACTTTTAGGCTGACACCAAAAACCGAGATGAACAAGGAGAACTTGTCGATGAAGTTGTCCAAGTTATTGTCAGAGAACGCGTCCATTATGCCAAGAATCGTGTACGAATGTAGAAACAGTAACATGACGAACGAAAACACGTTGTAAAGCCAGTAATTTATCGTATTCGACGACCAACGAATTGGTCGCCAAAATCCGCTAATCGTCAGTAATTTGAATGAAAGTGGAAGAGTATGCATTTTGGAATTCTATGTTCAACTCCAATGTTGCAGATTAAATAATTTGAAATAATTTCACAAAATAGTTTTGGGCTAATTTAAATTAAAGCAAACAGAATGTTTTACGTGGTCGTATAAAACCTTGAACTATCTTTCAGTCGATTAGCATCAAGAAGAACAGTACGATGATTCTTTGCACGATTTCCTTCATCTCTGCATTTTTTCTGCTCTCTTGACTTAGACTGGATCGTCTCTCTCCACATATCCGATCATCGCGTCCATTAGAGTGTACAACATGTGATTAACGCGTAATTGTCCTCTATGCACTTCCGCCTATACGTCGCGGCTTGTAAATGGAAAATGAAGGGAGACGACAGAGGGTGGAGGCGAAGGAAAGAAATTCCGTAAAAAGGGTGAAAATATTTTACGGAATTTATCGACTGCCGTCCTCCCCGATGCTTATGTTAATTACGAGAGAGTTATACGATGCTATAAGATAATTAAAATGAGTCGGGCAGAACGTTCTTGTCAATATCTTACGAAGTGAATGTATGGTGGACTCCTTGGAAAAGGTCACTTTACATTATCTCTCGCTTATCGTATCTTCTAAATGAAAAACCCGTCATACAGTTTTTTTTGCAGAAGGGCGAAAGAATGCGTACATTGATTATTTTTCTCTTTATTCGTTTGATGCAAATGTGTAAAAAATAATCAAATCGTGTTGTTCTTCGATAGGAGGACCGTGCTTCGACTTGCCCTATCGACTAAATATGGAGTAGCTGAGATCCTGCAAGCAGCAAGTTTCATTGAGTATTACTAAACAACAGTGGTAATAATATAAATAGTAAGCAGAAACGACCTTTTATGTATTTCAACGTGCTTAGTCAGGATGGCCTCAGTCGTATTTTTCTATTTCTTGCCCATTTTGCTGAACTGTAGAAAAAATGCTAAACTTAAAATGCTTAGTTATCCGTCTAGTTACTATCTCGATTTACCTTTTTCCTAGCACATTTGTACATATCGTTTGAAGATCTCCGCGAGCACAGAAATATGATACCCTTCAATCTGATATATTTCGTTCCAGATAACTGTCGTTCATAACGAGATACGACAATTTCCCTCCAAGACGTAATGTACCTTCCGATCACTCGGCCATACTTCGTTACAAGAAAAATATTTATTCTGGCATTCGTCGCGCAGAGCCTCACTATTCTACATGAGTGGGAGCATACGGAGTGTCCTAATTTTTCCTATCGCCGTCTAAATGCAATCTACACACGGGCCACGTCCTCAGGATCAGAAAAGTTCTCATCGAACGTACACACCCTATCTACGTTCAGTCTATGTTCTTCGACGATTGCAGCACGTTGAACGTCGAGTAAGACATCTTAAGGATCTGCAAGCCAAAATTCTGTTACCCCGCTGCTAAAATTATCGAGAATAACGTTGCACGGTCAGATCGTTAAGCTGAGAATACAATGCGGAGAACACGGGACGTACAATGGGCGATGGCAAGGCAGATGTGTTTAGCATGAGAAGGTTGTGAGAAGCTGCGGTCAGGGAGGTGAACCGAGAATAATTTGCCGAAAGGCGCGCGAAACCGAACGTCGACACGTGTCGGCCTCTTTTCGGTGCTTTATCACTTACGCTCGTGAACGACTCGACGGACAGAACGATCACGTGGCCGCTCGTCATTTTAATTGGCCTCGTCGTCCGCATCATCACGAACAGCAGATCCCTCATTACATCAGCCCCGAGCGGCGTCCAATCCATCTCGTACAGGGCTTGTCCGAATTCTATGCTCTGTAAGTCGAGCATTGTCGTGAATCACTGCCGAACATGATATGTTCGATACGATCGTTACATATATAAGGAATTACAGTCGACCTTCAGTGTCATCTCGTTGCCGAACCAGCAGTAGAGGAAGATCTGCATGAGCATGGAAGCGAGGTACAGGGCCGTCCACAGGAATTCCACGCTGAACATGCTCTTCGTCGACATTTTGTATACGCTCATGCAGAGAACCGTCGAACTTATGGCGAACTGAAGGAATATCATCATCGTGAAGATTGCATTGGCTGTTTCGGCAAACCTGAAATTGAGCGTAATTGATTGCGGACTCTTGTAGCGAAGCTTTTGATCGAGAGGAATAGTGGCCAGCATTGGATCGGAAGTGGTTTGAAGACTTAATTCGGTAATGATCGTTTCAGGTCTGCATCGAGTACCAGAAGCAATTGCAGTAATGGAGCGCAGCGGAACCGAAAGTCACGACCGAGCGTTGGCACGCGGTTATATCTATTCAAATAAACACGTTGCATAACGTGCCTCGATTTTCTTCACGCCCCAGCGTATTCGCGTATTATATAAAATGTCATAATTTTCGTCCATGTATATTTTGCTTCAGTCGACACGGCATGTCTGACGTACAAACGTCGTAAACAATGACACGATAGTTTGAGCAGTGTAATCGTCATTACTTTTCAGTTATTCGACTTTTGTGCAGGAGAAATATTTCTGTACGAAAATTACTTGTATATGTAAAGATGATGACGAACAAGGCTGCCAACTGTGTTTCTAGCATGCTCGGTGATTTCATCCTTTGACGCACGAGATTCCCTGATTTTTTGAAAAGTCGCCGGCAACAGTTTCGCTCGATGACAAAGCATCTCCAGCTGAGATGTCGTTTGGATCATCAAGCCGGCAATCAGAGTGTCATGAGCGACGCTCGCGTTCGCGCAAATTAACAGACCGAGAGATTGCTGAAAGAACGTCGCCCAAAAAATAATCGGCATCGAGACATCGTATAAGACCCAACCAAAGTCGGGCGTGTTGTATCTTCGAAAAAAATTGTCGACCTGTGCTACGGCCGCAAGAACGGCAGTTGCCTCGTTCAAACATTCGCAGCCAACGGTAATCTGTCTGCAAGTAACTGTTTAAAAGTCTCCACTTCAAGAATAATTACTTTCGTTACATTCGTTGTATTCGCTTACCTTGCATCCTCGTCGAATCTTTTCTTCGTCAACAGTTCTTCCGCGTCTCGAGGAATACAGTGTTCCGTCATGAGCATATTGATCAAAGCGATTACTTCGGACCGACGAATGAATAAGTTCATCACTTTAACACTGACCCCGAAAACTGACATGCATAAAGAAAACTTGTCGATGAAGTTATCCAAATTGTCGTCACTGAACGCGTCCAATATAATGGACGCTGTATACGTGTGTAGAAAAAGTATCATTACAAATGAAAATACGTTGTACATCCAATATTGCTTCATATTTGGGAACCAGTCCACTGGCCGCCAGTAACCACTGATCGTTAACAATCTGAAGGAAAGAGGAAGAATCTGCATTTCTCTAGTTTTCTATTATCGGATGTAAATTGGCAAAAGTAAGAAAAGTTATGGTATCGGTATAGAGTAAGAAATGTCTACACTGGATTGGTATCTTTTCAACTGTACGTGAACTTCGACATCTTCTCATACACTTTCCTATCACAATGTTACACTGAATTATAGTTCCCGACACATGTTTTTCCTACATGTCATTGCATCCTTTACAACGCGCAACATATGATTAGTACATAATTGTCCCGCGAAGACTTCCGCCTTTAAACGATCACATCTTTCTGGAGAAGAAGTGGATAAAATAAAAGTGGTAAGATGACGGGCATGATGAAAAAATTTCCTCGCGTGACAAAGGTTTTGTCTCATAGAATTTATCGAGTACCGTTGAACTCGTTTCCAATGTTAATTACAACACGGTATGATTACGCTATAAGATAATTAACAGGAGTTGGGAACAACGTCGACGTTAATATTTTCTGAACTGTGTAACTATTCCCTCCAGAAAATAATTTATCTTTTCTTTCTGTTTCCTAACACATTACGAAGCATTCACTCACCCGTTCATTTAAGAAATGTAGCAATAGAATGGATAATATCTCCAGGATAGGATAGACAGAAAAAAAACTCGTCATTTGTTGCATGTTTTTATTTCCTTAATAAAAGTGCATGATTTATAAAAAAAAACAGTGTGTGTCTGTGTCGCAGTTTTACGCTAAATTATACACATTTAATTCGTTCCATCCGGTCTCGCTCTACCAGCCACTTTCGGCATCTTTTTATTCGTCGAATCCTCCAATTCTTTCGGTTTGTAGTAGTGAGGTGCAACTTCCAGAAGCCATTTGCTCTCGATTTCGGTCACCTGTCGCATAAATTCCTTTGTCGTGAAGACTAGCTCATGATAGAGAAGCCACCGGGGCAGTTCCTGGAACAGCGAACTGTTCGGATGTATCGACACCGTTTGATTGTGTTTCGCTGTTTTGTAGTGGCCACCCTTCGACAGTCGTGCGACGTGGTAAAAGTATCCAGCAGTGATGGCCTATGGACGAACGGAAGTAGATTATAATGGGGGTAATCGACTTTTGGCGAAAACAGATTGGAGTACAACGTTGAACGTACTTTTCTGACGTTGATTGTTTCTGTAATTCCTGAAACAAGTTCCATTTCAACGCGTTGCATCAGCCCTACCAGTTGTTCTCGAACGTCTCTCGCACGCTTCATAGATCTGTGCCAAGAAAAATGTCATGTACCATTTATTAAATATGATGAAAATGCACATTGCCTTCGTGGATGTTTACCTGTGTTGAATGAAATTCTCATAACACCAATGAGTGCTAAAGTCACTCTGTTGCCACTGATTATAAACATTGAGTAACGTGAGGTGATCGCCGCCAGGAACGTGGAAATTTTTCCGCGCCGTGTCCGCGTGAATGATTTTATCCTTTGGTCTGTAAAATATAGCTCCGTTCACGGACAACATGGCAGCGATCGTCGCCACTTCCTCGGAGCAACGATACTTCTCGCTGGCCAGCAACATTTTTGCCATCATCGGATCGAGCGGAAACTCGGCCATTCTACGGCCAAGTTTTGTCAATTCACCGCGATGGTTGAGTGCGCCCAGTGCGTAAAGTTGTTCCAATGCCAAAACTAGTGTTTCGTGTGGTGGAGGATCGAGGAAATCGAAGTGGACCAAGTCGTTGATTCCGAGTGCTTTCAACGTGAGTACAGCGTTACCTACGACCCAATTTAATATTTCGATAACGTGCAACGTAAGGGAGCGTTAAACTTTGCACTTATTAGGATTATGTTCAGTACCTAAATTAATCCTCTGTATTTCAGGAATTGTGTTGTCTTCAAGCTCATGTTGGTACGCCCACGCTGTGTAAAGCCGAAAACATTTACCAGGCGCCACTCTACCAGCTCGACCTGCTCTTTGATTCGCCGACGCTTTGCTGATAGGAACTACCATCAAACTCTCCATTCCCGTTCGCGAATTGAAATTATTTTGCTTCGCAAAGCCCGGGTCAATGACGTACACGATGTTGTCTATGGTCAACGAGGTCTCCGCAATATTCGTGGCCAACACGACCTACGCAACAAGTGGTCACTTAAGACTATTCCAACATTTACATCAGGTCAACCGAAGCTAGCGTGCAAAAAAGTGATCGACGAACCTTTCGGGCGCCGGGCGGTGTTTGCTGGAAAATTTTGGCTTGCATGTCGCTCGGCAGATTTGCGTAAACGGGCAGAATCAAAAGTTCCCCCAATTTGGTCCCTAGCCTCCTGACCCTCTCTTGCAACATTTCCTGGCACGTCTCGATCTCGTCCTGACCTTCGTATCAACATTTTCGTTAAGTTACTGGACGACCTCGAACTGCTAATCATGATAAATATGCACATTGATATTTGTATACATATCACTGTCCCTGAATGATAGTACATCAATCTCGATCATTCAAAGAAACATTACGTTTCCAAGGATATGTACAATTGTATCAACATCAATATTTCTCTATGAACATGCATCAGAATTGTTTTGAAAGACTTACCTGTTAAGAATACTAATATGTCACCATGCGGTTGGGTTGCGTGGATTTGAAGTATGGAAACGACGCAGGCGTCGATGTAATCAGCTTCCGGTGCTTTCGTGTAATATATGTCGACCGGAAACCGTCTACCGGGTATACGAAATATGGGGGCATCGTCGAAAAATTCACTAAACTTGGTAGCGTCCAACGTCGCTGACGATATCAATAGCTTTAAATCCGTTCGAAACCTCGTGATATCTTTCACCAAGCCGAACAATATGTCGGTGTGGAGAGTACGTTCATGTGCCTCGTCAATTATCATGACACTGTATGATGCAAGATCGGGTTCGCTGAGAAATTCACGGTGAAGTGTACCGTCGGTCATGTATTTAATTCTGGTCCTATGCGACGTGCAGTCTTCAAATCGAATGGCGTAACCCACTTCGTTTCCCAATTTGACTGCCATTTCGTGTGCAACTCTCGCTGCAACTGACATCGCAGCAACTCTCCTTGGCTGAGTGCATCCTATAATCTTATTGTCTTCTGCGAATCCAGACTCGTACAGATATTGAGGTATTTGTGTTGTTTTTCCTGAACCCGTCTCTCCTTCGATTATGAGGACCTGATGGTCCTTTATTGCTTGGATCAAATCGTTTCTGAACGGATAGATTGGGAGACTTTTCTTCGTTTCCTGTATCGTTTGAAGTATCTTCACTTGCGGCGGTGGACTCGGCTCACGTTTTTTGTCTTTATCGACACCTGGCATGCGTAGTGCTTGAACGAATTCTATTTCGTCCTCCAACAATAGATCGTAATCCTGTTGAGCTATTCAAGGAGCGAATTAAGGCCTTAATTGATTTCGTTCAACTATTGACATAATCAACAATTTTTAATACTATTGTGAAGTACCTTTTCTATCTTTAGCACCGAATCTAAATACAGCAGATGACATTTGATCAGACTCCCATTTGCTTTGTTCAGATTGTGGGGGTTCTTTATCGGTGACATCAGCCTCATTTTCTGTCTTCCCTTTCTCAAGAGGCATGTGGTACCGCTGTACCTGTTCAAGTTCTCTAGCCCTTTCATGTTCCTTCGCTAACTGAAGCAACTGTTTCTTGTGTTCTCTTTCCCTCTTCTCTCTGTCTGTTAATCTATAAAAAATAGCAATTTTACATTAATTAATCTAATTAGTATTATCATAATTATTATTAAATCAGCATGCTTACACTTGTTCATCAAATAAGTATTCATCATCAAGAATGTCTGCTTCCAACTCAGCTACCTTATCTTCCTTTCTTTTTTCTAAATATTTTCTACGCGACTCAACACGTAATTTAGGCACAAGTTTCTCTCTGGTATCAGTTTCTATAATCTTAAGCCTCTTAGCTGCTTCAGCTAAAATAAATAGACACGTAAAATATATAAGTTACTTGTTGTTACATAGTATTGTATTTTTTTCATGATGAGAAATGTAACTTACCTGCACCAGAACCAACGGGCACAGCCACCTTTCGAACTTTACTTTCATCCTTAGCTTTAAGCCGATTGGCAAACTCATCTCTTTCCTTAATATCCCTCTTTCGTCGTTCTTCCTCGCTATCACTGTCCTCACTCGAGGTTTCCTTCCTTCTGTATTTACTCATTTTGAAATGTTACTGCGACAGTTTTGCACGATTCTCAGCACAATATTCACAATATCGTTAACGATTATTTGTTTTCAACTCCTTTATCCTTCTCTGTTCAACTTCCTCGTTAAAATCATTTTCGGCGGACTGTCGATTTAAAATTGATAAAATTAATACCACAATGTAAACATTCGTCGGATCAAAATATTCGCATCTAGGTTATGGCTGCATAACCTCTTCTGTGTTCGGTTTTTCAAAATATTGAAGTTTTTCTTCGTGTAATCACTTTCTAATGACAGATTACGGATCGGCGTTGCAAAGCGTTGATTAAATAAACTGATATGGCTACATGTAATACTTCATTCTCCTATCAAGAAAGTTTATACGTGCCCTATCACTCATTCACGTTTCTCATACTATCACTATATTACATATACAATGAAACATACACATCGTAAGACAGTACACGTGACTTCTTATACATGTGCGCTAATCGTACGACCATGAATGATTCCCTAATCAAACTCTAACGGACAATCAGTTACACTTGTTCACAGACAGATTCATAAGAGAATTAAATGCATAAAGCGCCCATTTATAATTCTAACACGCAAACGTTCAAAAAATGTTCCTCAAATATAAGCAATGAATCACAGAAAGAGCATAATTTAGCCTTAAAAGCAGCACCACCTGACTAATCATTCTCCGATCATTTGTCTCGAATATATTTTATTGTACATACATTAATGAAAATATATACATGGTAGACTGCAGCTTGTCGAAGCAGCGAAATGTCAATTATAATCAGCTACAGTATTCGTACGCGAATCTGTTTATTTTTATTTTTTTCCTTATTTTCTCTGGACGACGTCCTCTCGACAAAATGAATTCGAGGCTGGTCGCGCGCGATTTTCGGGAGGCACGTGTAGGCCGACACGTGTAGACCATGCTTGTCATCTAGCAAACGCTCAAAAAATTAAACGACGTCCTTCTGTACGTCCGTCGCTGGGCCCTCGTCAATTTTCGTTCGACGAATTCCTTAGCGACGGATGAAACGGCTTTGATCGTTACGTACGGCGAAATCGCTAATTACAGGCTTTCCTCGCGTTCATTCCTCAACACACACACTCTCTCTCTCTTTCTCTTTTTTTTGTATTTTTTTTTCGTTTTCTATTATACGGAGGATGACGGCGTGAGCCAACGCGCATGTCCATTGTGACGATAAAAACAGATGGACAGAAACAGATACAGGAATACTCTCGCTGATTTCCATTTTAAACTTCTCAAATCTCTTTCTCTCTCCCCCCGTCACTTCTCCCTCATTCTCCCTTCTCTTCTATCACCGCATTCATCCACCTCTTCCTCCACATCCTCCTCTCCTAGTGCGCAACTTTTTTTCCTCTACTCTCGCTCCTATTCTACTACTGCACAGCCAAACACTTGCTCGAGAACACTCGGCTCCAACGTTTTACCGCTTTCTCCACATTTCCCATTGTTCTTTCATCGGTTTCGTGTTTACATTTTTCCTCTCCCCCTTCCTTTAGCAACGACGTGACATCTGACGCTGACGAGTTATGTGTGTGTAATGTGTGTGTACGGTTCTGTTATCCCACTCGAGGGCGAGCATGGCAATAATCGTCGGAAAAATCATGCTCGCCCCGATCGCTTATGCTCACATTTACGTCGTCCTCTCCGCCATCGGCTTTTGCCGAGTTTCTGTCGGACGTCGAACTGTTTTTTTCCCCACTTCTCCCCCTTCTATCCTACGTCGCAGGACAATTTTCGCGACAGACGCTCGCTGTACCCGGCGTACATTCCGGAACGGAAACGTTCGATTCGCGCGCAATGCCGAGAGGTTTTTCGACAATGGCGAACGACAATGAACGATCGGTAAAGGTACGTCCTACGACGATTTTGCGCACGAGACTCACGATCTCCCATTCGCCATTTCTCTTCTTCCCCTCGCTTCCGAGCTGCGGACTGGGCAATACACGGTTCGGCAGCTGATAATTGGATTTCAAGACTCGACTATGTCAACGAAAACGCTCGTCAAAGGTATCCGAAGCTCGCAGCGATATTCGTGTTACCGTGGCTCTTCGGATTTTTGCGTGCTTTTTTTCAGACTCCCCCCCACCCACCCTCTCTTGCCATATCAACGCGGCCGTGATATCGTCGAAGGAAAGGTTGAAACGGTTTGCGTCGAACGGGTAATTTCGTAACGATTGAGGCACTTGTTAGCAATTTTCAACCCTTGCGCGTCCCATGCCGGGTTCTACAAATGAAATATGATACGTCCTGCATTCGGGCTCGAATTTCAACCGACAGCTGCGTGACCCCGTTTACAATTGCCGCTGAACCGACGCAAACGGAATTTTTTTCGGCGGAAGAGCGGCGGAGAAAACGGAAGGCGTGTTTTTCTTCTTCGTCCCCCTCCCCCTCCGATTTTCATCGCGGCAGCCGAAATCGTACACGACGTAGGCTGCCGTCGAAGGCTGGGGGGAAGGAAATCTTTCTGTCCACTGAACTTTCGGATCGGACTAGCGTGTGTGCGTCCATACACCGTGTTCTCTTCCCTCGCTTCTCGCCCATTCCGCTCGCTGGTTCAATTAATTAAATCTTAAACGTAACGGATATCGCTTAACTCGTTAAAACTTGTCTTCGTACGACACGTTACGATGATCATGTTTACTCCTTTCTACGGATGACATGCAGCGTATAAAACATATCTATATACTTTATCTTTACTTCTTCTCCTCGTGTCGGTAATGTCCGCGTTGCATGCGCAATGGGTGTATGTGTATGTGTGTGTGTGTGTGTGTGTAGTGTGTGTACGCGTTTCGTGTCTGTACATATCTAGTCTGCTTTATCCGTTATTCTGTTACACGTTATACTTTAAATATACGCAGTACGCTCTTATACGCTACCAAAAAGGATTAACGATCGACACTCGCATCTTTTGTCACGTTCGCCTATTCTTTCGCGGCATTTCCATCGGTGTTAAGGCGATTAAACTCAACCTCTTTGTTTGTTTGTTTCTTTCGTTCGGCCGAATTCAGACGCGGGTTGTACGCGAAGGAAAGTAAAAGGGGCGCGACTGCTTGTTTCTTTGCTGCTCGACTTTTAACCGGATTGCACGTCGGATCGATAGCTCGCCTGATTCTTCTTGGCCGGGCCCCCTCGTTTTTACGCGAAAAAAAAAAGAAGAAACGCCGCGCGCTCGGCACACAGCTGTGATTGCAACTTTTTTCTTTCTGTTTCCCCCTTCTATCGGGAAAAGGAATGGACTCGGCGATAAACGAAAATAATGGCCAATACGCGCACAGAGGGTGGGCGATTGGAAAAAGCTTATGTCTGGGGGGGGGGGGGGGGGGGGGGGGATACAACTGTGCGGTGTCAAAACTCAAATGTTCCGTCATGAGAACTTTGAGATGCGAAGAACTACTGTTTTTTCCTTTCTTATTCCCGTGAGATAGTGTTTGTGTATGTTTCGGTTAAACGCACGTCGGGCGCGTTACGTTTGTTCAGCTCTTTCCTGTACGAACAATAAGAGAGAGTAACAGGCGGAATCCAATTTCGTAATTTTGCATTTGCCGTCGTTACTTGTCACTTCGCGCAAACAAACGAGAGTATTTTCCCGACATTCGCGCGAATTCGATCGTATCGCTACGTCCGCAACATTCGACAAATATACAGTTTTCTTTACTTTTCCCGTTTTCCCTACGCCGTAAGAGCTTGCGGAATGACGCACGGTACGCAGAGTATTGCAGCTCGCGCCAGTCTTTTTCCGTGCGCGTCGCAATCAACAAACGTCGCCCGCCCGGCGAAAGTGCGCGCTAACCGGCCGCGATGTGTTTCACGTATTTTTAGCGGCACGCGTCCTTAACGTCGAACGAACGTGCGCGCGGTTAAGTCTTGTAGCTAGACGTCCGTCCTGAGGATTCCCCTTAAATTGTAATGCGCGCTCAAGTCCCGGCCCGTTCATGCAAAAAAACCATCCCCCCACGAACGCTTCTTGCGACCTGTCATTGAGAGGCGCTGAAAAAAGTTCACGGCCCGTTCTGCCTCCGACGCACGCAACTGAGAAACGTCGACGGTACCGTACTGCGTCTTACATGCCTTACAAGCGAACTCCCCCGAAAAAAAAAAAAATATGGACACCCCCCCTCAAGCGTGACGTGGCACGCTATTACGCGAATATTACGCGAAGCGCTTGAAATGCAAGCGAGTACCCGAAGCTTCCCGCCAAAATCGACGAACGATCCGGCCGGAAAACAGTATGCAAGCGGAGCCCTTGCGTACTCGCTTTACGTACACACATTCGCTCACGATTCTCTCGACACTCGAGGTGCATCACACGCGCATCATCTCCGTCGGCATACTCTCGTGCCTGTCGTGTACTTTCGCTGACGCGGATGAGTGTACACGCGCCGATGCGCGGCGTACGCTACTAGGATAAGATCTCGGAAAGTGTACGATTACAACGTGCGACAGCGTTCGATTACACAATAATTAGTCACGCGCCAGTCGGGCAACGCACACACCCCGTCGCAGACGCGTCGCGACGCGGCGCGGCGAACGATTCTTCGCCGTCGCCCGCGTCGAGAAAGCTAAATGACAACTGCCACTTATTTGACAACGTTGCGCGTCCCGCGACATCCGTAACCGCCACCATAAACCGTCGTATGAACTAGGGACTTAAAAAGTAGAAATTACCAGCGTCCGTCACTGAATTAAAGTTAAATCGATTTGAATCGTGTGTAGTTTGCTTGCTTTGTTCTCTTTGTTCCGAACGCGTTTGATTCGTTTCGTCAGTCTGTGCTCTCCCGGGCCGGATCCGGCGACCGTTTCAAAATTCGAATTGCCGCCGGGCCGGACCCTCGCGGAGATTATAAGAAGGTTAGTACGTGTGGGACTCGAAGGTGCGGCCCGCGAACTGGTTATCATCGGGTGTCCGCGGGTCAATATAAAATGCATCTTTCACACGCCCGGCCGACTTCGATAAGTCGACGCGCGGAGTTGTACGATTGTTCTCTCTCTCTCTCTCTCGCTCTCTTTCCATTTAAATTTCATTCGATACTCTTTTTTTTGTCATTTTTCTTCTTTTCCTCTTCTTAACAACACTCACGCGTTCGCTTGACGATGTTGGTCGCGTCTGTTCTCGCGTGGCTATTTTTTGTTTTCTTTTTATACACCGGTCGACGAGTTCTCTGCCCCGCGGAACTCTTCCGCCTCACCACTATCGTCGTCTCGTGTATTGCGATTGTGCGCCGAGTTCGGATTCTGACGTCGTGCGAAAGGAAAGAAACTCCTGGGCGTCAGAGGTTTGCCCACGTCTTCTCGTCGTCGTCGTCGTCGTCGTCGTCGTCCGTGAACGACGCCGAGAGCACGGGATTACGCGAACGATTCGAGGAACGGAGTGCGACAGTTCTTCGGCAAGAGGAGGGACGCGATCGTTTCGTCATCGAGCTACGCGAAATTCGCGAAACGAGCCCGTCCCGATCATCAACCCCCCTCCCCCCTCTCTCTCTCTCTTCCCCCCTCCGGCCGTTCTTGAAGCTCGTGATCACTTGGTTATCGCTTCGCTAGTTACTAACGTTTATCGTAGGCAGTGTTCGTGCGAGAAACTGCGAGTTCGGTATATAAAACATTATACTTTTTTTTTTGTTCGGCATTTTTCCTTTTTCTCCAACCGTTTCGTTTGAACAGCGGTCCACCTTCCCCCCCCGAAGCGGCCGTCCGTCGACGGGAGCGCGAGGATTCGATAATCTCGATCGTTTCCGGGTGCGCGAGCATCTTATAGTTTCGATCGTTTCCGGGTGTGCGAGGATCTTATAGTTTCCATCGTTTGCGGGTGCGAGAATTCGATAGTCTCGATCGTTTCCGGGTGGGCAAGGATTCGATCGTCTCGATCGTTTCCGGTTCCGACGACCAGATTGACCCCGACGCGGATTTTAAGCGATTGAAACCTCGAGGCGGCGAGTGCCATGCGAGTCTCTTCGTATATGGACGCGGATCGAGAACATAGATCGCGTATGTGAATCGTCGAGCGTGGGGTTGCGCGTCCCGACGCGGGGCCACGTCAGAGGGGGAGGGTTGACGCCGAAAGGAGTAGCGAGGTGGGCGAAGGATGCGCGAAAGGGCCCGATTCGGAAGCCAAGAATTCCTTTCCTTCGCAGGTAGACCACCCCGCACGTTGACGATAACGTTCGATGGTTGGATCGCGCCATCCGCGCCACTATCGGGAGATAACGGAGTACGAGTAGAAACAATAGTAACAGCGATAGTAGTAACAGCGGTAGTAATAGTAGCAGTTATACTAGTAGTAGTAGTAATTGCGGTAGCAGCGATGGCTGTGTGACTGTGTCTCTCGCGCGCGCTTTGTGTCATGTGTACCCGCATGTCTGCCGTGTGTGTGTGTGTGTGTGTGTGTGTGTGTGTGTATGTATGTATGCATGTGTACGTGTGTCAGTGTGAGGTGTATTCGTGTATTACTTTGTTCACGGTGAGATGGTGACGTTACTGTACTCGTTGCGTGTGGAGCTCGAATGGAGTTTAAGGATGTGACTTTTTGTTTCGGTTTTACTGTGACATTGAGTCCTCGCCGTTCTCACTGCCGGTTCGGCGTCACAGGCAAATCCAGAAGTCCCGCTTTGCCCGGGCAGCCACAAGAGGTCCCACAATCGCTGCGCAAATTGGCAGCGATCACCGACGAATTGTGCCCAGCGTACGCGCCGCGGGCCGCAATCGGACGATTTACTTCAGTGTCATCTGAATGGGAAATCACAGAATGACGCAGCACCGACAATATCGTTGTCGAGAGGCTCCTGCGCTCGGCGGCGGCGTCACTGGCGCGAAGTACGCGTGGACTTTGATGTTCTGCAGGTGCGACTGAAAGAAGGAAGCCGGATGCGAGTCGTTAGCAATGGTGGCGACTTTCGACCGATCGACATCCGCCCAGCTCGTCGAAAGGGACGCACACGGTGAGCGCGGCTTCCGGCAAAGATGAATTGTGCGCGGGCAAGCTTTAGCATCGTTATCTGTCGGGGGCCGATAGTACCTTATCGTAGTCGCATACTGAGACGCAGCTATCGCGAGCGAATTACGGAATATTGGCCGGTGCGACGGTAACAATGCGGAAAGTTCGTGCGATAGTCGTAATTTAGCGGCTCGCGTCGTTAAACGATTCGGCCGAAGTCGTATCGGCGCCTCGAAGGCTGCCGCGACTTCCGGAATCGGCCGTATAAAGACGTAAAAGGTCGGGTTGTAAGACTGACGCATCGAATTAATTCGATCCGGAGGCCGCGCGCGCAGCGTGGCGGATGATGACGATCGGGAGACAAAGGCGGAGTGGCGCGAGAACAAGGGGTAAGACAATACTCTGAGTCTGCGTATGCCAGCTCTGGTGATCAATTGGCAGTCATAAAGCTCGATGCGCTCGAGATTGTGGCAGGCCTGTTGGAGGTGATCGAGACTGGCATCCGTGATGAGCGGACAGTTGTCTAACTCAAGGACGGCCAGATGCTCTGCCGCGCACGGCGAGAGAGCCAGCTGTCTGATTCCCTCGTCGGTGATCAGCTCACAATGCGACAGACTCTGTGCACAGAAAACGCGACACGTGTTCTTCCACAGTCATCTTCAATGAAACAGCCACCGATAAACTCACTAGTTTCTCTAGCCGCGGACAGCCCATGGCGAGATGAATGAGGGTGGCGTCCGTTATTAAAAGGCACTCTTCCAAATCCATCTTCTCGAGCAGTCTGCAGTTCTGAAATCGTAAAAGCGGGCACCTTTAGACGATCCGCTGTGCAAGGCCGACTGCAATGATCTTGATAGGACTCATCGAACCAAATGATAGGAACCGATCAGCGTCTGCAACTCACTCTGGCCAGAGCCTGAAAGCCGGCGTCGGTGAAGTGAGTGCAGCCAACGCACTCGAGGACGCTGAGAAGCGGACAGTGCTGGGCCAGGGTGACCAGGGAGGCGTCCGTTAGGCTGGGACAGTTCGATATGCAGACGTAGTGGAGCCGTGGACATCGTTCGCTGAGCTCCTTCACCGCGTCGTCCGTTATATTCTAGAAGAATCCCATCGATCAGGATTATTCGACCTTTCGACACATCTATCGTAGTAGGATAAGCCCGGCAATATGAACGGTCGAGTAGCAGTGCTAGTAATGGTAGTACTAGCAGTAGCAGTAGCAGTAGTAGTAGTAGTAGTAGTTGTAGTAACAGTTGTAGTAGGAGGCTATGAATGAATGTACCCTGCACTCGTGTAGGTTGATCGCCTCGAGGTTCGGGCAGTAGCGCGCTAAACACTTGACCGCCCTGTCGGTCAGCTGGCGGCAACCTTTGCTCAAAAAGCTGCGCAACTCCGGGCAGCCCCTCGCCAGGGCCTCGACCCCGTTGTCGGTGAGCAGCTCGCACCAGGACAGATTAATGTGAGTGAGGAGCGGACAGCCGTCCGAGAGATCCTTCAGCGAGATGTCCGTTATCTCCGGACAGGAGTCCAGATTCAGTCGTTGAAGCTTCGGACAGTGACTGCTTAGCGCTGCGCATGTCACGTCCGAGATCTTCTTGCACTGGCTAAGGTTCAGCTCCTCGATGTTCGTACACGATTGGGCCAGGGTGCGCATCGAATTGTTCCCGATACTCTGGCATCCTCTGAGCGACAGCTGCCGCAGGAATCCGCCGCAGCGTCTCGATATATTTTCTATTACTGGTCCCTGTGGACATGGTTCAACGTGAGTGCGAGCTGTCGATTCGATTTCGACTCGAACGCGCGCGCGCCGAGCGTGCGAGACTATTCCGCTCCGATTCGGCGGGCAGGAAAATTTCCGCTCTCTACTACTCGCCTCCACGTCTCGTTGAAAATCGAAGAGATCGATCCTCTGCCAGTTGGAACCGTCTAGAGCTAGGACGTTCCAGGCCTTGCTTACTTGGGCGCATCGACATAACGACACGACGTCGAGGTAAGAGAGGATTCTGGAAATGGCGCGAGAATCAAACGGGCGTACTCGAGCGTTACCTCGTGGGAGCCTGTGCGCGAGGTGTCGTTGCATGTTTTGACTCTTACCTTAGAAGCAATTCCTTTGGCAGTTTCTTGTTAATCTGCGCCTCATCGTCGTGAAAAACCCATGTTAGCTGTAACGAAACGGCAGCGGAGTGAGAATCGTGCCGGACGCAATCAGAGCGTGGTCGCACATTCGCCGTGGCCAAACGCATGGTCGCCAATTAGAGACGTTAGAGGAGGTATAGACGCATGGGGACACGTTAAGATGTCGGGCGCTCAATGGCGGGACATTAACAATGGAAATGTGGAGCGGGGCAGCGACAGAGAGCGTGACAGTTTAAATCGGACCAACCTGCATGTAGGATTGCTTCATGGTAGTGACAGGGTTGCTGTGAGAATACGGTCGCGATGTGTAATAACCGCCCTGATGAAGATAATGGAGATGATGTTGGTGATAGTGAGGATAGGATGGAGGCTGTTGCATCCACCATTGACTGCCGGTCCCGGACTCTTCGACCGCCTGTACCCCTTGGCCAACCTGGCCCCCTCCTCCCACTCCCACGCGACTTACTTTTTTCTGAAACACATCCCGACGCTCTATGATCGGTCACGTTCTGCGATCCTTTCCTTCCCTCTTCCAATTTCCCTCCTGCCCCGCCTCGAAGTCCCACCCTACGAGTCCTCGCGAACGTTCATCGCGGACAATCGTATCCTTACACTCCTCTTTATGCCACTTTTATATTATCCTTATTTCAGCTTTATTTCCCGGCTTTCCGCACGACCTAACGCCGATTTCCCACGCGCGAGTCGGATTTATTGCGAGTACGCGAACGGTTTCGCTCCCATCTCGGGTCTCGATCTTCTTATCCGAACCTCTTCCGATCTCTCATTCGTTACTTCCGAGAAGCCAGATATTGTCGCTGCAATCTTTTCGAATTTCTCGGAAGGCGAGGCCACCGGCCGCTATCTCGACAAGCGAATCTGGCCGATTGCGAGTCTGATCGATCGCGAATCATTCGAGGCCTGGGCTCGCCTGACGCGGAAAATTTACCGTTCGCTTCTGATTAGACGGCTCTAAATTAACAACCTCCGCGCCTGACTCAGGTCGATAACACAGGTGCGCTCCTCCGCGAGTCACGCGCTCCGGACGAGCTGGCTGATCTAATCTAACCTTCTCGCGGATCCTTTCTCACGACAGCCGATTTTATATTCCCCCCCCCCCCCCCCCCCACCGGACCCTTTGACCTCGGGATACCGTTTCCGTAGTTTATTCGACCGTTTACGTTCGTAGCCTCCGTAACGACCGAGACTTTCCCGATTTGCATTTTTCGAACTTCACTCCCTCGCCCGCGTAGGAGAGAGGGAGGTCGGACGAAAATCTTTGAATGGCTTCATTCTGATTCTTATTTACATCCGCGGGAGTGCCGAGAGTTCTAACGATTCAAAGGTGCACCGTGTTCAGCGACTTCCAAAGCGATCAGCTCGATCGTTCGCCACTCTCCAATCGGAAATTACCCTCTAAATCCCACCTGAAAGCGCTGGCAAACGCCGAATGGAATCGGCCGACAGCGATCTCCGACAAAGGATGCTCGAATTTCGCGCGGCAGTCAATGTGTTCAAAAAGAAGAAGAAACGAAGAGCGAGTACGTAATTCCCGTCTCGCGATACGTTCTACGATAACAGAAATCTTACTCCCGACTGTCGCCTCTCCCGCCGCGCAGGAAAATCGAATCCGACCGCACTGCATGCCGTGCACCGTCGTTCACCGTCGTTCACCGTTGATTAGACGACTGGCTAACTAAACAATCACGGCATTTGAGTCATTCGTCTAGAGCAGCGTCATGACGTCTAAACACCGTTATCTCTTTTTGTCTCTCTGTTTCTCTCCTCGACTCTCTATCCGTCCACGCGAGTCATTCTCATCCTCGACTGACATCGAGCAATCGCATTTCGGTTGCACAAGGTCAGTTCTCGCTGAGGCCGCGGCATTTCCTCGGGGACGAATTTTGCCGGATGACGCAAAGTAATGCGAGAAATTCCCTCCCACTACCCCGCGTCTTCCAGCGCTCCAGCGAGTCCAGCTAGAGCCAGCAGACCAGCCGACAGACCAGCCAGCTCGACGGAACGTCGTTAGTCGGCGGGATAAGGGCGACCACGTGCGGACATTAGGTATAACTAATGAAATACTGGCATGTCGGACGAGAACGTGATGTTCGCGGTCGAGACTCGAATCCGGTTAAAGGAGACGACGGGAGGCGGGGTGCTCGCGACGGCCTGAGAAAGCCCGAGTGCAGATCGATTGTCGGCGGCGAGAATCGAAACGGGAGGATCCGACGATCGGTACGAGTCTCTTCGATTTTCTGTCTCCCTTCAACGTTCTCTTCCTTTTCGATCTACCTCCTTCCAGCTATTCACGTACCGCGAGCGCTAAGTCGCATGAATTCTGACGCACGCCTCACGAACTATCCGTCATCTTCAACGGACGTGATTCGGCGCGAATCTTTTCTGACGTCGGAGTCTGGAATGCCGAAGTTTACCGCGTGCCGGTACAGAGTTTTATTACGGGAGGCGAACGTTCGGGCGAATGACTGGAGGTCCGTAAAAAGAGTGGGATGGGGAATGAGTGCGATGAGCGTGGAAGAGACGCGAGCGATCGAGTCGGAGGTAAGTCGGGATTTAAATGAAGCGATCCAGTCCTGGCGGCGCCGTTCTCCGATCGACGTCGGCACTCCGCTCGAACTTCCGTTCCGGTAGAAAGCGAGCTGCCCCCCCCCCCCCCCCCGGAAGATGCCCGACAAAGATACTAGGACGAGTCCACGGCGATAAAGGCGAAGGGGAGCGCGGGCGATTTCGAAAATCGGAAGCCGAGCGCGTCGCATGCGCTCGGGGAGTCAACAATGAACGAGTTTGACCGATAAAACTCGGGGAAGCAAACAGTCTTATGAGACTCGATAAGTCGCAGCCTTTTCGGCACATCTTCGAACTTGGGCATGGGATACCGTTCCGGCGAAAAGTGGGACTTTTTATTTAAAGATCGAACGTTCATTGTCACGGGAGCCACCGAATGGGTCACGTCTCGTAGGTTTTCTTCCAGTAGAAATCTGGAAAGGAGGTCCGCCTCTCGGCCGTAATGTACTTCGTCGACGATGATGGGAGCAACTTTTTTCCCCTGTCATCGATCCGATCCCTCTTTCTCCCCTCGCGTTACAGTCGCGCTCGAATTGGGAAGTTTCCCGACCTAAGAAGGTTCTGTTGCCGAGGCTATTTGCGCGACGGGCGAGACGGAGAAATAGATCGCCGTCTCGATGCGGAACGGTTGAAAGGGAATGGCTGCGAGACGCAAGATTTATTTCCAACTAATTGACGTGTTCCGCTTATCGGATAAAGGGCGCGATCTAAGGATAGCCCTCGGGGAGAACAGTACGAGGGCGGAACTGGGCTGTGCGTATTTCGAGCGACCTTCTCGCAATCCTATGACGCACGCACGGCCATGGGAGTGTGCACCAGGTGCACTCGCCGCTTGTCCTTTCGCGATCGAAGACACCCGAGCGTACTCGGCGCGGCGCAATTTTCAGCGATTTTCATCGGGACCTAACTTTCTCCGACCGGCGCGTTTTTACGCCGCTTCCACCGACTTGATTTCACTCGAGAAAATGATTACGTCAAACGCGCCCGTGCCTCGGAGAGTCTCACGGCGACGTCGTTGCCCGTAAGAGATCGATCGCGGATCTCGTTTTAACGCGCGCATAACGCGAGCGGACCGTGCGAAGTCGGAATTGTGGCCTGAGAGAGGGCTGACTCTTTGGAGTAGGCGGCAAAGGGCGGCCCTTATCAAACGAGATTTTCCCGCGAGCCGCCACTTTGCCCTACGACGCGCACTTCGAAATTGGCCGGGCAAGCTCGGTCGACAAACCTCGAACGACCGACAGACACCCACACGGACGAACGGACTCTGACCTCCGCAGATCGAAGGGCTCGGACAGGAAATACGACCGCTGACGGGAGTACAGAAATTGGCGCGCAATGGGGTGAATCGGACGCCCTTCGAAAACGTGCCCGGCGCCAGGGTAGCTGCAGTCCGAGGGACGCGGAACTATTCGGGAAACTTGCAATTCCCAGCGCGAGGTCGAGCGTCGGGGCGCATAAATTGCGCGCGCGAGCGCCGCGCGTAATCGTCGGACGCCCGGCCATCCTGCAATATTTATCCGATCGAATGCGATTCCGAGCGTGGATGCCGCTCGCTCCCGGGGTAAGTGCGCAATTCATTGCACCATTGAGTCCCGAACGGGGGCTAATAAGTTCGTTCGCTTGGACAAAGTTTCGTCCCGGGTTGAACGCACGGCGGCCTGTCCGCTTTCCTTGAATTCGAATCGGACGCTCGAAGCGAAGGATTCGAGTCGCGAGGCGGATCTTTGTCGCGAGGTTGAGAATTAAGGAGATTAGCGCGGATGATCCTAGTTACCCAACGAGGTGCGAGGAGGGACACGTGGCGCGCGTGTTTGGACAACAGCAAACGTTATCGTCGTCGAGACTGTTCTTGGTCAAAGAATTTTGCCGGCTGACGGTGTTGCGAGTGCTGCGACGGATACTAACTGAGAGAGCTTGCGAGCGATACGTCTCCCAGACAAAATGTCTGCCCCCCCCCCCCCACGCCCCGTTATCTGTACGGAGGATCGTTCGACTATCTTCGCTCAAGGCCACTCGGCGTCTAGGCTTCCTTCGGCGCGGGAAGTGAGAAGAGAGGAGCAAGGATACGATCGTTGGCCGATTTCGGGAATGGACGTGAAACTGGACGGAGTCCAGGAGGACGCCTTCTCCCCGCGCGCGTAAGACGCAAATGATCGACGAACAATGATCAGTGATCTCCGTGATATTTCGAGGAGATAAGCGTGCGGAGCGGCGCTTACGATCTCTCGATGGTGCGCGCGCGCGCGCACGAGCGAGCGGTCGTTAAACCGAGTGCGATCGTTCGTTTCCGCGAGCGGGCCACGCGCTTAATCATGCAAGAGATGCGCCGAATTCGTGCAAATTTATAGAGTGAATCGTAAAATCCTCTGGTCACGTTATAATGCGCGACGTGTACAACAACATGCTCCGAAACGCTCGCTCGCGGAAGTACGCACATAACGCGCGAAGCATACACACATACATACACACCTAGGCACGTAACACGAGGGCATACATGTAGACAGATACGTATAGAGATTTTTGTACACAGAGACATGCAAGGGGGACACGTACGCGGACGAGAATGCGTGGTACGCAGACAACGTGTGTGCACTCGGCGAGCGGATAGGATAAATATTGAATTGGCAAATAAAATATTTACTCGAAAGATAAATGGTATTCCCTTCCAATTCGCGGCACAAAGAGCGTGCGCGCGCGCGCGCGCCGTTCGAAGCGAGCCGACGGTATTGGCCGACGACCGGCCCGCCTGCCGATTTTCCTTTTTAATTTGCGCCCCGAGCGTCGATGATGTTGCCGTCCCGACGCCGCCGCGACGCCGAGGAGGAGGAGAACATTTAGATCAATATAATAGCGGAGTCAACGACGCCGAATGCTCGCCGATGGCGTCGATCGAACGGGATTTACTGATTGCCATTCGTCGTGTCACCGGCCCGTCGACGCTCACGTAGACGCGGAGGAGACTGGCGCGGAGGGCCAGACGAACGAGTCGGGAGGGGGTCGGACGGACGTCGGCGTCGCGACGCCAGTAATGCGATCCCGTGGAAGACGGGCAACGAAATTATCGTTTGCGCGCCTCGCCACTCGTTTGCTCGTCCTCCTCTCTGCATCCAATCTCCTGTTCATCCCTCTCGTCCTGCCACCCCACAGACCACCCTCCTCCGACCCCCTTCCGCGACGTACGTTCAACCCTTCGTGGCGCGGACAAAGACTCCGCGGCGGGCAAGTCGAAAATATCGGACTGCACGGAGAACAGTGGAAAACGTGTCGAGGTAAATTCCGACGCGTTAGGACCATAAATGCGTTTACGGCGAAAAACTTTTCCCTCCCTCTCGTGGACTTTCCGCGCGCGCGTCCCTCTTCAAATTTCATTCCCAGCCGAATTCACGCCACCCGCGCGCGCTCACGCCCGCTGGAGTGTGTGTCTCCTCTTATGTAATTCTTCGCAGCTCCGCGTTGCCCCGCGGCTTTTGTCCCAGAATAAATATTGTTACTCCCCCCTCTCACCCCTACCACACTCGCCGTTCTCCCTCTCCCTCCCTTCCTGGTTCTCGCTTCGGAAAAGCTTTGTTCGCGAGAAAGAGTCGTTCGGCGCCGACGGCGAGCGAGAGAGACGCGAGAGTCCGAGACGGAAGCGGAGAAAGGATGCAACAAAAAAAAAGCAGGCGACGAAGGAGGAACGGGCCGCGCGGGGGGGGGGGGGGGGGGATGGCAGCCGATGACACGCATCGTCTCGCGGCGGAGACGTTCGACGAGACGTCGTCGAAATTATGTTTCTCTGCGGTGGGTCGGCCGATGTTTGCGGGGGCGCAACACTTACAGTCCGCCGAATGTACACAGGGAAAGCGTGCGCATGTAAGTGGCGTGGGTGCGCGCGTGTACACTCCTCCCCGCACGGCTCTCGGACTGTTTACTATACACCCCTCTACCACCCCTGCTTTCCCTCCATCTGCCCTCCGTCCCTCCCGCCACAGCCCTCTACCCTCACCGCCGACGACTAGCACTTTTCCCTCGAAGCCCGCAGGACAGCCTTGTCGAGAATTTGACGGCGGTCGATTTTCTACGACCAATGCCATCCCGACGCTCTCGATTTCAGCTGCCCGGGGGGGTGGCGAGACGCGGCAGGGAACGTATGAGAATGTCGAGGGAACGACGCGCGAGACAAGAGTATGAGAAAAAGAGAGAGAGAGAGAGAGAGAGAGAGGGAGAGAGAGAGAGAGAGAGAGAGAGAGAGAGAGAGAGAGAGAGAGAGAGAGAGAGAGAGAGAGAGAGAGAGAGAGATGAGGAGAGAGAGGTGGATGTATGGCAGTCGGCGAAACGGTGTTAATGGTCCAATTTGTCCGAATTGCATTTACAAGACGTCGTCGAGATGTGTGACGACGCGCGATATGCGGCTCGTAGGAGTTTGCGAAGGAGGGCACGAGAAGGTAATGGGTCGGCGACGCGAAGGTTGAGCGCGGAGGTTGAGCGCGGAGGTAACAGGAGACGGGAAAACAATGAAAAGCCAGAGTCGCGTGCCGCGGCCGTTTCAGGCGGCGGCGGCGGAGGCGGCGGGAAGGGTCGATTCTGCCGATCCTCCTGCTGGATGTCGATTCTCGTGTCTGGCCGCGATAGAGGAGGAGGAGGACTGGAAGCCAACGCTGGCTAGAGAGTCACGTTGGTAGGCGAGAGCAGGCGGCACTCGGATGACATTTCGTAAAAGCTTGGAGACTCGCGCCTGTTCGAGGAACGACAGACGGACGGACGGACGGACAGATGAACAGATGAACAGGCGGATAGACAGGCTGATAGACAGAGATAGACAAGGAGAGGAAGGAAGAGGACTCCTCCAGACGGCCTACACGCTCCTCGATCGGTGGAAACGTGACGGAGGACGCGAAGGAAGCGTAAAGGAGCGAGGCGACCGATGAGAAGGTGTACGCTGCTGGAATAACAAGAGAGCGCGGAGGCGCACGGGGACAGATTTTTCGAACCGCGTCGTCCCGACGACAACGGCGTCGGAGGCAGTCGGAACAAAGAGCCTCGAGGATCGTCGAGGCAGGCAAACAGACAAGCAGGCAGGCAGGCAGACAGACAGGCTGGCAGGCAAGCAAGCAGGCAGGCAGGCAGGCAGGCAGGCAAGCAGGCTGGTTGGCAGGCAAACGGCGGCAGAGGAGGAAGAGGAGAGGAGAAGGAGGAGGCGGAGGAGGAGGAGGAGGCGAGCGGAACGGAGCGTTTAACAACAACGCGGAATGCAACAACGTCCTCCTGCTGGTTCCCTCTCGCTCCTGCTGCGATCGCGGCGAAGAATGAGAGGAGCGAGAGAAGGAACAAAGGACGGAGCTGACTCTGTTGTCCGCGTCGTCTCCTCGTCGCTGTCACCGTCGTCGTCGTCGTCGTCGTCGTCGACGTCGTTGTCCTCGTCGTTCGGTCGATCGTCGTCCGTGTCAGAGAGGAAGCCAAAGTCGCGATGTTCGATAAACAGGAAAGCGAAAGCAGGTGCCCCGACGGCGACGTTAGGCGAGGAGGAACGGCGATCGTTTCAACGCCTGGCCTCTTGCCTGGCCCCGTGGTTGCCTGCCGTCGGCACAGACCTTCGTCGTCGTCCCGCACCTTCCCGATCCGGCGAACTCGAGCCTGGCCAAACCTCGCCGCGCCACGATGCCCGTGCGGAAGGTTCGCCCAAGTTGTCGCACTTTACGGAGGCCAGGGGAGCGAATCAGCTGTTCGCCTCGGCAATGACAACATTGGACACGCACGACTCCCCCCTCCCTCCGCCCCTCGGACCCGCGCGCGGCCCCCCTCCCCGTCGCCCCCTCGCCACGAACGGGGTATCTTCGACGCGCGTTTTGTGCGGCCGCGAATAACGAGGAACGACGGCGTTGACTTACCTCGAGCCTCGTACGCCCGGAGTGTATCATCCTTTTGCGTCGCGTTATTTTGCAAGACTTCCGGGAATACCCGCACGGTCTACCGGAAAAAAAATGTCACAGCCGAACGGGTCGCTACGCTTCGCGAGAGAAATGGCCGAGTCTACTGAATGCCCGACGTGCTGCCGCGGCGATAGGGGGGGAGGCAGAGGACGAGCGCTGCCTTTGCCGTTGGAGCGGACGTACGCGGATGCGATTGGCGCGCGGCAGCCGACTTGGCGACAGCGGGGCCAATCGGCGCTCGTCCAGCCATTGTTTACACGCCGCCGATTGGCCCTTTATTTTTGAGGGAGCGCGCTGGCGACGTGCTCTCTCCGACGATGCACTCGAGGGCAGCGCTCGCGGCGGGTTGTTCGCGAACCGCTCGGACGTCAACAAGCGTGCTAGGCTAGGAACGTCGCTGCGGTCGACGTGATCTCTCGAAAGTACGGTATCGACGTTATCGACGGTTGTCCAGCTCTTACCGAACGAAGAGCCAGGCTGCGAATTCGACGCAGGAGAGCTCGTGGACTCTCTTTCTGCTGTAATTGCGAGACTTACGTAAGGCGCTCACCTGGGTCGAGGCGTGGAAATTGCGGAAATTAGCGGCGACGCGGCTGTCAGGCGAGTTTCTCGCGTGCTCTTGCTCGAGGGCTCGGGAAACTGACGTATCGACGAGCGTTACGCGACGAGCGTAGGAGGCCGACGCGTGCAGAACGCGCGACGGTCAGCGCGCGAATTACTGATACAGTTGCCAAGTTTAGTCGCGTAGCGTTGTTCAATCGGCCCATTGTTCATCTGGCAACGTCGCCGGAGACTGAATTCGGGGTACATTCGAGTCGCGGGCATTGCCTTCCAGCGGAATCAGTCCGAAGCATTGAACTGGCTCGTGCGTGTGCTCCTGCATGTCTGCGCGTCTACGTCTATGTGAACGCGTATGCAGCCCACCCGCCGGCCTTACGCTTCTTGCATCCAGCAATATGCCCGCTTGTTTTCGTTGCCGATAAGGCCTGCGGCGACGATGATGTTTCAGGGAAATGTCGAACGAGTTGCGAGATGTTAAGTAAGAGTCGAGGACGTCTTCGGATGTTATCCGCAACCGGAAGCGATCCCGACCGACGAAGGTGGCGCGATTATTTCAGGCGATCGTTCGTGTTGTCGCTGCTTAGGGAGTAAATCAGTCATACATCAGCGTCGTCGATGCTTGTCTTCCTGGTTGCCACTGGCAGACACCACGGAAACAATACGTCCCGTCCGTTTTGTTTTCTTCACGTGCGTTGCAATTGTAATCGATACGTAATTGGGGGGTTGTACGTGTTTAGCTTCGTTTAGACTGGAGAGACAGAGTTAATGGTCCGACTGTGTATACAAGAACTTGATGAAATGATATAACGCGTACAAACATTGTTTCTAAAGAATCCATCCTCATTCCTGTCCTTCAAGTCAATGATTCCAATTGGTCAGAATTTTTGCAGATATCATGGTTCAACGTCTCGGTCGCCCAAGTCCGATACCGCAAATGTTAAGGGATCTCCCCTTATCAAGGTCGCGGATCTATCTGGACAATTCTATCGCACGTCTTCTACAGCATTAGTCACATCTTTGTTTACGTACAAAACATTCCGATCGATCTGCGAACGCGTAACGAGTTACACACTGTTGCACGATATTAATATTCATCCCGTTCGTAATAGAGGTGCCACGCGCTAGAATTCATCATTCGAATCATGAGTGTTCATTTCATTCACACGTTCGCAAGTGTACAATCCATTCGGGTGAAATCCCGTTTCAATTAAGCTAGGTATAGTTTCCTGTACAAGCTGAATGTAATGAAATTTCCTCCCGACAAGTACCTTCGGCGTAAAAAGTGTCTTATCAGTGTGCGATGCAATCGTGATCTGCACATCGCTTAGGCGTAGTCGGAAAAATGAATAGATCAAAGTATCAGGCCGTGTATCTAATGTTCGCCTTGTTTTCCGCGCGTGTGTCGCTTTATCGCTCGCTTTTTTCTTTATCGACGTCGAGCCACCAGGGGGGGTCTTGCCGAGGTGAGAATCGGCGAATATTCGGGCGGGCAGCGTCGGCGACGCCAATAAAGGACGGCGGTGTCGAATATTTTAAACGTTCGATCTCACGGCTGAAGCGTCGATAAGACGCGCGTATCGGCATTCCTAGCGAGTTCGGCGATTGTCGTCATATCTCAAGCTGGCAGCTACGAGCAACTTCTCCCGATGAACGGCGATACGTCGCATTCTAGTATCGCGCCTTTTCCGAGAAGCCCCGATAGAAGCAACTTGTACGCGTACAACAACGACAACGCAACGAGCGTCATTGTTAACTGCATACAAAAAACACGATCGCGATACGGCCTGCCAATGCTGATACGGATCGATCCCTGCTGTCAGATCGATGTTCATTCTTATTTTTCGATCAACGACCGCATCGTGTCTCTTCTTCCCCCCTTCGACACCAAAGACGCCCCGACGGACTGATAACAGAGTTTTTCATGGGTTCTCGTGACGTCACACCGCGCAGGTCGGTCAATCAGAATCCATGCATGCACGGCTGTACCGTAACTGGAACGTTCGACCCACCTGTGCGGAGGGCGTACAATTTCGCGGACACCCCGTAGACCGGCGGCGAACGCTCGATATTAATCCGCGGAGGTAGCCTCAAACGTTTCAAGTTGCTCGCCGGCTACCGCGAAACAGGGCTTATTTTATCGCGGGGCAGGCCTGCACACGACAAATCCGACTGCGTCGAATGAATGACGAGCGATGGCATAAATCAAAACGCAGCAATCATCGGCGCCAAGCAAACGCGAGCGTAACGCGCCGAATGTTCAGCCCCAGGGGGTTGAAACTATCGGCGCTCGTACTCTCGCCCCTATTGACACCGTAGCCAACGACGGGATCCAGTGCATCAACATCTGTATTGCTATGTACATCTCTGTTCATCCGTAAAACGTACAGGTACATCGAATGCTCGGGACGAGTGCGAAACTTTTATTAAAATCCCGAGGAAGCGGATGCGAGCGAGATGCAGGACGCTCCCGGAGAATCGCGAAGGGACGGCGATAAGGAGACTTATCGAGTAACTGTCGCATTTACGAGGTCACTTCCTCCATTGCGGCGACCGCCTGCGGCCAAGAGTCGCAAAGGGTTCCGATCGAAATTCCACCCCCATCCCTACCTTCGGCCACCGTTCGGTGCCTCCGACATCGCAGGTCATTCGTATTTTCGTCGATGCGCCGACTCCTGATCGCGATCTTCGATAATGACGATGAGCAGCCGCGATCAGTGTCACGACATTATCTCGCTAGACTTCAAGGTCCGCGGCACCTTCCGAGCAATCGCAGGCATTTCTCAGAAATCGCAGCAGTTCGACGTACGTCGCGATGCATCTTACAATTAGATGCAGATCCGCAGTGCAGCCTCCAGCTTCCGGTTCTCGCCTCTTTCCTCTCCTAGCCACCTTCGAGGGCCTCTTATCGTCGGGCGGGGAAAAAGATGGCGAACGGTGACGCGACGCGAATCCTCGAGAAGATCGCGCGATTACGCGAGCCTCCCTTCTGGTCAGCGAAGGTATTTTTTTTTTCACTCCCGGAGGCGCGCGAGGCAACGATAATGCCGACACTTGCGCGCCGATAAGGACTTTCGACGATTTATAAACGTCGTTTCGCCAGCGCCGACTTCGTCAGTTAGCAATTTGGCAAGTGCCGAGTGTAGATCTCCATACCGCGACTGCAGACTAAAACGGAAAAGAGCCCCTTTGCGATGAGAGGTGAGTAAGAGTAGGATCCGAGATCGTAGGGAAGTTGGTGCGGTGAAACGGTGGTGACGATCGATGATCCTATCATAGGATCATCGCTGTGCTAATGTGATCATGGCCGAACGATCTTCTCTCCTCGTTCAGTGATTCTTCCTAACGGCCGTCATGGTGCGCAATCGTGTTAACTTCCGATCGATCGGGAGCGGGAGAAAATTGATTGAGCGTTACGTAACGAGGGTCGTCTGCGAATGATAAACGTCGCGTTTTTTCCATTTCGGGAGTGACATCGGGAGCTCACATCTTATCGCGACGAAATATTTTTGGGTATGTTACGATCGGTGATCTATTCGGTTTTGCTACTTAAGCTGGCCACTGAGACTGGCAAAGTGACGTTACAGGACGACATTGTTTGTTACTTTCGTTACAAAGAGCCGATGATCGGGTGAGTACGCGAGCTTTAGGAAGGATAGGTAATTCGAAGGACATGTGGAATGCATGTGCTGATGACATCGGTTGAAAATGATTTTGTGAGCTATCGCATGTTTGCGCGACTACCGGTACTGTAATTCAGACATTCGCAGTCTGCATATCTATTCTGGAAACAGTTAATAACTTAAAACGCCCCCCCCCCCCCTCTCTTCTATAGTAAGGGGAATCGTCTTTTTCCGGGGAGGAAGATATGATAATCCGGTCTATTGTACTGCGATAAGACGGTCTACCTTTATAAGTAGATGCCGGTGACACTTCGATTTAATAGTCGCGCACAGTTCGTTTCTCCCGCCGGACAAGATCGTATCGTGTCAGACTTCTGGATTTATTCACCACCCCTTGTGATGAGGTGTACGTATTCGATTCGCAAAAACTTTCGCGTGTGCGCGACATTTTTCATCATTACATTGGCCGCAGTCGGTTCTAAATCCATATTAAATCGTGCGTTTCGAAAAAGTAATAGACATTTTCGTGGTGTCTACTAATCAGAGAGCATCGACACGTGTCGTCCGATTGTTAGAATTCACGCGCCAGTTGTTCCATAAATTACGTTCACTCCGTTGGGTAACCCCCCCAATTCGCGCACTTACGTCTACGTCGCGTGGGTTCGCGATACGCCGGACAACATTGGCACGCAATTGGCATACGAAATACACATTAATCTGCCCCGAACGGCTTATCTTCGTTAGATAAATACGATATCATAGCTCGGGAGCCAAGGTTTGTCCAGTGTCAAAGTGGCGGGTAATATTGTTCTTTATCGATGCCGAGCGATATTTCTCCGACGTTTCCCAGTAAAGCTAAATTCCGATTGCACGAGCGGGGAGAGTATTTGTCCACGAAACTCGACGATGTTTGTCCGGGCGATAGAAATCTGGCCGGTCCCGTTAATTGACAGCCCCCTACTTAACGACGCTCGCGCGCCTTATTACAGGGAGGTACCTGCTGGCCACAGCGCTGTTGGCCGCGCTGCTCGTCACTGCGGCGGCCGAAGAAGCAGGCGAAAATGTTGAAATACCCACAAGATGTCCGGACGTTGATCCCATGAATACCACGGTGCATCTCGCCCACGAGTATGATTGCACCAAGTTCTACATGTGCTTTATGGGACGAAGAATCCTGAGAGAGTGTCCGTGGATGGATAAGCCGCATCGCCATAGGCTGCATTTCAATCCGAAACTGCAGGTGTGCGACTGGCCGAATCACGCCGGTTGCATTAGTTTGACGACGGATCCGGATGACTCCACGGCGACACATCCGGGAACGAAGCCGACCCCCACGAAACCGACCGATACGCCGACACCCACTACTCCAACCCCGACGCCTACGACCACAACGCCGACGACTACGCAACCCACTACTACTCCAACCCCAACAACGACTACCCCGACGCCTACGACCACAACGCCAACCCCTACGACGACGCCAACCCCTACGACTACTCCAACCCCAACGACTACTCCAACGCCAACCCCTACGACGACGCCAACCCCTACGACTACTCCAACCCCAACGACTACTCCAACCCCTACGACTACTCCAACCCCAACGACTACTCCAACCCCGACGCCAACGACCACAACGCCAACCCCTACTCCGACTATTCCACCGACAACAACTACAACGGAATTACCAACAACCACCGGTGATCCCTTCGAGTCCACCAATGCCACGGAAGCTCCTCCGACCTGTCCTGGATTCGGCAACGGGACTATCTACCTGCCACACGAGACGGACTGCAGATTCTATTATGCTTGTGAGGACGGCACTATAGTCCTCTATCAATGTTCTGAGAACCTGGAATTCGATCCGGAAACACAAAGATGCGATTGGCCGAAAGGATGTGTCTCGTCGTCGACGATCGTTCCCACCCCTCCGATTCCGACTCCGACTCCGACGCCATCGCCAACGCCGAAGCCTCCCGTTTGTCCACCGGGCAGCAATGGGACGCTGCCGCACGAGTGTCAGTGCGACAGGTACTACCGATGCAAGAACGGAGATCAGGTACTGGAGCACTGTCCACCCGGTCTTCACTGGGACAGAGTGCGTGAATTCTGTACTGATCCTGATGAAGCTGGCTGCCCTCATTACCACCCGAAAACCACTACATCGGACCGTACTCCCAGCACTCACACTACCCCCGGTACGCCAACCACGACAGTAGAGGTTCCTACCGTGTGCATGCCTGAAGGCAAATACAGGATTCCGCATGAATACAATTGCTCGCTGTACTATGAATGCAACGAAGGGCATCAAGCTTTGAAGCAGTGTCCGGATCATCTTCTCTTTGATCCGCGTCTGCACGTCTGCGACTTTCCGGAGAACGTTGATTGCACTGACGGGACACCTGGTACGTCGTCGACGGATGATGGACACGTTACGCCTTCGATGACGCCAAGTTCTTCGATACACACAACCACCACCTCTAAGAAAACGACTCATACTACTATGACGCCAACGACCCACACACCCACGACCCACACACCCACGACTCACACACCTACGACTCACACACCCACGACTCACACACCTACGACTCACACACCTACGACTCACACACCTACGACTCACACACCCACCACCGTGACTCATCCAACAATAGTACCTCCCAACGAATGTCCTGAGCTTCCTGAGGGAAAAGTTGTAGCCATACCGCACGAAACAAACTGCTCGCTGTACTACATTTGCCGCGATGGTAAAAAGACATTGGGAGAATGCAACAAAGGACTCCACTTCGACCCGCGCCTCCAGGTCTGCGACTTTCCCGAAAACGCTGGCTGCGTCGACAAGCCTGTCACTGATCCAACGGACGACGGATCCGTGACACCTTCGATGACACCGACCGTCCCGACGCATACGACTACGGAATCCGTAACCCCCACAAGGCCTCACACAAAGCCTACGACTACGACTGTCACGACCCCAACAACGACTCACACGACGACCCATACGACAACGCCAACGACTGTTACGACCACGACGACTCCGCCTTCCAGCGAATGTCCAAGTGTGCCTGCCGGACAAACTGCAAACATACCGCACGAGACAAACTGCTCGCTATACTATACGTGCCACCATGATGGCGGCAAGACCTTGCAGCAGTGCCCGAAAGGCCTTCACTTCAGCGCAAGACTCGGCATCTGTGACTTCCCGGAAAGCGCTGGCTGCACGGACAAGGATGATGGAACCACCGAAGTCTCGCACGTTACCAAAACTACTAAGCACGTTACTCCGTCCCACGGATCAACTGTTACTACAGAGCCGACCACCGTTGTCATTCCAACGGAATGTCCACCCGATAACTCTGGACCGGTAGTACATCTTCCGCACGAGACCAATTGTTCGCTGTTCTACAAGTGCGATATGGGTGAAAAGGTCGTGATGCGCTGTCCGAAGGGCCTGCTGTACAATAAGAAGTTGCAACTTTGCGACTGGCCGGCTAACGTAGACTGTACTGACAAACCTGACCACACTTCGGACGACACGGAAGTGACCAAGACTACCAAGCACGTTACTTCGTCGCACGGATCAACTGTCACTACGGAGCCAACCACCGTTGTCATTCCGACGGAATGCCCACCTGATAACTCTGGGCCGGTAGTACACCTTCCGCACGAGACCAATTGTTCGCTGTTCTACAAGTGCGATATGGGTAAAAAGGTCGTGATGCACTGTCCGAAGGGCCTGCTGTACAATAAGAAGTTGCAACTTTGTGATTGGCCGGTCAACGTAGACTGTACTGATAAGCCTGACCACACTTCGGATGACACGGAAGTAACCAAGACTACCAAGCACGTTACTTCGTCGGACGGATCAACTGTCACTACGGAGCCAACCACCGTTGTCATTCCGACGGAATGCCCACCTGATAACTCTGGGCCGGTAGTACACCTTCCGCACGAGACCAATTGTTCGCTGTTCTACAAGTGCGATATGGGTAAAAAGGTCGTGATGCACTGTCCGAAGGGCCTGCTGTACAATAAGAAGTTGCAACTTTGTGATTGGCCGGACAACGTAGACTGTACTGATAAGCCTGACCACACTTCGGATGACACGGAAGTGACCAAGACCACGAAGCATGTTACCTCGTCGCACGGATCAACTGTCACTACAGAGCCAACCACCGTTGTCATTCCGACGGAATGCCCACCTGATAACTCTGGACCGGTAGTACATCTTGCCCACGAGACCAATTGTTCGCTATTCTACAAGTGCGATATGGGTAAAAAGGTTGTGATGCACTGTCCGAAGGGCCTGTTATTCAACGCAAAATTGCAGATTTGCGACTGGCCCGAGAACGTAGATTGCATAGACAAGCCTGATCATACCTCCGACGATACCCACGTGACAAAGACCACTAAACACGTTACTTCGCCGCACGGATCAACTGTCACTACGGAGCCAACCACCGTTGTCATTCCGACGGAATGCCCACCTGATAACTCTGGACCGGTAGTACATCTTCCGCACGAGACCAATTGTTCGCTGTTCTACAAGTGCGACATGGGTGAACAGATTGTGCAGCGATGTCCGAAGGGTCTGTCATACAACAAAAGATTGCAGATTTGCGACTGGCCTGAGAACGCAGGTTGCGCAGACCAGCCTGAACGTACCACCGTCGATCCCCACGTGACCAAAACTACTAAACACGTTACTTCGCCGCACGGATCAACTGTCACTACGGAGCCAACCACCGTTGTCATTCCTACGGAATGTCCACCTGATAACTCCGGACCGGTAGTAACTCTTCCGCACGAGACCAACTGTTCGCTATTTTACACGTGCGACATGGGTAGAAAGGTCGTGATGGGTTGTCCGAACAACCTGTTCTACAATCCGAAGATACAGGGTTGCGACTGGCCTGAGAACGTAGACTGCGTCAACAAGGTTGATCCTACCACAGACGACGGCCATGTAACGGTGGCAACGAATGTCCATGCATCGACAACTCCGAAGCCTACTGAACCCACGACCGTTGAAATTCCGACAGAATGCCCGCCCGACAATTCCGGTGACGCCGTGCACATTCCGCACGAGACCAACTGTTCGCTCTTCTACAAGTGCGACGAAGGCGAAAAAGTAGAGCAGATCTGTCCAGACGGCCTCATTTTCAATCCACTCCTTGGACTATGCGACTTCCCCGAAAACTACAACTGTACCGATAAGCCTGCCTCCTCAACCGTTGAACCTACCACCGTCACAACTCCGTCTGCCAAGCCTACGCCTACAGCCACCACCCCGACTACCAGTACCAAACGTCCAACCACCCCGACTACCACTACCAAACGTACAACCACCCCGACTCAGACGACAGACAGTTTCGTTTCCAAGTCAACAGGCGGTACTCCAAACTGCATCGGAAGCTGCCCACTGCAAGACCCCATGGAGTACACCGTCCTACTGCCCAATGAAGACTGCACCAAGTTCTGCAAGTGCAGCAACGGCCGCCCGTACATCTACGACTGTCCCGCCGGCCTCCACTTCGACCCGAGGCTGCACGTGTGCAACAACCCACGAGTAGCGGGCTGCGTGGGCAAGGGCAGAATGGACCAGGACGACAATCAGCTGAGAGCAGAGTACTACTAGAAGAAAGCGAGACAGGACAGGATAGACAATCGAGCGATACGGAGAAAGAACGCAGGCAATAAGATTCGATCCGTCCGGTCGGTCGGCCGATCGACGGCACAGTTCGGACATCGCTCGGCTGGGGGGATGAAAGGGGAGGATCGGGACGTGGAGCCGGGTCGAGATGGCAGCTCTATGGGATGCTCGCTGGCTGTCGATTCAGAATGGGCCGCTGACGTCTTAGCCGCTGGTCGCCGGATCCGATAGTCTCCCGCGCCATCCAGACTCACTGCACACCGGAGGCGATATTTGAATATCAACCGCGTGGGAGAGTCCCGCCGCGCACAGGAAGCCGCTCGCCCCAGCGAACGATAAGGCCTCGACTGAATGGCGAACTTCGCATTTGGCAATGCCGAACACCCCCTCTCGCCCGGCGAATCGGGAAACAATGGCTTTCTTCCGTTACAGCATATTCCATTATTTATTAATAGTGTATTTAAGATAATTTAAGCCCGACATCGAGGCCGTTCTCCATTGTAGCCTAATAAACGTGCCCTTTTATATTTCAAACGTCTCGTCGTCCCAACATCCTGCCCTCGAGCGAGTCCTGTCGATAGAGCGTGAAAGCGAATATTTTGTTCGAACCCTGTCCTTTCTTCTTTCTTTCTTTCTGCCAATAAAGTGGATTTTACATTATTCTGGCTTGAAGCGAATCTTTGCCGATGAACGTTGCCGATCGATGGCTCTGCTAAGCGCGAACAGTCGTCGTTGACTTTGACCTTGGTGGGAATCGGAGGAAGGACGAGGGGGGTATGATAAGTTCGGTGAGTTAATTAAATTTGGCCGTGATCGTCGGCTCGTCGACGGACGATGCCGCGAGACTTTAATTGTCGATCGGAAAATAAGGAGATTCGCGTGTTTTACAAGAAGGGGGGATTGGTGGTGCCGTGGATTTTGTCTATTGTACGTCGTCGTAGTATTTGCCCATCACGTCGGATAGATACGATGGCCGCGCGATGTGCTTGTCGGCGCTCTGAAGGTCCTGCAGGATCTGCTCCTTCTCGTCCTGCCTGTTCTTGTCCTGCCTCTGCTGCTGTTGCTGTTGCTGTTGCTGCTGCTGCTGCTGCTGCTGCTGCTGCTGCAGCTGACGACGGGCGTCCAGGATCAGTCTTAGTGCGTCCCAAGGATGACTCAGGTCCGAGAATGCGACGTCGCCACGCTTGCCATATCTGCGGATTTTGATCGTATTCCTTTTTCCACCCACAGACAATTCGCCTAATCGCTCATCGCGCAGCAATGGAATTTTATGTGGGATTAAATCAAAATCACGTCTTCCGGGTAATTAACGTTAACGCCTCGGAACCTCGTTAATTTCCAAAGCAAACGTAGCCAGCGATCGCGCTAATGATGATACGAAAACGTTAAATCAAGCGTGCGCGATTCTCACGTCTTTGAGTAAAAGAGAGACTTTAGATTACATTCGGTTAGGCTCCGCCTTTTTGCTCGCAGTGTACCGCAATTGAATTTCGCGATCATCGAGCGGGGTTGATTAAAAATTGGGTCGTGTCTCAATCGATTATCAAGATTACCTGGCCTTTCCGCTGAGAGAGTAATAATCCTTGACGAGATCGAGATATCTCCTCAGTTCCTCCGGACTGGTAAAGACCTTGGGTCTGGTGGGCCTTGCCATTGGTTCCGGATCCCCGTGAACCAGTGTCGCCGTAACAATGGTCATCACAAAGAGGATCCACGCTACGCTCATGAAGGGCTTCATTTTCGTTCAATTCGTCCGACGATATTGATTCTGCGAACGTGTCAAACAAACTCTGTCAATACACGTCTGCCACTCTCGCCCTCCATTTCCTTTTCCCTCTGCCTTTCAGCTCTTTCGCAACAATTCGCCGACGTCCTCAGGAACATTTGTAACAAACGTCCAAATAACGCTCCGCCGGATGAGTAATATATGTATTACAAGCTGTTTTCGAACGATAAGGACGGTAAAATTCCGATCCTGAGTCATGAATCTTGTCCTCCGCTCGGCATAGGTTAGCGATAATATATTATAGCGAATAAAATCATTGTACTGACGCGAGCTGTTCATCGCTTTGTCGGATGTATCAACACCGGCACGAATAATAGATTCGGTATGTTACGCGAGGCGCGCAATTGTGTAACGGGTACGTGTAAATATATTGTAATCGGCCGATGTGCGGTCGATACGGAAAGATGTTTGAACAGACTCGATTACGACATGACACGGCTGGGATTCTAACATAATTGTAAAAGCGCCTCTTGAAGATGTGCGCGCGCGCGCGGGCGCTCGGCCGCAAATGGATCGGCATTGTACAGATTACGTTTACGTTCTCGCACGAGTATCGTCCCTTAACACATGCGCGAGGCCGAACGATCGAGTTGTCATCCTTATCGAGATCGTCGATTAGGCAAGAACGCAAAAAGCTCCGATCATGGAAAATGGGCTCTCGAACCGAAATAGCGAAACATCGAAATTAGTTCTATCGCTCCGTATCTCATCGATGATCACTCCAAAATCATTGTCATTCGACGCCGTTCAACGTAGCGGAACGAAACGAGCCTCATTCAGTTCTTCTACGCAGCTCGAATCCGAGGTTCCAAATTGTTCATCTCTAAATAGATTTAGTATCGACGACTGACATCTTAATTTATGATTTCGATCGCACGGGCAAGGTCGGGACAAATTACGTGATACATGTACGCATGCAGAGATACACGACGATATGGGTGAGAGGAAAGAACGATAGAGGGGGAAGAGAGATAGAGAGAGAGAGAGAGAGGGGAAAGAGAGAGAACGTAAAACGAGTGCGGACAGGCTCTCGGATAAAAAGCTCCGATAAAGTCAGGCAGCGGTGGCAAAGAAATAGAGATAGCATGGGAAATCGTTGAATGATCGAATATTCGTTGCACGAGGCTAACGAAATAAGCGATATCGCGATGCAAAAGCCACGACGGATGGAAACTGGACTTCGATGTTCTGCGAGTCGAGTTTACCTGTTGCTCCGTAAATGCATTTCAAACCGGCCGGGCAGATAACTTTCTCGATAATGAGAGCCCTCCACGGGGCTGCTGCGAACAGTTTAAAGCTGAATATCGAAGTGCGGTCGAACTGCAGGTCGAGGACGTGCCGATTCTGGTTTCTGTACATATTTCATGCCTATCGCCTAATTGTCTTTAATCGATCCGTTTTGGCCACCTACTTTTCCTATTTTCGTACGTTCCGTCTGGCACAAATAATTCCCGAGAAAAATTCATTTACGCATACATCGAACTCTGTACAAAGAATTGACATCTGAATAAAGAGGTAAGTGATTGGCATTCTTTTGCGCGCTTATATTTGTCATCTCGGTTGGAATACTGTGAAAACAATTTTTCGGCAATTACTGTGATTATTTTGGTCGCAAAGATGATCGATTTCGGAGGATTAATATCGGACGCTATCTTGATGACTGCATTTATTACGATCGTCGAGTTGACGAACGCTCGTGACGAATACAATAAATTTAACTGTGAGAAAGAAGCTGATATCCGAAGGATTATGTTCGTTCCAGAATTCAGGATACTTCACGCTCTCGAAAGCTGTGATACGAGATGGGAAACTTCCAAGATTGAAGGGTCTATCTCGATAGATAACCCGGGTACGAACTATCATTTCGCGATCGCGTGCCTCGGTTTCCTCAAATGTAAAATGTTTCGCGGTGGATACCAATTCCTTGGGCAAATCCCTCTACGATAACGGGCGATCGAATCGATCACAATTCTAATTCCTAATTGCGTAATGTCGCGCGATTGCGAAATGAATCGCTGAATTTCCGTCCCTTTCGAGTTTTCGCGCGGCGTAAATAAAATTATTGATAACAAGCCGCAAACCGCCGTGCAACATATCATTTTAATGCGTCAACCTCATTCAATCCCGCTGGCGTCATCCGAATTATTAGTACGGAATTAGTACAGAAAAATAGCTCCGAATTCAGATAATACCGCAGGTGAAATAAAAGGAGACATGGAGCCATTTGGCCCGATTGTTTTCGGTCGAACAAATGAACAAAATGACGAATGAAGGCGTGCATTCGAAATGTTGTCGACGTTGAAGCGGTCGCATTATCGCACAATTCGCGAAGTGCGGGATAGATCGCATGATAAATGCGCTGCCTCTCACCGTCGCTCAACGTTAATGCGGCTTCGTTTATTACGCGGCATAGATCTCAGGCACCGCAATTGTTCCCCTCTCATGCTCGCAAATCTACCCCTCTTCACACTTATATCATACGCGTTCTAAGGTATCAAAGCGGCGTGCGCGGGAAAAGGACGCGAAAGGCGAGAACAGAATTTTCATTACTTTCAGCCTGAATCGATGTCGTAATTTGAGAACGTTTCAATCGCACAAAAGTTCTCGTCGCTACTCTTGCAGCCGACTAGCCAAAAAATTCGTCACGGTGCAAAGGGCGTCATGCCCGAATCGGTAGAGAGGGCTGGTCCAATGATCAAAACGCGTGCGGATGTTTGATAGGCGTGAACATTGTATGCGCATGATGCGCGATTAACGGGCTTGAAGGACGGGCGCTTCTTTACGTCATCCCGGTTTATCGATCAACGTATCGTAATCGGATCGCGAAGATAGTTCTCGCTCGTAGATTACGGGTTCAAAGTTCCTTCTACCTGTTGTACGTACGTTTCTCATGGTTGCGCAGTTTGACAGGTCCGACTAAAGATTGCTGTCAAAAATCCAGTTTATCGCCTCTAACGGAACGTTTCGAAAGGTAGCGACAGGCGCTGGTCATAGCAGTTGCATCATGGAATGAAATCGGAACGATTAAATTTCGAACGGTATACCGACGATAGGGGAAAAAATGTATCGGCAAGGAGTGCAAGTGAATCGATAGCGACAGTCACGTCGTATTCAAGGTTCGAAACGATTGCGCGCCATTTGAAACACGCTGCCAGCTTGTCCGGATATTGACTGGCATCAGAACTGGCAGAGTCGCGCTAGGAAACGACGAGCCACTCTGTTTATCGCGATAGGAGCCGTTTCAGAAAATGACCCGTCCGTACGAGGGCAAAACGCGGCCGAATCAATTCGAACGTGGAGACCGACGAAGCCAATTTCCTTTCGAATTTTTTCAAGACCGAAGATCAACAACAATTTGCCCGCATTATCCGAGATCCGTTCAGACATTCCCAAACTTTCCGCATGTCCAAAAGCAGTTACATCATTCCCATTCGACTTACGTAACTCCCAACTGTACGCCTCCATTAGAAATAGAGCCCAAGATCTGGAATGATCGTCTGCGATTTTTGTGGCAATCAAGCCCGAACGACTTCACCCGCTTCAGATAAGCTCTGTCACAGTTGTATCCATAGGATAATAGGTGATGGACGCCGCTGCCGCCATTGTGCGTAAGGCGTCGATCGGCATACGCGACGCACGTGGATCTCGCGTGCGGATCGATTCGAACGTCTCGCCGATGGTTCGCGGCGGCAAAATTAATTGCGCGACCTTTACGGCCCCTTAAAGGTTGACAATATCCGCGCGACGCACCCGGTTTTAGCGTCGCACGGTTCGCAGAACGGCCATCGCGGCCGCGCCTTATGGCCGCCGGGATGTGCTAAAAGAATACACATCATTAGGCGAAAACTGCCGCGTAAAACTTGCCACCGTGGCCAGCTCGGCCGGAAGGATAATCCGTCGGACGCGGCTCCGTGGCTTTAAAAGGGAAACTCATCCCTTTTGAACCTCGCGCGCGCCCGCGCGCGCGCTCCGTCTCCGCTCTCGCCTCTAATACTTCCGGCGTTCAATAACTCGCCGTAATAAGCCATTGTTGCTCGACGGAATTAAGTCGATTTAATTCCGAGCACTTACAGGGGCAGAGTGTCCTTTTGCCTGGCGCGAAAGACTTTCGGCATGGATGTTCCATGAATAGGAAATGAGGCGTAATCGGGTTGGTTAATAGCGGCGATCGATTTGTTTTCAGGGGTTTTAAGGGAAGCCGAAGGGGTTCTTGCTTTCGTGGCTCGGGATGGGGTGGAGTTTGGGCAAATAAAATTGTGGAATCGGCGGAGCAACAGGTAGCACCGTTACACGGAGCCCTCGGCCGACGGAAACGTGCGCCGCTGGCTGTTACGTACGGGGGATGATGAAATTTTCAATGCAATCCGATCGCGAGATATACCCTCGTTAAGTTCGATGACGAGCGCCTCGATGGAATCTTTACGGAATAGGCCATTTCCGGTTTCTCGAGAGACGTTTCTTCGATCTTCGCGAGGAATTTTCGAACGAAAGCCGGTTATCGGCTGTATATTTGACGAACTATGAAAGTTCGGTGGTATTTTATCGGGGGGAGATAAAATCGATTCTGCTGATCGAGGACGGTGAGTCACTGATTAGTGCATAGGTGGTTGGAAATTAAATCGTCGCTACGAAATCTGTCAGTTTCAGAAGCGTGAGTCATTGCAACCTTCGGCAAATTTTACGCAAGATTATTCTAACAACTCTTACACGCGTTCCCCATTAACAATGCATGAAGTCAAACAATGAATGCATTAAGGGGACTGTTTCGCGAAATATTGAGATCGGTGGGATATAAAATTCGCGGAAAATTGATCGCGAGCATATTATCGCATTAACGATATATGAAATCTCATCCTTTTAGTTGACTCGCGAAGGTAAGACGCGCCACTTTTGATCGAGTTAAGAGAGGACAATTGCATTTCCCGATGCTGTCAAGCGCGGAAATTTCCCGCGAATATGACAAGGAAGACTCCGGTTACCGGCTGCGTGTCGTTAAAACGACCTCGAATCTCACGTCGATCCTCCAACACCCTTTCAGGCCCGTGTGAATCTCCCTAATCGTGAAAGAGAAGGGGGCAAAAGTGCAAATTCCGAAGACTTTGCGTCAAAGAGTTCGCACCAGTTGGGATTAAAAGCGCAAACCTTCTCCTTTTCGTTCGTCCCAAGGCGAGCTCGCCGGCCGACGAATAAAATTCATTCGATTTTCCGCGCAACAGTTGTCAGCCGAACCGTTTTCGTCCGCGAAGTACTTTTTTATCCCCGTCCACCGGCTGTTTATTTTTCTTCTCGGTGTTTGCCGCCGCACGTGTACGTTGGCGCGTGACTTTTCGCTTTATTTTTGTTTTCGTACAAATTCACGCACGCCAATCAGCTGTTCAGTGATCAACGACGTAAACCCGCAGGAACGTCGTCAGCGGCGGACTGATTACGCTCTCGTATCAAGATTGATCGAGGGCCGGGTGTCTCAAATAATTTGTATGTAAATGAAGTAAGAAGTCGACGCGATTCCTCGTGGACAAGTCGACGCGCGCTCAGGATGATTTGCATTTTTCTTGTCATACTGTTCGCGAGCCGTTAGCGGCCAAACAGCCGACTCTATCCAGGTTCAAATTCGAGTCGAGATAGAGAGTGTCGAGTGGAAGCCCTGCAGGCGACTGACGATAAAGCTGTGACACGATTTTTCGACGGAATGAATCATGTGCAGCGTGGGAGGTAGCTTGCGAATCGGGGATGATCGACGTTGATCAAGATCGCAACGAGAATCTTGCGGACGACTCGATGGTACCCGGATCGACACAAGAGGAAGCCGGAGAAACGATCCGCTTGATTGAAAGTTCGATATCCTTCGTAATCGGCCGAACAGATGTCACGCGCGTGACGTATTTCAAAATCTAACGCCATATGCCCCCGATATATGTAACACAAAACAGTCTCATCCCACTAAAACTACCACGACCAAAAATATCCTACCAAAACGAACGTTACCCACAATACAAACAGAACCAACCGAAACCGAACATCTTTACCCATGCCCAATCATCGTTGCGGAACCACCACATCACTCTCATCCCTCGATACGAGCACATCCGAAAATTTCGAAAACTCACGTAACTTCAACACTACCAAGAATCCTACTTACAGCTCGAGATCCGCGTTGCGCCAGGTTCCGTCGCTCAAAATCGACGCACGATCGACAGGTTCCCGTGGGATCCCCGAAGTTGAAACAGTCACTCTCGACACTCGTTTTGTCCCCCAAATCCTCTCTTTCCCTCCCTGTCTCTCTCTCTCTCTCCTTTCTTCGCCGCGTATATCCTCCGTCCGCTTCGTACTTGTAATGCAACGACAGCCGATGGTCCTGGACCGATGGGTAAACGTTTCAGAAGTTCGGATCGGCCGCTTATGCCGCCGACGGGAGTATATATACCTGGGAACGCACCCTCCAACGCATCCCCATCGGCTGCAGCGCCGTGTTTCGCGCAGCCAATCCTCGAGGACCAGCCCCACCAAGGCAACCCCGTTCGACGCACCGCCGTCTTTCCCTCGCGCGGATCCTCTTCCTTCGACAGGAGCCGCCTCGGGGATCCAGCCTCTCTATCTCCACTTCGCATCCTGCCCCCGCACACCTCGCCAGCCCCCCTGCCCCTGCACATCCCCTTGTCCCTCTGGCGCGGTAAAACGATATACAGGCGAGAGGATTTTCCCTATCGCCTGCCAAACTTTTCCCGATTACCGGAACGACTCGGACTGTCGATCTGTCATCGATTATTTTTCTCTTCCTCCGCGTGGGTGTTTCTATATTCGCGGAGGGTGAGGAAGGTGATTCTCGAGGAGAGAATCGAGATGTTTTCGATAAGAGCGTTCGTCGGTGGGGCTGGGGTAATAATAAGATTCGGCGCTCGGGCAGTTTCTTTAATCAGAGCCAACCCTTTATCCCGGGGATTATCGCGCGCTGAATTCGAGTGGCTGGAAGGGAGAAAGTGTTTCTCCAGGGGGGGGGGGGGGGGGAAAGTCGTGTCGATCCGCGGAGATTATCAGCGATCCGCGCTGGCCGCCTACGTCGATTCCTCTCCCGACGGGGAAGTCTGCCCGTTGCCAAAAAATCTGGCCGGAAGGTCGGCGGCACTCGTTTGAACGAGTAAAAATGTAATCCTTTTTTTAATTCTCTAATTAAACGAGCGCCAGCTGACTTTGCCGATGACGAGCGAGCATAAAAGCTGTCCGCTCGGCGAACGAGCGACATCCGTCACTCGGAATGAAAGACCGGCGACAATTTCCGCGAAGCACCGTCGTCCGGCGTGTGAAAATTCGTTCTCGAAATTGCCCCTCACCCCCTCTCATCCCGTTAAGCCAACCGCGGCATACGACGCATTCATCGCTCTTCGCCGGGACAAGCGATGCGCGCGCGATTCTTATCCTCCCGGCCGACCCGCTCTTCGAATCATGTGGGTCAAGTGGATCTCGCGGAAAGTTTCGAAATGAATGGCAAGTGCGATACTACGCAACGATCGCCTGGACGATCGGCTTAGTCCCGGAGGCCGGAGCCCGTTCCTTCCGAGCGTTCGGCAAACTTTTCAATGGCAGATAACGATGCGAACTTCGTTTGCCGGGGCCTGGGCCAGGAAGAGAGAGAGAGAGGAGGAGGCCGGTCCAGTAATCCTGCGGCGCGTGGGCAGATTCGGATCGCGATGGACGTGATAAGAGTCGTTTAGCCGAGAAATCCCGGCGTCGGCGGAGGCTACCTGGCCTTGCTCGGCCGCTCTTGCTCGCGGAAGAAGTGATGGGAACATCGTTAATAAGAAGGCACCCCGCTGCTGCCCTTCCGACCTCATCGATTTTCGACATTATGAGCCATCCGAACAGGCTTAGCCGATAATCCGCGAGCGGACGAACGATTGTCGGACTTCGATCTTTGTTCTGCTATGCGGTACGCGCCTCTTCTGCGATGTCGGATACGATTGTTTAACCCTTATGTCGATAACAGGGTACCCGGGTAGCCACCTTGAGTTCAAAACTTTACTGGGTTCTGCGGCAAAAAAGAAAACATCGAAAAAATGGTTCAAGCTGCTTTAATATGGTTCAATTCGCAAGGATCTGAGAGGTTTTTAACAATTTTAATTGAAAAGAAAAAATTGTTCAGAAAATGTATTAAGGTGGCTACACGGTTATAGACATAAGGGTTGAGTTTGTCGAGAAGAGAAGGAAGATAAGCACTGTCGACGGACAGTTTCGCTTCCTTTCCAACGTTCGAAAGTGCTCAGGGTCTGGACGATGAGTTCAAGAAATGATCCGGCTAATTTCATTTCGAGCAGGAGGACGATAATGTCGGCTATAATTCGAGGCCTGTACTCGTCAGTCTGTCTTTTATTGCCGCTTCTTTATTCCGGCGTAAGCCTAATTTAGGGCGCGTAATTCGCGAAGTCGCGAACGAGGCCGCTCGCGCCGTTAGCGGGGCCGTTTCTTACGTTAACTCTCGGGGAAGGATAAAGGCGAGCAGTCCTTTTTTTATTGAGAGACTCCTCTAATGGAACAATGATCGTTCGGGTGCGTAAGTCTCGCTCCGAAGGGACGGAGCTCGCGATTCAATGAAAGGGCGAGTAATTCGAATGCCGAGCTTCGTCAGCTTCCGAGAAGAACAGCCAGAAGTCTTTCGAAGATTTCTTTGACATTAAAAAAATAAAAAGCTTCCGAGAAGAGAAGATCACGTTGAAACGCTGAAAGTTTCGAGAAACGTGGAATGATTTTCCGCGCCTACGTCACTCGCGACCGATGTCATTCGCGTGACGCGATCGAAAGTGTCAACGTGCCGGCGATAATCGCTCGAATCGTGACGGTCATAAACGTCAATCGGCGATAGGCGACTTTTTGGTAGGCAATTCCGATCCCGAAAGAGAGACTAGTCCCTACCATCTGCTCCTATTTGATTTCATTTTTAACGCGGAGTCAATCCGCTCGTACTACGGCCAATTGGTCCCTATCGCGCAGTGTCTCTCAAAGGCTGATTAATGAATTGACGGGATTCCCGATGGAGATCGTTCGAGGAATCTTCGGGCGAAAGTATGCAGATCCATTGAGCTGCAAGTGGCGGCGGACAGTTTTAAGCGTTTCGAAAGCAGCCGAGCCGAAGTTCCGTTAGCAAAGATCCCGTCCCGATTATCTACGCTTTGAGAGACGCTGCATGACAAGCAGCGTACTCGATGGGGGGGAGGGGGATGTAGCTCTGTTAATCCGTCTCTGTATATCTCTGCGGGGGCTTTTCAACGATTCTTTCATTTCGCCACCCCCAGGCCGCTTGTCCTTATCGGGCGGGCTGATTTATAACGCGATTCGGATAATTTCACGCCCTCGCGACAGATCGTCGAGTGCCGATGTCGTTAATACGACCGTAAATGCTCGCCAATGAACCGATTCGCGGGATTTTCGTTTTCGATCGATTGGACGACGAAACTCGTTCCCTGAATTTCGACGATAACGTACGGTAAATAACTTTATCGGGCCGTGAAAAAGTTATAACTAAAACTTTTTAACGTGATGTTTGTAAGAAGTGACGCACCCTTCTCAAATTGAGTCAAGTATAGTAACGAAACCAACTTTGCACTCAGAATGTATCTGTCAAATCTGTCGAATCTGTCTCTTGAAGAAATCGACATGCTGGCGAACATCAGCGCGGTTAGCACATTCGAGACGTTAAACGCCTCGATCAATAAGCATTTTCAGACACGTCGTTCCTGTTTTGGTCGATGGGAGGAAAAAAGCACATAGACACCGGAACGCGAACGCCATTCTTGCGCCATTCGAATTAATCCGCGTTCATTAGCGACAATTTCCTGTTGACGCGCCTTCATCGGCGACGCACGCATTCGACGAAACATCTACCTGCACTTTTCCGCATCCTGATAAGATACTTGCATTAAGGTGTCGTTTACGCTAATAGAGCGTAATAAATTTCGCGTCCGGCGAGCGACCTCGCCAATTCTATCTGTTTGTCGAAAAGTCGACGACTTCAAGGCCCTGCAGACGGGTCTCCTACACGGATTTTCTTCACTGCGAATCTCGGCGAATGGCGTAATTCCATTCATACTGCGTTATCTCCAGCGGGGCGGCGGGCTATAATTAGAAATCGGCAAAATTCCGCCAGGCGTGGGACAGAATTTATATAATCGCGGCGAATTGTTTACCGCATGCTTTCGAATGCTAATCGGCCACCGCCATTCATTCATTGTCATCGCCGGACCGAATGCACATTATAATGGAATTACGAGAGATCGACCGGAGTCTCGGGAGGCGCATATTAAATTCGCCGTCGAACAATCGTTTTCGCGCGTCGTCTTGAGTGTAATTCCGATGGGACGCCGGTGGTTATGGTTACCGAGCGGAATAGCTAATCCGAAAACCATTAACGTCCCTCCCCCTCGTCGTAAACGGTCCAAGTGTAATTGCTAAATGTAAATGCGGCCCCCATCGGTCGCCCGTTACGATGTTGAGGAATCGGCGGCGAACGGAGCCGACTCTTTACACCGATGTTGCCTGATATCTGCAGCTTCATTTTTTTTTTATCTGCGAAAGAAGGCGGACGATTTTTCCAGACAGGACGGCACGTCGAATGTCCTTTGCGCGTCACGGATTTGTTCGGAGCAGGCACCGGAAGGTAGTCGTTCGAAAACTTTGTGACGAATGACGGGAAACTTGGCCAGTTTGGATGAAAGTCGGGTAATCTTTTTGATATTCAATGTTCATCGACGGTGGACGCGGAGGGAAAAGTCAGAGGTGAAGAGATCTGTTGGGAAATTTGTAGGTTCGATGAAAGGTGCCACTGGGCGGCGCCGATAAATCTGGATATCGCTTTGAAACGTTATTCTATGAATAGCTGAAAGACGTCATCTTACTGTTCTAGTGACAAGAATATAAATTCTGCGAAGGGTACGGTTTTTATTCTTCGTTATGACTCTTTTCCGGTAACTTTGCGTAATTTTCCCTTGAATGTGCCGTAGCATGATTTCATTGAGGTGCCAGTCTTTGACGACTCGGCAGGTAAGAGCCTTACCTGCCAGAGGTAAACGGCGTTACAGGTGGATGTAATCGCGATACAGGCGCACGCTGTTCGGAAGGCCGATCGTCGATCTTACCGATATGCGGCAGAACAGTTATCGTACTCTATGCAAATTGCCCTCTACTACGTCTCGTCACTTCCTTATCAATAGTCTATCAACAATATCCACCGCACCGTGCTTCAACCCCAACACTTTCTTCTCCTAAACCCAGCATATCACAATTACCAAATCCTTCAACGAAAGTTACACATCCTAATATTTATCAGCAAAGAGAACTCTCCTAAACTGACGAACAACGGAGCGTTTAAAAGCGGGCGTCCCGCGCATTGGGAATATAGGTCAAAAGTTTATTTAGACTAATCGTCCGCGCGAGGCAAATTGAACGGCAGCCGGACGATTGATACGGCGCGCAGCGAGAATAGAATCAGAACGCGTTTACGGTGTCGCGGCGTGTATGGGACAGTTGGCGGTAAACGGCGAATCAGCTCGCTGGAATCGTGATTCAGCGCTGGCCGAGACCTTAATCGCGTTTAAGTTCAGCTCGCATCGGTTTCGGTCGCCGATGCAATCGGCTCCCGGTCACCGCCGCCAGTACGCCGACGCCGACGCCAACACCGACGCCTATACCGTCCAATTGAGTTACGGAGGAGACGGCAGAGGCCGAGCAGGCGAAAAGTAACACTCACGCCGTGAATGGCAGGTAGACAGTGGACACTGAATGACATCCTCCCCTGTCGACGGTCTAGGTACCTGGCATCCTCGGCCAGCGTCGCCGACGTCGCTCGCCGTCGTTCATCTGGCCTCCTTTCCGATCCCACTTCTACCTCGCAGACGCACGCCGTATTCATTACGGGACCATTACGGTATCTACATATACGTCCCTCGCATACATTAATGCGAACGAGTTCGGCGGCGGAGGTAGGCGATTAGTTTATGGGCCCCTGGCGGAGCGTCCTGCCTGGCCGGGTGTACGGCGGTCGCCCTTAACGAGGGCCACGGACGGCAGGGAAGGATCAGGAAGAGGAGGGAAGTGGCTAAGGATGCGAGGAGGCACATCGGCGGAACGGTTATCCGCCGACCTGCGGCGACAACCGGGCCCACAGTGGGGAAGAGCAGAGAGTGCCCCCGAGGCACACGCACGCTCACCGACACACAGACACCGGGCCGAGGAATAAGGAGCAGGAAAGAAGTCCCGGGGCGAAGAAGTAGAAGAAGAGGAAGAAGAAGAGGAGTCGGAGGTGGACAGAGAGGGGACGAACGAGAAGGAGGACGGACAGAGTTCGACGGAAGAAGACGAAGAGGTCCGACCGAGACGAACGGCTCGGGGGGGGAGGGAAGAGAGGAGAGCGAGAGGGAAAAAGCGCAGAGCGAACGGCTGGCAGAGGGAGAGTGGGAGAGAGAGGAAGAATGGAGGAGAACGGTCATTGCCACCACCTCACCTCGAGCAGAGCCGGTGCTAGAGTCCCCTCGCCACGAAACGGCTCGGCCCTGTTACGGCCTACTGGCAAGAGGCGTTCGGCACTTTAGCAGGCCTTTGGTATATTTACCGTCGACGCGGGGCACACGGACTCCGCGGAGGAAGAGACGGGGGGCCAAAGAAAGGGAGGAGAGGAGGAGCTGCCTGCCGGTCAAAGGAGGAGGAGGAGGAGGAGGAGGTGGAGGAGGAAGAGAAGGAGGAGGAGGGGCGGGGGGAGGCTTTCACGACACGGCGAACGATGCGTCGCCGGTGCGATTCGTACAGGCGAACCGAGCCTGAGAGCACCTGGATCGCTGATCCAGAAACTCGTGCACCATCGAGTCGACGAGTCGTGCCCGAGGAGAGTCCTCCAACGATACCACCACCATCGACATCGCCGCTATTGGCTCATCAGAGGATCCACGCCACTGCCGTGACGACGACGGCGACAACGACGACGACGGAGAAGACTACGACGAAGAGGGCCACGAAGAGGGCAACGAAGAGAACGACGACGACCCAGCGGCAAACCAGTTCGATAGCTGCCAGCCGAACAGGTCGGTCGGTCGGTCCGTCTTGCAGCGGGACCAGCGTGCCACTCTTCCCATTGAGTCCCTCCTGCGGATCAGTGAGCTGCGCCCGTTCGCCACGACCCGGTTCCATCTCGATCCGTAATCCTCGACAGGACACTCGTATCTTCGCCGCGGTCAAGATCGCTCATCGGAGAGAGCAAGCAGTGGAACCGTGGGAAGCCCTTCGGAATTTTCGAGCGATCTCGATCTCAACGATCATCACCCACCCTCTCTCTCTCTCTCTCTCTCTACCCTCCGTCCTCCTCGGCGGGGGGCTGCTTTGGACAGAGCACGTGGCGGGAAGGCTGATTCCCGAAGGAATGGTTCGGTGACCTTGCCTGCTGAGATCTTGTCAAGGCCGACGATGAGCTCCTGAGACCTCCATTGTTCCCGATCGAGAAATTAGTCGTCCTTAGCCGAAGGATCGGAGGGGATTATTCGGGAATCCTCCCCGGGGGTTTTCGGGCTGTCGCTGAGGCTCGACAGTTTGGTAGCTGAACCGACGGGGACGCCTGCCTGGAACCTCGCGAATGAGGATCGGAAGGAGGCGTCAGTAGGAGAGCGAGATTGGAATCTCTTCCCGGAGAGGAGCCCGATAGAAGATAGAAGATAGAAGATCGAAGATCCCGCGCGCGGGGAAGGAGGCGATCTCGACGGTGAGGGCAGGAGGGGACAATGCCCTGCGCACTTTGAAGACGAAGAAGAGTCACTCGTTCGTCGCCGATCGTCTTGTCGGTAGCAGTCAAGGTAAGGTTACGCTCCTTCTTTCCGGACGACTCGCGGGGAGGAACGACGAGATTCGCTACGATACGAACGTACCTTACGATCGCGTGCGCGGGGCTGACCTTCGCCGGATCGCCGATCGATACGCGAACGATCCATACGTTTCGCGTTTTTGCCCTCGGGAAGAAGCGGACACTCATTGTCCGGCCGCGCCGGCGATTTCTGGCCAGCTTACCTTGTTGGGGAGAAAAATTCTTGTTTACCGCGCCCTGTTAGCCGTGCCGCTCGCGAGTTCGTCTCTCGGCGCTGGCTTTATGCAATGTCAGCTGGGTATTCGAGGGGAGAGCTCTTAACGAGACCGCGGGCAAAGTAGACGCCACTTTGTACGGACGATCCTCGATGTTAGCGAATTTCGTTCGCGGGAAATGAATCGCGATGCAGGACGATGCCGACAACCTGTTGAATTTTCTGCCTTTTTTTCGGCGAAAGGTTCGCGAGCCGCCGTTCAGGGGGGGATCTTTCGGGCCCTCATGAATTTTTACGATGCGTTCCTTTATGTAATCGTGACTCGGGGTGCGCGAATATTCATTCGGCTCACGTGCCTCATCGGGCGAGATACATTTCGGGGTCCGATTCTGCTCGCTCGCCTTCGAGTCGGCCGCATATCGTTCACGAATAGCGGTACCACTTGCCCCTTCGAGTAGAATTCGACTTTCACGAACAGTGCACAAGACTCGTACGGATATCGTCCCCTCTTACTTTACTACCAATGACGCGCGCGCGCGTACCTGTGGATTCACGCGTAATTTCCTGCCCGTAATCGTAAAGATTCAAACGTCACGGCTAATCCCGCCTTTGCTCTGCGCCGATTCTAAATTAGGAAGGTCCGCCTCGTTATTCGCCATGTGCGCAACCATAATTTGACGCGTACACACTCGGCAGGATATTATCGTACAGCGTACGCAATCTTCCTGTAAGCGCTAATCCGTGATTATATACGTCTATGAATCGACACTTTTTCCTACACCTGTCCGTACCTTTTTTGCCGGCCGGACTTTTTTCACTCTTCAATTAGACATAACTCAGACTTTCGTACGTTAAACTCGGTGCTCGCGAGCTTCTTTTCTGGCCGTAAATTTAGTGGCGAACCGTAATACCGCGTTAGACAGCTGGATACCGTTTAAGTACCTGTTTTATGTTACGGCCTCTTACGGATCGGCGCATACGGAAATGTGGGAATTACACGGTTTTGGGAATCCACCTTCGAAGGCAATGCCTTTCTAGTTTCGAGCGTAACGTCGAGGGAAGACCATAAGAAAATTCGCCGACGTAAGGGATGGGAGGAGAGGAGATGCGAATCGAGCGTCTGGCTTCTTTCACGCGCGGAATGACTGCTTTATTCCAACTGCGGAGTCAGTATTTTCTCGGCGCCAGCCCACATGTAGGTACGCGCTCGTACGTGGCTCTCTGCATTAGATATACGCGCGGCACCGCGCAAACGAAAGTGGCATGTACCGTTACGGCCGGCACGCGCTGTTCTCCGGCGACAAAAGCTTTTTCCGCGCCTGGGACTCGCACGATTGTGTCGCTTCAGTCCTCTTTCGTCACTTCCCGAGTCTTCAACGCGGAAGACGATCGATCGCGCCCGTTTAAAACAACGGACGAAGTTTCATTCTTCGCGCGCAGGTTACAATTTTCGTCCAAAGTTCTACGCTTAGCCACTCGATTGGAGAATCGTACTGATTTAAGTAAATCAGACAATTATTCAACCTGCTTGGAAATAGCAGCACTCGGCCGGGTCTCAATTTTTCCGAAGATTAACACTGCCGGAATTGCTTGAGAAGCCAGCACGTTTTTTTGTCGCCTCCTACCGATTCTGGACGCTTACGGCGAGCTGCACGCGAGTTAACGAGCCCGAGGATCTCTCTATCGCGGGCATCGTTATGTTTTCATCGTTCCGCCATCGAGGAAGAAGTGCACCGACCGTTTGCCGATTTGCATCGCGAACGGAGGGATCGGCGACGCGAGGAGGAATCTCGAAGTTCGCGATCGCTTTCCCGCAGTAATTGCCAGAGTCGGGAAGACGGGGTCTGTAACTCGACTCATTGAGCCTAATGAAACCGGTAGCCTGACCATCGACAAGCTTAGACGAACGTCGTCTGCTCGCACGCCTAGCGTCCACCCCAAATTCCTTGCCTACGGATAACTGTAACGGTTTTTATCACTTCCTCCACAAGGAACGAGTGCGCGCTGGATGAGATCACCCGACGTCCGTCGAATTTTTCCTCAAGGTACACCGCGGGCAAATTGGAAAATCAATGAACTCGTTGCGATACGTGTTATTTAGCAATTATGTTGCGTGTCGAGGGTTTAAAAGCTTCCCCGTCGTAAAGAGGTATATAGTCCGAAGGAACAGGGAGCCTGATGACACTTTGCTCCCTTTGCCAAGTTCAACGTAACGTTCGATGTTCAGCGAAAATTTATTAACGTTCTTGCCGATGCCATTAATAAGTTTTTTTGCCCCGTTTCGCATTGCAGCGAGCTAACGAGACAGACTAATAACGTTTGACGTTCATCGCTTCCGCCGGGCATGAAAAAGATAGTCGACTCCTGGCGTAGTCACTCGTACAAAGTTACACGGTATTGGCAGGGCGAACGGGACATCGTGTTTATCCGATGTTAAGCGAAGTAGATACGAATTGCGCGAGTCCATTAATTTCGCCGTATCCGCGTTGCCCGCCGAACAGTGATTCCTGAAAACGCATATGGGTACTCGCCTGACCCGTACGTCGCTCATTATTCAAACATCCGACTCATTTTCGTGCCTACCTATACCTCGTCAGCTACCAATGGTCAACAGCGTTCCAAGGCGCTAATGCATTTCCCCGCTCAACGAAACAGAAACTGCAGACATTTGCATACCTATCGTCGCTCCTGCGGGCGCGCGAAGCGTCCATTCGTTTTCGTGGAAGGTTCCGCGCGCGCCGTAACTGTGTCAACGAATTCGGAACTAGCGGTAGACTATGACGTGGAAACTGATGGCCGATCGGCAGAGGCGACGTAGCCGGCCCTGGGCTAACAGTACCAAGGCCCTGTAACTGTCACGGAAGAAGGACACGCCGGATTGACCTGACCATCGACAAGTCAACGACGCCCACCGATCGGCGACTCGCGCAGGATGTAACATTATACCCGAATATCAGGGAGACCGCGCGCGCGCGCGCGCGCACACACCTCAGCCCACCGGGGCTCGGCACATAACTGTAACGTGTTTGCGCGCGCGCGATCGTGTTTACGCCGCCTATAAAGAGGATCTGGTTACCGGGCACGATGATGAAATGGTCAATGATGATTCTCTGGGATGGCTGGAAGTCGATTCGAATCGATCGAGAAGCGGTCTTCAGCCCGCCGAAGAGGATGCTCGGTTATTAGGTTAAATACGAGAATCGGCCAAGAGGCGGGCAAATAAATGTAATGACGACGCGAAGCGGATTACAGTCATATTTTTGACGGATGCGGTAAATGTCAGGAGCCAGTCCGCAACTCGGAGTCCCGTTCGCGGTCACGCTCCGTTTCTGGGCCGAGCGTACGCATTGTGGGGTCGAGCTTAAGGAATTCCGTCGGACGACGGAAGGATTTTATTGAATTCGTTTGAATTACGGCGAAAGTCATTCTGCGGGCAGACTGTGGTAAGGTATTTCGAGAGAATGTTAGATAATTTTCTTGAGTATGACGAGCTTGAATTTATGTACGGAAGAGGCTGGGAAATGATGTTCCGAAGAAGTCGAAGAAGTACGAGGGGGCGAGTAGAGATCTAGGAATGACGGAGTCACGATGATTTTCCATAAATCCTGGTAGTGCGCAACGAACGGCTGCGTTCCTAATCGGCGAATGCCGATGGCGGATAAAAACAGGGAGAGCGCCGAGGAATACGGGCGCAATGAGGACAGAGGTAACTGGGAGAGGAAAGGAATTACAAGAAGAAGAACCGGAAACGAACGGTTGTGCCCGCCGACCTCCTTCTCCTCCCCTCGCGATGCTCTCGTTGCCTCTCCGTCTGATCGGCCGGACGATCAACGTCTATCGGCCGTTCATCGAAACGATGAAAACATCCTTCGACAAAAAGGCGAAGTCATACGTGCGATCGCGTAGCGGCACGTAAAAAGAACTCGGTACACTTAAAAATAATCGCACGCCTGATCATTCCTGGAACAAACGGAAAATTGTCAGTTCGACAGGGAGGGAGGAGGGAGGGAGGAGGGCGGAAAAATGGAAGATTCGCGGAAAGCGAACGGTCTCGTTACGAGACCGAGGGACGCTGATTAAGGGCGACGTTCGCGGAAAGGGCAAGTTCACTTTCTCGAGAGCACTCGACCTTGAGGCCTAGGACGCGCCGGAAGGCTCGTCGTCCTTCGTCGTTCCCGATCAGCTGTGCGTGGGATATATTCCGGCGAACAATGAACGCGGTGGCTGCTTTCCGCGCTGGCCGCGCGTGCTAAACGAAAGCCAGGGGAGATGATTCGCCGGCAAACATTTCACTTTCTCGCATTATTACCGTGAACGTAGTGCGTAACGTGCGAACGGTATCAATGAGATTCAGTCGTCACGATTTTGCTCCTCCCCTGCCGACCCTGTGCACACGCGCGCGCGCGCGCGGGCGGGCGGTTAGGTACTGTGCATACATGCGCGTACACACCTACGTGCATCGACGAGACGAGCGAGTCTGGGGAACAACGATGAACTGACCCGTTTAGAATTCCGCCGCCTCCTCCGAAGCGTTGCCAAACGAATCTGTTCGACCTATCATCTCCGCCTTTCGCGTCGTTTTCACTCCGGGAAAAACTTTTAACGAGGTAGAAACGATGTGCGCATTGTTCGTCGGAAGAATAAATTTCGAATTGCCCCGGATGAGACTGTACCAGTGTTCGCTTGTAACTGAAAGTCCGATATACGCGAATGTTAACATGCACTGACTTCTATCGTAAAATTCATCACTCGCCGAACGGTGATAGGTGTACAACTTCTGAGAGCCGCCTCGATTGTCACGTTAGGCTGCCACCTGATACACGCACGCTGTCGCCTGCATGCGACTGCGTGCGTATACCGGGAGGCCTGGATACGAAGCTGCAGGGGGCAATGAACCGATCGCAGCAGGCTTGTTTTCGAAGTTTGCCACGTGCGACGCGTATCACCCGCGGTCCGCGCGGCGCGGCGTGTGATAAAGTTAATCGGAAAGATTCCATGGCCCGCTACTCCTCTCCCGCAATTCGCCGTATCAATTTCTCTCTTCCGCGTTCTCCCTGCCGCGCCTTTTATCGCCGGTATCCTCAGTCGTTATCCTCGAAACTATACCTCTCCGTTCGCTCTCTCATTGGCTCGTTCCTTCACCGGCAAGATTTGACGTCCCTATCGCACCGACCGGATCAATGAGCGTACTTTCTACCGCGGAAAGGTCTGTCTCGCGATTCAGTGGATCTTTCTATTTCCGTGCGACGATTGCGGGGGCCCCCGACGCCCAGCCGAAGCTGGAAAGGAGCAACGACCCGTCCGGGTGGGATGGAAATTTTGATCAACTCGAACAGATATTGCGTCACGCGATTAGCCTCCAGACGGGAAGGACATTGTTTCCTGCGTCCATTCCGTGAGAATTTTCTCAGATGCGCCAGGGAGCCGTGGGCGAGTTTACAGGCTCGTGTTCCTGCTTCTTCTTCGGTTTATCGCGCGGGGCGACTGCAAAGTTTGCCCGAAGCGTCGCTCCACGACGCGTTATTAACCGGCTAGGTAGACATCGGGCTTTAAGCGTCGTTTCCGCAAATTTCAACAGGACTGACGAAGACTACCCGTGCCTTGACTAATCGTCCCTCTCTTTGTTCCAGATGTGGGAAAGTCAAAGGCAGCTCTGGGCATTCGTGCTTCTGGCGAGTGTCCTCACACAGACAGTGCTCGCCACGCCGTTCTATGTCCCGCAGTTTCTTTCGGGAGGTAAGTTGGCGACTTTTTTTCTGCTGATCGTGATGATATTGTAGTTTTGTGAGGAATAAGACATTTTTGCATGGGTTTGCAAGTGTTTACGATACATAATAATGTCGAACTATATGTTTTTTTCAATTTCCTGCTCTAAAAGGACGATTTAGTTAGAAATGTTCATGTATAGCAAAGTCCAGAAAATAAACCGAGTGGAATTCGGAGTCAACGACTCGATAGGTTGTAAAAAAAGAAGCATTTGTATGAATTTTCAACTTTGTATCTCGCACATGGCGGGTTAGGAAAGGGTACAATCTATTGTCTGCTTCTACCATCATCTTCCATCTTTTCTTGACCGTATCTCCGAAACTATTGCACCTAGAAGGTTCGGGTTGCGATTTTTTTAAAGTACTTTGACTGCTCTATCATACCATAATGAAATAATTCTGACAGAAACCTTAATATGACAAAGAACTGGTGAAATGTTCATTTTTCACACATTTTTCGCTGTAACTTTGAAACTAATGCAAATTTCGACCAACGGCAAACGGTTCTCTGAGTTATTTTTGACCCCCTACCAGGTAGCAAAAGGCCGATCCGATCCGCCGACCTTCGATTTTTCGCAAAAATGAGAAGGAGTGTCCCTTAAAAAATTCGCGATTTTTTAAATCGCCTGTAACTTTTGAACCGGCGATACGAAACCTATGATAATCATACATTTTCTTGAAGCTTTTGACGCGCTCTTTCGGGTAGGATTATCAGCGAAAGTCGATCTGTAAAAGAATTTTTTTTCGACCTCGAAAAATGACTGTATCTCCGAAACTATTCAGAATTCGGCACTTTGCTTGCGACCAAGCTTTAAGGCGAGTTAAAATCTATGGGGTATGATAGTTATAAATCGAAAATAAGACCAAACATTTTTTTGTGTTTTTTGCCTATTTTGAAGGTTCTATCACGTTTAGGTAGGGTCAAATTATGCCAAATTACCCTCCATTGGCAGCCCACTTACATATATTTTATTGTCAGATGTGTTCGCAATATTTTTGTCAAGATATTAATGTGTAATTTGATCGGAAGAACAAATTCTTCGCGAAAAAGTGCCAAAACGGTTAAAAACGTCTTACAGTAAACCGTTGACGAGAATTGACGTAACACCACTTCAGTGAACAAAACAAACTTTAGCCAGGACGTGAGACGATCGTATTCGCCGAACGTGGCAAAAGCGCAGTCCCCAGTCTTCGACCCGTTACGAGTCTCTGAATTAGCCTTATGTCAGTATCTGCCTTTCGCTCCCTTCCAGTTTCGCCTCTCTCTCCGCTCGTTCGCCATCCTCGAGGATTTTCCCAGAGTTGTCAGCTGAGTAACGGATCGGTACGCAAATACTCATGGCTCTGGGCATAACCGTGTGCCGAACATTTCCTGCGTGTCCCCGTGTACGCTCACACGAGCCTACACGAGCCTATACGAGCACATACGAGCCCGTACGAACCCATACGCTCGACTGTAAGCGTACGCGACCGGTATAGATACCAATACATCATCAGTATGTACCGTGGCCTGCGCATCGATACGTGCCTAAGCCTCGCGTTAGGCACGAACATCCATTAAATATTCTGCGAACAATTTTTCGCAACAATATAATGCCTGAAAACCTGAAGCACATAAACTACCGACAGTTGTCAACCACCGTTGCACCTAACTCAGCCTCTCGTGATCAGTCATAAGTATCGGTAAATACGTCTGCGCGTAGCTTCGTGCGTACACATCTTACGTGCGAGTCGAGCGTATCGTACGTACTGGGCGAACACACTGAATGCAGGCAGGTGTGAAAGGCTGCGCTGCGCACGTGAACTTACATACCTGTCCTGCATCGCAGGACGACATTGAACCTACCTTGAGTTCGTGTTCGAACGGAACGTGGGCGGACTGGTCAGTTTTCTATACAAGTGGGTCAGTCCCGGTCATCGGCGCGCCACGGACTTACACTGATTTTTCCGGCGGCCCCCGTCATCTTCCTCCGCCATCAACATTCCGATCATTTCCTCCCCCCGCTCGCGAGAGTGGGCTCTCAGAGTCGTTTTGAGAGCGACCGAGTTTAACGATAACGCTGGCGAGATGTCGGTCGAGATTGTCTCACAGAGTACAGGAAGTTGGCTTTTTACGGACACACGTTTGTCTCTTCGATTTTTACATTCGTCATGGCATCGCAAAATTTCGTCTCCTCTGCAACAGTTAAGTTGGACGACAGATTTTAATTAACGAAATTCACCAGTTTTTGGAGACTGTTCGGATACAGGTTAGATAAGGTGCGAGTTTGATGAAGCAGAGGCAACGATCTCGTTCGATGATGTTGGCAGTCGGACGTAATTGGACGGTATAAACGTTGGAGCTAGCTTATGCATGTAGTCAGGTTTGGAGGGAGAGAATGAAGATACTGGATGTGGCGCTCATATTCATGTGATTTTATGTCCCCGCCGCCCACGGGAAATTTGTTCGAAATACAGTTATCACAGCGGTACCGCGGTCAATTGAATGTAGACCCGAGTATCGCAATGACGATATCTAATACGATACGGCTTAATCCATTCAATGTCTTGCAGACAGGGGCGGCCGGCAGTAAAGTTCGTCGGATGCCTCTCGCTGCTCGTCCGCACTGCCTTAGCAAACAGTGGCCATCGTTACTTACGATTTATACTCGCTTCTTGCGTCAATGTCCCTCTTAACTGCCAGCTTAATGGATTAGACAAACGGGATTTTTAATTTAGCTGCCATTGCGGCTTGTTAACGTGCGCCTGAGAACTCGCCGCGCGCATAATTTCGCCGACAATAACGCACGTATCGCGCATGCGCCGCAGACCGACCCGCGAGCCACTTCCAGCAGTCGGAATTCTAATATTAAGCAGAAACCGTAGCCTCGCGAATTTCCGTTCGCGCCAAGTGTACGGATTCGGTCGAATCGATCGTTCCGCATCGACCGTCCGTCAATAGAAGAAAACTTGAGAACCCGAAGTGGAACTGGACTATCAATGATATTGAATTCGTTCGTTGGCTGGGATTCAAAGGTGTTACGTTGCCGCGTTACAATGCGATTTCTCCATAAATTTCCCGCATGAATGCCGCTGACGGCGTTGGCGCGACGGGATCGATTACAAACTTTCAGATTCGTGCAACCATATTACGGCTCCCATTGTCGTTTAATGATATCGTCCGCTCTACGAGAATTCAATATCTAACGGTCGCGCCGACCTGCGTTCGGAACTTACCCGACTGATACGTTATATCCTGCGCTCCACTTTTTTTCTGCCGTGCCTCTACGCTCCGCTTGCTTCTTTCAATATTTTCCGCCCGCTCGCCGCCGCGGGACAAAGTGGCATTTCTCGTGGATATCTGCATTTAATTCGTTCCGTCACGGCCTCCGCCGATCTTTCTACCGATTTCTACCTGAGGCACGACCCGTCATCTCCGCCCGTGTAATTGTCAGCGCGAAGAAAGCGTTAACATTCGACGAACGACCGTTCGACGCGGGACGCTTATTAAATGGCATCGTACCCATAAAAGCGACGACGGGTACGATCCCATTTTTTTTTTGTTTTTTTTTTTGTCTCGGTCCCCGACTCTCGTCGACGATACGTTCCCGTTCTATGAGGGTCGAATCGCCAGTGAAATCCCACTCGACGAATGTTCGTTCGCGTGGGCGCGCTGACGAACGCACGCAGGCGTCAGGAAAGAGAAAGAGAAGGGAGACGGGGGATGGAGGGAGGGAGGGAGGTGAGAAAGAGAAAGAAAGAGTGGCGTTCGTATGTAGACAAACAAGTCAAGCCGATATCGTTACTCGATATGGGCACCTACAGAAATTCCGAGGAGCGAGGGCGTCAACGTTCGCCAACTTTCTTTCATGTCCGTGACTCACATGACACTTCCGCTAGCACACATTTCCCCTGGCGGAAGGGCAAAGCTCGTGAGTGTTTTTCGGTGGCGCGTCAGAGTGCAGAAGAGAAAGAGAGAGAGAGAAAGGTAGAGAAAGAGAGAGAGAAAGAGACCTTCGGCGACCGACCGACTGACCTGGAAGCGGCCACGGTGCCAGGACCGTAAATAATTTCACGGTCGATTTTCGTCCCGTTTCGCTGGCAAAAAGAGGAAAGTAAGCCTCCGTCGCTGAGGGGAAAAACGCTTAACGGTCGTTGAAGATTCGTTAGAGCATTTCCGCGACGACGTGGAGTCGTCCTCTCTCCTCGACTTTTCCACCTTTTCTACCGTCTTATCCCGTCTACTACGGACAGATTTATTCCGCGCGCGCGACTCTCAATGAGACATCGTGGCACGGGAATGGTTATTATTCGCCGCGGGATCGGTCGCTTTCGATGGGAATCGAGCGTGGAGTATTTAACGTTGCGAGGCGCGAACGTTTTCTGCCCGCCACTCCCGGCAATTCGCAGCGCGGGATCATTTGCATATTAACGCGGTTCTTGTTAACTCGGACACGAAGAAGAGGTAACAGCACTACCGGGCGCGTCATTTGTCCGAGACTGGTACATAACGTATGTACGTGTCCGCCGTATACATATATGTACCGGGCGGGGAACGGTCTGACTTCCTCGAAAAAGGTGAAACTTCGAGGACGATTGTTTCGCGAATTTATCAGCGATATCGTCCGCTTACTTTCTCCCAGGCTGACGCGTTCGTGTCCGCGCGGAATTTTAATTAGATTCCGATCCCTCGGCCCTTTTATTTTCGACGCCGAGGCCGCGGAAAAATGGTATTCCCGATGGCGCCCGATGGGAGTGGAAAAATAAAGGCAAATAAACGGCCGATATTTTCGTTCATACGAACGACTCTATTTGGTCACCAAGCTGGCGGTGGAATTTGTTCTACCCCCTGTCAAATGCGCGATGAAAAAATTTTGCCGTTCACCTCTTACCGCCGAATTCAATATCGCCAACGAGGGCGGGAGAAATAAAGAATCGAACGCATAAGCTTGTTTATTCAGCCATATTCCGCTCTTTAATGAAATGCGAGAGTAGTTATTTTTCTCATGCGGAACAGATACAGATATCGCGAACCAAATCCAGCGAACATCTCGATCATCCTCGTACCTACATACTGATAGATAATCATGATACAGGAACAATACACAGCTACTACCAGGAGCAGCGTAACGAGTCATTGTTCCGAGCCATTTTTCTCCACTCTCACTCTCCCCACCGGGCCGGACAATTTTTTCCCCATTTCCCGCGGGCGTGTTAACCGCGTCCGATTGACACTCGACGTCCTCACTTTCGTCGAGTGTTGGCGTCCGAAGCCACCCGGGAGTCCCGTTCGAACTCTCGACGGGCACGTCGAGGCATCTTGGGTCAGGTATGTCAGTCTAATCGTGCCGAGGCGAAGAACCTTGGAATGCGCACGGTTAGTTTCGTTAGGTAGCAGGGGAGGGAAGGGAAAGGAAGGTGAGCAGGGGGGGCAGGAGGGGAAGAAAAGGAGAGGAGAGATAGGCCGAACCTGGTCGGCAGGAAAAAGGAGGAAAGTCGAGGAGGCGAGTAAGGGAACTACGACGACGAAGAGGCGTCGGAGATTACGAGGTGCCTTAGAGGGATACGGGCTGTTACATTAGGCTATGACTGTGACCCACTTTTCGATCGGGCAACTAGCTCATGCATCGAAACTTAACGGTACCGAGATGCCTCGCCTGACATCAATTCGTTCCTCGATAATGCGTTATATAGCGTCCTGTAGAGTCTAGATGCCCGATCCTCAGGCACTCCCAGCCGTTTGAATCGCGTAACCTAGCGTAGGACTCGTTCGGAGGACAAGGGGAAGACGTACGAGCGTGGATTCCAGAACTGCCATGACTCGATTGGTCTGACGTCACGAAATTTTTGACCGTCGATTCCCGCTCGCCTCATTCTCAGGCCGCAGAGCTGTGATTCTTCGCGGAAGGCGCGTCGACAAAAATTCGAACGTAATCATAGGCCGACGAGTTCGAATTTGCTCCACTGAACCGGTACCTCTATTCCGCATTCTCGCGCAGGCCGATAAGTATCAATTAGCGGCAATTAACACTGGCCCGTACCGGGCCCCGTATGATCCTCGTCCGAGCGAGAACTTTCCAGCTGACTTTCACGGGAAAAATCGTAAATCGCCCAACCGCGAAACAGCGACGCTCTCGGCCGGAATGATCGTACGAATCTGCCCGCGCCGGTAATCGGGCCGGCATTTAATGTCAAGTGCGAGCGCGTCACGGGTCGATCGCATTCCGCATTCGCGTTTTTACGTTCGGCGGCCGTAATTAGCGCTTCTTGCGCGCGGCATGTAAACGCTCGCAGCTGCGCGCTCTGATCTCGCGAATATCTCTTCTCTTTCGGCATTCCTCGGGCTGCGATTATCGAACGATTATAACGTTTCGCCGCTCCTTCCCATTATCCGCGAGGCGGGATCATGGCGCTAGGCGGTAAGACCATGAAGACGGCGGATTATTAACGACGAACGATACACCGGTACAAAGTGTTACGCCCGGCAATGTGGAACGTGCATGCGACCGGACAGAATACACAGTTACGTTGGGCACCGCAGGGTGAAGGTTGATATGCCTCCGCTCGACGGCGAGGTGAGAACGCGGAAACGTTTGAGAGATCTTGAGAACTCTGCCAGGCAGGTGCATCTCACTAGTGGGACTCCCTACGTTCTGGCGCGCTCATCTTTTCAGGGCTGCTCCTCTCGTCGCACGCCTTCTCTGTTCGGGTAGCGCGTCCCAGATACTTCCGCTTCTCGAAAGACACCTGGCCCTTCCTCGACGACTAAGGGGGTCTCGAGAATGTTCCGCGCCTCGCAGCTCGAGAGAGGCGAATTTTCGATTCTACCGAGTGACACTTTCCGTCTCGTCGTTCCGCGATGAGTCAGTCCAGAGTCAACGGCCGAGATTCTCGTTCTCATTACCGGTGTCACGTACGTGACATTCGCGGCCGGCGAGCGTTATTTCACGGAATAAAATGTGTCTCTCCCCCCCTCTTCCAACCCCCCGTTGAGCGAGGCATTCGACGGGTCGAATTTTAATTTGGCGGATTCTCAGCTCCGCTTCTACGTTGGCCAGCGAAGCTAGGTGTAATTATGTATTTCGCATCGCTCGCTTGCCCTCGACGTTGGCAAACCGCCGTGTGTCGACCTGGCCAAATTGTCGAAAAAGCCGCATTATGCAAGCGACACGCTCGTAAGAGACCGCAACTTTTTAACTGGGAACCTGTATCAATGTTCCCGCCGAATGCGACTATTTAAATATCAAACTCCTGTACAGCTACAAGCACTCCTAACTTTTACACTAAAATTCAAGTACACCTGAGAATCGAAAAGAAGGAGGATTAAAATGAATGAAGCTACGATTGGTGAAAGATCTCTACTATCCTTTGTTCTTGCTAGAAGTTGTTACTGGCCAAATGAAAAGTCATTAGAATAAGCTTGGAGTTCAACGAGTCTCAAATTGGCCAACCTTCGTTCTTTCCGTCTCTCAATCGCACATGTACGTCCAATATCTCATTTCCGGCTACCGTAAACAACCCTGGCGTTCGATTTTCAGGCATGGGCAGAAATATCAGGCACTTGCCGTGCGTGTCCCGGCGATCGGGCGAGACCGGCGTCTGCATGTTCGCGTTCACATGCGCGAAGGCGAACGGCACGCATCTGGGCACATGCATCGACCGCTTCTACTTCGGCAGCTGCTGCAAGATCGACGACGAGCCCGACATGTTCCCGCAGGACAACAGCATCGACGACGGGCCTCATCCGCCAAGGCCGTTCGTCACGACCCATGCCCCCATCGAGAGCAACGACATACCGGAGTACTTCTCAAGGCCGAAGCCGATCGCCGAGAAGAAGCCGCCTGGAACGCACGCCACCGCGGTAAGTGGATCGTTTCGCGTTTTCAGAGATTAAGAGACGGCCACTCCGGCTGCTGACCGTCTCCGATTACGTCGCGTTTTAAAGGTACAGTACGCCAAAAAAGTCTGTACACTCTTAGACCGACTCGTAACGATCGTACGATAGACGGTTTGTATCATATCTGGTCGAGTTTTTGGATGATAGTAAGATGCATGTTTCGAATGAGCTGTAGAGGATTGCAGGGGGGAGGGAGGGGGTAGTATTCGATGGAGAAGTGGATATTTGCTCTGGAGGAGGTTCAAGAGTTTCTCTGATAATTCTTGCGTGCGTACTCGCCACGTCGAGGGTTACATGGCATTTTTTGTCCCGGCGATATGCGCCGACCGCTTTAATTTAATCCGTTTGCTTTATCAGTGACATATCTGCGAGCACGTTCGAAGAAAATTCCCGTTCGTGCATAATGAAGTCGAGCTGAGGAGAGTCGGCTTCGTCGAATCAGTTTTTATTATTTCTGGGTAATATCTGATAATGCGATTAATGGACTTGATTTCGAGAAAATTGTTTTGCGCCGTGTAAAATATTTTTATTGTAAAGGGAAGTTCTGATATGTTTGCAATTGTACTCTGGAAATGAAATTAATGTTTGCCATGTAAGCTAGACTGTACCGGAAAATACGTTCGTCTGATAGACAGCGGTAAACATCAGAAGATGTTTTCCATCGATCAGGAAGAATCGAGTCGCTCTTTTTTCGTGATTTATCTATCAATGCGATGACGCGATCGGCCATTCTTTGACATCGCCATCGTATCAGTCCTTATCAAAACATTTGACGCTTTCCGTTGCACTCATTAAACGACTCTAGAATATTATTCGAGTCCCTCATAGATAAGATACACTCCCGATACTTCGCAACGATGAAATTGATTAGATCTCTACATAACAAAGCAAACTTTCTCGACACGAGTATACCGTGATGTACGAAACGAATGTTAGGTACACAGAAATTATGGCACGTTTATCATCGTACGGCGGTGCATTGATCCCACGTACATCAGCTGATCATTTTTAGGAAACCACCTACGTGACGGACAGCACACAGGCGTCGTCGACGACGCCGATTGAAACGACGCGAGCGACGACAAAGAAGCCGGAGCAAACATACGTTGAGACCACGACGCAGACCATTCGACTCTCGACTTTCCAAACGGTTCAAGACGCCTCGACGAAAAGAGTAACCACGACGGAAGCCCCGCTAAAAACGAGCACAAAAACCATCCCCACGACGCAACGACCGATAATCACAACCGGAAGCAGTCCGGCGACCAGGCCGTCATCAGCATCCTCGTCCTCGTCCACTTTTCAGCGACCGACGACGTCGAACATTCCGACGAGGCCCACAGTTACGTCATTCACCGTCCAGAATTCGAAGCCGAGCACGAGGAAGCCTCCCCATTCGTCCACGGTTCATAAACCGTCGACTCAGAGGCCAACGTCTTCGAGCAGCCATAAGCCGAGCCAATCGACGATCAATAAAATCGGCGAAACGGCCACCGCCAGGCCCCAAACGACAACGACGAGGTCGGCGACGACGCAGAAGTACGTCCCGTCGACCAGGTTTCCGCTGCGAAACACAACGACGACCGTAAAGCCGTCCGCGCAGACGGTCACCAAAAAACCGACGACTTCCAGCACGAAAAGGCCCCAGAGCACGAGGAGGCCGAGCGTGACAACCAGGAAGCCCAGCACGCCCGCAAAAAGGCCTACCAGCACCGACAAGCCATTGACCGGATCCACGTTCACCAGTGGCAAGCCCACTCCGACCACGAGCAGACCTCAGACTACTGTCAAGGTCAGGCCCCCTGTCGTTACCGTCACGGAGTCTAGCTCGACATCGGGCTCGCGACCAGTTCAGGCGGCTCAATCCGCTCAACCTTCGACCCTGACCACCTCGACCCTGACGACGTCGAAGGTCACGGGATCAACGACGAAGAAGCCGACGGAGAGGATCACCACGACGACCAGGAGGCCGGTGGAGCAGAAGACTACCACCAGAAGACCAGTGGAGAAGACAACCACCAGGAGGCCGGACCAGAAGACGACCACTAGGCCCCTGGAGAAGACGACCGTCAGGACGACCTTGAAGCCCAGTACAACGAAACAGAAGCCCACGAGAATCACGACTACGCAGAAGGTCGATACGACGGTCGAGGTTACGACCCTTCCTACCATCTTCGCGACGACGAGTCTTGTTACGGAGAAGATTGCATTGAGCTCTACCACTGAAACGAGGCCTAGGCCGACTAAGCCAACTAGACCCTCCAGCGTTGGAACGAAACCGTCGACCGCTGGAACAAAGCCGACCAGCAGCATCGGAACGAAGCCTTCGAGTGCTGGAACGAGACCTTCGAGTGTAGGAACGAGGCCTTCCAGTGTAGGAACGAGGCCTTCGAGTGTAGGAACGAGACCTTCGAGCGTCGGAACGAGACCCACGACGACCAGGATCACCACTACCAGCACGACGAGCACTACGACTACGACGCCGAGTCCGCCTCCGACGACCGTAACGCTTGCTAGCACTTCGACGGAGTCTACGGTTGCCTCTGTCAGTGTTCCTGTTACGACGGATGTCATCAGCAACGGGACTATGCCGTCCACGGTTCCACCGTTGAAAGTGGCCGATGCTAATCAGACGTTAGAGGAAATCCCGCAAACGACATACTCGCCAGGCCTCGTCACGTGGTCGTCGAATTCTGACCTACTCACGACGAAAGTGGCGGAGTCTTCGACCGTGGTCGCCGAGCAGGAAGGTGAGGGAATTAATAATTTATAGAATGGTAAGCGCGGTGAGCTAACGCGGAGCAGATTCCACGCTGAGAGTCTTCGAGTGTTACGGTTGGCCAGCGGTGAATTTTTCATGCCGGTCGGTTCACGTTTTATGTGGAAAAAATTGCAGTGTCGCCACGCTTGGTCGCGTTCACTGTTCTGCACGCACGTACGCGTAGATAGATGGATGCGCGCGCGCGCGCGCGCGCTTTTGTTTATTTTGCCCGGTTTAAAGCAGACCGATTGACCCGCTATCGATCGCTCAAGATATATTTACCCAACTCGATTAGCATTGTTGGCTCTGGGCAAACGATTGAAACACGCTTGTAAAGCGTTAAAAGTTCCCGCTGTGTTAACGTCTGAAGTTAAAGAGATCTCGATTTCGCCGTCAATGGGACGAGGCTCACTATCAATCACGAGCCGCGGCAAAAGTTCAAACGCGATCGGTAGTATCCCGACTGGCATCCTCCAACTAAATGAAAACTAGCCCACGTAGATGGGCCGTCCATTACGTATACGCCTCTCTGCGCTTTTGTCGCTAACAGAAGTTCGCGCGGCGATTCACGTCAAGCCACACGCCTCCTGCATTAATCACGGCGAATATACTCGGAGCGCGGCTCGCTTGATTGATTGCCCATGAATTTATCGCTACCTCCCACTGTATCCACCCGTCTTCATCTCCGATCATCGGCCCGAGATAAATCGAGAAAAGGCCGAAAACTATGTCGTCCCGCGACGCCCATTAAAAACAGACCGGCAAGACGCGTTAGCATAGTTTCGAAACTCGAACTCCAAACTCGGAAAATTCCGAACGAAGAAGACAGATTCGCACAATTAAAGCGTCAAATCGGCGTGAAACTTCGAAGGCAGTTTTCGCCGCGAATCGAGTCGGCTCAAAGTCCATTCGATTTCCAGGCCGTTCCAGGCCTCGGAGACCGTTAGTCAACACTGACGAAATTAGAATTCGAGATGTGTAAAGACGCGCGTATATATCCGTGCGTACTGCTAGGCTAGCCACGGCCGGTCAGCTTATCCGCTCGGACTGAATCACCGTGCACTGATTATGCACGGTATTCGAGGAGCAGTTCAAGGACATGGCGCGTAGGCAACGAGAGGGACCGCAGGAAACAGGGTCGAGGCGTTTAAATGGGTTACACCGGCGTCTTTCACGATAGAGCGCCTACGAGGAGATGAAATTCTGTTGGGCCGGGACATTGTAACGGTTTAAAGCGTCCACCGGTAATCTCCTCCTCCTCTCTCGCCTTTCATCTCGCTCCCGAGTCGGGGAGCCCGGTCGGAGGAGACCGAGCTGGTCTTCGCGGCATCCCAGAGAGCCACGAAGAAGCCAACGATCGCTGCATCTTCCGGGCTGCTCCGTTAAAACATCCTTCGTCGATCGTTTTCTAATAACCGAGTTCCGCTCCACTATTCCGCGCGGATCGACTCTCCCAATGCCTTCCCTCGCAGATCCAAGGTTTATGGGCTGAAATGCTTCGATTCGGATCAGTAGTTCCGGACTATGTTAAGTTCGATCGCCTAGGTAGGAGGATGGAATGTATTTTTGGATTTGAGAGAGTCGATAACCCGGCGACTGGCGACTTTTAATGTATCGAACCGTGGGAAAGGTGGTCGAGCTTCGGAGAAAAGTAGGATGTTTAAGATTTGCCGCGCGTTAGGCGTCGATGAGTACTGATTGGACGAGGAATAGGGATACTGATCGTAAGACATGCCATTCTTAAGGCTTGTCTCGCGTCTCGTTTAGTATGACGATCGTTTCTCGAGCGTTCATCCGCATTTTGCAGAGCAAACAGAGACGGAATGGACGCCGATAACCACGCCCGACGGATGGATCATAATCCAATCGCCTACCACCGAAAGGTTACCGCAAACACAGGAAGAGACGACGACGACGATGACGACGCCGACGCCAACGACAACGACGACGACGACGACCACGTCGAAACCGGTCACAGAACCTACCGTGCAGCATCTGACTTCGGGTAAGCCGCATTTAATTGCCGTCTTTTGTGAGTCGCGCTCAATTCCGAGCTCGTCGGAGTCCTTCGAGTCGTTCGGCCGCGATCGCAGGACGCTTAATTGCTCGCGAGGAGAGTCGTCGAATTTTTGCCCGCTCACTGAACACCAGACGAAACATTCTACGCGACGGTGGCCCAAGCCGGCGAGATTCCTTCGTTTCGGTTCGCGTCGATCGATCCGATAAGATACCGTAATCTTCGGTCTCAAACTTTTGTTCCCGCGACGGCCACCGCCAGAAACCGTCTTACGCAATTTAATTCACCGAACCCGAAGGTAGAACCTCCGCGCACCGCTGACAGCTAATTCACGTGCCGCTCGGCGTATGTTTTTTCGAGTAGAAATCTTATCGGGTGCATTTGCGGAGATTAGTAGCCGACTTCGAAAATCGATCGCAGCCGATGGGAACGGTGTCGGGCTTTGACGATAATCCGCGTGAGACTCCTCCATTGTTAAGAGCGACGTCGAACGACGAAGCGTAATTGCGTTACGGGACATCTACCCCGTTCGTCGATCATTTTCGCGAGATACCTGAAATTGGACCTTAGCCAGCCGCGACGGCGGGCGCCGCGGTTCCCGCCGAGTCAGAGGTCAGAGTTCGGATGCGTTAATCTTAATCCCCGCTTTCAGCGAGGCCCGTCACGGAAAGCAGCACAGAGTTCGCGACGAAGAAGCCTACCACGGCGAGTCTGCTGACCACCATAGCGAGCGTCACCATTGACACGGAACTTCCGGTGCCCATGGAGACCCTCAACATGTCCGACTACAAGCAAGGTTTGCCAATCTTTCCTCCGCGACGATCCCATTGCCGCTCGCAATCGTCGGGCCGAATATGACCCCTATCGCTTTCGAGCTGACGCGTAGAAAAGGAATCGACTCGTGGCGAGAGTTAAGCGCGTCGGCAGAATCGGGGAGAAATATGAAATGGCCCTCTTACGTTCGAGGGGTAATAGGTAGGGAATCGTTTGACACGAAAACGGGGGAGGTCGCGAATCTGGGTCAAGCTTCGTGCCCGTTACACTTTGTCGGTTTTCCCATCCTCGGCCACGGATAAAGTGGCCGCCGCAAGATTTTCTCCGTTCGAGGTAAAGCCCGTCGCGCCTGGCAACCTAGCCTACCAGCTCCTTCGGTAAGATTAGAACACTGATCGGCAAGGTAGGTAGCCGACGATCGCGTGGAGAAATAATAGAGATCTTCGTTTCCTCCGCGGATCGACGATTCGATTCACGGTTTCCTTTTTTCGGCGGTGTGCCATACGAAAATTGCCGGATGCGCGAACTGTTACGAAATTTCGGGGTCGTTGACCTGGAAACGTCGTCGCGAGATGCGCGTTCCCTCTGATTCATTAGGCGAAATTGGACGTAATATGAATTTTGGACTGGGCTCGTTAGGATTCGAGTATAAATTTTCAGGAGCGGATACGCGCGCGGTTAAACAAAGAGTCGATTGTTACGCCCGTTATCATAGATAATTTTCGCGCTCGAATAATTTTCGCCCACCCGACAGTCATTGTTGTCGGTTCTATGAATATCGAAGGCGAACGGGGTCGGAAATGTAATTAGTAACGACCGATCGATCAAGTCTAACATCGGTAACGAACGGGAGAGAAAAAAAGATGAAAATGACCGAGAGATGGGAGTGACAGGCGGGCAGCGAAAAGTTGATTGTCGTTGGCGGGTGAGAAAAAAAAAGGATGAAAAAGGATAAAAAAGGATTCGCGTGACGGTACCGGTTCGTCCAATGGGACAAATACAGACGTACCGTTCTCCAACATGGCTGTCACGACGAGGCAGGCGAATTTTCACGTGGGCCTTAATTCGACGATGCTTCTGCTTGCAGTGTGCGGAAGACGATTGTTCCCGGAGCCGAGAATTGTAGGTGGCAAGCCGAGCACCTTCGGCAAATGGCCTTGGCAAGTGAGTATAACAGCGTTACGAAGCCAGAAATTTCAGTCATTACATTGTCATCCAACGGTTGTCGACGATCGACGTTTGTCACTCGACAAATGTCTGGCGTCGACCGCTGGCAGTCGGAGTGCAATCTGATTATGCATATAGGCCGCGTTGAGTGCACAGTTTTTTTGCTAGATTTCTTTTCGGAAATTCGGTCTCATCGCGAAAGATACGAGTTTCGAGTGCGCGATATAAATTTCTCCGCATCGGCCATACGGTACGAGCTCTCTCTCTCTCTCCTCTGAAATTGGGCATGCAATTATCTCGGATTCGATTGCGTGTCGAGTGGTTTTCGTCAGAGTCCTGAGACGTTTCCAAGAACGTACAAAGGAAGTGTGGTAAGGAGGTCAGCCGAGCAGGTATTCGAATGCTGTATCGCATCGCAAACGTCATTACCATCGTCACGGCTACGAACCATCGATCTACCATGAGAATCAGGGCCACGCGTGCTCGTCAGAGTCAAGAAACATGTCTCGTCACTCTCCGTGTCATCCCACGCGTCGTTTCGTAAATATTCGAAGCTCTCCATCGCTGTGTACGAAAGGTCTAGTTTCGATCGTCAGATTGAACGTCATCACGAGCCTCCTCTGTTTGCGGCATTCGCGTCCTTCGTTCCTAGAACCGTGCAATTTTTGTCGTAGATCTCATTACGGCAGTGGAGGACGTCGACGTATCTGCACAAGTGCGGAGCGGCTTTGCTGAACGAGAATTGGGCCATTACGGCGGCGCACTGCGTGGAAAAGTGAGTATTCCGCGGTCGCCATCGCGACGAGACACTCTTCATCGTCCGAGGCCTCCCTCCGCATCCTCATCTTCGGGCCGTACATTTGTCTCTCCGTCTCTGTCCCACCCGCGTCGTCCTGGCCGCTTCGAGAAAAGCGGCTGCGGTGCGAGCGGCAGGAAAGAGACGGATTTTGTCAGCTCACGGACGAACATCTCTCGCGTAAACGACATCCCAATCAGGCTCGATCGATTGCCGGACGTCAATTCTCGTACCGAGCGTACGTGTCCGCGCGGGGAAAAAAGCGATTATGCGCGCGGACGGGAGCAATTAATAGGCGCCCGGCAACGGAGCCGAGTATTTTTAAACCGGGACCGATCGAATCCCATTTGCTCGCGGGTTTCGCCCAAGGAACGGGGAAGCGTGCGAGGAACGATGCGGGACAGTAAAACGTTCGTGACAGCGGCGTTAATGCGCACAGTAAATTTAGCGCGGACGTATTACGGTCGCCCTGCACTTCCCTGTACTTCCCTGCGCTTCCCTTGCTAGCATTATTTTTCTACTGTCGCAAAACTTCCGCCTAGCGTTCCTCCCCACGGCCGATCTTTGACGCTAGGTCGACTTTTATTTCTTACACAACGAATCGTATCGCGATTGATCCTTGTTCATTGTCGATGAGAAATGAGATCCCCGTCGACAACGAAGATGCATTTAATTGATGCCCTTCGTTTTCTTATTGAACGTTCGATTAGTGGAGTTTCGAAGAAGGGTTGCTTGAGGCATCGATTCTCGATTTTCAGCGTTCCTCCCAGCGACCTGTTGCTCCGAATCGGCGAGCACGACTTGGCCAACGAGGACGAGCCTTACGGATATCAGGAAAGGAGAGTGCAAATTGTCGCCAGTCATCCGCAATTCGACCCGAGAACGTTCGAGTACGATCTGGCTTTGCTAAGATTTTACGAGCCTCTCGTGCCCTTCCAACCTAACGTGTTGCCGATCTGCCTGCCGGACGACGATGAAAATTACGTTGGACGAACGGCTTACGTCACTGGCTGGGGTCGACTCTATGACGGTAAGACTTCATTGTCCGTTGTTAGTGATTACCCTCATGGAAATAGATAGGATTCTAACGATTTCTCCCGTACTTGCGCAGAGGGACCGTTGCCGTCGGTTCTCCAAGAAGTGGAAGTGCCCGTGATAAATAACAGCGTCTGCGAATCGATGTACAGAAACGCCGGTTACATCGAGCACATACCCAACATATTCATATGCGCCGGCTGGAAGAACGGGGGATTCGATTCGTGCGAGGTCAATAGCCGCTATACTCACTACCTACCCTATTTCCATTCCACCGATGAAATATACCTCGAGAATCAAATCTTTTAACCCATTTTCGCGTTTATAGACGAGACCCGTCAACATCGTATATTCCCATCTTCGATATAGAGCGTTTCTAAAATTGATTTGTTCCGTTCCTCAGGGTGACAGCGGAGGTCCCATGGTGATACAGAGGGCACGGGATAAACGATGGATTCTGGCTGGCGTGATCAGCTGGGGCATAGGATGCGCAGTGCCGAATCAACCTGGTGTCTACACCCGAATCTCCGAATTCCGCGACTGGATCAATCAGATTCTGCAATTCTGAGGGAGTTCAATTACCATTCACCCAGGACGGTTTCGGACGATCGCAGAACGAAGACACGAAAGAATCGCACGTCGGATTTGAAGCGTAGGCGTCGTTTCTCTGGAAGCCTGGCGCCATCCGTCGATGGTCTCGCAAAATTCGCCGAACGTCGGATAAGAGCGGAGGTGGCATATCGGTTTCCGGCCGCACGACGGACTTCCGCCGAGTTGCGCGAGCGGCTGAGCAGATGGCGCCACCGGTTCAATTTTCGAAAGTCGCGTTATCTCGCGACGAGGACCTTATCGACGACCAGTGACGAAGATGTGACGATTGACTTTTTGATCGGGAGAGACCTGCGTGCGCGGATGTGCGTTTAGAGTGGATGCCGAGCGAGGGGCTGACGAGCAGAGACAGAAAGAAGAATTGTCAGACCCCCGTCGCGGAGGTCCTTCGAATCATTCGAATCATTCGAAACGCTCGAAACGTTTAGGACGTTCAGTGCCGAGCGTTGTTGAAAATTGAGGAAACTGAAACTTTCCGACCGTATCGTTCAGACGTATTCGACTGTCGTCCGGGTCCTTCGAATCTTGACCCGGACGACAGCCTCGGAGAAGTATATCCTCCGCTCGCGAAGAGTCTCATTCGAAATACGAATCTCATTACCGATGACGTAACCCGAGAGGGCGGATAATATTCACGACGGTCCACCGGACTTCCGCCGTCTCGAGAGTCGTCCTCGTTAAAGCGTAAATTGCGATCCAGGGAGCGTCAAGCGTCCTTCGCAATCGGAGGCACGGCCAAGGCGAGATCCCGGAGTGCCCTCCTGTTATCTCGCCGTTTGCGCCGAGTTTACTTGTTGAATCCTCGTTAAAGTCGCGAGCGACCCGCCGCTCGTCATCCGCGAGCTGTCGAGAGCGGAAACAATCGTCGAAACGACACGCTGGGTCGCCTCTGCGAAGTCGTTCGGCACGCTCTGGCCTCAGAGGTCCGTGAAGCGAGCGGCGAGGGTGAAAAAAAGAGAACACCTCGTCGTCTCGAAACACGAACGGCGGTGTCTGGAGTCCGCTCGATCGAACTCGTTCGTCCGCGCTTAACGCTCACGCGCGAATTAGCGTGCGTGGCTGCGATTCCGCTCGGTAGCGAGCCGACGTCTCACGTTCGGCTCCCGGATTAGAATGCCAGTCGCATTCCTCGTGGCTGGATCATAGTACGCAAACGTTGCCCGTAATGCATTCTAATGTATTCCAGCCTCGATCCGCGCCGTATTTCTAATCGCGAATTTCCACCAGGCACGAGAATCGTAGCGGCGGTCAGAAAGGAAAGTCAGGGAAAACTTGGACGCGGGGAGAGGCGAAGTGGAACGCGAACTCGATCTCGAAAAAGGTTTTTGGGACTCTGGGTAGGGATCGGGCGAGAATTGGAAGGGAGGCTTCGCTCGAGATTGCCCGGACGTTCCGCTTTAAAGCATCCGCTCGACGGCGGGAGGGGGTCGTCTTCGGCAATCGGGAATTCATTCGGCGGTGGATTGTTCGTTCGATCGGCGATGAGTCGGAATCGGAAGGAAACTAGTTTTCGCCCTGTACCTGTCGGGTGCATTCGAGCGCGTCGATTCGTCCCGGTCTCTCGAAAAGGGCAGTCAAGGTTTGGTAAACGCTCGGAGCGCGGCACTGCGTCGGACGTAACACAAGGCTCTACTACTTGCGCAGAGTCCCGGTGTAAGTGAAAAGGCAACGTTGACATTACCTGTAGCGCAGCGAACATGAGCCGCTCGCGTCGCATTTCAAACGTCGACCATTGCAAACCGACCTTGTACGAGACCGATGGGGCTTCGGTTAGTTTTCCGCCCGAAATCGACTTCGCCTCGAGGAGAGATAAAGCGTAACAGGAAAAATATTGCGACCGTCCACGGGAACAAAATGGCAGCGAAAATAAGAAATTCTCTGCGGACACGGATTCTATTTCGTCGGGGATGTAAGGTAATACGTGAATATCGGATCGATTCGTGGAAAACGCGAGATAAGTTGGAGATATGGATGCTGAATGGGGAATGTAGGGATAAAGGAATCTGAATATTTTGACGATCTAATCTGACCGTCCGACCAGATACGATGCGAAAGAGAGACAAACAAAGGCAGCATTCGACGTCGATCTCGTGTCTGGAGAATGCTACCGACTTTGACAGCAGTTCTCGCCTTTCTGACTTTGCATCACGACCGGACGAGCGAGTCGAGAAGATCTAAAATCTTGTCAACGGACAAACCTGCTCCATATACCGCCGTCCTTATGCGCGTCCAGGCCGACCGAACGAGCGCCGAGACGGTTATTTAACTTAATTTATACACATAAAAATTTATATTTTATATACACAGCTAATTACACACGTACGTACAGAGATAGTCATTCTTGCGTGTAAGCGTATAAATAATTTATTATCGGGCCGGCTCACGTTTCGTGGTCCGGGCACAAATGGTGACCCCGACGCTTGTAAATATTCAAACTCCGATCGATGAGACACGGTGAGCCCTGTATTGTATCGTTCTCCCACGTTTACCCCTACCCTCATCCCTCCAGCTCCCCCCACCTGCCGCCGTTCTAGCCTCCCTTCAATTCCATTCCGCCCCCTTCCACCTGTTCGCCGCATTTACATCTCGTACCCGCGAAAGAACGTTCGGATTATTAAATGAGTGAAAAAGGACAAAGGCAGGAAAATACGATGCCGCGGCTCTCGAAAAAGCTCACTCTTGTTGACTTTGTGCACCTACTCTCCGTTCATCCCTTGCCACCCCCTCCCCCTGCCCGGCTCTCCCTGCGTTCCCGGGACGTCCCGAGCGCGGTGTGGGCGTCGATATTTCCGCCTGTCGAGGTGTTATCAAGCACGTCGCCCACTCGGGACGCCCACCGCCACCGACCGCTCGTAACTGGAACGTTCGCAACGAGGCAAATTTCAGGATGTTACGGGTACGCGCCAGGGGGAGATCATAATGAATGCGGCTTATCTCCGAGGGAAAAAGCGGAATGGACCGGCCAGTTTCAGCTGTAACGATGGGAGGGGGATGGCGAAGGTTCGATTAGCGACGCGAAGCTTCAAGGTTTTTGCGGGAGTGCCCCGATAAGGTTCGCAGGGTCGCATTCGCTGAATTATGGGAGTCCGCGGAACGCATCTCTGGAGGATTGACAGTCGTTTTGTCGAGTTCTTGGCCGAAGGCTCCTTGTTCGAAATTAACGAGCTGTCAGAGGACCGGGCTCGTTCGGAGTTTCATTAACTCGCTAATCGAAAGCGCGGAGATCCGTCGGGACGCGCAGCCAAGTTTTCAACGGCTGCGAACAACTGCGAACTCTGCCTCCCTCTCCCCCCGCAGCGGGGCAAGGTAAACTTTCGCATTGTGTTAACTGGACGATTTCTTCGGTAATTTTATGGGAAGGCCGCCGGTAAGTTGGCCTCTGATATTACTGCTAGATTGAACGGAGCTCCCGCAGTGATAATAATAATATTGTCTGAATTCTGTTGGTTTACGGTCTTATCCGCCATCGTGCCTCTCTCAGTTAACAAATTGTCGAGCACTGAGTGGCACACTTGGTTCTTGGCTTTCAGTTCTGAATTAGCTGAAAAAAACCGATATCGTCAAGCGTTCGGATCGTCATTAATTCGAGATTTAGTCGTTCCGAACAATTTGCCGCGAATTAAACAGTGAGATATCGGCGTTTCTGCGGTATCAGCAAACTTTATTCCTTCCTGCGCCTTGAGACAGCGAGAGAGATTATTTCGCTGGATAATTGCGCAGATGGAATGGAATCTCTGATTTTTAGCCTTTGCCGCTTTTCCACGTCCGCGTTCAGTTTGCCCGGTTGCCGGCTGATTTAATTAAGAGAACTCGAGCTTATCACGTTGCGTGCGCTTCCGTAAAGGTAATTACAGATTCCCTCGGGGCCCCGGCCAGAGATGCAATTCTCGGAAAGTCGGAGAGTCCAAGGGAGATATCTCGAAAAAGCGCGCGTCGGTGTACCACAAGCCCGCGACCTACGAATCGATAGCAGCGATCTGACCTTTGAAATTTCTACGATTTCGTCCCCGCTCCCGCCGTAAATTGCACGATAAAAAGGTAACCTCAGAGGGGCGGGGAGGGAGTTATAACGGATATTTTTACGGATCGCGCCAGACCCGGGAACGGTATCTCGCGTTTCTTACGAACCGCTGACATTTCGTCTTTTGCACCTAAGCTCTCAATTTTCCTCAATTCGCGGCCGTAAGAAGGCCGCGCAAACAGCGTCCGATGCAAATTGCACTTCCGCCTCGGCGCCCGACTCCCGCTGGGACTTGTACCTTGTTCACGTCAGAGGCATGTCTACTTATTAGTTTCAATCAGCGTCATGTAGCTGGGATGAGTCTCGTAACAGTTCTGGCTAAATTTCACTGCTCCTGTTCGCCTAACTGGCAATCGGCGCGGCACGTTCCTTTTTCAAACAGACGCAGGCTGCGCAGCCGGACTGTAATTAACGCTGCCATTACGATTGGTCCGTTTTTCGCAGGATCAATCGAGCGGAACCGCGCGTTGCCGTTTTTTTCCGCTCCCCTCGAAAATGAAGAAAACCGACCGATTAGATGGAAACGCTGGAATTGCCGGTTCTGTTGAAAGAAACGGGGGGGAAAAAAAAAAATTGGGTTCCATGGGTGGCCTGTTCGACGGCTCGATCGGCTGACGCGAGCGCAGCTTTGTTCCGCGAGGAAGGCCGATCGGGCCGACTACGTGGGTGAGTGTGTACAACCTTCTGTCAGCAGGATGTAAATAGGCTTGTCGACATGCGGCGAACGAGTGTGCAATTAACATAGCGATTACGTTCGGCCCGGCTTTTGCTCCTGTCACGTTAGATGTTTGGCCGAGTGGAACCGAGAGCCCAGCCCAAACCAGATGCTCCGGAACTGGACGAGATTCCGCGTGCGTGGAATGTACCTTTCTCATCCCCGTCGAATGTACTTCCGGCCGTTAGTGCGCTCTATTGCCCAGAATCGCAGCGTGTGCCGCCATGATGGAAAAAGCACTGTCCCATCCCGAACACGCCTTGACTCCTGCAACCCGATTCAGATCGCCCGGAGCTGAAGAAAGTTCGCCAGTTGCGAACGGTGTCGCTTCTCGAATTACGTAATATCCGAGTTAAAAAATTCAGTCACGACCGCGGCGGCGGATAACTGTTTTTTCGTACGCTCGGGATTAAGCGAATGGCTTAACTTTAGTTTGCACCGGCGAATTCCCGGCTTAGTTTGCATGTACGTCGCGGCCGGTCACGCTTCGGGAGGAATTGGAACGCCTGCTCGTTTTTTGCACATTTTCAGACAGTCGCGATAATGAATGTACGAGGGGACCGTTATTACCCGCGCCGGCCAAGTTCTCTGCAGTCGTTTTTAGAGATGCGTCGATTGCGAGCGGTCCCGAGAGCCAGAAGAAACGTATCCGATCGTAGATCGAGCTTAAACGAGCATCGGAACAGCCGACAGCCCGACAGCGATACTCTTTGTGAATCGTATTATTCCGTCGACAGGACGCTTCATGTGCCACATTCGCCGAACGAAAGTATACAATTTACTTTATATTCGCCGATCACAATATGAAATTTGCGCCAGCATTGGAACGGTGGAAAGTAATTACCCGCACTATGAATTTCCCGGTACCGACACCGACAGATGCGCACTCGTCCAATTAGCGACGTGCCTTTGTGGATCACTTACATGGATCGCTGAAGCTACGCGGAACGCAGCCCGCGACAACTCGACGGAAACGTTCGAACACAATTAGTTAGCTAATCAGCGTCCGAGTCGATTACGCGTCGACGGGCCTTAATGGAGCGAGGCGGAAGGTGGCGAGGAGAGGACGAATCAGGCCAGGCCAGGCCAGAGTGAATCAGTGCTCTGGGCCCAATACTTCTCTCACGGACCCGGACTTTCACTTCTCATCGGCCGCGCGACAATGCGAGAAAAACAGCCGGATGCTGTTAGGTACATGCCCGTGAGACACCGGCTCCCGTTTCCGGCGATGATCAGCCGAAAAATTATGTGCCCGCTACCTTCGTTAATTATCGAACCGGCACAGTTCGGCGGAAATCGTGACTCGACTCGTCCGCCGTCAAAGAGGTCGCTCGATAATAGAATCGTCCGCGTAAAAGTGCATTTCTCCGCGTAGGATCGTTTGAATGCAGAAGCACCCGCGCCTTTCAGACTTTCCGTCTAGGAACGTTCGAACTTTCCGATCGACGCTGTGCCTGATTCTCGTTACTACGCTCGAAGAGGAATGGAAATGAGAAAATGGACGAAAAAATGGCTCGATCGCTCGACGATCGGCGACTCTCGCGAACGTGGATTGGGAATAAAGCGATTAAAGCACGATTAGCGACGCCTCGAATCAGACATCTGTCGCCCGTGCCGTAAAATACGAGCGGCACGACGCCGTTGTTCTCGATTTCCGAGACACAGCTCGCTCCGGGGAGGAGTCCGGTATATCCAGATATCGTCGGCGTTCCGCGTACGGCCGGCACGAAACCGGCGTAGGAAAATGAAGAAGCAGGCGCATTAATGGGAACGTTCCACCGGCGAATAGCTAATTACCCGGTGCACTCCTCGCAACTGTGTCACGATAAATCGAACGGAGTGAGACGCGCGCGCGCGCGCGCGCGCGCGCGAAAAAAGAGACCGCTGCCGATCGGTCGGAACGAGAATTCGGTTCGCGCTATTAGAAAGTTGCGGTGAAAACGTAAACATCGTTCGCGCCGAAACTCGATTCAAGAGTCTCGGGTACGCTAAGCTCCTCTCGATTGCCGTTCGAACATTTTCGAAAAGACGCTCTTAACCGTTAAGCTCGTCGAGTTTCGATACTCTTAAGAACTGGAACGCGTCGAAGGCGGACGCGCGCTTCTATACGCTCGCAATCGGAACTGGAGACGAAATAAACATGCGCGAGCACGTGGCTGCGATCCTCGTTGACGATTATTCGCCGCGCAAAATCTACGGAAAATGTCACAGGCGTGACAGTCCATGGATGGATGTTACTGGACCGGGTTAAGTGGCTTCGGAGAAAGCCAGCTACCTCCGCCTTTTCCTTATGAAGTCACGAAACCGTGCGCATAGTCGGCGGTAAAGCCATCGTCGGCCTTCAACCCGCGGGGCCGTGTCACGAAACGATGCAAATCTCCCGGGAGCGGCCTGGGCTCGTAACGAGCGGTTATGGCTAATGAAAATTCAGCCCCCCGGATCGCGAAGGCGAGCGAAGGCGAAGGAAGCGATTGTTGCGGGGCGTAATACGTTGCGCCGGCCGGCCCGATGAAAAGTGCTGCATGAAAGCACAAGTCACCGCGAATGAGACGCCGAACGCTCGGGGCGCCTTTTATAGCACCCCGTCCTTGACGATGGTGAAGGATTTTGCAACGCATTATCGTCCGACGATGAAAACTTCCCCGGGGAAAAACATTGGTCAGCGTCGTAAACTGTGCGTAAACTTTGAACTGCCGCGGTCGCGCGTTAGGAGGCATATTGCCTTGCCGTAATGTGAGAGAAAGAGAGAGAGAGAGAGAGATATACGAGGGGAATGTATTGCACGCCGAGCAAATTTGTCGACGATGGCTCTAATGCATGAACTCGGAGGCCGTATCGTGAGAACGATCGATGCGCGTACGTTACTTCCGTGAAGGATGTCCGAGGCGATGGGTCCGCTTTCAAATTTTCCCCGATAATGGGTCGCGATTCCAGCTCGAAGGAGAGCTCTGGCTGGCAGCTGAGCGATAGCCACTTTGACCCCTGCGTCCCGAATGTCCCGACATCGCGACCATTTATCAGGGCGACAGCTACCTGGACGAGCCGACGAGAAGAGAGCGATTCGTAAAACGTTCGCGGCAGATTAGAAGCTGGCGAGAGGAGGATTGACAGGGTTGGCCGGGGAATAGGGAGAGAGGGAGAGAGACTGGAAGTGGATGAAGGTGCGGGCGGATGACAGTCGCGAGTATCGCGAAAAAGCTGCGAGCAGCGCCGATGGCGGGACGCCGAGTGCGTCGGCGCCACTTTCGGCGGGGGTCTATCGATCAACAGATTTCAGAATCGGCTGGGCGACGCATCTGGGGTCACGGTCTGACCTTGGCCAATCGCCAGCGACGAGAGCCCTCGCCGGAGCGGCCGATTGCGAGATAGCGCCGAAGACTGTGCGCGTCAGGCTTCTAGTTTCACTCTCCCGAAGTGTGTCGGCGAATTTTGAGGGAAAAAGTAGACTTTACGTCGGTCGCTTCATAACGGGTGGGCCCGGTAACGAGAACGAAGGCGATTTCGGCGTTTACGAGGCCGAGAGGAGAAAGTTTTAATTGAGTTATTACGAAATTTGCAAGTTTATTGACACGCTTTGAGTCGCGCATTGCTCTGTCGGTGGACAAAGGGTGGCTTTGTGACATCCCGGCCCATGGTGGTGATCTGCTGGTGGCAGATTAAGTGGGCTGCTCGAAGGTGCCCGGGAGTGGGGATTATGGTTGTCCGTTCTCAAATTGAAATCCGAAGTACGTGGGTGCCGACGGTAATTACGAGAGGTTCGCAGAAAATATCGGGTTTGCACGGTGTATTCGGGCTGTAACAATCCCGGTCACGGTTTATATGAGAATTCCGCGGTGTATCCGGTGCTCGATGCTCAAAGAGACGTGGTATATGCGGCGGATAAAATCGCACAATATACGCGCGCGCGCACGATTCGTTCGTGTACAATGTCCGAACTGAATGGTGACACTGCCAGGCTGTAGTTCAGACTTTCATTCGAAGTTCTGATCGAGTGGGCCTCTCAATCACGGGCTAAGTCGGTACAAATTACGTTACCTATCCTGTCTAAGACTGACTAAGGAATCTTGACAGGTCATAACGTATGATCACACGTGGGATTGGGACGTCACTCGTGTGCGATGGCATATGTGACACTGTTCAAAGTGGACATTGTACGCGAGCGCGGTGCTCGAGAGCGAAGGAGAAAGAAGGAGAGGGAGAGAGGGACAGAGGGAGAAAGAGAGAGAGAGAGAGAGACTTCCACACACGCTCATGGGATTCTCGTGAGGTCGCAGCCGAGCAACGGTAAAGAAAAATGACGGCGCGCGCGACGTGAAAGGGCACCGGGTAATTCTGACCCAGTTTGCCGGCCGTGTCCTGGGTCATGACCATCGATTGTTCCCTCGACCTGGCCTTTTATGGGGTCACGATCCAAATGCATCGGTGGGTCCTTTCCCAGGATTGCCATGGCGCGCTTTAACGATCTGCGGAGAAGTTTACATTGCTGCAATCGTCGGCGAGGGGTTGCTCGGAAGGAAGACACGCTCAACGTTCGAGTGAAATCAGAGGAACAGCGAGCCAGGAGAGCGCTTTCGATCAAGGATGGAAGAGAGCAAGATTGTTGACGCGATGATAGTTATTCGAAATGACGCGGAATTGCCGTGTAATAAATTGCCAATTGTATTGAAACGACGTAATGGCGAAATAAGCGTGTACGTAGCACGATATCAAGGTGGGCCTACGTGTCAACATGCGAGTGCCTGTTAACGGGGAACACCTCTGCCGTACCGGCAGGAATCGAGGTCACGGTCCGAATGCATCGAATTTTTCCCTACCCCCATCATCTCGGCGGAGACCGTTCCCTCGGCGCAGACCCGACGAATTACAGTTTACACTCTCGTCGCCCGTCTCATTTGACGCTACCATTCCCGAGGATCGTCCGGCGATTACCAGGAATGGACCCCACCGATTTCGCGAACGAAATGAAAATGATCGTCCCAAAAGCCCATTGCCGTCCGCGTTGTTGCGAAACGAGGTCAGAGCATAGAATACGGCGAGCGGCCGTAACTTTGACTGATTGTCGCCAGGAGTTCCCTCTCGAGAAGACTTATCCACGCCCGAGCGCTCCCTGTCCATTCCATCCCTCCCCCCCTCACCATGTGCCAAGCGTCGCGGCGCGTAAAAATAACAATGATCTCCCGGCCGTTCCTCTAAAAGCCGCGTCCCAATTTCGAGGAAAACCTCGCCGTTCCGCTAACGGTGCGCCAGATGCGAGATCCTTCATCTTTTTCCGCTGGTTTGGAAGTAGCGTTCGCAAACTTCCGCTGCGACGTAATCGGATGCGCTCGTAGACGCACAGACGCTTCCCGCGGACGCTGTGGAACCATTGCCCTTTTCCATCGACGGAGTCAGCGTCGACTCGGCCCGGCCAATTGTGGGTAACGTTCGCGGAGTCGGAAGCGTCCGCGAAAGAAGCGGAGATTTCGCGCCGCGCCAGGACGACTCTCGGCTCGGCAGTTAATTTTTTCGCCTCGTCCCAGAAATTCCGCGCTGACGAGCGCGTATAAATAGCCGTAAGTGTCCCGTGCGACCGGCTCGACACCGGGCTCTGCGATAGAGGAGAATGCGCGACGACGGTGAGCTTCGAGCAGGTTCGAGGAAACGAAGCGGGAGGTGGCTCGCGAAAAAGAGAACCTCTCGCGCGCCCGACGACTTCGGAGGTGGCGATCATGAAAGTTGGCGCAAAGTAATTGCTCGCTCGACCGATTCCTACGTCTTTCTCCGGGCGTCGTCCGTCGCGTTTCAGCGCCGGGCGAGAGTCGAGTGTCTCTCCTTCGGCTGCGACGCTCGCGATTGGAGGACGGAAGCGTCCATCTCGTCGGAGAACCGACGAAATTGAGTTTATTTTAATGAACACGGCGAGCGGACCGATACGATTTTACGTTCGCCTTTTATTACTTGACTCCGACGCGGAAAATGGCAAGTGTAAAGTGAAAGCTCCCGTAAACTTCGGGCCTACTTTAGCACTTTTGTTGATTTAAGTTGAGATCTGTGCAGCGCTTGAGTAAATATCGGCGTCTCGGCTGAAAGGAAGTCTCGGGCCGCGCTAGGAGATTCTGAGGAGGCGATGTGTGTTAATGGTGGATGAGTCCACATAGGCGTGAAAGAGCGTAGCCGAGGAATCGTTAAAAGTGACCCTCAATCGTTTGAAATTCCGAAGGAGTCGTTTGATAGTCTATAAAGAAGAAGCGTTCGTGTGAATTTTCGACTTTGTATACTTGACCGTAGGGGGTGGAAAAGGTTACAATGTACTGCCCGACTCTTCCGCCATTTTCTCGGAATCTGGTGGTACTTTGGCATAATTTGACCCCACTAAATCATGATGACACCTTTCAAATGCCTAGAAAACGGGTTTTTCGTTTTCTACGTTGTTTTACGTGGTCTAACGAGACTTTTTGCATACTTTAACATTGTTTCTCGTTATGTTACACTATTTTACGTCACTTTACGTTATTACACCACATTTTTATGGTTCATTCGCCTTATTTTCGGGGTTTTGGGATGCAAAGGCGTACTTTACCCTCCATTTAATATACGTTTGACTGAATTATCTTTATAATACGACATTGAGGGATCAAAAAAGGGTACTTGGCCTAAATTACGCCTTGTTAGAGACAATAGAACCATCCGCGGGGTACTTTAGGATCATTTGAACCTATCTAAACGTGATAGAATCTTCAAAATTGCCGAAACATGGAAAAAAATTGTTGGTCTTATTTTCGATTTATAACTATGGTATCCCATAGATTTTAATTCGACCTGAAAGTTGGTCGCAAGAAAAGTTCCGAATTCGCAATAGTTTCGAAGATACGGTCAAGGAAAGGTGAGAAAATTGTGAAAAATCGCTAATTTGCCACCACTGTAGCGTATCCTGCCTGTTACCTTAAATATACATTTAAAACATGAAAAAAGTGATGACAAAAGGGGCACCTAATATGATTCAAACCCAGAAAAATGTTTGCGAATCAATCGAAAATAAAATAATCCAGAAAATACGCTGTTAACAATGCATTAATTCTTTAATTCCCAAAGCACAATTTCCATACCTCTTTGAGTACGTCCTTCGTCAAACGGAAAACTTATACAAACCCACTCTACCCCCGCGTACATCCGAAACAAAACACGCCGCGCTCGTCTCCGGTAACGATGCCGTTCGTTCGAAATCCTTGCCCCAATTTTTATCCTACACCCTCCGCTGCCTTTTATCACCGCGAGCCACTTTCGCCTTTGTACTCCGCAGGAACACGATGCGCACCTAGCGTCCGCTCAAAGAGGGATACAAATTAGACGAGGATCTGCCAACGACGGGTCCGTAATCGAAAGCGGCGGCAGGAAAACGAGCCAGCCACCGGGATCGTTCTGCCGACGATAATGATCGCGATGCCCCCACGGAAAGGAGAGTCCGCGGAATACTTTGTCGACTAGGCGAGCGTGTAAAATTCACCCGAGGAGACACACGGGTCCCGACCCATTTAACGAAAGTCACGATCACGGTCACGGAGCCGCTCGTAACCTCTCGCCGACTCATTCGAGTCCTGCCTCGATCGTTTCCGTCTTCTCCGTCGTTCCGGCACACACGAGCGCAATCTCTCTCGTGCCGTTTGACTGCGAGGATGCGTCATCGACTGGCGAGCCATAGGTCAAATTGAAACCGACGCCAAGGCCTGACGAGATTTCTTCGCTTCTCCGGCAACGGTCGAAGAGCGGCAACCAGCCGCGATTTTCTACACTCGACCGGGACACGTCGAATATTTACGATTTTGGCCGGCCGGCTAATGAAAGGTTTCGGCGCGAAGCGCTTCCAGGAGTCGCGAAGCGTATGCAAATACGGCGCTGACGGTGGTCGACGATTTACGGCGTACCTCGTCGGGAGTCTGAGAGAATAAATATTGCGGAAGGTAGGTAGGTCGCGAGGAACAAGTGCAACGCGATCGTAGGTTAGCCGGCACCGTTACGTTATGTAATTCAAGAGATAACACTGTCGATGGAGCGGTAGCTGGCTAATGTTCTTCCTCGCGCCGTAACAATGGGACATTCGCACCTGCTCCCGTCTGAACGTGATTGATCGCGCTCACGCGTGGAATTGAGCCTGGCAGCGCCTTAATTGATCGGCCTCGTCCACCTTTGTTTTCCGCAATAATCACTGACCCCGTTTATCATCCCTGCCGCGAAGCCGGTCGCGTTCGAGGCGGCGCGAGCCTCGCATACGAATTCGGCCGAACGAACGAGTCCAACGAATACAACAGGTAGCAACGTATGCTGATTATGTGAAACGTCCGCAGGCTGAATATCAACGGCTCGATGTACGGACCGTCATCGTGCTCTCCCTGACATTGGCTTACGTTACAGAAGTCGATCGGCCGAGCCACACGCTCCTGTCGTTACTTCTTTCGCACATTATTGCGCCAAGTGGAACTGCGAGTGCGTGGCCTGTGTGCGAGGATACGCGGATTATACGCGTGGCAAGGCGCGGATCCTGACCCACTTCCCGCCGAGTCACGTTCGCGATCGCATGAATTGAACCCAATCTCGCGACCGACGTCGAGACACACGGCCGAGGCCGTAATTATCCCGAAGGAGACAGGAATGGAAATCCAATACGCCTGCGCCCACGACCACCAGGGAATCTAAGGTATCTCTGTGTGAGCGCGCGTAACTTGCCAGGAAATGCCGTGGCACGAGATCTTATCCGTTGGAATTCATCTTAACCGAAAGATCGTCGGCGAGCGCGAAGTACCGTAAAAGATACAGCGCCGAAGGTCGACCCACTTCTGTTGAGCGAGAACTTCTTCTCTCTCCCGCTCATTCGGTCTCCTTCTTTCGTCTCTCAGCCTCTCCTTCCCTCCCAAGACTCTTTATCACGTTTGGATCCTTCGGTTTATCAGCTACGTCCTGTCTTCAACTGCGTTGAGAGTCCTCAGGTTCACACCCTCGTCTCGAAGCTGCTGATGCTTTGGCTTACGTCAGTGAAAACTCTGGGTGAAAGGATCTTTGTTGCGGTATCAAACGCGCTCGGAATACGCTTCCTAAGAGTGCCTTCCATTTTTCGCGCTCGGGCGAAAGAAGCAGTAAAAGAATGCAATTTTTCTGTTATTGCGCGCAGGAATGTGATGGTGCGCGAATATGGTGTTCGAGGGTCGAGTTTCTATTTCTTTCCGCGATTGACTTTTCACGCACGAACGTCGAAAGAAAAAGGCATTTAGCGGCCCTTGTCGGATATCGGGACGCGTCCTGAATACGATCGGCGCGATTTTGACAGCGTAGCGCACCCCGGAATGCCTAACGCGAGCGCGGAAGTATGTGAAACAATGTTGTGGGTCAAACTCGACTGCGGACGACTCGAATTTGGAGCAAGAGAGTGCGATGTAGGTACGCCGGAGGATCACTCTCGCGGCGATGAGCCGATGAAATTACTATGCGCGGCCAGGGTCCGGCACGTAAGAAGCCCGATGTCCGACAATTAGCGGAAAAGTTTCAGCGCCCCGTTAAGATGCCCGCGGAAGAAAGTGGGCAGAAATGCTTTTCCATCGACACGCCAACGTTGTTTACGACGTGTGTCACGCGTCATTTAACACGGCCCGCTTCGCCGAAGAACGCCATCGATCGGTAGACTCTCCTCTTTTTCGCGAAAACCGCGAACCTATGCGGAAAAAGCTGCGAGAATTATGGCCGAGCGTCTCTTTTTACGGTCGTAGACATCCTGATGGACGCGCGAGGAAAAAGAGAAAAAGCGGGCCCGATAATGGAGGAAGAGCAGCTAAGCCGCAATGTCCGTTATTGATTACGCATTGCTGGCGAAGCGGGCGCTTAAATAATACAGGCGCAAATTGATGCATTGAAATTGGAGTGTGCCGGGTGCATATTTGCGCGTTTCACTCCGGGAAATCGGCCGGGCCGCGCAGGTATTTCTACCCGCTGTCGAATTATTGATATTATCCGGTGGTCGGCGTAATGACAAAAGGCTAGATTGCCTTTCCCGGCCTCTTACGACGCTGGCGTATCAATAGGGTGACTTTCGATTTGCGACGGCTCGGTCGTCGATTAATTCACGAGTCACGTCGGTAGGCGTCAGTAGGCATCGATAGACGTCGGTAGGCGGTGATGAACGTCGCCGGGCATTGGTGGATGGCGATAGACGGTAGCGAGTGTGGCGAAACCTATCAAGAGATAGATGTCGGCGGACTGTCACAGACATCGACAGTCGATGACGATCTCAATCCAACCAGCCTTCCTTGAAGTAGCTTATTACACAAAATCTGTAATCAAAAACAATTTCTTTGAAGTCTAACGACACCCACCTTCCCCAGCGTATTCAGGTAACTTTCTATTTTCGCACGGTAATCGTCGCCAGGTTCGTCACAAGAGGCAGTTAATCTCTTCGCACGATCTCGAGCGAGTTACATTGTACTCGTTCGTTTGGCCAGATGTAATTGAGTCGCGGCCTCCCAATTCCGCGGACAATCGCCGTTCGCCGATCGGTCGAAAGAAGTGCCGTTCGGCCTTTTTTTTTTTTTGCTCAGACGTCACGGACACGGAACGAGGTGACATTCGAGGCACGATGATTCAATTGGGAGGCACCAAATGGCGAAAGTTGTTCGGAAAGCGTTCGATACGAAACTTTTACCTTTGCTCCAGATACGGCGGATCGGAATCGGCGAGCGAGTACTGGCCTCGGAATGTATCATTTTCTGCTGGCTGCGCTCGGCCGGGAAATACTCTCTTCGCTCGTAGAGAAGCATTATTGCCCCTCGAGAGCGGAATATAAAGATCCGTACTACATCTGCGCGGCGCGGAAGTGTTACGCGCGCGCTTCTGAGTTATTATCCTCTCGAGCCAGGGACGCGTGGATTTTGTAGGTCCTGGACCTTCGCCGATTAGTCACGAAGAAAGCGCCCACGATTAGTCACGAGGGTATCAGTGGGCCACGGTCGGTAAGACTACGGAATGGTTCTGGTCGCTATGCGACGGTCCAATGGATTACGAGAGAATTGATTTCAGCGTCGAACAGCCGAAGTAATCGATGCACAATGTCAGGGACGAGATTCAAGTTCAACGGCTTCGTGTACAGCCGGCAGTTTAGTAAACAAGCTGAAACGAATGCCAGTCTGATTGGCAGACGCAGTCGCGAGTGAAGTAAAAGCCGTCAAAGGTTCGTTCGCAGTATGCGACTGTACACGGCTGCGGGCAAATAAAGTACACACGCTACATATGCCGATAAAGTCGGCGGAAAATTGAATCTGGCGCGAGTTGGCAAGTGTTACGCTCCGTAGGAAAGGCCGGGTCCCGAAGCAATTTCGTCTGGACCGCTTTAAAGTGCCGCCCTTACGGTACATAATGACCCTTCATTTCGCATTCCCCGCACGAATATCATTAGCAGTTGGCGAGACAACGCAATTAGCATCGCACACGGGGCCTGCTGCGGGCAGAAGAGCAATCCGCCTTTTCGCTCGCGCCTCTCGTTGAATAATAGAGCCTGAACCCTCGCCAATCCACGACCCAACGTGGCCTTCGTGTCCGATGCTCTACCTTGATGGTCCAGCGTGGCTAATGTCGCTGCATAACTTACGCCCTTAATACGGTTACGGTCGAGCGAATTGTTCGCATTACAGTGCGGAATGTAAAGTCTTGCGAGTGTGTGGACATTAGAGAAGCCGTAATATTGTGCAACCGGCAATGACCGTACAATCTTGCCTGCGGTTGCCACCTCGGCTCGCCATAAACTCATACCTTCGCACGAGGAATTACGCTCGCCACCGTACGAACAAGGTCTGCCCATTAGACAAAATACGAATTCGAGAGAAACAGGACCGGAATGTACGCCATCGCAAGTGCGCCAATAACGAAGGAGCGAAGAGTAGGTTAAGGGCGACGTTTGCGAAGAGCTAAGGGAACAGCTTCGTTGAAGGTCGGTGCGCGCGGAAGGAAGGAACGCGCGAGAGGTTTCCTGAATGGACAGACAGAACCTGGAGCGGCGTCAACGGCGGTGAGTAGGACAGTGTGTCGCTGTCGTGCACGTTGGGCCCCGTTCTTCTCCACGTGACCTGGCCACTGGCCCACTTTGGTTTCTCCCGATCTCTTCCTCTCTCGCCCTCGCCCGATCTCGCTCCCACCCGGCATCCTTTCCCTCCCCACCTCCCTCGGAGCCCCCTCCCCTCCAGGCGGCCCGAGTCGCGTCCTTCCACTCTTCTTCCTGGTCCCGGAGAGAGGGGCCCCCTCCCGCGGGCCCCCGCAGACGGTAAGCGTTCGTTCCCTCTGAGCCGTCGCTGCCACCACCATAAACGACCTCCGCCACTGTCAGAGCACCGGCCACCACCACTGTCGTCGTCGAAGGCGCCGCTTATGACATAGCCATGCGATTCCAGCACATGCCGCGGCACGGGGTACCTCACCGGGCATAGACAGAGAGACGGTTGGGACCGACGAACGGGGCTAGACAGGTACCATCCACTCGTCCAGCCGGATGGACGAATAGTGCGGAACGAGCCGGTATCACGGGCGGAGAGGCTTATCGGTCTCGAACTCAGTCGAACTCAGTGCTACGCTCATCTACCTGGCACCTGTTTGTAATCGGGCACCGGAGAGAACGAGTATTAACGCGCGAATGTCGTCGGTGTGAGAACTGCGAGTTCGTCGTTACTCGGTAGACTGTTGATCCGACTCGGCTGATTCAACTCGAAGAGAAGGTGCTGCCCTGTTCGCTTCCGTGAGGAAGGCTGAGGAGGAATTCGGAGGGACCGGCGTGAGGATAGAGGTAGTGCCAGAGGCCGAACGGGACTGGTCGGGGTGTTCGAGGGACCGGTGACCTTGAGGCGCGGAAGAGCAGTCGGTCACGACAGGGACGAGCGGAAGGTCACGGCGCACGTCTCGCTTGCCGATCAGGGAGACGACCTCTTTTCCACCGGATCCACGACGAACGTTATGAAACGTCCTTAACACATCCACCGCCTGCACCACGATTAATGCGCTGCACGGTAAGTGGCTCACGTGTGTCGCGAAGTGCCTTCGATCGACGGGGCCGTATTCGAGAGAGAGAGAGAGAGAGAGAGAGAGAGAGAAAGAGAGAAAGAGGAAAAGTTGCACGACCCATCGTCCACGTGCACGGTCCTTTAACGTGGCCTTCACCCATTGAGTAACTGTCGAGTTTGCCGCATGTAAACGATCCGTGAGTCGCGATGTTTTGTTTCGCGGAACAATTAATCATGTGCGCGTCCAACGACGTGATCGCGCGAATTAATTGGAACCTTGTTATTCGACTGGTCCCTGCTAGGTTTCATTCTCAGTCTCGTCAAGTACTATCGTTGTTCGGCGGTAATTGGTTTCGGTCCATCAACGCGCCGATCGCATTAGCACACTGTACGGTAATAGGTTCTTATTTTCGAAGTGTACTATCGAGCGCAGCGGGTGGGTTAAATCCTCGCTTCTAGCTAAGCCGCGATGGCGGCCGAGATAGGGCGACAGGATAAAATGTTGCCGGCTTTTATTCTCGCCATGTGCTCTTCCGCGAAGTAGCGGGAAACGTTAAATACGCAGCGAGCGGGTCGTGCCACCGACTGCCTCCGGAGGGAACGCGGGAGACTCGTGTGAGAAACGCGATTTTCGTGTCGGACTTTATCGGCCGAATTAACTCTTAATTCGCCCTCCCGACGGGCGACGCGGATTTTAATATCTCGCCGCGGAGATCGTACATTGTTACGTCGAACAAAGGTCGGGCTATAGTTGGCGGTAGGAAAGATTATGCCTCTTTCCAGTAACCCCGTGACCTCCGACATTTGCGCACGGTCAAGCGCAAGTGGTTCCGTACGCTCTCGCTGCCCTCAAGTGGCACTTGTTTACCTTCGTCAGGATCGTCACGCCGTTCGCGCCGTGCTCGCTGATCGAAACACGGCCGTCGTCGAGATTTAACGATCTACTTGTTACCGTGAAAAGCGACAATGTCGCCTCTCGAGTATCCTCGCAGCCGATCGACGGGTTGGGAGCTCGACATCGTGCGACTGCAGACTCGCATGATCATTATTCTGCTGACTTTTGATACAGAGAAAGAGAGAAAGAGAGAGATGGAGAGAGAGAGAGAGAGAGAGAGAGAGAGACACTTGTGCACTCGTTCGTAAACTTTGGTTTCGTCCGACGTTGCAAATTAACTCACGTCGCTGATTACGGTAGTTACATCTGCATTAACGTATGTTAATATTCGTATACCGTTAGGACGATGCTTTCGCATTTATTTTCGCCGATCCAACGGTCTCCCCGCAATGACGGGTGCGTTTGATGTTCTGCGGGCGGAAAGAATGACTTCGAACGTTAGGAACGCCGACGATTAGGTGTCATTGATCTCCCCGCGAACGTCGGCGTATTGAGATTCATTGCGTACTACTGACCCATTTCCAGGCAGCGCGCGTAACACGCCCTAATTATCCCTCGCCGCCGACCGTACCTTGGAAAACTTTCAGCGTATCCGATTCTGAGCAAACCGTAAGAATCCTTACGCTAACTCTAACAGCGAACAAACTTGACGATCAATTTCGAACAGTAAAGGCCGTATCGTCGTGAGATATTTTCTATCCGCAGCTTCCGAATCTGCACGCGCGCCTGTCAGTCGAAATCGGGCCACGATCGAGGATCAGGCTCGATCGGCTCGATCACCTGGCATATTCGAATCGCGGAGGCACAGGTGAAAGCTGACCATCCGACTTTGGGCCAGACTGCAAACGAACCGCGTCCCGATATAGGGTACATCGAAGACCAATTTGGCATGCTCCGTTGCCCAGGCGCATCCTGCTGTTTCTTACTCTCCTCTCCTCTCTTCTCCTCATTCTCTATTTTTCTTCCCTTTTCCTCATTGACTATCCGCTTCGCAATTGTAGCTAAACATCCTCCGCTTTTTATCCCCATTTCTCTTCAAGCCCGTTGTATGGAAATTTCTGCAACTGTCGTTTTCTTTTTCTCCTCCTCTCCTTCTTTCATATCCGTTCAATACAATCGTCCAGGCGTTATTGCGCCAACTTCCTTCGCGTTTCCGCGTCTCCGTCGGTCCCGCTCGTGCCTTCGGTTCTCTGACTCCCACCTTCCATCCTCCTCATTCTCTCCCGAGGTGTCTGTTGTATGGAAATTTCTGTCGAGCCGATGATGTAAGTAAACTGTAACGGGTACGTGCCACGCTATCATCTTAGCGCCTCGGGCAGGAATTCGCACACGTACACGCGCGCTCTCATAACGCGATCGCGTATGTTCCCGAGGGCATGCACGATCATCGAGGGAACTTATCTCACATCCGGCATGTGCCTCTCGCGAACAGTATCGTTCGCTGATCAATTGTCCACTTGAACTCGCGCTTTTTGCGCCGGCGGAAGAGAGAAGAGCGACTTTTTGCCAGCGTCCATTATGGACTTTCGTTTTGCAGCTATTTCGTAGTCATTTACCTAGTCTGCGAGGCAATTTCTCACGGCTCGCGCCGTTAATAGCCCGTCGATTCGTCGGACGACGCGGCAGTGGAAATAATAAGTCGACTCGTTTTGCCCGACATCTTTCGACCCAGTAAAGTTTCACCGCGGCGAGCGGGCGCTCTAATAAAATTCTATTCGTCGGGCGCAATTAGTTTCCGCAATTGTTACGGTCCGCTGTAAGGCACGTCTCGTCGGACTGTTAGAGGAGCAGACACGATGTATCTTCCGTTCGAAGAGGCGTCCGTCCACGTGCAGTTATTCGGCCCGAACTCGAGCGTGCCACGTACGTGCCAGCTCTTCGGCATCTTCTCGGATGATCGGCGAGCGTTGCACGCACGTTCAGGATGAAATCGGTGACGTAAGCAAAGTGTAACGGACGAACAGCCGTCGTGCCTGGCGCATGAAAATGCGCGCGGCGCACGATCGAAAAGCAGGGAACCGTTTTAAGCGACTCCGTATGTCGGCCCGCCGCATTCGGGATTATCGCCGTTCGCAATTTCCATAAAGGTCGCATCTTTATTCGACGCGATTATTTTTAATTGCCCGAACCGTGTACCCGTTCCCGCACTCGCTCGTACCGCCATTTTAAACAGTACGCAAACGTTGCGCTCGCCTGCATCGCGCGGAAAGTATCATCGAGGCTGCGGAGGCGTACGCTTAATTCGTTACAAATACCAATTTGTCCCTGGGCGAGTTTGTTCTCCTTCGGGCCACTGTCATGAACACGTTCCTCGTCGCTTAATTAAATTCGCCGCCGCGCTGTTTGTTCGAACGGCACTCTTCAGCGCCGTTGTTCCGAACGGTGCTTACGTATTAAATATTGTCCCATTAAACGTTTGTCATCGCTCCATCTTCTCTCCCCCTCTCGCAGCAGCAACCAATTAACGAATTCGAACAAGAATAATGAGCGAGCAGTCTTAATTCTCACTCAGACCGGTCCGTCGATCCACATTAATTAAGACGTCCGATTAGAATCCCTAAGATCCGTATTAAAGCCCCCCGATTCTTTCCCCGAAACCAATCAACGTCGCTACCGTCCTGAGTCAATACACCATAAATTGATCCCGCGCCGGAACGTTCAATCCGACATGATCCCGTCGTGCAATACGCGCACACGTCCCAGGCGCATACGGCGTAATTCCCCGTTACTTTATTTACGCGAGCGATCAGCGGCGCGGGTCGAAAGTGCAATTTCGCCGTGGCCGTCGCATTTTGTAAATCGACGAATCGCAAGCACGTCCCGTTCGACGGTTCGTTCGATCGACACGCGACGGGGTCGGTACCGTAATCGTCGGCGAGATGCAAGCTGACGGGATGCATGCTGGCGCGAGACGGGCGATTTCTCGCATCGACTCCGGGAGGAAGACTGCGTAGACGTACGGAGGATGCGAGCACGTGCGCACATGTGCCTGTGAGTCCGCCAGTGTGTCTGCCTGTGTCTGCCTGTGCCGGTACGGAGGTTGACTGACTAGTGCGTGCATACGCACGTGCGCGATATCCATGTGTCTTAGCCTAACTTGGCCGTACGCTGGAAGACTAGGCGGTGAGACCGTAACGGTTGTCGACGCTTCGCCGACTCGTGTCACTCCTTCTAATTTGGCTCGTCGATTTGTGCACTTAGCGCGTCGGATACCCAGGCGGGTCCGACTTCCGCGAAGCCACGTAGCCTCGGAACTTTTCGAACCTACGCGTTATGCAAAACGGTAGGCGGCTGGTACGCGTTCATCGACGACGAATGTTATTCGACATTTTCTGGGAACGTAACGGAAGTTCGCAGACTGTTTCGTTCGGCTCGAACTTGCCGCGAAGTTTCTTTCTCGCCTACGGTAGCGACGAATGTAATCATCAACTTGATTTTCGAAGGAACGACTTGTGCCACTTACGGAACAGCCGGCTCAAATTACGTTGACGGGTCGGCTAGATAAACGCCCGGTCGTTACGGAATTAGCGATGTTCATTTTATAGGGACAATTTGTAATATTCTTAAAGTACCGCAAAACACGGGGCCGAGCAGTACTATCACTTTCCGCAATTCCTTGGCAGGATAGTATGACGACGATCGGCGCCGAGTCGGCCGCGGAGATTGGCCGCGCTGAGGGCGATCGGTCTTGCACGAGCGATCTCGTCGAAACGGATGTGTAGGCACGATTACCGGAACACGGTCGTGCGCCTTTGTCGCACGGAGCGGCGGTCGGTCATAATCCGCAAGATCGCTAATGTGCCCAGTGAAAGCAACCGCTCGTCGTCCTATTCGATTCCCGTTCGTTTCGTGTTATTGAAACGGCCGCTTGACTCACAGTCTTGACCCCTTAACCTCATAAAGTGACACTTTTACCGTGCCCGACGCGATCGGACGATTACCACCAAAGAATTGCGATCCCTAGCACGAAAATATCCGGAATATCGACGTTATCGCCCAAAAAGATGGGAAATATTGAAAACCGTCAGATAGGCAAATCTAACCGGGCGTAACGCGATATCGTAATTGGTTTACGGCGCCGTAACTCTCTGTATGAAATTAGCCCGGGGCACTGAAATATCGCGGCCGGGGCTCGAGAATTTACGCGCGCGAGGTGGGGTTAATAATAATGAGGTCCGTTTAATCGCCGGAAGCTCCGGCGATCGATGTCGGCCGCAGCGGGCGAAAAGTTCGGCCCGGAATGCTCGTCGATGATAAGGCGATAAGAGTCCGACCTTCCGGCGACCCACGGGAGGCGCGCTTAATGGGATCGCGATCGGGACTAATGGACGTTACGGTCAATGAACGTTCTCGCTCCGGTCTGGGAAGTTGACGCGGCTAACTTCCGCTGTCGCGACAATCTGTCAGGCGATATCAGGAAAATTGATCGGTATCGAGGGAAATTATTGGCTCTTCGTCGGTCGATCGTCCGCATCATCGCAAGATTATCCTCCCGAGACGGTCGGGCGCGTGCTGGCCATCGATTTACCGTTTTCCGATGATTCTCCAGCGTATCGTATCTCTCGGGCCACTTAGCCACTCAGAAATTCAACGATCCTCGCACGTCATCCGCCCACGCGCCCCTTGATCAATAAATTAAATCCCACCCCTGCTTAGCGGGAGGAGAGACCTTCAATGAACGAGCGAACGGACGACCCAGCGTATGAACGAACGAATGAATGAATAAATGAACGAGCGAATGATTGAATGAATGATCGAATGAATGGGATTACCCCTCTGGGCAGAACGACGAGCGCCAAAAAAGTTCGCCGCCCCATTAGGCAATGGCCCCGCTCCCTCGTGAATGAACCTAACGCGTGAGAGCTCCACTGAAAAAGGCTGTTCCTTCCACCCCAGATAATCCGGATTACTTCATGAATGAACGTTCGCGCGTCTCGCAAAAAGCATCCCCGGCGACGCGCAGGCTGCGTTTCTCTTCGGCGACGGGAGGCAAAAAGTGAATGATCGCCCCGCAATTAGCTGATAATCGAGGGTAGAGGAGGCGGGAGTGCGACGGTGAGAGAGAGAGAGAGAGGGAGGTGAGCAGAAATCGGTGGGTTCGCGAGCGGAGGAATGGGATGAGCCGGGGAGAGGGTCGGGCGGGAAAAGGTGAGATAGACGAAAAAGATGAGAGAGATGAGTCGGAGAGAGGATGCCGACGACAAGGACAACACTGCCGGAGACAAGCATGACGAGGAAATCTCGCCCGGCCGCGAGGCCAAGCCAATCGGGTCACCCAGATCCAATAATCAAGAGCCAAGCCGAACTGAGCTTTCTCCCAGCTCGCCTCCTGCATGCTTCGTGCTCAGATCGATGTGTATGTTCGTGCACGGACACGCGGGGTGGCATGGTGTGCGAGCGTCGTCGAATGGGACGGACGAAGACGAAGAGGGATCCTACGCTCACCTGAGCACACCTGTACGCAAGGCCTACGTCGATACGTACGGCCAATGAACGCGGAAGAATTTTCGAGCCTCCGCTCACCCGGCTTCGACTCCACGACTCGCGTTACCCCAAACAATTCGACCGGTTGGGGATGGTCACGTGAAGCTAGAATTGGTCGGGACCAGGTTCTAGATGATTTTTGAGGGAAACTTTTAGCTTGCTTCAACTTTGAAATATATGACTTTTTCATACTTTTAAATTGATTTATGTATAATGGGTTATGGCGATATAGATATATTTGATATAGAACTGGCAATTTTTTGAAACAGTGAATTACGCCAGTGTCAATAAATCGATCGTGCATCGAAAAATTTGTGGGACAGAAATTTATGGATGGAGAAAATATACACGTTTGCCACGTTAGTGGTGCAATATCAAGGGAGCACGCTGAGTAATGTGCGTTCGACAGAGTCCAGATCTGTCAAGGAATGCATTTCGCGCTTACTTTATCGCGAGTCTCCATCGGTGTCAGGGGAAGATTTACGAAGACGTTGCCCGTCCATTATCGCGCTAATCGCGGACTTATCTTTATCGTGGCCGCCGACTTTTTCGACGACAGCCTCGGCTCGCGCGCCGCAGGATCATTCGATCGACGATCGTTCGATAATGTCCGGAACCCGAACATTTATCTACGCCACTTTACTCCGACTGCCCTGCTTCGTTTTCTTTACGCTTCGGCTCATAAATTCCTCGCGCGCTTGTCTATTTCTCCTTCCCCTCTCCCGGCATTCGCCCAGTATGCATAGAAGGTATCGCGGCGTAATGGCGTGGCCCATAACGTTCGCGGCCGTTGTTCCATCCGCTTTATTGTGATTTATCTCGGCGCCTCTTTGAACCCGATGAAGATTCATAACGGTTTAACGAGTGTATTTCCGTGTAAAGCACGATATCGGGCTGCCTCCGGTACTCGCATCGGCTCGAAACTCGCTCATCGTACAATTACATCCTGCGACACCTGCAATCTTCATAAAGCACTCCGACGTATCATAATACGCACTACGTACGGGTACGATCTCGTATTCCGAGTCACTCCGGGATTTCCTTACACGCCGTCTAAACTTCTTCTAAGCGGCGCACGTTTGTTTTCGATGCCCTCCGCTTCACAATGTCAGCGTTCTCAAAGTACACGGACCTCTTGACATCCTCGCGCGCGAATCTACCCACGTCCCGATGTCTTTGCACAGAATCCTCAAGCTGTTTGCCTACCGACGCTGCGCACACAGAGTACGTATTACGGGCCCGCTGTTTGCTCCATCGGCATCCGCGAAGATTTGCGGGAAGAGTCTCGGGAGCGAGGTATAAATTTCCATCGAAAGTTCCAGTATTCGCGAGCCGCTTGGAGTACGAGGATCGTAAGGATCGTAAGGATCGTAAGGATCGTCAGGATCGTTAAGAGCGGCCGGCTCCCTTCCCCGCTCTTTGGCACCAGTTCGCGCGAGTTAAGTTGTCATTTGTCGCATCGCGGCTCGTCGCGCGCATGCGCCGACGACAGTTTACTGCCTCACCCGGCCAGACTATATTCGCTGCCGCCAAGCATCGACTATGCTCGGGATCACTGTAATACCTAACGCGGCCGTCGTCACGGTGAAATACGCGCGACGCGATACGCAAACATTTTTTTTCTCCCCCCTCCTCGCGCATCCTTTCATTAGCCAACCCGCGAAAGTTATTGCCTCCCGAGTCTGTCGCCGACCGAGAGGAAGACAGGCAGGCCAGGCACGCGGATCGTTCGCGCCAATGATTTTCAATCCACGCCGATCGTTTCCGGTGAAATATGGGGGTCTGCCCTCCAGCCCCGAGCTGTTATTTATATGATTGGACATCCCGAGCGGCTACGTGCGGAATGTGCGAGAGGAACGGCGGCGATCATCAGCGGAGAGGATCAGCGGGGTCGGCTTTAGATGGCGAATTTATCTGCGACGAACGTCGAAACGTGGGACACATACGGGACGTCGGGAAATCTTTCCCGCCTGACAATATTCGGGAACGATGTCGGTCGGTATTAAAGCGAGGGAATCGGCGTGGACTGACATTCATAAGGGAGGGGAGTTGTGATTAAGTGACCAGTTGAGGAATGCTGTTACCTTGCGACTTTAATTAAACGCTGTAGTTTGGTAACATATTTTTAGGCGAGGACCGTCGCAATTTCCTATTCGTTCCTAGGAATATTTTGTTCTCTCACGTTCCTCGCTCACTTCCGCGAGAATTAAGAGCCGACGATTAAGGGTAGGTCATCGGCGAAACGGGCGAGGCTCAGAAATGGAAATAAATCAATAAGTAATTGACGCGAAAGAGCGGTTGTTCCCGCGATGAAAGTCGATAAAGCTGCAGTGCGGCGGCACTTCCGGCACACAAGGGAGGGGCGGAAGAGGGGGGAGATGCATTATTGCCGTAATGAGAGGCGATCGGCCATAACTGCGGCTCGATACTGCCCGGTATGCCGGTAATTATCGCCCGAGCCCTCCTGCGATGCGCCGAAGAACGTGGATCAGCGCGAGGAATGGACGAGCGATCGTAAAGACGGGACACTTTGTTGCCCGGTGCAAATTTTTAATCCTCCATTCCGAGCGTCACGCCCTGCGAGAGGCATAACTGGTGCATTTGAGAAACTTCCGACTTCCGAACGCGCATAGATCGCGGAGCGAGAGCACGGGATCGAATCGTGTTCAAGGTAGTTTTTCGAAATAAGGTTAGAGATTGTACCTGATGCCTATAGTCTTCTTCCGTTTCGAGCGACGAGCGGCCGCGTTCGCGTGATTTCAGGTAATGCCCGGTGAAAGTGTGGTCGTTCTTCGCTGCTTTTAGAGGGCGAGCGTTATTATATCGTGACGATCCGAGAGCGACATTGTCTGGCTGGAGGTTTTACTCCGGGCAAAGACAATGCGTCCGTTCTTAGCGGTGCGTAAGCCGGCGGACGCAACCTTCTGGTACAAAAGAGGTCTGTCTCATTGTCGAGTGCCATCTTGTATCGTTTACCTCTACGCTCTAATCCCGCCGCTAACATCGTCATTACCTTCGTTCACGGTCTCCTCAGACCGCGGACTCGGACAAAACTTGACCGCGCCTCGCTGTGGAAACATGCGCGATGCACACTTCGAGGTTGGCCGGCAAAAAACGCGTTCATTGTCAGACTCGTTTGTCAACGTACAAGTACAGCGTGTTCCACGCTTCAACTTGTACTCGAAGTGCTTTCTGTCGTAACCTTTTCCGCGTCCGCTTGCCGATCGGCAGCGTTCGTCTTTCTCTGTTTCTTACGTTTGTTACGGTTTTTTTTTCTAACCACCGCAAAAATGCTCTCTCCGCTAAGAACCTTGTGCCTCGTGTTGGCGTAACCATTACAGTTCGTTTGTTGCTTTCTAACGGCCCACATTAGATCTCTTCTTTTTCCCCGGTCGACAATTGGGACCGATGCGATTGCGAGCGTAATTGTTCGTGATCGGACTGTGATTAAGACAGTCCCATGCCCCCCTTCTACTTTACACTGTTGATCGTTCACTCGGCAATCGTTCTTGCCCCTCGTCGCTCACTTCCGTCCCGTAAAACGGAACAGGCCGCCGAAGGAAAGTGACTTCCGCGGCGGATCCGCGCGTCGCACGCACGAGTGGCAATCGAAGCGAACGAAAGGAAACGATTCTTATCTGCGTACGTAGTTCGATGCCAGCAACCTGATGGCAAGCGACCGAGGTCAATCAATTTTCGGGCCCGATCGACCTCAAAACCGAAACGAGCCGCCGCCGGCCGTAACTCAGTCACTGTTACGGACGTTAACGGGAGTTCGCGGACGAGTCGCATTTTTCTGCCGGCCAACGAGAGTAGGCACTGATAACCGATTTCGGGCGACGATCTCGGACGATAAGCGAGGTGCGATAATGCGGACGCGGCAACCTTCGGAGAAAATTGCATCGCCCGCGCGCATTAATGGCCGTTCGCTCGTCGGAGCGTGTAAATAACGAGGCAGGACCCGCCGGGCAGGACGCGAACCGACGCCTCGGGAGGAGCCAGGGCAGAAATTTCACCTCCGCGTCCTACGTCCCGGATTCCCACGTCACCGAAACCTGCCCCCGACTCGCCCCGAGGGAAATCGGCAGCTCGTTTTTTCCCATCTTTCGCGCCAGTTCGCAGTCGTGCGCGCGCGAACTGCCCGAAGGGCGTGACCGCGTGCTCCGGTTCGGCCCCGAGGAAAATTGATCGGCACCTAATTTAACTTCGTTAATTATCTCGCGCGAAAGTTACAGTTAAGTCCCCCGTGCGACTTTAATCGAATTCGGCCGGGCGCACGCCACGCCCTTTGACGCTCGTTAATTTATAATCCGATGTCGGTGTATTTTTGAGCCGCGCTACACTCGAGTTTTATTTTTAAGATGTCTTTCATAGGTAGATTCTTTTCTCTCTTCTTCGCGAGATGCTCGAGTTCGATCGCGGAAGGAGCAAGTCGTTACGCGCCAGGACGAAACTTATGTCATTAACACTGCGCTCCACTGTTCTTAATTCACGTCACAATAAGCATGCGTCAGGCCCTGCTGCGCTGTGGTTTCAGGTTAACCGAGTGTGGCGGCATTAATAACGGGCAATTCTCACGCACGCTGCAGCCTCGCGCGCGCGCGCGCGCGGCTTAACGGTTTCGGAATGAAAAATCAGAGCGGCACGAACGAACAATTAATATCGTACTCATCGCGCGCACACTTTGGGATTTTGCAGGTGCGAGGAGCGGAGAGCCGCTGGGTCAGAATGGACTCGGGGAGGATTGCACGCGAATGGGACACGTAACGCGTCGTGCGTGGCTGGCAAAGCGGCAATACCGGATCGGTTAAATATTGATTCGATAACGAGGGACGATAAATTATTGTTGATCGAATTACGTGACAACCTGTTGAGCAGCGGCGCGAGTTGAAAGCAAGAAATTTACTCGCCGCTGCATAGCATTCCGGTAGACCCAACGTCTGTTACGGTAACCTTGCTGCATCCGAAGACAGGTTGCAAGGAACGAACTGGGTGAGAAAGAACAGTTGGCTAATGCTTCGTGTCCGATAATCGGCCGTATCTTCGACGGATATAATTCCAATTCCGTAGCAGGCGGTCGGCACAATTTTAATCGAACCTTCCCGCTACCGAGTGCCAACCGAATCTATGCCGTATCTCGCGACGTCCATAAACGGGTGTAGTCTGCAAAATCGACACGCTCGATAAGAGTCGTACGTCAACTTCAGCGTCGCCTGGCAAGAAACGCGCCTGCAGTCCAACCAGGAGCAGTCAACCTTATCGACACGGAACAGTTACAATTTTCGCTCGCCGCTGAATACCAGGGCGAGTTATCATAAGCAGATCTCTGATTCATTCGGCAGCCCGAGATACTACTCTCGATCGGGCCTTTTTCTATTTCCATCGCGACTCTCGAGAGCCATCCGAGCCGAACGCTCGAGATTCTCGGACCGAGTGTTCGAAACCGTTGACGGACCCGACGCTTTGCCCAAGCATTAGAATGACTCCGAGCGGTACTTTTCGCCCGCGGGGCGCATCGGCAGAAGAAATTCTCGTCGTCATCGAGTCCGACGTAGCCTGCGTGAAGCGCGCGTTATTACGTGGCGAGATGCGCGCGCGGCGCTTCTCTCGGGTTAAAAACGATTTCGACGCGGCGAAAGAACCGGCCGGCCGGCGAGGAGGCTTCTTAAGAAGGCCATGAGGCACGTAAGAGCGAGTGGGGCTGGAAGGGGGGGAGATTGGTAACTGGGTTACCGGTGTCTTCGTGAACCGTGCGTTCAGCCGACCGGCCGCTCGCTGTCTCGCTCTCGCGCATGGCATTTAATCGGTCCCTAGGTCCCTCTCAATGAGTCTACGTTTCTCTTGACGAGCCTACGTCTCTTTCCGTCGTCTCTTTTTCCTTCTCTCTCTCCTTCTCGATGTGCCTACGTTCTCTGCCCGTGTCCGTGGTCGCGCCCACGTTTGTCCTATTCCTCTTTCTATTTGTCTACCGTCTCTCGGAACGCCGTATCGCTGCTGGCTCTCGTCGAGTTACTACCGTGCGTCGATGCTATCTGTCCCGTCGTATGTAGCTCGGTCCTTGGAGACCTTTTCTCCTGCGGACGGGGTCGGCATCTTCCGAGATGGTATTGTACGGTGTATGCTAAGATTGTACGCGTCGAGACTCTGGCGTGTACGCGTTCGTCGGACTATAACGGGATTTCGTGCGGCGCGCGTGTACGCGGACGCACGAATGAAAACGCGTGCTTCGAAACACGTCGGTGGAAGACGGAGAGTAGCGGGTGACTATGGGGGGAGCGGAGGGACATAAGAAAGAGGTGAAGAGAGAGACAGAGAGAGAGAGAGAGAAGAAGAAGAAGAAGAAGAGGGAGTTCGAGACGAGAATGAGGCAGGCGCGGGATGTTAGGACGTGAAATATCTTCGTGAACTGTGTGGACCAACGTGCCGTGCGGTTGTACCTTCGTTCTCTTTGAATTACCGACGATGTCCACTGAGAGGTGGTCGGACTGTTTCATGTTGGGAGGTTTAAAAAGATCGTCTCTGGCACATGGTGGAGCTGACGGGAAGACAAGGCGACCCGTGGTTTATGACCGACATAGCTGTGAGATGTACTCTGTTGTTGTCTGGGACTTATTGTTAGACTATTCGGTAGTTGATGTTTTAGAGAAGATACAAAGTACGCTTTCGGACATACGATCAGTACATAGTGTTGCTTTATGCATGCTTTTTGTCATTGTCTTTATTTTATTTATTGACTTAGAAGGATTGTCAATAAATATAGAAAACCACTTTACGTTTTTGCGATCTTATAAAAGGCAACAAAATCGACCTTGTAACCAAAAGATCTCAAAATGGCATGAATTTTAAAACATTCCCAGCCCCAGAAAGGCGAGATCAACATTCTCTCCGTTCCCGCGGCAGTTGACCATTTCCAGCGGTGACCGCGAATTAACGAGGAAATGTATTCAACTCAAACGACTTTCAGCGCGTACGCTCGAAAGTTACCTGAATAAACCTGACGAGCGACACTCCCTGCAGAAAGAAATTATGATACCGAGTCCCCTCGGCGGCAATGTCGATCACAATCATTTGAATATTTCATAGGCCGAGCAAGTCGGCGTAATTTCATTTCGCGCTGCACGGCAGTACAATTTTTTTTTTTCTCGCGAACGATGAAAGAAACGTTATCGCCACGAGTTATGCGCGCAATATCAGGTGTAAAAATAATGAGCTCCGAACATCGCGCAACAGTTATGTTCGCGGGGCACTCGGCGAGTAGGTGGGCGTATAATGTGGCCGCGTAATATGTCGGATATCGGGCACAATAAAGAATTATGCCTACGCTTAATGATAGAAAACGCGGCTCTCGACGCTAAACGCGAACGATTAATATAAATCTTGCCACGCTCGTCGTCGCGGTATCTATTTCGCACGAGAACTTACGACGCACGAGGGATCATTAATTTCGACGTGTTTGCCGGTCGCATGTCGATGCCTGGCACTTTTTGACGGTTCGATATTAATGCCGACGTCAGTTTCCAGTTCCTGTGCCGTTCCTGTTCCGCGCGCGGTTCGAACGCCGGTACCGTTATCGAAGAGGAAAGATACGTGCGATCTGGTAACCAGATCAGGAAACTAGATTAACGCGTCGGGCAGCAAGGACGATAGGCTGGCAGGTCCGTCAGTCGGGTAGCCGGACCGACGACAGTGATCGATGTCGGATGAAATGAAAATTTAATCGTCTACGGTTCTCAATGTTTCAAGCGGCTGAAAACGAGCCTGGACGTAAAATGCGAAACGTTTCTTGTTTCAGATGGCTACTGGGAAATGTACCTGTCTGCTGCTTCTCCATCTCGCCTTGACGGCTGCCTTTTCAGTGCCTCACGCGACTCAGAGCAAAGGTAAGGATATTCCCGCTTCCCGACGGGCACCGAGTGTCTCGAATATCGTAAGTTTCATAAGTTCGCGGAATCGTCCGGTGGAAAGCAGGAAGAGGATCGTTCAGCCGCGCTGTCGGGCGTTATTTGTATTCCCGCCTACTTTTCCGTCCTCGAAACAGCATTCGGAGACACTTGGAAGTGAATATGGAAACGTGAAGGGTCCGACATTGGCTTATGCAAATGGGCCGCGTGCCAAAAACAGTGGGAACATTAAGCAGTCAATATTGACACCAATTTCTCCGCTCGTTTCCGCGGCCGACGACGAGCCGGATGGCAAGAGAAATTTTCTTCACCCCTATCCATTACTCTTTCGCCTGCCCATTACTCTTCCTCCTCCTGCATCTCGCTTGTTCAGTTTTCGTTCGCTGCCAGGCGCGAAAACTCGAAATGCGCTACCGCGGAAACGGCCGCGGGAAAAAAATTGACTCGGAAGGCAACGGTATTCGCCGTATTTACCGTCGGCAGGAACGACGTTACAGTTACGTCAGCCCGATGAAAAGCCAGACGAAAAGAATGCGATAACAGAGGCTCGTTCGACGCGAGCGTCTTTCGTGTTGGCACAATCGACGATTAAGCTCGCCGATTCCGCGGACCGTTCGCTGCTATTCTTCGAGCTCAGCGAGGATGAACGAAGCGGAGACCGGCGGAATATTCGAATGGGTGGTCTCTTGGCGCGGCTAGGCAGGCGGCGAGTTATTTCGGAAATTGCATGCGTCATCGGTTGACACCGAATTCTACTTTCACCCGACTGGCTGCCCCCTTCGGAATCACGAGAATTCCGCCCGTTCGCACGTACGTGCTCGCCCGGGAGCGCGGTATGCACGGCCCAAGTATTTCCGTCCACTCTCCATTCGGCACGCGCGCTTATTATTCCCGGCGTATGGCGGAAATTTAAAGTGCCGTGCCCCCAAAGTAGGCTACGTATTCACGGCGAGGCGCGGTATGGAATTTAAATGGGCGACAGGTCAGGAGATCTGGGGAATTTCTCACGTCTAATGGCCGTTGAGTAGTCGAACGAGTGTCCACAGGGGATGCGAGCTTCGGTGGGTAGCACAATAGTTGACGTTGAGGAAGGTACACGCCCCGTTAAAGAACGACTTTGGTATTTTGTCAGAAAATAATGTAGAAGATCCACAGCGCGGAACGTGATTCAATGTACGTAAATGAAGCTTGTAATTTATGATGCTTTCGACGGTGTAGATGTCAGAGGCGCGCTTGAATCGGAGAGTTCGCGCCCTGTACCCGCTCAGACGTTGACATAATTCTCAGTAAGGCTTGTAGCTTGTACGCGAGATGAATGGGTCATGATTTCCGAGGCGCAAGCATCGGGAAGCAGTCGCAAGGTCAAGGCGTTCGAACACGTTCGAGGTCGAGTGCAATGGGTTAAGCTGCCCGTTTACTCGACGAAGTTGGATGCGAGAGTTCTACTCACCAGGTTAGAGAGGGAGAGGCAGGCATGAAGATGGAGAGAGAGAGAGAGAGGAAAACGTTGCTTAGGGGCACGGCGCATTCCGATATGCAGATACACGGCGACCTTCATTAACCGACCCATTTGTCCTCCATAGAGAGGACACCTTTCTCCACTTTCGCGCCTCCATATTCCGTGCCAGGAAAGTCTATCATCGGCGATACGTGTCCCCCGGCTTAATTTGACGTCCGCGATCGGCGAGTTAACGCGTCGCATCACCATTTGCATACTATCATCTCGCGATCTCTGCCAGGTTGCAGCCTTTCAACAACCTACTACCAGACCAGCGTCCTGCCACTCTAACGGCAAGGCGATTCGACGTAAATCATCGCACATAGCGAAGTGAGCGTCTACGATATTAATGCGCCAGTCGTCCCGATCGCGTATCAGTAGGCGTTGGTAATTAAATGGCGAGCCGCGCGGAACGTCAATTACATCCCGCACAGCGAGCTTCATTACGTCCCACCATTCGCCAATTAGCGCGAACTCCTTATTTTGAGTACGCCGAAGAGAGTAACAATACTTTTTATTGCACCTCCCAAGACCGATGTGGAACATTTTACGAGCGGTAATTTAGCGGCATGGCCATAGTCGCGTTAACGTTTAAGCGACTTAGACCCCGGCTTTACGACGAGTGAGTTTCTAGTTACGCACAGCGAAAAGATGTCAGGGGAATTGTAACGACAGCACTGACGTTAGGTGACTTTATTAACCGGCGAATGAGGAGAACAGTGCCGATTACTTCCCTCCGTCCGGCTGACCGAAAAATAAGTAGGCCATCCGTGATTATGTAAATCACGGAATCGTGGAATATTGATGTGGCCAAATGACAAGGCGGTTCGCGTAAGACTTGAGTGTCGAATAATTTATCGTCGCTTGCGCGAAACGAGGCGAGCTCGTCGGGTGAGAATTTTTCCGCGAAATATAGGCAGCTCGAATTTATGGTCAGGTTCCGCCGGCAAAGACAATGAAACGTTCCGGATTAATCCGAGCGACGAGTTCGAAGCGCAGACGGGAGACGAGCTCTTTCGAGGGAACATTTTTCCGCCTAGAAATTCCATTTTTCCCAGGCCACCGAGCCCCGGCGAAATGAAATAAAGCACCGGTCGGGACGGATTGGATGACGTATTGTCGTACCTTCGTAGCTCGCGGATTAATATAGTAACGATTTCATTCGACTCCCTCCGCGAATTCCGTTCGAGCGATGCCGTCGATGAAAAAGTCGATAGTCCACCCGCGACTGCCAACTAACAATTGCCGATACCGACACACTGCGCACACTGTATACAGCCGGATTCGAATCAAGGTGAATTAAAGTCGCGGATCCTGCGGATCCGCGTACGAAGCGGCGCGCGGAAGGAAGATATTACGTTTCGACGATTCGCTCGAATAATACGGCTGTCATGGCCGCCAGGCGGAATTGTACTTATCGTATCGAAATGACAAGGGGTTCCCGGCGACCGTATCCATCATCGACGACTCGGTCTCGTTTTCACCGGTTTGTCGGCGATATCGTAAGGCCGGCGGCATCGCACGCGTTATTAACTCGATTGCAGATTTCGCATGGTCAACCCACGGAATTGCACGCTCGGAACTTTGCGGTTACGTCGTTCCGTCCATGCGACTCCGCTGGCCGTAAAATCGGTAATTATTATTTCGCTAGCTCGGCCCGACCGGGTAATTGGCCCACTTCGTGCGTCCGACAGACGCGGCTGGCGCCGATTACACTTCCGAATCGTCTTTCGCGACTTTGTGCGGATGACGAGCTAGCTCGCTCCACGGTTCTACGGTGTCAATCACTCCTCCGACGAGTTTCTAACCTACTTGACTGGCATCGTCTTCCGCAGCTCGGGTTAGAGCGATTAAGCCGGTATAACGCGCTCGCTAATTGCGCGTTAAGGTGAAAAAAGTCAGCGGTACATTATCAATTTATCCCCGATCGGCCGACGCACGGCCGAGGCGAGTATCTCTTTATCCGCCTACGAGGAAGATTATCAGTCATCGAGAGCAGGCTCGTCTGGTTCTATTTCTCTGCCTAAGTGGCACATGGCGATCGACACGCATCGGGCTAAATTTCGACGGGGAAACGTTGGAAGAAGTCCGCCTGCCGACGAGTGTCGATCAAAGATTTCACCCATTAGCCGCAGGCTCCGCCGAGCGCGGCATCCTTGGCAAATCGTGCGGGCTCCCGGTAGGAATTATTATCCTGTCCGTCGTCCGTTAATTATCCCGGCGAGCGAGCCGATACCCGAACTGTCATCGGCAGACTCTTAATTACGGACCGATAGCTGACGATGTCCTGGCGTAACAGCTCGTATCATCCCGGCTGGATGAGAGTGGCGGTGAGAGAGAGAGAGGGGGGGGGGGGGATGGAGGTGGTGGTAGTGGCGGTGAGACAAAAATCCGGGACGCGATTAATGCCCCATCGGCGATATCGACTCGCGCGATGAGGATGAGGAGGAGGACGTTAAAAAAATCTAGAACGTCGTAAGGATCCTACGGCCGTCGCGGACGATTCTCGGAGTAGGTCATCATATCGGTAGTATGCAGGAGTGTGAGAAGGCACGTGCGAAGCCTACATGCTTGCTCGTCTATGCCTTGGTCACCTATGCATAACCGAGGCTCGATGCACTCGGCGAATACGTGCTCGGTGTCCGGTTGGGACGGTGTCGGTTTCTTGTCTGCCAGTAAGCTACCGACTACCTATCCTCCGACTATCTCTATTAAGCGGTATCATTCGCGATCTGCCGGTTATGTGTCTCCGTCACGGGGCAGTTTTCGCGTTAGGCGCTTCGTGACGCTGTTAATGTTGCGGTTCTAATTGTAAGACAGATAAAACGAATTGGAACGAGCCGAGGTTCAAATAGGAATATTCCGAGTTGTTATTACGACAGATGCCTTCGCGGTAATTATTTAATGATAAGCAATATCTTCTTGTCGAGGAGTGAGGTTGAAACTGGTAAAGGGCATAGCCGTGTTAGGTGGTCAAAAGTGACCCCAACCTGATTGAAATTCAGGAGGAGCCAAGTAGACTACATTAAAACAATGTGCTTACAATTATGTATACATTATATACGAGGTATGTGCACATGTATTACACAATAAAACCTTGACGAAAATATTGTAAACACATCTGATGGTAAAGTATAATATGCAATTGGGAAGCAAATGGAGGGTACTTTGGAGTCTAATTTGACCGTATTAAAACATGATAACATCTTCGAATGCCCAGAAAACGGTTTCTTTCCATTTCTATGTTGTTTTACGTGGCCTAACGAGGCTTTTTGCATACTTTGACGTTATTGCGCATCATGTTGCACTATTTTAGAGCATGATTTACAAGTGAATAGACAACTTGAAATAGTTGCATTATTTTAGATGAGCCTCTGTCACAATTATTCAACTATAGTATGATAGAGCAGTTAAAATACTTTTAAAAAATCGCAACTCGAGTCTCCTAAGTGCAATAGTTTCAGAGATACGGTCAAAATGAGCTGAGAAAATAGTGGGAGAAGCAGACAGTACATTTTGCCCTTTCCCGCGCCTCACGGCCAAGATACAAAATTGAAAATTCACACAAATACTTATTTTTTTGCAAGCTATTGAATGACTCATTCAGAATTTCAATCGGTTTAGGGATACTTTTCATCATCTTATTCGGCTATGCCCTTTATGGATACGGATAAGAAGGACATTGAAATGAGGATACGTTCACAGTAATACCGAGACCATCCCTATGTATTTCACAATCTCGCAGTACTCGATATTCGTCGAGAGACTGCAGCCTTTGTTTATTCATGCTCGCGCACGACGCAGTATTTCTATTCCCGGAGGACCATTAACGCCTTTATTTACGAGCGAGCGTTAAGCCGAAAGATCCGACTCGTCGGATCCTTCACACCGCGAACGACTCTCGCGACGTTTGACGGGTCGTACGGTTTTGTGACATCTTTCTCACGCGTTCGTATCTGGGTAACAAAGTCCCACTTAACATTGAATGGTCCCTCTTAATTGGCGCCGCGCATCAATTTCGGAGTATCAGATTCGACTCCACTACCGGACGAAATTATTATCAACCGTTCGCTCTTCCGCGGATTATATACCAACGAGTCTTCTTTGGAAGAGAAAATTATTGCAATACATAAGGTAGCATAAACAGATGCCGACGCTGAAGCTTAGAAGAGCCAATCGCAATCTGTGTATCGTAATTAATGTTCGAAACCAAAAAATATCCTTTTTTGTGTCCACAGGCCGGAAGCTGTTCGGAGGCTATCGAATAGTGCCCAAGGTGTGTCAGCCAAGCATGCCGACGAGGATGAGATCGGACGAGCCGGCGATATGTATGTTCAATTACGAGTGCAGCCGTCGAAACGGCGAGGTAGTGGGAGCGTGCATGGACGGCTTCCTTTTCGGGGCCTGTTGTCAATTACCCTCGAAGACGAATACGAATGGTCCTGCCGACAGATTGCCGAGCGTCGGCTCGTTGCTTCACCGGCCGATCGATCACGTACCTGATATTCCCATCTTATTAAATCCCGATGGCACGCCGCAGGGCATGACGATCTCGCAAACGGGAGCTACGTCGAAGCCTGCCAGTGACATGTCGAACCATCTGCAGGAGGGTACCACGTACACGAGAGTACCCACTTTCCGGCCGAGCACGACGCCTTCCAGCTCGCACACGAACGACGTCAAGCAGAATGCCGAGAAGACGCAGCTTCCGCCTCAGCCGGATCTCAGCACCATCATGCAAGACTTCCCGGCTCTGCTGGGACAGCACAACGTGCTGGACGAGCTCAACCTGCCCGGACTGTTAACGCACTCGGGATCTAATAACGACATACAGGATCATCAGGATTCGTCGGCGGTGAATCCTGTTACGACTCTTCTCAGTCCCGATCAGATCTTGCAGATCGCGGATCCGGTCGATCAGTTGCCAGCTTTGTTCTCACACGGACTGAGTCAGCATAATCACAGTTCCGCTGATACGATTCTTTTGAACGAGAACGGAACGGTGCTGGATGAGTCCCACAATCCTGACGAATTGTTTAAGCCGAGTACGGAATCTTCGCTGGGATCATCGACGCAGACCAAGAGAGTCACCCATCAGGCTACGACTGTGGAGGACAGGACGAAAGTTTCGCAAAGCGTCACGTTTACGCACAGTCAGAAGCCTCAGAGCACTACGGTGAACCATGGATCGAGTCCTCAGTGGATCAAATTTTCGGAACAGACCCAGTCGACCGCCCCTCCTCAAAAATCGACGACGCAAAATCACAAAGTAACATCCTCGATGACTAAATTGCCTGTCGTGACGCAGATGTACACAAACAGCCAACGGCATACCAGTCTGGCTCAGGCTACCAATTCGAATCCCAACAGATTGACGAGTCCCGGTAGCAAACCTACGGTTAGGTTGAACGTCACCGCGCCGATAGAGGTTACAACGCCGATGACAACGTCCGTCACCAAAGGCGATCTCGTACGAGTACCGACCATAACTTACGACGCTCACTCGGGCAACAAGAAGGACGACGTGATCGACAAAGAGGAGATCGCCATTAATCACATCATATCTATTCTGAACGGCACCACGCCAGGCGCTTCGGACACTTCGGTAACAGTTCAAGGTCTCAACTCGCCAATTCACACGTGGATCAATGTCGACAGTACGTCGAGGCAGCCTCTTATTAAAATATCCACCTCGAAGAGTCCTTCGTCCACTACCACCCATCCTTACACCTATTACAAGCCGGCGGTACCCTCCACCTACTACAATTACGAGACCGTCGCTACGGAAACGAACTATCCGTCCTACTCGACGTCCAATTTCTACTCTTCCTCCGTGAGTCCATCCACGAAGGTCACCTACGACGGATCAACGAACAACTTCGGTTACTCGTCCAGACCGACCACTCATCCGCCAGCGCCTACAGTTATAGTTTTGGGTCCTTTGGGAACAGACTATACCACGGAAACTACGCAGAAGACGGCTACCAAGCGGCCGACGTTCTCTTCGACGAAACCAGTTCAAAGGCCGAGCCAAAGCACAACGAGACCGACTCCCGCGCCAGTTCGAACCAGTTCCGTCAGTACCAAGAAGCCGAATGTTTCTACTACTATAACGCACAACATCAGCACGGTGATATCGAACGTGGCGTCGAACAATGTGGTCTCGACCAGCTTCATCAGCGTCAATCTTAAAGACGGCACTACGAGCACGAGGCCATCGACAACTTCCACTTCCGGATTTAGCACGGAAGCTGTTGTGGCTGAGACCACTGAAGAACGAGTGACGACTAGGAAACCGATCTGGACGACGATTTCGTCCTGGTCGGACAAGCCAAGTTTTCACCTGAAACCGTCGACGCCCGCCTTCAATTGGGAAAATAACATGACGCCTGTCAATACACTGTACTTCAAGGATCCTAATCTGTCGACTACTCCCAAAACGACGTCGAGCTTGAACTGCGAGGAAGAAACGGCGGCGCCCGATGACCTCATTAATTTCCCACCTGTGAGGAATCCGAACTTGAATACGTCGCAGCCGATCTCGCAGCAGGAGAAGCCTACGATCGTTGAGACTGTCAATAATACTGGATATCCTGACATCGAGCTGCTAAGTGAAAACGACATACCCACGCCCACGTTTATCGAGGACGACGTTCTCACCAATAAAGTGGACGCTTTCGTTAATAAGATCGTCGAGTCGCTCCAAGGAAACTTCCAGGTAAGCGCAACTCAAGCCTTCTTACCAATTACGAGCGCTAATTGTCAGAAGCTCCCCGGGTATGCAAATTGTACCTATCAAGGTGCCATTCACTTAACGCGTCGAGTCGTTTGCATCGTGTCGTGCGCTTAGCATAACAAATTCTATACATCGGGCGCCACTTGCCTCAGATATAACCAACAGTTTGCACATATCTGATCCTTTACATCAGCCGCTGCTCATCTATGTTATCAAGCGTCAACCTTAGCTTCCAGCAACATTTCAATTACGTCTCAGCCAACTAGTAGCACTTCAATAAACTGTGTAGTATTTGCAGCCACTTTGACTCTTATTTTTCGGAATGCAGGAGCTGAAGGACATCGTCTACAATAAGAACGCGACGAGTCCTGCACCGACAACGGTGACGAGGAGACCACCTCTCCCCGGGACGAGCGCAGGTAGCACCACTAGGAAACCAGTGCGCAGACCCTCGACATCAAAGCCGACCCAGGTCACGACGAGGCGACCCGTCACCACGAAGAGGCCGGGAGGCCGGCCGACCTCGCAGAAGCCCTCGGCCTCGTCTGAGAGACCCGCGCGTCCTTCGAAGCCGACGACCTCGAGGCCAACCAGACCGGCCGTCACCACGGCAAGTGTCACGACCAAGCGACCTCAGGTGACCACGAAGCGCACAAGACCGACCAGAAGACCGACGACGACACCTGTCGTTACCGAGGCCGTAGTCGAAGAGGAGGCTGCCAATTCGGTCGAAACAACGGAAGTCACCAGCACAGTGGCTGTCGAGACTTCCTCGACACAGCCTAACTTTCGCACACGTACGTTACTTCTTCGCGTTGGGCTTGCTGGGTTCTTTTTTGGCAGGTAGTTGTGTTCGTGGGTGGTTTGGATTTTAATCCTCATTCTCATTCGTAATTTCTTCCACTGCACCGTAATTTTTGCATGCCATGATTTTACGTTGATCTTAAGTTTTGGATGTACTTACTCTTTCTTTTTTTTTTACATTCTTTGTGTAGACTGGGTTTGTTTTTTTGGTTGATATTTAGAGCGAGTCTAGACGTTACTAATGGAGGCAAAATTGGGGACTAACGATTGTATTGTAACGTGGCAACAGGCGTAGCTTTGGTTAATAGAGACAATTGGCTATTCGTAGATGGCTGGTCCGCGAAACAGTATCCATAATTAATGAACAGGCGTTTGTGCCAACAGAGTGCGGTGTAAGGCCACTGGTAAAGTCCGGCAGAATAGTCGGCGGAAAGGGAGCAAAGTTCGGGGAGTGGCCGTGGCAGGTTCTCGTTCGCGAAACAACGTGGCTGGGACTCTTCACGAAAAACAAGTGCGGAGGCGTCCTCATCACTGATAAATACGTCATCACAGCGGCTCACTGTCAACCGGGGTAAGCATCGCCACCCTTCAGCACCTTGCTCACTTCGCGTCCCCCAAATGATTCTAATCCCACCGTTATAACGATTCAAAACTATGTACACAGTATACATTTCGAAAGAATCGTAAATCATCTATTTTCAAACCAACATGTCAACGTAGAATTCTAATGAACCTTTTCACCTATTTCACCTAAATCACATATTTTCAAACCAACTTTTCAACGTAGAATTCTAATGAACCTGGAAGAGTAACATAAGCTTTACAAAGAACAGCTCCTATACTTCGGTCTCAATTTTCCGTTCCACCCAACGCGCTAAATTCGGGATCGGTTCCCAGCAGAGAAGCATTGTAACTCGGGAGCCACGGAAAGAGTAATATCGACTCTCGAACAATAGATAGCGCTCTAGAGTCTCGAACAAAGAGATCCCCCCGACTCCCGATATGACGGCACGACTGACTGAGCTCGCGCTCGCTAAATAATCCCGCAGCTTCCTGGCTTCCCTGGTCGCGGTTTTCGGTGAGCACGATATCTCCGGCGAGCTGGAGCCAAGGCGCAGCATAACGCGGAACGTTCGTCGAGTTACCGTCAACAGGGGCTACGATCCGGCGACATTCGAAAACGACCTGGCCCTGTTGGAGCTGGAGTCGCCGGTGCAATTCGACGCTCACGTCGTGCCGATCTGCATGCCGGACGACGGAGCGGACTTCACCGGCAGAATGGCCACGGTTACCGGCTGGGGACGATTGAAGTACAGTGAGTATCGTACGTTGGCCGACTGTTGACCTTGAGCGTCAGTCTCGCGTTCAGTCCTAGCAGAGATCGCAGAGTTTGCGGTTATCGCGAGCGCGTTGTTAGTCGAACGTTTTCGAAGTTGAGGGCTGAATTCTCTAACGCTGACGTACGAGTCCTCGTTAAGTTTTCACGAGAGACTGCCGGCCGCGGTCGGATGCTGATTAAACGGTCGGCGTCAGGTCGAAAGCGGAGCAACGGCTCGGGCATAATTGATGGCGACAATTTTCGCTCTCTTTCGCAGACGGCGGAGTGCCCTCGATACTGCAGGAGGTCCAGGTGCCCATAATGGAGAATTCCGTCTGTCAGGAGATGTTCCAGACGGCCGGACACTCGAAGCTCATCCTGGACAGCTTCCTCTGCGCGGGGTACGCCAACGGGCAAAAGGATTCCTGCGAGGTATTTATGACGCTTCTATTTCGTGGCCCGATGTCACGCCAGGTAGCTCCGTGTTTGCTTCTACCGACAGCCTAGGAGTTTCTTCCCTCCTTACGGGACGGACTTCGAGCGAAAGAAGTGTAACGAATAATCTCTACATGGGCCGCGCTTTTCTAACGTCATCCCACATTCTATTTCCAACCGCCTCCGTACGTCCCATTGTTGTCCGCGAAATGAATTTCCTTTATTCGTCCACCTCTTAAGGTATCGCGTCGTTTCCACTTATCTTCCGCGCATGCCGCGGAACAAAAGCAATCCTTTTAAAGCGGCCGACTTACTGTGGCTCTCCGACAAGCGCCATTTAAAGAACTGATCCCGAACGATATAAGCGCAGTATGCTTTCTCTCCCTCTTTGAAATTGCGCCGGTCGGTGAATCCCGCTAAATCCTCTAATCCGTACTGTTCCTGAGCGTTTCTCTTGGCTCATCCGTTCACAAGTCGCGGAGCGCAGCTGCTCGAGCTTTTTCTCGGCTTAATCGAGAACAATTATCGAACTGCCGATCGTACAATTCGCGGCAGTACGTGCCAAAGAGTCGAACGTAGTCGTACGCGGACGTAATCATAAAATCTCGAACGCCGAGGCAATTGCGTCAGAAGCCCGTTGCACGTGACGATCAATTTGCACCTAAACTCCCAGCGTGCACCGCGATACATTCTAGTATCCATTTTCTCGGACATACCGGCGGGCGATACAACAATGGAGCCCACGGCGAACTTTCCCAGTTACGCTGCAATTTTCTACAAATCGCCCTATCGCGTGCCCTTAATGCGTACCATTCCATAACGTCTATTATCGAAAACTATTCACCGCCCACGAACGCCCAGTCATCAAACATTCAACGTTTCAAGCGGCATAACAGCTACTAGAAGAATTTACACATAATTCCCAGACATAAATCAGGCTTATCGGCGATCTCGAGTGCACAGTTCCCATTACCGTACGCTTAAAAATCAGAGCTGCGACGCATTTTATGTATTCCGCCCCTACGGTAAAGAACGTAGCGAGACTCCCAGCGCGGGGTTGGCTATTGCGTAATCGAGGTGCGACGTTGTGTGGGTGGCCACTCGGGGCGGCGGAAAGTGCGCAGAGTGTCGTCGGCGTGCGATCGATGAGTTAAAGGGCGATTAATCTTGTGCTCAGGGCGACAGCGGCGGACCATTGGTGATGGAGCGTCCAGACGGCCGATGGATCCTGGTGGGCACCGTCTCCCACGGGATAAAGTGCGCCGCCCCCTACCTGCCCGGCGTTTACATGAGGACGACCTACTTCAAGCCGTGGCTGCACAGCATCACCGGCGTCTGAGGCTCGGAACGATCGCTGGGTCGAATCTGACCCGCGCGACCCGAACCGACACGGCCAGCGTCTGGCAGTATCGTGCCACCTGTATAAATGTACAAAGGAAAGACTAATTTATTTTCCCCCCCAAACTCAACCCCCGCGAGAGGCGAGGCTCGACGAGACGAGGAGGCGAAAAATCGCGCGACACGGGAAGCCTGGGGACGAATCGAACTACAGGCCGTTTTACGTTCGTGAGAAGGACTCCGAATGAGATCTCGCGCCGTCGGCGAATGCGTGTCAAGGATTCCGGCATCGAAGCTTCCACCCGCTGCTGGAGCCGCACTGCCGCAACGCGAACGCGTCTTATTCAAAGGGTGGACAAATGCGAAGCCATTATTCCATACCCAAGTCGGAAGATTCCGTCGTCCAGCGACTGTGTGCCCGACGCGAATTGAATGTTCGGTTCTGCGGGACCGGAAGACGTTTCGGATATTGTGACAGTTTGCGAAGGCGATATCCTGTCGATTGGGGTTCTCTGTTTCGCAGGAACGGCGCGAGTTCTCGATCACGTTCGACACGACGAGCCCACGGTGTGACGTGCGCCGGCCGGCGTTGAGTAATTTGCCGCTGATGCAGGTGCGCGTAGACGCGTCCGACACAAACACGCTGCGTGTACGCGCACCGTTACCGGCGAGACCCGCGAGCATTATTTATTTCGTTGTGAGCTGTTATTTATTAAACTCATTTTTATACGAGATCCTATCGTCGTCCTTTATCAATACCCCGCCACCGTTCTCTCCACTCCGCAGCGGGCTGAAACGACGTCCACTGGCTGCGATTCCGACCGCGACAAAGTTGAAGATTTACTGGACGCCATTATTCTGCCGGCTGACGGCGTGGGTGCGTATGCATATTGAGTGGCTGCCGCGTAATTACGGATAGTCGATTCTCTTTGCCTCTCGTTACGGCGAAACGCGTCCTGGACCGCGCCCGTGCGTGCGTTTAGGCACGCGTGAGAGTGCGGATCGTCACGTACGCGGCATGCGTAAATGATGCCCGGGCCAGCACGTGAGAGCATGGCCGGCACTCTGATAACGTATCGGGGCGCATACGAAAAATGTCAGTGCTAACGAGCGAGGTCGCGCCGACGAAAATTGAACACCCGTTGTTTATACACGATCTCGTTCGGATTGCGGCTGGAAACTGTAAACCGACGCGAAAAGAATGCAAATGCCACCCCGTCATCCGCCCCCGACCCTGTGCGGACGAGTCGCGGCTGGGCGTGTGTGGGTTTAGGTAAATTCTGCACGAGCCGTTTCAATGGCGGACGACCGCGGGAGATCGTAAGTATGAATGCTGATCGTTCAGCGATGTATGGTCTAAGATTAGAAGTTGCCGATATTAGCTTCGTCGAGTTCTACCGACGTAACTTCTTTTCCCTATCCCTTTTTTTTTGCGGTAAAGGTACCTGTTTTCCGCGCCTATTTTTAATCGGCACCTTTGAACCGTCCAACCTTTCCCCTTTACCTTCGCTCGGCGTCTTTCGTAGCAAACTTTTTTTTATCGATGCCACAATGTGAGAATGCAAAGGCTACCCCCGGAGGGGGGTAGGTAGCGATTACGGGGCGGGTAGCCGGCTCGCTTTGCATCTAAGAACGTTGAACTGTCAATCCATCACGGCGCCATAAATGTCAGCCGAGCGTTAACTCGGGCGTCGTGCATCATGCGAACGTCCACTCGTGAAGTGCCCTGTACACCCTCGGTACACGCTCGGTCCGGCCCGGCTTCGGCCGAGTTTAATTCCGTAATGTACATTTTCGTCGATATCAGTAGGGACGGCTTCATGGAAGTACGGATTACGTGCTAACTACGAGAAGCACGCGACAGGCTCGAGCTCGCGTCGTAGCCGAAACGAGAGAGGGAATAAGGTCCGATGTGTGCGAGTCGCTCGCTCGGCACGGAAATAAAAAAAAAAAGGGAAAAACGTACTTACGGCAACGTACGCGCAACGAGCCCTGGCGCGCATTTACGACTTAAGAGCAGTTCGTGCCTTATCGTCCGACAAGTCTGGCCGCGGAAAGCAGCCGGCGCGGTCGGAACGTGTGGGACCTTTTGCCGATGATAAATCACGGGGTGTTGGACGCGTTAGACGCGATGGAGGGATGGCGAGAAAAAGGAACGTAACAGTCGGCTACGCCGAAGGATATTTAAAATAGCCAATCTTACGCTGACATTAAGATGACGTGCGTGCGGCTTGGCCGCTCGATTAGTCGCCGGCCGACGATAATGGCTCTCTTTCAGGAGGAATCCCGTTGTTAACACGATATCGGACCCACTATTAGTCGCCTCCTACGACGAGGAGGGATCCTGAGAGTGTATTCTGAGCCCCGCTGAGCGCGCGATGAACGTTCTCTAAAGGGGAGGTGTGGAAGGGAACGAAAATTACAGCGGACCGGGCCAACGAATTAACGCCTGGTGCGGAGGGAGGCGGATTAGAGGGTTTATGTCTCGAGCATCTTTATCGTTTGCTGCGCCACCGGGCGGATTAAAAGGTTGTCGTTTATCGCTGAAACGTCCTATGTTTGCAGTGAGCGCGTCGAGAGGCGGAGGCGAGGTACGTACGTTTGTGAATAGACGCGAAAGTATATTGTTGCGATAAAACGGGAACAGTGGCTCTGTTTTCTATCCCACGAGAGAGCGGAAGGTCGGGCAGGGAGCTTTTTTCCGTCTTTCGGGGCTCTATTATAAAATTAATTACCGCCCGATTGTGTTACACGAGCGCGGCTTTTACGTCGAGCTTCTGAGAGCCGAGTCACTCATTTAGAATGTCGCAAGTTCTTTTTTTGTCATTTTACTATTTTGACGGTTTGCGTTGGTCGAACCATTTTACAGAGTTCGCCGAGACTTGCATCAACTTTAGCGAAAAATTGAAAATTATATGATTGGATTATTCCTTTTATTATGGTAGTGGAGGATCCAAATGTTTTATCAGGGTATATAAAATATTGGTAAAAATAAAGTTACATAAATGCGAAGAAATTTTTTGGTAGATCTCAACTCTTCCTGAAATATGTACACAAAACTTTAATCCCAAAAGAATTTTGGAGATATGACCGAAAAGGTGGAACAAAAGCGCAGGATGGTAAATATTTTGTCCCTACTCTACGAAAGGGGAGTACAAGAGACGAAGAAAAAACTCAGCCTAACTACATGTAATACTTTCAAAACTACACCCCAGAATAGCTGCGAAAAGGCTCGTAAAAAAACACGTTCGCTACACCCCCTAAAGAACGCCATTATTCACGAGCATAAATCTGTCCGCCGAGTTGGCTCATGAAATGGGGATGAAAGCAGCTCGGAGCTGCTCAAACAGGGCGACGAAATTCGCAACAGCCCCGGAAATACGGCCGAAAGTTGTTCGGCAAACGTTGAAATTGTCCTTACTCGAAATCCGTATCAAAACTCCTGTCCTCCCGCGGCACCCAGTTCCATCCAGACTCGCGGCAAATGTCCCACGACATTATCACGTAACAACGTTCGCTGTGCACTTCCGCAAAACGTGGCAGGTAACGTCGCTTGCCGCGGGAGAGGGATATAAAATTGTGAAAAAGGTATCGGAAGAGGCTACTATCCGCGAACCCTTCGGGTATTAATATTTGATCCGCAACGTGTCGGCCACCTTGGCCCCGTGTCATAATACGCTTACACATTCGGTATAACGGGGTGCGCGAGGCCAGCTTGGATGTGTGCTGCGTGAGAGCGCGCGCGCGCGCGCGCCTTTCACGCGCATACCTGTATTGCCTCCGCGTTAGTGGAGCAGGAGCTACCGCCCGGCGAGAACATCAGGATACCTTGGATCAATACGTCCAAGAGAGAACGAGACAATGGTGGCGTAAGAGTTCGGACGAGGATGGAGCTACACACCCACGTTGCGCGTCAGGTGGTGGGAGTGAGAAGAAGGGAGGTGGGCAAGCAGGTACAGAAAGAGAGGGACGGTTGTAGACTGAGAGAGTCGGAGAGAAAGAGACAGAGGGAGAGAGGATGAATTCGGAGAGGAAGGACAACGAGGAATAGGAGTGGATAGAGGAAAAAGCACGGAGTACAGCTTCCTGACAACGCGGAAATTGTACTCTTTTTTCGCTGCACCCACGTTAGATACGCGAGGATACGGTCTTGGGTGGAAAAAGCTAGTTGGTCTGCGTTTGCCAAAAAATGAGACTCGGAAGTCCTCATCCTTTTCCCACTTTCTCTTCACAGTTCTTCCTGCCTGCCTTTGAGCCTCGCGGACGACACTTTACTACTACTATTTTACTACGTGTCCCGTTCTATGTGACAAATTCCCTGCGGCCTGATCCGCGTCGGATTGGGGCGCATCCTTGATCGTCCTGCGACCAGCGGCTTTTACGGTAACGAGTGAAATATAAATACGGCCAACCAATCGCCCTCCTCGAAGGACACACCTCTCCGCGGCAGGAGTGGGTCTTGCAATTTTTACGACCGAGTCTATCTCGCGGTTCAACTTCTCTCGAACCGATCCGACTTCCCACGCTTTGACCCAATACCGAAAAACCAGTCAGCCCTGTCAATAAACGTAACTTCACCGATGGTGCTATCTAAAAATTCATTGCACGTCTACCCTTCTGCTCCCTGTCCCTCATAAAGGCCTGCGCGAGACTGACCTGCACGGCTGGTGCAACGGCGCAAAAATTTCGAGCGGGGAGAGTTTTGCCGGCGCTCAAACCGGAATTAGCAAACAGCCCCGTTTGACTGACAAGACGAGCAAACATCGCATGAGGCTAACGCGAAACAACGCGCACCTCGTCCACCCCCTGAGAACGTCGAGAGCGAACTCTCCCCAAAGCCCACCCCCTCCTCCTTTCCGTCGCGTGCGTCGGGATCAGACGTTCGTCTGACATCTTCTCCTCGAGACATTCATTTTTAAACGAACACTCATCCGCCGGATGTCGACTATCTGCGGATGATCGACGCGTCGTGAGGCAGGAAGGCGCATCTCGTATAGGGGTTGATCTTTTATGGTTCGTCCACACGGACGGTTCAAGATCGAGAGAGCTCGAAGACGCGACAAGCTAGCCGGTCCTCGCTCGATGCCGCCAGGGGTGGGATAACCAAAGTCCCCACACTGAATGAATAAAATGTCCCCCCAGATTGTGTGTAATCCGCGCGAAACACTCGGCGAGAGATGAGGCGGGGCGCATGCGCGCCGGTTGTCTGACGGTAGCCGGAACGACGTAGGAGTATAGATTGCCGAAGGTAGTGCGGTTCCGAGTCAGTCCTCCAGCGCACTCCAACGAGGACTTGTTGATCTCGCGGCACCGATAACGAGAGGAGCAACTGATCCTAGCGCAGGACCCAGCCAGCAGACCTTCGCTACGCGGGAAACCAGGCGGTCACGTCTAGAGAAGACGCATCTCGTGAGTTCCTGCAACCCTTTCTATCCTTCTCTCTCGCTCTGTCTACCTGAATATTCCGGTTCAACTGAGGCTGAGTCGGATCGATGCATGCATTCTTACGCTGCTGAACGATATTTGTCGCGAACGTGGTCATTAATCGGAATAATTGTCTTTCGACGATTTGATCCTGCTGGTCGGTAGACAGATAATGGGAGGGGTTAAATGTGTTTCGTGTAAGGATTGAAAATTTAGATGTAACGTTGGGCAACGTTTGGAATTTTCCATGCAGATGCCGCGAGGCTATGCACGTGCTGTTTATCGGGAATCTTACGTTGGGAGAAATTAGGCTGAACAAATTGCTTATTTTAGATTCAGCAGTAATATCGTGATGGTAGTCTATCGTTAGTTTTCTGTGTAATATTCTATCGGTGAACTATGAACTTCTCGAGTCTGTCGGTTGTTAAAGGGAATCGTGGCCGTTTGTTCTCAGATTGTCAGTGAGTAGAAGTTCGATAAGGTTGAAAGAAAAATGAAGATCGACACGAGTGCGGCGGTAGTGGCTTTGATGGCACTCACGAGCACAGTGCACCTGGGTGTCGAGGCCTGGGGCGGTCTGTTCAACCGTTTCAGCCCCGAGATGTTGTCCAATCTCGGCTACGGTGGCTACGGTGGCCACGGTAGCTACCTTAGCAAATCAGGACTAATGCAGGTAATTACCCCTTCTCACCCCCTGTAATTCTGCCAAGCACCCCTAACAATCGTTTTAAATCAGCAGCGGCCCATCAGCAAAGTTGCAATCGAAATATATTCCTTTTGTACCAGTATATTTGAAACTGGCAAAAGTTCAAAGCGCATGAATAATTTGATAATAGCTAAGATACATTTTTGACCGCACTCTTATCCGCAGTATAACGCGGCGTTCACCTATACAGTCCATCCTACCCCCGCCGTACGTCGCATGCCGTATAAGTCAGCACCGTAGCACCGAAGCACAGCACTCTCATCATCCTTACCGCGGCGAGAAACGATGCTAATTTCGCACTGCCCGCAGTCATACCGTCCGGCAAATTAGCTCATGATTGCGAGGAACCTAATGAGAAAGTTCCACATCGCGCGCGCAATGTGCACGTCCGTCGCTAATTCGTTAATGAAGTCGTTGATTGCCTCGAATCGCGGTAATAACTCACTCGAATCAATTTCACAGGCAAATTGTTCTGAAAATTCACTGCTCGGGATTGAACTGCCCCCGAAGCGTGCACGATCTTCGCCACCCTTCGATCCCTCATATCCCCTACAAGCGAGCTTTTTGACAAAATAATCGAAAACTTGCATCTATAGTGAAAAAACGAACGCTGGCACTGACTCGCTCGAAATATTTGCCAGCGCTGAAAAAAAGCGAGCGGCGAGTGCATCCTCCACTGCGAAATTCGTGCCGAAACATGCGAGGGCGCACTTGCCGAAGAACTCTTCGGGGAATGTGCTCGCGAAGTGCACTCGGCTGCGATGGAAAAATCGCGAGCACTCGAGCGCACTCGCGACTGCTACGTAAACATCGACGTTCCTACGCGAGCAATTAGCCCCATTGGGCGTCGAGCGGTTGCTTTCATTAAAATTCCTTTTCGCACCCTACACCCTCTGCCTCGTCTTCGCGAACGGTTCGACGAAGCGTCGGCGACACACGGACGGAATGTAATAATTGCGAGCGGGTCGAACCGCTCGCCGCTGGCTCTTACTAATCCGCCTCAATTACGCGGGCGACCTGGTCTACTTCGCTGGCTCTCACCGTAAAAACCTCGTTAACGCGGAATATTAAACCCTCGTCTTCGCTGCCCCTTTGCCCCGCGACATTTACTCTCGTTAAGGTCACTTCCTCCTTCTCGCCACTTACGACTTTCCAAAATCCACCGTCACTGCCACCGCTCTATTTCGCTCCGACTCCCCATTTCACAATCGTTCGAAAGGACAGACTAATTTCATATTCGCGATACCAACCGTTACAACCAAACGACTGCACATAAATGTAACGCATTTCATTCCGTCGAGGCCGATAGGATGGAACGATAATCCTCGCGCGGAAAAAGAGTTTGTAAGAAAAACGGTTTCGCGAAACTTTCTGCGCCGGGCTTGCACGTAGGAATTTGACCTACTCCACTTTGCCCTTCGGTCGGTGCACAATGCCAGCATCGTTCGCGAGAGTATCATACGTTTCGCCGCCGTCTCCCCCGGGGGCCATCTCCTGAGTTTGTCTGTTTTAATTGAAGCGTCCTCTCACGGGAGGCTTGGGCAACGGTTACGGAGAGTCGCTGGAAGAAGTCGCCGAGGATCCTTGCTACGGAAAGGCTTGCACGGAGAACGAGCAATGCTGTCCAGGGCTGATCTGCGTCAACGTCGACGGCGGTAACTTTCATCCCCGTCCTCCATTTTTGTGCCGCGCGAGTCGTCCTGGCGCAGTCCCCGCGAGCGGGACGGCGGCAGGAGCCGGAAATCGATTTCGAGCGGAAGGACACGCTCGGGTCGAACTCGCGACATTGTCGTGAAAGAGGATTGCTCGGTATCGAGCGTGCGCCCGCGGGCGATTATTGTAATAGCCAACTTCATTGAACGTAACAGTATTAGAGTCGCAGAATCGTATCGAGGCGTTTCAAGCGAATTGGTTGCCATCGGCGATGTTAATGAAATTTTTAGATAAGACGATGTGCTCGACTTCGCGGCGAGTTGGATTGAATTTTTTAAATTGTTGCAAGGGTTAGGTTTGTGGGTTTTGGAGAAGGTCGGTATTGCTGGATAATTCGTTGGGATGCGGTAATTTATGACTATCGATTTTGAGGCGAAACGGGTAGTTAAGCTTTGAGGTCGCCTAACTGTTGCATCTCCAGTCTGACAATGGGCCAGGACTATGCGACGCATTAATCACGATGGAATAACAGTTCCGGACAGAATTCGGGTTATTGATAAGCAGCCGCGCCGTTCCGTCGCTCAGCTCACGGTTTGCGAATATCCGATGTAACTGCGAATAGCTGAACTATCGAAGCATCGGGAACATTCTAGACCGCCAATTCCAAAACTTTGTGCCAACAGTGGCTTTAAAAGCTCCGGCAGTCCGCATAATCTTAATACGTTCAACGAATGTATTCCACAATCTTCAAGGACGTTACCGAGTATCTGATAACGAGACCTGCACGACGTGCCCGTTTTCACCTGCGTGTCGGTCGATAAATTGAAACATGTTCTTCCTACGAAAAGTCTATTTCCAGAAAAGCCTGTCCTACTGAACGGAACAGATTCGCTTAACGACTCTCGCGCAACGACTCCTGGATGAGCAAAAATCCTCGAATCGCCGAATAACTCGTGAATAACTGACGAGATCTAATATTAAGAGTGTCCTTCGACGATATTACAGTTATCGGAGCCTGTATCAATCCGTACGGCCTGAAGCAAGGCGAGCTCTGCCGAAGGGACAACGATTGCGAGACTGGCTTGATGTGCGCGGACGTCGTTGGCAGCGAGACTCGATCCTGTCAACCTCCGGTGACATCGAACAAGCAATACAGTAAGTAACCATTTCCCTGCCAGCCGCCACGCGACAGGAACCATCAACGAACCATTCAAATTTTTCGTGTCTCGGCCAAACGCGGCCGTCCTTCGTCGATCAAAAGCGTCTTCCGTCGCGAAATGTTGCAAAGACTCGCGCGTCGCTCGATAAATCGTTAACGAATCAGCTAAAGGGCAGACGAAGTTTACGCAAGAGAGACGTTGAAAAACGCCGACTCCCGCTTGGACTTTGACATTTCGTAGACTCCCGGCAATCGTTCATTCACGCGTTAGCCGGCAATTGCGTTCGAGCGGTTCCATTCGCGTGTCCGCCGAACGTTCCATTCGCGCGTCCACCAAAAGGTCTCTCCTAAGGCCCATCGGTCGACGAGGGGAGTGGCCGAGTGCACCGAAGAGACGTAATCTTTCTTTTACAGGCGAGGATTGCAACATGTCCGGCGAGTGTGACATCAGCCGCGGCCTGTGCTGTCAATTGCAGAGGCGACATCGGCAAACACCGAGAAAGGTGATCCTTCATTATCTACACTGCCTTCTCTCGCTCATAACTTCCTCGATAAATCTGTCACTCGATATCGCGACGAGAGACTTGCCGAAGCTCCCAGACGTAATTGACGATGTAGAAAGTCGAGGAGAGCTTCATCGATGCGGAACGCGGCTAGAGAATTTTTTGTTCATCCTCTCCTCAGCGAGATTCGCTCGAGTCATCGAAACGTCGCGCTGTCGGGAAAAGGGTAACCGGTCTGAAATTTTCTCATTTTCTCCGGCAGATGTGCTCGTACTTTAAGGATCCGCTCGTGTGCATCGGACCGGTAGCGACGGACCAAGTGAAGTCCGTCGTTCAGTACACTTCCGGCGAGAAGCGGATCACCGGACAGGGCAACCGTCTCTTCAAGCGGGTGTCCATCGCCTAAGTCCCACAATTCAGTTCTCAGCGAGACGGCGTGAGCGGGTGGTGAGAGAGGAGCCTCAAGAATCAAATCCTACCCTTTCCTTTCATCCCCCTCATTTTTCGCGGCCGAACGACGCGCGCTCACCCCCTACCCCACACTCGTCCGCATTCTTCCAGGAATCATCGACGAAGCTGTCGCGGAATAAACACGAGACGGACGATTCGATACGCGGGACTGGTAAACGAATGATTTTGACGAATTCGGTAACGAATAATCTGATCTTTTGCCGGTCGGCAACGTTCCCGGAGATTTCTCGGAAGCTACGCGAATAGTACAAATTGACGCCGACGACCTACCGTCGTCCGGCGATCCAAATTTTTCCAACTCTAAGCGAACTTCGTCCTATCGACAAAATCCGATAACCAGAACGTCCGCGTCGAACCAGATCTCTCTCTTAGCCTCGAGACTGGACGCCGTGAGAACGAACGCACAAATGCGATACAGCCTGTCATAGCGTGGCCACGAAGACAATGAGAAACAATAACGATATCCCTCGTCAGCCGGTAATTAAGATCGCATCGTCGATGTGTGATCGCTGAAACGACTGACGCGCACGCGTTAATTACAGCCAGCGATCTAATTCCGTTAATGAACGACATTCCGCCATTGAGAGGATCGAGTTCTCTCACTCCATGCTTCCCCTTCCTGCGACGGCTTATCGGACGATATCGGGCAGGATGGGACGGAAGGTAAGGGGCGGGGGAGAAATTCGCGTGTCGCACGGCGCGTCTCGACACATAATTTATTTTTTCTATTTTCCTCGACCCCCCTCATTTTCTCCCCTTTTTTATCCTTCTTTAACCCACATGTCGCGACTGAAGGGAAACACGATACATATCAGAATAGCCTGTCCTATATATGTATATTACTAAGGGTTACGATACATATCAGAATAGCCTGTCTTGTGTATGTATGTACATTGTTAAATTTAAACTTAATATTAATCGTCGAGCACGAGGCCCGCGTGTACCCGCCCCGGTTCGGGAAGCTGAAAAAAAAGGTGCACGCGCGCGCCACGTTCTCGGCAAAGTAATAGTGTGTCTGTCACGTCGGTGTACGAGTTGTGCGTGCGCAGAACGCCGCGATCGCTCAACAAACTGTGTTTGCCGGAGGAGAATTCGTTCCTGCTCGAGGACGCCTGACACGTGACAAATGAAATCGTTCGGCTACCGTCGTTAACCTTGACATTGGAAAATGATTGCACTTGACTGGCTGATAGGATAGCGGGACGATCGCGAATAAAGATGAGCGTACAAAGCGCGCTGTGCACGTACAACGCGAATGTAGCTGATATCTTCTTCATTGGGAGCCGACATACTCTCGGCACCAGCGATCGACGCATAAGCGCGCTCGCGTAAGCATACATACATACATACGTGTACACACACCTTTTGCGGGGGGAGACAATGACTTCTGAACGTTCGTCGGAGAATCTTACGTTGCACCCGAGTGGACGAGAAAAACGAGTCGCTCTCTCAGTCAGAACTCGGGCGTGGAATTATGAATATTTTAATACCGTCGACGATGGGGCAAGGGGGCTAGGGGTAGGGGTGGGTGGAGTTGTCTCGACGTTGGTCAAATACGTCACGTAATCGAGGAATAATTTTCCTCTGTTGTGACGGTCGGACGGACGGTCGGAATTTTCTAGTCGGAGAATACGAACGTTCCTGCGCACGAAAGTCGACGATGACGTCGCGATCAGGAATCGCCCCTAACGACGGACGCGCACAAAGAGACGGAAGGTTAGTACTCCGTTCGTCTCCTTACTTTATACATCGGCCCGCAGGCGTCTATCCCGACAGACGTCGCGTTGAGCATATGTTCCAGGGAGTGCATTCGTATAGTCACCACTTGTTTGCGCGCGAGCCTACCGGATCGAAGGAGCGTGGCGGAATCTGCGAAGGAAGAGATTTCGTAGCTCGCTCGAAGTGAAGAGAGTACGAGCCGATCGAAAAGATCGGAAGATTTCTAGTCGCGAGCGAGCTCGGCGATGTACCGTTAAGATAATCGTGATCGTGAGAAATTTTTACGCGGGCGTTAACTGCAAGGTAATTGCGAGAAGGGAAACGTTTGGCGAGAGGGGGAGGGATGAGAGAGGGGTGAGAAGGGAGGCTAAAGCGCGAATCGAATTATGAACCTAGAGAAGTTACGCGCAATCGTTCGGGCACCGTTATGTTATTTATATGCGTTCTTTCGCTTTATCGAGAAACTTAACGAGATTTCGCTAAGAGAGTTTCTCTCCCGGTCGCGAAGTACCTGCGAGTATGTAGATTTATCATTTTCCTGGGTAACGTTATAGAGGGAAGAAGAGAGAATGAGAGAATGGAGGAGGACATCGTTTTGAATGGTGGTGTGAGCGATCAATGAGAGTCTATATTCTTGACGTACCCATAACACGTGCATCGGTAGCTCTTGACATTTCCGGTGTTGACTTAATTAAGTAAGTGAAACTCAAACATATCATGCGAATGCCTAAAGCATTGAGAGAGGTGGAGAGTGTTGAAAATATTAATGTTACGGACATATCTTACTGGAATTATATTTTTATCTTCGATCTATATCTATACCTAAGCTCTATGTATATTTACATAGCATTCATATATTTTCTCGAGACGTATACCTATGAATACTGTGTACCTAATCGTCTATATCGTACGTGTGTTATATTCCAATATGTCCAAGATGTACGGACACGACGGATTTAGAATTTTACAGCGTAGCGTTGAACGCTTTTGTTAATTGTCGATTTCGGTAACTTGACTTAAAATAAATCGTCTCGATAATTTCTAGTCAGGACAGGTGATGCTAAATAATTCGTAATTTTTGTATTTTACCCGATTTTGTATAGAGAAATTGTTTCTTCTGATTACGTTTCTTGGACTAAGGAAATAATCAAAACACCGTGCACAAAAAAGAACATATCATAGCTTGTAAGTATATTTTTGTCACATGCGAAAAACATATCGGACTCGTCGAGAAATGAAAGTAATAGCTTAATAGTGGAATACGCACACACGTACGACTTATAATGTAAGGTACAGAAAAATCGGCCACTCGGCTTTGGGTCAAAAGTACCTCTGTCGTATGAATTAATTCCAGCGTAACTATATGTGTGTGACTATATGTACATGTATCACTCAAAATTATAACATTAAAAGGGTTATAATAGTTAAATGTGAAAATACATAATTGGTGCATAGCAAAATAAACAGACGATACACGTTATCATTTCTTGGTCGTACTACCCCCCTGGCACCATATCAATGCAGTCACAGTAACTATTAGAGATATCGTCGATAATACCAACGTTGGTAGTTCGACGATTGAGTTGTATCATAGTCCATCTAACGACATCTCTACGAAGTATCAGGTAACTAACTCTTAGACGGCACTGGAAGATTCCTGCTATCGATATATGTAAAATTTGCGGTTATGTAAGACATGCGACATTACCAAAACGATGTAGAATATCGATTAGATATTCGTAATACTGTATATGCGGAATTAAATCCCAAATCCGATTCTGTTTACAAACATAATTGAAATTAAACATTTATTTCAACAGTGAAACCCATTTGTTTTAATTGCTCTAACTGCAAGTACATACGTAGATGCAAAGGCATTGTCTATTGATTAAATTCAACATAAGTCGATAGAAGTAATCTGTTATCAAAACTATATGAATGGAATGAATGACTTACCACTGCTGATCTCTGGAAAATGAATGAAATTGATCTGCTATCTTTACAGGATCTCATGTCATTGTCAAACTTTTCATGTCCTTTCACGTTCTTTTGATTCTGAAACAAGAAATAGATTTTTCGTTAGCACAAATGTATTTCACTTCAGATATTTCTAAAACAGCTATCAGTAGCTATTTACCTTCATGACTCTTATGTTTTTAGCACTCGAAACACCAGAAATTCCGACAAAACTTGAAAAATCACGCACGTAAAGTACACCACTCGATCACAGTACGCTCACGTTTGAAATACAATCGAGAATCGAAATATCGTGACGTCATCCACTCTCAACAATCGAAGCGCCCCCCTGCGGCGCGTTATTTGAAAATTTATCATTTTAAAATGGGTTTATTATACCACAACGATGAGAGCAATTGCAACTTTCCAACAAAATATACAGTGATATTTGATAAATAATACAATAATTACACGCATATATCAAAACATCATAGCTTTTGGTCTTGGACGAAACAGATGAGAAAGATGACAATAGCGACATATGCGATACTTGCTGTATATTATTATTTCGATGCATTATAAAAGTAAGCTGAAATATAAATCTCGCACAGGACAAGGAATTTTTCTAACAATTAATGTAACGAAAGTATCGATTTTATACCGGAAATAGTCGTTCGATTTCGAAGTTCCGGATCTCGAAAATTCTGGAATAGATGGCGTCATGTCTTGCGACATCCGCCCACAGCGATACCACTCTTCATCCTGTGCCTGCTCACACGCATGCTGGAAACAAGATGGCCTCATAAGTGCGTACTCGGCGATTCGACGAGTAACGTTTGGGAACAATTTTCAACGTTAATTCGGTAAGACTACTCATAAAATTGTTCACTCGACATCGAGTAGAATGACGGCAATTCCGGGGTCCGTCGCATTCGACGAATATGGACGTCCCTTCATCATTCTGCGAGATCAAGAGAAGCAAAAGCGGTTGACCGGTCAGAATGCCATCAAGGTAAGCATTATTTCTGTTACAACAAATGTTTCGTACATGAGACGGTTACAACGTTCTGTGGTGATTGGGGCAAAAATAATATTCGGGATAATTGCAATGTATATCGGTAACTATCATGGTTTTTCCATATTCTCTTGAAAAAATCTTGCCTTGCCCACGTGAACGGTACAATGGCGGCATAGGAGATGGTAATAAATAAGGATAATTGTGTGGATTTGTTCTGAACTGACATTAATACGTATGGGAAAGAATGCTGGCGTTGCGTTTTTGCAGTTTTTGACTTTGACATGATAAACGTTCTTTATATACACATTTTACATTCACTTTATGTGTGCCGTACACATGCCGCTCCTTTCGGTACATATAAGGAAATCGTCGTTTTCGGATCAAGAAGCCATCATACGTCCATGGGAGAGTGTGGATGAATCAGAATATCACCTGTATAAATTATGCGACTTTGTATAATGATCAATACAGTTTTTCGAATCACCTCATTTTTAACAATAAACATTGCTTTGTTTATAACTTCTTCACTTTAATATTTTATATTCTCCGTGTCACCTTGTTAACATTAAAAACAAAATTATGTAAATAATTTACATGAAAAAGAAGACAATGAATTATGCGTTACTTTGAGACATATACTTATCTTTTTAGCAACGTGGAAACATAATTAAACTTAGAATTAGATTCCATACTATGTGAGTGTTTCACTTACAGTCACACATTTTGGCAGCACGTAATGTGGCCAACACGCTCAGAACCTCCTTAGGACCCAGAGGACTGGACAAGCTGATGGTCAGCCCAGATGGGGATGTCACAGTTACCAATGATGGAGCTACCATTCTGAAACACATGGATGTGGATCATGAGATTGCCAAGCTGATGGTGCAGTTGTCTCAATCCCAGGATGACGAAATTGGTGATGGTACCACTGGAGTTGTAGTCCTGGCTGGTGCTCTTATGGAACAGGCTGAGCAACTGTTGGATAAAGGAATTCACCCTATCAGAATTGCGGATGGATTTGAAATGGCAGCAAAGTATGCCACACAACATCTGAAGACTATTACTGATACCTTTGACGGAGACACCAATGACCTCGAGCCTTACATTAAAATTGCCATGACTTCACTTGGCTCTAAAATGTAATTTGTTTGTTATGTAATTTCTATTGTATTCGCTTAATTGTATGCAAGCTAATTTTTTACCTTTTGCTTTTGTTTTGCAGCATCAACAAATGCCACAGGCAAATGGCGGAAATTGCAGTGAAAGCTGTACTTGCGGTTTTAGATCCAGTAGAGCGTGATGTCAACTTTGAGTTGATAAAAATCGAGGGAAAAGTTGGTGGTAGGCTGGAAGACACCGTTTTAGTTCGCGGTGTTGTTATTGATAAAGATTTTAGCCATCCACAAATGCCCAAGGTAATTACTTGTCTGATATATTCTCTGCGGTAGTTGCGACAATGAATGGATCGACAATATAGAATTTCTTTTTTCGAATATTTCAGAGATTAGAGGACGTAAAATTAGCAATTTTAACGTGCCCGTTCGAGCCACCCAAACCGAAGACGAAGCATAAGTTGGACGTTGCATCAGTCGACGACTACAGAGCGCTTCGGGAATATGAACGCGAAAAGTTTACTGAAATGGTGCAGAAGGTAAAAGGAGTTGGAGCAACACTCGCAATTTGCCAGTGGGGCTTCGATGATGAAGCGAACCACTTGCTTCTTCAAAATGAGTTGCCTGCAGTCAGATGGGTCGGAGGACCAGAAATTGAGGTAAATTTCAATACATTTTTTTTAGTCATAATAGCTACAATACGATATAAAGCCTAATGATGACAAAAAGCGCTGGAGGAGTTGTAAAGGTGTTGAGTATTCGACAAATTCGTTTTCTATGGTCTTGAAAATCTTCCCTTTGCGGGTTTCAGTACTAGCATTTGGAAGAATTGATAGATGTTCAGAAATGTATTTGACGAGTAGTCTCATCTTTGCCGTTGCTCTAATGACTAAAGATTATGAGAGCTGAAGGCTTTGTTTATTTTTTGAATTATCCTTTGTATTGTATGCTTTGTGATAATGTGACAAGACTACAAACGTGAATCAAATTTGCGTAGTTAATCGCAATCGCCACTGGTGGCCGTATCGTCCCAAGATTTGAAGAGCTAACGCCTGAAAAACTGGGACACGCCGGTGTCGTCAGGGAATTGACGTTTGGTACTACCAAGGACCGAATGTTAGTTATCGAGGAATGCAAGAATTCCCGAGCAGTTACGATTTTCATCCGTGGTGGTAACAAGATGGTAAGTGATATTACGATACTAGTATGCAAGGAGAATTTCAGCGGTACCAATTTCAATGTACTTTCCTGACCAGACACCTTGCAAGATTATATTGCATCTGGAATTATATATGTTCAGTTTATTTCGTAGGATTGAACTACGCATTCCTAATGCTACACCCCATTACAACTTATGTAGTATTGTGATACAGATGTTCACCTGGTATGTTTTTCTGTGTATAGATCATAGAAGAAGCCAAACGGTCTATTCACGATGCCTTGTGCACAGTTCGTAACGTTATCAAGGACAATAAGATTCTCTATGGCGGTGGAGCTGCCGAAATTTCTTGCGCACTTGCGTGTGCAGCAGAAGCTGACAAGACTAGAACCCTCGAACAATACGCATTCCGCGCGTTTGCCGATGCTCTCGAAAGTGTTCCAATGGCGCTAGCCGAAAATTCCGGACTTTCTCCCGTCGACGCAATTGCCGAAATAAAGAAGCGTCAGATTGCAGAAAAGAACCCAGCTCTCGGTATCGATTGTCTTAACCGGGGTACCGCAGGTATATATATCTCATACTGAATTCTACTCTTCTACTGTAAATGAATTCTAAACTAATATTCGAAATTCTGTGTTACAGACATGAAAGAACAGAATGTTGTCGAAACTTTAACCAGTAAGATTCAACAGATTCTATTGGCCACGCAGTTGGTCAAGATGATTCTGAAAATTGATGACATACGTTCGCCCTCCGATCCTGGTGACCTAGCCTAACAAATTCGATGTTAGCAATTTTTTTTCATAATTACTTCCGATTTCTCTTAAGAAAAGACGATTTTTTCTTATTAATTCTTCATGCCAGGTTCTCTGCTAACACGCGCTTCATTTTAGATTTGTATTGGTATTATGTGTAGACGAATGTTTCCACAGTTTTGTCGCAAAATCGCTTTAACATAATGTTAATTTATACAGGAATAAAATATTGTGATAAATGTTAATCGACTTCCTTCATTGCACGATACTATAAAATTGGCGACTGCGATATCACGAATGTTTTAAATAGCATACCTGTGGCGTGGAAAGCTCCTAAATAATTGGAATATACATACATTGATCAGCCCCTAGATGCAACTGTACACCGCGTTATCTCGGAAGTAAGACATTCACTGCACATTTCACACAAGTATTATAATAATTAATAAGCAACTGGATAAAATTGTATTTTTTAAATGATTTCTATGTTATTTATAACTTTATAACGCCGAGTCAAATAAAGTCTAAACTTCATTAACGATGTTGGTTTATTTTCACTGTAGGAACAAATAAATTCGTCACATCGAGACAAGGTATAATTGCGGTGTAAATAGACTTTTCTGTTTATACATTTTTTGAGGGGTGGGAAATACGGGGCTCTTTCAATTTACGTAATGCAACTGTAACGCGTGAACATAATCAACGAACGTAAGAAATGGAATTTCAGTACAACATACTCCTATAATGGCACAAAATACAATCGCTTACACATATGTATAAATTATAACAACAATATATATCTCTCACAATCCTCACTTCTCATCATTCTTCTTTCCCATTTCCCTTCGATCTCTCACTCTCTCACACTCGTCTCTTTTCATCTTTCTCCCCCTCTCTCATACATAAATACATGCACTCACGCACGCATACACACAATCTCCCCAAATGAAATCCGTGACCGGACTTTTACTTGACGATTGCTCTTTCTCGTATCACAAAATATACAATCTATTCCAACGTAACGTTATATCATTTTCTCGCATTTCCTTTTTACATTATTAATTACAAATCCACAGGTTCTCGCCCCGCACGCGCAAGAACCTTGCCAAACGTTATGCGATGTTGCGTCGATGCAACGATATTTTGAACGAGACGCAATACCATCCGTCGCGAAACGAACTGATCGATTCATAATATAACGAAATGAACAATGAGAACTAACGCGCTCTTCGCCTCCTCGCATTTCTCTAAAAGGTAAGTACTGTCTGCTTAAGTCTTGACCCGCCCGATCCTCCTTCTTCTACGCCACATTGCGGCAACCGAAAACACTTTCTCATTCTCGTCCTCACGACGCACGCTATTCCCTTTTCGTTAGCGTGAAATCAGCCTCACTGAGCTGAGGGCAATTCAGAGTGAATGCATTTTCAAATACAAATTACTCGAGTAAAAAACAAACAGAATATATAAAAGGTGACATTGATGACCTTCTCGATGCGTTTTACCTAATGCCATGTCGACATACGGGCGCTGCTAAATTCGTTTCAATAAATAGGCTAAGCAAAATTTGGTTATTCGTAAGACAATAACGAACTAAACCTCATTACGCCCCGCGGAGAGCGTCTAAATCCTTTCGCTATTATTAAACCTTCTTCAGCATGGGTAGATTAAGCACCTCCGGTATCTCGATGTCTTCTAATCGAATGTCCGACGGATTAAATGTGAATCTTAGCGGATACGAAAACTTTAGATCCATTAGCAGCTGTGAACAAAAAGGTGAAGTTGCAAAAATACTGCAAGCTGTGCTTTTAACGTAGCGAGTGGAAGAATGCCTTACATTTTCGTTGCTCTCATTTCGACTCGCCAGCGTCTCCTGCACCTTCTTAATGAACGTAACTGACACGCGAGTCTCAAAATCGTCGACCGGCGTGTAAAGATTGAGAATCTTGACGATCTGGTTTGTCGTTAAGTTACTGGACATCTCGCAAACGGATTTGACGTCATCGTCGGACTTCCGTGCTTGCAACAGTTGTGCAGCTTGGATAAGCGGTTGAAGGGCTTCCGCCGCTGGTTCAAGTTGTTTGTCTCTGATCCACTGCTCCAGATGACTCAGGTTATACCTACGGTATCGAAGGTTTTCTCACATTCACGCAATAACAAACAGAACTTTACCGCACGCAACACACGAAAGACCCTTCACTAACGAGCAAGGAAAGAAATGCTTGATTTTTCTCACCTGATTTGAATACCCTTCGCCCAGTTACAAAGTTCGTGCCTCAAGAGCAGATTATTGAGAGCGGTGGCGCACATGAAGTAGAACAACTGTTTGAACACTTGTGTCACTAAATCGGGATCGACGCCCTGATATTGAAGCGTCTTATGCACGGAGTTGAGCTCGTCCAGTAATTTGTTAAGCTTCTGTTGCGTGGATTCCGGCTCCTCGCCCATCGACGACGACCTCGGCCGTCCGTGCTTATGAGAATCTAGGCCTGGAATGGCCTCGTGCTCCAATAATGCCGGCACCGTTAAAGCCTGTATCCTATCCTTCAAGATCGTTATAATACTGTTGCAAATCCACAGGGCCACGTTGCCGAGAACGGTTCGATACTCGCTTAGGTCGAAGTTCTTCAGGCATTGCTCGTTCTGTCTCGGCGTGTTCTCAAGCTGGTAAGGCTTGTCACCCGAATATTGCTTCATATTGTGCAGTAGACGCAATGTGTTGCTTAACCAGAGTACGTTCGATTCGAAGTCTTCCCGCTTCCTGACGACCTTCTTCACCGCGCCTAAGTACGCGGTTAACAGTAGTCTCACCTTCTCGTCGTCGTTCACGCAGTCCGTATGCCTTATGCACATAAATAGTATATAGGCTGGGAGACCAGGCAGTAGGGTCGCTGCAACCTTTGGCTTCAATTCTGTACAACAGCAAACAATGCAATATAGGCGAGTGATGTAACGAGAAAGGTATCGCTAATCTTACAGTATTGCATTTACTCACCTACTACCAAATGTCTTACGATGATATTAATATCATCTTTTCGGAAGTCGAACATTCCGTCGTATTCCCTATCTTTCTTGCGTATAACGGGCAAATTGTTTCCACTGTCGCCCGAAGAATGAGTCGTCGACGAAACAATCGCACCGTCCGCCGTGGTATCCACGTGATCTGGTACTGTAATATCGAGGAGAATAATCGATAGAGTGGCAGGCGACAATAATACGTTTTGCTGCGAAATAAATGCAAATGAACACTGTGCAGGTGATTGATCTTAATGATGTCAGGATCCGTTGATGAAAAGTGCTGATATTTTTCAGCATTATTGGATTACGCAGATTGACTGGAGGCTTACGAAATGGCATGATCGTTGGTGTATAAGTCTGAATGAGATATGTAGTCGAAGTGAGATAGATTTAGAATACGAACTGAGTGATTCACCAAGGACCACGCACTCACCGGAACCCCTTAGTACTAAGGGGCGTTCCCTACATTCCTTTATTTCAGTGTCTTCGTCTTTGAAAGCGGCAAAAGGAGTACAGTGTTTAATATAGCATTAGCAAACGGCTCGTACCATTTGAAACGTAAAATGTTCACAATATTCGTCGTAAATTCTGAATACTTACATCCGGCGTCTTTCAGACGTTTCGCAAGAAGCTTGACCTGCTTCTTCAATTTTCTACATTCACCTGCCACCTTATCGTATTTCTCTTGAAGATCCTGTAAAGGAGAGCTGTTACGTAACAATGTTCATTCTACAATTTAGGTTGAGCGAACTTTATCAATTACCAAATTTTCACTAGTCAGTCTAGCGATTTCGTGCTGCATATAAGCCTCAGTCTGCGTTTGCGGCGACTTGCTCAAATTAACGGTGAGCAATTTCTGCTGGCGCTCAATTTCCTCCTGCAATCTGTCGATCTCTCCTCTCCATTCGTCCCTCTGCGATCGCCAGCCCTTCTCCTTCGCTTGCAGTTCATCCTCCAATTGCCTTTAAATACAACCAACACTGCAGTTCCCGATTCACTCTATGAAATTGCAATCAATACGGTGAACTCTTCAATAGAATATATCGACGTGTTCAATTACGTGTCAGTTACAAATACCATATCTGTTTCTAATTATCTTCCTAATGTATTGTACATCTACGAGCTCGTGTTTACGTTTGATTGAACAGTTCAACATTGCTCTTAGCCAAGTTTTGCACGTCTACTACTCGCGCCAAAATATCTACTGAACTCACTCTCTGGAAGCCTTTCGTTTTGGCTTAACTCTACTGAAAATCGATGTGCATGCACAAATGACAACAAAAGAGGATTAGATAACGGGCCAGTTCTTGGTGAACACAGAATGGATGCAGTGATCCGTTGGAGTATGTTCGCTTACCTGTTTATTTTCTTCTGCGCCTCGAACGCCAACACCAGCTCGCCGTCCTCGTTTATGATGTCAACGTCACGGCCGTAATTAGAGCCGAGACTCTTCATTCGTCGCGTGTGATCGGCCAGCACGCTGTGCAGCTGAATACACTCCTCCCTTCGCCGTTCAAGTTCCTCTTGAAGGGCTTCGAATTGTCCTAGCAGGTTGGAACAATTACGTTTTCGTACCTTCATGTACCGTTTTATGGTTTCGAGAAGTAATCGAAGCATAGAAAATGTTTGCACGAAAACATATACTTGCTTAAGACTGTGAACTATACCCATTTTTTAGTCATGTTTGCTGATAAATTTGACACGTAACAAGTAAATATGAATGTATGGATTGCGAGCGTAAAATGTTAGAGTGCGGGAAGTCGAAAGCAGAAATTGAAGATTAGATTCATAGAAGAAAAGCAAAGAAGCAATGTTAGAACGCAGAAGCCATGCATGAAGGAGAATGAAAGGATAAGTCGTGCGCAAACGTGTGAAATAAAGTGTATTTGTCGAGGCATCTTTTCGGTGTCTATTACAGTAACAAAAAAGTCAAAGTGAAAAGATGACATGAACATTATAAAACGATATGTTCTTGAAACGAAACAAATAATCTATGAAGCGAGATTCATAAACTGCTGTAGAGAAAGTAACGGAAGATCTTCCAAATTGTGGGAATTATGAATTTACCCATTAAGTTTTGATGCGCCGTTGTCGAATCTGCTGCGGACATCGTTTTCCTCAAGGAGCCTAAATCCTTTTTCAGTTGCGCATTCTCCATTTCCAGCTCTTGAAGCTGCATCAAAGCATTAAACGAAATTAAACAAATTTTGTGCTACATCACATTGTAAGCAAAAAAAAATGCAAATTAAATGCCGTTACGATATATCAATAACTGAAATAGAAATTTCGTACTCTAAACGTATCCTGCGTTCTAGAAGTTTCCTCCGAACCGTCACGTTCAAGGTCTTCGACCATTCTTATGAGACGGCCCTTCTCCTTCTCGACATCTTTAAGTTTTTGCTGTAGCTTCAGTACCAGACCGATGTCTACAGGTGCATGAGCAGGTCCATTAAGTTCGGAAGGAGATTTGCTAGATTGAACTTCACCATCAGGCGGCGTGTCTGATCGTTGTTGATTCCAGTCGATCGTTTCCACGCGTGAGTACGGCGTCGACGACGATGCTGTTGATCTAACAGATCCATATCCGAAATCCTGTGAGAAACAAACAATAAAAGCGTAATTCAAACTGCTAAGGGTAAATGTAACCTGCTGGGAGAGAACGAGGTAATACCACAATTATCTCCTAGAGAGTGGAGGCTCTAGAGAAGAGTAGCTAGATGGTTAGCCGTAGTAGATATAAAGTAACCGAAAACTGAAATCTTGTTTATTTTTTAAAGTGAAGAAATATTTTACGTATAGTTTGACCCAACTTTGTATTCTGTGACATTTAACCACCCAACCTCTCCCATCCACTACACTGTGATATAATAATGGTCTAAAGTTTTGATGTTTTGAAGTACTTACAATGTTTTGATCGTCCTGCGGAAGTTCTGTGGAGACAATATGGCCACTGCTACTGGACGCGTTGCTCAACGATCGCGAATGTCCAGGCATTTGTAACGCGAGCTTCTGCTCCAACGTTTCGGCATACTGCTCCAGAGTGTGATAGTCCTTGAGCAAACGCTGGTAAGCCACGCGGTCCTGATCCTGATCCAACAGAAGCAGGTCCTTCTCTTGTTCCAGACGATTCTTCAAGTTCTCTTCCGCGCCACGCTGATTGCTCTTCAATCTATCCGTCGCAGACGTCAAATCTTTTCGTAACCTATCTATTTCTTCTTGAAGTTTCCTATTCTCATCCTCCTTCTGTAAATTATTTCTCTCTTTCTCCTGCACGAAACAAAACATCAATTATAACAACGCAGTGATTAAATAGAAACAGCTGTTGCGGGCACTGATTTTCACCTGCAACAAATCCATCTTCTCGTCTCTCTCCTGTTTCAGGATTTCGTGCAATTTCTCCACCTCCTTCTCTTTCTCCAGCACAACGCCGTTGAGCCTCTTGTTCTCAGTGTCGATCGATCTCATATTCTCCAGCTTACTCTTCAACTCCACCACTTCATTCTGGACATTTTTGAGGAACTGATTCTCTTTGGCCTAAAACATAACACCTTGCAGACACCCGCTACAACCACAACTCGTCTTCCAAAAATCCGATAAGATCCGCCCAACATACAAGGTCAGTCATCTTTTGTTGCAAGGTAATGATCTTCTTCTCCAATCCCTTATTAAGGGACTTAACGTGTTCCACGCTCCTGGCCTCCGTCCTCAGTCTCTTGAACACCTTCTTCGCCATGTACCGCCTGACGCACGACTGAACGATCACGATGTTCCTCAGCTTCTGCTTGCAGGCCATTCGCACGAGATATCCTCTGCAGTATCTCTGAATGGTCGTAGCGGCGGCATTGTTCTGCATCACCCTGAACCTCGCCCTGGCCATGCATCCCCTGCCGTAAGTCTGGATGGCGAGGATTGTGCGCTTCACTTGCAAGTACCAACGTCTCTGGAGCCAGCCCTTGACGCGCGCCTGAATCTTGATCGCCGCCCTTTCGCGCCTGATGGCCTGGGCCCGTTTCCTCGCCATGTATCCACGGCCGTATCTCTGCAGGCCGAGAACGGACCTGCGGATCTTCATGTAACGATTGCGGCACAGGAAGCCTCGAGCTGCCTTCTGAATGACGATGCAGGCGTGCTTCTGGGTGTCGGCGCGCAACTTCTCGAGGAAGGCAACCTGGCCCGCGCGAAAGAGCACCTTCGTCTTGCCGAATTTGTACTTGTCCTCGTCGCTGATGTACCTGCGATATGAGGATATCTGGTATGGAATTGTCTGCTAGGTAGATGAGACGATTGTTCTCACCTTGTCAATATACGACGACAGGTCTCTTTGAGATCGTCCCGTCGTATCTCGCTAAACTTGCACAGCCCTCTGTATCTCTGGAAGAACTCGGTGTACGTCCTCTGACTGGGGAAGCCAGCCGCCGAGATCCTGATCGTCTCCAGGACGCCGCAGGCACGCAGCTGCTGGACTGCTCGCACGGGATTGTACTCGAAAGCCTCCTTGGTATCGTTCGGCTTGATACAGCGCACGTAATGAGGCGTTGTTGCGTTTAATGTCGACATCAGCATGTTCAGCGAGTCGCGGAATTGCGAGCCAACCTATCGGAGCGCGGATCGAGAACTTTAATAGTCTGGAACTAATACCTGTCAATCATTCTAAATGTCCATTAAGTCCGATCAATTACCGTTTTCTTATTAATCTTGGTCGTATTAGCTTGCGGCTTCTGAGCGGACACTTTCAGTCTCACGTTGGGCACGACGAGTTTTGGGTCCTCATCGCTGAACAGCTTCTTCAATAGCTTGTTCTGAACAAAAATAAATTATGCGCGACCCGTTCACATTGCAATCCCGACTACTACGTACTTCTCCGCTTCTCAGAACGTCCACTTGTTCCTCGATTACGGTGTCCCTGTTCTTCTCCAGGAATCCCAAGGCCTCGTACTGTACCAAATCCGCGAAGTGATGAATGAGGAACGCGGACGTTCCGAATCTTGGCTTCTCGAAATGCTTGGATTTATTGCATTTCGTGTACAGCTTCTCCGCCCAGGAGCTGTCGGATCCCTTCGGCATCTGAGCCAAACGTCAAAAAGTTCACCCTCTGATTCACCGACGTCAACGCGATCAGCAGCACCCTAGACCCCAACTCACCCGACACTCCTCGTCCAGCAGATCTAGAATTCCGAGCTTCGTCTCGATGAGGTCGATGCAAGGCTGGTTGTCGTAGAAGTCTATGAACGTCCACTCGATCTCCTCCTTCAGGTACTCCTCCTGCTGGAGCTTGAACACGTGCTGATTGAACTGCTGCTGAAGCTTCTCGTTCGCGTAATTGATGCAGAACTGCTCGAACGAGTTGATCTCGAACGTCTCGAAGCCGTATATGTCGAGCACCCCGATGAAGCACTGGGCCTTGTTCGGCGACTGGAGGGAACCGTTGATGCCAGCCACAATCCAGTTGAATAGCTCGGCGTAGATGTGCTTGGCGAGGGCGTCCCTCGCACCTATCGCCTGATCGACGTTCATCGGCTTCAGGAAGACCTCCCTCATCGAGACGATCTTCCGGTGGCAGAGCCACTTTCGCATCGCGTTCACATCTGTGCCGAGCAGTTCCGAGATCGTCAGCAAGTGCCTGTCCGACGGCTGGAAAGACGTTGCTTGTTTAAACGACCGAGATTGGAGATAACAGAGAGTTATATGCTACTCATGATACATCTGACGAAGTACGCTTGAAAAGCTAAAACGCGTAAAAAAACAGTGGCAGAAACAGATTGGACTCTTCGAGAGTGAATTATTTCAGCTACTCCTGAAAGAGCGCGTCTTTCCCGAGGGTAATTAAATCCTGTTTTATTCATTCGTCAATTAGACCCCGCCCGAGCTGAGCGAGGTTTTTTGGGGCGTCGTAAATGTTCGTCAGCAGAGGGAAAAAAGTGAAAACTTACAGAGATGTAGCTCGCTTCAGTGTCGTTGTCGTCGCCCTTGCCGTGGGCGTCGGTGCTGGTTATGTGTACATTTCCTAAGTGCAATATGGCCGCTAAGATTCGTAGCATGTCGTCCTGCTGTCTACTGGTGAATCCGAGCATCGTCAGGGCGGTGACGAACTCGTCGAAGCAGGCGAGATCGTTGACCCCGGCGATCGTCGGATTACCACCTTGATTGAGATAGTGGAAGTTATTCTGATGGCTCAGGTGCAATTTCGGAAGACGCTTCGCCGCCGCACACATCTGGTAGAATATATGATAGTTCCTCTCCTCGTGTGCCTGTGGACATACAGAAACGACCGGCCATTCTCTCAATTCTTAAACACCGCCTCTTAATTGGAAGCTCGTCACACGTTAATTACGGTACATCGTACATTTTACATAATTCCGGCAAAAATCTCTTACGTACTCTCGTATATAATATCCCGCTCGCGTGTAATCTCGTTACATAAAAATGATGAAATCAAAACTTTCCATCGGCCTGTCCTGTCCGTTAATGAGATCGTTTAAACGCATAAATAAATTATCGTCCCTTAATCGAATCTAGCGGCCCGGTACAGTGATATATATGTTCGACGCCGCCACTTACGCCGCTGTAATTTGCGGGAAGACGAGCGACTCGGAAAATTGCAAGGTAACTCATGCGTCCAGAAGTGCAGGCCGCGCGCGGTTTCGAGGCTCGAGGTGGAAAACTCGCGAACTGGGTCGATTCCGGTCAACGATGTCTGGAAGGGCGCGAATCGTAATCAGGACAGACCCGAAAATCGGACGATCGCGCTGATAATCACCTGAAATACGACTCGTGACTTTTCCAGCAGGTAGGTCCTCATGCTGGCGCCGGTGATATGATAATTCTTGTTGAACTGGATCTCGATGAACTTGCCGAAGCGGGAGGAATTGTCGTTCCTCGTCGTCTTGGCGTTGCCGATTGCTTCCATGATCGGCGAGGAGGCCAGCACCTTCTTCTCCACGGACGTTTCCGTCGCCGATCCGCCGACAGTGGCAAAGTATCGCATCGTGTACTTCGCCGACACTGTTTTGCCAGCGCCGGACTCTCCCGAGACGATGATCGATTGATCGTGACCCTCCCTGGGATCAAATTGAAACTTTGTTCGAGCATAATGACGCGTGCATCGCACCGCCCAGGGACAAACATTAATTTCCCCCCACTAAGTGATGCATGAGCTAATGGGGGCCGACATTCAAAACGGGCGCATGGCGGAAAGTTGGTTTCAGTTTTCGGCGCCGGGGCCCAGACAGGTCTTCCGCCTTTTAATCCTTCCTCTACGCGACCTTCCGCTCTCGATACATGAAACGGCACTTACGCTTCGTAAAACGAAATATCCCTTCACGTAAAGTTCTGGTCCAGGCCATAAATCAAAATAGCATTATAATATATAATAAGATATGGCCGGCACTCTATGAAATTACATTAAAATGCTACCGTATTATATAGTCGGACCCGAAGGAAGTCGCCCGAACTTGAAACTTACCTTTCCAGTTTCGTGTACGCCTCTTCGGCCACCGCGAATATGTGGGGCTCAAGGTCACCCATCGCTTGGCCCCTGTAGGCCCAAATCGTGTCGTTCCCATAGATGGGCAGCTCGTTGTACGGATTAAAGGCGACGAGAACGATCCCGCAGTACGTGTAAATGTTGTGCCGTTGAAAGCGTATCTGGAGGTTGTAGAGTACAGCCGGCTCGTGGAGGAACGAGAGGGAGGTCAGATTATTCTCCCCTATCAATATGTCCGGATTCCTGAGCGGCGGGAGATCGGTGTCGCTCTTGATCTCCAAAGTCTTCGTCTGATTGGACTCGTCGGTTTGGACCTTGACGGTCGCGCGGTTCAGCTTGTAATCCTCCAGGAGGATCGCACCCTCCCAGACCTTCTCCGGATGTGGCACCCATACTCTGCCACCCTGTGCAGAGAGAAAAAAATTCACCTTAAACGATCCCAGAGATTCGCTTCCCAAATAGACGTCCTTTGTCCGAGGAGAACGGTCGAGCGTGGGACGATCGGTTCGTTCAACTTGTTCGCAAAAAGCAGAGACAATTACGATGTATCATAACTGTTCAAGGCATTCACCTATTGAAGCACGCCTCCTTGTCATTCCGCGACAATGGACGCGAAGGCTCATTGACTGACATGAGTTTGAGCAGACTGCCGAGACGCGAGTCGAATATTTATGCATATGTGGAACATGAGCGAGGGAGGAAGCGGCCGCGATGGAAATACTGTGCTATACCGTTGCTCGACATTCCAGCGACTCACGTAATCGTGCAAGCTCTGCCCTCGGATACGAGAACATCGCCCACGACGTCCCCTCTAAACGTTAACCGTAAACGCCGACGTTTTGCTCCCATAGCTCCGCGAAAATCTGCAAGTCCTGATGCGTATCGCCCCTAATGGCACATCAATATACATTATAAATTTACATCGCTAAATAAATGATCACTTAAATTTCAGACTCTCTTTCCTCGACTCGCGTTAAGAATCGCATGGAATCCTATTTATTCCCAGGGCGATATCGGGTAGGATCTTCTTGCGGATCATTGTTCCCGGGAAAGGGGGAGGGAGGGGAATCTCTCGAAGAAAGAGAAATGTTGGGAATGGTCGTTCATAATAGGAGTACGTACAAGTACGTCGCTCGCGTTTGCGGGCGAGCGTATAGCGAGCGATTGTGCTCGAAGGAGAATGGGGTCAGTCGAAACTGCCTGACGATGTTCGCGATGTACAAAGTAGCCGAGTGCCATTGCCGGGGAGCGTCAATTAAATGTGTTATCGGCCCTAGCGTTCGCCCCGCCTCGGTTATCGCCACGCTCGTTTTCGCCAGCCTGGGCATCCAATGACGCATCGTGACCGCGAAATCGGCCCGCTCGCTCTCAAGGATCCGTCCTGTCGCTTTTATTTTCGGCCCGCGTATGTCGAGGACTTTCACCGTTCCGCCAGCTAATTCCGCAGTGCGAACGCAAAGGTATGATTACGGGCGAAATCAATGATCCCTCGAATGGGCAAGATGCCATTAAAGGTAGAGAATGCGAAACCTTTTAGTACATTGGCGGATTTTTAAATGATTTTTCGTCGACGTATGGAACGTGAGGTTTGTTCGACAAGACTGTATAGGTAAGACGCGGAGGAATAATCGTGTGCGGTTTTAACGATTGCAAACTAATGGTGGCTATCAAGTATGCAGAGAGCATTTTTCCGAGAACAGCGACAAATGACAAATGCGACGAACGAAAGTGTGTCGGCCGCGCGTGAATCGGAAATAGCGCAACGACGTAATTTATCCGGTTTATCGTCAGCGACAAGGTCCCCGTATAAATCGAGCGATGCGAATCTACGCCATTCCTCTCCGAAATAAGAAAAATCCTTGTCGCTCGCGATGCATCAGCGCTATCTCGCGCCGACCATAACCGCTGCACTCGCCTGCACTAATCAATTCATCGCCAACGCACGCATTCGATTCCTATCTCTCCTCTCTTAGACCGGCGAGAATGAGAGTATCGATTTTGACGATCGTACCCTGATTGTCACGGGCCCGCATCGTGACGTACACGCAAATTGTCCCGATTACGTTTCCAGCGAATTCGTTCGAAATCGGTCTGCGCGCTCCGTCGTTACTCGCGGCCCTAATTGCGCGAGTGCGAAACGAATATAATTGGGGGTATCGTTCTAGATCGGGCGCGATGAGGTTTCACTGCCGCGTAACGCAGACTCATCATTCTCATCGTCGTCATCAGGTCGCCGGTCGTTATTCAGCTTCGTTGCGCCCGCTTAATCGCTCAACCGGCAGGAACGAAACGCACCGCGGCCACGAATCCGGCTTATTGCCCCTCCCCGTTTCTTACGATTTTTCTACCTTTTTCCCCAGCTTTTTCCTACTTTTTTCTACCGACCCTTCACGCACATCTGCCAGGAAGGCGAATCGATTCGACAAGTCGATTAAATGCAACGCGCGCTCGACCGAACAAGATTCATGTTGACGGCCGAAAGTGGATCCTGAGTTTCGAGGAAATAAGTGATTTCGATCCGAGAGCTGATGCTGCGATGAGGAAACGCGAGGAGGAAGATTGCGATGTCGATTTCGCGGTTGCTCGAGTGGCTCGGTGCACTGACGCAGTCGTTCCGAGTTAACGAATTACATAATGAGCCGAGACTTTCGCTCACCCACAACATTATACGACGTTCCGCGATCTGGGAGACTGAAGCGGGGAGCATGAAATTCGAGCGATTCGTCGGAACGACTGTTCAGCGAAACGTGAACGCTGAGGGACGTAAAGCTTCAAGGTGTCAAAGGATCGGAGGGTCGTTCGCAGACGAAAGAATTGCGGTTTCGTTGCAGGCAATTCGGTTCGATCGCCTTTCGAAGACAATATGACGACTATGGACGCGCAACAATGGACTTGTTGGAAAATTGAGGAATATTACGCAATCGTAGACGACTTTCGCCTCAGCGAACATGACGGAGAAGAGAAGGAAGGGAACAAGAGTCAGGCACGAGAGAGTCGAGATACGGACTGCATACTAGCGATCCTACCTTACACTCGTTGGCCTAACTAATTTCACGTTCGTATCGGGCTAATGATCGCCTCGTCGTCGCGCATTAACGAATTGCGCAACGAGCCGGAAAGCTTCCCGTTCCGCCACTGATATTTCCCGCTCGCCGGGGATAGAGAACGAAGCAGGGGGATAAAACGTGTCGCTACATAAACGGAACTTTGCATTAATAAAAGTCGTCTGACGTAAAAATTATTTTTCGTCACGTTCCATTTAATCGATCTGCTTTCGGGTTTCCCGGATGATTATACTTTGAGTCCGCTGGATGACGGTAATCGAAGTTCCTAGTTCCATCAGCGTTGGCAATGAAATTCATGTAGCGCGGACCCGATCTAAACAATGCAATTAGCATTCCCGCGATGCGATCGTGACTGCTTCGGATCGAATTGAAGCTCGCGAAATCATTGGCGCGTAACATCGAGTCGAATTGCGACAGAAATCCGCGAACTTTCGCTCCTCTCCCGTTCGCGATCGGCGCACGGATGGTCGAAGATGGGAAGGTGGGGGGCGAGGAGGGGGAGTTGCATCGTTTTCTCCGGTGATTTCGAGCCTCGTCTATCGGCGGATTGAATCCTGCGGTCGATTCCACGGACTTATCCGCCTCGATGGCGCGTAACGGTCCGCGGGGCAAGTTCTTTTTCCAGGCATTAAGACGCGGCTGCGCGCCGAGATGCATCCCGAAGACTTTGAAGCCGAGCAAAGTGGAAAGTTTGAAGGGAAGACGATCGATACGCCGCCGTTTACCATTTTTCTTTGAACCTCTGCCGGCGATGCCGCAACTGCGTTTCGTTGAGCGAAACCGCTTGAGTCTTCAAACGACTCTTTGCAACAACAGGCGTCGAGACAAAGTCCGCGCATTAATACGTTTTTCGACTGAGCATTGAAAAGTAGTCATGTACGTGACTTTTCGCTTGGAGGGCAGACGATTTTAGCAACTTTTTCAAGTATATGATTTGAAGGACTCGAAACTTTCGGTGGGCTTTTCGCTGGGAAGACAGACAATCTTTCCAGCTTTTCGAGGTATATGAGTATGTATATAATTTGAAGGATTCGAAAGTTTCGGTGCGCATAGACGACCACTGTGGTCTCTTATTGGGCAGTCAAGTCGTTCGTCCCTTTCCCTCCCGTTCCCACCCTTCCCGTATCGCCGCATATTGGATTTAGCCTCTCGTCCGAGGCGAGTGCGCTCGAGAAGAGAATCGATGCGCCTCGCTCGACGACGACTGTTCCCGTCTCGACTTACGCTCGACTCCGACGGTTCCCATGCTTTCTACGGTTATATATCCGCAGAGTGGTAATGGCAATTATTATCGCGGGCCTCGCGCGCGCTGCCAGGAATACAAAAAGCCGCGGCCAAGCTCCGTTCCCACGCGTAGCCTTTTAATTGAAAAGAACCGTCCGTCGGATAATGCGCCTGGTGTCTGCTGGGCGCGTATTAAGACACGTTTCAAGACCGGCATTAAGACGCATACCGCGACTCGCGCTGTAACTCTGCCGTGACTTTCGGCGAGCGTGCGCGGGAGGTCGCTAGACGAAACGCGAGTTGGCCGAGTGGTACCTTTTGAGAGAGGCGGAATTACACGTTCCTCTTCCCACCCCGCACCCGTCGACCGATTAATCAGCGGCGAAAAAAGAAGACGAGCCGCTCGGCTCGTTGCATCCTCGAGCCGGTTACGTAATTTCATCAGATAATTACGGCGTGCAGGAAGCGACTCGCGCGCTCGCCGAGTGCCATTTTGCAGACTTATGCCGAGAAGGTGCGATTACGGTGATCTCCCAGGATCCGTCCCATGTCTTTCCTAACGGCCAGTTTATGGCCGTTTATCCGACGAGCGAGGATCCTGCTTTTTTTTCCCCGCTTTAGTTCGGATAACAGGTTCTTCGTTAGAGAACTTATGTAATCACGTTGTTGCTGCGAACGCGATGCAACAGTGTCTAGGTTGACGGGTTGGTTTTGGACGGAGGCGGAAGAAAATTGCGGGCTCGTCCATTTTCGAAGGCCAGCGACGGTGACAGGTTTTCAGGCAATTTTTTTTATCATTAAGGCTAATGGACGTCCGTCGAGGATGAGCGGCAAATTATGAATTATGCAACCGGCGGGGAATATTCGACATCGTCGCTTACTCACGGAACCCGATCGAACCAGACGCGGACTAAGCGGAATAATATTTTTCAGGGTTGTCATACTTCGGGTGAAGCACTTCAAAATGCTCTTGCGGTGTTTCAATTAAGCAAACCTCGGGCCAGGAGAAGTTCGCCGACTGACTGGGTTAATTTGACCTTTTGAAGATAATCGTCGCCAGCGAATCACACTCGACCACGCTTACAGCTACTACCCTGTACTATCGTGCATTTTAATCTCACTCTCCCCTCTCGTGTTTTCGTCAAGTTCGCCCTAAGGCTTCAAAGCGGAAGCGAGCGATTCTTGGAAGCTCGAAATTTCGTCGTTTAATGTTCCGAGCGTCGAGTTGAAAATCGTTCCTCTCCGTCACGTCTACTCGGCCTCTTCATATGTCGATGTGTGCCTGCGAAGTGCTTTGGCGCCTGTGTAAACGCAACCCACTCTGCCGTACGCTGTTCCAGCTTTGCCAACCGGCCAGCGATCTACGGCTTCTGTCCGGGTTCCATCTACTCGGCGAATCCGACGAATCCGACGAATCCGACGACTCCGACGCCGAGCGTCGCTCGCTGTCCGCAACAGCCGTAACCTTTTGCCCGTTTCCGAAGCGGCGAACGGCCAGTTTCGAGAGGCAGAATATAACGGGACGCCAGGAGGAATGACGCGGTCTGACTCGCCACCCGATGGGAATTCCTCGCCGACGATGGGGGAAAATTCGTCATGACGTCCGCGCTGAAACCTGTTACAAGTCGCGCTCCCATGACTTCGCGCCGGGCACGAGTCGTGCGAGGCGTTTCGAAAGTCGGCAAATGTCAAATGGCAAATGTCGAATGTCAAATTGCCCTCCGCCGCCGCACGGCGGTCTTCGCGTGTCGATTTATTCTCGGCCTCGGCACGTTTTTTCAAACCTTCCCCCCTCTTCGAATTCTTCGATATTTGCGAAGATATATTTTTAACGAGGCGGTAGAAGTAGGATGTAAATGTCGGGATGTAATGTTGATGTAACCTTTGCGGAGGTTGAGGGACGCGCAGCGTAAAGGGTCAGGGGGTGAGGTAAGAATACTTTCTTTTTTTTGTATTTGTGAGAAAAAGCACTTTGGGTTGATTTAGAGCCCTAACCAGGAAGTGCAAGCGGCGTCGTGCGATAGTGACTTTCGCCGGCACGGTCCATGATTCACGCCGCTCAACAAGTTTTTAATCGTCCTCCGCGTGTGGAATCCGAACGAGAGAGTCGAAAATTGTGGAAGGAGAAGAAGCGTGGAACTGGCAATCTTATCGCGACGAGGCCATCCCTGAATGAGTCACATCGACACAGATTCCGTCGGGGCGTGTTGTCAATTCGCTCGCGAATTCGTGCGCCGAACGCGGAAAGATACCGCGACGGTAAGAAATCGAGTCAGCCTTATCAGCGACAAGGTACAAGTATATATCGAGACAACGACTAATCCGCGATGCCCAGAAAAATGCTACGTGTATCGAGAAGGTTGAGTCATCCTTATCGCTAAGGAAACATTGTTCGCAAATCAATGCCAAAGACGAGCGCGTCTAACTGACAGCCGCTCAATACCACCTGATTCGCTCAATCTTCACTCCTTCTTCCACAATGACGTTAAAAGTTCAAAAATGCGCAAAATATCATTCTTCGCCGAATTCATTATCAGCTCCCACTTTCGGTTGAATGACTCCAGCTCCACGCGTCATTTCGATATCAGTGCGCAACACTCCCACCGCCGACTTGCGTCACTCTAGCTCGCCATATGTCGCAGACTGTTATCAGTACTCGATCCTTCCGGCAAGATTCTGACAGTCGCCGCCGGCGGCAAGAACGGCGGCGAGAATTGCGACGTGCAAATTGCGGCCGAGAATCGAGCCCGATTTTCGCGGCGATCGGCGGATCGTCGAAATCGGATCTGCGCCATATCGAGTTAGAAGGACTCTGGCCGGCAACCGCGATTCGCGGTGCCGAGTCAAGCCCCGTATGTGCCGAGAGATAAGAAGCTCCGACGGACAACATTGCGCCACCCCCTCCCTCGACGCTTCTGTCCGCACACTCTCTCGCCGCGTGCGATTCGAATCGCGGGACGAGGTTCGGTTGCGCGGACGATTTTCTCCCCCTTTTTCATTCGCACATCGATCCCGTGACGTTTCTCGAGCCGTGAGAAAGGAACGACGGCGACGTCGTCGTCGCAGGAAACTTCCACCTCGCATTGAGAAAGTAACGGGGTCAAGTTTTCCGCCCACGCACGCCGCGTGCCTCTCGCTCGCCCCCGAGCGACAGGGAGTCCCAGTCGGCGCGAATTACGGCCGGAATTGATGTAGATGGCCGCGACAAAGCCAGATTGATCCTGTCCGACAACTCACGAGGCTGTCTTTCCGCGAACGATCTATCTGTTGTCACTTCGCGGCGGCCGGATAAGCGTCGCAGACGGAGGAAGGGCGAGAACGTTATCGATCTTCGGCTTCCGTGCGATAAGTTGTGTAATGCGCGGGATGCTTTTTAATTCGATTTAATCGATATCCTTTCCGGATGATTGCCGCCCCGCGGGGTTAAGGCGAAAGACTTTCCTGAAGCTGCGGATCAAGACGTGGAGAGGAGAAAGTGAACTTCGAGCTGGGTTCAGTTCAGTCCGGTGACAGATAGCGAGGATTTGCGTTTTAAGCCGGTTTAGACTCGTTGGGTGAGACTTTCAAGTCGAATTCTATTTTTGTATCGACGGAAGGTGTAGCGCGCGTTAGTATCTCATTAGCTTTAGCGGTATATCAAGTTTCAGCTGAATGCGCGAAGTTGCATTCAGATGCCGGGAACTGTGACGACTCGTACGGAAAGGCGTAGTCGAATGAGATGGTCAGAAGTGTCCCTAAATCGATGAAATTTTGAAGTAACCAAGCGATAGCATTGTATTATATTAAAATATAGCATATTAATATATAAATAAGAAGCATTTGTATGAATTCTAATCTTCCCGAAAAAGTTTCCCGTGCAATCATGGGCGCGACCTTGGGTCGAACATTCGTCGCTCAATTTGCACAACTCCAGAAATCGACTCCTGTCCACTTCACCTTGCTCCGAACGCGGGCGTCCCGGAAAACTGGGCCATTTCGCTTGGCAACGAAAATTCAGCCACGGGCGTCAGTGAAAGCGAGCTTTCCATTGGGATCAGGCTCATCTGGGACTCCACAACAGGTCAAAGATTAGATTCACTCAGGCGAACGCCTCGCTCACGATGCCATACGCCTGATTGCCCCGCACTTTCCGACGAATTTAAACGTCCCACCGACGGTCATGCACGTACGATCGTACACACGCACATCGATGCGGCAATGGGATTTGAGCGATACACGCGAGGAAACGGGATTCGAACTTTATTGCGGACACGCAACGCGGAAGATTCGCCTTTGAATCTCGCCGGTGTGCTGCATGCAAAAGTTCGCAGTGCGCTTTCGTTGGCCGGCAGGTTCGCGTGAGAATTTTTTGCGCCGACGAGGCTATCGACCCGAAAGGTTGGACAGTGGCTTCGGGGACAGGAGAATTCTGCGTGGCAGACAAGGACAGCTGTCATCGACGATTCGACGGGCGATAAGCGTGCACTGATAGGACTTTCCTTATCGGTCCCTGTCATCGGTGCACCGAGACGTAACGTCAGGCTGGAAGAAACGCGCGGATGATAAACGGCGACGTTTGATGTGGCGCTGATGGTGGGCACGATGAAAGGCTACGACGAAAATTGCGTGCTGAGCCGAAGAATGAATGAGAGGAATAAGACAAATGAGATATATGTGAAGTATGTACAGTGGAAGCAGAGGATGGATGTAAGGCTTTTCCAGATGGAGCTTTTGTCTCGCCTAGCTCCGAAGGTTTCTAGAAGTACGTAAACCCACTCTCTCATCGATCTTTCATTCGTACGTGTACGTATCGCTCTCTGACGAAAGTGGAGTGAATAATAAAGAGGGGGATAAATATAAATGGGACGAAGCAGTGATTCTTTACGTGCCCTCATACGCGATTGGCCGACTTATCGGCTTGACGCCCATGTACCTTGCGTACCGTACTTCTAACGGAACTCGGTTCAAGAAGACAAATACGCCCGAAAATACGTGAATCCCATGTGAAATTTCAGCGTGGCTGTGGATAACCGTCGGTGACGGCATTCTTCTTCGGCGAAAAAATACGTGTGACCAACGTCCCCGCCCGCGCAAAGCAGACAGGTGAAGCAACAAGGAAGTCGTCGACACGTCGCTCGCCAGTGGATTTTCATGCAAAATCTTACGACATTCTTTCGCAAAATTCGCTGATCGTACAAGGCCAAGGCCCGCGGACGTCGACGCGAGGAAATGACTGTCGGCTGTATTTTTAACGCTCTCGCACATGTAACCGGCACTCGGGCTAGACACACGCACGCCGGATTCGTGACAATAGTCAATAGACGGTAATGGAACGATCTTATCTCTGTACTAGTACGCAACGGTGAGGGATCAAACCGGTTCGACACGAGCCCCGCCAATTTCAGCCACTTACGTAAAATGAATCGCGTGTCCGTTATGTATTGCTTAATTACGCCCTTTCACGTCGCGTCAGTTTCAATCATCCCGGAATACATTAGGCCGAACGATTTTGCGCAAATGGCGCTCTACCGAAGTTACTGTCGTCTCTAATCAAGGCGGGGAGCGTGCGTCGGTTACATGACCGGAATTACACCGATGCCCACGCAAAATCTATGGCGTCCGCGGGCAGTCGGTAGGCGCGTAACTCCTTACTGGATGGCGGTACAATTGATCGTCCGTTGATTAGGATCCAGGCTGTTCGCAGTTGGCCCGTAATTACGTCCGCATCGTTCAATCTGGATTAATGTCACGGCTAACGAACGGTCTTTGCAAACAAAGGGACGTGTCAAACCGAGTTAGCGAGAGTTCGAACGTCTCTCAAGGCATGTCGATGTGTATCGTTACCTGTTCGGCCCGAGTTAATTGCTAATTAACCGTGCCGAAGCGTCTGAATGCAAATTAGAGGGTGTACAGCGAAGTTCTGTGTCAAAGGCGGGTAGTGTTTGTTTTGCAAATTATTTTTCAGTCTCGGCAACAAGATGAGGAGTGATAGAGCGGAACGTGGAAGGAGTCCGAGATTTCGCTGATTCTGTTCGAGACGGGACGAGACTGCGATGAGCTCTTCATTAGATTGCCGAGAAAGGGTCGACGACGAGGAATGCGTCCTAGAGGAAATGGGCAAAGGTCGCCCGTTCTGCACTTAGTTCATCGATAATGCACCGGACTCGATGTGCAGTGGCGATCGATGGAAAACTAGGCTTTTCGCTTTTCACCGTGAGACGGAACAAAGCCCGTGGGAACGGAGCGCTCGCCAGGTTGATGGAGAATCCAGGCTAAGGGCATGGGACAAAAAGGGAGAGCTAGGCTATTAACAACATATAATCACGCGACGACATGCCTCTCGACGTCTTCTACCTCCGCTGCGAGGACGGTAAACGGAACACTGGATGGCAACGAGGAAAATGAATAAACCGGGCAAAGAAGAAAACGTTTCTAATATCGTTCTATTAGACTGAAGGAATAAAATAATAATCGGACGTAGAAGCTTATTGATTCAATTTGATGAATAGCAGTTACGTGACAAATTAGCGTGATGCAACCGGTAATCAGGTTCTAGGAATCTTCGGCGCAGCCCGTACGTTTAACTGCAGTTTCTGCGCCAGTCAACGATTTCGCATTCGACGCACTGTTAAACATTATGTGAGGGGGGAAAAAAAAGGGGAGCGACAGCGTGGGATATCGCTCGCGGCGAATGCTTCTCGTCCGTGGCGCATAAAGAAGGATCTATAGGGCGACCCCTTCCGCCATTCAGAAGGCTCGCATTCCGACTAACAGTATTTCGTTTGCCAGGTCAGGCCGATTATCACCTTACCGGTCGTGGCTGTGCATCGGCATTTATCATGGCGCTGGCCGCAGTAAGAAGCGAGGAACGATGGAGGAGAAGCGGCAATAACTTCGACGTCGCCGCACTGACGACCTTTTTCTCGGCGAACTCATTCGCGAGATAATTTTGTAAATTATTATATGACATTTTCCTCGCGCGATAAATAAGACGCCGAGTTACTTTATCGGCGTACGTGCTATATGTACAGTCGTTGACATTAGCAGTCTTACGGTTTGACAAACTCTGTGGCAGTGCTTTTCATTGCAGACTACGCGCGTTACGTTCGAATTATAAATGCTTGGCACGAGATGAGTAATTTGTGGTAATCCACGCGACAGTTTTATTACTTAAGCCGAGGTCTTTAAGAAAGTCACGAAATGATTCTGAGTCGTGCTAAAATTAGGTATTCGTTTGATATCCAGAAACGTCACGATTCTTTCAATGAGTTCAACAAACAAAGAGAGCGGGACCGAAAAACCTTGACCTTAGCGAGGGCACGCAAAAAAATTCGAGAATCGAACAAGGTCGAGCATCGCATCCGTGAACAGTTGTCGTCCTTCCATGAATCTCACGCAGTAGGATTCGCAAAAGGATACCGTACGGTATTCGGATATATTTCGCCATTTCGTTGGCAGCCGCGTAATATACCGCGTGATCACCGGAAAACATAACGAGTCTCGGCGAAATGCGAACAGGAAACGATTTCGTCTCCGAATCGAGCTTTAAGGCGGAAACGGAGTAAAACGGACTGTAATTCGCTGGCGTAAACAGGACGAGGGATCCTTCGCTCGTCCCTGCGAGGAAGCTGTGCGGCGCGAGTAGAAGCGAGAAGCCGCGAAGGACACGCAATCTCGCAGAAATTCGCACGAAGCCGAGCGATACCGAGAGTAAGCGGAGAACGAAAGTCGAGCAACATGGCGCGTCGGATGAAATATGGAGATGTGGAACTCACCTTACGCGGCGGATTTTCGAAAGAGAGCGAAATTGTGGGAAAGAGCGTTGACTGGCGTGGAAAGTGCACTCTTGGTTAGCCGGTTCGAGAAAATCAATTTGCGCCGCTCAGATACGGGCGAGTTTAACAATATCCATTTCCGTTGGCGAGAGTCGATGCGAACAAAGATGGATCGCCGGTTGTATAACTGGGCAAGCATAGCGCCATGCATAATTGAGAATATGAGGTGAGCGGATATTTTTGTATGACCAGCTGATAAGACGCGTAATCGTACCGCCGACAGTCTATGCTGCCGTGTTGCGAGTCAAGGCCAGCGCACGTTCTAGTCAGTCATACCCTTTCACGTGATATCGAGTTGCAGCACAATTTGAAGAAACTGCTCGCACCCTGAGAACTTTCCGACCCAGAACCGTAGTCTTCGCTAATTATCCGAAGTCCGGCGAGTTTCATTCATCAACGAATTTAGCTCCTTCAACTCAAATTCAGCATGGACGCTATCTAATCTGCAGCACTCAAAATATCGTCTGTACGACAGATTTGTGTGCCAATCAGCGAGCTGTCCACAATTTCTGATCAACATTGGATCTACGCAGAGACGTCAAAGTTTACAAACAACGCTGAGACGAACGTTATGTTTTGCTCGGCAAGTTTCTCCGTGCCGTTAGTCTTCCTTCGAGCCGAGGGCAGAAAGATCGAGGAAGCTCACGGTGTATCATCGTCGCGGCTGATCTCGCTTGAAAACGATCTCTACTGGATCTGACTAGTTGCCCTGCTCGTCTATCGCGAGAGAAAGGACTTTTGCTCCCCGCGAACGAAGATCGACGTTCGCGATCGAGCGAACCGATCGTGCGGGAAAAAGTTTACAACGGTGCTCGACGCCGCCTCTCTTCAAGGATAAAAGCGCGATCGTGACTTCTCGACGATCGGCCGCAAGTTCGTAAAACTTCAAATTGCCTGTAATTGAAGCTCGAATTAGGCGGCTGCGAGTTGGCAAATTGCGCAAAACTGTTCGGCTCATTTGCTTTGATAAATTTTATCGCGAAACTATGTCAACGCAATTTCTTTGGAAACTTTATTCACAAGTCTCGATTCGTTCGGAATGGTCTGAGGATTAAACAGGTCAGCCACATATGACTGACAATGTGTATACTACAAAGTACCAAAGATTTTTAAATCCAACATATACTTAATGATGAACGACTCATTGACAAAGGCAAAGAACATTTGAGATTCTTCAAAGTTCATATATGTTGAGAAAACATGTCTAGAATCTAGTATCGTCCATGACACTCGACGTGTTTAACTGAAGCACAATTCACCGGGGTCGAGGGTGACGAGTGTTGTCGAGCAAATATTGTCGCAAGGCGTGTGTTCCCTTGGCACTGCGAAATCCAATCGCGAAACACTTTCGGGAGCAGATTATTGACAAAGTTCAGGGGTCGCCGAGTGCCCTTCATAAGGGCCTCCCAGCCATATTGTGCGTAAATTTGCGTACCGTCAGAGCGCGAGCGTTACATTCATTAAGCGCGCATTGAAGAGAAACGGAAGTAAATTAATTCTGCCTCACATTCCTCCTCTCGTCGAATGCGGTCCAAAGAGAAATACCGTCCGTCATTAAAACGAAAAGATTCCACCGGCAAATCCGCGAGAGGGAAGGATCCAAAGCTAATTTGCTTAACCGAACAAAAGCGAAGAAACTGCGTGTTCCTTTCTCAGCGGCCGGCATTGCATTTTTAAACGCACCGCCTCGCTACGGACACTCGAGTTCGCCGTTGCCGAGAACGAAAATTCAGGCGAGAGCGGGCAAAAAAAGAGGAGGCAGCTGCGGGAAAAACCTGGCGGAAAAACTAACAATCCTCGTCGCACGCTCCTTTCAGCCCATTGCAACTGCCCCCCTTCCGCCTCGCTACAGGTCTTCGCAGTCGAAGCCTTCGCGAGAGACGTTCGGGTAGTCGGGAAAAGCTTCTTACTAATTGTAAGAACCGCTGCCGACTAACGACGCCTGCCTCGCAGAGTGTGAGACACCGTTGTCAATAAACACGCAGCGGTGTACACTCATCGCGGGGAAGAAAAAGTGGAAAACAGCCTCTGTCCGTCCGCGTCAATGGCAGCGATTTGAGAACAGCACTCGAAGACTCTCGTGTCGCTCGTGCTCATGTTAATTTCACGAGCGCGTAAGGCTCGATAGCCTAGCTTTAGAGACCGCTTTAGAGACCGCTTTACAGCCTGGCCCTGACTTTAACCCGCGCCTGCCTGCCTCTCCTTCGATCTCACGGAACGTTGCGACATGCCATCTTTACCGCTTCTGGGACCGCTTCTCGGCCGCTATAGGCCGATCGTATTTAAAACGCTCGAGTCGCGCTCGGCGAGATCGAAGGCTCGACGTATGTCGGCTTGACGAGCGATTAAAACTTTGCCGCCGACGCCGTCGACGCCGCCGGCGGAAAAAGCGACAACGACTATCTCCCAGCTCGACGCCCCTACGAGCGACCGCGCGAGATTATTAATCAAAGCGCGCGAGGCACTAATCAAACGTGAATGAACGCGTGTACGATGGAGAGAACTTAGAGAAGTAGAGATGGAAATAACAAGGGGTTAAACGGCACCATGATAAAATAGAGGTTTCAAAAATAAAGAATCGCCAGTTCGAATGAACTCGAATGTCAACAGAAATTGTGAGTTATACAGAAACAAGTATGAGGCAAATAAAAATTACGACGGAGCGACAGGTTTCTTATGGCAATGAACTAGGTAGTTTTAAGAAAAGAATTATGGGGAAAAATGGCGATTCTATCCGAGTATCGGTAGGCTCAAATTGCAGTGTCGTCCGGGAACCGGTTCCGTCGCTTTCGATTTCGCGCGCGCGTCCATTTCGACGCTTATCCTACACCGAGGCGATTTGTTTTTCGACTTTAACGAGTTAATGACGCACACGTGCGCGCAATGGGGGATAGCGTGGGCATCGAAGTGCCACGCGTTTAAATACTCCTGCCTGCACGAGGGGGGATCGCAATGTGACCTCGGACAACCCCCGCCGTTCACCTGACCGCGACAATAAATCAGCCAGCCATATGGAGAGTCACGGAGCCGACCTTAAAGGGAACGGCTTAAGATGGATGAAAAGTACGTGCGCGCCAGCGGCGGCTCCTTTCTAAACTCGATCCCTTCTCCGTTCCCGTGCTCGAGCAAGGATCGTCTCGATTGTTTTCTGGCAAAAAGCGTCTCGCATCTCGGAAAGCTTCGACTCGCGTCCTACCGTGATTTCGCCTTTCCGAGCTGAGGAGGCTCAATTTTTGCGCGAGCGATAAAACAGGAAGACGTACTCTCTCGGCGAGCTAATAAAGTGGAAGGTATTCCCGGTTGATGCTTTGAAAGGAACCAGTTTTGGGGCATGAGAGTGACTAGCGTTTTCTGCTAGAAATTATCTACCGATTGATCGTGCACGCTGCGTCCTGGTACATTCGATATCTGGGAAGAATGAAGGGGGTGTGAATTCTGTTGGTATCAGATGTCTGGCAACTTTGCTCCGTTTCAGTGGAAAAGCGAACAAAGGAGACAATGATCGACTTCGCGGCAGCCGATCGTTGACACTCGCCATCCGCGGTCGAATGTAGCAGGAGGTGATTGGAAAGTATGGCTGTGACGGTTAACGGAGTCAGTTCGTTGACGATTTGATAGTGCGACGCGAGGGCATGATAAGCTTCGGTTATCAGTCACGCTTTTGTCGGATACGACACAGTCCAACTGACAATTAACTATTAAACTTGACCGTTTTCGCGGAACAAACGATAGGAACAATTCAATTTAGACTTTTGTTCCGGTAGACGGCAGTCGGTTCAGCTTTATGCCCCGAATAAAAGCATCTCATAACAGTCAATTATCAAGCTCCACCTCCATTCTGTTTGAAAACAAAAGCGGCCGAGAAATGGCTTTCCCGTGAAGTTACTCGACGCAAGACAGCCGCGCTCGGAAATTCTATCATTCGCATCCCGACAATTCCCGTCTCGCAGCGAGCGAAACAATGATCGACCTCGCGCGACAGTCGATCGTCGAAAACCAAGCTGGCTCGCGCTGGAAAACAAAACCCACCGACCCACTGTCCTCTTTACACGGCCATGCTACGTGCGGCTCGTGAAATTTTCGTCGCGATTTGGGTCTCTCGCGTGGGACCGTGTTCCACGCTGCACCCAAAAGTAGAGTATCGATACCGATCGATGAAACTCTCTAAAACGTATGACTAAGCAAAAGTACGTCCTTGTACGCGAGAAGACGGGAATACCGAAACCTCTCGTCATTCTCAAAGCTTCCTTCTCGCATACACCCAGAAAAACAGTATCCTTAACGGCCGATCTGATGCCAAAGGGGCTGAACAAAAACAGCCTCCGTCGTTAGGCTCGTCCTAAAATGAACTCCTACAACCTCGCCGTTCGGACAAGGAGGAGGCGTTGGTAACGGTCGATTAGCCGAACCCGCGGAAAGGGTTGTCTGGCAAAAGCGGCCTGGATTTATCCCGGAATTCAGGTCTCCAGGCGTCAGAGCTCGCGGCCGGCGTTTATTGATTTCGGTTTCGAAAAGAAATCCAGCCTACGGCCCTACGGAAGGCGCACAACGCGAAGCCGTCGGCTACAGCCACCTCGCCTTCCTCCCTTGCCCTCGGGACCCACCGATACAACGCGTCCATACTACCCGATGCCCAATATGTACCTGCACACGCGCGAGCAGGAGTGTACATTCAGAATGGCAACTGCACAGCATCCGTACCTTGACGTACAGTTCCCTCGTAGTCATGGTGTCTCGGTCCAGGTGCTTCACCTGGCCCTCGAGATCGCCTAGGTTCGAGCCAGGTAGAAGAGGAGCACCCACGGGCACACCACGATTCACACGCGCGCACGTTCACACACCGACGAGACGGATGGACGACGACGACGACGACTCCGACGGCAGCGAATGCATTTTCAGAACGTCACGACTCCGAACATCGAAATCACGACATGACACTCGTTCCTTCTCAATCCCTCGCCAATCCCATTCGTCGCCACCCTCTCAAGCGCTCCTCGGATTTACTCGATTCTTCCTTCTCCCCTGGAGTCGAAACGTCGACCGGCTTCGTGTTCCTTTATCAGCTTTTCTCTCGCTGTCTTTCTTCCTCTACTGGTCCCACTTCTTCCGATCGTCGCAGGGAACGAAACTCGAGGATTCGGCACTTGTATTATTTCACACTGTTTCGCCTGCGATTTTGCCTTCTCCTCCTTCGTTCCACAGGCAGTGGGATTACCTCCGCCGGAATCTCGCGAAGGTCGTACCTCCACGTAAACGTCGTACGACGGCACTGCTACCAGCTGGCTCGTTATCGGGTTTAGATTGTGCGCCCCACTCTCTGGGCCCCCACTATGTCGGAAGAATCGCACGCGACTGAGAAGGTGGCGAACTTTGTTCGATCCGTTCGGGCAGGTATAGGGTCGTCTTTGTTGGCCGATCGAAACGTGACGGTGGCGACATCGGGCGGAGAAGGGTGGAAGTTGGGAAATGGGATGGCGGTAACGATTTTGGTTTCGACGATGGGTTATGAAGAAAGATAGAGGGTTTTTAGGGTGGTTAGTTCGTTTTCGAGGGGGTGATTGAAGGTGTGTCGAAAAATGGGATGAAATTTGACATTTTTGGATGCGAGATTCGATTGTTAAGGTTGGCTTGACCGATCGAGAGACGATTGTGGTGACATCTAGCTGAGGATGTCAAGAAGAATTGTAGTAAACATTGAACAATGTTTTTGTTATTGTACGTCAAAGGTGAAAGAGAATAGACTCTTCACGCTGAGGAACTCTGATGTTTGATAAGGCTTTTCAAAATATCCGTATCACTTTCATGTCATCCCAAAGCGCTGTCGACTTGGTAGGGAATTGCAGTGGAGCACCTCTAAATATTAGAATACGAATCAAAATGTTTTTTTCTTGCTCAATTGATAAAATAGGATGCTGCATTTTATAGTGATAAGAATGACGATGATTACGACGACATCCAGCGACATTTTCGAGAATTAAAGCATGAGTAATCAATCCACTGATACGGATTTGATAACATCCCTGCCCTTTATCCTAAATTCCTGTCCGTTGAGAATTTAGCATACATCGTCTTGGCAAATCGATTTATCATTATTCAACGCGCGACAGTATCACGATGTTTTGCCACAAGTTCTCAAAACCTCATTCTTTCAAATGACGTAACGTAAGATTAACATTTTTCCGAAGGGTGATTCTACCCGCCTTCAGTCGAATTTGGCAGTAGAGACGATTAAGATTATAGGATAGTGATAACCACCATGGCTTTCTTCCAATTGTTACTGAAAGCCAACAAGCTTGACAAAGCGAGATTGATTTACGACGAAGAGAAACTGCGACAGATCGAAATCTCAAAGGGTGCCAAGCCACGTTTGACTTTTAGACAAAAAATTCGTAGAAGGAAGCTATGGTAAGCGAGAAAAAGACAAAGATCACTAATGTAACAGGACAACCGTTTACTATATAAGTGAATATAACTTTAGGTTCAAGAAAAAGGTAAAGGGTGCTATAAATAAAGTACCCCTCTGTGGTGTGGATTCATGGTTCCGTCGAAAAGCAGTATTGATTTCAACCGATGGAACTTTCGAGAATTACATATTTAAAAGCACTATCGGTTTCTTCGGTGGCATACTTCTTACGTTCATGTTCTTCATGTTCTTCACTTTTCAACTAAACTTCTCTCTAGCATCGGCAACCGTGCTGTGTTCTATCATTGGCACGATTCTCACTGTTGGACTAGCATTTTCCTTTAAGGTTCGGTAAGTGAGCTAGAGAAGATAATAATCATGGATTTTGCCCATGACAAAATGTATTCCATCTAAACCACTCGTTTTAGATGTGTTACATTCCTGCTGTTACCCCAATTTTTTTCAAAGAGAGGCAGACACGCATTAATGGCTTATGCCTTTATTCTGGCCATCAGTGGACCAGCGAAGAATACATTGCAGAATATGAGCGTTCTCACGGAATCGATGGCTTGCGGACAAGTACGAAATTATTCCACCCTTTACGTCCCGACTTTATGCTTTACTGCCAACATAAATTCGATAATTACCAGGGAGACCTGACAATTTCAATACTGAAACTATTGATAGAATATTAAATAGCCGTTCGGCCTGTGCAGGAGCAATTGAAGCAGGCAGTTAAGGCAGTTATTGATTTAATAAAGGAACCGTTTTACGCCCTGAGAGATGCCATATCGAAAGTCATAAAAAGCGTGAAGGCAATCGTAAAGAAGATTAAGCAAACACTGATCGCCATTAAGAGGCTGGTGCTCAGCATACGTGAGTAAAAATTGTAGGTCTGCCAAGCAAGTTTTCCTAAGGTTCACGACGCGCTTCTATTATCATTTGAATACAGTCAGGGTTATCACGGCCGTGTATCAGTGGCTAGGAAGTATAGTAAACATTTGCAACAAGAAATTGGGCACTCCTTTCGACAGATGTCAGAAAGTGTTTGACGGTGCCGTGGCAGATTGTCGGGCAAAGCTTGGGCCAATTTTTGGCGCTATTTGCAATTTGACGTATATCGTTGGAGCAGTGTGTTACCTGGTTAAACCGTTGGATTTTATATGTATGCTTGTCTCATACGTTTCCGATGCCATAGTTGGAGCTGTTCGAAGAAGTACGTTTGCTTATATTAACAGGTCTATGAGTCATTAAAACGATTTTGAGCATAATCCAAGAAAAAGTAATCTGGATTCAGCCCGGCATAACTTTTGTCACAGAAATTAAAAAATTCACTCAGCACCTAAGGGCGATGTTCTACGTGAAAGTCACGTTCTCCCACAAGTTTCATTTTGAAACGAAGCAGAGTAAGAGCGTACGCGAGATTTCCGAGAGTATCGTCGGAGAGATAAGAGCAAGGACCGAAAGGTTTTGCGCAATTTTCGATTGGATGAGCGTTCTCACTAGCTTCTTTATTCTTTTCATGTTGCTCAGGTAAGATGATTATACATCATGAGCTTGTTAGCCATTAACCCCATGCAAGAAACATGTAAATCAAATCGCCTTACAGCTGGAAGTATCAATGCAGACATATAATTATTAATTTACAGAGTATGGCATTATAAGCACAATTGGTTGACAAAGGATCGTTTCGACAATCATTACATCACTGACGATTTTCGCACGATCGATCTAGTGAGAACGCGACAGAACAAGGAAACCGTCCTGCCGCTGAATCGACACGAGAAATCAAAATACGTTCCCTTGACATCAATCATTCTCGTGCGAGCGGAGAGGACAAAATTAGCGAAGACGGCTATTTTCCTATTACTCGCTACGGTGAAGCTGTGTACCTATATGATGACGGATTACTCTCTATTCTGGATATTAAGCATTATCAGATATCACGGACGAATTGAGACTAAGGTAAACGGCCCACTGATCTCATTCACGATCGAAGGCGTGCCAAAGTCTGTTTCGGTTAGACAAAGAAATATAACCAAATCCCGACTGAGCCAAAGGAGTATGTACGCGGTCCCGATCCGACGATAAGTTCCGACGAATTTGTCATTCGTTTTTCTAGGTGCAACAACCTAATTCGGTAGGTGTGTATGTGTCTGGCAACGGTTATCTGGCCGAGCTCTACAGGAGTATCGTTAAGGCCTTTACACCGCACGGCGAAGATATCCAGCTTGATTCGATGCCTTGCCTTCCCGACCCGATTCCGCCTAATTACGATCGATACGCGCAAATCATATCGTTAATCATCCTGTGTTGGTTCACCGCCATATTCGAACCCTACGGATTGAGATTGAGAAACGTCGTCATGTGCCAGTACTATCCTGACAGAGCGAAGCAGAGAGCGACTTGGCTATATAATCACATTATTAGGTGCTGCATATGAGATGAATATTTTGTTTTAACGTCTTGCTTGATCAAGACTAACAAGTCTCTCCCGAGCAGATCGAGAGGATCGTTTTTAAAGTTCGCCCGGCGTCAACTGCGACGGCAGTACGGCATTACTGACAAAGACAGCGTTGACAAGGTCACTCTGAGGGAACGTTTGACGGCAATGTGTCCTTTGCTAAACAAATTGTTCCCGTTGAAGCAGAAACTTTGCGTACTGTGCGGTGCTGTCGAACGGAACGATAAAGATCCGCACATTCAGTGTCCGACGCCAGGGTGCGTCGGATTATTCTGCATGCCCTGTTTCGGAGATTTGCAGAAGATGTGCACGATATGCAAAACTCCGATGGAGTACGGGGACATGTCGGATATAAGCGAGGAGAAGTAAGTCTGACGTTCAAGCTTGAGATTAGACATCTGACGCGTAGTAATCAATACTTAGAGACTCATCGGACGATGAAGACTATATTAAAAGGAAGCAGATAGAAAAATCTACATCAGAGTTGGGTGAAAGGAAGAAAGAGGTACGTCGCAGTAAAGATGACAAAGATACGGACGAAGAGCCGGAGGCGAAGAAAGATGAGGCTGAACAAACTGATGATGGCGTTGAAGAAGATTCCGAACGAACCTCTGAGACCGCTTATAGCTATAGCAAGTACTCTTTACGGCCAGCTACATGAGGAGTATTATAGGAGCCAACGAAAGGAGCGTCTAACAATGTCAATTATTCCAGCTTATCAAGATGAATCTGCGACCGAAGCTCCAGAAGAGCCGGCGGCCAAAGAAGAGCGAAAGTCATTCAAAGATGTTGAAGCCCAGAAGATCAGAGATGACGTAACAATACAAGCAAGTCGACATACTATATCCCTACCAATAACGTTTGGTCTTTGTACTGAAGAATAACGAACTCACGTTGGAAGCGCTTATTAAATCTTAGATATTTAACGATCCGCTCGAAGAAGAAATTTCGTCAAGCAGCGAGGGTCCAACTTCGTGTTTCGTCGTGAGGGCGCACAGAAAATTGCGTGCAAAATTGAAACGGAAGTCCGTGGCCTCGCCGGAGTGCGAGGACTCTGACGACTCGACGTCGATCGCCGACACGGAATCGTGGCCAACGGAAGAAGTGGAGGAGGACGAGGAAGTTATTCACATCGAGGTGGACGAATCAAGCGAATCGCTCTTGAAAGATTCCGGTACGAGGCCCAAGAAACACGGTCGCATTCGGAAAATCATCGCTGCCCTGGCGAACATCCCCTGGCTCGGCAGACGGGCAGTACGTTAACGAGTGCAATTTCAATTAGCCAAAATTCCGTTAAACGTAATACATACGTTACGAAATATTTCCTAACGTCAGTTTTCAGTATTCTGATTTTTATTATTAATTCTTAAAAAAAATAATAAAATAATTGAGACACGCAATATATGGGAGCAGAGCTTGCAGAGCGGTGGGAAGGATAGAGAGCTGAGGGGGAAGAAGCCATCTTTGATGCAGAGAATTGTAAATGTTCTTAATGGAAGACGTCCCTCGTTACCTGCGCAAAGCCACGAGCGAAAGGAAACTCTAAAGGACAATCGCAAACGCAAGGAGTCCCCATCCGCATCCTCGTCGGCATCGACGTCCACGGACGACGACGATGAGAATCGAAATCTATTGACAACACACGATAAGTCCACCGGCACCGAGAAACTTCGGAAGAGAATAACCGATGCGAGAGGACGGAAGTCTGACGATGACAATAACATATATTCGAAAAACTACGATTCGCATCGCGGTCGTCGAAGAGCCGGCAAGAATTATCCGAACATTTATGCGATGAGGACGGAGAACCTAAATTTGAGGTATCCTCACGAGAAGACATTTTCAACGAAGCAAATTCCAAGGTAGAGAAGCGACCAAAGAAAGGGCATAGACGAATAAGACGGTCGAAAGTGCCGCCAAATTAATTGAAATTCTGAATGAACCATTCGATAGCCTAAAAGAAACATTTTTGTGAATTTTCAACTTTACATCTCGACCGTGGAGGGGGGGGGGGGGGGTAATTATTTGGCTATGCCCTTTGGGTCCTGTAAAGATGATCATTGAAAAACAGATATTTGGAACCGATGTCGAGCGAAACGATGTATTACGAGATTTGTGAGACGGACGATTCACGGACCTTGCGCAAATGTATTCGACAAGGAGACGATATCAATGTGCTGTCAGACGCAAAGACGTCCTCGGATAGTCGAAAAGCTGATACGTGGAACATAATTGGGGACGATGGCGAAACCGTACTTTCCTTTCTTTCCATTATGCGCATAGTGTATGTTTATTATTGTAGAACATATACTATTGCAAAATTGTGTTTAGGATCAATATTCCTGTGCATCGAGAACTGCCTATGACGGAAGCGGTGATCGAAATTGTCAGCAGGGAATGACGACGATCGAGGAATGTAGTGATGAATCGACGGAAGATTCTGACAATTCAGAAAAAATTTTAAAATTGACAGAAGGTTTTGGTACAGAACATGTAAACACTTTATCCAGACGTCTGAAGTACAGTCCGCGCGAATGGGGTGAATATTACTAGTGATGTAACATGCGTAAGCTGTTGGTCATGTTATATGGCTCCATTTTTATTTTTAGCAAAAAAAGATAGAACGCGTGTTCGAAAAAGTAAGTTCTCGTTGCCGTACAAACGGACGAAAATTTTCGTTGACAAGCAGAAGTTATTGTCAAGAATGCCTCAAAAAACAAAAATCAAATGTACTCAAACGATTGATAAGAATATAGAAAAATGTTTGGAGAAATTCAGCAACCGCGGTATGAATTTGAATAGTGACGGCAGAAATAAAAGTACCCGAACGATAGAAGACTCCAATGAACCAGTTGCAAAAAAAATTGAAGAAAGGACAGAACTTGGAGTAGAGGAAGCAGTACAGACAGTGAAATCTGATAATGTTTGGAAGGATGCAAAGAAAAAAAACAAAGACAAAAGCACAGATTTTCCCAATATTACTACTGGTACACAAACAAGTATTCCTAAACGAAAATATGAAATAATTTGGGAAAAATTCAAGCATGCAGATAAGATGACGGATACTGACACAGAAAACAGAGGTAAACATAAGGAATTGAGGAAGAAGCAAAGTGAACGTAGAAGTGATGAAGACAGAGTATACACAGATAGTGATAGTAGTCCACGGAAAAGAAAATATTATCTTTCTGATAAATGTACCTTGACTGACGATCAATCAGGATTACAAGCAAGAACTATAGAGGAAACTCAGAGTTACATAAGCGAAGAATTGACATACAGGCGGAGATCAAAGTTAGTAATGTCACTTCTGAACGCCCAAAATTATGTTAATCGTTATTTAATATCGTTCATGTTATTTCGGTGTAGCTCGCAAGATAATTTACATGACATTCAACTTGGAAAGCCTGAAAAAAGTCCTCGCAGAAACGTGGTCGTATCAAGACGTAGAAACAACTATCCTTGCGATGAAGGACGACGGTTTGTATCTGGGTTCAGACCGATTTCGTATCCTGAAGAAAGAGATCGACCGAAAGACTTCCGCCAAGATCACGATTATCAAAAGACAATGAAATTTGAAGCGCCACGATTTGTTCCTGTCCATGAACCGCAACTCAGAGATCCTTGTGACGAATATTGGCAGCATTTACGTAACAGAAATTACTCGCGGTACCTGCAACATGAAGACACTCAAACTCCTCCACTTATCTGGAAAAACAGACGGTAGTATAATTTAATTCATAAAAAATCTTTTTAACAATGAAAGTACTTTTTTACATGTAATCATTTTCAGTTATCAATCACAATCTTCCACTGAAGATATGAATTCTTCCATGTTTCAATCGCGAAGATCGAGTAATATTGAACAACCAACTGAATCATTTCAAGGAAGAATCCATGTTCCGATGTTAACGAAATATCTGCCTATGTACCAAGGATCGGATTTGATAGAAGAATTGAAGCAGCACGATAGAATGAAATTGATCCGCGAGAGGGAAGCGATGGACGACAGAACTTTCAATGAAAACCAATCTGCCAGCGTATCATGGAATGAAATAGTAAGTAGTACTAGTAGTAAGTGGTAAGTGGAACGTGGTAGTAAGTAGTAGTATGTATTGAGTGGAAAGCAGTAGTAAGTAGTAGTACCTACGGATTACCTTAAGGTAAGCTCACCACTTACCACATACTAATTAACCAGTTGTCTGGCCACATAAGGTTTGATCGACCACTTACTACTTACCACATGCCTGACCACGAACGGTTTGCTCGACCACTAAATACTCACTACTTGTCTGATCACGACTTAGTTACTAATTTCAACTACTAATTAAGAATACAAAATATATAATCCGAATCATTTACGTCTTAAGTGTTCGTCAAAGCCAATTGAGGAGAAGCAAACTTTATCGTATCAAGAGTCGAAAGCATTCGGTGATGTTATAACAGAGTTTCGTCGAAGTTTGCCTATTAAGAAAAAAACGCACGTAAGGGAAACAGAACCTTTGATAGAGATGTCACGCAGAGCAGATAGAACGAAAGCGGTGAAACAGCTGTTTCCCTGCGAAAATCAGTGCCGAAGGCGATCTAATATTGGCCGAAGGTTCGCCGACAAAACGACAAAGACGTTCAAGGTAATTGATTGACATGAACGTGTCAGTATGTCAATGCGCGACAACGTTCACTGCCATTTCATTTGAAATGGGTTAAATTTTCGTACTGTAAACAAAAATAGTAATCGTACACAAAATACATTGGTACTCCCGAAGATGTGCCACGTTTAAAAGATAATTTCAGCTGAAGCTTAAACGAAGAATGTAAATCGAGTAAAGTGACTCTATTCCTTGACATTAAACGCGCACGATTGAAAGAAAGGTTAGCATCAAAGACGTTACCCCACGTTCGTACCAAACGTCGGAAACACATGCCTACCCTGATATCAGCAGTTTCCATTGACGACTCGCCGGTAAGTGAGAATAAATAGAGATTGATGAATGAACTTTACAGCGCGACGATCGAACAGCTGCTAGAAGCGAGCCATCGACCGATGAAGAAAAACAGATTGAAATGTCACCGATCCCCTGCCAGTGTTCTCGTCGAAGAAATGAATTCGCTGATTCCAGTTCGGCCGACGACACGACTGACAATAATTAACAGCTTCCGTCCCAGACCGGTTAAACAAAAGATCGCAGGTGCGCATAACGAAACAGTGCAATCGACGTACATTAATTACACTCATTCCGGAAGCAGAACGACATGCCCTATATCGTCGGACGTCGGAAATGGAAGAGACAAGGATGCCCCGGCAGATCTCCGATCTACAACGTTTACTATACCGACCCCGTATCGATGCAGCAGATTCCTTACCCCCAAAGTTGTCCCCGATCCTATCCCCAAGTCTGTCTACCTGTCTATCCTCAGCAAAAAATTCGGAAACCGAGCATATTTCGTCGACGGAATTGCCCGAAGGAACAGTCGGCGCGCATGCCTTATTACCCGGAGGATGGCCGACGTAGACATCTGCAACAGTAATCGCGAGTCTTATGCTTCTTGGAATTCGTGCGATTGTCTTGAAAATAAAAACTTCTTCGCAGATGCGCGTGGACGCAATCGCGCGGAAAGACGGCAGGCGTTTCGCAAACTCGATGGCAGCTCGACCTGCCCGGCGTGAACTTACACGGGGATTATCAAAAACACGTTCCACGTTGTTGCGAACATCCGGGAATCGATTATCGTGCTTATCAGACTCCGACGTGCCGGCCGATGGAAGCGAATTTTCACAGCTATCCTTATTACCGAAATGACGAAGCTTTGATAGATGGGAGTCGGAAGGAAGTCGATGCGAAAACGAAACGTTCATCTCATCTGATATCAGTGCCTGCTCAAACGGTGGACTGTGGTCAAGGTTATAACAGGAAGATTCAAGTTTTGGGACCGTCTCCCAGAGAGAAATGTGATGAGAATGAAGAGTGCGAGGAAAGCTGTCGCTCGAAGCAGATTGATAATTATCGCTCTTACGGCAATACTGGAGAAATGGTTGAGTACGTGGACAAGTATGAACCTGACTTGAAAGGGTGTAGGCCAAAGAAGCGAGTGTCCTTTCTCAGGAAGTTTATCAGAAGGATCAGGACGAGGAAGAAGCGACAGTCATTTTGTAAACCTGTAAAATTTGAAAGGAAACCGAGCTTGAGAACCGTGCCGAGTAATTCGAAGAATGAGTGTCCAGAATATATTTCGACAGTCGATTTTGGCAAACGGCAAGTAATTCCAGTTGTCACTGAGAAGCGTCAGGAATGTAGTGCTCAAGAAATTTTAAGTCCTCGCCAGTTGAGTTCCTCTAACGGAAGTCTGGACTCAATGAGAAAGCATGCTGATAATATACCCGTTGCGTCCGAAATGAAGGAAAATCGAAACTTTGTAATTATGAACAATACAGAAACTGGGAATTCAGATACTACAGAGGAGAACATTCTTCAAAACAATTGTGCCGTACAGGAGATGGTTAACAAGCTGCAAAGCACTTTACTGAGGTATCATTGCACAAGAATAATTTTCATTCCACCGGTCAAGGGTATAATTTACATTTCACTTCCTCAGGTGTAACGTAGGCACTGATACAGAACGTAAGTTTCTTAACAAAATATTAGTGGATGGATTAACTAGGAATCTGCCAAATTTACCAAAGCAAACTTGCAAGCATTACAAAGTTACGAAAGAGGGGGCAAACATTGAGAAATCTGTTCCAGTAGAAAGAACAATTGGGGATAAAGTAAAAGTAGCCAATGACACGTACAGTCATCGTAATTGTAAAAACGGCAACAAAACATCCACCACGTGTGCCATGCGATGTAATTCAAAGCACAAAAAAAGAAAGACTGGCTCCAAGAGACAATGTCGTACCAAACCGTCGGCTGTACGATTTACGTGCGATCACGAAAACAGTGCTGATAACGGAAAGGCTGTAAGGGACAACTCTTCAAATTCCGCGCCCAATTCCTCCCATTGCAAATATAATAATTCTCGTACGCTTTACAAACTGTCCGAGGGAAGAAACGACGTTGGTATAAACGGTAAAATCGGTAAACACGTACATCAGTCAGACATTATCCAAATGTGACTTTTTAATTTTGCAATGTACAGAATCTGAAGCACCGACATGTCGCCACGATAATTCGAAGCACTGGCGATATTGCAGAATTCTCGATCATTCTCCGCCTGAAAGGGACATACCCTCCCGTTTGTTCGAGGAAAACGTTCCAAACGAAAATACGAACATCGACCCGTCCGCACCTTCGTTCGATCAGCTCTATCTCAACATTGCGAATGACGTCATCGGAACTTATGACATCGGGAGACGAAATCTGGCCTGTCGCGGGATCGTCATGTGCGACCGGAATGAGTCGAGTGCAAAGTACGACGAAAGAGAAATTGACACACACTTCTAGCCGCGTGAGATACAGGAGCTGATAAAAGTTCCGAACTAAATTCACCCGATTACTCAAATCGCGCGTCGTAAAGAGAAAAGGGATATTCCGTCTTGTAACTGATCTTGTTTGAACAGCTTATCATTGGCAGAACATCACTGCGATCGGATCACTGCGGCTTACGGTGAAGATCATGACAGGGAAATTTCCCCACGGTACGTAGTGTGTTTGCAGATTTTACGTGAACCGTTCAAATTTACATCGATGAGACTTTCTTTCAGATATCAGTCGGATTCCTTGCCAACGCCGTTTTATAAAGAGAAATTGCTAAGTGACGAAGATTGTAACGACGGTTCAAAAAAGAATGGACAGAATAGAGAAGAAACTTTTAAGAATTTCGATCCCCATAAGTGTCATTATTATTGTCACCATCATCTCCATCATCATTGTCCAAATGCCAGATACTGTCAATCGGTAGATTAGCTCATTGCGGCAAAAATTCTTTCGAACGTTTACGGTTAAATATTATTATCATTTTAGGCAATGCATGCTAAGGAACATGAAAAGCAATGTGAAAATGATAATAATTCAACCACGCAATTTTCATCGCCATTCTTAAGAACCCTTGCACGTGCCGCAAATACCATTTTATGTTCTCTTTTTGGAAAGTCTCCACCGAAAACGGTAAGCACCTTAAATATTTGCAAGCCAGATCAAGTGAAGTTAGTCACTGCCTTACATACATTGAATCACAGCGCTATTTTTTGTTCGCCTACCTTCACTCATGAATGATGAATCTCACAACCTTGAAAATGTCAGTCGATTTCACGTAAAAATTTATTCGTTACATTATCTTCGTTTTTATAGAATGTTCAAGATACGCAAAGGCAGTATCACGAAAACCAACACGTTAAAGGGTGCGCGCTCGGATCAAATGACAAATCAGTGAAAACAAAGTGTAACAGACATTCGTCATGGGACGATTAACAAATCCGTCAAGGTTAAACTGTAGAAATGCATCGAGTCGTAAAGTAACCGAGATCCGCTGCAATCGAGGAAAAACGTTTTCTCGACATGAATGACGAATTAAATTGACGACCATGTTGAAGCTGGGAAATTTATTGAGGTGTAAGAGCACGAGACAAAGAGCGCTCCAGGCGAAGGCAAGGAAGGAACTGGAGGCAGGAGCGGCAGGAGAGGCTGTCGAACAGGCGGGAGATGCCAATAATCAGGAGATTGAGGAATTTGCAGAAGCCAACAACAAGCTCGTCGAAACGACAGAGTCAGTTCAACGTCCGAGCGGCGACGTCGATACGTCAATAACAAGTCCGAAACGATACAGCGCAAATATCGCCTACCCCTTCAACGATGCAAAATCGACGAGCTTCCCGCCTCCTCTGTCGATCGACGCCTCCGTCGTTACCGAAAAAGCGCAGAATGGCCAAAGAGTCAGCGATCGAAGTTACGTCACGCCCAGGACATCCGAAGTGGGTTCCAAGAGAACGTCGATTCTCTCGCGAAAATCGGCGGACAGAGGGGATCAAATATCAGCCACCGAGTCCTCTAAACCTCCGGAAGAGGAGCAGGAAAAGGATCGAAGCTCGAAGGATGTAGGACAGGACGTCTGCACCCTCGAAACATGTCGCAACAGGGTGTACACTCTCGAAACGTGCGTCGGGCCTTCGACGCACAAAAATGGGTTCGTGGAGGAGATCGATCCTTCGAAGCTGACCGAGATGATAAACACTTCCATCAAGGAGGCGATGCAGACGATCGTGAAGGACTGCTCGATCATTCCCACAGCGCAAGTATGTAAGTTTCCTTCCTGTGTCGCGTCGAGCTCGCGCGTCAGTACTGTTTTCCTTGTTACGTTCGGCAGGACAGAAAATTGTCAGCTGCCTCGTCGAAGGAAGCTTCTCCGAAGAGGACGTCGGACGTGGCCCCGAAGAGAACGTCGGACGTGGCAGCGAAGAGAACGTCGGACGTGGCTCCGAAGAGAACGTCGGACGTAGCTTCCAAGAAAACGTCGGACGCGGCTTACAAGAGAGCGTCGGACGTGGAATCCAAGAAAAAGTCGGACGTGGGATCCAAGAAAACGTCGGACGTGGGATCCAAGAGAACGTCGGACGTGGCTTCGAAGAGAGCCTCGGAAGTGGCGCCAAAGAAGACGTCGGAAGCGGAAGCTACGTGTCATAGCATCGGCAGATCGATCTGCCAAAGCTCGCCGCGCCCAGCAGCGAAAGTGAAGTGCCCCTCCGAGCCGCGAACGATCAAGGAACAGTGTCATTGTGTCACATTGTCGACGATCCGCGAAATTGCCGAGCGCGGCAAATCGCATAATTCATCTCGCTATAATCGCGCGACTCGTCCCTGTCGCGTCGACTCCACCTGCGGATTAACGTCAATGAAACTTCCGACGGCGAACGATAACGATGCGGCGAAAAAGAGCAAGAGGCAAACGACGAGGAACGTGAAGACCGATAACAGATGCGATAATAGAAGGATGACGGGCAACGTGAATATTTACATCTGCTCGGAGGCTAATGAGGGCACGCAGGTTCGTCAATTACGCGCCCGATTAATTTGCGCCTAATCGAAATTTCGACAGTGAGATTTATGACCCCGGCGAGGGAGGGGTAGAGGGCGACTCTCGATGGTTTAATAAAATATTATGAATTGATCGACGATTGCCGTTCGGCTTAATTTTAGAATCGCGCGTAATCGACCGCGCATTGACAGCGGTCGAATAATCTTTATCTTGTCGCAGGTTACGAAGAAGAAGAAGCCGAAGTCGCCGCCGTGCACGGCGACCGATTCCGAAACTACGACCGAACAATCGGCCGTCACTTGCGTTCGCTCGGCGGACGTCAGTTCCAGCAAGCTGGTAAACAGCATTAGAAAGAAGCGGCAGGCTATGAAGGATCAGGAGTCGCGTAATCTGTCCTACTCGAACGATAAGTCCGAATCTCAATGCATTACGGATGAGAGTAGTAACGTCGAGAGTTGCACGACGGAGTACAGAAACTGCAGATTGATCGCGGAAAAAGACAGTAACGATGATGACGTTCGCGAAACGGTGAGCTCCGTTGTCGAGTGTCAGAATTCGATGTCGACTCTGTCTACCAGAGAAGGATGTTGCTGTAAAGGCACAGTTGTAAGTGGTACGGACCTGTTGGTCAAACAGTCGGAATCATTTCCACGATCCCGATTCACGACGTGCGTTAAAGAAACGTTGGTACCCTGTTCGACTCTTTATCCGACGAAGGATATCAATAGCGATGACTGGATAGAAGGATCGGATTACGATGATAAGCAAAGAACCCGGGAGTATAGTAGCCCTCAAAATGTATTGAACAGTGACTCTTCGGACAGCAGCCGACAATTACGAAATGTTAATTACGATGTTTATCGAGAGCCTGAGAATGTTTACAGTCCTAGAAACGTGTTGAGTAATAATTACCGTATCGAAAGAGAGTCTGAAATTAGGAACGCTAAGGCCCGTCGTAATTCGTACGTAAATGATGTGTGCGCATTTCGACACAAGGAGCCACGAAGTTTCGCAAACAATTACGGTAATGAATGGAAGAGCACGACGAGGTGGAGAAAAGGTGAGAGACGTTCTTTCGGTTCCAGTAAGGAAACGATTCAACACTGGTCAGCTTGCAACTGTATCGCTGAGGAGGAAGAGGATTACTGTTACGAGGAGAAAAAATTGGAGGACGTCGTGGAAAAGGACGTGGCTCAAAAGTTTACGGTTAGCGGAATGTCGAAAGGTGTGTATAAAGAGAAGAAAGCATTGGACGAAAAGGTGATATGTGTAAAAGTCTATGACGACACAATACCTCCTGAAAAGGATGATAAACCGATGAAAAGACTATCTAAGGCCATGGAAAACGGCGAAAAGCAAAAGAATACGATAGAGTGTCCTGCGAAGGACATTGGGGAAATAAGTAAAATGAAAAAAAGGCGTAGCACGGACGTAAGAAAAAGTGAAACAGCTTGTCGATTGCCTGTAAATCCCAGGCAAAGAGAGGAATTGCACAATGAGTTAAAGAAGCGTGTGTCTGAAAACATCCTAAGAAATCAAACAATAAATAATGACACAGAAAGGAAAGATGATGAAATAAAAGAAAAGGCAAAAAGAGAAAGCAGCGTGAGTAAGGACGAAAAGTTAATCGTTGACGAACCAAAATTAGAAGTTGAAAATCGTACATCACTTGATGCATCTGCTGATAAACCCCAAGATAATTCAAATCCCTTAAAAACTATTCTCCAACCGAAAATTCGGTCGGTATTATCTGGAAAGGCTATTGACATAAAAAATAAATTTCGTCCGAAACCGGTTCTGTCAACTGTCGAACAGCCGATAGTCACTGAGGAAGAAATACAACCTAGGTCAAGTTTAAAAAGACCCAGTTTAGTGCCACAGAAAGAAGGCACTGAAAACGGTCCGGAAGTGCAATCCGAAGAAATTGCAAGGAAGAAATCGGTGGAAATCTCATTAGAAAAAAGTGACACTTACGAGAAGCCGACAGTGCTGGAAAAGAAACCGGCTGAGTTTCTTCCGATACGAATTTTGAAGAAAGTTCTGACTTTAATAAAACGTCGCAGAAATGTACCTGCCATAAAGATGGATGAAGGGACGAATACTGTAAATGAGGCGGTCAACAAAGATATCGCGGATCGTGCGAAGACTGATTCAATAATATCGACGAAATTAGAATCGAAGCTGAATGTAACCATGAAAGATGAAACGGCATCGGAGATAACGAAACCCGCAAATAAAGTAAACGGTGCAAATAATGAGGCAGGGGCCTTGACGGAAGAGTCAGAGAGTGCAGGTAATTAAACAAAATAATTATAAATTATGGCTTTCTTATTTTGACGTGGATGCGATCTTTCTCGTTATGTTTGTAATTATGCAGCGGGGAAGATTGCACATTTGGAAAATGATAAGGCAACGGCGGCGAACGAAAAAATTGTCAATGCCGAGAGAAGAGAGAGCATCAGGAAAGAAGCTACGCTGAATAAATTAAAAATCCCTAAATCAAAGCTACGCAGTATAATCGAATCGGCGAAGAAAGCATCGGGTCTAAAAGTAGCTGCTGACGGAGCAATAGCGTCTACTAAAGTTGAGGACAGATCGCAGTCACAAGAATCAGACGGCAACGAAAGCAAACAAAAGCGAGAGAGTATAACCCAAAATCTTGAAGAAGAAGAAGAAGCAGAAGCAGAAGAAGAAGAAAAAGAAGAAGACTCGGCGAAAGATAAGGATGATGTAAGAAAAATTTCCCAGGATAAGAGAGAGAGATATTCATCCGTTAGCAATGATGTCGAGTGCCCAGTAGAACAGCCGAGAACTTCAGTACCGAGCCACGATTACTGTTATCAGTCGAAAGTCGAATGTCAGTGCGAACCATCGAGACATTCAACCTATTGCGTCAGACCCACTAGACAAGTTCCATGTGATGCCCCTGTCAGGGAAAAATACTCTCTGCCCATGCATCCCATCCACATCGAGTACTGTAACATGCAACAGGAGAGCGACAACACCTTGATTATCCCGTGCATCAGTTACCAGAGTCCACAAAGCAGTTACAGGTACAATACACCATAACGAACGTTAGGTCCAAGGTAAGTCGTCGCCCCGACCGAATTACATCGAAGCCTTGGACTCCATTCATAATTAAAGGTTTCGCGTCGCGCCAAACGAGTTCGCATACCAAACCTGGCGTTGCAATTTCGCGAGCACCGTTGTAGACTCGTCGATGATCCGCCGACAGGTGCAGCCGACCAATCGGGCGCGTCTGTCGCGCCCGTGCAAGGGAGGAATGCAGCTGCAGCGGACCGATCGAGACCGTAGGCCGTCGACTTCGATCCAAGGACGACTGCAAGTGCAGGAGGTCGATGATCTGCATCTACTGCGAGAATCCGCGCGAGCGTTGCACCTGCAGCTCGCCGATCCGGAAGTGTTCCTCGTGCAGTCTGCCCTTGGACATCTGCGAGTGTCGACCTTCTTACGACGAGGTGGACGACGCGCGGAGGAGAGATCAGCGCGAGAAGAGGCCGACGGTCGGCGAAAGTCAATGCGAGACGAGGAAGATGATATGCGTGACCGCTTGGAAGCCGAAGAGGGAAATTAGGCGGTACTTCGAGAGAGGACGAGAGAACGTTTTCTCGGAGAGTCGGGAGGAGTACCGATATCGGCAGAAACTGAAGCCTTACGGTTCCGAGGAGCTACCTTACCAGAGGTTCAGTGCATTCTCGGACGTGATGAACGAGCTGCAGCAGAAGATCAGCGGGTCCATGAGCTGCACCTGTTGCAGGAAGGTGCCCTGCTGCTGCGAGTTGAACGACGACAGGTGCGAGGAGATTGAAGAGAGAAACATGAAAAGGTACGTCCTGCGACAGTAACTGTTCTGACACTACGAAGTTATCGGGGATCGATTTCTTTAGTGGGCCACGATCATGTCGTAGAGTTGAACAACCACCGCCGATCTGCAACTGCGCAGTAAACCCTCCGAATGCTGTCCAAAGGAGACCTGTGCCAACGATCCGTGCATGCTATGCGTGCAACGGAACACCTTGCAACTGCAGGAAGAATAAGATCAGCCAGAGGAAGCCGCGGGCGAAGTGCTATTACTGTAAAAGTTTGCCGTGCACGTAAGTGTTACTTTCTTCAGGCGTAAAGGTGATAAAAGTCAGCACGCAAAGTGCGAACGTTAGCACGTTTGACCCTACCGCTGACTACGACTGGCCCAATTTGTCAGTTTTCAATCGTTCAAACGGATTCCTGTTCATTGTGCCGTTGCAGCTGTATCGGAACCAAGGAAACTGGCAAGCCGAGGCCGTGCAGGTGCGGTGATTCACCGGGTCGAGTTCGAGAGAAGGAAATCGTGCCATGTGGGAACTCGATCGTCCGTCCTAAGGACAACGACGGCAAGTTTCTCCGCAGTCGTGACAGCAGCACTCGCGTTTGCCCGCCGCCCAAGAGACATCAACGCCATGACAATTCCATATGCGTGCCGCTGCCGGAAGAGAAATGTAGGTGATATCGCGGAAAGAACGAGAAAGGAAACGACCGATGAATATTTTCCCTGTCACGTCAGTGTGTCGCCCTCTATTGAGTCTCCTTCTTTATTTTCTCCCATTGTCAGCAATCGTAAAGTCAACGTTTGCGCACGGCGAACGGTTAAAAATATGCAAATTCTATTGAGGACGTTAACAGCCCTTATCAACCGTTATCACAGTTAGCATAACGTAAGTCGGAAGAATCCGCTTTTCCGAGTATTTTCCGCCCGAGTGTATATTGTCTCCCAAGAACGTTTATTACGGAAATAACACGTCAAAAGTGGAAAATACGACCAGAAACAGTGCGACGAACGAGCTCGAAGGATGATTTGTGCTTCGCGCTATGACCTGGCTTCGACGTACGTGTAGTCGTAAGTAGCGTTAACTCGAGGAAAAACAGTTTTTGTGTCTTAAATGTTGTACGTCCCGTGCCTGTGTACCGAAGTGGAATAATAACGGTTTCGAAAAATGTAGCCTCGCTTTACGGCCGACGGTCACCTCGCAGAGCCTGCGCTGCGGGCAAAAATTTCAGATCAAGATCAGTGTCGGCGCTTAATCTGCGTACACGTCATAAGACCAAAACACAATGGTTGACACACGTGTCCCATTACTGCACTCAACTGCGCTCGCGCGGCCGATACGCAGAAAAGGACGCAATTAGCCCGAAAGCCGAGAATGAAAAAGCAATTAGTCGCGGCCCACTAATTATCCCCACGTACCTCCAGGGCCGACCGTCGCGGAAAGTCAGACTCCCGATCCGCCGAAAGCCAATCGGCCAGACCCAACATCCCCTGCGCAAACGAAAACGAATCTCACCAAATTCGAAACCGTTACATAACCGCCGTAAACGTTAACCATATAATCTCGGCCACGTAATTTCTAGTCCGACATTTAAATTTTTGCTGATAACTTCGCCGCCATTACGACACTAAAAGTAATCTCGGCCAACAAAATATCTCTGTCGCAACTCTCCCTCCTCCCCCGCGCGTGGCGCGCAATTCCCAACCACCGGGGTAATCTTCCTTCGGCCGCGACGGTTAAGACGCTCTTAGCTCATTCCCGGAGAATGTACAAACAGTCGAAAAATCGTCGCGTCGCTCGAAGAAGGAAGGAGAGTGTTCCTCGTACGTCCGCGCGCGCGCGCGCTTGCGCATTCTGGCCGCCTCTCTCGCGAGTTAATCGGGGCGACAATCGCAAGGGGGTTTCAGCGGGTCGGGTGACGCGTTCCACCATTGGCCGGCGATTTTCGTGAAGTTTCCATGCTCCTGAGCGCGCGGCACCGAGCGCGCTGCCGAGTAGTAGGGGGTATCTTGCCGCTTGCGTATAAGATGCTGTGCCCGAGTTACGCTAGACCGGTACGAACCGTAGAGACGCGAGCGTAGTGGTATTGCCGTTCGCGCTCATTCGGGATTAGAGGCACACGCTCATTGCCGTGAGGTACGCACGCCTTCTCACGACAGTCCGTAAAAACGGTTTCCACGCCGCCGCGCCAAAGGTCTCTCTCTCTTTCTCTCGTTCTGGCAGCCGCGCGCGCGCGCGCACACACACCGTCACGCACACCGAGGCAGACACCGGAGGCCCAATACAGTCGCCTGAGCCCGTTGCATCGTGAGCGAACGACGCCGACGACGACAAGGCTTAGAAGCCGATCCCTGCACGCCTAGCGTGAATCGACTTTCGCCGACGCTGCTGCTCTCCGTTCGATCATCGATCGTGGTCAAGTGCAAGAGACGCTCGGCAGGATCGTACCGGATCGGCCTGTACATTTAAAGGGCGCGTTTTGTCTATAACTGAGAGCAATGGAGATCTGTAAGAGGGACGCGCAGTTCGACGCGCAGTTCGACGCACAGTTCGACGTGTCGAGGGAGAAATCGTCGATGATGGAGAGTCGTCGGGCGACGAAGGTGTCGTCGCTGAAGCAGCTCATCGAGGCGCTGCACGATGCGTTCGACACTGACCACGTGGACATCGATCACGTCCAGGACCTCATGGCCTCCTACAGGAGCAACCCGCTCGAGTGGAAGAAGTACGCCAAGTTCGACAGATACAGGTGAATATTTTTTTAATCAGTCCTAAGAATGACCTGCGATCCGTACCTGCGTGCGAGTGCATAACTGGCGGCTTCGCTCCTCGATTCGCGTGGGTGCGCGCGTGCGGCCAGGAGAAAAGTTTGTCAATGGACGCTGATCGAATTCCACCGGCCGCACACCTGGGCCCGCGTGTCGGATGAATTAGGTAAGCTCCCTGACACGGAGCCGCGGCCTCAGCTAATTGCGAGCAATCTGCGCGCATCGCGGTAACTCGATTATGCTCAATTCAGCTCAATTCTCGTTAACAGTTTGAACGGCCGCCGTGAATGGGCCGCGAAGAAAGAGCCGCGTCGTTTTCGAACGTTGCTGCCCCGCCGGTGAAAGCGCAAACAAGATTGCACCGGGACAATCTTCGATTGTCCGTACGAGGACGGCGGCGAGGACGGGATTTGCAGTCGGTGGCGGCCGAATAATGTTTTTTCGTCGATGCGATAATGTCAGCGACGTCTCCTTCGACGGGAGGAGTCGACCGACGATAGTAATTTTTCATTGAGACGCTATCGAGAGCGAGCGCGCGCGCGCCGAGTCGCGTCAATATTCGCTGTTATTGTTACACCGTATTCCGTCGTTATCGCAAATCCATTCCGGCGTTTCGCAATCCAATCTGCCCGGAACGTAGGGATGACTCTCTCATGGACTCTGGGAGCGGGTTCACGGCAGCTCGTTACATATTTCTCCCCGGTCGCGTGACAGAGACGCGGGCCCGTTTCCGGCAGAGCGAAACACCTCTGCCCGTGACACCTGCTCAAAGAATCCGAGCCGCGCCGTTCGCGGCCAAATAAAAAATGAGTAACGATCGATTTGCTCCGGAAGCGGGCGGGCGTACGTTCGGCGCGCGATGATTTACGATCACGCGAAAAATGCGAGTTACGATAATATTGACTTTTATTACGATCCTTGCCGGCGATGATCGAGGCCGTTCTACGAACTGCACCTAAGATCCTACAGACGTTAGCGCGTCGTTTGCGGAATGTCGCAAAACACGGAATTACGCGCTGCTACTACCGACGTCTGCGAACGCTTATATATATGTATATTTATCCGGCCGGATCTGCGAGGGGGCAAATTTTGTTCCGCCGGAGGCACGTGTCGCATCGGCAATCGCGATCGCGGGGGTTTAACGACCTGGGACATTTCTCGCGCTAACGGAGGTTTCCGGAAGGGCGGAAGAGCGGAAGGAAAGAATCGTGTTTGCCAACGGGCCGATTCGTCGAGTCGCGTTCATCTGCCTTTCGATCCGATACTTGCGATTCGTTCTATACTCGCGTTACCTCATTGAAAAATAAACTGACCGATAAGTTACTCGGAAGAACTAAGATCGACTTGCCAGCGAAGATTTTTGCATCCGACCTGACAACAGAAGACTTTCGCACAGCGACAGAGAGAGCGAGAGAGAGAGAGCTCTGTTATCTTACGGCGCAACGTTCGCAAACAATCAAAAGTCGCGCTACTCGCCGAACGAGATTTTCGAGGGCAAGCCATCGCGAGGCGGAGCGCGAAACGGACTCTCGGCGAGATGGATATGAAATATGACGAAGTTCAGGATGGGTTATCGGAGGCTACTTCGTCCGTCATCTGCTCCCTCCTCGAACGAGCCGATTCGCACTTTGTTTTTCGCCGCGGGTCTAGCCTGGGTGTCGAGCGCAATGACAATCTACGGTCGAATTTTGATGGAGGAGGAGCTTCGACGAATGCACAATGATATTTGTTATTGACAAAAATGACCAAATTCGACGGAATGTGTCGAAGGATTCCCCCCGCTCGATTGTTTTTCAACCAACAACCTGAATTTCGTATCTCGCCCGATAAGGCTCGGTTTCGAAAGAACAATTGTCGATGGTATACAATGTGTCGCGGATAAATTGTCCGTTTATCCCGATAGGACAGTCCATCGCATCTTTGCGGTCTGTAATCGTCGGACTCTCAGCTCCGAGTCCGGTTAAGCAGTAATTTCGTACATGAAACGTTTTTGCGCGTAGTGACGAGCTCAACCTCTGGTCTCTCGCCACTTATCCGCACCGTCGCAGAAGTGCATTCGTTACGGAAATCACTGATATGTAAACAGCGACGGCGCGTCTCAACAAATTAAGATTCCGCCCGTTCGACGAATCGGGACGGAGGCGCATGTCGGCCTTTTTAATCTTATCTCCGTTCGTACGCGCGAACGGTACCTCCGACGTAGGTGGAATGAAGAATAGCGGAGAGCGAACGAGCCCATACTCTTACTTAATTGATAAAAAAAAAGTTGTACGTCCAATGATGTAATTTCAAATTGGAGGGGAAGCGCGCGCCGATGAAAGAAGCTTAGGGGAAAAAAGGGTGTAAAAACAAGGGGGGCAGGAATGTAAATATTATTATGCCCCCTCGCGCTACCTATTTGTCTCGCGGCTCGTACGCGCGTATATCTGTCGCACGTTAGAGAGATATGTTTTTCCGCGGCTTAGTGCCGACTAATAATGAGGTCGCGACGATATTCGACGGCGAACAATTAATGGCGACCTCGCGGTCGACCAGTCACTAGCCACGATGCGAAACTGATATTTTTCGAACCGGACGGCTCAATGAATCGACGCGAGCGCGGAACGACGCGCGGCGTCGATAAAGGTACAAGGTTAAAGACGATTGCGCTCCCGGATAGAGAAATCGGAAAATCGTGGAGAAAACATCGAGGAATCGATAAACAATACGTAAATAACCGACGCACTTGACGCGGATCCGAGATTATCGTGGACGATGTTGCGTTAGATCGGATCTCATGACCGAGCCCGAGCGGCAAAATATTTATGCGACGAACAATGCCAATTATTTAGCCGACGGATGAAATGTCAGGCGAGTCTAAGGTTCTAACGGAGTGTGCGTTATGGACACATGACCGATATCCACACGTGACACGCGAAAGTACGGAAACTGTTGCGTGCACACGAGGCTTTATAAGTCCAGTCGAGGTTCTTTGTGTTACGCGCGCGATACTGCGGGAATTCGAACAACAAGATACATCGGAACGTTTACTTCAGATTCGAATCGCCGATGGATTTTCGATGAGACAAATAGTAGTCGCTTGGACAACAGTATATATTATTATGAACAAATTTCCATAATTCCGGGCTGATATAATTTAGAGACTTAGTTTGGTATTAGGATTGTAATTAGAATAAAGCTGTTGCGGAACATTTTACACATAGCCACACACACATGCAGTTCCGAAACTGCCTCGATCGGTGAATGGCTGGTTATACACACTTTCCACGTACGGCCTCGTTCTCCCTACTCGCATTCTATTCGATCCAGAACATCGATTCTCCAACATCCGCCTGGAAGTCGGTGCAAAGACATCGGGGAAAACTATCGACTGACAAAAGTTCCGACGACGTTCGCGTCCGAACCCTGCGAAACAGGCAACCCAACAGACAAGAAAGTATCAGCACACGTTGACCCCTGCTAAAGATGCAAATATTATTCTCAGATAAACTGAATGTACGATATCTTCGCCTATGCATATTACTATCGCTCTCGTGAGCGCGGTCGGAAAATGTGACTAATTTTCACGATGCTGCCACGGATATGCTCGATTAAAACGTCGTTAAGTGTTCGATCGTTAACATTACGATGCTGTTCCGCGCGTTTGGTTCTATATTCCGTATGCAGCCTGTTTATGTTGTAGTTTGCCCCAAGCTCGGCGAGTTAGAATGCCTGCTGGTTTCTTGAACGCGAAAAGAGACCAAGAGCTCGCGATCATTACGTTGCCGCTCGCTCTCGCGCTAATACTATGTTATTTTTGATTATATCATCTGAAAGTCTGCGTTCGATGCCGACGCGTGCGCGCGCGCGCGCTTGTGAAATCGAATCGAGGGCTCTCAGACATTCTAACGTTCGATAAGTTCTACTTTTTCCTCAAAAAAATTGTCTAGAACATGAACGTAGTCCGTATAAGTCGGAGAATATAATAGCAATATGATATTCAATGTTCAGGTACACGAGGAACTTGGTAGACGAAGGAAACGGAAGGTTCAACCTCATGGTGCTCTGCTGGGGAGAAGGTCATGGATCAGCTATTCATGATCATGCCGATGCCCATTGCGTAATGAAAGTACTACAGGGGGAGTTATGCGAGGTAACGTATGCGGAATATTTCGATTCTATCGCGTTTAATCAATCGCATACTTTCCATTGCTAGTCGTTCGTGTACGTGCCATCGATGCACGAAGATTTCCATGCCAATTATTCACAACGACACAGAGCACTATATCGACTGATTAATGTTGTAGTGACAATTCGTGACGCGTTCGCTGATTAAACTGCGTTTATCTTTTTCAGACGAGGTACGCGTGGCCTGCAAACGACGAGAACCAAGAAGGAACGGGGGAGCTCAAGGAATTGGACAGAAACACTATCGGAACCAATGACATTTGCTACATAAATGGTAAGTCAATAGATTCCTTTCATCGCTTATCAACGTACGAAACAAAAAAAAAATGGAATATCCTCTTACGTCTAGACTCACTGGGATTGCATCGGGTGGAAAATCCAAGCACTGTCAATCCAGCGGTATCGTTACATCTGTACTCCCCACCATTCGAAACGTGTTCCGTGTTTAACAAACAGACCGGCCAAAGAACTGCGTGCAAAGTGACTTTCTGGTCCAAATACGGCGAAAAACGAAACAGGGTACGTAATTCTAAATTTGACGGCTGGTTTCCTTCCGTCGGGGAAATGATTTTTCACGACATTTTCCTTTGCAGGAAATTCAAGAATCCAGAGCTCCGGAAGACAACTAAGGCGAGAAATCGTCAAGCGTCCGATACCCTGCATCATACGTGCAACAATTTACAACCGCCCCATTTTATATACTGGACAGACATATTAGGGTTGTACATAAGCGAGAACAATATCGAAAAGTTGATCCCTGCTCGGGATGCGTACCGCCGAGCGGGAATTAATCATTCCTACGCGAACGAGTACTTTATAAGTACTTAATATTATTTATAAGGTGATGTGTAAGTTCAGTAGTGATTGCGCTTATTGTGATTTACACGTGTAAGTTCTTAAATATCATATAATAAAAAAATAAAACCGATGTTTTTTGAGGCATTTGTGTGCGAGCGGTTATGATATTTATTCGCGTTAATGTCATTTTCATTAGCATTTGAAGTGAACCATCCTCTGATAATAAACTTATTCCTTGGAATAGCTCGATAAGATTTTCGCACGCGCAATTCAAGTCAGGCGCGAATACGCTCGCGCTGATTAAATTAGAGCGAGCTCCCGATAATTCGCTATTCAAAGAAAAAAAGAGTAAAAAAGGGTGACGGGTTATCATAATTGTTAGGACTGATAACCTACGGCAACATTGGCGTCAAACAACTGAACGTGATATGTTTATAATCTTATTGTTCATTTTGCTATCAAAATTGGCTGGTTGCGCCAAGGCAGATAAAAATTTATAATATAATAATATCTAACATAGACGCAATGTAAAAAATCGATACAAATGTTATTCCTTATCTATCTTATAAAATAACATTATCCTATGAAAATTTTCGATTTAATACACAGACTCCGAATCTGATAGACATACAACCGGCTTTTACCGCCATGATACCTTTTTCAGCGTCGACCTCTGTGTTATAATATGATGCTGGAGTGTTTATACACCGGTGGTAGTGGACTTGTGTAAGAAATTTAAGTAGAGAATTGTATAAGGCATTTAACAACATTACTATGTTCCTCTGAGTTTGACATAAAAAGTGAAAAAATATGACAGTGCCAGAGCAAGTACAACGTGTTAGAATGCTGTATAAAACAATTTTGAGGTTACACCGTGGTTTGCCGCCCGAAATTCGAGCATTGGGCGACGAGTATGTTCGCGATGAATTTCGAAGACATAAAACGATTGACGCTGCGGTTGCAAATACTTTCATGTATGAATGGACGGTAAGAAACTTACCCAGATTACCTAGTAATTATCTTCCTTAACAAACGCATTATAGGTTAGGCATCTTGTGATTTCTTGCTTGAGATATATTATTGTATCATGTTAAATATCAGAATTGGATTTATAGGATTACGCAGTGTCTTTAGCCAAGCAGCTTGGCCTACGGGGGCCAAGTACAGCACAACCTATAGGAAAGCAATTGACTGAAGAAGATCTTACTAAATTAAGAGATGAACAAGTCTGTCAGTTGTATGAACTGATGAAAGCTGCTACTGGTAAGGATGCGAATCAATCAGACAAGTCTGAATAATTTGCAGGTATAATTTCTTTGCACCATATTATTCTTTGAGCATAGTTATGTTCTAAGAAAATACATTGTTGTATATATGAAGAACTAGTCCATAATTTATGAACAACTGTATTTATCATTGCAATAAATGTTGCTATTCCAACAACTTCCTACGTCATAGCCCTAAAAAATTGTCTGTCACAATAGTAAGCCAACATTTCTAAAATATTCCAAATGTTATCAGTAACCTATTCGCATGTGGAATATCGTATTATCAGACTATCGTTGTGCAAATAAGTGAATAAGATATGTAAGTTACCATCGAATATGTAGGTCATCACGTTCGAAATAATAGAACACAAAATTAGTCATTGTTGCAAAGGCGAAGTGTACGGAAATGTATTACAAACATTTCCAATTCATTCCTTTCATTCACTTGTTTTTCTAACAGGGAAATAGCGCATGGATTTGCTTATAGTAAATTGTACCTCGGACCGATCTGTCACGTAATGTTCAAGGTTATGAAACCATAACCTTTGAAGGCACTTGCCACTCTTCGGTATAAACTAAAAATTCTCGTACAACGTAACGTAAATACATAATACACACGTTACTAAAATGAAAGCCTGGCGAGACGCCGCAAGTTTGATTCTAGCAGCGCGACACAATCAAAAATTGAATCGCACATCCTCCCCCTCAGTGGTGAGTACCTGTAACCTTTAATTTTCTGTCGCTGCAATGGCATTAAACAAAGACCGACAGAATAAAAACAACATAAAACTTTATCACACGGATAATTCAATAGTTTCAGTACAACTACAATATACTATGTCTGAAGAGGCACCAAAAAACCAAGTTCCTGCCTGGATCATACGTTTTTCCCGGAGGTGTCGTTCACCCCGCAGACGCACACATGCAGTGGAAGGAACTATTCAAAAATTTCGGATTTGACAGTAGTAGCTTTTCAGAGTTATTTCCGAACACCACTGCGCGTCCGCGCATATTTCGATCGAAAGGAAATCAACTACCACGAGAAATTTCGCTTAGGATTACGGCGATACGTGAAACTTTCGAAGAATGTGGTATCCTAATGTGCAGACGGTCGCAGGACGATTCATCACAGTCCGGTTGGGCACAACCATTCACAGGTGTCGCAGACGCAGATTATTTATTTTTGATTTCTTTTGAAATTTCGGTGGCCGGATAATACTATATTACAAGACATTTTACAGTATCAGAAGATGAATTGGAGAGGTGGCAAACTAAAGTACACAATGATGCTACACAGTTTTATAAACTATGTGAAGCTCTAAAATGTTATCCAGATATTTGGTCATTGTATGAATGGAGTAACTGGCTTACTCCAACAAGTCTTACATCAAGTCGATTTGATACTATTTTTTACTTAGCATGCATACCACGTGTGCCATATACCATGTATGAGATGACTGAGATGGAGGATATGAAAGTAGGATATGAAATGTTCTAGTACCTTAATAACAAAAGTAAATGTATATCATCATTCATCTTGAATTGCTCTAGTGGGATACACCAAAAAATTTCTTAAATGCACCGTCTAACCTAAGGCTTCCACCACCACAACATTATGAAATTGCTAGAATAGCTAAATTTGAATGTCTGGATAATTTGTTAGATTTTGCTGTGGAACGTAGTAATTTAGGAATCCATCAGATAATGCCCGTACGTACATCAAAATTAACACAGATATCTTAGTTTGTTAAGTTTTGAATGATCATAACAAATAGTAACTTTTTTAGGTGAAGGTAAAGCTATCTGATGGAATGGTACATGTGTTGCCTGGAGACTCTATGTATCCCAAGGAAGCAAGTTTAACGGAACTACAAATAATTGATCGAACAGATATAACTATGGAGGAATTTCGAAATTTGTCACCCATAAAAAATAGAATGGAATTTGTGTCCCTTGAGGTGAACAAAATTGAAGTTCAAAATTATGAGAGCACAGAAGGTCATCTGTCACCTATGCCAGTAGAAACTATCAATGTTAAAATGCTGAAGAAAAAATAATGATTTTTGTACAGTACAATGCACTAATGCACTAGTAACGAAAATGTCTGTCATGTTGTGTATGTGTCCTGTATCATAAGCATTTGTAAAATTAAAGTACGAGTGGTGTTGTCTTTATAATACATTAAAACAATTGTGATCTTTGGCACTAAAGGAAAATATGTGATAACAAAGAGTAAATAAACTTATTTTGTTATATCTTATAAGATATATGATTTTCTACCAATTCCCTTAATACTTTATACAAACATATTCCTTCGATTGGGTTACGTTGACGATATTCTCAAATTTGGGAAATTAAAGCGATATTTAATGAAAGTAATAGTTTGTTACCCTTCCACGAGCAGCACTCAAGTTTGTACAGGTTCAGGGGAATCGGAGATGATAACACTTCCAACTTTTAACAAAATATTTAACAAAAATCTTCAACATTCCGAGCACTTTCAATATTCGTACTTTACTGAATCCGCTTTAACATTCCATCAAAAACGAGTTTCGTGATTGGACGTTTCAAAACAATGCGCGCGTTGCTGAATTACGTTTGTCCACTATATTGGTCAAATTGGGTATTAAATGTGCACAACATAAAACAAATATTGCAACATAGTTCACGGGACAGTACACCATAATTATTTTTATTATGAAATTCGATATTCAGCGGCTTAACTTGTTGTGGTAAGATGGAATTTGCTTTTATTACTTTTTGCGGGCTCGCATAGTATGAGCGCATGCTTCGTATTTCAGAAGAAAAAGGCGGTAAAATGGTCAACATGGTGGCGTGGAATCAGTTATAAACACGGAGATTGTGGAATGTATAAAAGTTTTTCTTAGTTCCTGCGTAATTTGTCATTTTGTAATAAACATAAAATTTTGATTACTACTTAAGCAGATATACATACATGTACATCAATCTATCAAATATAAAAATTTACTTTATAACATATATGCTTCATTACCTTTGTAACATTCTTAAGTGTTGTCAAATCCGCCAATTTGAACTGTGAATTGTTGTCATGTTAATAGTGAATCATGGATATATACACAGCCCGACCACGGTATTCAGTGAATCCTGATGTTAGTAAACTAAAAAATGCCTATCCCAGAGACTTGCAATTATATGACCTACCACCAACCGGTGTTATGTCATTAGCTGAATTTGAGCAACTGGGGCTTGATAGATTGAAAGGTAAATACTATATATAAAGTAGCATATGTCATCTGAATCAGAGTACTGAATATATCTATTCATGAAAATAACTGATCTTGTTTAGTGCTTCAACATGTGGAGAGTATGTCAATTCGTTCAGATTTGAAAACATTGGAGGACCGCAAAAAAGCTTTAATCCCTATCGTGAATACAAGTGAACTGAAATATTATCACACGCTTTTGACTGGTCATAAATCGGTGTTAGATGCAGGTGCTGCATTACAAGCTAGGAAGAAGGATCACATTTCACATTTCATTATGCGGCTTGCATACTGCGGAGAAGAAGAAAAACGGAGATGGTTTATGACTCAGGAAGTTGAACTATTCAAAATGCGTTATACTTCGTTGGATGCAGATTCCATACAGGAATTGTTGGAGGAATACAATCTATGTTGCACTCGTGTAAGGAAAGTTGTTATACAGTACAAAAAGATATGACATGATAGCAGTATGTGAAAATTTATTCAGATTACACAAGAGGAAAAAGAGAGTTTATGGGAGGATCTTAATGCCTCTAGTGCATGGATTAATAACCCTATAGACAGAGCACATTTTTACAAGGTACCATTTCAAAAAGTCTGCGACATTGTGAGGAAACGAAGAGCATTCATCAAAGAAGGAATTGCATATATTTCTCAAACAGATTTAGTGTCTGTATTTGTTTCATATTTCAAACAAATATTGGAGAAAGGCTTGGAGGTACACCTTTCACATTTCAATTACGTTTAAATCATTTACCTTATTAAGAACCATATCATTACTTTTTCATAATTTATAGGCAGCTAAAAAATTTCTTGAAAATATATCAGACGATGAAAGATTAGAAAAGTATGTCAGATGTCTCCCTCATTCGTTTGCTGGTATAACTCGTGTCATTTGGAACACTGACACAACACCTATCGAAAAATTAGATGAAGTATTAATAGTTCATTTATACACCAAGTCTGTTTCGTTTCACATGTGCTTATTCTACTTGAGATTCTTTTTAGTTGTCGAAATCTTCCTATCCTCTCTGTATGCGAACGCTGCATGAGGCTCTCCGAAGAACCCATCACCTTAGGAATTTGGGACGTATACAGTACGGTCTTTTTATAAAAGGAATCGGTGTCACATTGGAAGATGCGATTCGTTTCTGGCGAGACGAATTCACGAAGAGTATGGACTTGGATAAATTTGAGAAAGGATACGTTTACAATATCAAGCACATGTTCGGCAAGGAGGGTAAACAAACCAACTACACACCTTTAAGTTGTCAAAAAATTATCATGTCTGCTGTTGGTCCTGGAGAATACCATGGTTGTCCATATAGGCATATGGATAAAGATGCTTTAACGCAGAAATTAATGAGCTACGGCTTACCTCCTGCTAGTAAGAATTTTAGTGATTCGTAAAATGTTCTTTTGATTCTGGGATCTCATAAAATAATGAAATTTTCAGGTGTCACAGAGATAGTACAACAAGCGAGTGACGGACATTACCACTTAGCATGTGGCAAATATTTTGAAGTTCTACATACTCGTGAAATGGGGAAACCGTGCGTTCATCCAAATTCATATTTTGCCGAGAGTCGAGATGTCCTTTCGAAGAAAGAGGTCACCGGTACGATTTCTGACCTAGTTAATCTCATAGAAATTGTTCATATGCAATTCATCGAGCAGTAATTATTTTTCGTGTTGCGTAGACACAGAAAGCAGCTACCAAAAGTCCTCGCAAGGGAGGCAGAGTATCACTGCAGGTGGTACGCCTATAAGAAGGTATGACAGGAGCAATGCAACGCCCGGCAGGCTCAGCTCCACACCTTCTCGATTAAGTAACACTCCGTCCAGATCGAATAATACGCCGTCGAGAGAACGTGATCGATCGGCGGGCATTCCAGCGCGTAAGATAATGAAAACAGAGCCTTTGAACATCGAACAATTACTTGAAGAAGATATGGGTGAATTGGAAGGGATCGAATGATTTGTAGGAAAATAAAATAACTAGTAAGCGGATCTGTATATTGCAATTTTATTAATAAAGCGACTTGACATTAATGCTGCCGTTTCTCTCCTTGCCGCAGTTGAGGTTTTTGTAGTGAAAAATAAATAATAATGTTCTATCACATTTAGGATTATGTGCGTGACATTCCATTGTGCTAGTGACGGCGGAGTTCATACGTAGCTATTGACTTCTTTCAACCGGAATTTCGGTAAAAAGTTTGTACTAACATCCTCTACCATTGTCGCTACCAGCTTATCTAAATCATACTTATGCTTCCATCCCCAGTCTTGACGGGCTTCGCTGTCATCGAATACCTGCGGCCAGCTCTCCGCTGAAACAAGTACTTTTTCGTTAGACAATATATTCTGAGCAAAATTGGCATGACGCAATGAATATTCATAGGGCATACTAACCGATATACTGACGAGCGTCAGGCTTGTAGGAAATATTCAAGTCTGGCACATATTTCCTCAATTCGTTAAACAATTCTTCAGGCGTGAAGCTCATGGCCGTAACATTATACACGCGCCTCCGTAATTGGTCGTTAGGTGCGTTCAAAAATTGAAAGAGCGCCGACAGACAGTCTTCGATATACATCATCGGCAGTTTCGTATGAGGCTCCAAGTAGCACTCGTATCTCTTATTCAGAAGACCTTCGTGGAAGACGGCCACGGCGTAATCTGAGAACACGAAAGGGTTCATTTTAGTTTCAATACAGCTTTCAGTGTAGGAACGCAAACTGTCGATATGCTCACGGTTCCTTTCACGGATCAGGGAGCAAGGGAAACGCAAATGACGATCTCACGGGCCATGATCAACAGTGACTGCACAATTTACCGCTATCATTGTCCTTGTCGAAACGATAGATTCGTACCATTATGCAGTTATCCTAATCGCGAATGGTAACGCGCTCTAGTTCTTGACAAAAGCGATTTTTCCTTGCCAATACGAGCGTCAACGTATGGCCGCTTAAATAGAAAAAGTCAGAGAGATGTCACGGTATCAGTCTACAACTTTTACGGGCGCAATTTGTGAAAAGAGAATGGTGAAAATACGGTTTCACCGTTCCAAGCACCACGAGAATAATCAGAGTCTAAAGAACGTCGAGAATGACATCGAGTCTTACGTGTCTCACGTAATGATCGGAATCGTAAGATTGGATTATTACCTGTGGTACCACCGCCTGGCGGATCGCTGCTGATGACGCCCGGAAACCGCAGGCACCGGAAGTCGAGATCGAACCTGTGATGATAGTATTCGCCCAGCAGCTCGGCGTGAACCTTGCTGACCCCGTATATCGTTCGCGGACGCTGAACCGTGACATTTGGCGTTGGATTCCTGGGCGAATCCGGGCCGAATGCGCCGATTGTCGACGGTATGAAGATTCGCAGTTTATACTGTTTCGCCAGCTCGATCACATTGTGCATCCCTGCGCACGGACATTAGCACTCTCGTCAGGATGACGTAGGGACAAAATGCAAATATGCGGAAGAGAAAGGAGAACGCGACCTCAACTTCCACGCGGAATACGTCGACCATTATGGAGATTGATGTTCGATGCTTTTTTTCCCTTCCCGCCGGCACGGGGTAAAAGTACATTTTGACACGGTTTCGCAAAAACGGTATTGAAGTAGTCGTCTGACCGACGGCCCTCCACAATTTACTTTCTCCGAATGCAAACTTTCCTTCGCTTGTCGCGGCAACGAAATAATTATTATCACAACGACGGATTTACTCGTTAGCAAGCGCATTCCATTTCACTCGAATGTGGCTATTAGACGATAGCGTCATTGCACTAGAAATCCGTCACATTCACCGAACATGGCACAGCGACTAATCTACACCTTCCATACAATGGAAAAGGGTATGACAGAGTCAAATAGTGAGAGTTACAAAGTTGAACAATTCAAATATTAAATTTTCCCGCCTGCAGCATTCACGCATCGTAGTTATATAGACTGTAAAGTTTCATAACACAATAGCATGACGACGATAATACTTGGAAGATATTCATAAATTTCCCGTGGGCGAGAAGGATATGCTAATGTTACTTAATCGTTGTCGCGCGAGAGAAATATCGCTGTGCATTCGTCGATATGGGTCAAGTCTACGTTAGGTAGGGATAGAAAAAAGTTCAATATGCTATGCGACCTTCGATGTTGACTCTCACAGCGAGAGGAACGTTCTGTTCGCCGACCGCGCTCAAAAGGGCACTGAAGTGTATCAGCCAGTCGATGCCGTGATCGACGACGATCTTCTGAAGACCTTTGAAGTCGAGAATGTCGGCAAATATGAAGGGTCCGTTCGCCAGGCTCTCCTCCGTCGGCTTGATGATGTCAGAGAGGATGACATTCTCGCTGCCGTAATTCTTGCGTAGCAACTTGGCGCATTCGGTGCCCAGCTGTCCGAGTCCACCTATCGAATCGAAGGATAGCCGAATCAAACCGAGATTTTTTACTTTGTCATATCTCTTAATGCCACGCGCGAGAGAGCTACCGGGATGGCAAAAACCTGTTGGAGCGAATCTAAATAATTGGGCAGTCAGGATGTATTAACGAAACACGTATTGTTACGAGGATCCACGTGGAGACAGGTTCTGACATCATCCGCGGCAATTATCGAAAGTGGCAGCTTATCAAATACTACTGGCACCGAACTGTTCACTATTCAGACACGAAGAACACATTCTCGATTATCTCACCTGTGATCAGTATCCTCGGCGGTCTATCAACATATCCATTATTATCATAGCGCCGAATTTGATTGCAAAGCGGATTGACAGCGACGCCGAAGTCCCGTGAAAAACTTTTCACAATGCGACGCGAGAATCGCGTCAAATTTTTCGTCCACATGTTCCCCGATCGGAGAACGTACTCAGTGAAATCTGATAGAAATCAACGGAGTGCGATAATTCACGCTGTGGATGACCCGCGTTTAACCGGCACGATTCGAAGCACTCGCCTAGAAGATCTACGAAGCAGGAAGCGTAACGCTCGCGATGCAGCACGCTCGAAGGACGAGAAGAAAATCGTGGATCAGCGTAGAAGGTGTCCTGCTCTGAGCCCAGAGACCTTCGTACAGCCTCGCGAGCGATCGATCCTTTCCACACTGACGGTCGATAAACAACTGGTGAAGGCTCGCATAATTGTGCGATATTATATTACGATTCATTTTCAAAACCAGTTAGAACGCACACCGGCTCGCTGGTCTATGCGTGAGCCTACGAACACACACGCGAGTGCCTGAACGCTTTCGAACGGGATGATTGATCTCGCGCCTCACACGAATGGCAGGAGGATCTATGCCGAGAACGGGTCGGATCCAGTCTGGATGTTTCGAAGAAATCCGATCCGGCACTTCGAACGACCGAACTTGGCATTGTTTCTCTAGTAATTCTCGAATGTCCGTGGTGTATTCTTTCTTTCTTCGTATGACATTTCAAGTATTGTTTTTGGCATTCACGATTCGACTGTCCTGGGAACGTGTCCTTCCCCTTATCTGCTGTCCGAGGCTCACTTGGATGCCAAGATAATCGATTTTAATATTCATACCCACGCGAGCGTACGGTGCATCATTTTTCAGGCAACAATAATTTCGTCTGGGATTTCCAACGGCTATTGGGCAACGGATGCAGCATGTAGGGGTGCTCGAATGTCTGTTTTTGTATCGAGTTTTGCGTAGAACCGCAATTCGTCCCAGATTCGTCGAATAGAATCAACGAACAAATATCAAGTTCGAGTTTTCTTCATAAATCGTTCAAGGAGACAGTTAGACGTACGTAGGAAGACGCATGACGTCTATGAGAATACCGGTTCTCGAGCTCCTTTGACAAAAACGCTCGCCTAAACCTATGGACCAAGTTTTTGTGCTAGTTCGAGGGGATCGGTGGAGGCTTGGCCGAGTCGGCCAATAGGAAAGCACCGGAACGCTCGTACGATCTCTCAAACCGGTTATTGCCAAATATTCCGCCCCAGGTAGAAAATCTTGAGATCTTAACGGCGTGCGAACCGTCGATTTAGAACATGACGCCGGCCGGGCTCATTGGCATAAGTTCCGCTAACGGCATGATATAATGGCGCGACCCGATTGGTTCCGCTTTGACAGTCAATTGTGTAACAATGCGCGTCGAACTCTGAACGACGAACGCCTCCCCAACACCTTGCGTCCCGCAACGTTCGCACTCGTTGACCATCTAAGTCGTGCAAAGTTGCACCTCGGTCAAGATGCTGACACTGAAACGTCCCGACCACTCTGTCCCACCATGTCATTAACGCGCGTTCGCCCGAATCATTACCAGTACAGTTCTCACAGCGAACTCATATTTTCACCGTCAACTCTAAAAAGCTTCGTACCTTTCACGTGGCCAGAAACTTGGACTCAAATAAATACCTTGAAATTTCGAGAGCCCGATAGATAAGTTGCCTGTATTTCGACGCTGTCATTGTCTTTCCCATTTCCACCAATACCACCAGGAATCTGTACAGCTACCGATTAGACGTTCCGTTACGGTAGCTGTCTTAGGCATTTTTCCGAGGCGAGATCGAACAAAGGTGGCCGATGAAAAACGAAAGCGGCGGAGAGACGCTGTCGTCGCCGATAAATAATTTGCGCGGTGAGATTCGGTTGGAAAGGGAAGAATTTCCTGGAAGCGTGTCTTCACGGTGGCTGGACACGCACTTCGCAATTCTTTCTGGCCAGCCCCGTCTCTCTCGGCCCCCGTCACCCACGCCTAGCTCATCTTCTCTCCCCTCGGCTCGCCATGCGGCCCCGTGTGCAGCCACGCTTTTGCAGGAAACTTCTTCGTGCACTTATTGTTAGTACGTGCCCGTAACGAGACCGAGAAAGGCGGACGTTTTTGCGGGACGATATCGGTGAGCGCGACGCGCCGTTCTTCAGTCTGTCTTCTGGCCAAGTCGGCCGGCGCGTGCGACAGTTTACGCCCCCGACAGCCCGAGGGAAGCCGGCTGATTGACGGGATTAATTATGGATTTTCATGCGCGCAACGTCTGAGAGTTGATCATCTGTGAATATCGAGGAGCGAGGGTGCGAGGCGCCGAAAATTAAGGTAGGAGTAGATCAAGTCCTTGAATGCGAGAGGAATGGTCGACTGACTGAGGGTTGTATCATTCAGTGGCATATTAAGATTATACTTATTGAAAAATCGAACTTGTCGAAGTTGGAAGACGATGATTTAACTGTACTATTATTTGACTGTACTAGGAAGTATCACGTTGCATAGTCAAACGTAATCGGGGAGAATGAAGCAGGGTCGCATTCGAGCTATTGAGAAGGAAGAATAAATCCTTGCATAAAAATCTCTGTCGTTGAAATGCGACGTTAAAAAACATAGGCAACGTGTCCAAAGTCGCACCCACGGCTTGTATTCTCGATTTTCCGCGGCGGTCAAAATATTTTCTTCACCACGGTGTTTGCAAACAACAATTACCGTCGCGTCCTGTGTATCGTTCGCGTAAATAATTCATGAGGAGGAACGTTGTTTTTCCGTAATTCCTCATTGACACGACATATGTACGTATCATTGAATAACGTCATTAGCAAGCGGTGACTCGATGTAAATATTATCATCGAGTGCAGCGATTCGAATCGTGCGCCGCGTTCTTGGTAGACGTGAAAGTTATTCAATTGCAATTTTCTTCATCTTCAGCCTCGACTGAGTCATATCAGGTTTTCATTAATAACTCGCGTATAGAGACTCGAATTCGTTTGCATGCGATTATAGCGGATATCTTAATGTTAATGCATTATGAGCGTGCGCATTATCTGTATAAATGTCATATTCGAAATTATTTTGACAATGTCTTGTGGGTGGCGAAAGGGTTGCATCGCATTACGCGAAGATAGCGCAAACTTTTGAATGATTTATCGGGTATTGCGCCGCTTCGACATTCTTTACGTTCGACCGGCCATCCAGGACGACCGATTGTTTGCTTCTACTTACGGAAGACGTTATGAAACAAGCGTGTTCACGCGTGGCAGCATCCTCGAGGGACGTCCAAATCCTCTCTGTGTTACGCTCAACGTAGGGATTTCTCATTTCCGCATGGAAATCTCACCGCTTTCGCCCATTACTTTGTCTATCTCTGTAACTGTCATCGATTCATTTCTAGTAACACATACATAAACATTTTTCCTGCCATTTTCAATACCTTTGAAACGATTAGATAGTATAATTGCTATTTTTCTATGAATATTTTTTCTTTTATCACACCCTCAAAAAATAATCCGATTGAGAAAGCATAGATACGTTAAAATATTCCAAGTCAACAAATCAGAACGTTTGCTGTACGTATATTGCATACATTGCGTACTGTACCATCACCTGACGTAGAATGAGCGAGAAGAGAAAGATTCGCAGAATTTTGCCACATTTCTCCCCGAATCGATTTCAGGCCGCGATATCCGTTGCAACTAGCGCGTGTTACGCTCGCACTAATTGCCAGCATTGAATGATCAGTCAGCGGCCGCTCGTGGCTCGCGCCTCTTCGATTGGCCATCCCGTAACGAGCCACGGCTATTTTACTCGCGACGCGGGGCGATACGTTTATGAGTATGTTCGTGGCGACGGCGGTGGCAATTATTACGGACAATGATTGTCCTAGCGGTCTTTAACTTTGCTTACGGTACGGAGCATCAATTTTGTCGTCTGCGACCGTGACGTGTGTACACACGTTCGCGTACACTTCACGTTCCCGCGGACACTCTGACAAGGAGCCAGACGAAAAACGTACACCGTGACAAAGCAGGAGCTTTTCAACGCTCAAAAACTCATCGCTAGAGCGACAACGTCGTTCGGTCAACTTCGTCGGCTGAGAAAGGAGAACGAACAGATTCTCTGTGATCGATACGAACGTCGTTTGCGATCAGTTCCGAGAGTATTCAGAGACAGTTCCGACGTTTCTCCGAATTTTTGCCTGCCAGCAATCTGGAGTCGAATTTCAGCTTGGGGAGAGCTCGTCGGGAAAATTGTGAAACAGACGCAACGGTGCGTAAATTAAAGAAGCCAGACGAAAATTTACACCGTGACAAAGCAGGAGCATCTCAACGCTCAAAATCTCATCGCTAGAGCGACAACGTCGTTCCGTCAACTTCGTCGGCTGAGAAAGGAGAACAAATAGACTCTCTGCGATCGGTACGAACGTCGTTTGCGATCAGTTCCGAGAGTATTCAGAGACAGTTCCGACGTTTCTCCGAATTTTTGCCTGCCAGCAATCTCCGAAGTCGAATTTTAGCGAGGGATGAGCTAGCCGGAAAAATGATGAAACAGGCGCAACGGTGCGTTAATTAGGAGTCAAGCAAATTTCGTTCTATCCGGGACACAGTTGTGCACGTTATGCGCCGCACGTTCTGTCGGTTCGTCCGTTAGGCTGACGCTTTTCTTTTATTAGGTACGAATACTGCTCGCGATATGGGCCGATCCACCCAATGAAATTCGCGTGATGCACGTTCCGTTGCCCCTTGTGAAGAAGAAAGCGTTTTCCAGAAAATGTGGGTCTGGCACTTGAGGTCGTAGACCGTGGTCCAAATGCAGGATGACTAAGCCGCCGGAAGGTGGAGGCCTCCTGATCGCCAGCTGCTTTCTGGCTCTCTACTCCCTCGGCGTTAGCGGCCAGCTCAATCCGGAATACGGATGTCCTCCGCAGGAGAGGATCTTGCCATGCAGGTGCTCCACGCGGGACATGGAGGTTCAAATATGGTGAGCAAGCAAGAAAATTTCAACATCGCGCGAGACAGACGAGAGCTATTCATCCTACAAATTCGACCGATTCAACAAAATTATATTAACCCATTAGCTGCCATAACCCCCACTTGGGAATTTTGAAATTTATATAACTATATTTTTTTTTCCATATATGTAACTTATCCGGCCAGACATTTCCAAACAATTTGGCTGTTCATGGGTTAATATATTAGGTACGGAAACATTACGATGATTCAGCAGTAACAGTACAATACTTCAGGTGCAGTCACAGTGAACTACCGAAAGTGCTGGAAGGCCTGAAGTCAGTGAGTCACTACGTGGATCGTCCAGTGGACGAGCTGATCCTGGAGAACAACAACCTGCCGAGTCTTCCGGGCAAAGTATTCGCCACCTTGCGAGTACTCCGCCTGATGCTTCGGAACAATCGTCTCGAGAGAGTCTCGTCCGGCTGGCTGGAAGGCCTACACGACTCTTTGCTGGAGTTGTTCGTCGTCGAGCCGGAACTGCGCTCGTTGCCGATCGACAGTCTCGAGAATCTTCAGGGTCTCGAGGCCGTGACGCTGCAGAGCCGCGTCATGAAGAGATTGCCGCGATTCTCAGGTCTGCCGAAACTGCGCTACCTTCAGATCAACTCGCCAGCCCTGCTGGAGCTCGCGCCCAGAAACTTCCGCGACCTGATCGGCCTTGAACAGCTGCACGTCTTCGGCAGTCCGCGCCTGAGCCGACTGGAAGCCGGCCTGTTCCGAGGACTCAGCAGGTTGGAACTGATCAACATCACCGACTGCGGAATTCATTGGATTCATCCGAGGGCGATGATCGAGCTACCGGAGCTGAAGGAAGTGTCGCTAGTTGGAAATGCAATTGTCGACGCTGCCATGGTCGGTCGAGCCTGCATGGACCTGCCTGCCTTGTCGGTGCTGCGACTCGATCGAAATCGCGTTAATCGCCTCGGCGAGGGCTCCTTCGTGGACCTACCCGTCCTCGGGAGACTCTACTTATCACGCAATCACATCACGGAGGTGTTCGCCGGCGCGTTTCAGCGCGTGCCCAGTTTAAAGACCGTCGATCTCAACCACAATCTTATACACCGAGTCCATCCGGACTTCTTCCCTCGTCGGGGCGGAAACGACCTCGAGGAGATGTGGCTGATTAATAATGATCTCAGTCACGTCGCTGAGATACGATCCGTTCTCGAGGCTCTGCCCAGGCTGAAGTTCCTGGACGCCAGTCACAATCAGCTGGAGGAGATTCCTTTCGGGGCGCTCAGGGGTCATCCGACGCTGGAGAGACTTCATCTTGATCATAACAGATTGGCGTTCTTGGAGAGGGAAACCTTCACCGCCATGCCGGCTTTGAGGGAGCTCAGACTAAGGAATAACTCGTTGTCCAATCTTCTGGAGGCACCGTTTTGGAACTTGCCGGCGTTGAAGGTAAGTTTGTCCGTATTAAGTGTTCGACGTAGTTACGATAGGCGTAGTTTTCAATGGCCGTGGAATAACGAGGTCTGCCCGAGGGACAGTAAAAATTTAGTGAAATGTCGTCTGAAGTAAAAGTCATTACCTCAAACGGCGCACTAGATTTCACGTAAGTTAGACTTTCACCCGCTGAAAATATCGCACACGCGATCGTTGCAGGGGTTGGATCTGTCTGGAAACTATTTTCGACACATTGAGCCACGTCTGCTGGCGAATCTTCCCAGCTTGAGACGTCTGGATCTGAGTGGAAACGCGATTGGATTGATCGAGCCGGAATCGTTCTTGAGCACGACTGCCTTGGAACACATTAACGTTTCCGGAAACGCGTTGTCCGTCATTCATCCGCTCACCTTCCGACATCTGAGCAACCTTTACGAGCTGGACGTCGGCTGGAATCGAATGCTGGAGATGGTACCTGGTCTGCCGAGAAACATCGAGCATCTGCATATGCCGATGAACAGAATCGTGGCACTTCCGGCCTTGACCAGTCATGAACTGTCACTTCCGCTCCTGAGATCATTAGATCTGAGCGCAAACGGAATCGAAAGAATTTCGCCCGGAACACTGAACGATTTAGTCAATTTACGGAAATTGAATCTGGGATACAACGCTCTTAGATTGTTAGAGGATGGAACCTTTGACGGACTGTCCAGACTGGAACAGCTGGATTTGAGGTACAATCGGCTGGTGACTCTGCACGGTAGAAGCTTCAGACCACTGAAGTCCTTGATGGATTTGAACGTCAGAGGAAATAGACTCGAAGTACTTAGGCCCGACATCTTTCAAGAGAATGTCAGACTCCAGAGGCTGGACTTGAGCAGAAATAACCTGGCGCAGATCAATCACGCGACGTTCGCCAATACCAGGTACGTAGGTACTGTTCAATCGTGAACTCTTTCAATTATCAGAGCTTATTCCTTCAAAATTATACCCATCGCCTCATAACGGCGGATCCGTGCTTTTTTCTCCCCTCGCAATTTCACACACTCGCACGCTAGTAGAAAAGCAGTTTCACTTGCGGTTACATGGTTGCATCACCAGCAAATTGGTACCTAGAAAGTTCTCCGTGCTCACGCTAATGTCCCCTTCTCGTCGTTGTGTAGCACCACCCTGGCGTGTCGCCTAATTTACGACGACTTATGTCCGTTTTATACGCAATTTGCTTTTAATGCGACGCGGCACATCAATTTCTGTACAATCCTACCCTCTGACATCCTACACATTTTCCAGTAAAGCAAGGACACCCTACAGAACTTACAAAACCATCCTACAGATCCTAACATATGCTAACTTCTGAACGCAGTGCCAGTTCGCACTCAATTTACCTAAATGCCTGTGAAAGTTGTCATGGAATGGTGTCTCACCGTGGACAAAGAGATTTGTACACAATCGTTCGCTTAAAATTTATCGATACCCTTTCCTATTATTACACTCCTAATCCACTTCAACAATAAAGCCATATGCGCCAACATACATATTTACCTAACGTACATCTTCTTCGTGACGGGTTTAATTGACGATTTCCTAACCGCGTAATCGTCTGGCCACGATTGTTTGCGAGCTGGCCCCCAAACGGATGTCAGTCCATTCGGATTTTTTGACGGACGCTTTGAGCCGGACGCGACTGTTTCTTTTGACGTTTCGACGCTGAAGGGAGAGCACGACGCTAATTGCAGGGACCTTCGTGAGCTGTACGTGTCGCACAACACTTTGACCGAGTTACCCGGATCGCTGCACGGCTTAACGGCTCTCCAGGTCCTCGACTTGAGCTTCAACAAGCTGAACATCCTGTCGCCGGAAACGCTGAGCAGCCTCTCGTCCTTGCTCGAGCTGAAGCTGGTCAGGAATCGCATACGGGAATTGCGGGAGGGAGCCTTCGATCGGCTACCTCGTCTGTCCTTGATCGACTTGGAGAACAATGATCTGAGGGTGATCGAGAGGAACGCCATCAGACAGCTGCCGGAGCTGCAGGCCATTAGACTGGGCAAGAATCGGCTCCAGGTAAGAGAGGGGGGAGAAACTTTCATTTCGCCCGAACTGTATGATTCATACAGCGGGGGCATACATACTGTGAATTTGCGGAAGGTGATGAAAATCGAGGTTGAGTACCTTATGCCGATGAAACGATAAAGTCGACGGTCTACTTCGTTCGTACTTCTCTTCGCTCATGTTATGTCTTGCATTCGATCCAGTTGTGTGTTCGACGGACGAGATGTTTAAAATCGCACGTTTCGTTTGGCAGACGATACCGAGCGGTGCTTTCACCGAACTGCCCCTGCTGCAAAGCGCGGAACTCCAGGAAAATCGGATACAGGAAATCGCGAGCAACGCATTCATTAACGTGCCGCACCTGCTGTTCCTTAATCTGAGCCACAATCGACTGCCGGGTCTCGACTACGTCGGCATGGATAGTTTACGCTCGCTGGAGGTTCTCGATCTAAGCGACAATCGCATATCCAGAGTGTCCAGCGACAGTTTATCGTCCATGGAATGGCTCGTCGAACTGAAGGTACGACCCGTAACATAGTTGCGCAGCAACAAGAATCATTCTACGTAATATAAATGAACGAAACTTTCCAATGTCCAACTTCCGAACCGAATGAAATTTTCACTGATATTTTCAATGAGATTCTACGAGCTAAGAATGAATGAAAATAAGGCTCGGCGAGCATTGTGAGGAAGAAAAACAGTCTTGCGTGGTTGACCACTATAGTGCGACGGACGAGGAGAGGTGGCAGAGTCTTTGGTAATAAAGAGGAATACTTTCTCGTCGAGAGTGAAACTTCTTCGCGAAGCATGGCGCGAGGCCGCCTCGTTATGCTAGGGGAGCAATTATTCGTATAGCTGCATCGCTAATTAAGGAGATATCGGGCCACTTTACATACGCGCCTCTCCCCACTTTGTCCGCAGATGGACAACAATCGGATTTGCGCCATACAGGGCTCGCCTTTCAACGAAATGCCGAGGCTTCGAGTGCTCAGCCTGAGAAGCAATCGGATGGCATCCGTTTCCGAAAATGCCTTCAAGAGATTGAGATCGAACATCGCCATTCTCGACATAGACGGTACGCACCATTAATGTCTCTCGCGCGCAATGAACGTTTTGCAAACGAATTCTTTACGGTAAAATTGCTCGGCGGACAGGAAACCCACTGTCCTGCTCTTGCGGAATGCTCTGGTTGAGAGGATGGTTGCAGCAAGCTTCGTCGGAGGGTCCAAGATGCGCGGATGGCTCACTTTTTAAGGAGATCAGACTGTCGCGACAGGACTGCCAACGGGAGAGATTGATCGAGCCTGTGCATCCAGGATGCGAGGCTGAAATTATTAACTCCGCCACATCTTCGCCGTCGTCAAGTAAATTTGATCTTGGGATTCTCGATTATTCATGTTATTTCAGATATTTGATGATTGAATTGTTCTTCATCAGTGTACGGAGCGACGGAAACAGTGCCGTTATGGATGAATCTGAAAGATGGTTCAACAAAGCAACCCAGTCACGAATCGGATTACTTCTACGAGTACGTGGATTATCATCAGGAGAATGAGACTCTGAAGACGTCCACTTCTCCGTCTGCTTTGGCTACATCCACGGAGCCGACGCAAAATATTAACGTTATCCAAGCGTCCGAAACCATGACCAAGCAGCAAACACCAAAAAATAACACTATTCCCGGCAAGAAAAATGCTTCTGTTCCACCGTCGCCGAGTAGTTCAGGTTTCACGTTCTTCGGCGTTCCTTTGCCTAGTCTCAATTTTAATCTGTGGGGAAATTCTGGTCGAAAGGCGGAGAGGAAAGATTTTCCGATGGGCAGACCGGGCAGGGGGAGGTACAGAACTTTTCCACCGACCGAACCGGAGATTCACAGGGGTGGATTTGTGCCACTGCCACGCGGACAGGGTGGATTCGTTCCAATTCCCGATCCACGAGCAGCGTTTGATAAAATTGCTGCCGGCAATGAGACCTTGAAGAGAGTGGGCGGACAAAATTCGAGTCACGTCAGAGTGCAGGAGGATCGCAAGAGATGGAAGAACAACGGAACGATGCCGAAGGTGGATAAAAACGTGTCGAGGACGCAGAAGCCTAGGTTGGGTTTCAAAGAGAGGGAAGAATTGTCAACTGTCCCCGTAAGACAGCAACCCTCTTCGACGAGCAACGTCGACGTACGAAAAAATTCGCTTCCGGTCAGTAAAAATGGGTAAGTTTATTCTGACAGTCAAGTCAGTAATTCAAATTAATCGATGAGATTTGTATGATTTTTTTTATTGTTTACATTGTACGTTTGGAACAGCTCACATTTGTCCAACATGACGAAAACCGCGGATGTATCGATAACAGTTGAAGATCCATCGCAAGAAGCTGATGAAACGGCTGTGTCGACTGAAATATACGAAGGAGAGAGTCTCGAGCTCAATGCTGAAGAGAATAATGCAAGTAACAGGTATCAGACTGAACTTAGCAACAGAATTGTTGGTAGCACACTAAAGAGCATGGAGATCGTGTCGACGACAAAGGAAACTGTGACAGCGGCCGTGGAAATCCTCAATTCCAAAGAAACGAGTCGCTTCAGAGATTCAGAATTGATAGAACATCGAAAGAGTTCTTCGAACAAAATGACTACGGCAGAACCGGAAAAAGAACCTGATGGTAACAAACCGCCCCGGTGTCAATACTACTTTACATCTACGTGGCATTTTATGAGATATATATAAAATGTATAATTTATTGTTCCAGATGAAGTGGCGACCAATCCTCCGCATCCACGTTTCATGGCGTCAAGTACACACTCGACAGTTAATCAATCGAAAATTAACGCGAGCGCTGTCACAAAGAATCGTGAGACAGAGGCTTCCGCTTTGTCGGCGTTCTTGGTGCCTGGCGGACAGATTCCATCGTCGATGACAGTGGCAGGAATTCGCCCAGTTGGCAGACCGACGATAACGAAAGTTCCCTCGCCCCATCTTGGTCTATCAGAACAGATCGTCGAGAAGCAGAAATCCGTAGCAGGAGCCCAGCGAAGTTCCGAAGATTTGCAGATTCAGACAATGTCGAGCAAGGAAGAAATCGGCGGTGGGGCGGATGAGAGTGCAAAAGTATTCGAGGACAATGCGTTCAATTGGTACTTCCAACATTACAATGACAGCAATTTGGAACCTTACGTGGGTATCGTTGATAACGCTGGCTCGGCAAAGACCAGCGTCTATCATGGGATGCTACTCGTTCAGCTGCACATAATCGTATCGGTCCTGAGATGAGAATACTCGTTAAACGTATGAAAACGATAATACTCCAAAGCGGGAACGATTCGTATGTGTTTGAAATACTCGCGCCTGGTGATACTTGTTTGCGAACCGAGATCGCAGTAGCCTTGTGTATGATGATTGTAAGTTTTTCCTCGAAGCTAGATTTTACTTGTACAGCGACTGTCTTTTGCTATCGTACTGCACAGTGTGGGATTGACAGGTGGTCGTCTGAGAGAAAAAGTCATGTTGATAGACGTATGTTATTGAAAAACGGTGTATGTAAGTATCTGAAATCACATATTATACAAAGTACAAACGTGGCGTTACGCTTTATCGGGGTGTACAGTTTGTCACGTTGTTCTCTGTGTGCGTCTTGCCCGAGAGTCAGAGTACTCGTTGTGAGACACGATCTGTTGTACTAGTGTCAAATAAATACAGTGAAGTAAGTAAATGATCGGTTTTTATTAACAGCGCAATGCTCGTTGCGAATACTTCGATTTCCTAAAAAATACAATATTTACGATGGCAAATTTGTGACCGTTCGTAGTTTGAGAGTGTACCTGCAACGTAGTTCTTAGTTAACAAACAAAAATGGGTTTACGTTTAATCAAATGACTCAGACTCGCGAAGTTTCGACAAGTAGCGCTGACACGGAGATGAGAAGAATGGATCAATCTCGTCACAGATATTAACATGTTAAATAAATCGCATTAGTTAGTCGGCAGTTGTCATCAGCGATTAATATTAATCGTTGGAACGTTGAAAGGTCGAAGGACTGTGACTGACACACACACACACACACATACGCAGTAGAGTGCCGTTCGGTAAAAATTTTTTAAACTTTATATTGCAATATAGACGGAGCATCGTGTACGGAAAACGCGGAAGAAATATGAAAAAAAAAGTGCAATCGCCTTGCTGCCATCGCCAATTCTTCATCTAATATAGACATCTAATATATGCTAATATGTTCTGTTGTTCCATTCCAAAATCATACGCAAGTTACCAACTGTTCCATGTCGAAATGCAGACCCCACGCTCTGTATAGCCCGTAAAACAGACTTCGCTGTTATTACCACGCAAAGTCTGAAGATTGTTCTCAATGTTAACAGTTCTGTGTTGCACAATTTTAATTCGCGTTAAAAAGTCACTCTACGTTCACTGACTCTTAGTTTTCGCCTTTTCTTTCTCGTCTTTCTTCTCCTCCTCTTTTTTCTCGTCCTTCTTCGTCTCTTTCTTATCAGTCTCCTTCTTTTCGGCGTCGCGATTTGTCAACTTATTGTTGATCAAATTGTGCAGAGCGACTATCGAACGGACTAGCGCGGCTAAGTACACCACTAACATCTGATCGTTTGTTTTGACGTACAAAGAGTCTACGAAACTGCTCTGCGTCATATCGGGTAATAAGTTAAATATGTCCTGAAGTTGATAGACAATTTGATGGTTGATAGGTAGTTTGCCGCTTCCGACCTGCAGAAACAATTTTATCGAAATCGCGTTATGTTCACGCAAGTTACCTCATAAAATAACTTACGTGTCATGGTATAATCAATACAAACCTGCAGGAGATAATCTCTGATTTCCCTGATTTGTTCATGAAGACCTTTTAAGCCAAGGAGTTGGTTTGTGATCCTTTGACTAAGTGTACCGACAGTAGTATCCTTGATATCCCTCAACAAATGCTCTACTCCAACTTCTTCTGCTTCCTCTGCTCCAATCTCACTTGGGATGTGCTCAAATGTTTTAGAAGTTGGTGAACCATCCTGGAAATGTCAATTATCAAATAATTTTTTCATCTGGTAAACTTGAATTAATAAATTCATAACATCAACAGGCCGTCATTAAAAAAAAAATTGCCTTACATCATGAACTTCTTCCACCGCCTGATATGCTTCTGTTGGCAAACCCAGATCTTTAGGTTTAGCATCAATTATAACTAGCACAGAATTTGGGCAGTATCTTCTGATCAACTCATTGATAGCCACATCATTTTGATGCAACTTAGGTCCTGTGTGGTACCAGCCAACAACCTTCTCTCGAGCTAAGAACAACAAATAGAATTTGTCACAAGAAATATTCACTGTAAACACTAGTCTGACTAACATCATTCAAGTACTGACCATTGACTTTCTTGAACATCCCATACATGTTCTCAAGGTAATCATGGTCGAGGAACCACACTGTTTTGTCCTTGTCATCCTCGTCAAATGGGACTGGAAATCAACCGAATTTCATTATGTAAATATACAACACCCGGTAAAAACACATCTCGGCAAAAACTCATTTATGGTGAAATATAAGATTAAAGACTTTTACCGAGAATACTGACATATAATCGCATAGATCTTAGGGTAAACGAATTCTAACCTGCAAAGCTATTTGACACGTCCAAAACACCCTTTGCGCGCCAACAGCCTAAAAGTACACCGACGACTCTCTTCTGATTACCAATCTTTCCCATACGATTGAAATGATCCACCACGCTGAGTAAAACCAACGGGTGGACGACAACTTTTGTCGTTGCAACCTCTTGACTCGGCATTTTTGGTCACTTGCTTGACTTTCCACAATGAACGTAGCTACGAATGATGCCAATGGCACGCATGAGTACAAAACATGAGATGGTAAACTTGCCATGATCTGCATGACGTGTTAAAATAGCGAGTACAGATACGCGAACTCTGTTTGAAAAAATAAACGTTCGAAAAACGAAAAATCAATATCTGTGGTATGCAATACGATAGTGTTCGAAAACTTACCGATTGTTAAAAACCTACAGATTCAGGCGACAGAACCTACTATTCATGGAACGACAGTAAAGTCAGACTTTACACCAATGATATTTGTAGTTTATGAGAAAGAAACCGTTACTATTATTATTACTTTAATAGGTTTGACTATACTAATATCGACATTTGTTTCGAAACTTTAACTCGAACAGTTAAGTTAGCACGCCTGATTCGTGAGAACGTAGCCTCAAAGATTGTGTTCGATATAACTCAGCACTGTACGTTACAAGGTATCGTGAAAGATTTGCACAGTATTCAATTATTTCCTTATTAACATATAAATACATGGACGGAGCAGTATAATAAATACTGCAGTTATGTCTTACGTGATATAGTTAAATATATAATTAAACAATAACATATGATATTATGTATTGCATGCTTTCGAGCACGCAAGAGCATGTGTATGTGCCGCATTCGTTGCCAACTGTACAGAGCGGAAAAGCGCGCGAAATTCAATTCCTGCCTTGTCATATAATACGATTTTCTTTATATTCTATTTTACTACCAATCCAATAATTCAATTTAATTTTACCTTAGCATGTCGAAACCGATCGTCTTCGTAACGGGCAACGCCAAAAAACTGGAGGAATTTTTGGCTATATTGGGCAAAAACTTTCCACGAGAAGTTGTATCCAAGAAGATTGATCTACCGGAATACCAGGGTGAAATTGATGACATATGTCGGGATAAATGCAAAGCAGCAGCGCGTCTCATAAAAGGTCCAGTGATTATTGAGGACACCTGTCTTTGTTTCAACGCACTGAAAGGACTCCCAGGGCCGTACATTAAATGGTTCCTCGACAAGCTGGGCCCTGAGGGTCTGCATACGATGTTGAACGGCTGGGAGGATAAATCGGCCGAGGCGGTTTGTACGTTCGCTTATTGCGAGGGCGAGGAAGAGGACCCAGTTTTGTTATTTCAAGGACGAACTGAAGGTACCATTGTCACTCCTCGTGGACCGAGAGACTTCGGATGGGACCCATGTTTCTTGCCGGCAGGCTACGACAAGACTTATGCTCAACTACCGAAGGATGTGAAGAACGAGATCTCTCATCGAAGTAGAGCACTGGAAAAGTTAAAGGAGCACTTTTTTAAGAATTCACAAAACTAGGTCTTAATGTCTTTAATGTTATAGGAAATCGTTCGATTGAATGTAAAGTTGTGGCTGTATGATTGTGATTTAAGAGGATGTCTTTATGTATGGTTGAATCTCAATAAACGTACCTTCACTCTCCATCTTTACGTTTTGCACTAGAGGAATACGGATTCTGCACGTACTCGCGAAAATATTCCGTGATGCGCGTATTTACTTTCGTTAATCCATTAAGTCGTTTTTGCTCATTGGATAAACTTTGTCTATCGTGTGTGCGTCGTTATTGCGGATTAATTAAAGATGCAGATTCTTGCAAAGGCAACTGTATCGACATAATGTACGCGCATTTTGACCCTGCGCAACGGAACGCACTATCTGCCATTTATCAAAGGTGGCCTGCGGCTGAAAACAACGACACGAATATGTACGATTTTGTATTAACCGCTGTACAAACGCACTTTTCGTGAATATTTGTCGCTCGAATCTATGTGGACATAGTGCGTGAAAATGATCATGGTACAATACTACCGTAATATCTTTATGCATCTGCGAATTTATGATAATCAGATTTCTTAGAGAATCGAAATTGATACATATCCAGTCTATCTACAGTATTTTTATGATGCAAGAAACGAATTCTTGTGATCATATGGCCAGTTGATACATTTGCACAAACAACAGATATAATTAAATATAATGTAAAAAAATGTACTAAGTAACAAAGATTTATATATGGAATAAAATCCTACACCATGTTCATATTCAATTGGATACTAAGTAAAAAATTAAAAAAACCATAAATATGTTAGCACAAGCAATTTTGTGCGGTAACAGTACTTTATAATTATCTGTAGGCGTAGTACATTGTTCGTATCGAAAGAGTGTTTACACTGTTTGTAATCATCGTATTCCACGTTAATGTGTGATTTGCACATTTTTACGTTACGACAGAAGCGATAGTGGCTAAATGTTGTTACTTAAATATTAAATTATTCCAATAAAAATGACAAACGTCCTTCCGACCTCAAATATATCAGCAATTCAGCCTCTGCAATCATCATTAAATAATTATGACAATGTAATGCACAATGTTAATGGACACGCTTTAAATCTCCCCTCCTCTTCATTCATACTTCATGCGGAATCATGGCCTTAACATTCGCTACATCACGTAAACGACTCCTTTGACGTTTCTCACTTTGCCCAAAAAACGTATAATCGCCAGTCGCTTAATCATAAAATTAAGCGTTAAAAGTAAACAAGTTAACCAAGATAAATTGCCAAAGACAAACAGTCTTACGCAGCCGTAAACCAATTGTCAGATATACAAAATCCAAACAAACTAATATGGTCCAAACGACGCAAGGTCAATTACAAGAGACCGACAAGCATCCATTATATTAATAAAATATAATTCTTTTCCCTAATTGTCTGACCAAGTCCCATATGTTTCCGTTCAAATTTCCGCTAAATATTGGATAATCGTCAACCCTTTGATCATGTCCACGCAAGAGAAACGTATGATCGGTAACAAATCAGCGTATAGACGCGATGTATTAGTCTCATAAACCGGAAGTTTGCGTTTCATCGGGGATCCGGCGACGAAATATGCAATCGTTGGAATCGGCCGAAGCGGTCGCGATAATTAATACATTTTTAACTCGGACGGGCGTGCCCACGACGAGCTAAAAGTATGCACCGATGGCCGAACGTGGGGGTTATCAAGTTGATTACACCGGCACGTTCTCTCTTTCTGTAACACCCTTTCGGCCGTGCGGGGTTATCGGGTGCATTTTACAGACAGCTGCAGACTTTTCGCCTTATAAAAGGAGGAAGGTCCCGATGTGCTACACCAGTCCATCGCCATGGGTCTCTCAATGACGAATGCGCTTGCCGGTAAGAAACGAAGACGGTCGCTCAACCTTTGGATGATTAAAAAGAGAGCAGCGCAAGAAGGGAGATAATGATACGGCAACGTCCTCGCGGAAAAATTTCCTCTCCGGCCGAGCGACGTTGCTTTATCAGTTTGCGGAAAGCTCGATTAATAAGTGCCACTTTTTATTTTTTTGCAGCTCTGCTGGTGTGTCTGGCTGCCGTGAATGCGGTTCCAGGTATGTATTGCCTGCTGGCTCTTCACGTCCTGTGACACATATGTGATGTTTAGAACGATTTTACGATATAATCATTATTTTGTTTCAGTACACTTCCCCCACGGAAAAACTGTAACGTACAAGTACTATGCCGACGTTAAGGCTGGAACGCAGGAACCTGTCCCGTTCGCGTCTCAGTTCGCCATTGAGGCACTGCTGACAGTTAGACACGACACTTCTGACCCGACCCTGAAGAACGCCTACTACGTGACGCTCAATGACGTGAAATACGGCCTGCACAACGGCCACGTTATTCATCAGGAACGTATCGATACGTTGCATCCGATCGGCGAACAGGCCAAGCCGATCCAGGATCCGTTCCTGATCGTCTACGATGAAGGTGGCAAGGTAACGCCCGCCCGCTGCATTCGCATTGAAAATCTTAGGCCAATCGCTTATTCTGTTGTGCGTTACTTCGCAGTTCCAAGGTGTGAAACTTTTGGAGAACGAGAGCGGATGGTCGAAGAACATTAAGCAGGCCATTGCGTCCATGCTCCAGTTGGACCTTACCAACATTCACATCCAACCCCACATGAAGCCGCACAGCTTCCTGACCAAGGAGGTGGGTAACGACTGATGGGAACACCCTCGTCAAAACAATCGCGAATAATGTTCTCTTTGGTTGTTACCACTAGAACACCATCCACGGTACTTGCCACGTGAGCTACAACGTACAGCCGACGCCGACAAGGAACAACGTCTTCGTCGTTACAAAGATCCATGAGCCGAAGAACTGCACGCACTTCGTTCACCGTGTCTTCGATCACGTTGAATCGGAAGAATGCCACGAACAGCCAGAGGTGACCTACAGTCCTTTAATGTTAAATGCAGACATGTCAATGGGAGTTCAAGGTCTAAATGTTATTGTTTCCAGAGGACAATGACCACCGCCACCAGGCGTGTGTTGGAAGTCGAGCTCCAGGGTGAAGAAATCCTCATCACGAAACTGGTTGGTCAAGGATCAATTAACTACCTGCCATGGCACGCGAAGTCCGAGGCTCACTACCTCTTGACAGGGTTAATATCATTACTCTTCTAGAGAGTTATATGGAAGAGTGTAATGTTAGGAATGTGATCGCTCATTGCCTGGTTTAACTTGCAGCCAAACTTTGGAATTGGCTGGTGTCACGCCTACGACCTTCCTGCCCACCGTGAACTTCCAAGGTGTCCCGATCATCCACGACGTCACCTTCAACAAGCCGCAAGGCAATTACGCTCTTCACGCTGGCGAGGATTTGACGCAAGGCCGTCACATTGTCAAGCTCGATGTACTGATCCCTAAACTGAAGAAGATGTTGGGTGAGGCCGCCGACTACCTCGAAGAGAACCACATTGAGATGAAGGAACCGGACTGGAAACATGGCCAGACCATCAACAGACTGCTCCACACCATGAGATACATGGATCTGGGATCCTTGGAACAGGTCTTCAACGTTCTTCAGGAAGTTAAGACTCCACGAGAGGTGACGATAAGGTAACTTTTGCGAAAAGTTTTTGATTGAAGAATAGATCGGGAATGTTGTATACGATGGAATATTTACTTTTTAAAGGAACATCTTCCTGGGCATCCTCCCACATGTTGGCACCACCGCAACATGCCACTTCACGTTGAACGTCATCCGCAAGCACAAAGTATCCGATCTGGCAGCAATCTTGATGCTGACGAAATTGCCAGTGCACGTCAGAATTCCGACCGAAGGCTTGCTGCTCGAGATGGAAGACCTGATCCGATTGGACGAGACACACTCTTTGGAAGTGAGGAAAGCCGGAATCCTGTGCTTCGCCAACCTGATCCACAAGACATTCATGCACGAACATACCGACGTCACGAACCCACGCTTGGACAACTACTTGGAATACTTTTTCTCCCACGTCAAGAGTACGTTCTTTTCCCAACTTTTCCAAAAAAATCGGATGCTGAAAATCTCTTCATGACGCTAACTTTGCACTCGCTCCGCTTTCAGATGAGCCAACCTACCAAATGAAAATGGTGTACTTGATGGCCATCAAGAACGTGCAGGTTGGCAAGATCCACAAACTGCTGGAGCCAATCATTACCGGTACGATGCCAATCTCTGAACATCCGCACCACATTCGCGTGCAAGCCATCTGGGCCATCAAGGAGTGCATTAAGAAGGATGTGGAATACGGCCACAAGCTCCTCCTGCCCATCCTGACCAACACCAACTTGCCCCTTCCTCTGAGAATCGTGGCTTACGACGTACTGATCCACCAACTTCCGCACATGGGCCGCGCCATGAACATCCACTGGATCATGGTCAACGAGAAGAACGACCATCTGGTCAACTATCACATTACCACCATCAAGGGTCTCGCCAATTCGGTTGATCCTTGCCTCCGACCGGTCCGCGAAATGGCCAGGAAGATGTTGGCCATGATCAGGACGAAACTTCCGCTTCACGGAACGCTCTGCTCCAACACTCGCGTCGGCTCTTATGACGAAACTTACGGACATGGCGAGACGTTCAAGACATCACTGATCCTCGATGAAATCACCGGCATGCCGCACGCTGGATACTTTGAACATCTTACCACCGTTGGCCGCAAACCAGTACCTCAATTGGGCGTACGTGCTACTATACTCATAAATAATAATAATCCAGTGTAGGTAAGGTAGACATAATGTTTGCAATATTCTATTTTTTAACAGATCCACTGGAACGCAGAAGGTCTTCATGAGATAATCAAGATCCTGAAGCACGAATTGTTGGGACACAACGTTGAAGTTATCACCAACGAGAAGATCAAGGAGGTTCTGGTTCAAGCCGCTGAGCACATGCCAACGAAGAACGAAATCCACCTGGACCTCTGTCTGACGATGAACGGAAAGGTTGTTATGGTCATGCACTACAACAAGAACAACTGGAGAAAGATCTTCGACGACTACAAGAACTGGCGCCAGGTTGTCACAGACTCTAAGATCAACTGGCAACACGTTGTCTACGATGAACTCTTCGAGATGCAAGTCCCGACCGACATGGGTCTGCCAGCTGTCTTGGGAACCAGAGTTCCACGCGTCACGTCTCTGAAACTGAACACGAACCTGGCCGATGTCAAGGTACCGATCAACGTCAAGGTCGAAGCCGACGCACGCGTCTGGAGGCACGGCGAGTACGTCATGTCGATCTACAATCCAATTGCTGATGTCTGGCACTCCGTTCGTCGCGTCACAGCACAAGACCTTGCCCTGCCGACTGTTGTAAGCATCAGCTACAACCATGAGACAAAGAGCCTCAAGGTCACATTGCCCAGACTGCCGGTGACAAAATTGTCCGTCGGTGGAATGCTGACGCACGCTAAGAACTTGGTTACTGTAACTGAAGACGAGACCGACGTCCTGAAGAAGAGTTGCGCCACTTGCCATCATCATGAGGTTATTACCAAGGGCACCACGCACAAGAAGTACCACCAGCACGTTGTGGATTCGAAGGACACTGGCCTGCAGTACACCATGTCCATCTTTGACTGTGAATCGCATGTTACCCCGGTGACACACATCACGCACTGGCTGAATGATTTGTCCGACGAACACAAACAGACAATGTAAGTTTGATGCATGTCGTGTCGTATAACTGGTTTTATGGGTATCCGTTTTGTTATAGGAACAACGTGTACATTCAGTGGCTCTTGGGAATTCGTCAACACATGACGAACCTTCAAATCTCTCCTCCAGTTGGAAGCTGCGGCAACTTGGTCAAGATCGAACCAAGCATCCAGTACCCTGCATCCCATGTACGTTACGCGGTTTTAAATTGTTAAGAGTATGTGAAGAGTGGAACTGCATAATCATCTTTCCAGGTCGACATGAACGTCCGATGCAACATTGAAGATCTGGAGCACGTGCACGATACTCAGCACACTTTGCCCAGCAAGAAGTTCAACGTCCGCGGTACCCTCGTTGTACAGTCTGCATCCTTGGACACGTCCATCCGTTCTTGGGACATGAACGTGAACGTTGATCTTTCGCAAGGACACGTTAACAACAACATGAAGCTCCAGATTACCCGACTGACACCTGGAGAGAAGGATCTCAAGGTAGACATACTAGTCTGTGCATCAGAAATGTAAGAAAGGTGATGGATACTTTCTTCAACCAGAATTTTCCTTGCAGATCTGCGTAGACTTGCAGAAGAACTACCCGAACGTAGTGGGCGACCTTTTGAAACCAGTGAACACAAAGGATGAAGTTAACACCAAAGTTATCTTCAACATGGGATTGGCCGATGATGACAAATGCGTCCGTGATGACACTGTCGTTACGCTGATGATCAAGAGCGAGCTGACGGACGAACAGAAGAAACAAGTGACACACGACAACGTACATGGCTTCTGCACCAGGGAAGCCCAGCGTATCCAAACCACACAGGGTCAGATGCCGAAGACGTGGAACTGCATTCAGGAGACCATCAGTCACACAACCCTGAGGAAACTCAACATCAACGTGTCCTACAAGAAGGTGGAATTCTTTTTTCACAGCTCTTCGCCAATTCCAAAAATATTGGTTTTTACGTTTTATTTCTGTTATACAAAATGTTCAGATACCCAACACGGTAGTGACAAACATCAACATGATGGACGACATTCTTCGCGCCATGTTCCTGCCACACGTAAGGTACACCGCGAACCACGTTGCACCAGGAACCATTAAGATGGTCCTGGAATTCCCGCTTTTCACTGAAGTCGTGGACACGTCGGTCTTCACACCAGTGACTGCCTACGAGTACGTTGAACTGCCCCTCGGCGACAAGATGTGGAACATCATGATGGACAACACCCGATTCTCGATTCCGTTCATGCACAAATACAAGACCGAGGCGTGCAGTGAGTAATCAAACTTGTCGCGATGTCATTATCACGTCGTTCGACGAGCGGAAAGTTTTATCTCGACATGTTTAATTTCAGAATTATGCACGATTTACCCTCAAGTTTTGATCACCGCCGATAACGGCACCATGCCTTTGGCCCTCACCGACCGTTGGGTGCTCCTGTCCGGTGATCACATCGACCATACCTATGCCGTTTTCGTCAAGCAAGTCCAGGGCAACAAAATGGCAGTGAGAATGCAGGTCGGAGAGCACGAACTTACCATCATGCCGTCCGAGACGAAGTACATCGTCACTGTCAACGGAAATGTTGTGAACAACTATGGCACTGGAATCGTAGTCCCAACTGATGACACTAACTATGCCATGAGGTAGGATACTTCTACATTCGAATACCTTACATGAATTTATATGATCCGTGCATCTTAATGTTAACGCACTGATTCGTATTTACAGATTGACCGAGAACCACGAACACTTGGTGATACAATCCGAACGCGTGCCACTGATGGCATTGTGCACTCAGAACAGTGTCACCTTGGTTTTGGATACCGCCCTTCAAGGCAAAATCACCGGCCTCTGCGGTCATCTCGACAACACGCATATCCACACCCTGCCGAAGATCTACAACATTGCGCATATTTAAGCGTTCAACCAAGAGCGAAAGATCTTACAAGCAGTCATCAGCAAACCCGTTCTCACGGGCATCATATGTGTTCAGTAGAAACGTCCAGATTTCAAATTCGTCCACTGGCTTAAGTTCCTTCACGAAAATAGAGTAGTAAATGAAACTGTAGATGATAAAAGAGATGCAATAAAAGTTTATTTTCAATAACATGTTTGTTTCTTATTTATATAAAAATGACGACACCACCGAAGAAATTATATAGGCTGGCCCAGTAATAACTAGCCGTACCATCTTATGAAATATTTGACGATATGATGACGGTTGAAGATTATTTAATTGAAAAATCGTGTAAATTATTGCGGAAGGTAGATATTCCGCTGGACTACGGTATCTCGGCAAGCGCTTTCAACTCGCCTCCGTGGCGCAATCGGCTAGCGCGTTCGGCTGTTAACCGAAAGGTTGGTGGTTCGAGCCCACCCGGGGGCGATTTCTTTTGCTTTCAATTGTTTATTTAATTCTCTCAACTCTAGACTCTCGTAACATAAATGTAACCCATACTTATTCCAATAACAGTTTTTTGGTGCTGTCATTTTTGAAATATGCTGTCAAATAAGATGGTTAAGAGTACCCCCAAACAGATTGTGATTCCGAATGAACTATTCGATAGCTAGAAAAAAAAGAAACGTTCGTGTGAATTTCCAACTTTGTATCTCTACCGTGAGGGGTAGGAAAGGGTAAAATGTACTGTGTTTGACAAATTATAGATCATGTCAACAGCGTCTCTAGCGCCTCGCGAAGGTGTCGCTTTTGTAGAACAGCGCACATCTTTTTCCTGAGTTCGAATACTCTTAGGTACTTTGGTTGCAATCATTTTTTTCATGTTTTAACAAAACATTTAAGGTAACAGGCGTCAAATGTTACAGGATCGGCAAAATATCGATTTTTCATCATTATTTCAAATTTTCTTAACTTTTCTTGTCCGTATCTCCAAAACTATTGCACTTAGAAGACTCGGGTTGCGATTTTCAATAAGTATTTTGGCTGCTCTATCATACTATAGTGGAGTAATTATGACAGAAGTTGTCATATGACGAAGAACCGGTAAAAAGTTCATTTTTCACCATTTTTTCGCTCATTTATGCCTGTAACTTTGAAACTAATGCGAATTTCGACCAACGGCAAACGGCTCTTTGAGTTATTTTTGACCTCCTACTAGGTAGCAAAAGGACGATTCTTTCCGCCGACCTTCAATTTTTCGCAAATATGAGAAGGGGTAACATAATGCCAAATAACATCAAAATATGCAAAAAGTTTCGTTAGTTCACGTAAAACAACGTAGAAGTCGAAAAAACCGTTTTCTAGGCATTTGAAAGTTGTTTTAATGAGGTCAAATTATGTCAAACTACCCTCCATTGACCGCCTAGTAACATATTATACTTTACTGTCAGATGCATTCGCAATGTTTTTCAATTCAGAATTTTAATGTGTGTACCATTACCAGATGTAGCTCTGATTTTTCTCACATTTTTTTATCTTTTAAATTCACACAAAAGGTGGGAAAAGCAAACATGCATTTTACCCTTTCTCACCCCCCACGGTTGGGATACAAAGTTGAAAATTCACACAAATGCATATTTTTTTACAGGTTATCGAATGGCTCCCTTCAGGATTTCAATCGGTTTAGGGTGGTTTAGGGGTACATTTAACCATGTTATTCGGCGATGCCTTTTGAAGTGCGGTCATGCTCGTTATCGAAACTGCTTGTTCTATTGTCAATTCTAATGTATCTGGTACTGGAGATTAACAAAAGAAGGAATGAACTTTTTGAACATGTGTTATATAAGACTATAAAATAATGATGCAATAAAAAATGTTTTGTACAACGTTCGTGAAAATAGTACTCAAACGAAACTGTGTTGATTGAAACCGAAATTACTAGAATTTAGTTCCAGAGCTGTCCATGGTGGAAGAGGGAGCCCACGTCGATCTTCCTTTCGTGCTGGTTCGGAAACCATTTTCTTTTATCAACGCATAATCGACGCACGAGGAGAAAAGTTATAATTCCATCGCCGGCGGCACTCTATATTACGTAAGATACAACTATGCCATTATTATAAAACAGAGTCCATTGTTAAATTAACAAAGGAGTCACAATTTTGTTACAAACTATTTTGTCGTTCCTGTTTATATCAAATGATATGCAAGTAATCAGCCGGTTCATTCTTAACAATTCTCATTTTATTTTGCCAAAATATGAGAACGAAGTGTCTGATACGTATTTATTTGTGAAACTTAGTTCTAATGTATGATAACAATTAGGTTATAAGACGAATTGTGTATTAGAATACGTGGCTCCTAGAGTTATTCAAAGTTAAGGTTAGGATTCCGCCCGTTTGAAACACGGTGTATTGATGTTACATTATAATATGATGTATGTTTTCGATAGGTCTTCTAGTACTAGGCTCTATACATTAAAACAATGGCACAGTTCTTTAACCGTCTTGGTCAGCTTGGCATTGGTTTAGCTCTGTCTGCTGGAGTTATTAATTCAGCACTTTATAATGGTTTGTGTTTGGTTAATATGTTCATTGTGCACAGCCGTGGCAGTATTATACAAATTTGCTTGATTAATATAATTAGTGTACATTGTTAATTTCTACATTGTAATTTTAATTCATTATTTTAGTTGATGGAGGTCACAGAGCAGTAATCTTTGATAGATTTGCTGGTATAAAAAACTTTGTTGTGGGAGAAGGAACACATTTTTATGTTCCTTGGGTACAGAAACCCATTATTTTTGACATCAGATCACGTCCAAGAAATGTCCCTGTTATCACCGGAAGTAAGGATCTCCAGAATGTCAACATTACCCTTCGTATTCTGTTCAGACCAGTGCCAGACTCCTTACCTAAAATCTACACAATTCTCGGTGTCGATTATGATGAAAGAGTACTACCCTCTATCACGACGGAAGTTTTGAAAGCTGTAGTTGCTCAGTTTGATGCTGGTGAATTGATTACACAGCGTGAGCTTGTGTCGCAAAAAGTCAGAGAAGATCTGACTGAGAGAGCATCACAGTTTGGCCTTATCTTGGATGATATTTCTATTGTAAGTAAACATTCACAATTTTTGTAGCTTATTATGTTTCCATTTGTTTATATTGTATTTTATTGTGGTGCAATTTATGCATTACGATATTGTATCATTGCATAGGTATTTAACAAATTAGACTTTTTTTATGTTGTCATATGTAAATATACTGCCTATTTTTCTGTGTAGATTTGGCTGCATTTATTGTTTTGATTCTATTGAAATAAGTTTCATTGCTTTGTGTTATTTTAAACTTTAACATTGACAATGTTTGTTTCAGACACATTTAACCTTTGGAAAGGAATTTACGCAAGCCGTAGAATTGAAGCAGGTTGCACAACAGGAAGCAGAAAAGGCTCGTTTCCTCGTAGAAAAGGCCGAGCAGCAGAAGAAGGCAGCTATCATAACGGCAGAAGGTGATGCACAGGCTGCCAGGCTTATAGCAAAATCATTGGGTGACAGTGGTGAAGGTCTTGTCGAACTTAGAAGAATTGAGGCTGCGGAAGACATCGCTCATAATCTCTCGAAAGCCCGACAAGTAGCTTATATACCACAAGGACAAAACTTCCTACTTCATTTGCCCCAATAATTAATTAATAAGAGACAGATAAAATGTGTATCTATAAACAATGCATTTACAACGATGGAGAAAGCATTTATGCTTTTGTGTTGTGTAACAAATAGAAACGCTGGATGACACCCGGCAATGGGAAAGTACTGTGTAGTGAGGAATATATAGCATACCCCATCATATTTTAAGGTGGATAAGTTTATCCGTTTTCACAAGCACGATGCGTACCAACTTCTATTCACAAATGGTATATGTTGAATTATATTTTACGGTGTCTTATTATTATAGAAATGTGTTATTGAAACTGTTTTTTATGTATATTTGTTCCTCTTGTTTTTTCTTTTACCTCAGTTTAATGGTAGTGTTTGGTATGGCAAAATTGCCATCTATTTTCAGTTGTTTTCAAGTCGCACCACAGATAGAGTACTGTACAGATATTTATTTTTAACTTTCGTTCGATGCATTTGGAAGGAGGTATTGAACTGAGCTATTACACAACAGTACTTTTCCGGTATGAATGTGTACAGTGGATATAAGCTACGTCCTTGCAACGATATCTTATTTTGTTATTAATCTTATTGTTTTACGTACACCTACGACGCGCGTATAATTTTTACGAAATAGCTCACATAAAACATTAACAACAGTTTTATCATTTTCTTTGGTTTATTTTGACAATGCCAATGGGTGATTTAAATTTTCATTAAATATTCTCTCGTCTCATTTTTGCTTATACCAACAGCTATTGCATTCCACCGGGCGTGAAATGCTTTCGAATGATGGAAAAGACGGTCAACGCTCTTTCTGCTGATGATCCATCCGAATGGGTTTTGCCGGCCCGATGGATCATCACGATCAATCGGGGGAACCGAAATTGGTGAAAGATTATCTCGGTCGGGGTGCTTTCGTTCGCTCCGTTTGTCGGCGCGATTTGTTAACACAGAAATCAATTCATCATAATTTGGCGAGCACCGCGGGAGTCCCTCATTCAGGTGGTCTGCTCTGGCGGAAACTCGATACACTAACCGCTAATTTACACTCCTTCGAGATGCAGTGTATAATTGCATGTTAGATACGTGTACGTAGATTGGTTGGGGCGCTTGAATCTCTCAGAGACTATTTTTATTTAAATCCGTTACAGACACTGCTCCTTAATTCCATGCCGTAGATAAAGATTCTAATCTGACATTAATTGCGTTTGATCATGAAAAATGCAGTGTTCGTTTCAGAGAGAACGTCCTGTCGTCACGGGTCTTGTTTTCATCACGGGCTTTGTCCGTATTTATTGCTAGGTCATCAAGTTTGACCCTTTCATTTCGTTTATTACAATTATGCATCTAATTATTTATTGATTCAGTTTTTAATTATCTGCCACCGAGTGCCGCAGACGAGCGAATTTTTACTTGAAACATTAACAGTAACACATTGACGTCGCACAATGATCATCAACCGGAAGATAACGATCCGTTTCTACGGGAGATTTATCACCACCGATATTTCGCGGGACCCCACAATGTTGCGATGGCACTAATTGACCCAGCACTTGCGGGAACCGGTTGATCAGCCGTTTCCATCATCAGCATGGTTGGTAATTAAACGATAGGCGAAGCGAAAAATGTCAGCCGATTATTGCATAACGGTTAAACAAGTGGCATCCAGTACGATACCTATGTTCATTTCCTATCAGCGACGTATATATTCTGTATTTAACAACGTCGACGATGTGGCACACGATCGTTCGACATATACCTTTTCTACCGACAAATACATTGTTCCCGGCTTTTTTCATCCCTTGTGCCCCGTTGTATTTCGTGAATCCTCGCAACAACATTCGCGAGATGCTAACGATCGAAAGAAGAAGCTTGTATCAAGACAGGCGATAAGGAGAGAAGGCGAATGCGGGCGTACGGAAGAGAGAGTACCGCGAGCGAAGGGGACGAAGAGAGACGGTGCTAGCAGGTAAGGGTGGAAGAGAGAAAAAGAGTGCAAGGGAGAGGAATGGCGAGAGGGAGGCAGAGATCGGTATGGTAGCAGCGCGAGGCGAAAGCAGATTAGCGTGAATAATGAAGACACGACCCCGTGAAAGCCTAAGCGGGCCTCCTTAAGTCTGTTCCTTCGAGTAGAAGCCGAAGCCGGAAAGGAAGGATGCTGGGAGGGAGGTGGAGCGGACAGAAAGGAGGTAGAAGCAGTTAATTACTCCTCCCATCCACGGGATAATGACTTCCCCTTATTTGTCGAGAGGCGCAAACAGCCAACCCTCGGCGAAATCCCTTGGCAAGACGCTTTCTCGGATATGTACAGGAGGCCAGGATCCATCCCGTAACCCGAGCGTTGCCCTATTTCCCGGTCCCTCCCTAACCCCCGCTACCTCGAATGCGACCATTTTTGCAAACGTCCCGCGAAACTCGCGATCCCTCCCACGGATTACGTCACGACGAATGCCGCCCGCCAAAGTATCTTTTCACGCCCTTTGGCATTGCTAATAAGCCCTCGCGTTTGGACGTTCGGTACAGAACTCGACTTGCGTCGTATCTCGCTCTCTCTATTTGCCTCGTCTACGACCGAATCCGCCGTTCCGCTAATTCTCGTAATCGTGATAAATGAAGAACGGTGCGGAGAACAATCGAATTTTTGCGTCGAACGTCCGAATGACCGGTTCGCGCGCGAAACGTGAGAGCGATTAGGCTCGTTGAAATTTTACCCGGAGCGAGTGGGAGTCGCGCGCTCAGGACGCGATAATGAATAATGGGGCGAATTAGCTAAGACGCGGTTCAAGGTCGCCGACGATGCTCGCGCGCGCGGATGCAGACGGTGGCAAGCTGTACGTGGATGCGTTTCTCGCGTGTAACCCGACGACGTCATCGGCGAGCTGCATACGTCGGCGGGTAGCACATGTTCCCCGGGCCATGCATGCAACGAAATAAATGATAGGTACGCCCGGCTATATACGCGCGGGAACGCGGGGCGGGCGGGGGGGAGAGACTAATTACGAAAGAAATCATAATAGGCACACATGCACCGCGGGCTGTCGGGCTAACGATCGCTTCCTCTGCATCTGCACCTGTTACTCCGTTCCTACGGTTGCAGCGGTGCACGCGAGCCGCATATGCTGATGGCCTTCCTCCGGGAGAAGGAGGAGGACAGACCGGAGGAGGCGCGGGACAGAAACAGAAAGACTTTCAGCGAGGGAGCGAGGAGGAGCGGGAGGAGAAGGAGGAGGAGGAGGAGGAGGAGGTGGAGGCCCGTCGAAGAAACGGACAGATAGAAGGAGCGAGAGGGGGAAGAAAGGAGTGCGGCGTGGAAGAGAATGCAACGCCGGGGAAGAGGGCAGAGCGACGAGGAGGGTGCGATGGCAGAAAGAAGGAAGTGCATCCAGAGGGAGTGAGAGAAGGTGCCGGACGAAATTGGCCCCGGGCGTCGGTCTCTTCCCTGACTTCCATAGATTCCGAAGGAGGCGCAGTTACGTCGAAATAAATTTCGAAGGCGCGGTGCGAGATGTCGGGCTCATTATCGATAATTAATACCTTCTGCCCGGGTTGCCCTGCTACCGTGCACCCCGCAGCACTCGCGGGCCCCGCGGTAACGACTAATTTTCGCGCGCCGATTAAGGCGCCGGCTAATCGTCTACTTACGCGATACTTATCTTCGCCCGGCGTACGTAATTCTGATCGATCGCCCGCTCCTCTCTCTCTCTCCCTCTCTCTCTATCTTTCTTTCTCTCTTGCCCACGTCTCGCACGACCTGCGAATGGGACTTGGGCGGAATTCGTTATCATTCGCGGGTGTCACGCCGATCGCGAGCGGCAAGATTAATGACGCCCCTCGCGCCGCTTAGTTCCGGCACGGCGAGCAAAATTAATACAGTGCCACTCGCGCTAGATAGTGGCCGCAATCTTAATTGATATCTCTCGCCGGCACCGGGAGCGTGTCGTTCGAGGAAAGAAATCCGTCGAATCATTCGCATTCGGTAGTTTCTCGACCTGTCTTCAGAGAGCCAGGGAGAGAGGGAGCGAGGCTGTGAGCGACTGATGACGTAGAATCTTGGTGGGTAGACAAGGGAGTACGACTTAGGCCGCGCGTGCAGTAGGCCCGAAGCGCGAATATGTGCGTAAATGCCTGCCGGACGAACGAGTTCTCATTAAGGAAACGTTGCTAATTACATGACGGAAAACTTGTAAGCGTCCCTGTGTTCGCCTCAAAATGAAACGGGCGACAGGAGCCTTGGGGGCATGCAACGAGGCCGCTGGCCAACTGACCATCGGCCCGAATTGAAGACTGGAAAATTGGATGAACCGCGATTTTAAATACCTATACCGAAAGCGAGTGTGTGCGCGCGCGCGCGCTCTCCTGCGCTCTGTCTTTTGTTTCGATCGCTCCCCTCGCGGACGATTCCTGTGACAACCGGTGCATGGGATTGCTACTTTGACCGTCCGTCGCTCCCCGGCTAATTAGTTCGACAGAAGTTCGTCGACAATCACGCGACGTGCTTTTCTGCGATTTACATCTCGCTGCGGACGCTTTGTCCACTGCGGTCGGCGGTTGCGAGATGTAAATCCTGAAGAGTTTTGCGGTTTTGCGCGGGAACCGTACAATCCCTTCCAGATATCTGAATGATACCGCGCTGAGGGCCCCATCTGCATATGAAGAGGAGCGAGGTGAGTTGTTTGTCGATCAACGGACATCTACGTGGCGAATAAATTAGGAACGCGGACAATCGGATCATACGCTTCCATGTTCGAACGATGTTCCTGCCGAATTGCAATATTTCCGTTAACGTTCCACGGAAGGGAGTGCGCTGAACGGCGAGGTGAATTTTTGCAAAACTTTGTACATGTCGCACAAGTTCGGTGGAGTATTTACGCATAATCGTTTGCAGTAACAGGTTCATCGACCCTTCGAACGCATCGCTGAAAACGGTCGTCAACCTCAGGTGTCAATTTGACCGTTTCATGCATTGTTACAGATTGGCCCAAGTGCGGGCGATGCGTATCTCGTAAAATCGCACTTACAACTTACTGCCGAAAGGTATGCGCACCGGAGGAGTAATTTCGAAAATTGCTCTACTTGTCCTGGGAGCCATCGGTGCCGATCGACTCATTGCCGAAGTGAGGTAAGCATCGGTCACTCGTGTCGCCGAGTTGACGAGTTACGTTTACTTTGAGTCCTTCTTTCTTTACCATTTAAGTGCACCAATTTCCGTCAACCGCACACGTTGTCTGTTGCCGTTCGACATTTTCACGCGACTCGGCAGGACGCGAATATAATCTATGTTCTTCTAGCAGCATTTTTTCCCCTACATTTCACACAGAGGGGCAGTCTGAATAATAATACGTCGAACGTCATTAAGGTAAGTAACGAATTATGGATACCTTTTCGATGTTTAACGTTCCTGAATAATGTCCGACGACCGTTTCGAGTCCCTGCCAAGCGGATAGTCATATTTTCTGCGAAACGAGCTCGGCCAAGCAATGCTTGGCCGACCAAATGCCATTCGGTCGATCGCAGTAACGTCTGTTTAACCTGGGGCCATGCCTCCGGTGTGCCCAATCTTCGTCATTGCCGCCGGAAAACGTGTTACTCATTAAAGTGTTTTAACCCGTCAAAGTATAGTCGTAATTTCGAGAACGCCGTCGGTTCCTCCTGCCAACTTAATCCTCTCTTTTTCTCGCCCCGTTCGCTGGCCACCTCCCCCCCTCCTTTTCGGTGCATCTCGTCTCTCCTTCGACGGGGAAGCTCGCACGCGAGGAGCAATTTTCAATACTTAAGTGTGCGCTCGGGTTGATTTTGTCGCTGGCCGATCACCTCCTAGACGATGCCCAGAGTTATCCTGCCATTCACCTTTTCTCCCTATTCCTTCCTCTCTTTTTCTTCCTCCCAGCCTGCCGGCTCCAATTGCTCCATTTTTGCCCTGCGGATATATTATAACGCTTCTTGTCTGAAACGAGAACCATAACGTTGACGCCTCGCATATTATCGGCAGATTTATCCCTACTGTCGCCCGATTCCTGCCGACGTTTCAATTTTCGGCTATTGCACTTCCAGTCGTTCGTTTCGATTGGCCGTAAAGGCGAGCGCCGACGATGAAAGCTCGTGGGCCGAGTTCACGGGCGGAGTGGGGAATTTTTATGCGCGGTGACCTTTTCGAATGCGGAACGTTGGCTGTTTGCGAGATCCAATTCGGGGGTCTCGGGATCAGAATGGACTGTTGAAGAAGGTGCGAGGCGTTCTCCATTCATCTCCGGGAGAAAGCGAAGTCGAGAATGAGTGCGCCAGAGGAGGAGGAGGAGGAGGAGGAGGAGGAGGAGGAAGAGGATGAAGAGGAGGGGGAGGGTAGTCTCTTGGCACCCCTCGTGACTGATTTAGATCGAGGTGAGCCTCGAGTCGGCCCTATAATCTGGCGTGTACGCCGGTGCGCATGCACGCGAGCATAGTCACCCCCTGGGGGTGCATTAGAATTCAGGACCCGCGAAGAGGGCGGCGGGGAAGGGGAGTCCCGCTAAAGGAGGACGCACTCCTCTAATCGACTGTACACTCTCAGAAAAATCTCCCTGCTCCGAACGTTCTCACCCGGTGCATTCGAATCGTAACAGTTTCTCGACTGTGCTGCGTGCCAAAGTTGGATTCATTATCCTTCGTTTTCAAATTTAATATTTTTTTATGAAATATGTACGAACGTAATCAGTTCTGATTCTGTTTCTGATACGTTAGGTAGATGATGTTTAGTAGTAGCAATACAGGTGGGACAGATTCATACGGTGGATTCTACGTGATTCTAATGTGGTGTAGCTTGTGTTTTCAAGTCAAAGTATAGGATCGGTCTCCCGTTAGGACATTTCCTCTTCAAGACTGTCCTCAGGAAGTACCGAGGTCATCGCGTGCAGGCTCATATGAGACCATCGTGAATTTCTATTGTCAGCAGCATACGAGAAAAGAGGGTTCACGGCTACAGGGCTACGTCGGGTCACGAGCTTCCTCCAGGGTCACCGTTATCCGCCAATCATTTTCCATGAATCCATCGAAACTGGAACACAGCGCTGGTACTCAGCGTAATCTTTCAGGCGGCCGTAACGAACTTATTGTTTTAAGTTGGAAAAGTTGTTGTGTTTCCAGTGTTATATTAGCGTTGGCAGTGCTGAGAAAACTGCATTTTTTTCTCTCCTATAGCATTGCGCTATTTTTTCCTGAAATTGTAGAAATTATTTCATATTCAGGAAAGTTAATATATACCTACAATATGATTTCTTGCATTTCCTCTTTCCGTTATTAAACTTTGTTTCACTTTCGCGGTGGAAAAGTGTAACAGATCCATTACGCAAATATTCACTGAAATCGTTGCAAAGTCCGAGAACGGAAATTATTTCGGTCGCAGTGCTCCTTTACGGTATCCTCCATCTCGACGGTAAAATGTAAATGATTTGTAAGACTGGAGTACGTAAAAAATTGATTCAATATCTCTTTACCGACATCAGTCACTTAAACGTACGATTGTTGAGTGCGTGTGCGAACGGAGAGGATGTGTGCCACCGCCCGTAACATACACTCTCTCCCTCGTCGTCTCTTTCTACTATGCGCGCAAACGTCCGATAATAAGACGCCAGCGACACGATGCCGTGTACTTATCCTCCAATTATATTTCAATTCGAAACGGCAACCGGCAATCTGCTTGTTTCGCGGGATAATACGACTGAAAAGCTCATGTAATGTACTCGTAGGCCAAGTGGCACAACTAGACGTTAAGTGCCCGTTTTTGCACCGGGCATTTACACGCCGTTGCCGCTTCCATGTAACGCCGCGTATCGATCATCGCATGATCAGCTATTCAGACTCTTTCAATTCCGAGCATTGACAGTGGAAATGTAAAAGCGGCCACTCGCCAAATAGGATTTATATCATCGATCGTACTCACCCGCCCACAAATAGTGCGCCGAAACCCCCCTTTTTCTTCCGGGGGCACCTCGCCGATTCGCACTATCATTTTCGCCCGGCATGCGAGCTTTCTTTTCGCCGAATCGCAGCTCGGCAAAAACGATTAAGCGTTACCCGAAAATCGGTAGAACGAAGAATGGGCCGAGCGATTTTTGCCGCTCGGCAGCGGCCGATTGAAATTAACATGCCGCGCACGGCGTTTAACATTTTACACCGTGCTGATTTATTAGTCCAAGGATGATTAAAAGGTCCTGGCGCGCGTACCATGAACACGTCGTAAAAAATGCTTTACCGCGATACCGATAACTGAAATCACGCTGGGCGTTGCTTGCCGGGGCCCGCGGCCGTACGTAATAATTTGCCTTCCACTCCGCGGGCTCCGGAACGCGACGATCTCATTGTCGGGCCGACTCGGCCTGCCGTCCGCATAAAATCTTAATTGAACGTGTTTCCCTCGGACTTGGCCGAAAATTGGCCTCGGCCAGAGACCCGCGCTTCCCTTACCGATATGCTCGGGCCCGATGCCTTTTCAAGTCTCGCCGACGAATCTCTGCGGTCCGGCCAGGGAATCTTTTCCCTCCGTTCGCCCTTCGCATTGACGCGAGCCTCATGACGGAGCTGCCGATGGCGGTTTATTTATCGGACGTACGTGATCATTCCGCAATACACGCTCATCTCTCCGAGGCCCCCAAAAACTCGCATCCGCCTTGCCGGGCCCGCGTACCTCTCGCGTGACAACAGATGTTCGCAACATTTTATGTAATATTCATTTAAAAGGCTTGTTCGCGGCGGCAGTGGCCACCTTAAGTATCATTCTTAAGAGGCCCTTTCGCCGATAATCGCGCTCACGTCTTCCTCCCTTCTTCCACGAATGACCACGTACGCCGAACTGAGCCTGGCGACTCCGACGATCGGAGTTTTGATTTACATTTTCGAGAAATAATTTCGGCTTCATTGCGTCACGCGATACGCGCGCGAACTCACTCCCGGCAGGCAGCCGATACTCTTCTTTGTTGCCGGTACCTTCGCTGGTTACTACCCTGACTCCGCCGTATGCTCGAAATTAGGGAGCTAATGCGACCGGGGGATGCTTGAGGAAGTCATCCTTTCTCGAGACGACAATTTCGTCCATATCGCTTCTTTCTTTACGTTTATTCGTGCCCAGGTTTCCGATGATCAAAATGAACCTCATATCCTCTGCTTCTAAATGTGGTTTGTTCAGCACGGTCAACTTCATCATCGAATCAAGTTTCTCCACCCAAAACACAGTAAGAGCTTGATTCGATCTCCGATTCGATCACCGATCCGAATGTTCTCATAACTCATCCTTCAAGCAGCGATCGAAGCCGGCAATCTCCCTAATTCCATCCATCCTGCATCGATATCCGCACGCGAAAGAGTACCTAAGAGCCTCATCGAAACGAACAGCAGGACCGCCACGCGATCGTAGCCTACCAAGGAACGGAGACCGTGCCGTTCCGTACGGGGCTGAGAAGCAGAAAGAAGATAAAGAACGTCGACGCGATGACACCTAAATGGCTCTCGCCGTGACCCCGCGGGTCGTTCTCTGTCCTGGCTCGCCGGGATCGACAACGAGGTAGACAAAGGTGTACGAGGGCCCGCTCCGTCCGCAATTCCCACAGGAGCGTCTTCCGTGCTGTCCGTACGATAATTCGTAAGAAGGGAAGGAGCATGGGGAGTGAAGAGAAAGAAAGATGGAAAGAGAGAGAGAGAGAGAGAGAGAGAGAGAGAGAGAGAGAGAGACAGGTATCGTTGGTTAAGAAGGCGAGGAGACAGAGAGAGGGAGAGCGAAGGACGGCGAAGAGAAAGAAGTCGAAGGCGTTGAGGTGGGCGAGGAGGGACAGGGGCCAAGGGGGGAGGTAGAGGACCGTGGGACGATCCGAGGGGCGAGGAAAGGGGAGTCGGTAACATATGTGTAACGCGAGGGGCGTTTCGTGGCTGCGGTCCCGTCCGTCCGCCTGTGGTAAGGAGTCCAAGACGTAATTGCTACATCCTCAGATGCTGGCTGGTATACGTGCCCCGCTCCGTATACCACCACCATTGCCCCGACTCGATTCACGAAAATCGTCCCGACTGCCGTGTCACATATAAGCCAGAACGCTCGACGGGGAGCGCGCGCGCGCGTCTGTACGCCACACGCACCCCTGTAAAGTACGCGCGTGCACTGACGCGAGATGCACCTCAAGCGCGGTAGCCACGCATGCAAATACGCGTGTGCGTGCGCACCGATCGCGATGCTTCCGTCACGCGACCTGCAGCGAGCCCCTTTCTCACTCTATCGTTCCTTCGTCGTCACTTTTCGCTCCTGTCTTCTTATGCCGACTCTTTGGATCTTGGTGATCTTAGATTTTTGGGCGAAAGTTTGACTGTGAGGGTTGACCCGTAGGGGTGGCGTTTCCGTTGAGTGGATAGGTGAACGAGTTCGGTCACGTTGTGGAAATTGTGTTTGTAGGGCTCGGTAAGGGACGGGGTCCGTTATTTTGTCGTTTGTCGAGCAAATAGAATCGGCGAGGGTGGCTCGAGCGGGTCTAACTCCGTCAGGCGGTCCTCTACCCCTAGACGAAATGAAGGGTTGCTCGACGTAAATAGCGGGTCAACCGGGCCCCAGTTCCGCCTCGAATGTCCTCGGGAGCTTCTAATTCAATTAGGATCCTACCGTGCAGAGAGAGGGAGAGAGAAAGAGAGAGAAAGAGAGTGTGAGAGCCCCAAAATCAGATGGCGATTAGAGCGGACACTGGATCCTATTTCTTCGGCATTCGACATGCCGCGAGCATCTGAGAATTCGGTCGAGGGTCATTAGAACAGGTGAGACCTGGGGTTCCGCTGTGTTCGCCAGAAAGAAGCGTAAAAAACGAGGCGCGATCTCGATCCGGTGTCATATGGCGTCGAACCGATGTTTGCGCCAGTCTTCCTTCCTGTCCGTTAAAAATCATAATTCTTCGGAGGATGTCGATGTTTACCTGTCCCGTGCGCAGAAGAAAACGAATCGATTTCTCGGGAGCAGAGACTAACAATAAGAATATTACTCTCCGCATTAAACAGAGATCGAAAATGGAAAAGTCTTGAATTTGATACGAAATTATTCCTCGCGCGGTTCAATTCGAATTCGAGAAAGAGATTCTTAATTCATCGGAGCATGAAATCGCATCCTTTTCTGCGTGTGCATTTCGAAAACGTCGCCGGCGCGGGGGTCATTCACGTTCGCCATACAAGTGCGCCGGGAGGAAATTGTAAATTAATATAAACATCAAGTGGGGATTTCACTTGTCAATCATTCCCCGATCGTCGTTCGCGGCGCTTGAGAACGGCGATGCGCGAAGATCGGCTACCGTCCCTTCCGTCGGAAGTTGGACCCATAATTTTCCACCCAATTTCGAGCGAACTTTCGCCAAAATCCGTGGCTCCTAGGTATTCGGCCGGCGGCTTCCGGCTGGCAGCGGGCCGCGCGCGCATTCTTTCTCAGCGCATCTCGGCGACTTTAAATGACGGTTTTGCGTCGAGCGGAAGAGCGGCAAAAAAATATTTTCGCCCGGGGGAGGAACGTCGAACGACGACGCGTTGCTGTCGCGGATGCGAGCCGGGTCGACGACCGGAGCTTACGACAGACAAAGTCGTCCGTGCACGCTCTTACTCCGTGGCCAAAAAAAAAGAAGGGGGAAGGAAAATCGGATCTCGCGGCGAGCCGGGAATCCGGCGCGTTCGTTCCTGATCAAAGAGAAACCTAGCAAGAGTGTACGACGATGCGACTGTGAAAAATTCACCCTTCATCTAGCGTGCTTCATGGAGGTCTACCGAAAATTGTCCTCGAGACCGTCACACTAGGAGGCGACCGTGACGACGATCCGTCGTCTTCAAAACACTCCTCTCACCCAGGCCAACCGGCTACGAAATAAAAGCTGGAACCTACGAAACGACGATCCGTCGTCTTCAAAACGCACCCCTCAACCCGGTCTGGGCCCCGCCGACAGAAAGAGCCCGCCACGAGACATTCACAGCGACTCGCCATTTTCATCGTCCGGAATCTCACGTACCACGGTCGCGCGAAGACGACTTGATGTCCTCGTTAGCGTCGGGAAATTTCACGCGCCCTCACGCGGAAGAGCGCAAAAACGCTCGAAACCGCTCCAAACCTAGCGGCGCTCGCGCGACAAGAAATTTCGTTTCCCTCCCGGCGCGAAAGACATTCCCAGGTTAATTTCGTGTCCATTTCAGTTACTCTCCTCGCGGTCGGAAAGGAGACAAGACTCGGCTAGATGTATCCCTCCTCGTCTCCGCTCGCGAGCAGTCGCGAATTCGCATGCATGCATCGAAGTGGTGCTCGCAGCACACACAGTTCCAGTAGAGAGAGAGTATAGTCGGCGTAGTAGCTGGCGGAGATTTACAGTGGCGCTTGTAGGCAATAAGTCATGTCCGGCGAACATGTCGCCTACTGCAGGCCCTCACGCGTGGCCTCGCGCGCGCGCGCGCGCGCGCTCGCTCTCGCGCCCGAGCACATATATAAAGATGGGCGAGCGTGAAACGCGATACGCGTTACGAGGGGGCCACTCCTTCCCGATAATATCGCGCCAATGTGCCACCGCGAGTGACTCCTCGTGACACCCGAGGCACGCACGTGAGCACGCCTTCTGCCGGCGGCCTCTTCTCTCTTCCTCTCTCTTCTTCTCCACCGATTCAGTTTGCCTGCCTACGGCACGGGTGCAACGATGCTCGATCGCGTACTTGACCTTTGCCGCCACAGTCGCCGCCATAGTCGCCGCCATAGTCGCCACTGTGGCCAAAGCAGATTTTCAGCCAGATGCCTCGATCGCGCTTGATACCGAGCCTTGTTTGTCCGCCCGATAGGCGAGCTGAGGTTATTGTCGGATCTCGAATGTATAAACAATGTGTAGTGCCGCGCATGCTATTGAACCTCGGTTCGCTGTCCGATCGTGACGTCGACTCTCGGACTTCAACGCGTAAGGATGGAATTATATACGATTATACGGTGGATCGTATATGGGGAAGAACAGTGACGTTTGGACGTCAGGTGTAGCGCAATTGATATCTCCCTTCGAATTTCCAATTCAAAGCGGTCCTGTGACGAGGCGTATCTCGCGCGAACATAATTTACGATCATCGCCTTTGCGCGATGCGTGCCACTAGGTTAAGCGCCGTCGGGCTTGCCGACGCGAAATCAATTCGGCAGGAAGACGCGCACCGTTTCCGTCCGTCGAAATCGTCGTCGATCACTCGCCTCTCCGTACGATGCTCATGATGAGCTCGGCAGAGTGAGAGAGGGAGAGAGAGAGAGAGAGAGAGAGAGAGAGAGGAGCAGAGAGAAAGAGAGAAGGAGAGAGAGAGAGGGAGCTCCGCGTCTCCGCGTTCGAGCCGATCGTGCCCGACTGACAATATTGAGTAGAAGATTGCTCCGGTCTCAGGACATAATGATGATTGTTCGGAATAATTTCGGTTGGCGCGCGGCTTCTTTGAGTGTCACGCCATTCGTGGCACCGGCCCTCGCGACCGCTCTCCGAGGGGCTCCTCTTCGCCATCGAAGGGCTTCCGAACAGGGCCCTCCTCGAATCTTCGGATGTAAATTTTTACGCGCCCCTCTCGCTTCAGTGCGCTTCTTCTCCCTCCCCTGTCCCTTCCTTCGTTGTCCTTCTCCCGTTTCGCATCGGACCTTGCTCCCTCCGCTTCTGTCCTACTCATATCTTTCCTGACGACCTTCTGGTCACCCCTGGTCACTCTTGGTCACTCTTGGCTTTCTCTGCTTTGATTATCGATCTCCTTCTCGTTGGCCCGCGACGATCATATTGACTGGCGTGTAATTTCTTCGCAATTCCACGGCGGTCCGACGCAGCCTCGACTCTTTCGGCGTCCGCATCCGGTCGACTTTCCGACATTCGTCGTCCCCCACCAGCCGTTCTACTCGCCGCAACCGTTGTACGCCGTTGTCGTCGACGTTATTGGCGCCGCGGTTGCCGTTCTCGCAATTCGTGTCAAATTCCAGGCCGAGCAGGTGAAACTCTCCGCTGATCCATGCCAGGCCATTATCTTCGTGACGAACGACGTCGTCCCGTAGAAAATCGACTTTATCGTACGCGTCAAGATTAATAAAGGTCCTCCAATTATTTTTCGCTCGCGATAACCGAGAGCCGTACAATTTACGTGTCCGTTCCAAATGCGAAATTGATCCCACCCGATGAAATTCGAATCGTCGAACGGATCGACTCTCGTCCTGATCCCTTCGCGCCGCTCCTTCTCTTCCTCGTCTTCGGCGAGATCTACCTCAGCCCACCGCCCGCTTTCCTTCCACCGGGTTGCCACCGGTATCAATGTGTCCATCTATCTTCTTCAGGTTCCAGCCTGGCCAGATACACAATATTCCGATATCTTATCGCCCACATGATTTCTGGTCCGCTTGTCTACGTGTAAGAGAGATATATATCCGTCGAGCTCGGTGAGCCCGTGCCCAGCTAACTCGGTCTCTCTTTCTCTTTTCCCAACTCTTCGCCGCCCTCTCTTCCTCCTCTCCTAACGCTCATCCTCCCTTCTCTTCCTCCTCTCTCACCATCTCGGCCAGAGTCTTCCTCCTTCTCCCACCGTCGCTCCCTCTCGCTCCTCTCGCTTACCATCTCAATAACGCGAATGACTGAACGGCCCGAGTCTCGAAATCCCGCCGAGATAACCTTTATTGTAATTACAATGAAGCATTATGCGCGCTCGGGATCCACGGAGGTCGGAGGTCAACCTCCGGTTGAGGTCTTCACTCCGCTGTCCTTCTCGTATCTCACGTTCGGCGAGGCTCGGCCGCACAGTTTCTCGGCCGTGGATTAGAAGCCTTTTTACGAAGCGAGCATGTCGGCGTCAATCGCTTTAGCTCGCTAAATAGCGTCAGCGTTCCGACCGGACCTCCTCCGCTCGCGTCCTCGCATTCCGGGAAAAGATCGAGTGGCCGTTAAGTATCGTTCACGACAGATCCAGCGAACCTCGAAGCGCTCGAGTGCGCGAGCGACGACGATCCGCCCGTCGTGACTCTTCAATTAATTCATTCACCGGTAAATGCCTCCCCCCCCCCCTCCCCTTCGTTGACAACGTACGCAGCCACCTCCGATCGACGCATCCTTCACAGGAGGCTGCGCGGGCGACACACTCGCAAATGGAGCGTATCCGTGAACATTTTCCGCGGCGCGATTTCGCCTGTTTAGACATATATCCCATGTGTTCCCCTGCGTCCCTATTGCCACGCATGTGAATAACTCCTACTCACTCGCGCTCGAGCGCACGCGAAGCACTCGCAAGTGCACCCTTTCATCCCTTCTCTCTCTCTCTCACTCTCTCGCTCTCGCTCTCCCTTCCTGCGCCTCTTTCTACCTCCCTCTCCCTCCCTCTTCCTCCCTCTTTCACTCACCGACTCGCAACCTTCGAGCACACTCGCGCACAATGAGTTACGAAGGCGCGACGTGCCGGTGGAAAGCGGCGAGACGGTATAATTATCCGAATATTAATAATTTAATCATTTATGATTAACAGGTGGTGCGCGCCGAGCGGCGTCTCTCCTCCCCGAGCGTTTTTCGACTCTGCTTCCTTTTGCTCCTCCTCCCCACCCTCCTCCCCCCTTCGACGCCGGTGCCGTCCGCGATCCAGCGAGCGTGTTCTCCTCTCCGGGCGATCCTCGAGGGAGGGTTGCGGACCCGATCAGGGGCGGAACCGACGACCACACAGGGCGCCGACGGGAATCACATCTCCGAGTACCCGAAGGAGTCTCTTATACGGGGTGGTCCGCTGTTATCTCGAGCGCCGGCACACCGCGTCGTCGGGCGCCTCTCTACGAGAGTCGTATGTCTTACGAGGCCGCGCACGGGGTTCCCGAATTTTATGCCGGCCCGCGGTTTAAGGTAAGTGTCAGGGTGGCTGGGGAGTGGCCGCGAAAGGGTTTATTAAGATTAGCCGGGCCGTTCGGTATCGGTCCGATCTAAAGACGTGTAATTTGCACGGATTACGTAATTTATGTTGCCGTGCGGTACGTTGCAATTGATATAATTATTTATTTGCGACGACCACGGTATGCGGCTCGCGAGGGTAGTTTATGCCGAGCGGAAGTGGACTCTGTGGAAGGCTCCACGGATCGTGGGATGATCTCGAGGAGCGAGCGAGTCCTTGTCCAGGCTCGCCGCGGGTCTCCCAGTTGTTCGTACGAGGCACACCACCCGTTAGAGAGGCTGCACAGGGTGTGATTTACGCGTCCCCTGATTTACACTGATTACGGGCCCCGCCACGTCGCAAAGCAAATACGGCACCCCGCCCCCTTCCTCTTAGCGCGGAAAGCGGGAGAGAAAGACGGAGAAAGCGGCCGAGCGAGCAGCTGGAAGAGAGGGAGAGAGTAGTAGGGATATCCAGATAGAAGGAGAGAGCGAGAGAGAGAGAGAGAGAGAGAGAGTGAGAGAGGGAGAAAGTCGTAGCCGGCTGCAGATCGGCTGGCACCCACTCGCCGGGGCAACATCAATTCCCGCTGATTGATTTTACTCAGGTATTAAATTAATCCCCCTGGAGATTCGTGGCGGGACTGGCCTCGCTTTTGCCGGCGAGCCGCAAAAGGGGCACCCGCGAATGCGCTTTATTCGCGCATTACTGCCTTATTATCGGTGCCCTCCGCTCCTCGAGGTGACGGTGGGCCGTTCTGTTTGACTTAGCCTCGAGCGTCATTCGCGTTCGACTGCCCCGACTCACCGGGAGTTCGATCCGCGTATTCACCTTCGGCGAGGAACTCTCCTTATTTGCTTTAACGCACAGGTAGTGCTCGTTTCTCGGCTGTGAAAAATGAGCCCGAGCGTTACGGGCGAGACCATCGGCCGTTCGAGATTCCTTCGGCCATGCGTTGATCAGGGTAGTCGAGCTTCTCTCAGGCGGGATCAAGCGACGTCGGCGTTTATATCCGAATCCGCCTAATATTTATCACCTCGCGGACACGCCGTGGCAAATTGGTTCGCGAGGCGTTTAAGTGCCCTCGTGTACGGGCGAGCAGCCCCAACATTTTTTATCGCCCTCCCTCCCTCCATCCCTTGCTTCCTTCCTTCTTTTTATCGTCCGGCATCTCGCTCAGAGCCTCTGCCAATCTCGTTTCGTCTCTCCTTTCTTTTAACCGTCGCCCGATTTAGCCGTGTCGCGCCACCTTCATCACTCCGCTCTCTGCTTTATTTTCCTTCGATCCTCTGATTAACGTCCGACAGTCCATGTCTCGCCTCCCAAATAATCGTTCGCAAATTATCACCGTGAAAGTTCGCGCCGCCGAGTGGGACTACGATATTGAAAATTTCGACAAATCGTCCTGCGAGCTGAGCATTTTCGCGCCACGGTAGCGAAGGGGGCTCGTACCTACCAGGAGGTCCCGGGTGCGGGCCGCAAATAGAGAAAAAGCCCCCGGGGTGGAACAACACCGGCACGGTCAAATCCACCCGGTATTTATCACCTCGTGGACACGCCGTGGCAAATTGGCTCGCGAGGCGTTTAAGAGCCTCCGTGCACGAGATTCCTCCTTCCCCGACTTTTTCATTATCCTTCCCCGGTCTTCCTCTTTATTTTATTCGTTCCTCCCCATCCCCCCTCCTGCCGCTTTCGCGTCTCTCTCTCTCGCTCATATCTCCCCGTCAGCTCTCATCCTTCTTCCGCAGGGATTCCTCGTTCTCCTCTCCTCTCCCTTCCTCTCGCTTCCTCTCCCAACCTCTCCCTCTATCGCGATCTCTCTTCCTCCCACCCGAGGGCCTACCCCTTCTTTTTGCTCTTCCGGACCGTCTTCGGATGCGAGGAGCCCCTCCGGCAAACGTGACCGGACGGGCCCGAATCATAAATTCCGGCTGGTAATGTAACGTCCGACGCGATTATTTACTGATACTTACCCTATGGCCAGGACGCTACGGGCACTACCTACCCAGTGTTCCGCGACGTTTTTCCCCGACATTTATCCGCATCGCAATTCCCGATCTGGCGGGCGACCGCTTCACTCTCGCTTGTAACTACGGGAAATTGGATCGAATTGTTTCCGGCGAGCGAAGAATTATGGAAGCGCGGATTCGATTCGATGACAGTCCGTCAGCGGCGAATGCCACTTTGACAGTGAGGCACGGCTTTTTGTTCCGAATGCGGGCAAAAACGGCCTCGGATCTTTTTGCTGCCGATCGAGTGCCTGCAAGTGCCGTGGCATTGAGAGATTAGGCGTGTGCGCGCGAACTCGAGTGCGAGAAGGAGGACGAAGGTAGCGGAGGGGCTGCGAGCGTCGTCGAAAACGGCGCTTTAACGAGATGCGGGATCAGAATAAGGTTAGAAGGAAAGAAAAGGGTTTCTGCGGGGCTTCCGTAGGGGTTCTCCTTGCCTAAGGAGAGCGAGGACAGAGCCGTTATTAGCGGTAACGGCAGCAACACCTCGCTGCAACTTCCTTCCTCGCCAAGTAATGCGATAATTACTCGCGCGGAAGTAATAAAATTAATCTCAGTGCCGCCTCAGCGCGTTTCCATCCCTCTTCCCCTTTCCTCTCACCCTCTGCCTTCATCCTTCTCATCCACTCACTCACTCACTCTCCTCCTCTCTCTCTCTCTCTCTCTCTCTCTAGTCTCTTCTTACCCACCTATCCGCCCTCATTCTGTGCACTCTCCCGCCAGCACATTTCGCCGGCGGTGAAGGTTGGCGCTGCCCTCTTATAAATCAAAGCCAGTTTAGCTTTTAATAATTCGAGGAGGAGGCGGCCGGCCGTATAATATACGTCCCAAACTTCGTCCTTTATATCCTCGGCAAGGAGAGAGAGCTACGGCCGCGGAGCCGCGCGACGGCCACGACGGAGGCGACGACAATTTGCCATAACTTCTTAGGAAACTGAGCGGAGATTGCCGGCCGCCCGTGAAAATTGTAATTAAATCCGTGTAAATCTACTGGCTCGCCGCGGCTGAGGTACGGGGTCAGATTTTGCGGCGGACAGCGCGTAGATGTACACGTTAGACGTATATACCTACAGCCTGGCGCAATCTCGCATCGGGCTAACCTACTTCACGATCGAGACCTGATTTATCCCGATTTACCTTCCCGCTCACCTATATACATTCCCTTATTTATCGAGACGGACCGGAAGGAAGAATCGCCCTCGACTCTGCGCGTCTTACCATTAGCGGACCGAACCTCCTCATTTACGGAATAATCTCATGGCCTTATCTTAATCCCGATAGGAGGACGAGGTGGCGCGGTAGAATAAAAACTGCATCCGAGAGAGAGAGAGAGAGGGAGAGAGACGGAGAGTACAGTTGGACGCGGATATACCGCGAAGCACGTCGCGTACGCGCATGCATAAGTACGCGGCCGTAACCGTAGGAAGCTCGCCGTTCAAGTTGCTCTTCAGCGTAACGCCGGTGGCGGTTGGTGGTCGGGTGGAAAAAAAGGGGCGGGAAAGGAAGCGGCACAGGAGGAGGAGGAGGAGGAGGAGGAGGGCAGGTCGAAAATAAAGAAAAAGCGGAACGTCGTGGTGTGGGCTGCGTCTCATCTCCAGCTGAACTCTCCGGACTTACGCGAGCACGCACACGTACACGCTTTCTCCGCTCGGCACATTCGCGCGGCGCGCGGCAGTCGCACGAACAGGTGCGCTGCCCTGGTGTGCGTTGGGGGGGATACAAATGCAGAAATACAGCGCAAATATTTCAGCGAGCAGGGCCGCGAGAGAGGGCGAAAGCACCACCCACGTTGTGCTTACCGCTTCCCACCTTCTTCTCTCTCGTCGGCCGTTGGGAAAGAGCGCGCGTTCCAGCAACCCCCGCGGCCACTCGTGGCGCGCAAATGAGGTGGAAAAGATAAAGGCCGTGGCGGGCGATCATTAACATGCGCGCTCTGCTTTCGAGAAGCCGCTGGAGGGTTGGAGAACGCTGGATGGCTGGCTACGAGAAGTGTGTGCAAATATATATACCCACACACCCCATACCTGTACAAATATACATATATATTTCTATGTAAATGTATATATATATATATATTCGTATATATATATTTATAGGTACATGGCGAGGGGGTATGTGTGCGCGGGAGGAAGAAGGAGGAAAGGCAGGAAAATCAAGTCGAGAAAGAGGAGGGCAGACAGAAAGAAGGTCGGGGGTGGATGAGTTGAAGAGCGAGGCAGAGGAGGAGGGCTGAGGCCGGGGGGGCGGCAGGGGATGCGGAGTTGCGAGGAGATGCCAACCTAATGGCGGCAGCAATTAACAACAAACACCGCTCATTAATCGTGAGAGTGTCCTCGCTTTCTCCGTCTACCTCATTCTGCCTTTCTATCTTTTTCTCCTCTTTCTACGTGCCTACCCCTGGCGCCGATCTCTCGCTCGCGCCATCCTCGCCCACCCTCCCAACGGCTCTTATCCAGGGTGAGCGCGCGCGCGCGCGCGCCGTCTCTCGCTCTCACGGTAGACTCCTCTCTCCGTCTCTCCCAGCATCGCTTACCCCTTTCACCCTTCAGCGACCCTTCCTCCCGGCGAGTCCGCGAAGTTTCCTATTAAACAAGAAGGTATGATAATAACGCCCGCGTCTCTCGACGCGCTCTTTTCACTCGGCCGACCCTCCCTCCCCCCTCTCTCTGCCGCCGAGCCGCGCCGCAGTCGACGTGCGTGCGAGGAGAAAAAATGGGAGTGTGCGTGAGCGCGTTACAATTTACGAGATTCGCCCCGCTTCGCTTTGCGCCGAGACACGAACGTTTACGCGGACGCGGAAGTTTACGAGCTCGACTCAAACGTGGGCGGAGAGGGCTGCGGGCTAGGCTTTTTCGTACTGAGGGGGTGGCTCGCGGAGGGTGCGAAGAGAATGGCGGACGGGCGGCAAGGGCTGGAGGACGATCTCGAGCGACTCGCGGCCAAAGGGTGGAAATTGCGCGATTGTACGGACGGATTGCGATAATGTTGTCCTAGAGTTACAACGTAGGCTGTGGAGAACTCTTTCTTCGGGGACGGCGGACTTACGTTCTATTTCGGGGGTTCTTGTCGGATATAGATGCTTCTTCGTTGTATATCGTATTGTACGGACGCTGAAGATTCTTCGCCGACGATGCTTCAGGACTTTGTGCCGCGTTACGGGACGATGTCTTGAGAAGCGAAACTTCATTACGGTACTTCGCTCATTCGCTTGTCAAACGGAGTAGATATTGTAAGGGACGTCTTGGGGGGGGCATGAAAGAAACTTCGCCGTTGTGGAATACGTTTTCAAAGGGATTTTTCGCGGATCGCGGACAAAAGTATTATTGCGCTATGCTTGCAAACGTCTTCGTTACCACGTTTCTTTTTCGAGCACCGTTAGTCATCCGCCGAGCGTCCCTTGTTTGTACTGCGATATCGCTTAATGTTGCAATTAGAACTGCAACTCCGTCGACATTTACCAGTCTACCCTTCTTTTCCACCCCCTCCGTCCTCTTCCCTCCCCTCGGCAGAAGTTTATCTTGGAGCACAATGGACACTTCAGCGGAAAATATTCTGCGGGACTTAATTTTCAGTTTTATCCACATCTCCGTCCGCATGCTCTTGAAGATAATAATTGTCGAACCGTTCCTGCCAGGTAGGGGTTGCGGCCAGAATGGGCCGACAGTGCTCCCCGTTCGCGGCAAGGGACGGCTAATAGGGGTTTGTCGTCGGACAATTATCCCTACGACAGGAATTCATTCCGAATTCAGCCGAAGCACTCTTCCTACCCACCTGACCGCTCACCGCCCTCGTCAGAAATCGAGAACGTCAGTCGGGCCGAATGAGCGATCGTACGTGTCGACGATAAATAGAACAATTTCATTCCCTCGCACAGTGAGGCGTTAGCTCAATCATGAATGAGCGCATGCATAATGCATCGGCCGGGGCTCCGCCCATCGAATTGTCATTTCGCCTGCAACGAAACGGAGTTCGAGGAATCGGCCCGGCTTCGGTGTCTTCTTCCCGCGAACCTCGTGGGGGAGCCCGACGAGCATTTTCACGACATGCGGTGGAGGACCGTGAGACGTTCGAACGCGCACGAGCAGCGCGTGGACACATCGGACGAGAAACAGCAAATAATAGGACCGCGGACAGAGTGCGAGAAAGGGTGGTGGCGCAGAAGTGCGGATAGAGATTGCCGAGCGAGCGGGAGCGATTGCGGACGAGCGAAGGGAGAGGGGGGAGGATGGACAGAAAGAAGCGGAGAAGCAAAAGGAAGCCAGAGGAGGAGGAGGAGGTGGAGAGTAGCTGAGAGCGAGGAGGAAACGAGCTACCGGCGGTCAAGGCGCGAAAGAGGAACGGAAGGAGCGAGAGGGGTTGCCTGGCAAACTGCGACAAGACATGCGAGGCCAAAGATGAATCCTGATCACGCACGCTCACTCTGCTCCCGGACTCGTCGTCCTCTCCTTCCTTCCTCGCATGTCGCCCGTCGCCACCGCCGCGCTTGCTCCCGTTCCTTCGTTCCCTCGTTCCTGCCTCCGTTCCTTCCACCGTTCCTTCCTCCGGTTCGTACCTCCGATAATTGGAAATCGGGCCGAATATAAATAAACTCGCACGATCGCGGGCACGAGGAGTCGTTCGCCCCGTTTTTCTCCCTTTCCGCCTCCCTCCGCTTCTTTCCGCCTCCTCCCCCTGCCCATCCTCCTTCTCATCCTCCTCCTCTTCCAGCACCTCCCTCCTCCTCACGCCGCGGCCCGCCGACGTGCGCGGCTAACGTCGTGCCTGCATCGCAATTTGCATAATACGATTCATCCCGAGAGGAACGAGGAGGCTAACCGACTCCGCTCATTCTTACCCCCTTCCCTCCCCTGGCCGCCTCTACCCTTACCACTTGCCGCCGAGCGCCGCATCGACACTCGGCGGCGTCTCTCTTTACGCCCGGCGTCATACTTTTTCGGGCCGTCTCACTTATTTCCGAACGTCGACTATTCCGCGCTACCGTACGTGTTCATTTTATCTCCGGCTGTCGCGCTTATTCCCGGCTTCTCTGCCGTTTCGGGAGCAGCGAAGGTGGCTCGAGCTGTTTTCGAGACGTTTAACAAGTTTTTCTTCGAATTCATCCGCCCGCGTCACGTAGCGTTCTTTTCGGGAAGATCCGCGGACTCTTCATTCTCTTCCGTCCACGACGATGATCCCCGCTAGTTTCTCGAGCATCGAGCGGACTCGACGTTCCCGTTCATTTCTTTCCTTCCGTTTAACGGCGCACGCGAAGTAGGTAAGCATCGGGGTGGTCGGAGGGTGGGAGGTGGGAAGCGCAGGTGACGTTTGTGTCTCGTTTTGAATTCGAGGCGTAATGAGTGAACCGTCTTAAAGGAGGCATTCACGGCGGTAGACGGTCATTGAAAAAGGGCAGCAAGGAGGATCTGAGAAAGGAGAGAGCGAGAGAGAGCGAGAGAGAGAGACAGATAGAGAGAGAGATAGAGATAGGCCATAATGGAGTACGAATGCGCGCAGAGGCGTGGAGGCTGGATTAAAACTGTGCGCGATGAAGAGTCCGAGGGAGGAAACGGCGGCGAGGGGGAGGAAAGGGGGTAGAAGTATAGGACGTAGTCAGGCTCAGCGCAGAAGGAGTGAGAGAGAGAAAGGTAGATAGAGAGATACAGAGAGAGAGAGTTGGAAGGCCGAGGAGCGAGAGTAAGCGAGCGAGGTCGTATCCAGTTACGTTTATTTTTTAAAGGCACCACCAGTCCTCGTGCCTTTCGGTTTTCAACATTTTTTTCCCCCGCGACTCGACGTTGTCACCGAGGAAGGAGACACGGGGACACCCTATACAGACCCGCTGTACACAGAGCAGGAACATATATAGAGAACGTTCTTCTCGCCCGTCGACCGTGCATCCGCTGACAAATTATGCGGAAAAGTGCACAAAAAAAGGAGAGACGGAGAGAGAGAATCCGCGACGACGGCGACGACGTCGACGACGACTCCGACGACGACGGAGCTGACGTCGCTATTCACCGGGAAGAATTTCAATGTGCAGGCACAGTGGATAGAGAGATCGTTTAATGAGTTCCTTGCGTCGCGCTTAAAGCGGGACCGAGTTACGAGGATCGGGCTATTACGTAACGTTTACTCGGCGTTAGGTAAATTTCATTTGCCGAGAGCACGCGAGTCATCCTCTCCCTCTCCCTCTCTCTCTTTCTCCCTGTCTATATCACTCTCCATCGTTCTCCGTCGAGCGAGCGCATCCAACTTGCCGCGATGTTTTTCTTCGAACCGTCAACAGTATCCGCGAGATCGATATCCATTATTCGACCGCGCATCGCGACTATTTCTCATTCCCTCTCCCGAGCGTTTCCCGCGCATCACCCTCCGGCACCCTCAGTTGCCGCGCGATACGAGAAATTCGACATTCTTCAGCTATTTACCAGCTACTCCCGCCGCGCCGCGGAACTCGGAGAATCGACGGGATTGAGAGCGGAAAAAGTTCGGAGGGGCGCGTCGTTTGGCAAAAATTTCTCTCCCCCTTTCTTGCGGGGCGAGAACGCGTGCTGTTGCCCCCTTCCCTATGCTCTGTCTACCTCCCACCCTAACCCTGCTCCGGAGAGGGTGAAACAGAGAGCGTAGGTGGCAGTGCCGCGGATTTCCAGCAGCTGGTCCAAGGGTCGTCGGGGATGTAACATTGTAATTTCAGATAAGCGTCTCCCAGGAGACACGCATTGTGTGCGACTCACCGCCCTCCACCCTCCTCGACTCTCTGCCGCGACTTTCCCTTCCCACCCCTTTCCCTGCCCGCCCTTCCCGCTCCCCACCCCTTACAGTCCATCCTTCCTTCATCCTTCTGCCGAGTGCGTGTCGCATGAGCGTCCGAGACACGTCACGTCCCTTTCGTCGGCGTTCATTACGCACTGAATGGCTATATCTTTGAGCCCCCCTCTTCTCACGTGCCCGAGATTTCAAGGTCGACGCCTCGATAGTTTCTACCTTGCCTACATTCTACCGCCGACGCTGATCGTTCGTAGAAAGATCATTCTCCCCGCATCCTTAATCGAATCTTCACAATTAGATTGTTCATCCGAGGGGTTGGAACAGTGTACTCTGTGAACAGCGAACAAATTCATTGTCAGACGGGTAATTCGATCAATATTGCAGAAGTCAGCGAGATCCCAGTCAACGTCTACGCGTAATACTCTCTGAGGTTGCGGTCCATCGGTTTAAACAACACCACCTCATATTTCTCATTATTGTCCGACCTGAACTTCGTCTGGGACAGTCATTCGAAACGGAAAGAATCTAAATACCTCGAATTTTGTTCACACGACAAAGTCAGTCGAAACCGTCACGATAGTGACAGAGAGGGATAGAAACAGAGAGGCGGCGAGGGCGTGATGCGGAAGGAGGGGCGGGAAAAAGTGGAAAAAGCGGACTGACAGGGTGAAGGGGAAGGGAGGGGGGGTAGATAGAAAGAGAAAGTGACGGAAGGAGAGAGTGATGAACCCGATGATCTGCCCTGGGGACGACGAGTACTCGACGAAGCGTGCGGACGCCCACGTGGGGGCCGGCCCGAATGGGATTCTTAATTAATCTTTGCATTTCCATTAGGATTTACGATATTGCTTTGGCTGCCCACCAAATAGATTGTTAAACGGCCGGGAGATAAAGTGTCCCGCGCGTGGAGCCGCTTCTGATTCCGATTCGTTCCGCCCGCGGCGGCCAATTCTCTTTATCGTCGATCGCTCATTGCGCTCTCTAATTTTAATAGGCACAATGGATCTCTGATGCAACGGCTTCGGTGGAAAGAAACCTCGCCCGATATAATTACGTTTCCGTCTACCCGTCCCAGCGCGCGGGACAAATTTCTTTTTCGAACGGTGTCTGGAACGATGTTCGGAAAATGTCGGTAGCGCTGTTTGTTAATAGAGAGGATGTCAATGGCGGACGAGTCGAGCGATCGTAATTAAGTTGTCGGGCGAGTGATGCGACATGCGTCGTTTCATTGATCGAGGTAGTATAGCGAAATGACGTTGGGAAAGTGCGCATCAAAGGCTTACCGATGGAAACGGTATGGTATGCAGTGCTGGCTACCAGTTCGCTCCGAGGATCAGGAGTGCTTCTTGGGTATCCCGTACCAATTGACGCGCCACTTAACGCCCGAGTTTAGCGCCCGTAACGGCGAAACGATGTTTGACTTCGGCTTCATGCGTTTCGGTGGGCGGCGCGTGGGCGAGAGCCATAAGCTTCTTACGCATACACTCCGGTTAGCATACTTCTGGCGAGAGAAAATTAAAGAGCTAACCGCGGCGTGGCTGTCGCGTTAAACGCCGAGATCGGCGCGGATCAATTCCGGATTCCACGGCAGATGTGAAAAACGATATTCGCCGAATGGGATCATTTCCTGTATGTACCTGATCGGTGTAACGTGTTTGTAACAAATTTTTCAGAATGTCTCATCTGTCGTTGGTTGTATTTCTGAAGTCATTGTGTAGAGGAGGGTCCGATACCGATTTTCTGTTTAAATATTTATGACCCACTACATTAGATTTTAAGAAATGTATTAAGCACATATATTCTAATGCAACTTTGATTATATATCAATTTTTCGTCGGCTATTTCAATCTTCAGCCATGAAATGACCCTCAAATTTCATTTCAGAGTCAGTTCCCGATTATATTACCGCAGCGAGCACGTGCTCTACCCTAAGATATGAATGTAAATTATGTTATGAAGGACTCAATACATATCAAGTAAATTCCCGAAAAAAAACCAAAAGCTTATACCAAACAGGATTAAGTATTCGTTCCCGAAAACAGTCACATTTTACGTAATCCTGTGATTCGATTGATAATTTCCAAGAAATCGTTCGTTGTGGCGATCAATTATTCTGCCCACCGCCACTCTGGCTGCTCCCGCAAAAATTCTCAACGGTCGAGCCTCCCACTGCGACGCTGAGTTACAATCTCGTCGCATTACGCTCGCACACCGTCCAGGATCCTCGATATCCTTGCGGAGGGGAAGGATTCGATCGGTTCGACGATCGTTCGACGATCGTTCTGCCGCCTTGAGGCGAGAGCGAGCCGTCTCGAAACGAGTCGCGATTTCGCTCGACTACTCGGTTAACCGCAGTCTACACTTTTAAGACCCGCTGACTTGTGAAATGTTTTCAAGTAAATGGCCGATCGCCGCTCCGCCTGTTACACCTCCGTCCTGACCGTGAATCGGTCGTTTAACTAGAAAACTAATTAAAAGAATCGCCTCTTCCCATTCCTCCGCCCCGTTTCTTATGAAAGCACTTTTTATTTCCGCCTTCATTCTCCCCCCCGTTTTTTCCTCCCGTACACTGAATTCCGCGAGAGCCACCGTTAAAGGTAGACACCGCGTTGAGCAACATTACTGAGCAATAAATTTTCGCTTGCTACGCGCGAACGTAGGGATAAAGGGGCAGGAGCCAAAAAGTGCGAGCGCTCCCGGAACTTTACATTTTAACCGGTGATAATTAGGGCACCGCGAGGCTGTAATTCACGTTGCTGCCCTGGTCGAATTTCGTTTAAACGCGTCGCTGAACAAACTTGCATCGAAAATTGCACCGTGTCTCGCGAGGGTGGGAAGTAAGGACCGGCGCTCGGAGAGGGGAAGGGGGGGGGAAGGGATGTCCCTTGCCTAAAGTACGCGTTACTTCATTATACTTAAGGATAGCCCCGGCTACCCGTGCAATATATTACGTGTCGTAACGCACCTGCTTGGCTTGTGTGCGAACTCGTAGGCGATCTTCGCGAAGTGTGAGGCCACGGGGCCACCTATGAGGGCCCTCCTCTCATATTTTTCTTTACCCGGACTCGCACCAGGCGCCCAGGAATGCGGTCGAAAGGATTTTACTTTCTATTTTATCGCGACGTTTATCGATACTTATTTAAGAATACTGTCTCTTACTTAAGATAAAGTTTTGCCCGGGCCGCGAGTCGCGCTTCTCTTATTTCCGAACTGGCATCCGCACCACCGTGGGGGCCGCAATAATTTGCGGTATTTATAATTTTGCGCATCATGCGCTAAATCTCTGATACAGATTAGCGCGGACGTCGGCCGGCAAAATGATTGCGCCCGTTTATCATCGCCGGTTAGTCAACCAGCGATCCTTATTGTATTCACGCCTATTCGACAAGGATTATCAGTATATAATTTTTTAACGTTTCACCCCGCTTGTTGCAAAGTAAACAAATGTGTTACGTAAAGAGCTCCGTTATTCGCTGTGGAGATTTCCGGGTTGAATCGAGAATGCGGAAAATGCGGGACGTCACGTTAAAGCTCAAGATTGATATTTTGACTGCTATGGGGGGTTGTGAAATAGAACAAATACCAGAACTGTCACGATTTGGTGGCTCGTGGAGAGCTCAAAACCTGACATTTTTCATCCTCTCCCGAACGGTGCCCCATAGAAGCCAAAGTATATTACAAAGAGCGAAGCGGAGGGTAGGAAACAACCGGTAGACGTGCCACCCTCTTTTGCGATACGACCACTCGGCGGTTCCCCGCATTTCACCCTCGAAAGGAATTTGGCCTCAAATTAAAAGATCTCAGAGCCACCGCCGAGTGGAAAGCACGTAGCACGGGGTATAGATGCTTTCTCGAATTACGATCTACCATAATCTACGTACTGGGTGTCGAAATACTCGGACAACCCCTCCTCAAAACAAGTACCAATAAATTTGCTACAGATTACCCTAAATTATTTGAATTACGCTCTAGATCAAGCTGTACTGAATATTCATTACGCTAAGTTGATGTGTTAGTTGAAGAGTTTTTCGATGAAGGCATTTCTTTCGTACACCCCTTAGATGAAAACGCGCGCGCGCTATCATCCGTGCCCGTCCCATACAACCAATATCCCCAAAATTAAAACGCACCCGCAGCCTCGCAAATCATTCGTGCAACAAGCGTGTACCGCGTCGGAAAGCAACAATGGCCGGAGGAAAAGGCGAAGGAAGGTGCACTCATTCGCTCGGATATTGTTCGGCGTGCGCTCAACATCCGGTTCGTCCACTAAGCTCATCTTTCGCTGGGCGTAAGAATATTGTGCAATTTGAACATCCTAGCTATACCGTAACGAAGGACTCTTTCCAGTACGTTGTTGTATCGCGCGAGTACTTGACAGGTCGTCGGATTTATTTTAATTCGACACGGCGAAGCACGTGGTTCCTATTTTAATTGCGCGAGGCGCGTGATAAATGCTCGTCGGGGAGCGAATCATAAGCGAAATAACGAAATCTCGAAGGGGTGGGTAGTGCTCGTCTCGAAACCCTCCACACACGAGAGGGTAAGTGAGAGACAGACGGAGGAGAGCGAGCCTAAGAATTTCAATCTGCGGTCACGAGGGTGGGCACTGACGAGGGGTGGATCAGGATGTAACCCCCTTTTCGAACGCCCCTTTTTAGGGTGCGACGTGATTTCGCTGGGACCCCGTCGTCGACGCTGAGAGATCGACTTAAAAAACGATCCCTGCCTTCGGATCAGAGAGGATTGTCTTTCATCCTGGGAAGAAGCTAATCGTGCGATCGATTGGACGATCATTGAAATTCAGCTGGTGGATATAATAAGACAGTTCGCCCTCGCTAGATTTTCACACCCTGCAGCCCCTCGAACTGCTCCATTTTTATTACAACAAATTACTAGTCTTCGATATCTGCGTTGCCACATATCGATGCGACGCGAATATTTATTTTTCTATCGGAATTTAATATTCGCATTTTCGCTTGCTCTCTTGTGTATTCCTTTTTTTTTTACGTGCAGCTTGAAAACTAGGGTGGTTCAGCAAATCGGTGACGCTTGTCGGCCGTTTGAATATCGTTTGTTAGCATTATCGAGTGTGCGCGTCTGAACGCGGACGCAGGATGTCTGGATTGGAAATGGTCGGCCGAGAGGAAAAGAATGGGCCACTTGGCTGGTCAGAACGATACGTGCTATCAGAGGCGGCCAACTGGTCTGTCGCACGTTGACAAGCATTTGCGTTTTGTTCCCGCCGGCTCCTCGCTGCACGCCGACTTTTCCGAATCCGTCCATTCATGCCGCGCCCGACGAATCGTGTACGAGCGGATGACAGGCTGCGCAGAAATAAAGTTACTGGATCCACCGGAAACTTCTCTTCGCTGTCTGACGTGCGCAATTTGCAGTATAATCGATCCGATCGGAATTTTACGTACATTTTCCCGAAGAAAATCATTCACCGTCTCGACGAAAATCGTTCTCGCTTAAACGATAAAAATTTTGGACTAAAAACAAATTTTTTTAAATTGTTGCTATTTTTGTGGAACTTCGAAGATTTGCTGCTCATTATTCCGTGCATTAATATCGATGTCTGCCGAGCGGTTCGGGACGCCGACACTCGAATCGGCCGAATTTCGAAGTAAGCCCTAAACAACGTCCGATCTCGGTAGCCAAGGGCTGTAAATTGCGTGACCGTGTTCAACCACCGAATTCCCCACGGCAGCGCGAAAGCAATGACCGGGAGTGATGGCGCTCGCGTGTCACGAAAACCCCTCCCGTTTAACCACGACATCCTTTCACACGTGAGTAAAACAAATAGGCGAGCAAGAAGTGTGCGGTCATTGTAATAATTCGGCCCAGGGACGTTGGCCGTTCGGCGAAAATTCGATTCTACGCGAAATTCCGTCTCGGCCAATTTTTGCCAACTTTTGCCAACTTTCCGGCCGTGATGGGACACCGAGCGGCGCGGTGTGCCAGTTCCTTACCTAATTGCAGGCCGCGGCATGGCCGGCATTAGCAGGAAGCCGCCGTTTTGGCGGACCGGATACTGCTGTCGTCTCACAAAGACAGCTGCCTAAAATGTGCGACTGCATTCTCCGTCAACCGTGTCAGTCGCCGTGCCTCGGATCGGCCCACAATTCGATCATCCTCACTCTCATCCTCCTCCCGCTCTGCTTCATCACCCCTTCCTTCCATCGAAAAACTTGGAACAATTAACCCTCCGCAAAAGTAGCTTCTTTCAAACTCGCGCTAGATATTTCGCTTACGAAATTTGAATAACGTCCGTAAAACAGTCTTTGCGATTGTGGTTAATAAGTCCAGCGTAGGAGGGGTGCGAAATAGAAAAGTGGTCTCTGTGCAACCCCTCCTGCCAAGCTACCCCCTCAGCCTTCCTGGCCGTTAGAAAATTACAGAAGAAGAAGCGAGAAGGTAGCCATTTTCTCTCCCGCCCCTTCCGTTCGCCGCCGCTGCAGTCGCTGGCTCTTCCGTGTTTCAACCCCTCCTAACTTCCCTCGCGTTCGCCCCTTGCCCTCTTCCTTGCCAGCGCTGTGAGGCGATCCACCTTAATTAATGAGTTTATCGGAAACTCTCGCGAGCTGATGTTGGTCTTGGCAAGCTGCGCCGCCACCCCCCGAGGGCAAACTGCGGGGAGGATGGGGAGGGGGTGGGTGGTCGGAGACTGGCCGAGGGTGCCGAGAGATAGAGGGAGGGGTGACGGGGGCGAGAGAAGGAGAGGCTGCATAGAGGAACTCCATGGGAGGGGTTTAGACGAGGCCACCGACTCGCTCCGTCACTCCCCGCCATTTTAATTTCGCAAAGAAACTTTCTAATTACGAACTTTTCTGATTAATCACAGTAATTAATTAGTAGCCTCCGCGAGAGAGCAGGGAAAATACGGACCTCCGGGATATAGGCGCACTCAGTCCGTACCCCCCCCCCCCCTCCCCACTCTTCTCTCTCCTCCACACTTAGCCACCCCCTACCCTCCGAGCCTCTTGCTCCTTTCGGTAGTCAGTTGGGTTTCCTACAGTTCGCTAGACCCCCTTACCTGAACGACGCTCAGTGCGAAAGAGGGATGAGACGCTTTCCGAATTTGGCTGCCAATTTTTTTTTCTCTCAGTTGGTCTTCTCAGCTGCTTTAAATATGACAGCGATCTCGTACAGAGTGCAATCGGTTTACTCGCAATTCGATGCGTAGAGCGAGCGGAGGTTCAAAAGGAAGTACCGAGAGTCGCAGAGTATCAGATCACGCTTCACGCGTCAGCATGCGCGCATCAAGAAACTATCATTAATTGCCGTCGTAATTAATGGCTCGGATAAGGCCGCGACCGGCTTATCTCTCCAGTCTCCGCAACATTGCCTCGCCAGTTATCCGCGAGTCATTTACGTCGCGAATTTTCGTCAGCGCTTTCCGTAATCGTTCTACTCTCTCCTCTCAACCCCCCCCCCCCTGCCCTCTTCAGGCCAGAGTCTGGCCCCTGTGTCAAACTTTTGCCCGGGGGCCAGATAACAACGTCGAGAGGCGAAGGCCGATTTTTTCGCGCGTCGCCTTCCGCAACTTTCCCCGGCCAACTTCGGACCGTTAATTACCGCCGGTAATGAGTAAGGATCTCGCGGAAATCGGGCGACATCGCTTCGAAAGAAAATCACTTCGATGAATTATCGAGCGGTGAAGGCCACCAGAGTGAAGGTAGAAGGCAGGTGAGGGCCGGGGGTGAGACAGGAGTGTTGGTGAGAAGAAAGGAAGGCAGATAAGAGCAGAATGCGCACCGTTCGCCGTTTTCAGCCTGGATAGGCAACGATTTTCACGGCATACTAATGAGGAATGACCGCGGGAGGAGCGACGGTTATCCGAAGGGATCTTAAGCATTTTCTTGCCTCTTCGGTTCCGCCGCTTTCCGCTTAATAAGATGTTTTGATTGGCTCGACCGACGGACTTCGCACCTTCGCGAGCGAGCCGCGCGAACTTCGAACCAGGTAGTCGATGACTCGACACTCCGAGGATGTACAGCGCGCCTCGTATAGGAACAGGTCCGGCCATCTTTTCAGGCACAGTAGATTTTAGCCGCGTCTACCTGCCGCAGCGGCCCGCAAAACGAAGCGAGAGACGTCGAGGCCGCGTGGGCCGAGCAAAGCGGAAAAGCGTAATTCCGCGAGGGCGTAATAATTGGACAGGAGTGCGAGCCGCACCTGTGCCACACGGTATAACCCCGTATCCGCGTTCCGTGACTGGTTCTAATTCGGAAATTGCCGGTTCCTTAATAGCCGTATTGGCATCCAGATCCATTCTGATTTTATCTCGCCGGGGTCGGGACTCAGGGCTCTTTTGTTCGTGTAAACGTCGACCTCCCGTCTAGCAGGAGAGAAGCCAACGGCCGTTATCGTGTCCTCGCGTTTATTTGCTCGTTCATTCGTATGCGCGGCAGGCGTCTCTCGACGTAATAAAAACGGCGCGAGAGCGCCTATCCGCTCGAGACGCATTATGTCGTCCGCTGTCCATCGTCAATGGGCCACCGTAGTCTCGGCGGACGGGATCCGTTTCTCTGTGAAAACGAGACGATTTTCGGCGAATTACGTAGCGACGATTTTACGAAAGAGGCGTTACAATCGTTTCTTCGGCCGTTCGACGCTCGACTCCCGCGTAAAAGGAGGTAATTCGTAGACAGTGTCGGCGATTCGACTCGGTCCGATCGTCTGTAGGAGAGAATTCCTTTTCGGATCAGGAGCGGGATGGATCAACGTCCGCGACGATCACGTGCGACCGAGTCTCTTAACATTCGACGTTTCGACTGCGAGACTGCAACCTTCGCGCTTCTTGCCCGACGTCGTCCGCTCCATTATGTCGGCGGGGGACGCGTCGAGGATTGATCGTCGGCAGCAGACCGTCGTTCGGCCGATCGATACGGTCCCGTACATATTTTACGAATCAACAAGCCTCGCGCGAAATGATAAATCTCAATTGAGAGCGCGGCGAACGTGCGCCGGGACAAAAGGCCGGGACGAGTTTTTCGCCCGTGGCAGATCGATGAAAGTCGGGCCCACGGCGAGGTGGCGGACGACTAAACGGCAATTATCGTACAACGAAGCGGCTTCGGGGGGAAAAAAGTTGCGCGCGAATAAATTAGCGCGCGACGATTAACGCTGTCAGGCCGGACGGTATAGTCGGGCCAGGTAAGGCGAGTGCGAAAAAATTCTTTCCTCGCCGGGCAACAAAAGGTAAGAACAAACATTTCGTTTGTTTTGCTCGGGATAATCGGATCGTCGAGGATCGATCGCGCCCGGGCACGAACTCGGCCGGGAACGAAAATTGTTTACTGCTCAAATTCTGATTTTACGGAGCCGAAGGGAACGGCGAGAGTAAAAAGGAACGAAAAATTCATCGCCTCCTCGCTCGCTCGTCGCTAATAGCCGAGGCGCCAAGGACGTTCTCGCGCTTCTCGGCCGTCTCATGGAAATGTAAAGGAGCGCAAAGTTCCGACCGATACCGATCGCCGTTCGGACGGGTCGCGTCAAACTATGAAATGCGAAAGTGCCTCGAAGTGCTAGACCCCGATTGGCCGCACGTCGGAAAGAACCAGTCGGCCACGTAATGCGTGCCCGGGCTCTGCCACGGGACGGAGTGTCGTTCGCGCGAATCGCAGGATCGTAAACCGGCAACGTGCCCGCTCGCGAACAAAAGATCGCGATCCTTTAAGCGCGAGATATCGACCGAGAGTCGGCCCGATTGCGAAACGTCCTGGCGCGCTCTCTGCCAGAGACTCCTGGCTTCTCGACGCGAGTGCCACTGCGAATGCCACTGCGAACGAGAAGGAAGATCTGCTCTCCCAATTCTATCAGCTCCCAATGTACATTTATTCCGTACGTAATTTTCTGTAACCTTCCGACGCTTTCCGCTCTTTTCCAATATTTTCGCGTGACTTCTCCGTTTCTGCTCGTGGATTTTTCGGATGCTCTTTCTTCGCCTCCGGCCCGCACTATTTCATTCCCACTTGGACACGGTAATCCTCCTTCTCGCCTCTCCTTCTGCGTCCCTCACGATTGTCCAGTCATCGTGTAATGACGTGCCGGCTGTCAGACCGCGAGCCAAGGCGAAGCACAATTCGAGCCACGAAACGATCGCGGCATCGTCAAGCGGTCGAGATGGAGAGAAAGAGAGATGGAGAGTGAGAGAGAGAGAGAGAGAGAGAGAGAGAGAGAGAGAGGGAGGGAGTAGAGGGAACCACCTATGGACTCGATATCTCCGACGTCATCTCTCGAACTGGACGCAGCTTCTCGGAATCCATGCGAGAGAGTCGCACCTCGAGTGCACGAAGATCGATACAGTTCGGATCGGAAAGAGGGTTGTTCGACCTATCTTCCCGTCCCATTCCCTCTCTCACCCTCTACCCCGGCGCGTTTCTTTTATTTATGAGCGGAGCGGTCAATATCTTAACCACCCAGAATTTTAGAGCTACACCTTAGAAAAGTGTCCGAAATGCGTCTAAGCCAAGACAGTCTCGAGATCCATCTCGGGAGGTCTCGTACTGTTTCGGAAGGCTCGATTTGCAGGCTCGCACTTCGGGTCAGGCAGAGAGCGCCTTTCATAATCGAACGAGCGTCAATACTGACGGATCCAGTTCGTATCGGGCGAAACTCGAATTCGGCGGAGCGCCTAAACACTTAAATCGCCTTTTGCCACGCGAACCGTTCCTAATTTAATCGGAGGCGTGTCTCGGCCAGATCGAATCACGGTATTTACGTCCACGCACCATTGTACGCGCATCATCGCCATTATAGCCGATCGCCATCGGACATCGTTCCACGTCCCACGGACGTCGTAAGAACATCGGATCCGGGGGGGAGCAGGTGTAATTAGGTCGCCCGTAATCAATCTCAGTGACGCCGACCGCCTCCCCGCGATCGTTATGCAATTTTCGCGTCTCTTTCGACAGCCCGACAAAAAATACATGGCGAGCGCCGAGCCATAATTAAATTCCGTTGCCCGCGCTCCATTCCCCCCGCCGTAATTTGCCGAAAGTTACCTTCCGGAACTCGAGCGCGTCTGCCATTTTTTGGGAGAAAATATTTCCGTCTCCCGTTCGAGTTCCGTCGGGCGTAAAGTTAATCTTGAGCTGCGCACCGGCGTAGAATTCTTCAAGTTCGCAACAGATACGAGAATCTGGCGTCGAATCTGGTTCACTTCAAACGGCGGACCTTATCTCGTACTCGAGAATGTCAAGTCGGTAGATCGTCGATCGCGTTCGAAAAATCGTGGCAGGAATTCGACGGCGACTAATTATTAGATCCTTCGACAACGAGGCAGGACGAACTCTTGAAGAAGCGAGACCTGCGGAACGGAGTACAGTGCGAGAGAGAGAGAGAGAGAGAGAGAGAGAGAGAGAGAGGGAGGCAGATGGACAGAGAGGAGGAGAGGAGGTGAGACGATAATTCGTGTGATCAAAGCGACCGACTCGATGGTGTCTCGTGCTGGCATCGCTTCACCTTTAATAAAGCTATCTGGCATCTCTAATATCTCTTGCGTACCAACGAACGGGACAGACGGACAGACTGGAGAGGACGAGGAACGGAGACGAGAAAGGGCTGAGAGGGACAGAGAGAGAAATATACAGCGAGCGAGAGAGAGAGAGGCAGGCAAAGAGGAGCGTGGACGGCGCGAGAACGAGCGAGAGCGAGGGAGAGGGAGGGAAAGTAAACGGGAAGAGAAAGGAAGATCGTCGTTGGGCCTCTTTGCTCGGAGCTCCGACACCTTTCTACAACGAGGCCTTGTTCGTCAGGAAAAAAGACACGTCAGCCAACACCGCGCAGTCACCCTCGTCTCTTCGGGGCCATCGATATGACGGATGTCTCTTCTTCTCTCGTTCGACTTACACCCCCTCGCCTACTCCATTCCGCTTCTCCTCAAAGTACCAACGAACTCACGGATCTTGGCTGCCAAGTGTCGGCAATTCAATTTTTGCCACCTCTTGCCCAAAGTTCCCAAAGATAGCTAATCACTACTTGTGCACAGAAATTTTGATTTGAATCCCCTACAGTGAATGGGAGGTTTCTCAGCGGACAATTTTTATGTTTGTCTACGACGTCACTTTCTCCGTTCCGTTCCCAGCCTTCGATTCGGAGCGTAGGTCCCGACATTATTTGCCCGCACCCCCCACCCTCCCGTTCCTCGTGCTCCGCCTGTCCCGCGATACACGACTCGTTACACTTACCAATTGCAGGCACGTCGATAGTTATCGGCGACCGCCGTCAATTAAGCAATTATCGCCACCTCCGTTGTTCGATGCGAGCGAGAGAGGGCCCGCGTGCTGCGTCATTGTCTCAGATACGATTGTGCCGATGATACGGCGGGTACACGATGACGTGCCTTTACGTTTAATAGTTCGCATTATATCTGTCAGTGTTGGCCGCCGCGAGCGGGCCCCGATGATCTTTCAACTGTTGCTCCTACGTTTCGTTCGCCGGGCCTTTTTTTTTTGCACGGCTTGTAACGAGATATCTGATAAATTACCTGTGAAAGGGAACCCTCGTGGAAAAAATAAGAGATTACCGGTAATGTCCGGTAATGTCTCGTAGTTGTTCTGCCCACCTCCTTCCTCGTTCTCTCCTCGGCTTAACCTAGTTCGCATTACGGAACGGTGTCGGCCAACAACGGCTACCGTAATGTTCGACGTCAGGACGCATCTTCCCTCTCATCCCTCAAGCCCGTGCGAATGTTTCGCGACGCTGGCTCAGGTGCGACAACGAGCGCAGCACGCTTTAATGCCCGTAGCGATTTACCGTCCCGCTCGCGGAGGCGGCCGGGAGGAGGAGGGGGGCATAAATCAGAAAGACAACGCGTCGGCTTATTAACCGCAGTCGATTTATTTCCCGCATTCCTGAGCGAACCCCCTCTTCTTTTTCGAGCCCGCAACCCTCGCCTCCCGTTCGTTTCCCTCTCGAATTTCGCGGCAGGAGCGAACCCTTAAGCATTCGAATTCACCGGCTCCATTCAGACGCAAATCGCAGAATTCGAGTAACGCTTAGCTCTCGCCGAGATGATCGATACGGAAAGAGTTGCAGTTACCGAAGATCGTAATTCGTGCGATTATTCTACGCCGAGCGAGCGTAAAATTGAAATAACCTCCGCGAACGTGCCGCTATCGCGCTCGTCCCCCCGAATTCCCATATTCGGTATCCAGGCACCTGAATCTTCCGACAGTCTCGAGCGGTCGGCGACTTCCGGCGTTCGGCGCGATACGGCGAAATCGCGCACTGGAAGTAAATTCATTTACGATAACACAGCTCGACTGCCGCGGCAGGGGAAAATGATTTGGCGTTATCGCGCGGCACGCCCCGCCTCTCCTTTCTTCTCATCTTCGCCCACCCCTCCCTCACCCTCCCACTGCCTCACTCTTTCTCTCTCGCCGACCTTCTTTATCGCCGCGGCGAGCGTGCCCCCTCCATATACATGTAAACGAATTCCAGACATAAATTCACCGACTTCCGCTCCCTATTCAGAGCTCGCCGAGCGTCGGGACATCGGTATATTCGACGATACTTCCGGCAATTCCTGGAAGCTCCCATTCTACTCGGCCGCGGTATGATAATACTATTAACGTCTTGCGAAGATGCGACGCTCGCCGTTCCGAGCCGAAGGTACCTGCCTGACCCCCGAGTTGTTCCGCTCTCCTTGCCTCCAGTTTTCGAGCGAGCCTCATACTCGACCGCTTGTGTTTACACAATTGCGCAGCAACAACGGCGTCCTCTCACTTCCGGCGATCCGCTCGAGATCGGGATGAATGCTGTGGGCAGCTCGCGGATTTCGAAGGTAGTCGAATTTCTTTCTAATACCAGATATATTCGACTGATAAAATAAATCCTTTGAATGATATGTTACTTAAATATTCTTTAATTGTTTGAATGTTCAAACGTCGAGCTTAATCCTGTTTTATTTGATACGGTTACACATGGCAAGGTTTTGATAATGTCCTTTCAAGGCACGGCGTAACAATTTTGAACGGTTGACCTAGAAAATTTGCGACGATCTTAGCTGGCAGCCTTGTCAAGTGCCGGTGTCAGCCAAGGCGCGCAGATGTTCCTGAATGACGTTCACACTGGAACCTAACGCGCGGCACGTTGTTCGGCGCACGCACACACACGCTCCTCGCCGTGGCACGCGAGGGATGCCCCGAGTATCGCGAGAACGTATGCGCACGTCTCGAATAATTAACGAGAAGCTCGTATGTCAGTGCTTCATCTCCGGGGCAGGGAGAGAAGGATGGCGAAAAAGAGACGTAACGATGTTCGCACGAGGATACGTAACAAATAAAAGTCAGGTGCTTCGCGTCCGAGAGTAGATTTCGTGCCTTAAACAAAAAGCGCTAACGGGCCAATTATAATGCGTGCGAGCGTTCGCGGGCGATAATGAGCAATTTTCGTAATCGCATACGGTTAAGCCACCCCGTGATGAACGGTCCTTAAAATATACGTGCGCTCGTGCACCAAACGGTTCGTTAGACGAGCATCTTCGATAGGTACCCCTTATACCTACCCACGTATCGACAGGGAATCAGCTAACAGGGAAGGAATGCCAAACAGTGAGCTTCTCCGACGTGTCCTTTAATTTATAGATATCACTTACAGTCAGACGTAACAGACTCGCTTTATTATATACAACGATACAGCTGAATTTTACTTACGGTCTAGCTAGGTACAATAAATTCCAACGGAACGCCATAATGTCTTAATTAAAGAAATATTAAGTGGCGCGCAACCGGATCCCACGGGGCGCGATTTATGGCGAAAAGTGCGAGCGCGCTCGCGCGCGCGCGCGAGATCGGTACACACGCGAGAGTAAGCGATGTAGGAGAGAAGGCCTTCGGTCCGTTTGACGATGCGCGCGCACTCCGGCGCGCACGCCGGACAGATAGCGGCGGGACGCGTTGGGGCTCTTCGGGAAAAAATAATGAAACTTGTCACGGGAACGGAATGGGCCCCTTATATACATCATGCGATGATTTATACCGTGGCATATAGTTACTCGGGACGTCCGGCCGCTCATTTATACATACTTTCTCTCATTCGCGCTCGCCTGGACCTCGCGCGAAAGAAAAGAACTGGAGGCCCCCGGACCCATCGTAAACGTTCGCCATGAATAATTCAAAGCTCCCCCCACCCTCCCCCTATCACCGTCACCCCCTCTCTCCGCGTCGCAGGTGCAGATAATGATAATCAGCGATGCGAAATTACGATAATGATAACGCGAACGCCGGCTATATGACGCTGATAATTGATATTTACAGATTCCCTCCAATATTTTTTTTTGTTTAACTCGCCGCCGCGAGCTCTAACGGCGCGCGGTGCAGTCGGCGGGAGCGATTAATTGCGAGGAGCGGATTTACGATTCGCGTCCCCGGCCGCGTCACTGACATTCGTCTTTCTCGTCCTCGCGCCAGCTCGCCGTCCTCTCGCTCGTCCTTTCCATCGTCCTTTCCATCGGCCTCTCGCACATTCTCTCGCCGGTGCGCTGCCCTCGGCACTCGCTGACCGAGCCTCACGAAAGCGGCGACCTCGACGAGTAGTAGGAGGACGACAGCCTGTAGGCCTCTTCCGTGTACTGGTACCTGGAACAAAAATCGGCCGACCTCATCATCCCGATTCCGATCAAGACGCGATACCTAACGCTATTTCAACTACCGAAGGTGGAGAAGAACATTGTCTTGCGTTGTATCGGTAATGGGAGGAGAGAAGTAGAGAGAAGAGGAGAGAGGACAAGAGGGACGGAGCGGACGCGAAAGGAGTAAGGAACGAGGATTCCCGGAGGGGCAGCAGAGGAGAATATAAGAGTCGCGGTGACCGCGTCGCTGTAGGTAGAGGTGCACCCCCTGCCCCCCCCCCCCCCGCCCTCCCCGTTCGTTCGTTCGTTCGCCCTGTGCAACACCCCTGCCCGACTGCTACTGCCGCGGCGGCGTCGGCAGGCATAACAGGGTGGACGTTTAACATATGAGCGGCTACCAGTGTTATTAATGCGGCGGTAGCGTCGTGCTCGGTTTCTTCTTCCGAGCCCACGTACGGTGCCTACGATCCTTAAGGTGGACTAGGGGCCACCCGCGGGTCCTACGCCTGGGCCACGACGAGGCCCACGACGATGCCGACCGAGGGCCCGCTCCGACGTACGGGCCCGGTGGGGTGAGGGCGGGAGGGGAGGGAGGACTCGCGAGTAGGCCCAGGCGAGCAGTTGGGAAGGGAGCACGTAACACGACACTCGGAAACTGCGGCACGACCGAGAGCCCGGCTAACGGCCTCGACCCATCCTCAAGGAGTTATGTCTTCCTGCCTGTACGGCGCCTAATTAATATGTGTTTAGCCCGGAATGCCACACGCGCCGCCGCGGCACTCGCCGCGACGCGAGGGTAGCTGGCCCAAGTCGATCGGAAGTACGACGATTCATGGAGTGGTTCGTGTTTCGCTGTCTCGCATCTCGGGAGGTTTGGTAGGATCTTTTTTTGCGGATCGGAGAATACGAGATATTCTATAAAATTGTTGATCATTTTGTGACTGTTAGTATAATATGTTATTGAGCGGCCAATGGAGGGCACTTTGGTATAATTTGGCCTCACTAAAACAACTTTCTAATACTTAGAAAACTGTTCCTTTCGATTTCTACGTTGTTCTACGTGGACTAATATATGCATATTTTGACATTTCTTCGCATTATGTTACACTATTCGCAATGTATGTTATACCTTCACAAGACGCTGGAAATGCTGTTGGCATGATCGAATCTATCGAATGGTTCATTCAAAATTTCAATCGGTTTAGGGGCACTCTTGACCATCTTATTCGGCTATCATGTAAGGGAAAAATTCGAGAAATTAACCGTACTTGGGTAAATTGTGATATTGTGAACTTTGGCAAGATTGTACCTTCAATAGAATCAAAGAGCGGACCTACGTGAAGGAAGAAGCTTCGGAATTCATGAGGACACCACGTCCTTAGCCCGCAGCCGCTTCCGGAAGAATTCGTGATCACCTTACAGACACCGGGAAAGAGTTACTAGAAGCAGCGACACGATTGCCGACGAGTTTCCCTCGAATTCGTTATCCTCACAGAATTTTAACCGATCGTCCCTTTGAACTAACCGAACCTTTCTTCCCAATCCAACTCACACCACGATACTTCGTCAACGCAAGTATCCACCTCCAAACCTTCCCCGATCCATCGAGACCACCACCCAAAATCCGACGAAAACCCATTTGCAACGTAAATCAGGACATCGATCCAGGCACAAATCGATTCGGAAACGCGTGCGACCGAAAAACTGTTCTCCCAAAAAATCAGAATTTCATCGTGGGTGTGCCCACCTGTCCCACATATCCCACACGCCGAGCTCCACTCCGTACGATGCTCACTACAGAAGGTGCGCACTCGGACGCACACAGAGATCGGTGCGAGTCCAGGAGGGCCGATATAGGTGCACAATACAGGCGCGATCCGATCGGAGGCCAGAAGCGAGCGTATAGGCAAATATCTCCCGGTCTCGGGCCAGGACATTAGGAGTTCCTCGACGTCCGGAGGATTATAAATCCTTAATACAGATCGGCACGCGATGCCCGGCTCGTTAGGGTGATGCATGGCCGACTCTGGTGTCCCGTGGTGTACGGTAGCCGGCAACCAACACACGGACGCGAAACGGCCCACGGTTCCTACGGGAATGATACTACACCCACACACGTGGCCCGGGCACCAGGTAATAATGAGAGATCGGAGATACGGCTCGATATTAATTGTGCGCATCGAGTGTGCTGTTGCTTCGTCGCTGCCTACGGATGCTCAGGCCGCTGAGCTGGATGGTGCTAGTGCACGTGTTCGTGTACTGCCACCGGTGTAGTAGTAGGCTGAAGCTGCAGCTTCTGCTGCTGCTGCCGCTGCTGCTGCTGCCGCTGCTGCTGCTCGGTCTGCTCGAGCTACGTGAATGGCAACGGATGGCAACGGATGGCAACGGACGGCTACCGACTCCCGCCGATCCTTCGATGCGATATCTCGCGATATACGATACAGGAACAACCGCGGAGTTGACCCTCACACTCGATCCTGCTTCGCGCCCAGGACGCTTTTCACGAAAATTTACGCCGAAAGTCTCGTAAAACAATGGATAAATCAAGAATAGTACCTACGGGACTCACATCGGAACATCGGAATAGCCAGGATCGGAGGAACCATGCCTGGAAGGATGCGGGACGAGGACCTCGGTCGCAGAAGGACGAGGAAGTGGCAAGCAGAAAAAAAAGGGACAAGTATGCGGAGGCGAAGACAAGGGCGAGCCACCAATCGGGCGGTTCTTTCGCCGGTGATTACGAGGAGTGGACAGATCGAGATGTTCCTAGGGCTCCTCCCCTTTGTCCTTCCTCAGTGGCGATCCCTTACGCGTGTCCTTCCCCAAGGCGAGCGTCCAACCCACGCCTAGGACGAGCGTCCTCGCGCGCACGGCAACGCTCCCTACTCCGTCGACGAGGACGAAGAGCCACTTTGAAGATACGATCTCGAAACAAATTACGAGTCCTGCTACCCGCTATCTTCCACTCCGCTCCCTTCTGTTTCCTCGCCTCCCTCGCCACCCCTACCCTCCCCCGACCCACACTCATCCGTCCCGCTCCTTGTCGGGCTCGCCGATTCGCGGCTGGATTAAAATAATCGCAGGGCCGTTAGTCGGAGATCCGGGGGACGGGAACTTTTTTTATATCGACCTACGCCGAGTATCGCAGTCGGTGCCGTGAGGGGGAGCACCGGATTCGAGAGACGGAGGATTTAAGTCGCGCTAAGTGTCTCCGACGGACTGCACGTAGAGTGTGAATAAATTGTCTCGCCGCGGGACACGGCGAGGGACGTTCGGAAATTAAGGATTATCAGCCGGGACGATAAAACCGTGAATGCTCGGAATTTATTCGGGCTCCGCGGTGACCGAATATTGTCGTTGCATCAGCGCTGCGAAGTCGGATTCACGTCGATTTGGGAGAGTACATTTTATTAAGGATTCCGTGTTTTTCATTTCTCGTCAACGAGCGTCCGGCGGATTCCTCCACTTTCGACAAGTGGAAATCGAGATGCTTTTAATCCAGGACGACAGATCTCGGGAGCAGGGAAAAAGGGGGAGGATCGGGGGTAGGATCGGAGTGCCGATATAGGCGTACCTGGGTAGGTAGGTAGGTAGGTATATAGGATGCGCTATATATATAGATGGCACTCGGACTGTCCGCTGCCGTTCGTCTCAATCCGGATTACGGTAACACCTGCCCATCCGCAATTTTATCATCCTCCGTCCCGGAAGGATTCCAATTTTCTTCTCCGCTCCACGTCCTGCAGCCCCCTTTCCCCATTGCCGACGTCATCCTGCACTCCTTCAACCGTCCTCATCTCATCTGTTCTCCCCCTGCCACCCCCCACCCCTCCACTCTCTCTTCCTATCTCCCCCGTGAACTCGTTTTTTTCCACCGTCCAGGGACTCAATCTGTGTCTCATCGCGGATTATTGGGATTTCGCGAGGATGAGGTAGGAAGGAGGAGGACGGGGAGGGTGAGCGGGGGGGTGAGGCTGAGAGTTGGAGGGGGTGGCTGGAGTCTGAAGAGAAAGAGAATGGGGGAGGGTAGGAGAGAGAATAAGAGTTGACTGTCTCGCTTGGCACGGCTGTGTCTGACGTGGCCAAGGAAATCGGTTCAGCCGGAAGACTGCCGACGAGGACGGCTCCGTAATTCTTTCTACCCATGGAAACGATCCCGACGTTCCGCGCACGAAATGAGGATCTCTCGATGTCCTTTTCGCCGCTTCTGCTTGCCGACCGAGAGAGCCACTACTTAGGTGGAGATTGCTCCGACCGAAGAGTCTCGCCGCATTCCAGGATTTGTCTCTCTGGCGAGGATCCTTTTATTCGTTAGGCGGATCCTTCGTCCTCACGTAGGTCGCCGCGTGTTAGAAGTTAGTATCCGTCAAGACTTTTCGGTAAAACCGGGTATACGCGGACACCTTACGGCGTGTTCCGATTGTATCTCGCGCCCCCTTCGTCGAGCATTCACTTAAGGCTTCGCCACAATAGCGACGCTCTCATACGTATTCTACTATCCCACCGCGAGCGTACGCGCGCAGAAAATATTTCGATCGCGGTAAGCCGCGACACGTGCGCGCGCAGTGTAATGAGCAGGAAAATCGCCCCCTCGACATCAAAGAACATGTAAGTCATCCCCCGATCATGAATAGCAAAGCGTGCGTGCGCGCGGCAAAACGCCGGACGAAGCGTCGTGCGGCATCAAAGGCACGCGCGCACGCGAGATCGTAAGAGCATCCCACTCTCCGAATCAATCGGATCGTTTAATTGCAAAATGTGCGCAACTTTCTGAATCGGCCCGCTTGCCCTCCGGCTCGCCATTCATCCGACTTTCCCCGGAACACGGTGGAGCGAGTGCGTAGTCTCATTGTAGGACATACGGGTTAGTTCAGGTGTTCGACGAATTGGCGAGCATCATCGGTGTCCTGCGAGGCCGGTCGGGCGTAATGCCGCTTTGCATAAATTAATTTGCCCGAGCTAATTATCGAGACAATTGACTCTCTGCGAAATGACGAGCATCGGGTGACGATCGCATTGCGGCGCGCGCCTCTCTCTCTCTCTCTCTCTCTCTCCCTTTCTCTCTCCCTCTCTCATAGTGGCGGGGCCTCCACCTGCCAGACAATTGCAGAAGACGGCGGGCCCGGCAATTAATCATGCGACAGCATTTCGATCATTACCCTATTAGCGCGAACATTGTCCGGGCCGCGCGTGTGTAAGACGAGCGCGCGCGCGCGCGCGCGACGCCGCGGGTCGAAAAGGCAAACACACCTCGGCCACGGTTGTTTGCGCTCGCCGATGCGTAATTAATTTTCCGACGAGTACATTAGCGCGGCCCCGATTTGATTTTTAATGAACCCGACGGACCCCAGCCTCGATCTCGCTCGCCTTACGGCGACCCATGCTCCGCGATGGAAGGAAAGTCTGCGATCGACGACTTGGCCAGTAATTACGTCCGCCCGGGAGTTTTTCCAGGACGACGAGAGGGATATTCTAATAAACGTGCGCGAGGTAAGGCTGTAATTTCCGGCGGAATATTCCGGCGCTAAGCGCGAATCCGTGGCGAGAGGCGGAGGAAGACGTCGTGGGGTGGGTCCGTGAATGGTGGCGAGGCTGCCGGTTTCGTCCTGGAAATCCTCTTACCAGGAACGAATTTCCGAAAGACGAGAAGGAAGCCGGAGGAAGGTCGAACGAGTCGGAAGTTGGCGCAACCTTCGAGCGAGCCCGTGGAAGGCGGCGGCCGAGGGCAGCGGTAGCAGCCGATGGGATGAGTTACGAGGAGAAAAGGAGCTGGAGAAGGAGAGGACGAAGGGGAGGAAGGAGGAACGGGTCGCGGACAGGACGAGAGAGAGCGAAGAAATAAACCAGCGGCTATCCATCCGGCGGCTTCGACCGACGGAAATAATAATCCTCGTGCGATGGCGAGATAATTGGCGTAAGGAGCTTCCACGTTTTTGATAGGGAGATGCCTGCCGAGATCAAAGGACCTTCAACCTACTCCTCGAAGCTCCTTTTTATCGTCCCTCGCCCCTCCACCCTACTATGTACCTCCCATCATCTTCCCGGTGCCATTTTCCACCCCTCTTCCTCGACCAAAAGAGTGAGAAAGAGAGAGAGAGAGAGAGAGAGAGAGAGAGGTAGGGAATGAGAGTCACGTCCCGTTGCGAGTCGACGTCGATGCACGAAATCGATCTGCGATGATTAATTTTCAATCGCGGCTTAATTACGCCGGGTGGCTAAGCCCGATTGAAGAGGCGTCCCCGACTCGCAAAAAGGGCGTTCTGCGCTGCGCAAAAGAGGAAAGTGCGGCAGAGAAAAAGAGTCGCCGGACAGAAGAGAGAGGGTGGCGGTAGAGAAAAGTGAACGAGGAGAAAGCGCGAGTGTAGGACGACGGGAGCGAGAGAGGGAGAGAGAATAGAGTAGTTGGAGGGCGAAGAACGTAAAAAGAGAGAGAGGGGGTTGGAAAGAGAATCGGAAGGCCGTGTCCCCGTCCCTGCGGTCCTGGAATAAAAGGGTCTCCGCTCGGCAAGAGGATTGTGTCCAAGGATGGGGATGGGGGGTGGCGAGAGGGGGGGCGGGATCCGGGCAGGACACGATTGCCAGGAACACGTGATTAGATGACCCTCCTTCCACGCGATTCTCCAGATTGGACACCCCCGTCTCGCGGAGGACGTAAAAAAATGCAATCGGCTCTTACCGTAATGAAAAAGAGCCGACCCCGGGTAATTCGAACGAATGCGACGTCCGCCCTCTCCTGTGCGCGCCCGCATGTTCATATCCGAGTGGGCGTCTGCGACTCTCGGCACCTACGTACTGCGACCGACGCCGAGCGCGCATATGTGAGCGGATGGAATCGAGGGTGCAGGTTGCCGCTCGCCTCACGATTGGCGCAATTGCAGCTGTCGTCTTTGAGCGCTCGACGAGTCCTATCGTTTACCGGAATGATCAGAGATAAAGAACTAGCCGGGAATAATTAGAGACAAATGGACACAGCGCCAGATTGCGCGTTCAGCGCAGAATCCCATTGCGCCGTGAACCGCAAGGTAGGTACTCCACATCCTGCCGATCATCTTTCGCAAGTCGAGTTTATGTAATTTTCGGATAATTTCGCATTTCGACACGCGTCCGGAGAGAAAGCGAGCGCTGCAACGGACCTCGCTGACTCGTAAATGGGATTGAGGACCGGCGACGGCGTGCGTGCGTGCGTGAGCACGTAGGTGACACGTGTATTACGTCGACCGGCGACGCCGACTGGTGCGCTCGCCGTTAAAAAAGGCCGAGAGAGTCGGAGAAAGGTCGCGCGCTCGGGAGGAATAAGGGTCGAACGCGATGTAAGGTGAACTTTACGAGCGCGGAGGACAAGATCCCGCGCCATCGGGGGCAAGGAGCCCGTGATTCCCGTTGATTCATGGCACTTTTTACGCCGGGTGGCCAAAATAATTCACCCTAATGCCCCTGCTAACTGCCCCCCTACCAGGGCAGCGACGATTGTTTATTGCCAAAAAGCGTCTCTTTAATATATATCATCGCGCTTCCAAGAAGGATCGTCTGCTCCGGGGAAAAACGAAGGGAAATGGGGGATGGGAGGGGGGGGGGGGGGTTAGACGAGGGAAAAACCTGGCAGCCGACGAACAATGTACGTTCCCAGCGCGTTTCAGCCTTTTTCCACTCCTTGTTTTTTTACCCTCACGATCATCTAGACAGAAGTCGACGGTTCGAACGATTACCGCATTATCGGCCGACACTTTGGCTTTGATTAGCATCGAACGTGAATGGGATTCTTAGTACTCAACACTCCGCGCTCTCTGTACTCAACGCTTATCTCGCTCGGATCGATTCTGTCCACCTGCCTGGGCGAAAACAACATTTTCCGTCCTAGCCAGCCGACGCGAGTCATTAAACGTCGAATAAAAGACTTCGCCGCTCCCGACGGCAGAGAGAGAGAGAGAGAGAGAGAGAGAGATTAGTATAGCTTTGAAAAAAATGAATTTTTTTCCACCGCTCTCTCGATATCGATATTGGCGCGAGTTCCTGCATCGGGTACGGTTTCAGAACGAGCGCGCGCAAGGGGGAGAAGGCGGGAGCCGAGGAGAAAGAGAGGAAGGGTAGGGGAGGGGGAGAGGAAGGAGAGGAGCGGCTCTGTCGAATTGACGTACGAGCGAGGTGTATTAATTAGCGGCGGGAGAAAATTGCGACTGAGGATAGCCCCCCGGGGTTGAAATCGTTATCGAGGGTTGCCTCGCGATTTTGATTTAGCCCCGGCCTCCACGTCAATTCTAATTGCGTTTGACAGTAATTTGGCAAGGGGGAGAGGGCTGATTGACGGCCACGCTGCACGGCAGCATGCTCGTTTCGCCTCGTTCCTCTCCTCTGTGTTTCCTCTTTTACTTTTTCCTTCTAACGATAATACTCCTGCAGGCTGAGCGCGAAACCGCTGCCTTCGGCCTCGGCGCGTATATATATATATAGGTGTACAGGGTGTCCAATCAGTTTCGGGGCGATCGAGGAAATCTGCTTCATTCGAAAATGAACGGAACATAACTGTAGAATTCGATCTGTATCGTTCGCGTATTATATGGAAAAGTTCGGTTCGCGCGTTGTGCGCAGGCTTGTTTTATCGGATACGTCGGGGCTAATGCATTTTCAATGTTGTTTGCTCGAGTATACCGTGCTATATAATAGGCGGTATATGCAGATTGTAACGTTCGGTTTGCCGGCTGACGGGAAATTTTCTTGGTCTCATTGTGCCGTCAATTATGGGACACCCAGTATGCAGACGTACGGCGATGACGTGGGACTGGTCTCGCAGAAGAGTTGAAGAGTATCGAGTGTAACGTCGGATGTTAATTCAGACACGCGTTGATCATTCTTCGGCCGTCGCAACACGTGCAGCCTCGTTAATTTTGAAGAATGAAGCGGCGCGTCGACGTTCTTTCGCATGTTCGCAATTTGTAAGCGCGCACGCCGATACGTCAGCCGGACGGACGTTTTAGGCGCGAAAGTCGAATGCGCGCGAGATACCTACGTCCGCGTGTTAATTACATATTTCTTTACGACGTCCTCTAAACCGTGTCAAATATTTTTGGCAAAGTGACATCTGGAAGACGAGCGATCAGACTTGCATCGTTCGTTTCAACTAAACGGCGGCAAATTCACGATTAAAACTTGCGTTTCTCGCAACATTTTTCACAGATTCCATTAAGGTGAGGCAGGTGTTCAGGCGTGGCAAGTGCAGTCCAAGTCGGGGAACGCGACGGTGTCGCTGGGCGCAAATTAATTAAGCCATTAACCGACGGTGATACTCGGCGCCCGTAATCGTCGATTACTAATTATGCTAAGCGGATGAGATGAAGCAGCTAGGAGCGGCATGCAGGTGAACATAGTGAGTTACGAGGCTCCAACACGTGCTGCATCATTGATCTGCTGGCGCGGAGTGACAGAGAAGGAGACAGATGTAAATTAGGAGGTACGAGGACGCCGTGACGCGCCGACAAAGCCCATGGAAATTGCGATTCTCCAGTAATGCAGTCCTAGACACACTTTATTAATCAATACTTGTTGAAGCACCCCCACCCCTCCTGTGCCGAGCGCAACCTTCTTCATTAGCGACCCACGCTATCCGCCCACTCTCGCGCCAGCCGACCCCAGACCTCAAACATCCATCGATACGAGGTCACTCGACGTTCCGCCGATATTCCGACACTTCGATGGGAAGAAATTGAGAACCACCCAGCCACCCTAATCTGTCCTTGCAGCGCCGCAGGTTGCGTCGAGGGACGCGGCCGAGGTATGCGCTGAAGTGCGGAAGGCCGCGTAACGATTTCGTCGGCAGTCTGTAACGAGGGCGGATCCGCGCCGACAAAAACAATGAGACGGCCGATGAGGCCGCGAGAAAATTACACACTCGTCGCGCTCGTTAACGGCAGCCGACGTCGAAGGAACCTCCGACCCCCGCTGGGCGAACCTGGCGACCCTCTCCTCGCGAATCGCTTTCCGAGCAGCTCGCCCCGATAAGTCGCGCCGTTGGGCTCCATTTTCGTTATCCGACGAGAAAATAAAACTCGCCCAACCCCCGTTCCGCCGTTCCACCCCCCCCCCCCCCCCCCCCGCCAGCCACCACCGCCACCACCCCCGCGCGCGCAGGAAGAGCAGCGGCGGAGTCCGAGGACGGAGTAAAAATCGTCGGGAAAAGAAATTACTTTCTCTTTTGTATTTCGGTATCTCGCGCGCGCGGAACTCCTGGCTTCGAAGTGGGAAGGAAAAGGAGGGCGGGAGGAATATCAGAACGGAGGAAGCGAGGCTGGAGGCGGGGATGGGAAGGTAGAAAAGCGAGAGTGCGAGGGAAGCGTGCGAGAGCAAGGAGGAGGAGGAGGAGGAGGAGGAGGAGGATGAGGAGGATGAGCACGGGGAGGCGGAGGTGGAGGACTTGGAGGACGAGGGTAGGGGTCGAGAGTGGGAGATCGAAAAAGTAAGAGAAAAGCGGGAGCGAGCGAGTAACAGAAGTTGGGCGGATGAGGCGAAATGGAGACGGGGAGGGTGGGTTTATCTCGCTCATCCTCATTAAAACCCTTCGGCCGATCCGCCCTCTTCTTCCTGCGCGGCCCGCACTCCTCTCCGCTCCCGCCACCCTCCCCCCTGCCGCCCCTCGACTCTTCTCCTCTTCTCCGCTCTTCTCTTCCTTCTGCAACGAGTCCGCCCCCTCGGCGCGCGGCAGTCGACGTGTGGGTGTACGTTTTCAATACACCCTCTCCGCCAGATACACGTACGGCTACGTGTACGTGTAGCCTCGCACATCCTACCACCCCCCCTCCCGCACGTACTCTCCCACGCCGACGTGCGCGTGTACGGGTAACAGGCGAAACAGTGAGGAAACGAGTGTGCTATACCCAGCAGGCATCTCCGACTCGTTGTAACACGCTCTATTAATTAAAAAATGGGAACTCCGGGGAATGCTGGTCAGCGAGGCGGGAGGGGGTGAGAATCGGGAGGGTGGAAGAGGCGAAAAGGGGATGAGGAAAAGGAGGGAGGGGGAAGGGTTTGCAGCGGATACGTCATTGCGCGTCGACGCCTCGGTAATTGGGGAGAGGCGCGGAGAAGAATAAATATGGGTATGCGGTTCTGATGCCTTACGATCCCGGGAAACGCTTTCTTTTCTCTTCGACGCTCCTTTTTTTCCCTCCTGCCTCCATTTTTTCCCACCCCCTACCCCCCCCCCCACCCGGCCGCCGCCGAAGGGGTGGCCCACGCTGCGGGGCTTCGCGCTGACGTCATCGGGCCGAGGCTCAATGTCACAGTTATATACTAATTTCCCGGCGCGGGGACGGCGAGCTGAAAAGATTGCGAGCAGGCGGGCGGAGAGGGCGAACGTGGGGGGTGGCTTGCCGGGGGATTTATTAAACTTTTCGACGCTTCTCCGGAGAGTTTTTCGATAGCCGAGAACGCGGGCCGAGGTCTGATACTTTTGCGATTCCGTGGCTTGAAAAAAATGACGCTCTCATCGAGCTACTCCCATACTTGGGAGATTCATCCTCTCCACTCGCAGTTTCAGTATTTACTGATATTCGCGCGATTCGTTCGCGAGTTTGTTGGCTTCGTTGGAATCTCCCTTCTTTTTTTATTTCCGCCTAAACGAGGGCCGAAAGAACGGGAGAGGACAGAGTTTGCCCGACGATCGTCACCTGCCATAGCGTAGTTTCTGGGCCGGGTTTAAAGGCTAGGTCTTACCCTCGGTATCGCGAAGGGTGGTGGCTAAAACAAAGGGCCGATCGCAGGGTTGGTCGATAGTCCAGGGCCGCCAATCAGGCGAGACCTCGCCAACAACCCTCGTCCTTGCGACCTGCTGTCCGGGGGAGTTCAAGCTCGGGGAGGGTTCGTTCATCCCCCGAGAGAGGATCGACTCCGGGATCGAGAACGCGGTAGGACACCCACGCTCTCGTCTCCACGGTGACGAGCTTCCTGATAAGGAGCGACAAGGAAAGTCCTCCCGCGAAACCTTCGGAAATTCTCCTCCGATTTTTATCTCGCCGACGATTAACAACGTTGCCTGACGGCGCGGAGGAGTTCAGTACAATTTGTACGAATCTGACGCAACGAATTGAAGGCGGGTCGAAATTGACTGGGATGATGATATTGCGGGCGGGTAAAGCCATAAACGGAGCGGATACGTCAAAATTGTTCGCAGACATGTAATTCGGGCATTGAGGCTGTAATACTGTCAGTGTTACGTTTCACAATGAGCGTGGAAATAATTGCTTTATTTTCCTACGCCCGCGCGGAGATCTTGAGCGCGATTTTGAGCATAATTGCCAGGCGACTTTCAATCTCTGGTTATAATTAGAGGAGTTAACGTCGGCGGGCGTAACTTGGTTAATTAGCCGCGTCGACGAAAGCTGCTCGACAACGTTCAGCAGAATTTACGCAGGCACGCTTAGTTTGGAAACTGTGTGTTCCCGAAGTTCGTATACACAACTTTACGCTACGGCCGACGATCACTTTGCGCTTATCAGCGTCGAGATCGGAAACTGTTTGTCTCGAGCGGCCGACAATCGACTGTCGAAGCTGAAAACGATATCGACCGCGAGAGAGAGCGTGGCACGGCAAAAAAATATAAAAATAAAAATAGAAACGAACGCAATGAAACCCCCCTCGCTTTCAACGCATCTCGTTTATTCAACACTTACTTTTATTATACATCCTTACGCGTAAGATCTACATAAAAACTTATTAAAACGAGCTTAATCATATGTTCATAACTGGTTCCGGGCTGGAGCAGTTCCGCGCGACTTGTCCGTGAACGCTGCTGGTCCGGTTCTAGAAAGAGAAAGATCGTCAATTAAATCGGAGAAAATCCCTGCGCCGCATCCGTCTATAATACAAACAAAATTCTTCCAAGACAAACCCTCGTTACGAGAGACTCCAATTTCTTCCTCGATCGACCCGAGTCACACAAAAGTATCGCCGCTCCCGCAGTCTCCGCCAAACATCTTCTTAGACACGTTTACCATTAAAAGCGAGGTAGTAGCAGTGGTACAAAGCGGGGCGGTTATCGAATTGCCACCGTCGGCGGAGAACAATGGCGGCTGTTACATCGGAAGAGCTCGAGTCACACGTGCACGAGGCGGAACGGAAGTCCGATTACGTAAAGAAGGGTGCGAAAGGGTGAAAAAGGGTAACGGGGGAGGAAGAGGGATAGGGAGAGGAGGAGGAGGAGGAGGAGGAGGATGATGAGAGAAAGGATGGCGAAGAGGGACGAGGGTAGGCGCACGAGGGAGGGTGGGACGGCAGGGGGTGGCTAAAAAACGTGACGGGGAGCCGGCTTTCATGACGCTCGCGCGCACAAGGGACGGCGATGAATCGCACGATCGGTAATCAGTCGTTCAGTATCGCCGGGCTCGGGGGTTGACAATATTAATTTGCAGCGGCTTAATGGCTGGCAATCCCCCGAGTTCGAGTCCGCGATTTAGCTCCTCGATCGATCGGCCTTGTTCGCGCGCGTCAGGGCAGAATGACGTTAGATCCATTATTTAAAACCCGCAGCCTCGCGCGCAACTCTTACCCTTTTCTCGCTCTTCCTCGAGCTGGATCGCGTGTGCGCGCCCGCGCGCGCACTCTTCTCACGCACCTTCTTCTCGTGGGACGTTTAGGCTCGACGATGCGCGACGTGACGTAATTAATAATTGCGATTAATTCGCGCGGGCCCCGCTCGGAGGCCCCCCAGGCGACTGCGATTGGAAGTGTGCCGCGTCACTTTTCTCAGCGGTTGGATCGACGTTTCCCTTTTGGGGACGCGACGTGGGAGAGAGGATAACGGGCAATTAACGTGGAAATAAGGATATCGAGCCGAGCGCCGTTAGCCTTCATTAGCCTCTGACAACGGAGAGCCTGGGCTGTATCCGTTCGTCGCGGACCGGCCGCGGAGTGCGAAGTAATTTATCCGTTTTCGTTAGGATTTTCACCTTTTTTTGCGTAGCTTTGGCTCGGGGTCGTGGCGCGTCTACGGTGTTCCTTTCACGATTGACGGGGAGGCCCGCCCGAGACGGGATAGAGTCGGCGAGCAATTCCGAAGTACGTCGGACAAGAACCGGCGAATGAACTTTTATTGGCACACGTTCCTCTGTTCGGCGCTTATCAAACGGACCGTTCGATTGGCACAATAGCTGACGAAAGGGTGGTACGGTCGCACTGAGGGTTGGAGAACCGTCCTCGTGAATCGTGTTTGTCCCTCTTCTGCTCTCTTTCACTCTCTCTCCTCCTCCTCCTCCTCTCTCTCTCTCTCTCTCTCCCTCTTTCTCTCTCTCTCTTCCACACTCGGCGTAATTATTTTTCCGAGGGTGAGAAGTCCTGCGGGTGACAGGTCTGACTCGGCTGAGGTGGATAGAGTGAGACGAGGTGCGTGCGCGGGCGGTGGAGGGGCTGAGGAAAGTGACAAAGACAGACGGCGGGCGGGGAGGGTGGAAAAGGTGGAAAAAGAGGAATTTCACTGACGGAGACACCGCGTTAACTCCGTTTTGCCGAACGTGAATTCCGTAGTGCCGAGGCGGAGAGCGCGCCGGACCATTTGACAGAGAGAATGCGAAGATGGGAATGAACGCTTACGGAAGAGTTAGACGAGGAGAGGCGAGAGAGAGAGAGAGAGCGAGAGAGAGAGAGACAGAGAGGGAGAGAGAGAGAGAGTGAGGGGAGTAGGAGGGGGCAGGTGAGTGGCGAGAGCGTCCGTATGAAACAGAAAATCGGAATGCCAGCCGAGGAGAGGAAAGGGGTGGAATGGGGTGGACCGGCGAGAAGGACTGAGGGAGCGGTCATAAGAGACAAAGATCCGTGTCATTGGCAGCGTCTCGATAAACTGACAGGCGGGACGAGCGCCAGGAACACCTGCTACACGGATGGAAAACGCTGCCCGATTATTCGAGAATCAATAATTCGGGAGAAAACGATTGCTCCGCTCTGACGACCTTGAAGAGTCGCCGTTTTCACTTGTTAAAAGATAACGCTGAATGTGGCGGGCGGCGAGAGGCGAAGGGGGAGGAAAAATTTGGCGGGCAATGCAAGGTGCGGAGCGGGGTGGGAGAGGAGGGGGGGGGGGGGGAGTTTCACGGGGGATACTTTGCGATCGGAACGATAATCGGGAGTGAGAGCGTGGATGCGTGAGACGCGAAATCGAGCGGCACAATGCCGACGAGCTGCATAATTGTTAGGTCGAACGCGTCGACACCTGCTCTTTACCTTAATTCTCGACCATTACGAGGGCGCACCTTTAGGGTAAGCGCTCGGCGCGGGGAACGAATTCGGCGCTCATCTCGGTCCACTTCCGCGTCCAGGATCCGTTACCTTCGTAGTTAGCCTCTTACGTAGTTATGGCCAACAGTCGAATTATCCCTGCCGGGAAAATTGACTCTGGCGCGGCACTGGTAATCGTCGCGTCCCTTTGTATCAGCCTCCATTATTTCATCGCCGGCGAAGTGTGTGATACAGTCATTATTTGAAGTTCGTCAGTGCTCTTCGCGTTGTTCGGCGTCGATGTCTCGGGAACATTTTCATAACGCCTTGCTGGCAGCAACGTCCAGGTCTTAATCCGAAGCTGAGCGAGGTCGATGAGGATGATTTGGGTGCGGATCAACCTGGCGGAGGGTGAAGCTGGAGGGACGATGGAAGGTGCAGGAAGATGACGCTGCGAGAATGAGCGTTTCAGGCCGAGCAGCCGCGAACTGCTGCCTGCTCCTCCGGTTCAATTTCTGGCGTCAATTAAAAAGTGACGCGGACCGAGGAAAATCAGTAATTAACGAAGCGGGGGCCCCTTCGGATCCTCCTTTCCTCCTCCCCTTCGCACCGCCTATTCCAACGCCTTCCTTCTTCGGGACCCTCAGTTTTGCCACTGCTACTCGCCTCTCGCGGCGATTCCTCTTTTAATCGGCGGCCGATGGAAGGCCTTTTAGCGAGTTCTTTCGGTCCATCGACCTTGAACCGTCGAATATATTTTATATATTTTGAATATCTATTTTATATGTTCTGAATATCTGTTTTACATGTTATGAATATCTATTTCATATGTTTTGAATATCTGTTCTATAGTCTCCGAATATCGAGATCTAATATTTCCTGAATATTAAAAAGTGTCACCAAAAATATATTTGTTTAACACTCGAAAAAGATATTAAACCAATATTTTTCTGCTACTAGGGTAACATCGGCTTGGTCGATGGCGAGCGTACGATCTCCGCGACAATGCCGACAGCATTGTTCAAGGACATTCGGCGTTAGTCCCGCGAAACCGCTAGGACCGATTTTCAGGCACCACTCCTCCCGTCCGCAAGTTTGTTCCGAGTGTCGCTGATTGAACAACGTCCCGTCAGTATATCAGGTCCGTGTCATTCCCGTCCCGGGGCGACCCTTGATCCTTTCCCACTGAAAGATCCTTGCCTCCTTCTCTTTCATCGTGTCACAGTGAAACGGCTAACCACGATTTGGCTTCGTTTATAGAGGACGCTCGACGAGCAGCACGACGACGCAGCACCCAGCTGAAGTTCGTTACACGCCGTGACTCGGCAAAGCCGATTTCTCGGACGATCTCTCCTCCCTTCCTTCGTACCCTCCATCGTCTCTCGCCGTAGGATCGTATCCTTCCTTCGCTCCTTCTGCTCGCCTACGAGTGCGGCCTGTCGCGCGATCGTCATTAGCGCCGGCCGCTAATTGCCAAATTCGTGGCCCACCTCCGTGTTCTTCGCGTGAAACTCAACGAAAACTGTGGGATTACGACAGCTTCCGACACGTTTGCCGAGACGTGAGAATTTTGGGAAGGATATCGGCGCTGGGAAAGTACGCAGCTTGTAAATAGGATGACGCTGGCAGTAACGATTAGCATGATTAGATTCCGAGACTTGGGAATTTGTGCGGAATGGTCATATTGTTCTATGTCGCTGAGGACGTGACGTCCACGAGGATCGTTGATTAATTTCGTCGATAGTCGACAGCGATTGCCCGTGAAAATGGCACGCCACCGATAGCTTTGATTGGCGGCTCGTCCCGCAAAGAGGCTCTTAACTGTTCAGAGCGTAATTAGGTGAATCCGCATGAAGTGCGATACACCGAGGATAAGTGAAATTTACATCCTGGCAGAGTGTCGCGGTTAAAACGATCGAGTCAGGCAAGAGGTGACGTATACCTGGGGAAAAAATTGTCGAAAAAGGAAGAACCGGCGACTGTTCAGAGGCTCGGTGTGTAGTTTCGCACCTCTTAGTGGCATAGTTTTTGATGGAGCGGCTTTTCATCGACGTCTGGCCGCGATCCGAGCGTGAAATCGGCGAAAAATTACGAAAAATAAAGAAGCGCCTCGCGCATTCAGGCCAGGATCGCAGGTATACACATACAGAGCCGTACGTGACGTTCATCATGGCCAAGGGAGTCGAGAGAGGAGAAAGAGGGGGATACAGAGAATAAGAATGTGGTGGAAGTTTTTGCGCTCGCGCGGAAAGAAACGATCTCGCGGCTAATTACCTGAAATAACCCATTAGTCCTGTATCCCCCAGAAATTACATGCCGAGGAGTGAGACAGAGGGCGCGTCATCTTTGACGAGTTAATCTTCTCTACGAAGGACCATGCCCTCATCTCCGCCGTCCTCTCCGCCTCCCGCCACTGTCCCCCTCGGCACCCGTTCCCTCTTTCCACCATTTACACAGCGTTTTATGAGCCCGCGCCGTTGTTTCCATGAATCAGCGGTATTCCCTCGCTCGAGAAAAATCGACACCTCCGAGGCGTCACGTTTGCCAGCGGAGTTTTGTGAACCGTCCGGAATTAAGTAATCGACCGGCGAGGCGGGGGTAAAGGTGGTGATTTTTCACTCGTCCTGGCACCTCTTGAGAAAATACCCGAAAACAACTGGGCCGGCCGAAAGGTACCCCTGTAACCGACTCGCTCGCCGCCGTTACGATCCCCTCATCAGCGACAGTGATTACCCGATTTTTGCGTCCGTCATCAGGTACGACTACCGTGAGTGCAGATTTCGATCGGGCCGAGAAGGGGCGGGCGGGCCGATTATCGGCGATTTCGCGGACGATTTTCGAAGCGTCGACGTATCGCCCGGACCCCGACCGTTCGAGACGCAGCTGTGTGGGGAGGTTGACGTGTAACTCGGCCGCATTGTGAAGGGGTGAAACGAGGCGGGAGAGGAGCAATCACCGGCGATTTCATAGCTGTCGTCCGGCTCGGACGGCTGCGGGTTCCGTTTCAAGGTTGCTTGGCCTGGGATCGAAGGGCGATACCGCGGGACGCATGGGATGCATGGGATGCACGGGACGCACGGGATGCACGGGATGACGAGGCGCATTCCCTACCTCGCCCTTACGCGCCAACGCCGTCCCCGAGGCTTTCCCTTTCGAAAAAATTCGGGATCGCGACACCTACCCTTCACGGGACGCTCATTTTCTCGCCGCGGCCACCTGACGTTTCAATTTTTAATTGACCCCCGCCAGCACGGGCACCTTCGTCGTTCATCAGGTTAGATCGCTAGGAATGCTTGCCACTCGGAAGGTTGTGCGTGAGGACAGGTGAACTAGCGAGGGAAGAGTGTCATTAGCGAGCGTTGGATAATAAGTATTTGTGCGGATTGGAGGTAGACGAGATAAGAGAAGGATTCAGATTATTTTTTCAATTTTTAGATCAATACGGTGAAATTTTGTAACAAGTTTGCGGAGAATATTTGTGAGGTATTACATGAGGAATTGAGAGTCAATTGAACGTGATTCTCCTAGTTCGCCGCCGATGCCAGCTCATTTACGGAATTACCCGCTTCTGTTCCGTATCCAATCCGATCGTCGGATGAGACCCGAGAGCGATACCTTTTCCCTGGGCTTGATGAGGCATCACGAAATTAGGACTGCGACGAATCCACTTTTTAGGACGAATCGCCGATAAGGCGGGGAGCGGGAGGAGTCGATAGTCGACGAAGAAGGGCGAGTGCCGAAGGAATGTCAGTGAGCTGAAGGAAGGGATCGATGGTAGGGAGGAGGGAGGGAGGGAGGGAGATGCGCTGGCTTGGGCCCGAGACGAAAGAGGACCCCTTTTTGCAGCGGACCCACGAACCGATCGGCTCGACCGATTTTGTTCGTCCCCCCACCTCAACGAAACGAAAACGGTCGAGGAGGATCGATCGAAGTGACACGCGGTTCGCTCGCGCCTCGAAGCAGCTCGATCCTCGATTTTGGCCACTCTCCCCCATCGAACTCTCTCGCCGAGGATCGATCGAGCGCCGATATCGAGGCCGATCGCCTAGTTTGCCCGAGCGTGACGAACGCGGCGTGCAGATCGGCCCTGTCAAGCGCGAAACTGGGGCAAAACAGTACGGGCCGCCGATTTAATCCGCCGCGAGGAATCGCGAAAGAAAGGAACACTCTCCGCTTGTCCGGAGAGACTCTCGCGTACGGATTCGAAGGTCCGAGTCTGCTCGAGTAGAATCGTAGACTCTCTCGTAGATTCTCGTAGACTCTCTCGTGGACTCTCGTGCCATCGACGGCCGCCGACAATACTTTTTCGTTCCGTTCGCGCGCAGAGTATCATGCATCGTGTGACTGGAGACTTTCGTAAGATCGAGCCACGGATGAAACTACCGTCGATCGAGGAAGGTGAAGGGCACGGATCCCGTCGAGGGTGGACTTTGGGAGAGAACACTCACCGTGACGCGCGAAACAATCAAGGAGCCTGATCCTTCGGCGCTGGAGAGGTTCGACCTGGTCGTGTTTAAAGCCGCTCACGTAGGCCAGGATTCTTGTACGCGCACGTTGCCCGTCGCGTTCCAATCCCTGCAACACACACCAGACAAGACACGTCTGAGCGAGCGCTCGAATCCTTTCGGGTACGCACCACCGGCCGGGAGAAAGGGAATTCTCAGATTTTTCTCACTCGCACCACCCTCTCGACTCCCCCGCGTGAGACCGGTTCGATTTTGCTGCAAGATAAAATTTCTAGCTTCGGACCTGTTCCTGGAGGCTCCGTCGGTCCAGGCCGCGGGTTACGGACGACGGACATTTCTGTCCGCTCAGAAAATCGCTAAAGTTACCTCACTCCTCGCCGTCGAGTTTTTCTAGGCCCGCTACCGTTAATACAGTTTTCTTAGACTTGCCCAGGTTCACGCAGGCGCACAGGGTTCTTACACTTTTCACGACGCACGTAGCGTCAAGCTCGCGTTTCCGCTCGTTCGAGAGTAGGATCCGTTCGAGTCCAGCCCTCTCATAAATTCATTCGTCCCACACGAATCACCGCACTCATCCCATTACAAACAAATTATCCCGCTCCACGCATTCCGAAGCGAACTCACCGTGTTAGCCCATGCATTCATTACCGTCCTTGAACTTAATCGGCTCTCTCCCGTGCCGAAGGATCGAGCGTGCGCGCGCGCGTGAGAGAGAGAGAGAGAGAGAGAAGGAAAGAGAGAATGGTAGAACTGGACGCGGTCACGCACACGACGGGACCCACAAGTATATTAAAGTTGTCTAATAATTCTTCGTTTCGTAGCCACCCACGCGCGCCTGTCTACCTCCGCATCGTGTCCATCTGAGCCGAGTGCTTCCAGGAGTGGGAGGATAGGATCCCGAGGACCCCGGGCATTCGTGTTTGCCGCGAGACGGGAAGATGCAGGCTTGATCTATGCGACTTCACGCGTGACTCAGGCGCACGCGAGTCGAGCTTTGATAATAAGATAGCCCGATGATACATAGCTGGCTAGGCAGACGCGTTCTTTTCCTGCCTCTAATCCAGTTTCGGCCACTCAAGAGATTCCGAATGAAAAGAGGTAGGATAGGCGAACGAATTTGGAACGAACCCTGCTGTATTTCGCGCCGGTCCAGGCGGGATATGCAGTTGCAGAGGAAGGCGCTGTTCAAGCACGGAAGCCGCATCTGAATCACGTGACTAATTCGTGGGGACGTACAGCGACATTGTAGCTTTGACCGAGACGGGTTAAACTAACTACTTAGTCCACGTGGCAAAGTGTGAGAATTCCGTCTATTAGCGTAAGCGAGTTTGCCAGGTTGCGACAATCGAAAAATGATGAAAAGACCCGTTAATCGCAGGTATGAGTATTATCATATTCAAACGCTTTTACCCAGTGTCCTTCTGAAGTACATTCAGTTCGTCACACGGCATGATAAAACTGACTTTACGGTAACCCAATTACTTCACTCTGTGAATGAATTTTTGAATCGTGCCGCGTATTACGAAACACCCCGTATAGGTCCTGCTGAGGCTTATCGTCGTCGAACCGTCCGGAGACGACGTTCAATCGTCTCGTCGCTTCCTTCTCGAAAGGTTTGACGCGCCACGGCACATATATCCCTTCACGGAGGTGTGAAAATGACGGATAGCCCGAGACCACGTAGCGGCACGACCTAAGAGAGATAGTGCGTGACTTCTCGCGTGCCATTCCCCATGGCTCATCGTCTTCTTCCTCCGTGTCACGATGATGAACTTAACAATTACCCGGCAACATCGCGTGTGGAAGAGCATCGATGTACGTGGAAAGCGGCTTCGATTTATTGTTCGACGTCGCGGATGATTTGCGATTGGGACTGGCCACGGTCGTTCATGTCACTATTCAGCGCTACGATTTCGACTGATTTTTATTTGCCACCGCAATTAAGTGCGAGCGACAAAGTATTACAAATTTCTATTACGAATGTTAGCCCTCCGAAGGGAAAAATCAGAGTTCGAATGGGAGGTAAATGGATAGATGTTAAGTGGGAGGATGAGGACCTGGAATTGAAAGGGTTAACAACCCTTTGGCATTCCGTGCCGCTTACGTGAAAAGGAACGAGCGACCGTAAGGAGGCACTATGCGAGCAGCGCAGTTTCGCGCACTGTTTCTTACTGACTCCTCATGCCACCGCCTTCTGCGGACGCGATTCTCGATGATTTAGCGTCGCAATAAAAGCCATTAGGGAGACGTTAGCGCTGCCACTGGCGACGGATTTTTCCCAAAGCAGCCCCGCTGCCAATACGATTTCCGCCGAGCACCGTTCCCAGCGTATAAATTCCACTGATTCGAGTCTCTTAGCTGACACTTTATTACGCCTGAGGAACAAGCGAGGAAAAGGAGGCACAACCGAACGTTTCCGAAGACGCAAAAATCGACGTACCATTATCGAAGTCGTACGGTCCGACGCGATCGGGCGGAATTACGATCGTTAACAAGATTATCGGAAGGAGAAGCTCACGTCTCGCTACCGCAAAGCACGATCGTTACGCGAGCCCGGCTTTCTTTTTTTCCCCATCCACGACCATTGAGGCTTCTTCGCGAAAACGTTAAGCCTTCGGGAAGGTGTGAAAATGATGGATAGCCATAACGAGACGGGCCAGGGGAGAGAAGAAACCGCTCTCCACCTCTTTCTTCCCCCCCGTTCCCTCCCCGTCACCTCCTCCTCGTCCACGTCATCGCGCGCCAAGCAAACCCACACTTTCTCGCGTTTACGACTGACTTACAATTAGTGGGTGCCACGCGCGAAGATATATGGACGCGCCGATGTGACGATAGGAACGTACCATCGCCAGACGATCCCGCGTGACTCTTTTATTGGCCGAACCTCGGCGCGGAGTTCGTGCCGCCTCGTGGCCGACTGATTAGCATTGGCGAGCGCGCTTAGAAATTCCGTGCGTGAAATAATTCTCGCAGATTTCTCGGCTATTAACGCGCGCGTTAGCGGGCCAGCTGAGCCTCTAACAATGTAATTTATGATTTCACGCACGCGAGAGCCCCTCATCCCCATTAGACGTCGTCCCCTGCCCCCGCTCGTCCCGCGGCGATGAATTAATTACGGCCAGATTCTACAATTATAATTGAATCGCTCGCGCCGCGGATAGGCCGGCCACTTCCGTATAACGCCTTCCAGCGCGGATGTGATTCTTCGGAGCGGAGGAAAGTCGAGACGCGGGACGAGGGCGGGGAGGGCTATCGTGTTTGGATGCAATTAACGCGCTTATAACTTGATTAACTATGATTAAACATTCAGCGCCGAAGCGTGCCGTGTGATTAAGTAGTCGGAGCCGGTTATATCCTATGATTACGGCATTATTTCTGCCCGCAAGGAAGTTGTTCGTGTTTTCAGTACCTCGCTGGCCGAATATCTTTCGAAGCGACAGATATCGTTATCTTCAATTTGAACTTGGCCATGAAGGAAGAGAGCAACCGGGACTGACGTCGGAAAGGCAGGCGCGAACGTAACGAAGAAACGGTAAGAGCTAACAAGGGACGTGCAGGGAAGGCTGAGAGAGGATGGGGCAGAAGCATGGAAAAGAGGATGAGGGGGGAAGGACGGAAAAGAGGATGGGAAAAGGGAGGAAAAAGGCGAGGAGTCTTCCTCGTACGGGGCCCCTCTTGACTCTTGGCTATGGCCTCGGTGAGTGGCGCATGAACGGGCGAGTAATGAGCCCGTTTCGTTACCGGCCGCCATGCCATTTCGCAAGCCGTCTCGCGTCCGCGCCGTCGAAAGGCCTCTGACGTTGCCGGATTGATTTAGGAGTGACGATTAACGCGCCTCCTTAAATATCTCCTTTAAACCCTGCCCCGTGACGACCGCAGACGGGACGACGATTCCTACGCTTTCACGATACACATTATCGCCATTATTACTTCCGAGCGGTGAGGCCGAAAAATCTGATACCATCGTGTAATTTCGAGGCGAGCCAGAGTTCGTCTATACGGTGTCGCGTGGGATGGAAGTCGATTAGGCGGCTTACTCGGACACAGTCGAATCTTGCGACGATGTTCGCAAAATGGAGAGGGGCGCTCGCGTTCGGTCGGAGGTAAGGAGGAATAATTTGCAAGTTTTTTTTCGCGCATCCTCGCGACGTTATTACACGGTTCATTAGGGACGTACGCCCGCGAGGCAGATGCTCTATTCGCGGCCTCGGCGCAGGGAGGGAAACGGGGAGGACGAGTGAGCGGGATGGAAGGCAATGAGGGAAGAGCTGAGGTCGCGGACGGGACGGAGACGATAAGCGCGGACGCGAAAAGAGGAAAGAAAACGAAAAGTCTCGATGAACGACCGAGCGAGTAAACGAAGGAATGAGCGAGCGAGGAACAGTCTGAAGCGTACGGGAAGCGGAGAAACAGTTAGGTCGACGGAAAGAGAAGAAACAAGAGGGGGAGAGAGAGAGAGAGAGAGAGAGAGAGAAGTGGCGGCGAGAGACGGCGAAACCGGAAGAGAGAGTTCGAAGTGGAAGAGGGCGGGAGAGGCGGGAGAGGAGAGGGAGAAGATACGGAAACAGAGACGGAGAGAGGAAGAGAAAAGCTGGAAGCGGGAGAGAGAGAGGAACAAGAGAGAGTGAGAGGATGCGACGGAAAGCGAGGGAAGAGAAGCGGAGGAACGGAAAATGAAAGAAGGTAAGACAGAGAGAGAAGGAGAGAGGGAGGGGAAGCGGTGAAAGGCGGGGAGGGAGAGAAAGAGAGAGAGAGAGAGAGAGGGAGGAGGGGAGGATGCGCCAGCTATCAGCCAGCCCAGAGACCAACCAGACCGAAGCCAGGCCAACCAACCAGAGCCATCCGCGAGCTACGGATACTCAGCTACTCTACCTACTCCGCGTACACATACAGATATATGCACGCTGGCATAGAACGACGCCCGCGACGACGACGACGACGACGACGACGACGACGACGACGCTGGCTAATGAGCAAAACTTCAATGATCCCGCAGTTTCAATGATGAAAAATCTGCTTCCCCTAATTACAAGATCCTTATGGACGCCGCGTTGGGCGCAGACCGCCTATCGATGCCGCAAATGCGCAACTTTTTCGACGCCCGATATCGCGTGCCACACTTTTAGGGTTCGTGACGGAGAATTAGTCTTTCCTCACGAAATGGATTATGTATGAGAGACATATTAATTGGGAGAGTTTTGAGACTAGTCACATTTGACCCTCTTTCCTAATTCCTTACGTATTGCAGTTGTCAGTTACAAGCGTTTGATGGAATAATTCGAATCTTACATGCAACCTTGAAAGTTTGAAGCTACTTCGGTACTTGATCGCGTTTTCTTCGGCGACAGTTTTCACGGACAGAGTATACGCGAAAAAGAGAGAGCAGAACCGCGACTAGGTGGGTAGGTACGTAGGTGGGCAGAGTGTGAAAAAGAGCGACGGGGGGGAAAGAAGGGATAGAGGGACAGAAAGAGACATCGGTTCGCGGTACGATGGCCCGCGCTGACAGTTTTTATGGATTCCGGTGCGACGGAACTTCCGGCGAACGATCTCATCTCCAAATCCAGCGGCCCCATCGTCCTGTTCCTGCAGCCGCCCCTCTTCTTCTTCCTCCCTGCCCCTCTCGCGCGCCCAGTACCTGCTCTACCCCCCCCCCCCCCCTTCCCCTCGAGCCTCCCCCGACCTCGCGCGACCTCCGTCGATTCTCAACCTCGTCGAGCCGCACCCATGTCCACGCTCTGTCTTCATCGCACCTTCTCTCAACTCACTGTTCCTCGTTCTCCATCATTTTCCAAGCTTCCGTTCCCTCTCCCTCTCTCTCCCTCTCTTTCTCTCTCCTCTCTCTTTCTGCCCGGTTTTGTTAGCTCTATAATTCCCATTCCTCCTCCCCCGTCCATCCATCCACGTGTCTCCTCCCAATTCACGCTCGCTCTCCGTCTATTTCTCTGGCCTCTCGCCCACCTTCTCTCTCACTTTTTGTCTCTCCGCGTGCCTCCCCTCAGTCGAGCCCCCCCCCCCTCCCGCACACCTTCCCCCTCGGCCCCGTCCTCGTCTATCTGTCCGGCTCTCCTTCTACCGCGTTTCACCTCGCCGCAGTATAGATGGACTTCCGCTTCCTGCGCGTGATTTGTCCCGCTCGGTCGGCACGGAGGTCGTAGCCGGGAGTGCGCGCGTTTCAGAAATACGAGCGCGGCCAGAGGCTGCGCGAATCTCTCCTACTAGTCACGGACTCGCGCCATTCTGCGTGCCGACGAGCGGTGCCGGCAATTCGAGCGACGCGAGAAACTTCGAACTCGCGGTCGAAGAGTCAGCCGAGGGAAGTTTATGAATTCGATGAAAAGCTCGAGCTGGATTTCGATCGAGAATCGCTTGAAAAGGTAAAAAGGATGCGCAAGGATTCTGGTACAGGTGAGATCTGGGCGCAAAGTGGGAGTTTGGCCGCAATTATATCTCGGGTCGCATCTCTGTTCCGCGCTCATCCTCCAGGCCAGGTTCTTTAATATCGTCGGTCGCGCAAGAGGCACTATTCCGTTTCCTGCGACGAAATTATACGTCTCGGCGGCGGCGGCGGCGGCGGCGGCGAGAGTCGACGGTGCGCCACGGTGGTAGCGCAGAACGCGAGGCTAAATGTATGCCATTACGGGAATGTAACGCTGCGGCCAAGGTGGGTTATTAGCGTACAATGTTGTAACGATAATGCCAATGCCTGTCGCGACAGTGGCATTGTACGTGGAAGACGGCCGCGCGGTCAGATCTGTTTTTAAGCTCGTTCGGATAGTCCAACGACGTGCGAGAATATTTGTCCTGCCTAAGTCGCGTAGATTCTCGGCATGGCTTCATCGACGAACGCCCGTTAGGTACATATATTGATTTTAAAGCGTTCAATGTGTCTCAACTTTCACAACCCTCCCGCGGCGCCGCCCGACGCCGATCCGTCATTAACGCGCGATTCGCGAGCAATTAAAACGAAGTGGCCGGAGCAAACATCGATCAGGAACGGAGTGCCGCGAGGGGAATCCGGCGTGTGCCGAGCAAGTTTCAAACCCTTGGCCACTGGCGTCGAACAGAAGGCAGACAGTGGGCTGCCGAAGCTTGCCGAAGGGGGGGGGGGGGGGGGGGGGTGCCTGCCACGGGGGGTTGGACACGTAAGGGTGGGAGGGCGGCTCGGGTGGTAGTGGCTCTCAAATATTTACCGCAGCGCGCAAACAGCGTGCGCGCCATTGTTCCACGGCGCTACTATGTGTACCTAAATTTAATCTTCCGGGGGCCGGCTCGATAAATAAGCACACACGCGGGCGAAGGACTCGCCACTCGTTCTTTGTCGAAAATTGCAACCTCGATACTTTCGCCGACCGCCATTCCCGAACAACAGCGAATCGGGGGAAAAAAAAGGAAGAATGGAGAGAGCGCGATTTTAATAAATCGGAATTAACACGTTGCCGGCCAGGCTTTTCAAAGTAACCGCTGTCAGGCAGGCGGGAATGACAGATGTTCGCCATTTCGCTAAATCCCGAGGATCTTCCGCCGGCTGATAGCGCATCGAAGGGCTGAGGTCTTCATCGCGGATCCGGCGAGGAATTCGCTGACTCGCCGCCTCGGGTCAAGCTTATGCCACGGGCACGGTGACATCTTCATCGTCGGGCGTCGGGTAAAAAGGAGCAATGAGCGGGTTCGATCCCTCCGCATCGTCGTAGACCGCCCCATCGTCGAGGAGACACGATGACTCTTCCCTTCTCTCCTCCTGCCATCTTCACACGAGTGGCCCGAGCCCCGGTCGATCCTTTGTCGGGTACCGATCGAGACACCTGGACGCATCGGCGTCATGAGATAGGGTTATCTCCACGGCTACAGACGCTTCGAGGTCATCGGAAAGGGTATCCTCTCGGATCTCGGCCTCGAAGCTGAAGAGAGGAGGAGAAGCGGAAGAGTGGAGGTGGGATAGATGGGAGAGAGAGAGAGAGAGAGGATAGACAGGGGAAAAGTACCAGTTAACACCGCGGTGTCACTCTTTGCCCAACGTGTTTGGCCGATGCTTTAGGGCCAGTCTTAGGCCAGTCAACAGGACAGCGGTGCCTCTGATGTCGAACAACGTTCACCGTCTCCTCTTCGGCATCGCGCCGCCTATTCAGACGCAGGACTTATGACCATTAGGTGGGATTTTGTTTTTATTGATATCGCACCAGCGGCTGATAATGATCTTGTGGTGACACTGCAGAGATTTTGCTGTGGCGTCGGATCTGATCATCGTAGGAGGAGGATCCGCTGGAGTCTAACGACATTCACGCTCGGTTCAAGGTTCCCTTAACGATGATCTATCGACGATTTTCCGCTACACGTATAAGACAGTGCCGAAGGTGAACTGAAAGTATCGAAAATGGCTCGAAGTTCTCCAGCGAGTCCAGGAAACGACCCCTCACGTTCGCCAAACAGATCGCTCGCTCGTTCACGCTCCATCTCACATCCGTCCGTCCCTAGCAAGAATGCACTCTCGACACCCGGGGCCCATCAATGGGCCGACACCTGGTGGAATCCCGACACCCGGATTCCATTCGCCGAAATCAGAGAGCACACGTGGCCTCGACGAGAGAGGGTCGCGCGGCACATATAGGAAGGCGAGAAGAGGGATCGAGCGGGCCTGAAGGAATGCCATCATCGGGCCAGGGTCCACCTAGAAACGTAGCTAATGGGCCCACTTAACGTCTCAACCGTCTCACCGAGACACGTATTCCCATCCTCCTTTTTTTTCAGCTCGCCTCCTCGCTCCTCCCGGCCAAGCTGACCCTCTCGCTTCAATCTCGATGCCCTTCGTCCGTCCTCCCCTCGGCCCCGACGTCCCGGTTAATAATCGCCAATATTTATTCCGGATTGGTCACGGCTCGGTCGGGAGAGTGATGAGCCGGGCCGAGACTTGAAGAATGACGCGAGAACGTCCAGCGTTCCAGGCCTCGGCGAAAGCCGCGACGCGGGCATTGTAACGCCGAGATTAATATGTAACATTCACGGTCCGAGTGTACTCATACCACTGCGGGACGTAGGCGTCGACGTTGGAGTTGATCGTTTTGGGAATCACGCGAGGACGTTGGGAGAGAGAGAGAGAGAGAGAGACAAACTAGACGAAGAAAGCTAAAATGAATTTTTTGCATCGCACTAAAGTCGAGCAAATCGAGAATTAGACGAATCCAACGTAGAAATTTGAAAATTGAACGCTCAGTCCGCAAGTGGCAGTCATTTTTTCACGTCTCAAGCCCGCAGTTGACTCCTTTCTAATTTCAAGGTTCCGAGCTGGACGTCGCAATCAGCGAGTTCGCGTCGCTCGGCTCCGAGAGTCTAGCTTTTTAACTAATTAAGGAACTTAGCCCGGAACAGCACGCGAGCGTCGAATATGGGACCATCCTCGATGTTCCGTGCCAGCTGTTTGAACCAAACGGCTAACGGGTCCGCCGGCAGAGTCCGCTTAATGATTTGTCTCCCCGGCTAATGAGCCGCGGGGACTTAACAGCAGATTAGTGACCTAATCCTTTTGACGAGCGATTCGCGTGCTCTCGCCGACGCGCGTGGAACCGAATATCAGCGCGGACGCGAGCGTAATAGACACGTACGTGGGCCATTAACATGCGACAGAATCTGTCGACGGGTACGTAACGTTACTTGGTCCGAATTCACGTAAATTCGTTGATCCACGCCACCGGCACGTCCCAACGGCCGATTCCCGGGCAGAGACAGAACGAAATAAATAATCAGCTCCCCTTTCGACGCAGCATTATTCTCCGTTTCTCGATGACGCGACCTGCCAGCGGATTAAAGAACGACTCTCTCCCATTTCTTCTCTCCCTCTCTCTCTCTCCGTCTCTCTCCGACTCGTCGACTCGGCGGACGTGGCCGCGCGTAAAAATGCCAACCCGTCCATTCGATGTGGTTAATTTCTTCCGAGATAGAATTTTCGACGGACTCGTAGGAATGGGAAGCGGAGCAGGAGCCGGCCTCGACGAGAGGAGGAGAGTGCCGGGCGAGACGATGCGCGATGTCGTTTATACGGTACGCCATGTCGCGTGGATTCACAAAGGGTCAGGATGAATCGCCTCCGGAGAGTCGCAGGACAAATGGGGACATTAAGTCGCTTTTGCGGCTCGGTACCGGCGCTACCGGAGCAGGGGACCTCTATGTTCGTCGGAGTCGCGCGCGAATTTCAGCGCGAACTGCCACGAACATGTGACGCACACGCGCGAGCGTGCGTGAGCTCGATCTCGGGAGGAAGGATGATTGTCCTCGCGACGTCACGCTGTCTCGCGTATCCTCATTCCAAAGTGAAGATGTCGTCGAATTTGGTAGGGTTCTCTCTGTAGGTCAGGGCATTCGCGAAGAGTTTCGACAGACTCTAATTACAGTGTCAGTATTAAGTATAACTTATTGTTAGTTTATGTATGTTCGAGGAAGAGGGTACAAGCTTTGTGCAATTTTAGATATATGGTTATATATAAATATAGAAGAGTCACATACGTTCTCAGTCTTCTTCTCGAAAGTTTGCTAACATTCCATATTGATAACGTTAAGGACATTAGTTGAGAATAGCTCCGGTATATATGAGAGAAATTAGGGAAGACTTTACCGGCGGTATTTGCCAAATTCCAGGAGGTGAATCGTAAAAGATGACAGCGACATATAATGATCTGGCGAGTCGATGGCTGCGCATTGCAAGCTGCCACCGGATTGTCCGCCGCTCGAAGGTAGGAGTAAGTGACACTTGGCTGTGCGGGTGGTCGGACGTGTACGTGTGGATTACACCGGGCAAAACCGGGGCTATCCGATTGCTATCGAGTTCCGGCGGAAAGGAGGAAGCGCGCGGCAACGAGTTGTTGCCTCGCCTCTTCCCGCCCCCCCTCTCGGTCCCGATCTATCTTTCACGGTGAAAACTCCATCGCCGGGACGCTATCCGCCGACGACGGAGCTGACAATGTTATCGATTCGGCAACGACGTTTCACTTCCTCCGCAAGAAATTATTGCCGCGTACGGAACCGTTCGACGTGCCGTTTCTGCGTATCCGAGCTGCGACTGGACAATTTTCGTCTCCCAAGCGAAACTTCTCGCGCCTCGTCCCAGCGCGTGGCGATCGTGACAGTGTCTGATTAGTATTTGCGTTCACGTTTTTATTTCGCTTTCTACCAATCCGTCTTGCGGCTCGCGCGCCCGGCTCGTTGGGTGGTTTCGAACGAAAGTCCCGCAAAATGCGCGGTTTATGTGACGCTGACGCATCATGGCGAAAACACGCTTTGCAGCTTAGATACGGTGACGCGATTACGTTACAATGACGGTAAGAAATATATTTTTGAGCTACCGTCCTCTATGTGTTCAGATAAATTCTACAATTGTAAGCATTTTCAATTTTGTCCCCAATAAAATGGTTTACGACACACTTAATTGGTTCATGTTTTCTGTATCTGAAACATGACGTGACTCTCCTTGTTTGTATCGGACGAGATAAAAATCTGGACTCTCCATCGATCGGAAGGACCGGAGGGCGGTCGCGATGCGGATAAAAAATGTTGAGGACACCCGTTGGATGGTGGAGGCAGTGCCACAGGATGGTTTTCTCCGGGGGTAGGAGCGAGGACCTGTCACATTACGGAGCGGAATTTATGTCCGATGCCCAGCGGCGTGACAAGTTGCCTCTGATGAACGGCCCCACTGCGAACTCTTGGCCCTCCGCCGCGAGGGAGAGCGAGCAGGAACGAGTAAAAACGAGCGGGTACGAGCAGGAACGAGGCGAAGGACGAGGCCGGAAGGGTCTTTCGCCCGCGACACCTACGTCCTTGGCCCTTTCGTCGAATTTCGTCAAATTTTCGCGGCCGACAATGCTCTAACCCTTCTCACCCATCGAAATTTCTGTCTAACTTTAGATCCACGTACCATCTCTTACTCTACGTGACACGCACAATATCTTGTACGTTTTCAAGAGTTTTGAAGAGCCCAAAGTGAGAAATCCCATGCAACTCGCGTGAATTCGAGGCGCGGATGGACGCACGTGCGAGTCGCGGCGGGGAAAAAAAACAGCTCGCTCGCGTGGGAACTTCGGAGGGAAGTGTGCGAAGCTGCCGGGCACACTTCGGCAGAAGAAGAAGCACCTGGACTGCCCATGGCTTACTCAATCCTATTGCCCGGCGCGTGCGTTCGTTCGCTCCTTCGATCCTTCGCTCCGCCGGCTCATTCGTTCGCAATGGCCCACGTGCTCGCGGCATGCGTCACAGATGCACGCCAGGCACTTCGCTTTTCCGTGACTTTTCCGCAACGAGCGACATTAGCGCTCGTAACCATATCAGGCGAGGCAAGGGAAAAAAAGTGCAGAGAAAGTGCAGCGTCGCTCGAGTGCCGTCCACTTCCATCGTCGGCGCGACGCCTAACCGACACCTGATTTCCCACCGAGCGAAGCTTAGGAGGATAACGTCGGCGAAGTCCGTAATTTCGACTCGTGCGTTTCGAGAGTCGCATGTCACTATTTTAGCGAAGGATGTCTTCCTCTTCCTTCCGCTCCCTTCGCGCGTCGAGAGTCAGGCCGGCGAGCGTCGCAGCGCGCGGCCGGAATGGCAGAAGCGACACACGGAGGCAGAGAGCCCAGGGGAGTGCGTCGCACACATCGACGTCGACATACGTTAGGTACGCTCAGAAACGCGCTTGCCCCGGCTCCGAGAAATCGTAACTTGGCGTGTTTATCACCGGCCGGCCATGCACGGCCGGCGGCGTTAGCGCGAGGAATGGCTTCTTGCGTGGGGCGTTAAAATCATATGGGATTTTTTTAAAACTCGACGGTCCACCGGCAGGGACCCCCCGTCCTGCCGCCACCCCGACCTGACCCCCTTCGCCCTTCGCCACCCTACCACGACCACCTCTAGCTCAGTCCTCTCTCTTTCTCTCTCCTTCTCCTCCTCTCTCTCTGCCTTCCACCCACATCGTCGACTTTGCGTAAAAGCAAGGTCGGACGATCCGCAGAATTATTCTCCGCGTTTGAGATGCGTAGGTTCGACGCTGAAGATTCGCACTGATTGATACCGTTACGGTGTTGCGTAGCAGGGAGAGAGCCAAAGAGGGAAAGAGTGAAAGAGAGAAAGGGAGGTAGAAAAGGCGTTTGGGAGGATGCAAATGACCGGAGAATCTGCATTCCGCGGCGCTACCGCGCTCGGAACTGGACGGCCGAACAATTTGCATGTCCTGTCACGTTCCCGTCTTTAGCACGTCGGTGAAAATTGTTCGGCGGCCCTCGCGGCCCAAAAGTAATCGCATTACCATTTTACATCTCGCGCGCGTTACTCATGGAACTGCGCCGAACTCGTCTGAGCGACGCGCCGAGACGCGCCGAGCAAACTGATCCTGAAGGTCAGCTCGAGTCCTAAGTCAAGCGGTGGGAAACGGGCTGCTTCGGGCCCGGAGGATCATCCGGAATACTAACGCCCGAGAATCCTGCATACATCCTTGAAAGGGTCAAAGTTCCCGAACGAATCCTACGCGTGCCGAACGCGGCGCGGATAGCGTCACGGAAAGTGTCGTAAGTGTCGCGAGGGCAAGCTTTTCACTCGGCTTTTGGAGCGAGTGCCGGCGGCGTCTCGCCGAGCTGTGTCGTGACGCTCGTGTTACATCGTCGAAACAACGGTGTCAGGTGGTCGTGTAAACGTGTGTACCCGCCGCGGAGTACGGTGGGCCCGTCGGGACTCACAATCCGTGGAATCGCGTACTTGCAGAGCGAGCGGTCCTTCGCGTCGCGACGCGACGGCTCATGTTCCCAACGTCGAACGTATTTCCGTGCGCCTGCGGACGAGCCACGGAACAGGAAGTGCGATGCCGTTTTTCATATCGCACCGCGGGGTTTACCGGGAATGCGCAGACGTGAGTCGCGCATCGTATCACTCGTCCGTGCTGGTTAATGTCCGCATATAACGAGAAGTACCTAAAACTGCTTTAAACAGCAAAAAACTGTCTATACTGTGGGTCATATAATTATTACGATGTAACTCGATTATAATGCGGAGTTCCGAAAAATGCTGGTGTAAGAGAAAGAAAGGTATTCGGGGGACGTTTCATCTGTCATGTCCCGAACGAACGAACGAACGGGTGGGGAAGAGTTCTGCGTCCGATCGAGAACACTGGCCAGTCGAACGTTCGGACGGATAAAAAAGGGCTCGGGGCGGATTTTATGCGCGATCAACATCAACCGGGCAGAAGAACGATCTCGCGATCCCGCGGGCGCGCACGGTATCGCGCCCGCAGCGACCATTTTGCCCGCGCGCGCTGTACGGCGCGAAATGTATTTCATTTTTACAGCCAACGAACGCCTGGGACTATCGAAGTTACGAGCGGACCGAGAGCCGAAATATTGAACGTAAAATAGCCTCGATAACGAGCTCGGTAACTCGTTTCTCGTATCTCCCTCCCTCTATCCCTCTCTGTCCCTCTCTCTCTCTCTCCCTTCCTCCACAACGCTCGAGCATCGAGCCTCTCTCTCCCTCCTCGCTCACGGCCCCCATACTCTCCTTCTGGGTAAAAACAGTACGTCAGTAAACTTGCCGCATAGTCGATGCCGGGCATCGATAGATACGCACCGGCGTAAACTTTCGATGCATCGAACGGCGAGCTTTCGCGGTCCCTTCGATTTCAGCGTCGAGATAAAACGATTTCAAGCGCGCACACGCCTGCGCCGGACTCCGTTAAGCAAACGTTCGATACGCGCACCGCTTCATACGTCGACCCACACACACACACACACACACGTACGCGCGTTCGAACGTGTACGAGGCCAGCGTTCGTTAAAACGAGCCGGCAAAAGGCCGGACCGCGACTCGCACGGTCAGACTCGAAGCTGCACCTTTGTACGTGTAAGCGAACGTCGGATGTGCGAGCGTATGGTAGGGTGTGCGCCTTTCAACGTAACGTTAGGTAGATGAGAGGAGCCAGATGAGGACACTTGGTAGAGCGTACCGGCGAATTGTCCCTCTCTTGCAGTAAGCGCTCCGTCGTATCTGATTCGCGGCCAACAATGGACCCACGCAAAATTACGTAGACCTGCGCTTCTGCCTCCCTGCCTTTAACGTATGCGACGGATCCCACGTCCACGTGCAACTGCCTTCCGTTTCCCGTACCTGAGCATCGATCGACGAAACTTGGCTACTCACCCTGGCCACTGACCGGCCGCGTTTCGCGTCCGCCTAAGAACACCGTCGAATTTCTCGTCCATCGAAATCCTCCCCGTCAACGAATGACTTCAAAGCCGATCTTAACGTTCTTCCCCCACCGTTCCATTGTTTCCCAATGCCGGGTCCGAACCTAGGCGTCGAAACCCCGGAAGCGAATCTAGTTTGCTAATACCCGCGACGTCTTATTGAAAGTCCGTTCCTCCGATAACTCTCTGGCCAGCCCGGCGAGGACAGTTGGACGTCGTCCCGATGGAAGGCGAATAATCGGCGAACCGCGAAAATTCGCAGTTTCTCTGATACGGACCGCGTCGCTCGCCGGCCATCGGAAACTCCGTCGTTCGCATTGTAACTATCGGCATTCGAGCGATGACCACGGCCAAGCGGACGAAAGGGGCGGCGGGGAGGGGAGGGAATAGGCGACGGGCATTAGGAACGAAACAGGGGGAGTGGGAGGGGGCAGAGACGGGGCAGAGATAGACAGAGAAGAGTGGGTGGCTGGATGGGCGGCTCGGTTTGCGGACGAGGCTCCGCAAACGGGGAGAGTTTATGTCTGTTGCAGAGCGAGATACGGGAACGAGTTACTGGCTCATTGTGCCTCGCGCTGTGTCACTCTATATATATATATATATGTGTGTGTGTGTACATATATACATATACAGACACAGGTATAGATGTACAGGGACACAGAGGACAGATGCGACGATCGAGAATCGGCTCCTCTCTCTCGTTATCGGCGGCCCGTTTGCGTTTTCCATTCGAAAATTTCGTTTTCCGCTCGGATACGATATCGGCATTGAGCGTCCATCGCCTCGATGCTCGGGGAAGCTTTGAGGAGCACATCGGCGAGATCATTTTTTTTACCGACGGGAGCGTGCGCCCGCGCGCGGTAGAGAGAGCGAACTCTCGCGTGGGATCGATGCCAACCGCACGCCCCGGGAATTATTGTTTTTGCGTCAAGCTCCGACGGCGTTGCATCAGAGGACGGTCTTATCGATCTTTCGCGGAATTACTGTAATTATGTAACAATGTGTTAACAATGTGGCGCAGTTACGATGTTCAGTCGACGGGACTGGACGTTGTCGCGGTCATATTTTTATATAAGTATAATTGTGCGAACGTAAAAGTACGAAGTTATAACGGTTAGGTGTTATACAAGCGTCGGATGGAAGGTTCTTCACAGGCGGTGTGTGCGTGTAACGCCGTGCTAGCGTCGTGTCGTGCAAGTGAAAACCATGTCAACCGATAGTTAAGAGTCCGTCGACGAGGGGAAAGCGAAAAAGGAAACGAGTGGAAATTTATGTCCAGTCCCCGGGGTGCGATAGTTGAGCGTCGCTGGCCGTTTAAGGACCGCCTGTTTGTACCACTTTACTCAAAACAATCTCATCCTCTCGTCAAGCCGGTCTATTGTCTTTAAAAGTTTGCCGGTGGGGGCGGCGAGTATGGTTTGCGGTCGCTAGACAGAACGCCCATCGGCTTCTAATCGACTTTCAGCCCGTTAAACCAACGGGCTCCCCGGCTACCGGGCGTCCCGGATAATGAGTAAAACCCATTTGCCGTTTGTTTACCCCCCCTCGGGCGGTGCCCGCGATACCCTTTTCGCCGCGGCGGGCGCCGTCTATTTGCATTTCAAGAGATCGCAAAACGAACTCCCGCAACGAGTGGCGCGAAACGAGTGCGGTTCACTTCGACGTCGGATCTTCCGCTTTCCAATTTCTCGGCCAATCATCGACCGCCGACCGGTGAAAATCTCGACCCCTCGTCACCGGATGACCCAAGCCTCAAATTTTCCCTCCTCCATTGTTCCCTCGGAATCTCGCCGTCCTCCTGCCACGGATCCTTCTTACGATCAAAGTCCGACAGAGGCGGTTGATAGCCGTACGTACAAAGTAGCTAAGTGGCAGATGACAAAAAAATAAAACGTGCGAGTTAAGATTTCTTGTCCGCGGACAAAGTATGACGCAGCTAATGCGTCCCGTGACAAGCTAATAAACCATTCCGCGCCGACGTAATTTCAGGTATTTGTGCGTCGTCCGTCTAAGCGGGCGGGATCGTCTTCGTCAGCGGACGTATCCAGTTTCCCGGCTTCTTGCATTGCCGGCATAATAGCAGACTCGTCGGACGTCATCCGACGATCGGACGATGGAATGGAAATGGACCGATCGCGGGAAACACGCACGATCGTGAGCGACGGCCGAATAAGGGATGCCTTACGTTTATAAACGAGGGAGAAAGTGACGACGGGGGAAGGACAGTCGACGAGGATTAACGGCAATTAGTCAGAGCTCGAAGGTTCGGTAGGCGTGGCGGAGTCCTGTCGGAGTCCTGTCGGCGCGCGAGGACGAGCTGCTCCTCTTGGCAGGAGGAAGAGCAGCGGGCGAGGAAGACGAGCGGAAGGACGAACGTGGAAACCGACGACGAGGAGGAGGACGAGGAGGACGACGAAGACGACGAGCGACAAAGTCCTGCCTCGATTACCTGCGAAACCTCCCGCGGGTGGTTCTCGGCACGGTGGCCATAAACCAGGCATCGGCCATCGGGGTGGACACTTTTATGGTCGGCAGCTTTGTCTAGGAACGGACTGGCCGTGGCCAGGATCGTTGCCGGTGTTGCCAGCGTCGTTGGCTCAAAAATTCTTTCGCGCGACCGTCTTGAAAATTAGTTATGATGCGTCGTATACGCGGCGAATTTCCACGAAATCGGGCTATATGTTAATTTATGGTCTTGCGTCTCGAGTCGTAGCAGTGATACGTTAGGACGATGGGATTATAGGAGTATGTCGGTAATCCGTTCGGAATAGGGATTCGGTGGGAGTAATTAAAGGTTGCAGTTTCTTGGTTTCTGACTTCCTGCTTTAAGGTCGAGAGATTTGGTCTACTTGGGTAATAGGAAGTGGAGACAATTTATGCGGTGGCAACACTGGTGTGAAGCTGCCCTTCTATGTAGAACGTTTTCAAAGGGGCTACCACCGGAAACGGCAGAGAGCTCGTGAAGGATCCTTCCGAGGATTGAACTTGGATCTTTCTCGGGTGATCCAAGCGTTCTACTGATTGACACGCTCGACCTTGCAGGTTGTAGGGCTTTTTAACGTACATATCCTTACAAAATCTTAATTTCTGTGTAATTTTACGTATACCTACGACACATTGCACGTACTTTATAACATTGTTTTATATTACTGTGCAGTATTTTAAATTAGTTTGCGTTATGATATCGTATTATTTTGCATTATAGGCGCCTCTTTTGAGCTTTTAGTCGACAAAGACATATGATAGGCTAAATATAACATATGTTTGACTACCCTATGGTATTACTATACCGTTCTAGTGTTCAATAAGTTTATTAGGGTGCATCTGTCACCTTTATAAATGCAACATATTTGATTTGTGGCCAGAACGTTTTATGCGCTGACTGAGCCACGTTCTAGATGATTTTTAAGATGTTTAGCCTATGAATTCTTAAAGTAGGATACTTGTACCATTATGTTATCATTAAATCGTTATTGTTATGTTGTTTTATGACGATTTACTTCATGTAGTTCACTTTTAACGACATTTAGGCGACTTATATTATGACATTGAGCGACCAATGGAGGGTACTGTGGGATCATTTGAACCTACCTAAACGTGATAGGACCTTCAAAATGGGCAAAAATGGCAACAAAATTTGAGTCTTATTTTGTATTTTTGACTACTCTATCCGATAGATTTTAACTTGCTCTGAAAGTTGGTCGCAAGCAAAGTTCCGAATTCTCAATAGTTTCGAAGTTATAGCCATTTTTCGGAGATAAAAAAAGAAATTTTTTAAAGACCGACTTTCGCCGATAGCCCTATCTTAAAGTACGCGTCGAAAGCTTCAAGAAAACGTATGATTGTCCGTAAAAATTAAAAGTCTTCCGATCGACTTTTGGCTGTGCATATTGAAAGAGGATCAAAAGAGGATAGCAAAAATCGCAACCGGAGCCTTGTAAGTGCAATATTTTTGAAGTTGCAGCCAAAAATGTGTTTAAAAAATGAGGAAAACTGGACATTTTACGGGCTCTTCGCCATAAGACAGTTTCTGTCACAATTATTCCACTATAGTAGGATAGAGCAGTCCAAATTCTTTTAAAATATCGCAGCCCGAGTCTTCTAAGTGCAATACTTTCCGAGATATGTCCAAAAATATGTGAAAAAAACGATGAAAATCGCAACCACACCGTTCTAAGAACAGCAGTTTTGGAGGAATGACGAAAAATGCCGATGACAAATGCAAAATCATCTTAAATTGGGACAAAAAGTTTTCCAACTTTCGATATTCTCACAAATAATGTATCGGTCATCTACTGCTTTCTGAACCTTTCCCGAACGAAGCGACCGGACCTTTACTCGTAAACCATACCGGTCGCGTTATAAACTTGTGCGGGATGTTCGACAACAGTGGGACACCCTAAAAAGACGCTGGTAGAGTCTTGTTATGGGATACCGTCGTACAATGAGGAATTTCCGGTACGAAAGAAAGGATAAGCGTTTTCGGGAAAGTTACAGCTGCACCCACGAGCATCCAAGCTCCCTCACCAACAATATTTAAAAATTCTTCAGCGTCGACCAGCTGTTGAAAAAATTAATTTACATTCCTTCGCCGTCGGAAGACAAATGATTAATCCTCGAATCATTAATAAATCCATTGCCATCCGCGCTCTCTATTTACGGAACACCTACCTCGCTTTTCTTCGCGCAAATTTAATTCCCGCGTGCGAAGGGATACGTGTCTGCCAAGGACGATTGCTCGTGGGTTGCGCGCGTAACCGCGTAATCGATTCTCCAATCGACGATGCGTCCCGGCGCTCGATAAAATCCCAGAGCCCCCCGGACGCATAATGGAAGCGTGTCTACAACTAGACTCGCATGAATCATTCCGCGGCGCTATTAAGAGCCATCGAGACTACCATTATCGGTAGGCACGGCCGATAATTGTTTCACGCCTACGAGACGTATCATTAACACTTCCATCGTCTGCGGCGCGTTTTAATTTTCACGGGGCCACGGGCCCTTAAGACAGGCGGGCCTCGTCTGCCATCCGACAGAGGGTTCCCACTCGCGTTCTCCCTCGCGTTCCCTCTCGTATTCCCTCACAGTATTCCCTGGCTCGCAGCGAGAGCTCACGGGAGGATCAGGATCAGTCGGGGCGAAGGATTCGAGTCGGACTGCTCCCCCGTTGCGAGGCACGGCGCACATCAAAGAGCCCGGAGACTTCATCATCGATACCGGGTCCTGATCACTGCCGACAGATTAGACGCCTGCCTTCTCCTCCGCCGAGTCCTCCCACCTACTGACCTTCCGCTCCCCCCGCCCCCCGTCCTTCGGAGGGATTCCTCTTGCCCGTCGATCCCGAGAAGCGTGTCAACCGTCGACGAGCCTTGACAACTCAGACTCGGACGGCAGGTTGTAATTAACGGCCATCGAGCTGCATCAGAGTCGAGCTTAGATTCACGAACGTTGTTTCGGACGTTCGGTCGCTTCGGCGATTAATGCGGAAGCGGTGAGCTGACGTTGAGACTTTTCCACGCGACCGAGGCGAACCTCAAGGGGGTCCCGAGCCAAGGTGCAGTGCCGTGCGTAGAGATTAAAGGAGGTCTTCCGTCCCGTCAGAAGCGTTCACGACGCTGCCTTCCGAGAAGACTCAGATCACTCCTGAGACCGCACAGCCTTGCACGGAAATAAGAAGACCGCAGCCGCGAGGCGGGAGCGTCGAGGAAGTTCCGAGGACCGCGAGAGTCTTCGTGGAAGTTCGCGAAGAAGATGGGGAAAGTTTTCATTTGCGGACGGGCGGAGGTCGGGGCCAATGGCGGCCTTAAATCGTTTGCAATTGAGAGGCGTCGCACTCTCCCTCTTCTCTCCCTTTCTCTCTCTTTCTCTCTTCCTCTCTCTCTCTCACTCTCCCTCTATCCGGCCCGCACTTCTCCCCCGTTCTTCTCCTCTTTGCCTACCCGAAAGTCCTCTTTCACCGGCAAGAAGCCGCGGAAGTCGGCCGGTCGAGGAGGAACAACCTGTTGACCGAGCCGCCTTTTACCAAACGACCACTTTAAACCCCCCCTCTCCCGCAGAAACGTTTAATCGACGATCGAGGGCGCAAATCGGCAATCTCCTTATCGGCCCGTCATTCGAGTCGGACGGAATCGAGGATGCGTTCAAACGCGCGAGCCCCGAACTTTCAACCTTTTGCCCGTGAAAGTCGAGAGGAAAGTCTGGCTAATCCCTGCCGGAGGAAAATGACGATGTACATCCTGCCGCTTCCCATTTCCTAAATTGCATCACAAGTGATCCGCACGCGCTGGCACTGCCGTCCCACCGCATTAAGAATTACAATACGATGAATATTCAGTGCGCTCGGACGTCTCGGCTGAAAAGAATATTTCGTCCGAAGGTGCGCATAAAAATGGCGTACGAACCTCGAACTTTTGTCGGAGCGCAAAGTTCGGGAAGGGTTCGGCGTACCGGGAAAAAAATGGTCGGACAGTTCTGCGGTTCCGTGACAAGTCCGGCAGTGTGACAGGGTAGCGAGCGCGTAAGCCTCGTCTGTCGACGCCGACTTATCGCCGTCCCGCGATCGGCATTAAGAGATCCTCCACGAAAATGAGGCGGCCGCCCGGCTCGACGGCGTGAAACAAGGGTTAAGTTTCGTCAACAAATTGTTCCCGTCGCCGCTCCTGCGTCTAATCGGCTTAGGAGCCACCTGTAGCACCGGGAAAGGGCTTACCTGGCCACGATAGCCGGGGGCCCGAGAGAAGGGCCAGACCGGAGGAGGTCGAAGGAGGTCGAAGGAGGAAGAAGGTGGCCAGCGAAGAGAGTCCGTGGAACAGAAACCGAGCGAGCGGACTGCCTCGATTTTCGCACCTGCGACAGGTAGCCGAATAGCTGTTTCCGCTATACTCCCCTTTGTCTCGCTCATTTGCCCAAGAAAAACACCAGAGTGGCCATTCAGACAATAAAAGTGCGCGTTTGCGTCGTCAGGGCTCGCGAGGCCGATCGTAAAAGTGTCGGGTGGCGATCGACGACTGTCCGACGATCGACCTTGGCCGTGAGAATTCGGTCGGAACGTATCGGAACGGCGGCGGCCGAGATGAAGAGAGGGGAAATTTGCATGGAGATTTGTAAACCTAATTACGGGAAGCGTGAACGATTTTAATGGTGGTCGGTGGCCGGCATTCACGAAATGTTTCCCCCCGTTTCGTCGTGCACAGTTCTAAACGGTGCGATCGGCTTTCGGGCCTGTCGAGAGATTTTGCAAGTCAACGCGGTGCGTTTGTGGAATCGGCCTTGCCGTAACGAGATTTTAAGGCGGCGTGCAATTCCGTGAAACATCTTCGCACCTTGGAGCAAGGAATGACGCTGTACTTTCGGTCAGATTACACACCAGAAGGGAGCGAGACAGAGAGAGGCAGAGAGAGGCAGAGAGAGGACGAGAGAGAGAGAGAGAGAGAGAGTAAGAGAGAATATATCGCACGGATCTAACAAACGATGCAGCGGGATCCTAGTCAGCCTGGCATGGGGTACTTTTTTGTCCGTGGCTGAAACAATGACGGGTAGAGGCCGATCGCGGATCGTCGAGCCTAGTCACGGATGAGAATTGACGATTTTCCGGGGCGGTTCTTTTGAGTATTTAGCGGCCTCTTAGCCGAGAGCCTTCCGCCGTTCTACGACTCTATCCGGTTAGCCGCTCTCTCCGCGGCCGAGAAACAGGTGTTCCCCGGACGTACGAAAAATTACAATTACCTCGAAAAGCCCTCCGATCTCGTCGCAACATCCATTCATTCCATTCCATTAAACGCCAAATTACGCTTACGGCCGCCGAGCAATCCTCTCATCCGGCCTCTACATATTTTCCCATCCCAGCCTCTTCCCTCCCCCTCCGTACCTGACTGTCAACTTCCATTATCGGAGTCAAGTGCGTGGCTCCCAATAAGATGAGAGCTCCACTTACAGCCTCGATCGTTTTCCACGTCGATCCCGTAACTCAGGCACAAAATCCGCGCAGAGGGAAGCGCGCGATACGCGCCGACTCCTATACCGTCCGCACTGGCGAGATCGCACGCTCACCCCCACGGGGATGGATATGTACGAATGGCGGAGATCATACGAGTTTCGCATAAGAGATTCCGTCGTATTCACGGCCTCGAAGCGAGCGGGTACTCGAGCACTCGCCGCGAGCACTCGAAAGCAGCGGAGCCGGCAATATTTCTGATGTATGCACGCGCATGTGGCGTCCTCGACAGCGCGCCTCTCCATTTCCTCTCCTTTTCCTACTCTTCCCAACTCTTCCCTAGTCTCACTCTCTCTCCTCCTCCTCCTCCTTTTCCCTCTTTCTTCCCGACCCGACGGCGCGATACATCCATCGCGACGCGCACGCACGCTCACGGACCCCACGCGAAAATGTTATCGAACGCTACTTAATGCGCATCGGATACTTTTCGGGCCACGCTTATTTTTCGCTTTATCGATACGTCCGAGCCGGAGTTTCGACGATTTAAGCCGACATTCACGCTCCGCGTACTTTCCCACGTTCGAACGGATTCCGTTCCATCGATTATTCCTGCCCAGATTGGGAAAAGCTCTCACGATTAGCGGACTCTAAAAGAATCTGCGGTAATCTCGACGGATGTCTTGCGCGAGGTATGAATTATTCGACCCTCGAATGGAAAACACTTAGTCGGAAATTAATTTTCGGCCGGGGAGGCGTCATGATAATTCAACTCCTTCGATGGACGGAACTGAGTTATACGCGTAATTAGTTACCCGTAATGTTCCTCTTAAAGGGACCCTTTTGCTTGACTCATCAAGTGGCTACTATGTAACTCTCACAATGCGTCTCGTACGCCGTACAACGTGCGCCGATACGTTACGGTAGTCCGACGCGTACATCGCGTCGATAATGAAACCGTAAGGGGGCCGTCGAAAAAAATATGTCGAGTCAATATTGGCGATGGAAATTTTCGACCTACTCCGAATTACTTCTGAACGGTCTAACCCATTCCACAAACATAGAGCGATTCGATTCTAACGGAGATCGTTCGACGGACCGCTGAAGTTCCCACGATTCGTTTGAGCAATTTTTCTCGACTCACAGCGCGAACTATAAAACATGCTAATTGTCCTGTGTCTAGCAATACCGTGCACTAACGAAACGTATCTACAGACACTTCCTTTGAGACCTACTTCGCGTCCGAAAACGTTCGATTTTTAAATATTCCCAAAGACGTGGGCGTATAATAACGCAAATGGCGTTGAATTAGCATCCGTACGCAAATCAATTTCGGTGCAAAGCGTCTAAGGCACGTCGAGGCGTTGAATGGACGGTGTGCGGGGCGAGGGGGGGAAAATCGAAATCGCGATCTCCGGTACGCGTCCAGCCTGGAAACTGATAAATTGCGACTTCCGCCTGCGTTTCGGTCGCGTACCACGTAATTTCCTGCAGAGGAGCCGCCCTGATAGGCGAGCGGAGGTGGACGAGGAGCGTGAGGAAGAGGAAGAGGAAGAGGAGGCGGAGGAGGAGGAGGAGGAGGTGGACGAGGCGAAGGAGAGAAGGGGAGGAAGAGGATTGAAGGGACGGGATGGGAAGCCAACGCCGATCGGAAATTGGCCCGATGACATTGATTAAAGCGTTTAGCGTCGACGACAATGCCGTAATTATTAATCGGTGCCGATGCCGCGCCAAGATTTCAGCGTCTCGATACGCGCGAGACGTAATGCGAACATCTGGTCCAACGGGAAACGGCCCGATACGTCCGCGAGATTATTGCCAATATTACATTTTATTGCAGTATCGACCGTTCGTAGAAACACTTTGGCCTAGCGCACCATTTGTCATCGAATCGAGTCTTCCGATTCGAGTTGTCTCGATAAATCAAATCAAGCCTCCCACCTCCCACTCTCCACCAAATCCTGCGCGCCGAATTGATCAGGGCCGTTCAGCAACACCTCCGACGGAACATTAGTAACGGCTAGAGAGGAAGGAGGGCAAGGGGGGAGGGAGCCAAGGATAGAGAAGGTGGGGGCGAGAGGGACGCGTGTAAAAAGAAAAACCAAGTAGAAAACGAAGTAGAAAAAAGGCCGAGTAGCCGAGTCATCGGGCAAACGAGCCGATATTTTCGCACCACGCTCGGCCGGCCGGTCAGGTAGGAGGACGCAATGAATTTCGCGCTACCTGAAGACGTGGAGGAAGAGACGAGAGTGGTGGCCGAGGGCGAAGGGAGCAGGGAAGCGCACGAGAGCGACGAAAGTGGCGGGAGGAGGAAAAAGGAGAAGCGGGATGAGACGCTCGGTGGCGGACGAGGTGAGGATGAAGAAGGCGAAGGAAGACGAAGGAAGGCGGAGGAAGGTTGAAGAAGAAAACGCGTCGTGGACGGAGGAGCGAGGCCGATTTATTGGCGAGTTTAAAAGAGCCCGGGCCCTCGACATAACTCAGCATTCGCCTGATGTTGACTGAGTGGCCGACTCGACGTAGGATAGGTACGTACCTGGCCTGCCAGCTTCGGTCATCGTCAGGTATCCTCTCTCTGCCAATCAAGGAGCATTCACTGGTACTAAGTGGCTCGGCTTAATTAAGCGCACGAGAAAAAGACACGGTGGATGCTCGGGTAGACTCGAGGAAAGTGAAAGAGGAAAGGCGGGGAAAAGAGATGAAGCGCGCGCGCGCGCGCGCGAGCGAACGAGCGAGCGAGCGGCCAGAAGGAGATGTCGATTTTCGACGGGTCGCTGAGTTTCGGGAAAAAATATGCTTTCCGCCCGAAATCGATCTGACGGAAAATCGAAGAGACAGGCCACTGCCAGCGCCCTTCCTTTGAAACTCTCCGTCGTCCGCTTTCTTACGGAATCCCGGGCGGGCCGACGATTTTCCACGAACGTTCATCGATTTGTCGCTTCGCCGAAATATTTCGGCGCGACTGCACCCCGTGCGCGGCCTAAACCTTCGCTAGGTCCGAGACCTTCGTGTTCCGGCCGATACGATTCATTCGACGGTGCACACGCTGTCGGGAAAAAATTGCTCGCGCTCACTGAAATTAGCTTTGATCATCGCCCCGACGGGCATTTTCCTCCCAGGAGCTGGTGTGACTGCGCGCCCTCGACGAGAGAGGAAAAAAGGATGCCGTTCGTTTGGAGATCTGCTTAATGAGAGAGCTTTGGTAATTAGTCTATCCGAAGCCCCTCGATAATTAGTCTACCCGCGATTCCGATAATTAGTCTAACCATGATCCCGATAATTAGTCCCGGAGATGTGTCAATGCGCGCGAGATATTGGGTACGAGAGTGTGAGAGGGAGAGAGAGTAGGAGACAGAAGAATAGAGAGGGGGGAGGGGAAGGGAGCGAGAGGCGAAGTGGCGCGAGGGACGGAAGGTGGAAGCGAGCGAAAGAGAAGCTAACAAGCGACGCGCGGCGAGCGGCTTAATGAAATAATAATTTTCCGCGGGATCGATCCGTCGGAAAAAAAGAAGCGACCTGTAACGAAATGCAAACGTATCTTGCTGACCAACGTGCGCCACGACCTGCCCCCCCCCCTGCCCCTCCACCCCCACCCGTTCCGCTGTCCGTCCCTGTCGCTGGGAGCGCAGGGTGTAATCCGGCGTGTCATTCGATTACCTGCCGCAATAAAATCGAATGACGAGCCAATAAAATATTTATGGAATCGTATGCAAGCACGGCTCGCAGAATCATGGCTCACCCCCGGGGGCTCACTGTTTCCCCGGTGGTTACACGATGTTTAACCCTCGACAAACCCCCCCGAGGGACGCCTTTTAACGCGTGCATGTCTACGTAGGCTCGCACGCACGCGCGCTATACTGTTACGGGAGCTGCGGGAACTTTCTGCGAATCGAACCCTACTCCCCCCCTTCCACTCGACAAACATTGACCCTATTAGCGAAGCTATGAATCCTCGTCCGTGGTACGATATAGATTTCTTATGATTTTTCCGCGCGAAAGACATGTAAAGGCCCTCGAGAATTTTTTCGGAACCGAACGCTGGCTTGGGTACGAAAATAGAACGTTAAATGTCATTATCCTGACATCGATATCGCGGAAATTGTCGCTTTATATTATTGGAGCATTACTCGGCGCTGATGGACATTTATTAAAAAATTGATGTACACAGTTATGTCGCGGACGAAATGGGCAGCGGCGAATAACGATTCATTCGGCGCCGAAATGGGAAGCCGGGCGCGTATCGAATCACGTTCTCCCGGTTAATTCTGCAAAATGCATCGCGCGCGCGACTCCCCGATACTCGAAATTCTCCGTATTCAATCCGCGGGGCGCGCGGACTGCGCGTTATGAACGGCAAATCACGGCTTTTCGCGTTAAATCATAAATTATGACCCGTTAGTTGCGCGACCGTAGATCATCGAAAGTGTCCGCCGGGTAATAAAAACATCGGTCGCGCGCGATTAAAAATATTAATCCTCCCGACCGGAAGGGGGTGGGGGTCGGTTACGCGTTCATTAAATTGAATCAGTCCGAAAGCGCGATGAGTCGCAATAACTGTACCTGCGCCCCGCCCTCTCCGCGCGGAAGCGCACTACAACATTGTATTGTGCCGGGTCAAAAAAGGACTGACATTGAAACGTATGTACTCGATACTACCTTCTCAATCATATTTCTCCCCTCCCCGGCGCCCGATGGGAAGCGTCGCGCGACAAGTGTTCGAACTACATTTTTCAATCACGCTCTCCGATGTAGCCGACAATATTTGCATGCCGATTCGTTCGATCGAAACTTGGCCAGCGCTTAACCGTCAGCGAAATTATGCGCGCCGAAAGTTTCACTTGCAGAATTTTCGAACGTCGATTAACATCTTCCCCGCATTCATCCGTTACTCGTTTGACACGCGAACGTGGGCTACCCCCCGTCGCACCCCCCTCCTGTCGATCAATTCCTGGCATCGATCTCGGATTCGCGGCGGAAGTTGACGAGCGCGAGACGAATCGAGGACTGCGCTACTCCAGCATGTGCTGCCTTCTTCTTTCGGCGTCGTTCGGCCCTCTCCCGCATTTGCACGCTCGCCGAGCTTTTCCTCGCTTCGTCACGTGCAAAATCATTTCTCGATCCTCCCCGCGAGCGGCGAGAGGAATATCATGAACCCTCGTACGAGACGAGCTACACAGCTGGGGCTTGAGATTCCCTTTTTTTCGCGCAGCTGCCCTTGCTGCCTACCCTCACCGAAACGAATTATGCTGTGTACACTCTTGCCAGGATAGCAGCGCAGGGGATGAGAGGAGAGAGAGCGAGAGAGAGAGAGAGAGAGAGAGAGGCAAAGAGAGGGAGGGATGAAGAAATGCTCGATATATTAGCGAGCGGTAGAGTTCGTAATCCTTTCTCGATTGGCCGATCAGATTCGTCACGGGCCGCTCGAGAGGTGCATTAAAGTCTCGTTGCGCACGAATCGAACCCGGAATGGGATTACACGCGGTCGAATCTCGGCGTCACCCCTTTCTCAGGTACCGGAAACGCGTTAGAATTGATCGTCGAGTGTGTCGGCTCGGGCTCGGGCTCGTTCGTTAGCGGCGGCACTGATCTTTCCATTGACGTTTGTGTCGAGGCGTAAGCTCGCTACTGTGAGATAGGATCGTGCCAGACGACGTACGGTGGTACGATGTTCTTTTGTTGGGGCACCGTTTACCGAAATATCTCACCTGTGTATTCCTCTTTCGCTGCTCTCGGAGGGTTGCTAGTGATTTCTGTGCCGGTAGATTTACGGCGATCAGTTAAATTTGTCGTTCGACTGCCCATAATTCCTGGCATTCCATTCAATTCGAGGCGTTCCCCGTGTGCGAGCGTGTAAAAAAAATTCCGCCGCGCACAGGTTCCACAAAGCAGGGTCACCGATCGGGGGATCGATAAGGCCTGCCGGGAGATGTTCAGGTATCCATTAGTGAGTTAACGCGTCTATTAGTGTCCTGACAGAGGCCCGCCCGACGCGACGTCTTGCTTTAAACTCACGGCTCGTCACCCACAATCGAGTGACACCTGCTATTTCTGGATCGGTCCCGTATACCAGAAATAATACAGTTTCAGGCTTGTTCCGTTACTCATCCTAGCTAATAACAGCAGACATCTCGAAATGATGAAATAATGAAACGTGAACTATTTTTCGAAACTCAGCGCTTTCCGAGTACGATAATAAACATTCCGTAAGCGCTGGATCATGCAATTTAATATGTATTAGCGACACTTAAGATACGCCCGCAGGAACGATCGGTCGCGATAAGCGAGCATCGACGAGCAGGGATTAACAGTTGGAGCTAAACGGTGGGATTTTCATCGTGGCAGATTTCGAGAAAAGGAAATAAAGCGCGGAGTCGACTGTTACTCACCGCGGGACGTCCTTTAAATCAGACCCGAGCGGGGCTGTAATGAAGTTGCCATCGCAATTCCGCTCGGAATCCCGGGGCCATTATACGCGGTCTCTCATAAATACGCGTGCATCGCCGAAGACGAACGTTCTCAGAAGGATAAAATCAAATGTATGCAAATCCCCTCGGCCCCGCGATGCCGAAAAATGCGAGAAAGTGGCTGAAACAGTGGATTCGCGGAATCGATCCATAATTCAGAAACCGTTCGCTCCCGACGTCATCTGCCTCGTTCGATCCCTTAGACTTCGCATCGTCGGCCGGGTTAGGCGAGAGGATATCGAGACGAGAGGAATGAGAACGATTTGTCATTCCAGCCCGGGGAATACGTAATCATACGTAAAAGTAGAAATACAGATCGCGAGAGTCGCTCATCCTTCATATCTCATCGCAGGAATGCAGTAAGAAATACTGCCTCTCGAATAAATCATCCCAAACGAGGCAATTGTAAAGCTCGTTTTCCGTTCGATACGGATCCGTGCCAAAAATTGTATCAATAATCGGAAAGGACGTGTTCATCGAATTAGGTTTTCGAGAGAGGCACGAAACTCGGCCGTCAATCGCGATAAGAGGAAAGTAAGGATCGCGGCGTGCAACGTCGGCCTGCACGAAGAAGCTGCGGCCGGAAGGTAGAAAAAGGAACGAAAGTGGACGGCTCGTCGTTCCGGCGCGATGTGTTTGTTTTGCTTATCTGAGACAAATTTGCTGTCTTGTAAGCGACACCGAAGGGTCGCCTTGACAAACTGGGGTGCTTCTGGTTTGCAGGAGGCGGCGGAGGAGAACGGGGCATCGGACAGACCGTGGGGCATGTAACGACGCACACGGACAACTTTCAGGAACGTAGAAGAGTCCTCGAGTGCCCACGGCCCTAAAACGAGCCTGCTATCGCCTCTCTTCCTCTCTCTCTCTCTTTCTTTCTCTCACTCTCTCTCTCTCTCTCTCCCCTCCACCTCTCTCTTCCCGTTGCTCTTCTCCCGCTCAGTTCATCTCTCTCCAACCTGCACAATGCCCATTGTCGCTCTCTCGGCCCTTCTCCGCTCTCTCATTTCGTTCCTAATTTCCCTTTTCTTCCTCTCGTCGGTTCGTTCCTCTTTTCATCCGATTTTCTTCTGTTTCCCTTTTTTGGCCACTCCTCATTTCTATGGCTATTAGCGCTCTTCCTCCACTTCCCTCCTTCTTCCCGCCGACTCCTTTCGCCTACGCCCACTCTTATGTTTTTTCCCCAGAGTAGCTAATGTGTTTGTCTTTTCATCTTGCTTTCCGGCAGTTTTTCCCCCCCATCCGCTTTTCACCTCGTCCTTCTCCTTGCTCTTGATTCTCGAGCCTCTCGCTTTATTCCCATCTCTCCCCGCTCGTCTGCTTCCATTCCGAGCGTCCTCCAGCCCGTCGGCGGCGAATCCTCGTAAAGCTCGCCGAACTTTTTCCGACCGTTTCCACGGCGCTGACTTTCTCGTCCTCGGCAAGGGACGAAAGTGGTAGACCGGATTTCAGGAAGCTACCGCTCGGTTATTTATTTCGCTCGCCGCGCGGAAGGTCAGGCGACGAGAGATCGCTCCCGCGCGCCCTCGCTCACGCGCGCGCGCACGTGCGCAACACGACGTTTTATGGCCGCATTCAACGTGGAATTTACTGCCGATCATCGTTTCCGCAGGGCGAGAGATACTTCGCCTCGCTGATATTTTTTTCGGCTCTGTATCTCTTCTACAACTTGACCAGCAAACTCAAATATGAGACCTACATTTTTCTCAATGTCAAACAAGATTTTTAGTTTCACGCGTATAAACGTCTTTGAAGACATTTGAAATTCACAGAAAATTGTGCGAAATTCGGCGTTTGACACTTAGGGTTTCGAATCTAATTGTCGCGCGACAATGGCACGGTTTCCCGAAATTGACAAAGTTGCTTCTCAGCCTGCGGTGCGACGGAAGGGAAGTCGTCCGCCAGGCAGGGTAATCAGGTCGATAAATCACGCTTACCCTCGGAAACGGGAAGAATTCAATCGAGCATTATTCCCCTTTCGAGTGCGAGGCCGCTCGGGGCGCGAGTGTCTTTCCCGTTGGTAATTAATTATTAATTAGGATTACCGCCTCGACCCCCCGTCGGGGTCGGCCTCTTGACGACGTAACGACTTCCTTCTCTTCCGTTCCTTACCCTCGAAGATAAACGGGAGTGCGAAGAGACTGGGAGAGGTGGTGCCGGGGCTTGCCACTAAGTAAGTCCATGAATTTCCCGGGGCCACCCCCGAATTACTCGGGCTTCGACTCGTGCCACTCGGCTGTGTAGCTTCTAATCATCCCTATCTCCTGGCCACACCCCCGACGTCCTGACCGCAAGAAAATTCTCTTCCCCTCGCTGCCTAACCGACCGCCACACTTTCTTCTACCTATACTTCTTCTCCCTTCCTCTCGCTGACCTCGATTCCACGCTAGCACTCATCTTTTTAGGCATTTTATCCGAAGGATGATCGAATAGTTTCAGTTTTTGTTCGAGGCCATGATCGTCAATGTTCCAAACATAAACAAGAAGGGCGAGTGAAAGAGAGTGTGTCGTAAATGTAGAATAAAGTTCAGAGATATTCCTCTCGCTCGTTTCTCGTCTCCTTTTTACGTTCCTCCGTCTTATGTGCTCAACTTCAGTGTTCCGCACGATCATTTCTCCCAGTCTATCGCCGCTAATGCGACGCTAAGCTGGCGTTATGTCGAGGGTCGAGGCAGAAGGCGTTAACGGGCGACCTTAACGAATCTCTGGATGTTTTCTGACACGTACGTGCGTGCAGCACGCGAGCTTTCACGAGCCGATTTCTCGCTCGGCGAGGGCGGGCGTCGGCCATTTTTCATCCGGACGTGTTGCTCATGGCCCATCGCCAGTCCCTCTCGCGATCGAAGAAATGAATATGATACTTTGTAAGCCGATAGCGAATGAGCTATCGGCGCTCCACTTTCATTACTATTTTTATCTCAATACTCGGTGTATCGAGTGTATCGAGTATCAAAGTGCAACGTCGACGAGTACCGAAATCATTCGATCCGAAACAGACTCGTGCAATAAAGATACTTTGAAAGGTGTTGAATTTAAGGCCAACAAAAATTCGTACAGACCTCACCCTCGAAACGATATTAGCAAAATGTTAAGATACACCGCCGAATGAGAATCTACTCCACATCTCGAGGCCACAAAATTCTGTCACGCCGGCGTCGTGAGCACGGCAAAGAGCGTGCAAAGGGAAGCAGAAGACGGAGAGAGGGCGGGCGAGCGGGGTCGTACGGAGGGGGAGGCGGAAGTAAATCATGCAACCCCCGTGACGACGTCATCCGATGACAAACGAGCGAGTCGACGTCATCACGCAAGAAGTGGAAGCGACATCTGATAACGACCATAATCGCATTAAGGCCCGCCGCCGCTTTCTTCCACCCCCCTTCTATCCCCCCCTCTCCGCGACCGAACGATCCTTCCCCCGGCCGGCCGTGATCGTGCCCCTAATGTCCTAAGAAAAGCGCCGCAATTGCAGAATAAATCGCGCGCCGAACGAACCTTCGCTCGAGTGCGCGATCGCGATAAATAACGGCGAGCGATTCAGTCGCGACCGCGATTTGTACGTTTCCAGACGTTCCGTCCGCGTCGGGCCGCGCGCGCGCGCGCGCAGATTGGCGGCTAAACGATTGCCGTCCCGAAGGCAACCCGGAACGACAGGCGGAACCGTTTGCCGCGACGATTATAAATAGTGGCGCGACATTAACGAAGATCGCTTCCCGGCGGGACGATTCGAATGGGAGCGTCGGCGAGCGGAAGCGTAAATTACGTTAAAGAGGAAGGTACGGAGTTGCGGTTCGCTGAAACGTGTACGAGGAAAAAGAGGGGTGAGGGGGAGGGGGAAGGCGGAGTTGAGTGTCTGGCGCTGCGAGTATGCGACAATATGTTCCGCCGACAAAACCACCCCCGAAAAAAAATGAGAATGCGGGAGACGCGTCGAAAAAGGAACAGGGAAAATGAGGAAGTACCGGGGGGCGGGGGGTAGGGTGGGGATGAGGATAGAGCGACCCCCTCCAGGGAAACACGGCGACATTTCATTATTAACCCTCCCGTTACGGGTTGCGCGGCCGATCCCCCCTCCCGAAAGCCGGGGCGCGGGTTCAAATTAAACGAGCAAATATTTGCGTATTTTATTTCCAGTACATTGTCGGGGGGGGGGGGGGGGGGGGGGGCACTTTTGCCGCGTCGCTTTGTGCCGCGCGCCTGACCGCGGCCGAGATTAATTCGTTTTTGTTTCGGCGACGCATAAACGCATTCGCGATTACACCGAATTAACCCTTGAACGGGGACCGGGCGAGTTCGGCCGATGAAATATGCAAGGACGCCGGAGACGATCGACCGCCGGACGGCCCCGTCGCAAATTACTAATGAGAGCCGAAATCCATTTTTAATCAGTCGTAACCTGGGTAAAAAGCCACTTTGGAAAACGGCGAATGTAACATTAATCATGCTTGCATCGAGAGTCGAGATCAATAACGTAGAAGTCAGGTTCCAAAGATCAGCGTGAAGTAAGGATAAAGCGTACGTAAGCGACGTAAGCGATGCAAGCGAAGGATACACAAGAAGTTAGCTAAATCCTGAGGAAAAAAGGAACGTTTCAAAGGTGGAGACGGTCGACGAAACAGTTTCGCGAAACGTTCGCCGAACGACTTCCTTCTCGCCGCGACGTTCCGGCCGTAATGGCACGTCGAAACCGTCGGGCAATTTCCAACGCGCGATCGTCGTGTAATCGGGGATGCGTGATAAGACACGAACGTGAAAGTTCGCGCACGTAGGCCGCGTTACGAGTGGCAAAGGACAGGTGGTGTGCGGCCGACGTTAGGTCGCGCCTGCGTGTTCAACGGCTAAGAACATGCGCGAGGAGTAGTACGCTGCCCACTTGCCTGCCAGCGTAACTATGCTCGAACGTACGCACACACGGGCCGACGCACGCGTCTGGGTACGTGGCACGTCGTCGGCCCGTTTTGTACCTAATTAAGATTACGCGTTAATGAGGATACGCGCTAACGATTACGCGGCACGCAAGCAACACGCTCTCCCTGGGCGATTAGGGTTACCAATTGGCAATTCTAATCGCGGTATTAGCCGACGCTTCCCACACTGTCGACTCGAGGATAGGACGCCGCGCGTCGTCGGCTTCGGAGCCCATCGGAGCCCATCGGAGCCTTCGCGCCGAAAAATGACCTTCTCGGGGAAACCGCGGACTCCACGTAATGGAGAACGATGAGGCAACGGACGCTGCGATCCTTTATGGAGAATAATTAGAACTGGGACGGTAATGATGATTGCCTAGGACGGCGCGAGTAGTTTAACGGTGGATTAGCGTATCGTTCGGCAGCGCAGTTTGTCATGCGAGCCGAGTCCGATCGTGCCGCGCACAATGCCGGATAGCACGGCACTCACGGCGGTCGCGGCGGTGGGGGACAAAAATGGATCGCCTTAATTGATAAATTGGTCGCGAGAAATTCGCCGACTATCGACACCCTTTGTGCGTGTCATTTCGCCAATATGGGGCCGCGGTGAAAAAAGTTAATACGTGTCCGTTCCCGCTACGTCGCCCGGAGAGCGTGAGGCTCCGGTCATGTGTATGAAGAGAGCGAACGCGCGCGCGCACACGCGGGAGAGAGCCGATTAACGTCTCGTTTCGCGCGGACAGGCGGACGATTCAAAAGGAGAAACTCAATTTCGGCGAAAAGACCCGCCCCGGTATCTTCTCCACGCTTCGATTGCGGGGCAAATCGCGTCGATGGCGAGCGCTCGCTCGCCTATCGCTGGCCATCGTCACGGGGCATAGAGATAACGATCGGAGGAATGAAAAGAGAGCCCCGGGTAGATCGCTCGCCGACCGATCCCGTGATCACTCGAGCGTGGTGCAAAAGAGACTCTCGACCGTCCGAAGGACACACTGATCACTTTGCCGGTTACACTTTATGTTATTACTCACCATGCTCGCACGGACTCCGAGTAACAGCCGGTCTCTGGATTCAACATTTTGCGCTCACTCTCTGACCTGCAAAGAAGAGTCCACGGTTAGCGAAATCCGTCCAAAGCTCCGACCTTACGTTTATGTACAACTAAATCGTGTCGCAAGCACCGAATGTCATATTTTCCGACGACTGTATCGTTTCCACGTCGATCGACATGAATTCATCAATAACAACTGTCCAATTATCCCAGGGAACTCCCTTGGTCAGTCACCCTTATCAGTGGCGCGAGTCATCGACGTAATCAGAGTCGTCCGTACGTCACATCGTCAATAAACACGACACACCTACCGCTATCTCGCATTCCCTAAAATAACTAGACGCGCCGTGGGGTACGAAGAACGAAGCGAGACGATAGGCAGGGAGGCGGATACGGTAGGTGTGAGGTACAAAACGCTCGGCAGAAAGCGGGCCGAGCACGAACATAGGCGCCAAGGTGTGTAACGTCTGCAGTCGGGGCCGTGTATGGGAGGCCGACGTAGTAGGCGCGATGCTTCTGGCAAGCGGCGGGACGTGTGTCGATATTCATTCCGTATCGCGAGTCGGCGTAATAATAAAACTCCTCGGATTCTCGCGGTCTCGCGCGAGGCCGACAGTGCCGATACATTATCGTCGGCATAAGCGGCAGCTTCCAATGAATTTTCAGCCTGCGCCCACCCCGTCTTCCTCCTCCTTTTTTCCGGTCCTCGCTTCCCTCTTACCTTCTCTCCCGTCTGCCGTCCTTTTTTTTTTCATTCCGCCCCGTACACCTATCGACTCCGTTCTCTTCATTGTCAGCGATTAAACGTACGCGCAAGGGACGTTCTCGTTCGGTGACGGTGAAACGTTGCCAAGATAATGATAATAATAATAAAAGAGGAAGGTAGGATGGTCGAAGGGTGGGTGGGGACGGAACGATGTTCCGTAAGTCCGGGCGAGGGATCAAAGCTGGAAGTTGTAATGCGCGTAAATGAAGGGACAGTTTTTCGATAAGCGTCTGAGTGTTTCGCGGATCGTCGGATTCCGACCACCCGTTCGCTTCCTTTGTCATGCCGGTACATTAAACGGTTCGCCTGCATCACATTTCCACGTTGACTCGCATTACAAGGATTACCGATAAACGTACTTTGGACAATTTGAGCGTTCGGTTCTAAATGTCTGCTAATAGGTTACCGTTCGGCGTTACGCCTTGCCGTTCGCATATCTTTCTTCATCGTCGATTTCTCAATTTTGAATGACCGTGACGTCAGCGATGCCGAGTCGGGACGTTGAAACGAAGGAGCGGGGGCGATACCGGCGAAATTGTACAAGTGTGCACCCACACTTTCATGTCTATCGTAATGCCGAGCGAAAACAAGGTGTACCTATTAATAACGGCGTCTATTATCGCTAAGCTATGTACATTCCGACCAAGGCCTGCAGCCTCAGGCGTCCTCGAGGCACTTCGTTCTCTCTTCCCTTTCGCGATCATTTCCGCTCGCGCCTAACCAAACAAGCGGCAAAAATTCGTTTTCCATCGAGGAGGATTCTGATTTTCTTTTAATCGGCCAGAATAGCCCAACGATGTTTGCGTGTTGTGACAGCGTGTATTATCGGGCTCGATTAGAAATGACATTAAGGTTCGGGTACCGGGGGGGTCGTGAGAACCCCATCTGCCTACGTGGCACGAGTGCGACAGAGACAGGACGTAGCGTAGCACGTACACTGCGTGCGCATATAAAAGGGTGCGCCGTCATTCGTGCCGGAATCGAAAGGGTGACTCTTCTAACTGAAAAAATAACACGAGAATGCGGCCCGACACGATTATCCTCGCGGGATCGTTTACGGTACAAACATCATTCCGCCGTCGGAAACCATTCGTTACGCACCTGAGTATGTATCGCCCGATAGAGTACGAAGAGAAATTTTATTAGAAAAACAAAGTTCGATCGTATCGTAAATTAGCTATCGGCCGCTGTGGCATAGGGACGCGGCGAGAGTAACGTGACAAACAAATGTAATAAATAATGCATATGGACGAACATGCTCGCGGTGAGCGTAGGAGAAGGAAGAGGATAGGACGAGGATAGGACGAACGAGGACAGGAGGGGACGTGGCAATCGTCGAGGGTGGAAATCACTGTCCGTAGGCATTACGCATTCATGCGTGCCGATTGCGTGTGTGCGGCACACATGCTCGTAAAGACCGTGCGCGCATGCCTATTTATGCGTCCATGGGAATGCCAGCTCCATAAAGGTGGCACCCACCCGTTGCAGGCCGAGGGGTCGAGGAATGTCATTTTTGGTTGCACGCTGTCCACGATCGCGCTGTCCCATGCCAAGGGAGCCCCCACCCGACGTTCGTCCGAAACGTGTGACTTTGCCGGGCGACATTTTTTAACGTCCTCCAAATATTTGCCACGGACGGTCACAAAAGTGTCTGTCCACGGGAAACGTCAAGGGGAATTGACAGGAATTGATAGGCACTTCGTATTACGACAGCTTGGGACATTATCCAATTTCTTCGGAGAATCGATATATGGATCGTTTATTTTGAAAGTGGTGTAGGTAAGCCCATTTAGAAAAATATATTACATATCACGTTAAGCATAAATGATATGATAGCTCATTTTTTTTAAATACGGACTTACACCACTTTTAAAATAAACGGTCCATATTATTCAGGGGAATAGAGGAGGAAAATGGACGGATTTTAAAGGAACGATTTCGATCGCAGTGCCCATCTGACGAGTCAGCGCAAGATTCCGTGCCGCCAATTGAGGTGCAAAATGTGTGCGGCGTGCAATTCGGCTGCTGGTGGAAAAAAATGGCTGACGCGCCCGAATGGCCGAAGGTTCGCAGAAACGAGCGACACGACGAAATGCGACGACTGATTCCTTGCTCCACTGTAACGCGATCGCGATCGCCGCCTACTGATACGGACATCGGGTTTACACAGCGAGCGGATCGTGTTACGATCTGAGGATGCCGTGTAAGAAATGCTCTTGCTAAAACCGACGCTCCGCAGATTGTCTGCTCAGCGACAATAACTCAATTCCGGGCCGAAGTTGCGAGCTGGGACCTTTTTCAGCTGAACGTACTCGTTACTCTCCTGGCAGCTCGCTATCCCACGTAACAAATCAAGCGCTACGTCTAACCACTACAAACTAACAATAAGTACCAGTCGACTAACCATATCGCGATCTTGACACGCGTCAAGTCCTATCTCCGTTATCTAAATGCCACAAAGTCCGTAGATCGGCACGAGTTTTAATGCATCGCGATTATCTCGTCGCGAGGCGTCTTGCACTAATTTCCGCCGACATGCTTTCCATCCGACCCGATAGCTCAGACTCCGTAACCGCATTCAGATTCCCAGATCGCGTGAACGACGCCGCGATCGGCGAATGTTCGTTCATCGATGAAGGACCTGCGCGGACATTAGCGGGAATAGGACCGTGTCTTGGCCGCAGGCGAACGTCGGACTATCAAGCGGGCTGCATCGACGGCAAACAATGCAATTTTGCACTCGGCTACGTGTGCCGCGCACGATCGACAGACGACGAGCACAAAACTGGCGCACTTTAAAACCGGTCGATAGCCTGTCACTCGCGCGTGAGACGCGACCCATATCTAGAAACATAGTTCGCTTCATCGTTGGAACGTCGGGTGAAAATTGCATCCTCCCGGCACGCGTCCTCGCGCATAGAATTCTTCTCGGCGAATCGTAACGCTTCCCGACGTCTGTCCTCGCGTCATCGACCTTCCGTTAATTGTCACGCGAAGCGCCGCCGGGAAGGATCGCTCGCTCGGCAAAAATCGAAGGTCCTTCGATCCCGACTCCTCGCGAAGCTTCCCCCTCGCTTCGATCCCGATGCAGCGGAGCAAAAACGTATCGAGGAATTCGGCACGGCGCGCGCCTTTCAATGGGCGCGTATAATCCGCGAAAAAGTGACACCGCCAATTGGTACGGCCGGCTCGCTAAATTGAAAAATTCAATCGGTCCCGATTAAATTAACGGGCTTATCGTGGGCGCGATCTTCGCGCCGGCGGGGCGAACGATGGCGGGGAATTAGGAACTAATTAAAATCGTCGGTTATTGGGCAGCGGGCGACGGCGGGTACTGGGGGGGTAGGCCCGATGGATAATAAGTGTTGGTGGCTTTGAGCGACAGGTGTACGGCAAAGGCAGTGCCGATGACAGAGAGCTCGAAGCTGACGACGAAATGACGATCGCACATTCCTGCCGTAAATGGAGCGTAACCTGGCAACGCGCTCTCTGAGTAATGAGACGAGGCGGGCGAAACGTTAAGTAAGCGTGTCTAGTCCGGGCCTAACTACGAGCTAGCCATCGAGTCTGTTTGCAAGTTATCGCCGATTATGACGAGCGGAGATTGTGCCTTTTGCGAGCGTACGTCGGAAAGCAGGAACGAGCGATCCGGAAACGATTTGACAACGTGGCGATATTGCAAAAAGAAGTGGACTAACAGTACGCGAGTGGATATACATACGTGCAGGAGCTAAACCATAATTAAGCGTTTCTCAATCTCCGCTGATTCGATTATACTGAAACTTTGTACGCGATAGTGTCAGATACCCTGTCAAATTGCCTCGATTATTCATGCATATCTGTTTTTTTGTAATTTAGCTTCGATCAGTTTTTCAGTTCGTATGGAAAAGAAAGGCGAGTACGTGAAACTGCGTCAACGAAGAAATTCAGTTCACGTCAGTTCGTTCGCATCCCTGGCAGTCAATTTCCCGGGAGCGTCAGGGTTCTTATCGTCGATATCCGAAAGAATCGTTCGCGGGGAATTAAACACGCCGGTTATTTGCCACGGCTGTCGATGCTTAATGACTAATCGTCCCGCGAAGGGTGATAAACTCGTGTCTCGCAAGGGTTTCGTGGGAGGTTGAGCAGGTGGATGGAGGTGAGTGGAGAGGTGCGGGAAGAAGTCGTGCGATAGAAAGAGAGGAGAGCCAGAGAGAGAGAGAGAGAGAGAGAGAGAGAGAGAGAGAGAGAGAGAGAGAGAGAGAGAGAGAGAGAGGGATGGGGAGAAAGAGGGAATCGAAGAAAGGAGAAAATTTAAGGGATTGGTACGACTAACGTGGGGCGTTTCACCGTCGGCTGGTACCTTTCGTTCCCCGACCATTTGTCAAGGTGACAAGGCAATCTCACCCCCGACATTACCATCCTCCCTCAACCCCGCATCGCCTCTCGTCCCGAGCCCCTCCTTTCCGCCCGTGAACGCGTGTCATCGATCAAAGCTATTCGGAGATTGGATGTTCGCCGTTTGTGTCAAAAATATACCCCGGGCTGCCGGGCGGGCCTCTACGCGCAATTTCTACTTCCAAAGACGCTCCTGGCGGACTCCTTTCGAGCGATAAAAATACACGCACAAGCGATAACAAGAGAGTCGCATAGCGTCATTACTAAAAAACCCGCGGCACCCGTATGTTTGGGCAAGTTTCCGAGTTATTGATAATAAAAATTTTGCGAATGGCCGGCGCGTGTTTTGGAATGTCGACTAGAGGCTGCGCGCGTAAACGTCCGACGCGCATTGCGGGCTGAACGCGTAAATTCAAAATTGACGATCGGTCGAGCGCGTTCTTTGGACGTCTCTTTGTTTCGGCCGATAAGTTGTGGATGTTGATCGATAACTGCATTAAACCCGTTGCTTGCCTCGCGATTACGGCTCATTTTTTCGACCCGGTACCTATTCGCGCAGCGGTGGGTCTCTTTTGGAAAGAGCAATAGCTAATTTCACGCTCGCAATGTCCTTTTGAACTTATCTTGGCTCGAAACACGGTTACGAAGTTAGCCGCGTGCATTTCGATATTGAATTCGGAAGCAAAATCGTAAGAGAAGCGCGGACAGAAATCGAAGAGCCGATTTAACGGTTAGCGATGTCTGACGCGATCAGTATGCGGAGGTCTTCGAGTACGGTCCAAGTACCGTGTCCCCCAACTGGTAATCACTGTACTTAAGGGGAGTGGTGTTTCCACCCGTGACCGGGTTCCCATAACCTCGGCGTTATTAAAACGCCCACGCGAATCGCCATGAAGTTCGGGCGTGTGTGAACGAGTTCGCCGTTGCGTCGTCGAGCGAGCCTCTGCGGCCCCCCGACGCCCGGCGCCGGCAGGTGGTGCCTCGTTCACGAATTTCCCATAAAGCGGCGAAACGAGATTCGACCTCCGATGCGTGGCTTTAATTAGCCGCTCATTCACCTGCCCCGCCGTCGAAATTCCCATGGCGAGTCCGGCGAGCCGGAAGTTCGCCCGTGATTTCCTACTCGTACCACGGCTCGTGCGGAAGCTGTCGGGGCGCGGTGGGTGGGCGAAAGTCAGGAAGTCCGACGACATATTTTTACGCGCGCCTCTCACCTGCTACGAAACGCGAGCCTTCGCCGCTCGCAAGCGGGATAACGCTTCGCGCTCCTCGATCGCTGATATATTTGTGAAACTTTGTGAAACGTTAAACACGGCCCGCCACATCTTTGTGAAACGTTAAACACGGCCCGCCCTGTATGTGTAACTCCGCCGAATCGGTAAAACACAGCGTACGAGACGATCGTAAAATATTGTTGCAGCCAACATTGTTCGGCGCGGATAAATGTTTACTCAGCGCCGCGATGTTCAGCGCGGCCGAACGGCTCTGAAGTGAGCCGGCGAAATTGCTTTAGCGCGTCGTCGGAGGCGTCGCATTCAACCTGGATGCATCTTGGTGCCGCATCCACCGAATTGTACGACTCTAATCGGTGTCTAGGGTGTGCGCTAGGGGGCCGAGGAGGCGACCGGTTCGAATAGTAAAGATCGTTGCCGACCGCGCCCGCCAGGTCCGTAGATCTCGCTATCCGCCTTTAACAAATCGAGCTTTTAATCACTCGCGGCTGGCTGCCTCGAGTCATTTGGGCTAATGGGGGCCCCTTGTTTAGGGTGCCCCGGTTGCAGTGCGGTAGGTTGCCGGGCAATTTCCTCGCGGGGCCCCGAACTCGACGGGTTCGGGCCCGATACCGCGACGTTTTGTTTAAACCACGATGGGGCCCCATTACTCACTCGTTCGCCGCCGACCGCGACGATACACGCCCGGGGAACCCCTTTAACGGACCCGCGCCGACGTCAATCGTGACTGACTCGAGCCTTCGCTCGTAAAAAGTGATCGGTGCTACTTGTTGAACGAGATATCTGTCCATTATCGGCGCACTGCGAACTTTCGAGCGCGGCTACCGAGCGAAATGGGAGTACTAAGAAAGTTGATTGAGACGGGATTTTGTTATGGATGGCGTATGAATTCTTTTCCTTTCAGTTGAAGGAGGATGTTTTAGGTTCATGGCTGCGGCACGTCGATTTTAATCGAGAGCGAAGAGACGGTGAAATTGATTCTATCTGTTTCTTAACCCTGAGTCCTAACCTAACCTCCTCGCGATCGTGTTATTCGAACACTATGCGTCAGACGTAAAATGGGACGCGAACGCAAAACAGTCTATGACGCACGGCATCTCTCAAACAGAGACGAATTCTCTGGGCCAAAGAAAAAGCGGAATACTAATCTACCTCTTTCCCAAAGTAAAAAATTGACGCCTACTCTATCCGTTATATCAAACAATCCGACCTTCTCAAAGCATTACACCTTAAAAATCAGTGAAAATATTAAAACCTCTACGGTAGCCAACGAGCTGCGTTCGATCGTACCTGGGCGAAGTATTAGCCGACATTTAGAAACATATTGACGAATTCGTGCGTCGCGGCGATGTGCCCCGGCAGCGACCCTGGTAAAGTCAACGAGCCGGCGCGTTTCATCAGCGAGTAATCAGTGCGAGCCGGTACTGTCCGGCACGTCGGCATCGCATAGGTCCCGCACCCTTCCGGTTCCGGTGTTCCGGTAGGCTTGCCTGTCCCTCCCTTTCTCTCTTGCTCCCGCAGTCTCTCTCCTTCCCTCCCTCCGCGTCACTCACGACGCACTGGGGAACCCCCAGCTTCCGGTTTTCAGGTGGGATACACGCTCAGCCGAGTGCCGTGACGCCTCGGATCCATGGATCCATGGATCCTCCCCATTCCCCCCCGCATTGCCCCGCGCCTCCTAGCTCGCCCTAACGTCGGTCCATCGATCGTCCGCGCAGATCCGCTTTCGATGCCGCTTCCGGCGACGCCGACGACACGCTTCGAAATTACGAAGATCTTATCTGACCGAGGCAATAAATCAGAACGGAGACGCGGTTAAGGATGCCTCTGTCACGCGCGCGTCGGCCAATTCGTGCTGGAGAATTGTAAAGCTGGCGGTCAGTGGCTGCCAGCGATAGGAATACGTGGAGCAGGTTCGTAAGTCTCTCTCTCTATCCATCGTGAAATGGGAGAGTACGTTCGCAGATTGGCCAGATTCGTTAGTCGGAGGTTTCGGTTGAGATTTAAATTTCGACGCCCGCGTCGTCCCGATGGGAGACTCTAATCGGCCGGTCGCATTAAAAATTGCGGGACGCCCTCTTTTTTGCCTCGGTCAGTTTTTATTGTTTCACGTTTCACGTGACAATGGCGTGACGCGCGCAGTGCCTGTAGTCGGGTATACGCGTTACGGGTGTACGTGTGTATGTACGACCGTGCACACACACTGGGAGAGGTATGCGCGTGAGCGAGAGAGCGCAGTCGGCCGCTCGGGGTTTGGAAGCGGCTTTTTTAGGCTCGACCGATGGGAAAAAGCGATCGCGAGCGGAAGTGGAAGTGGAAGTGGAAATTGAGGCAATGAGAGCGTTGCCCGTCGCCGCTCTTATCGAGATATCGCCCGGTTCCTCGTTTCCGCAATTTCCTATCTCCGCCGTGCCACGCACGCCCGCCCTACAATAAAAATATATTTTCGCCAGGCAGCTCCGAAACGTCTGCGGCAAGAGAGACGTCGAGAGAGAGAGAGAGAGAGAGAGAGAGAGAGAGAGAGAATCGAACGACGGATGTCGAGAGTCGAGCGGACCCGATCGCAACTTTGAACCGTCGACCGATCGCGACTGCTCGTTAAACTGGCAAACCACCGCGGAAACTAGTTTTTCTCCATGCTACAATTGACCGAGCTTTATTACGTTGCGACGAATCGGCAGAATTATCGACCGACGTCCGGAGCGGAGTCAGTTATTCCGACGATTTCTGACGCTCCGTCGTAAAACTTTTGTCACGTAAAGGTGGAAGTCACGGTAAGTTAGATACGTCCGCCGCTTACGTAATACATTTTTCCGAACGAGTATCAGACTAACTAAGAACATTCCGTGGCGAAGAGTTCGGTTCCTCCCGATGCGAACTGGAGGTAAAAATGATTGTTTACGCGGCAAGATTTAGCCGAGCAATACGTTTTGCCTCGATATCGCAACTTTGTCCGCAGGAAAGGCAAGAAGTACCGCAAAAGTAGGCAGAGTCCTCGAATCCCCTCTGTCCCGCCGTCGTGCGCGTATGTGTACGCGAGCGGGCAGAGTACTCGTCGTGCCTAGTGCGACCCGCATTCGAAATTACTGCCATCCCGCCCCCGATCATAGTGATCGCGTGTACAGTTAGAGGGAAGCAAATTATCTCCGGGGTACCGTTTGCAACAATGTTGCGCGGCCACCGCGGCTCAACCCGTAACACAATACTTTGACGTGGCCAACGATCCCGCCCTCCGGCTTCTCCCCCATCGGCCGCCTAATTGCACGACGCGCTTCATGCTCGTACAGGACTGTCAAGACTGCGTTTGCATTATTTAAACTAACCGCCGCGCTCCCGCACTCTCTCCTTCTCTCGTGGGAAGCGAGGCGAGCGAAGGAGCGAACGGAAGAGGGAGAGACGGCGAGAGGGGGTGAGGGGGGAGAGAAAAAAGAAGAATCGTTCATTCTAACGGCCGCCAATCCCTCGACGACGCTTCTCTAATTAACGATAAACCGCGCCCGTGTCGATAGACACCGAGCGGTTGACGCGGCCGATTAAATTACGAGGGCCGCGCAATTAATTTTCCAATATTTCCCCGCAACGGCCCCATTGTCGGGTCTCGGGCGAAAATCGGCGGGAAATTGAGAAAATCGACGAAAATCGACGTCGAGCGCCGGCCTCGGATCGTTCCGATCAACCTCGTCCCCATTTCCGAACCCACGCCGACATGCCGCCGTCGAGAGAAAACATTACAGAAATGACGAAAGTGATCCGAGTGAACGGCGAACGTCGTGCATCGATTGGATCGGAAAGCAGAGTTCAAACAAAGACGACGACGTAGTACGCAGAGCTTAGCGGCCGAAAGTGCGAAAAGTCCTCGGACGGCTGAGATGGGGAGGGGAATAAAATCGGAGCGGCACCAGTGCCAGGAGAGGAGCGTGGCGCGAGAGAGCGTGTGTGAGAGAGGGAGAGAGAGAGAGAGGAGAGAGGAGCAGATCGACTCACCCTTGCGGCAACATTGCGAAGAGAGCACACCTGGCCAGAGCTGTGCAGCTGCAGCTACAGCCCCCCAGAAGCCGGCAGGGGATGAAAAAGGGGAGGGAAACGAGCGCGGCCGGAGGGTCGTCGAGAGGGCACCGGGGGTACGAACTTTCTGGGCGAGGGGCGAGGCGGGGGGAGAGACGGGCGGATGCTGAGATTTCAGTTAGGCGCGCTCTCGGTCGAACAACGATTTCCAGCGAGCGGGCGACCCGGCGAACGAAATAAAATCCGCGTCACTCACAAAGGAAGGAGCGCGGGACCGTCTGCGAGACTTGGTGCGCGATTGTTTCCGCGGTAATTTTACACGGGACGTACCCGGACGCGAGAGAGGAGCCAACGGCATCTGCCTTCGTGGCAGGCCACCGAGTGCGATGGCCGATCGGAACGTCCATGGCGGATAGATGGACGTTCCGATGGAGTGAGAGTCTGATTCGGAATCGTAAGCTTGGTCTTCGAGTTTCGTTAATGCGCTTGTTTGAATTCACGTTGCTTTGTTATAGTCTGTACTACTTTCAGCTGCGTGCTTCCGGGCAGATATCGAAGTACGACGGAAGATTTGGGCAGTTAGAGAGTGGGAATCGTAAGTTTGGTGTTAAGGTTGTAGTGATATGCTACGATTTTTGGTTAAGTTGTTCTCCTTGCTCTGCTCTTTGTTACCGTCCGTGGCTACTTTAAATCTGTTGGCTTAAAGGCTGCATCCCGAAGGAAGACGAACAAAGAGAGCTGTGATCCAGCGTTCTCGCATTTTCCTTTTCCTAGATTCGTCATGCTCGCACGCGTGTTTTGTCAGGTTCGAGTTATATGCATTACCCGAACGGCGTCGTATGGAGGAACGATCGTCCACCTTCAAGAAAAACTTTTTCTATATTTATACCTACGAGACGAGAGAAATATATTTTCATCGCGAAGCGAACAATGATACCCCAGACTGACCGCACGCAAACGTAAAAGTAGCACAAACAACGAAAGTTCCTGCCGTGAATTTGCGTAAAATTTGATGATGCGCAGCGTAATGCAAACCCTGGCGAGCGTGCGGGGAAAACTCGAGGATAGCTTTGCCCTCGACTTTTCCGTCATTTATTTATTCCCCTTCGGCCGGCCGATGTCGCACGCCTAGGGGAAGGCGCGCAGGTGAATTTATTCAAATGTCGATCGGTTCTAAAGAGTCGACGCTCATCGACACGGGAATCTAGCGTCTCCTTCCCTCCTCCATCCTCACCCCTTCCCTCCACGAGCCTCTCTCGCCACTCCTTTTAACACTTTCGCCGTTCGCTTTACGTGCCTTTTGTTGCCGCACTGCCGAGGGGTTAGCGCGGCACAATGGCCGTGATATACGATTCTCGAATTTGTTTATAAATACCGGCCGCGCGCGCGCGCGCGCGCATCGAGGATGTCCGGACGTGGATCTCGTCATTGCGCAGGAGACGATTGAGAAAGGATCGCGGGGCCACCCCATTGCCAAGGACAACAGGTTGCAACCCGCGGTCCCGTTCCCGAAGGACAACGATTATTAAGACGTCGGACCTTTCGGTCGCGTGCGACGCCGATTATGAAAGACGACCCCCAGAGAAGATGACAGAAGTTAGACAGGCAATATCTAACCTTGTAACATAAGTTGCGAATCGTTGCGATACGTTAAGATAGTCTAATTCGACTCCTTGGCGCAGGGTCATGTCGTCGGGAGGACATCGTCTTCCCCGAGGGCGCTTGCGGAGGGCGCCGTTTAATTGCCAAACGGACTACTGAATATTTACGCGAGCTTAGAAAATTTCCCAACAAAGGAGAGCAGAACCACGGGGGTGAGCCCGAAGTCGGTCGCGGACGGCGACGACGGTGGCCTGAGTGGAAATGAAAAATGTTTACCGGGCAGTTGGTGTACCAAGCCGCGTATTACCGCGGTAGACAAAGGGACGGGGGAGCCCAGGGTGGTAGGTGGGGGCAATTACAAAAGAAGAAGTGTGTCCAAGGCGAGGCGGAGGAAGATCCGGGAGCCTAAGTTTATTTACATCACAGTGGCACGGTCGCTTCTCCTCGCTCCTTTTGTCGACTCTCCCGTAATGCATATTAATAGGAAATAATCCCTACGGAGGCGGAGGAGGACGAAGGACTCCGAGGACTCGTAGAGAGGGAGAAAAACGGGAGCGGGATCTCGGGGGGCGAGGGAGGGAAAATGCTCGCGGATACGGCATCGGGTTCTAATGCCGTGACGTGAAAATTCGTGACGAATTTTGTTACGGAATAAATATTCATGGGGCGGTTGTCCGGGACCAATCGCGCTGCACGAGGGCGAGCCGAGGGCCCCATTCTTCTGCCGGATTTTTGCGCCACCCCGAACGTCCGCGCCACTCCGACGGAAATTATCATAAATTAGTGCACTTGACACGCGGCTTTCGGGGCCAAACTGCGTTCTTCCCTGCCAGCGACGTTCTTCGCCCGGAAACGCGTTGGGTACGTCTCGCGACTATCCGGGCGGCACAATGCGTTCGGGCGGGAAGGTTTTCGTTAACCTGGAACGGAGGGCACCTTCGCTCCGTGGACGTCTTTACGCGGAAGGAGAAATCCCGGTTCCGAGAAAAATCGAGAGAAACGAGGGTGAGCGCTCCTTCGGTCGGATAATCTGTCCCAACGGCGTTTTCCGGGACGGGAACAAACCGCGGACTTTGGCAAATCTTTGTCGGGAGCATTTTTCAGGACCCGTGGAGTAAGAGAATAATCCGAGCTCGAGCCCCGGACGCTCGGGGAAGAGTTTCCTTTCCGCTCGTTCCTTTTGCTCGCGTGCACCTCGAGCGACGACGAGAGACAAGTGGGCCCGATGCGAAGGCACATTTCGAGGCCACGAATTTGAGATACTCCGTGAGAGACTCCGTGAGAGACTCCGTGAGAGACTCCGTGAGAGACACTAACGTTCGCGCCGAACACGCGCCTCCGACACTTTCTCCTTCGTCCCTTTCGACTGTCACCCGTGCCTTCCCGTGCTCTCCCGACTTGGCCGTCCTCGGCCGAGTAGCTACGAAACGACACTGTTCAAATATTAACACGGAAAACAGAGGAGATTCCCAGGCCTTGCTTGATTTCGTAACACCAGTAGCTGAGTTTACACGCTTACCCCGAGGTTATCCCGGCGACTGGTGTTTGTCGACACCTCGACACATGTACGTCCTGCCCGGTGCGCGTTTTCACGCGTAAAATCTACGGGCTGGCTGCGAAACGGCCGAAGACACGCGCTCCGGCTCGGCAAATTATATGCCGAAATGCCGGCGGAGAATTTGCGACGAGGCGCTCGCCTGTGTCTACAGGCCGACTCCAAAATCGGTCGCTGAACTTTCGGGGATCTACGCTTCTACGCATCGAGGATAAAAAAAGAGGGTCTGTCCGCGAAGAGAGAGAAAAGAGTTTCTCGGGTGTCGAATGAGCGAGGAAAGTTTTCAATTAGGCGCAGAGCGATCGTATCTCTCGATTAGAAGTAAACAGAGTTTGACTTTATCGAGTATCGAACTTTGCCGAAAACTTTGGCCTCGCGCATTGTGCAACACTTGAATAATTTAGAGGCGCTCGGTTGACTATGTTCTCAAGAGTTGACGGTTCGCTTTAGGATCGTCCTGTAGAATATTTTCGCGATCGAGTGCGTGAACGTAATGAATTCGTATACCAATTTTATTAACGCGACGGAATCTGAGTAACGAGTGTGGCCACGTAGAGACGGGATTCGCCCCGTACCGACAGTCACGGATCACAGCCGTATGCAAATGACCTCAGCCGGGAGAGTCCACGACACACGCAACAGCCTTCGCGCGGTCCGGCAGTTAATGACTAACATGATGGGTAGACAGTGAAATTTGTCAGAATACGATGCGTGATACTTTCGTGTCTGGTCGCAAATTCGGTTCTCATCCGGTCGCCGCCGGGAGCAAAATTTTCGTACGATGTTTTCGTAAAATTGATCCGTAAGCTGTGTCAACAGCCGCCGGTACACCGCTCGTCGCTCTATTTAACCTACGTACACTTTCTTACTACTATCTACATACAATTAAAAGAACCGACTGAATCCGCATAAGCTAGAAAGATAACATAATCCGTCAAAGAGCGAGCACGGCCATACCGCCCATCAATATTTTCCCAACTCACGATTCCTCTATAAACCGTTCGACATCGTTGCGCGTCATCCTAATCTACCTACTCCCCAACCGTCACAGATCATAACAAAACCTCACTCCCAGGCAATGACGATCGAGAGCCACTGTTCGCCCAGGTACGCGAGTTTCGTTCTCGTGGATTCTGGAAAAAATCAGTGCCGCCACCGACGCGCAAACACGAAAGGATCGCCGGGCGTTCGGCAGACAGTTGGACGCCCAGAGCTTACCGGGAAGGGCAGAAGGGCCTTTATGAGAGTGAGAGAGAGAGAAAGAGAAACTGGTGGCAGCCGAGCGAGAGAAAGAGAAAGTCCACGCCGACGAGGAACCTCAGGTAGCTGGTCCTGGCGTCCTTTCCTGGTCCCCTCCTGGGGTTCCTCGTAACGTGAGGCGGGGTTGGTGCGAGCGAGGGGGTCGTCAGCCCCCCCTACCCCCCCCCCCCCCCCCCCCCTCGCCCACCCCTCCGCCGACCCCGTCGACTCCCCTCAACCTTTGGGCATCGCGGGACACCCTCCGCCGAACCCCACCACACCCCCTCGCCGACATCCAACAACGTTTTCTCGACAACGAGCGCACCTGGTCCCAGAGCCTGGATACGCAGGATGGTTCGAGCCTCCTCTCTTGCTGGTGCTCTCGCTCCTTCTCACTCCGTTCGATGCTCGAACCTCCGTCCCTCCTGCTCTCTACCTGTCCCGCTTCGATGACCGTGTGCGAACGCGTCCTGTCTCGCTCCTACTCGCTTTTCGCTTTCGATTTCTCTACGAGCGCGTGCTTGCTCGCCCTGTCTTCCACCCCTCCTCTGCTCTGATCCTGAGAGACCCTGTAGCCTGGATTACGCGCAGAGGTCCTCATTTGTCGGCGAGGAACGGGAGTCGCGGTGAACTGGGTCGTGCGAGGGTGACGAGAGGGAATGGATTTTTTTTGAACGGTGTTTATTGATTTTTCGATTCCAGGCAATGAGACTCTATCGGAATTCTAGGGTAATTTTAAAGTAGTGTTTTGGGTGGATTAGGATGGTAATTGCATGGTTTTTGGGTGGGACAGTTTGTATAGGATCTCTCGTTATGTTCGTAGGATGTTGAAGGCACGGTGAAGTGTTGCACGTGTCGGGGTGCGGAGAGTAATGTATACGAGCCGATCGGCGCTCGGGCACTGGTTTGAGAACCGTCGAAAATCCTCGGGGTCGGTCCGAGGGGGCCCCGAAAATCGAGCGGACCAGTCGAAAGTACCAGCAAACGAACGAGAGCGCAACAAGGCCACTTTGACCCGAGGCCGTAACATTAATTGCAGCGGGCAAACGTCTCTCAACGCGAGTTATCCGTTCCGTCGGAAAAGCTCCGCGACAATTTACGCGCGCGTCTTATGCGCATCCACGCGGCAACGTCGTAATTAACGTCCTGGAACAAACTTTCGCGCTTTAGGCGCGCACGAAATTTACGCACGTCCATTTAGAGTCAAGCGCGGAAGGTGCGCTGAATAAATCTCTTCGACAGTCGCTCAGCGATAACTGCCGTGTCAAAACCAGTTATGCCGATAGGAGAGCGACGGCAGTCGGCGATAGCCGGGCAAGAAACGATAACTAATTTCTCGTTATGAAATTTCATCGGTTCGCATCGATGGCGGCCTGGAACACCGAAACTCGTTAAACCGACAGCGATATTAATCAACTAATCAAAGAAGTACGCCGCGAGAACGAGTCTTAATCGCGCGAGCGCCGAGACACGAGCAATATAAATCCAAGCCGTTCGCGAGACATCGCCGATGCCCGAAGCCGCACGAACGTACGCGACAGCGTGAATTTGATAATGTACCGTCTCCGTATGACGGGTGTACCCGGTAATCCGGGATTGGTAATCATACACCGGGACAAAACTGAGACGGAGCGCTCTCTCGTTTTCAAGGCGGCCAGCGAGTAAGAGGCGGTGGCATGGGAGGGGAACGGGGAGGGTTACAAGGGGGGCAGAGTAGGGGAGAGGAGAAGGGTGGTGGTTTCTCGTTACAGAGCTTCCTGTATGGAAATCACAGAATGCCAGTCTCCGGTCCGGAGCACCGTGTCTGGCACAATAATCTGAGATTTAAATCAAATCTAGGCTATATAACCGCCCCTCGCCTCTCGCCCTCGCCTTCCGGATCGTTCCGTCCCTCGGATCTCCGAGATGATCGAGACGTAGAAAATGCGGGGAGACCAGTCCGGTAACCGAAAACTTCCCCCTCCCCCTCTACCTTACGGAAAATGCGAGAGTCAGGAATTCGACGCGAGCGTCCGAAAAAGTCGAAGAGTCGGAATGACATCGTTTTTCTTTTCTCACACGGCGGGCGTCAGCCGACGTTTTAGAGGGCACCCCGTACATCGATGCGGATCGCCTGCGGATAATCACGGTCGCAATTACCCATTCGCAGAGACATTCAGCTCTCGTGCCTAAATGCGTACGTGCCGCGCTGGTTTTCGTGCACGCGACGCTAGTCTCGCTGAAAGCCGAGGGATAAAACGAGGCCGTGGCCGTACAAAGTGGAAGAATTCCCTCGCGCGCCACGTACGATTAGCATGACAAGTGGAAAGTAATTGTTCAGCGTAGACGACCTGTAGACGAGGAGAGTCCCCGGACTCCTCCGTTATACCCCTGTTGACTCGTGAATCGAAACGAGCCATTTTTTCTCTCTCCTTCTCTGTCGCTCACTGTATGTCCGTCTCTCTCTCGCTTCCTTCCTTCCTCCACGGCTCGTTCCGGTCGTTTTCATCGTTCGCGGTGCTTTCCTATCGATCACGCTCGCCGTTCGCGTCCGCGGAATCGTGTAGCGACAATGGCGCTACAAAGTGCGTAATTCGGAAAGTGGAGGAGTCAGGAAGGAAGCGTCGTAGGAGTCGTGACTAGTATGGGAGAGGAATGAGATGCGACGGGGAGCGACGTGAAGGTAAAGGCGGATGGAAGTGCATACAAAAGAAGAAATTAGTCACCAGGTTCAATGGACTGAGGGTAATTGGGTTGGACGCACTTGGCGGCGATCGTGACGCGACAAAGTTTGGGAGCGGTAGGCGTTTCGACGATTAAAGGATACTATAAATGTTCTTAGATCGAATCGTTTGACGTATTGTGAGTTTTGTGCGCAGCGCGCTTGTAAGGGATCGTGCTGTGGCGCGCTTTTCGAGTAAGTATAATAAGCGACAGCTCGATGTACTCATGACGGTATAATGGCATTACGGGGTATATCGATGACCCTCCGTCAAATCCCATCTGTTTCTAATGGAAAGCGTAACGTACTCCCGCCCGTGAAAGGTGAGCCCCGAGCCATTGCGCTTTGAAGCATTTGAATTGTCCCCTCGTCGGCACAGGGAATCAGAAATCCTACCTGCCCGACGATCCTCCGCCTACTGAATTAAGTGTCTCTTCTGCGAAAGTGGCCTCGCCCCGCAGAGAGAAAGAGAGAGAAGGAGAGACAGAGTCGCGATTGCCGCGCATGCGTCCGCTCTTTTTACAGACCGAGTCCTGCCACCCTCGACTCCCATTCTCTCCTGCTCCTTCGCCGCCTCCTTTCCGTCGTTTACCGAGAAATACGGCGATCGCGCTCTGACGCACGTCGGCCGCCTACAATGGCCTGCGCCGTCGGGACGAATGCTGAAGTTTATCGTTAAAGGATAATTGACCCTTAAAACTAGTCGCTTCAAATCGACCTTGTTAAACTTCCACTGTTACGCTGTCTCCGGTTAGATCACTGGTTTGTCTGTGCCGATCGAGTCTGACGATCGACAGCCAGCCAATTGCATTCCTAAATTTGCCTCTTTAACGGGTCAAGGTGTACTCACTATTAACACGCTGCCCCCGACCGAGGGCATTACTTACGCCGGGGATTAACATTTGTCATCGGGCGCACTGTCAAGTTAATCAAAGCGGAACTTTCGCGCGGCTCGACTAATAGAATCGAACGGTACAAGAGCGCATCTCATCCAGCGCCTTCGCTGCGACTGACACCGGCAACGTGCCGGGAACTCATTAGCGAAGGTCAGCGAGTCAAGCGACGAGCAATGTCACGTCGACAAATTGCGAGACTCTCGCCTCTCTTATTCGCCGACGAGTGACAAGCGTCTCTTCCGAGGCGACTCGCTGAGGAATCGGCCGGCAGCGGAGGAAGAGGACCTCGGCCGCGTGCTCGCGGTCGAAGGTACATCGAAAGGAAGGTGAGGTCGAGGAAGGGAGGTCGGAAGGGTGCTGCTGTCGTTGCGGATAAATCAAGAAGTTCGTGATGCGCGTCCGGTGCGTCGGGGGGGGGGGGGGGGGCTGCGGCCTTTTCCTTTTCTAAGCTCACACGGGCACCTAACAGAAACAGAAGGCCCGTGTTCGCTGTCGCCCTCCCTCCCTCTCTCCCTCCTTCCCTCCTCCCTCCTCTTTCCTTCCTTCCCTGCCACGTTTTTACGTCCCCGTCCCGTTTCCACGTCGCTCCCGACCGACCGCGATCGGTCTTCCTTCCTCTCTCTCGCCCTACCGACTACTTTTTCTTCCCCTTTCCTTTTTCTTGCTCGGCTACTCTTCTTTTCGAGCCAACATCCAGACACGGAGATATTCCGGCTGAGTTGCGCCTCCTCCTGGCTATCGTGGGCCAGATCAAATGGCGGTCCAGGACCGTTCGAACGGCCAGGAAAAAAGAAGGAGGGAGGAGGATGGCGATGGAAGGAGAGAAGCGAAAGAGAGAGAGAGAGAACTCAGGAGGAGGGAGAAGAGAAATATCGTCGAGTCGAAAGAGAGTGTGTAGCCAGGGGTGAAATCCGGTAGCCGCGACCACGTCGACCCACGTTTGTGTTCGACGGGGCGCAAAACGGTCCGGCCTCCGCAGCAGGATCTCCTGGATGCACGTACGAACGGCGCGACTGTTAAAAATATAGGAAGGAACGACCGATACGCGTGTATCTGCTATGAACAGTTTTCCGTTGATAATACTGGACTGTATATTGCCATTCCAGGTGGCTGTTCTTGGTTTACGGTCAATGTCGTTTGCGGCAAAGATTTTTGGAATAGACATTAGACATAGAATAGATATTTGTCGGACTTGTTTCCGTCCTGGCAATTGAGCTCGACTTCATTATAAAATGTTTGGCTTTATGTTGACTTGAGAAAAGATACATTATGTTGGAACTAGATCTCTTATGCCAATCTAGTGTTAGCTTGTAAGAGTAACATCGATCGATGCTATGTACAGTTTTATACCGCGAACAGGAGTTGAAACAATGTTCAATGTTCAACAAACTTTAAAGAGACAATCGAAATCTAAGAGAAACAGAGCTACGCTCTTCCTTAATAATCCAGCTACCGATCAAATAACATGCGCCGAGCGGCGTGAGGCGAAATGTAATTTTCCCGGTCCGTATCACAGATCGAGCAGGAAGGCGTGAACGGGAGAGCGCGGCGAGAGAAGCAGGATCGAGGGGGAGTACACGCGAGGAATCGGGAGTGTGAGCGAACGAATGGAGACGGCGCCGGGAGAAAGTGGGAGAGAAAGTGGCGAGAAAGGGGAGAGAACGTGGCAGACACCTCAAACAGTCCGGAACGGCGCGAAAATCGCAGCCGCGAAACAGCAGAACAAGGGTGAGAATGAACCGCGATTCACCGTAATGGAGTAAGACAGGGAGAACGGGAGAGAGTGAGACAGAGTTCGAGAGAGAGAGGGAGAGACGTATGTACGGTAGACGGGGGAAAGAGAGAATGAGACACGTACCCCTCGTTCCGAGTAGTAATTTCCAGGCTGTCACAGCCACCTCGTGTCTCGTCTGCCTCGGTAGCTCGAGCATGTCGAGTTCTGAGCTCGCCTACCGCTAACAACCCTCGCGATAGTCACCCCGCCACCTTCCACGGCCCTTCGCCTTCTCCTTCCGCCCGAAACACCTTGCTCTCCCGCGGCAATCCGTTCGAGATTCACGTCGACGATTCTTTAAGATTTACCGAACATTCGCAGAACGCGGCGGATCTGAAAATTGCCGTTCGCCAATGTGCGAGACGCGGAGCGGAGCGGAACGCTCGGCGTGTCGTAGAACGTAAGTATGCGACGAGAGGGTCGGAGGTAGGAGGTGCGTTCATTGTGCCTCTCTTCGGCCCGCTGCAACCCGTCCGGGCGCAATGCAACGAGCGCACACGTGCTGGCGGTGTGTGCCTCGGACGAGGGCACGCTAATTATGCACGCGAGTTAAGGTTCATTGCGCAACGTGAAAATGCAACAGCTGAGCACGGCCCGACACCGAGCGAACGATGGAACTTATGGGCAAAGGGTACGGGAGGCACAATGGAGGAGAATAACATAAACCGAGAGACTAGAAAAAGCGAGCCGTTAGCCGCGGGAATATTAATTAAACCAGACGTCTCTCGCCTGGCCATGAAACTCGCTCGTACGGCGACAGAATCCTGTTAACATATTCATATTACGTCGAGTGTCTTGAGATTTTTTCCCCGCACTCTTCCACGACCGTCGAGACTCTTACATCTAATCCGTGCAATTTCGCAAAAAAAAGACCCTCTCCATGTCGAAAACGGTTTTTCCACCGACGGCGTCCACTTCGTCTTCGCTCGCCAGCGGCGGAGCTTGGCTTTAATTCGCTGCCAGACGAACGCAACGCGTCGACGCTCGGCTCTGCCGTGCAGTGCATTTTCTGTTATTTTTGTAAACTAAACTCAGTCGGCGCCATAGTCAATGTTCGCCAGAAAACAATATTGCCGACGTTAGCCGCAATCTCCGGTTTTCCAAGCAGCGAGTCGACCACTTCTAACGTCTCACTCCCCACCTGCGTCGAGGAAATCGGTCGAACGAACCTCCCGTTACGAGCCGGAGATCGTATCGCGACTCTGGAAAGGATTGAACGAGCCTCCGGAGGTTCTTCTGCATTCTTAATGCGGGCCCGTTCCTTCTCGCACGATTGGATCGATGGCGCGTGGGCGTCGATCCTTCTCTCTCTTTCTCTCTCTCTCTCTCCACCTATCTGTCTATCTCCCTCCCAGCCTCTCCATTACCATCCTCGTCCACCTCTCCGTCCTTTTCATGTTCCCCGATACGTGCTCAATCGGTGCCGACAATTACGATCGTCTAATTAATGCGAACCGCCACGTGGCACGCGTTTACATTCGTCTCACGCGCTATTGTTTCTCCGGCGTCGTATAATTTGATTCGACTGGCGAGAGCTGACCGCGCGTGTCGCCCGCGAACGGATCCCCAAGAAGGAGGGGACACGAATATTCTTCATCGTGCATATTGAACGAGCGCCGCGCGTCACGTTTGACGTAGGTTCGGTAGGCCATTGTCGACGCGCCGGCTTCTGGAAGTTGAAATGTCCCCCGGCCGATGCGAGAGCGGCACTCTCGCCGAGGTATCCTCGAAACGATCGGAGTCCAATCGTTATTTCAGCCTCGGCTCTCTATCGGGAGTTGACGAACGATCGATTCTTTTCCCCCGTATCCTCGGGAATCGAGCTTTAATGCCTCGGCAGCCGTAGAGCATCCTCAACGTTTTGCGACCCTCCGCCTACCACCCCCCCTCCCTTCCTATCCGCCACCCATCAGCCCACGACTTTCTCCGCACACTCCCAGCGTCCCTGTCTACACGCTGCGTTTGTGTATATATATATATGTGTGTGTATGTGTGTGTCAAAACCGCCGCGGAGTTTCTTGCTGTAACTAACTACTCGTGAATTTATCGAGGCACCGACTCGAGTTTCTCGCCTCCCGGCGCTTCTGGCGGCGCGGACGGAGGCGGCAAGGTAACCGTAGGAAACTTTCCAGCAGTTCCCTCGGGTGAGGAAACCCACGGAGGGATGGGAAGAGGGTTGCGAGGAAGGCGAGGCGAGGGGGGAGGTAAGACGACGCCGGGTAGCTACTAGGTTGGCAGCCCTGGCGATGCCGGTCGCTCGCCACTGGCTCGACGGAGAGGCTGAACGCGGGGGGAGGTAGGTGGGCGGAGAGGGTGGGAGGCAGAGAGCCCAGACTCTACCCCGAAGTTGTAGTTTATGAATTTATAGCGGCAGAAAGCAGCAGCCGGTGGCAAAGGCAACCGAGTTATGCGCGCTCCAGTTTATTCCGTCTCACCTCCAAGATTTTCCGCATTGAAATTCCGGGAGTAACTACGGAGCGCGTCCCTCCTCACTTTCCTCCCCCCTTGTTCCGTGCCTCGCCGCCGACGGTCCCGCTCATTTTCGCCTACCCCGCGCGAGAGCCGGGTCTTCTTCGAGGCCGCGTCTTCCAGGCTCGACCTCGAGCGACTCTCACCCCCTTCACCCCCTCCACGAGCCCTTTCGAAGTCGGAGAGGAAATCGGTGCCGCGTAGTTAACGTCCGACGCAGGATGACTTTCCGCGGAGTTTCGGTCAAGAGGCGGCAGTCTCAGACATTCGTCGGAAGACCTATGTTCGGTCGGGCACAATTTAAGTTCGCGTGAATTACGCCCGATTTTGTCGTCGCGTCGCAATTTTGTAATTCGCCGCGAGTATTTTTCGATAAAGGGAGCTGCCGAGGCTTTGTATAGGTTTAGACGGCGAGGGTATTTTCGGACTATATCCAGTAGCGTGGGCGGGGGAGCCGATTGTTCCAGACCGGCATAATCTCAGGAAGCGGAACGGTCCCGGAATAATTTTCGCCAACCTCGCCCGGCGAACGCGATTAGCGACTCTCTCAGAGTCCGCTTCAGACGATTAGAAGATGCGTCCTTACGCCATTGCATTTGCAAGGCATTCGAACAGTGGCCGGCGTACGGTGCCTGAAACGTACCACGGGGCTTAGGTGCAGCTCGGAAACCGATGTAACTGCATACGAGAGCCCGTACCGTATACCTACCCACGGCGTACACCTATTCCGTTTCCTGCGAAAACACGACGAGTTCCAGTTACACAATGGACACCGCGTATAGTCGCACGTTTACACTCCGGTCAGGCCGACTAATGTGACACGCACACCAGCGGCGCGCATGCGAGTCGGTGCATATGCAGTCGTTATGCCGAGGGCACATATGTATACGTGGCATGTACACCGGCGTGTACATAAATAATGCGCGGTGGCGCTTACGCAGGTGCGTACAGGTGGAGAGAATCCTTCATTGTCTAACTCTCTCCCTCTCCCTCTCTCTCTCTCTCTCTCCTTCTCCCGATACATTTATGCACGGGACTTTCTCTTTCCCTTCCCATTCTGCGGCGCTGCGACAATAAAGCCTGCAGAAGGCGGATTTCGAAGGGACAGCGCTAAATATTCGACCATCTATATTTCCACCCTCGCAACCTGTCACTACCCACCTTCCGCTGCGCGTCTAACCTTCGCCCGCGTCTCGCACTCTCTCCGCGGCATTTACTTCCTCCTACCAGTTCCACGTTTCTCATCTCTCCCGATCCATCGCGTAGGGGATGCGTTACCTTGCGGTGCGGTTCGGTGTCGGTGTTTCACAGATTCAGATTCGGTCACGGTGGACGACGACGCCCCCGACGCGATGTTCACGACACTAGCCGCCCGGAAGCACCCACCGTGTCTCCGGTCTGACACACGTGGACTCCCCCCGGGGCCGCGGATCAACACGATACACCTACTGCGGGCGCGTATGTCGTCGACTCGCCGGCGACTTCCACGCTATTCCTGTCGCTCTGTTTCCCGACAGGCTCGCCAATTGGCCAACCTGCGTCGACGGTCTTGCGCGAGCGACCGCTCCATAACCATTTCGCAGTACCGATACGCGAAACGGCCCGTTGACTTCGATCAATGCCGAGGCAGACCTCGATGAATTTTTGCCCGCCGTTCGTCAATTCGGGCAGGCCTTGACGCGAATTTTTCTAGACGTCAGCGCGGAAATCCGGAAATAAACGTAACGAGCGTTCCCCACCCGTCCGCACGTCGCGCCGACTAGATGATGCTCCTAATTAATTCGCGGCAACGCTCCCCGACCGCTAATTGGCACGCGCCAAGGATAGGCATGTCGAATGTAATTTTTCTTCGCCCCGCTCGGGACTTCGTTAAAGTTCGAATCGGGCGGCGGGCGAGTGGGCGACCGATCGGTTGTTTGTCCGTGGCCGGATTCGGCGGGGCGGGATTTAATTAAAAATTATTGAATTTCATAGTCATCATCGCGTCTCTTTACGCGCGGCCCGTTGCACATGTAACAATGGCCCCCGATGTCGGGTAGAAAGAGGCATTTTTCGTGACGCGAGCCGATATTGGATGAATAATGTCAATAACCCCTAGCGCACGATACTCGACACTGTATGTCAGACGGCAGACGTGCGCGTCGGTGTACGCGGTTGGGTAAGAGTGTGCGACCCAGTGGGCCTGTGTGCGTCGGTAGGCACGTGATCGTGGGCATGAATCGTGCGCACTCGCGGCAGAAGAGGTGCCGTGGACATGCCACGTTTTGTTTGGCGGAACATGTGCATCGTGACTGGGCAGTTAACACCTTGACGACGCTCGGCGTCCTGAGTCATCCAGGAACCACTGTCGTGCGGTGAATATGATCCTTCCACGAAGAATCGTGGCGATCGGAAGACCTCATTTTTTTCCCCCAGATTTTCTCTCCTCCCCTTCTCGCTCGCCTACGAGCGAAGCGTCGCGGATCCGTCGCGAGGAACTCGAACGAGACGAGCACTTAACACCCACCGCTGTCACGCGCAATGCAGTAATTCGGTACGCGCCCGTACCTGACGAATCGAAAAACACGCTCGCCGGGAGCAGGAAACATTAGACCCCCGGATAATGGATCGTGGAACCATTAACTCCCGCATCGTAGAAATCAAACGATATCAAGTTACCGGGCGTGTTATACGAAACCGAAATTCGTGTACCTATTATTACAAGCATCTGACCGCGGATATCGATACCGTATCCGAAATCCGCGCGGAATCCAAAATTACATCAATCGAAAAACAGCGCGCCCACGTTGGCCGGCATCCGCTGTTCGCAGAGAAACGGCCATCGCCTCGAAAGGTCGGTTAACCGGGTGCAAATTCGGCCGCACGAATCGTCCTAATTCCCGCAACGAGGCATGTAACCGTTGGGCCGGAAGTCAAATGGATCCTTGCCGGGAAACAAAAGGCCCGTAATGGCAGAGTCGAATCAAGACGTAGCCGGCCTTCGAAAGGGCCCCCGTCCTCCGTCCCGTTCTTCCTTCTCGTTCTACGTCTCGCTTCCTCGTCTCCGAACGTTCCTCGGTCGTTCTCTTATCCTGGAACATCCAGCCGGTCCTTACGGCGGAGACGGTGTTTGCAGACAAGCCGGCCCCCCACTAATTGGCCGTGCGCTAACGATCGCGTTAAAACAATGAAGAACCATAAATCCCCGACGCGGCACGGAACTTCGTGTTCGGAACGTACACGGCCGGGCCCTGTGCCACACTGTTCCTTCGTTAGCGTCACGCCCAAAACTAATCGACGGTGAGAAGCGATGTTTATTTTGTGGATGACCGATCGCCGCCGGTGGGCGCCCGATTAAACGTCCATCACACCGCGAATTCACTGTGAAATTTCATGAAAACCTGAAAATTCGCGCGGCCACGTCCGCCCCGGCGCCGACCGCCGGGGCCCGCCGAGATTGAATCGAAAATTACACCCTGTCCCTTCGATGAAATTGAACGTTAGAGCGGCACACTGGCTCCCGGGCCTCCAATTCGGGAAATGACGTCAACGCGCCAGTCGCATCACCGGCGGCGTTGCGCTCTCGCACGCGGATTCTCGGGAAAAAATTGTAGCCAAAGTAATGAGAGACTCGGCCAGAAAGGGCATAGCCGAATAAGATGGTCAAAAGTGCCCTATATCGATTGAAATTCTGAAGGAGCCCATTCGATAGCCTACACAAAAAGGAGCATCTGTGTGAATTTTCCACTTTGTAGGTATATCGATCGTACAGAGTGGGATATGGTAAAATGTACTGTCCTATACTGTCTACTGTTGTCACTACTTTCTTGGAATGTAGTGGATAAAAAAATGTGAAGAAATCAGACATCTGGCAATGGCGCGTACATTTCAGATTTTTCTTCAGATTTTTAGCTGTGATGGAACAGTGGCGGAAAAATAAAAAATCCTTTATCTAGTCATATGCACGTGTATTACACATTACAACCTTGACAAAAATGAAAAAAAGAAAATAATGAAAAATGGACATTTCACCGGCTCATCGTCATATGACAGTCTCTGTCACAATTATCCCACTATAGTATGATAGAGCAGTCAAAATACTTTAAAAAAATCGCAACCCGAGCATTCTAAGTGCAATAGTTTCGGAGATACGGCCAAAATAAGATGAGAAAATTTTCAAAAAATCGTGAAAAATCGACATTTCGCCGGCTCTGTGGCGTATGACGCTTGTTACTTTCAATTTTTAGTTAAAACATGAAAAAAGATATGAAGGCGAAAAAAGCGCCTAACAGGATTTGAAGCCAGTTTAGGTGCAGTTTTGACCATCTTATTAGGCTATGCTGTTTGCTTCCGATGCCTATATACGCCGAAGCGGGGTAAGGAGGGATCGAAAATCGATGCGATCGGGGCGGAGGCCGAAATCGAATATCGTATCGGGACGCAAAGTTTCGGCCTGCGAGCCGAGCCGGTTCATCGAACAGGAACGCGTTCGATTGAAAAATATCGCGGACGCTTATCTATGGAGGACATCGGCGATGTAACGCGCGAAAATCGATAAAGCTATACCTGGACAGTGAAAAACGTCGAGCGACTGGATTCTGAGTAAGGTTTTATCGTGCGAATCTGAGATGACAGAATTGCTGTGCGCATCGCGTGAGAAAAATCTGTCTCCGCTGGAAAAACAGCCTTATCCCAATCCTATCCCACGCACCGTGCTACCGACATATCGTACCTTGCTGGAAAAAGGGTTCCGCGACGTGGTTGAACATTTCGCCCCCATCAGTCAGGGAGAGAGCGAGAAAAAGCCGGAGAGAGTGAGAGAGAGAGAGAATGGAAGAGACAGAAAAAGAGAGCGCTCAATTAAAAAATACGCGGCCATTCATCGCGCCCGCGATATTTATCCGGGCCGCGGGCCGGATATGCGTGTATGACATGTACGTGCCTCCCTCCGACGTACTCGCTCAACATTGTGCACCTGCAGAGACACGCACATGCGCTCGGGCGAACGAGAAGCCCGTCGACGAGAGAACTCTTGTTCCGCGGACGCATAAAAAGGAGCACGAGAGATGCGCTCCTCTCTCGACCACTGCCTCCATGCCTCTCTGGAAAGCAGGCAGAAGACAGGGAGAAGACGAGAGCGCCATGATACCGACAACTCGGTGCACGCGTGCGCGAGCGCGTACACGGGAACGCGAGCGTTCCGAGTGAATGCGCCGAATAACAAGTGTCACCGTCGACTCTAATTAATTAGCGACGCTGCATCTGCTTGCCCTGAATCGGAGAGCGAAGGGAGAAAGAGGGCTGGGGGAGAAAGATGGGAGAGAATCCTCTCGCTCGTCTGCCACGCGAATTTTCGACGGCCGCGTCTGGCTCCCGTGAACGAGTGCAAGCTGTATGCCTCACGGATCTCGTGTGCTCGTATGGAGATTCGTCGGGGGTAGAGCATTTCGTCGGCTGTCAGAAGTGGTTGGGCGGAAACAATGTTCGGCGTCGAGGTGTGTCAAGGAGGCTGTTTAGCGTGAAATTAATTGGCAGATTTGGGGCGAAACGATCGCTGCCTCCTGGAAGCGGCCTAAGAACCGGGCGTGGACGGAAAATATGCACCGTCGGGGCTATTCGTACGTGCATGGCTTACAAGTCTTTACTTTGGACGTAATTGCGGGTGCAATGTTTTGTTACCGTGTAATTTTCGGCCGAACGGTGGCCCCTGCGATCGATGTGCCGTTAATGGCTTAAGGTGAGTACCTTCGGAAGTATGTGAAAAGATACGTCGGGGACGGAGCCGAGGTTCTCACGATTCGATATTAACCGTAGTGCGTCCGCGTATCGTTTAGATCAATGCGGGTTGTTTGCGTTAAAATACCCGACCGCAACGTTCGGCTGACCGCTGATCGATCAGCATGACATTTCCGTCAGCGGATGACAATGACACGGACGCAGAGGGTTATTTATTCTTTTATCCCGAAAGAGGCGGCCGGCCGTACTTTTTTCTCGGAAGCGAAAAAAGGTACGGAGCATAAAACAAGAAGTAAGATGCTTTCGGCGTAGTAGAGGCGAGCGATTTTATTTCACTACCGGAATTCTTTACTTGTCCTTACTTAACCTCGCACCGTGCCGATCACTCTTACGCAACGAGACGATCGCAAAATAATCAACGCTAACCTCTTTCGGTGAATGAGTTTTGACGATCGCGTAATAAAGCGATTAACCTCTTGATCGATGGTCTTCCGATGAAGTTGGCAAACGTATTCAGTGAACAATGAAAAGAGTGGCACGGTAGCTAGTTGCCCGCTTGCATCAAGGTTGATCATTACGCAATTAAGCGTGAAGAGGTTGGGTTGCGATTTGCACAAGAAACTTTTGATCGCACGCCACGTTAGTGTGCCAATCACGTAGAATCACCGCGCGCCTTTGTAAACACTCGAAATTCCGCGAGTGGCCAGGGACTCATAAACATTCGAATCTTACTGCGCCGATATTTTTGAAACGTGCACGCGTCGATACGTTCAAACCTGACGATCGAAAAATCGGCCGAAATTACGAATTCATGCTGAGATCTTTTGCAATTGGACTCACCCGTAAGCTGGACATCGTTTTACCGTTCCGAATCGCAACAAAGGAATTTTCGAGAAACACACTTTGATCAACAAACACAGTGCACATTGATACGGACACTGCACATTTGCCACGAACAAACGCACTACGGGAATAAATGGAACTTCACTTCGCGTCATCATTGTTCCGGATGTACTACGTGCGTAAATGGAACCTCACTTTCGCGATGCACAGATTGGCAACATTGACTTCCGCCTCTTTCAACGCGGACGATCATCGCTGACGTGCCGTATGGATTACACCGTTAATTCGTCAAAAAATATTGAGAAGGTAAATCGATCAGCCTGCCAGCAACCTGCTAACCGTTCGTGCCAATCAATACGGAGATCAAGCGCGGTGAGTCAGTTGACTTTAATTAACCTCCCATTCCTCGTAAAAAAAACTCACAACAGCCGAAACGCACGTATACATAACCTCCCACTCCGTACTCTCCCCAAGCATCATAAAATTCTACTCCAAATCCCTGCATAAATAACGCTAGCATAAAGTACCGTAACTTTAAGCGTGCCAATGGACCATCCATATAAACAAGAAGCATTTCCCATAAAACGCCGGAATCACGGCAAGCGCTACTACGCCGAGCCTACCTTAACCGTAAACATAACCTTCCCCCTCCAGGCGGCGAACTCGGCGGACGCATCGGCGAGGTATCGCATGTCAATACATTAGGCATATCAACGCTCTCTCAACGGCAGCGACGTATGTACACCGAATCGGCGATCTTCCCCAACATAATTGGACCACCGTCCGCGCTGTCCTTCGACTACCGGCCGCTTAAGCGACCGGCTAGGGTGGACCAGGAGCGACCATTTCGAGCATCCTCGAGGCGAGCACTCGAGTAATCGCCACCCACGTGCGTCGTACGATACGAAAACTGGACGGCGGGTGCCTCTCCCGGCTCGCGTGTGCGTGTTCCTTCTCCGTCCTCGGCCGAGTAGGATGCATGGACGGACGTACGGGCATATACGGACGCGCACAGGCCTATATATATATATATATATACATACACGGGCGCAGAGGCCGGCCAGGCGTGCGCATACGTAGGCAAGCGTTCATGCCGGACGAGAGAGAGATGTGCGCGCGCGAACTGGCCCACACGAGCGAGGGCACACTTTGAGGGCCATGAGCCACTCGACGAGGGGGTACTTAAAGTGTGCACCGCGCGCTTAATTAGGGGTATGCCAGGAGTGGACGACGGTACGTGAAGCGCCACGTGCTTCTCGCCACCGCTATCCAGCCTCCCGAACGTCTCTCGCACGGACGATGCTCAGCGTCGTGAAACAAGAGTTTCGCGTTCCACGGAGGGAGTATATTTGTTCGGGCAGCTCGCGCGTTACGCGCGCGCGCGCGCGCGTCCGCTCGAAATCCGACTCCTACGTCGGACGCGTACGAGGCTGCGTGCGTGTGGACGTGTAAGAGGGAGCCGTATATAGGTGTATGTTTGATCGGGACTGCCTTCGCTCGCGGACGAGTGTTTGCTCTCGTTGGCGGAACGAACGGTTTGTCAGTTTGTCAGTGGAAGAGTCCTCCCCCCTTCTATACTGAGCGCGGACGTTCCACGGGGCCGGACGGCGCACTCGACGTTCTTTCCAGGCAAATTGCGACGAGGGCGGAGGGAGTGACTTGAAAACGCGATGTTAGGAGGTTAATGCTCTGTTTGCACGGCTTTGAGCGCGATGTCGATGCGGGATGATGTAGGCACGGTAGCCTTTGCCTCGTGTCTTCATTAGACCTGTACACCTCGGCCCACGCGGCTGCAGTCAATTACGGGAAGGAAGACAATTGCAAAAAAAAATAAAAGGAAGAATTGGAAGGTTACGGTTTACGACAAAATGCACGGCGGTGAGTTGGTATGAGGCAGGGCGGAGAGTGGGGGAAAAATAACGTGGCAAGAGGTTGTTGAAATAGGCCGAGGGCCAAAAAGTAAATTTATTAGCGGCCGGCAGAGTGCGAGTACGATAAAGCGGGCGTCACGGGAGAGGAGAGGCGACGGTGCGAGGTTGGTTATACGACGATGGTGGCAACTACCGGGCAGAAACACCCACCGACGGCGGACGGCAGGAGAGCCTGGACACGCTGCACCCGCGGCAGCCCACCATGATTTAATGCCACGGCTGCCCCACCCTGGAATGCCGTCGTTTGCGAGAGATTTTCAAAAATAATATCGGCGAGGAACGGTAGGAACGTTCTAAATCTTGCCCGCGCCACTGCCCTGTGACAATTTCGTTTTGACGGGGTCACGCGACGGAATATATGTCCTTTTTTCATTCTCAGTTTTTTGTTCACATTTTTTTTTCATATTTTCGCGTGTTTACCTGCGCGTTAGATGGAAGCACGGACAGTGAATGGAATTGAATCTTAATTGGGAGCGGAATACGGTCGGGTGATTTTTGAAAATGTGAAAAGTTGAGTGAATCTGTGAGTCGATAAAAAAATGGTTTAAGTGAGATTTTACACATTCTTGCTTTGTAACGTCGGATTTATCTGTTCCTCTCGTTGTCTGTCTTCTCTTTTTTTACTTTTCGCGCGGTTAAACTGTGTGTTGGCGCCGATTGTTGATTTGTTCAATGACGCGCATTTTGACCGCACATTCTCCGTCGCCAGTCATGCGAGGAAGGCAAATAATAAAAAGTTCGAGGTAACGGCGAGCGGAGGGATAAAGCGAGGCAGGAAACGAAGCGGGGGCAACTTCTTGCAACGGTGTGTCACAAATTTCTTTCCGCGGGGCCCGCCGATGACTGATTATTAAATAAGTGCCGCAGAATGCTAATCTCATTGATAGTTCGTAACGGTCGGTCGATCATTAGCGGCCGCGGGGAAGCCTGCCGACTCGCAAAAAAGCGAGCGATCCTTTTTTTTTCGCTAATCGTTACGATTGTAACTTTACGACGCTGTTGACGACGACTTTGACTCGAAATAATGGTATCCCGAGCAGCGTTCAAAGTCGGCACCACCCGCCGCCATTATGGCGCAACGTGCCAATTATCGAGGCCTACCGGAGGCGAGCCGGCGAATTTCCGCAAGCGTCATTAAGACAGGTTAAGTGCATTCCGGCGTGTCACGATATTCGACTATGTACCTACTCGTGCGCGCGCGCGCGCGCGTTCGGCTAACGAGCGAGCATCGTGAGAGCCGTCGATGCACATACAGACATGTTCGCACGTTACTCGCGCGAGGTTACGTCGTCGGTACACATGCTTATCGAACCGTATCGCGACGATACATGCGCCTACCAATACGTAAGCCAAGCTCGCAGATGTTCGATGCTCGCGCACGAATCACCGAAACAGACGTACGGCCCACGTGCGTGTGTCTATATATAAATATACTCGCGCGAGATCATATATACACGCTCTTGATTAGATCTCGTATGCACGAAGTTCGTGTTATCATATCGGTTACATGCTTAGTGCGTACCGTCCGTACATACATACCCGCCTACCCGTGCGGCTCGATACATTATCTCATGTTGATTCGTATTACGTGAACGATTTTAGGAAGAACTTACACGAAAGTAATTACGAATTTGCATACTAAGTTGTTCCTCGGCCCCGGGAGTACGTAATGCCTGTAATTCGGGCGCGATATTAATTTCGTGACAAGCGCGTATCATGCGTGTTCGACGTGTTCGACGTGTACGAAGGAAAGCGGCGTAGGTTGTCGGAGGGCGGCAGGAAGGTTGAGACTCGGGACAGAACCTTCTTGTTGCGCCTCACCTGTCGTCGGGCACGCGTGAGTAAGTCCGATCGGATGCTTGCGCGAGCAAGAGATAGAGGGAGAGGAGAGAGAGGGAGAGAGTTCCTCTTCCTCGCCCGGAGAAGAGAGTCGATCGACTCTCTCTCCTATCGTTATCAGGATCTGCGATCGGACGAACGGAACAGATCTCGTTCGAGTTCGATCGCGGGCCCCGATTCCGATCAGATGAGTATCTTCGCACGACAGTTCCTCTCCTTTATTTTCGCCGCTCGGCCCCGGCCAGTTCCGCTCCGTCCAATTTCGTAATTGCCCCCGCCGAGTCTTGCGCTCGTTAGGTCGAGAGAGACCGGGAACTTCGTCACTATGACAATTCAATTTCGCCCCGAACTCGCCGTTCCGAGTTTTACCTAGGAGTCTATAGGGTAACGGTCCGTTTGTTTTCGAGTTTCCGGCTTCGCAGTGGGACGCGCGGCGCGAGTAATTAATCAGTAAGACGGTTCAACGAACTTCGCACGAAATTTCGTGCGCGCCGCGCGACGGCCGTGGCTCTCTTATCTGATAATAGCGAAGAAATTTGAATTACTGATTTCGCTCGTAGGCCAAGGCGCGCGCGTCTACGGAATCATCGATCGGTGAGTGGGTATTCGGCTACGGTCGGACGAAAATTTCTGCGGCCCTGGCCGAGGACACGGGCCAGGAATGTGCAGAAGGTCCTGCTCGCGGCGGGAGGCTGCCGGCCGCGTCTGGACGTGTCATATTAGGATAACCCGGACCTCTTTCCCTCGTTCGCCAGCGTGGGCCCTCGAGAGTCCTGGGCCCCGGCAAAGGTTTCGCCGCAGGTGCGAGAATCGGGCGTCGGACGAATCCGCAGGAGAAATGTTCGGCTCCGAGGGGATTGCATAATTTTTCTCCACGGATTTTCCATGCGTTTCTCTTTTTTTTCCTTCCCTGCCGTTCCTTTCTCTCCTCGCCTTCCTTCCTTTTCTCTCTTTTCCTCCCCGTCCAACCTCCCCTCCCCCGTTCGATCTCCACGAAGGCGCGTACCGTGAAAAAGTGGGTCGATTTAACACGCTCGATTTCTTTTTGCCCGCACACGCTCGCTCGTAAATTATCATCCGCGACCGCGCCGCTGACTTTTGCCCGATGAAAAATGCTTCGGGCCCGACATTTTTTCCGCTCGTACGCGCCTCTATTCCCGACGACTCTGTAAGCGGACGTAGCGCGGCTGTAATCGTAATTGCGAGCCATCTTGGAAAATGAATCTCCCCGACTCGTTGGCGGCCGTCCTCCGCGAATGACGCAGCTTCCATTGATCGAACGAGAAATTCCGATTGCAAAATGAAAAGGAAAAAAGCGTCAATTCGACCAACGTCAATAGAATTCACTTTCAGTCATTGATTTTTGCTAATTCCTGGCTTCGGGTCAGTGATACGGTCCCGGGCGCGTAAAAATGACGAAGAGGCCAACTAATCGCGGTAAGCCGAGCTGTAAATTAGCGGGACGGTGGCGGGTCGCGCGAGACCGACGGCGAAAAGAGAGTATAAGGAATCGGTAAACCGGTGGAATCGGCAACGGAGGACGTCACCGCGGTACCGAATCTTTAATGGGCATTCGCATTTTTCAACTTCCCACGTTTCGGGACCGGACCCACCGGGCCCCTAGGCCAATCCTAAGCCGTGCGCTCGTAAATTAGATTCCTTCGACGATGATTTGTGACCGAACCGAGACCGTGCCTCTTCATATTAGGACCGTTCCTGCGCGCGCGCGCGCGCGACTTCGAGAAAAAAAAGGGGAGAAACACGTGAGTCGTTGGAACGTGAGATGCCCGCTGGAAACGGTTTTTCGAAACGTTTTTGGAAACGGCGAACCTCGGTGGCAATAATTCAGTTCCTCAAACGATTTTTCGCACCCAGCCGGCGGACTCTTTCATTTTTCAAGTTCCGTAAGCGTGTATTTATAAAGCGGATCTTTAACGATGGCGGTTGGGGAGCGAATGAGGGGGAGGCGAAGGCTCGAATTGCGGTTTGTAATATTTTGTGCACGAAAATACGTGAGTCGAGCCGGGCTATATGGACGCATCGGCGCGTGCACTTTTTGAGCATCATCGAACGCTTAAGCGCTCGCTGCGCGTCGGCATTTTTGCCCCTCGACGCGATGCCCCTCTCACGTTGATCCTTTTCTGGATCCGTCGAGTCACGATCCGTCATCGCACCTCGTTCATCTTATAATCATCCTCGCCTCGCATCGCCATCAATTCGAAGCGCACCGCCATCGATCGTTCGAGAAATCGTCGGCGGGTTCGGATCCTCAAACCTCCGACGCTCTCTTTGGATTCTTTCCTTTGATCTTCGCCAGTGTGTATTAGGTGCGAGGCTGTTCATTTAGAAACGCGCAGGCTCCTTCAACATATTGACAGCGATGCTGCGCGCGCCATAATATGGATATTTCACAAAGTTCTCTTCTAATATACTTGTCTAATATTGGGGTGTAATTAGTGAAGATGTTTATGGAGAATTGAGCTTTGCTTTAATCGCGCTTATAATATGCAAAATTTTTCCGCGGGTCGTATATCAGAAATTAGAGTACTTAGAACAGTACAGTTTCGGTTTTTCAGAATATTTGTTACATTAAAAAAACGTAGCTTCGCGAGAAGAAAATCGAAGGACAGATATTTAAAAACGATCAATCAGGCCGCTGCGCCAGGAACGATTCGGCGGCAAAAGAAGCCGCGCAAACACTGCACGGATTCGGATATTAATTAATATCGAGATAGCATCGTTAACATTCACCAGCAATACAGGTAGCAATACTCCGGTACTGTTAATGCAGCCGACTTCGCCCGACTGCATCGGCGCACGGTAGCGGCATGAGCTCTCGAAAACGCGACGGTGTTATTAATTGATACGCATCTCGCGCAATATCGGGGCCGCGAGCAATTAAGCCGATAATGAGATTAATTAACGCGTCGACGTGAGCCGCGCGTGACCCGCCTCGTCATCGTCACGGTTTAATCGTTCTATCTTAGACATCCGTGATCGTAGGTTAAAAATGGCAGATTGGAAACGATCGACTCTCCGAAGACGAGGCGAGAGAGGACGAGAGTGAGAAAGTAAGATGAGAGAGAGGGAGAGAGAAGGGAGTGGAAACGGGCATGGAAGAAAGAAGGTACGATTCGAGACGCCTGAACGAGAAGGTGGCCGGTTATAAAGCGTCGGCCCGTTATGTAGAAGCGAGCGTTAGATAACGTTACTAAATTTTCTTGAATATATATTAGGTAACGCCCGTTAAATGTCGAAGGCTTGCAACGAGATAGCAGCGACTCGCCGCGACGGCCCGCTGCCCAACTCTCCCCGATGATTGATCGCGAGAGACGAAGGTCGTTCACTTGCCCGCCTGACGACGTTGTTACGCCGCTTTTTTAATTGATCCCGTGGATCCCGGTTTATGATCGGCGATAAAGCGTTTAGTGCCGCCCTCGCGTCAACAATGTACGACATTCTAGTTAACGATCCTTTAAAAGGAACGAGCGAAAGGGTGAGGGAGGGAGAAGAAAATAATAAAAATTGCTGAGGATACTTTTCAGTGTACCAACCGTACAGTTTCGTCCGCAGTTTGCATACAGTACGTAAGTTCGATGGTACGACGCGAGCACTTTCCGCTGGAAGTTGATTGCCGACAGTAATTGAAGGCCGAGCGCGCGGTTCGAAGGAAATAATTGTCCTCCCGCGCACTGCTTTTACGAGGCAACGTGTGGCTCTCGTCCGATGACGAAAATTCCGACCGGTTCGGTAAGACGCGAGTATTGAAAATTCGCCGGTTCGACGTTATTAGCGTGCGACAGTGGCCCGCTTCATTCACGGTAGATAGCGCCAGAAATGGGCGAGGGTGGAGTGGGCAGAGGCGGGGACGGTTCGAGAGTACCGAAAAGGGTAGAGAAAGGGAAAAAAAATCTCGCGTCTGGGCCAAGCTGGCGTAAAGGCGAGTTTCCAGCTATCTCATTGTCCGCAGCGGCACAAAGAGGATCGCGACATCAAAGACAGTCAAAGTTATCGCCCCCGGCGGTACATCGCGATATTAGCCATCTACCCCCCTCCACCTCCAACCCCCCACCCCGTATCCTTCCTCTACCGCCGCTACGGCAGTGTCACTGTTCCGCGCTAACAAACCTTTTCGCCCCCTTTGGCAGCGAACAGACACCATCGACGGAGAGGACGCGGAAACGTCCTGCCCAGTCGCGCGATTGTGCGAAACAGGCTAATGCTCGACGTTGCCGACGCACGAGTTTTGTGAGGGTGGAGAGGAGGAAATTAAGGGAGGCGGGTCGCGATCAAAAGTAAAGCGCCCAGAGCCGACTCTGAGAAATCGCTCACGCGTAAAATATCGGATATTTGGCCATGGTACGGTATATCGGCTTGTATATAAATACGTTATTAAGGTAAATATAGTGTTAGGCATTATTGAATGTCGCGTGTTGTCACGAAGCTGACTGGGAATCGATCGATAGCGGTCGTGCGGAGAATTAGGTACTTATATGTTTCACGCTTCCGAGGTTTCGCACTCCGATCCCGAAGAAATCCGACGCCTCCCGCCGAAGATTTCCCTGAAGCGATTCGCGGCGGGCCGAAAGTAAAGGCGTTATAAGCGGGAACCGAGGTTTCTTGCCCGTTCCTCCGGTAACGGTAATGGCCGGGGAAGGGATCGAAACTTGTCCAGCGCGACAAATCGCTTCGGTTAGGCCCATCCTCATGCCGGGGAGACGGTGTAGGTACAGGCATGACTGGAATTCCGACGACTCTCCGGGATCGATAATCTCGCAGGGCCTTTGTCCTGCGGCGCGTGCCTCCACTTTAACGACCGGCCACGGATTCGGCGGACGATCGCGATTTTACACATTCGATTAATCGCCTTTTTGCGCAACGACCCTCGACTACCGTCGTACCGGTTCGGTAAATCTGCCGCTTGGACGTAAAAATTCGAAAGATTTAAATTAAATTTTGTTCCGCCTATTATAAGGCTGTATTATTAGTCAATCTTGACTGGAACTAAAATTGCAAAGTAATAAGCTTGAGTGTACGAAGCGAAGGAACGTTCGAGAGAGTATTTCTAAGCATCTGCCATGGCCCGCAGGCTCCGGCAAACAAGATCGCGGCGAACGAGTTCTCCTCGCCATCCTCGCGACATTCTCATCGCCGAGAGCCGTCCTCTCGCAGTCGATATCGCGATACGACGGATGAAAGCCATTTTTCTTCCATCCCCTCGCGCGCCGGCCGCGAATCCGGATTGGACTCCGCTCCGAGAGGCGCATGCGTGACCACGCATTTGCGCGTATATATCGGACTACTTAGCCAGCCAGGCTTTGATTGCGCCTGCGCTGCCATGCGCTCAGCAATTCGCCACGGAGACCTTCTCTAGCCGGAGTCGGATCTCCTCGGCAATAGAAGCGGAGAGTCTCTTCGTACTCGAGCGCACTGCTGCTCAACTCTTCGACGACTCTGACACTCGCTGGACGCATAATTACACCATAATGTGTATTTTGATCTTACGAGACTATCGTAAGCAGGTCGATCTGTTTATTAAAGTCCGAGTCGGAGGACGTCGAGAAACGAACGTTTTCAGCCCATCGTTTACGATTCTTCGCGTATTCATACCTTGATTCACGCCGTCGCTCCTCGACATCGTCGAAGGGAGACAGAGGGGGCGGTCGGAGGCGTGTTAACGCTCAGACGGTTACGTGTGCGTGCGCCGATGCGTGCGTGCGGATGCACGTTAATTAATCGCGGTGAGGACACACACGGCGGAGTCGTGCCGACAGACAGGCGGCCGTGCGAGCTTCGGATAGCGATGTGGGAAGGAGAGATGACGGAGGCTGATGCCGGGCTCAGCTCTGAGGGGGGAGAAGAGGAATCGGTGGGAGGAATTAGAGAATTTGAATGGTCGCGGAGCGAGGAGCGTGGGAGACGCGGGGACAAAGTTGAAAATGGGAGGACAAGGTAAAGTGGGAAGAAAAGGAACAGTGGGCTGAAAGGATAACAAAGATGTGATTGAAGGGATGAATGAGGGGGGGGGGGAGGAGAGAATGGGAAACAGTGGATGGAAAGGAGGCAGGGAAATGAGATTGAGGAAGGTGGAGGTGGAGGGCCGAGGTAGGGAAAAGAAGGAGGTTGAGATGCACGTCGGGAGGGAAAGGTGCGAAGCACGCTCGCGCGAATCTTTTCTGCCGCGCCGCGAGGGTGCACTTAATTGCGAGTTTAAGTAATTAGTACACGCTGCGAGGCCTTCGCCAGAAGCATGCATGTCCTTGCGCCCCCGCCCACGCCTCTCTCGCGCTCCCGCTTGTTTCGCTTTAGTTCGTGAAGAATTCTTCATGCGACTACGACGCTTCTTTTCGCCACCGCCGCGCGAACAATAATGACGAGGTGTAATTACGAACGGGCGTTTGCTTATCGTACGAATAAACACGTTCACTTAATTGCTGTGTCCAATTTGACGAAGTTTTACAACGCCGTGGCTGCGTGACACAATGTGAAGTTTATTTTGTCGCCAAACAGAATCGCTTGGGTGGCGAACGCCTGAGAAATGGGTACCTCGTTCGCGAATTCCGCACCATCGATATCAGCGATAATAAATAACATGGATCGATAAATTTGCCCAAATAATGGAGGTGCGCTGCGAGGGAGTGGCTCAATCTCGCGTGCGAAAATATTCTCATCCATAACACGGGCGGCGGCGCGGAGGTCCGTTAAAATAACGGCACAGTTCAATCCCAAAATTTTTTCGTCCGCTGGCGATCCGCAGATGAATGATCCAAATTTTTCCGTCAAGGTGACAAAGGACCCTACCCTGAATTAGTCAAGCAGCTCGTGCCGGTACGGACACGGCTCGCGCACAATATGTGTACATATAATTACTGGCACTCGCAGCCCGCTGAAACCACTCGAGTCATTCTGCCTTTTCATTAGCCTCATTACCGTAAAATAATTATGAAAAGTTATAGTGGCGAAGCGAGGAGAGGTCCCTACTGCCGACGGTCTTCAATCCCTTTCCCTGTCCCGACCCCTTCCGCCCACTCGCGCCTCGTCTTTTCCATACACACGCGAGCGTCTATCTTCGGGGCCGACCCTTTCCGACCAAGAACGTTCGCCAATGCACACACGTATCGCTGATGAAACACACCCTCTTAGAACGTGAAAACGAGTCTTTACCGTGCGGCAGGGGTCTCTATTTATTACAGGCGCAAAACACTTCTATCCCCCCCCCCACCTACTCCTACTCCTTTTTCCCTTCTTCGTTTTTCATTCATCCTCCTCTCTCGCTATCCGTTTCCCCACGCTCCTTCCTTTTTTGTCCCGCGCTACGCGTATGTCACCCGCGCGCGTGTACGCGCTCGCACGCCCGTGCACTCGTGCACTCGTGTACTCGTGCAGCGCGCACTTCTCGCCGGAGGGAGGGACGGAATCTATCCGATGCTCAATGTACACCTTTGCGCCCACGTGCCCGCGACGAGTAATTAGTAATTAGCGACGGCGCGACATGCGCATCTGCGGAGACGCGCATTAAATTGCGTAATTGGGTGAGCGCGCGCGTCGACAGGGTGCCATTCGAGTTTATCGAATTCGAGTCGGAAAAAGGTGAAGGGAAGCTTCTGGCAGAAGGATCGACGCCGCTTTTTATCCACCTTTCGAGCCCGTCCTACGGAAACTGTACGGACAAAGGAATCATGCGAACGTCACTGGCATTAACCTATTTACGTTCGACAGCCTCGTCCGAGGCAAAGAACGCGAAGAGTGTAGATTAACCGAAGCAGTAAGGACGTGGAAGATGAATACTCCGCTGCATCAAGGACAATCCATTCCCCTCTCGCGTTTTACCTTTTAGATTATTACGTACAATTAATTCTATCGCGCCTAATGCTACTCTCCGGCAGGGCATGATAGAGAACTTGCATCGCGAACGTCCTACCACCGACACACTCTGTCCCGGGAGCCATGAAATTCCCCGTACAATTAGCAGCGAGCGTCAGATGGCACTCTCGCGGGCAGCGTCTTAAAAGAAATATATATCGGCCGACTCAAAGGCAGGTTATAATTATAGCCCGCGAGCTGATGTCTCAATTTTCAGGCAAGAGGCTGCGCCATATGCGCCATCTGTGCCAACGGCGGCTTATCGCGCGTGTAAATGTTAACACTGGCCAAGATAAGAGGCGCGACGTTCCGCGCGCACATTATCATCGAACTCTAGCTGAATTAGACGGATTAGGCCCCGAGATCGGGCTACGCTTCAATCGGGCCTCGTACCTTCGTAGCCTTTGCCGACGATCTCAAAGACGGACTCGACTGACGGACTCTGGCCTTCTTCGACCGGACACTTTTTCCCCCGGTCTCACGCCTCCGATCCTTTCGAAATCTCGCCGACATAGTCGCCGAATTCTTAGCTGGGTCATTATGCGGACGAATGAAAGAAGAAGCGTAATTTGTCACCGCCGGACAAGTCACGGTTACGGTACGCTCTGCCGGCCCCGGCACGTCACACGCTCGAGAGCTGGACTTAGGCGACACGGTGATTAATCAGCCGGTGCAGCGATAAATGATTAGGATCGGGCACCGACGATCGCCTCGTTAATTACCGTCGAGTACGTTACGCGCGACTTCTCGTTCGCCGCGGTCGTTTAAGTCGCCTCGATTCAGGCGGCTCATTGCGCTGGAATCAGCTGGAGAGAGACTGTTCCGGAGAAAGATCGCCGGAATCAGCTGGAGAGAGACTGTTCCGGAGAATAATTGCCGGGATCAGCCAGAGAGAGATTGTTCTGGAGAAAGATCGCTGGGATCAGCTGGAGAGAGACTGTTCTGGAGAAAAACTGCCAGAATCAGCTGGAGAGAGACTGTTCTGGAGAAAGATCACCGGAATCAGCTGGAGAGAGACTGTTCTGGAGAAAGATCGCCGGAATCAGCTGGAGAGAGACTGTTCCGGAGAAAGATCGCTGGAATCGTTCGTCGATGCGAAACTCGTCTCGTTCGATTGATAGACGCGCGATACGTCGGGCAGCACCGTGTTTTATGACGATTTTCATAATTTATGCGGAGCGTGCGGCTGAACGAGGCGAGGAGATACTCGAGCGTGAGTCATATGTTTTCGAAGCGAGATGGATGTCCGAAAGTCGAAGGGGTGAGCGACAGGAACTCGGCGAGGAGATCGACGCGGCGGAACCCGCCGAAATAATTTCTGACGGGTCGACTTGCCAAACGGTATCGATCGCGCGCCGTTTATTCTACGCATCGTCAAATATGCCTTCTTGCGTACGTTCGCCCCGTGACGCGTCTCCCCGCACGATTTACTTATATTATCATCGGTCGCGTCGATATTTGCGGTACTCCAAATTCGCGTCAGTCCGCAGACGTATATTATGACAGGTACATGCGTTAAGCTGAGTGCTTCGCAAATAGATGCGCGTAGAATGACGAAGTGCGATCAAGGAATTGCATCAGCCCCGCCGCCGCCGCCGCCGCCGCCGCCGCGATCTACACACCGTACACGTACGGTTCGTACGCGCAAAATTATCAACTTCGACCGATCGAAGCACATCGAAGTATGAAGCGCACGACGCTGAACTTTTGCGGCTGAAATAAGTCCAGCGACGACGGTAAAGGTCGAAGAAGGGAAATGAAGCTCGATTATTAGAATTCGTTCGAGATGAGGATGAGGATGAGGAAGATGAAGATGACGAAATGAGTCGTTTCCCTTCGCGCACCTGGCCGCAGGTACCTTAACCGCACTCCGTCAAATAATCCAACGTCGTCTACGATCTATCGCACGTGTGCTCACGTACGCTACAGCCAGCTCAGTGTGTACGTACATCGACGTGTGCCCACACTCTTTCACGGTCGGGCTAACGGTGTGCCTCGAGTCGGGGCGAGAGAGCTGATGAGAATATAATTGCAAAGTCATTCATCAAGCATCGCCCCGCAGGTTATACGTACGTGAATTACGTTAGAGCGGATCGCATGCGAATCGAAGGTCCACCCGTGCGATACGAATGTAGGTACCCTGACCGTTTCGAGTATGTGTCCGAGCCGCGGCAACTATGAGTTACGAGTACAGTGCGAGGGAGCGCGCGCGCGCGAGCTCACGTTCGTATACATTCCGCAGAATCATCGGATTCCAGAATGGAATCGCGTCGCGTTCCGCAGCTTCTTTCCACGTTCTGCTCGCCACCCTCGCCACCCCTCGCCAAGCGAGATATACGGAAGTCGGGATGGGGGTGTCGGGCGAAAAATGCTCGGCGCCGAGTTAAACGAGCTGCGACGCTTTTTATGGCGCGAACGTTTCGTAATTAACCCTTTATGTGCCTCCATAACGCTTATGTGGCAAAAAAAGTGTCGCTCGTGAAAGTCTCGAGGTGCCGGAGGATCGATGTGTAACGGTGTAACGGACGTATGCTTCTCTCGAGCGAAAATGTTAGACGGTGAGAATTTGTTTGAAGCCGATGTGTTGAGGGGTTGTTTGACGCCGCCAGAGGAAAGTGGTTGAGACTAATTCGACGATTAAATAAGGACCGGCCGAGCGGTCGATTTCGGCACCGCGGAATGTCAACATTGCTCGCTGATTAGAGTGACGCTAAACGGACGAAAATGAAGAGGCCCCGAGAGTTCGCGAAACAGTTAACGTTTACCGATCTCACAGCGTTGCAGGATGAATCATGAGGTAAAAATGTTGCGCACATTCGCGCTCGGCCTCTTCGCCCGAAGCCGGAAGGTACGATTAAGTAAGAGCGAAGAAGTAAGGTAAACCGAAGGTTCGCGTCGTAAATATCGCGATACGCGCCTGCATAGGAAAAGGTTTTGCGCGCTCGGAGACTAGCGCGAGGCACAAATTAAACTATAATTTGACGTCGTGCCCGTGCTCTAGCCTTGACACCGTCTTTCTTAGTGGTTCGCCACGGTATACGAGAGACAGAATTTATTTCCTCCATGACCCTTGGGATGACTCACCTTTACGTCGAGGTGAGTGCTTCTGAACTCGCTCGGCGAGTCTCGTACGCGGGAGAGGAAAAAAGAGCCACCCAACCTCAGTGGCCCCTGAGAAATATCGGTAAAAATAAGCCGTCGAAACGGCAGGAAAACCTGGTCCGAAACGACTCGTGGCGACGGAAGAAAATAGCGACTCGCACCTCGGGCACCTCCCATCTCGACTCCTTCGATTGCCACCTTCGCTGAACCTTGCCGAGTAAACCGCTCGAACGACAGTTTTTACCCCCGTCGTCCGACACGATTATTCCTTGTATCCCATTTAATATGCATCGAGAATCGTCGCGAGCCTCTTATCTGTCATCTCGTACACTCGCTAACGAGAAATCGACTAGTCACCCGCGACTGAATATTTACGCAGATAGTCACGTATTGATTAAAGACCGCGGCGTCCTGAGCCGGTGACTCGGATCATCGAAGAAGACGACGGCACGTGAAATCGAATCCGATAGCGGCACTCATGGCCGCAGGGGGAACGGAAAATTGCGTAACAGCCTCCACTCCGCGTGATAAATATACTCTCCCGGCCCCCGACGTGCATCACGGGGAGACGTCGAGTTACACGTCGACGGCTCCCTACGCACATTCTCAGAAAGAGAAAAGCGCAAAATCTCGATCCTTTGTGCGCCCCGAACGATGACTCCGTCGTCTTACACACTCGCACGCTCGCACGCTCGCTCTCGCGCTGACGCTGGCTGGCTGGCACGCACGCTCCGACGGGAGTGTGCACTGCAATCCACGTGACACGAATATCGGTGCCGAAATAAGTGCTCGCGCCGAGGCACGGTCTTACAAATAATGCGACGAGAGAGAGAGAGAGAGAGAGAGAGAGAGAGGCGAGCACATTTGCATACGATATCCATTAGCCGGCTGATTAATCGTACGTAGCCCGTTATCCAGAAACGGCGCGACTATCGTCGGGATATTTAAAAACTCCGCGCAGCTCCTCGACTCCCCCCTCCGACGCCTCCTTGTGTAGAGTGTAAACAAAGGCGGAGAGTACGAGGCGAGTCAACGTGACGAGCGGCGAGCCGCTTCTCGAAAGAACTATTAAACGTTCCCGCTGAAGGATTAACCGTATCCACTGTGATATTGAAAAATTACGCTCCCTTACGTAATTGCTCGAAGAGAGAGCGACGAAGAGAGGGAGAGAGAGGAAAGAGAAAAAATACGGGTCCAAGATAAATGCCCGCGCAAATTACTAATTCCAGCTATGGCGCGCGTTCTTTCCTCTTCGTTCCGTACGTTCGACATTTTCGGCGCGTCCTTGTCTACATCTCGCTCAGAGTCGAGCTCGTAACTTTCATCCTCTCTCTCTCTCTCTCTCTCTTTCTCTCTCCCTCTCCCTCTCCCTCTCCCTCTCTCTGCCGTTTCGATCTCTTTCGATCCCGTCCTGGCGTGCGTGCCTCGCGAGCGTGGGTCCTTTACTTTTCCAAGCGTCTTGCGGGCCCGGTACAGATGTCACGGCGATAGCAAATTTCATTTATTACCTCCTCTCTCTCACACCTACGGCGCCGAGGTGCGACAGTGACGACGAGTCGGCTACGAAACCGTCGACGGACGAGGTCTACGACGATGGCTGGCGACGATTTCTTTCACGGGACATATGCGACATTTATCACGCGTGTGACATTTTAATTAAATACGATGACACTCGCCATTCGACCTGGCCATACTTATCCCGCCGCACCGGAGAACGTACGTACGCTCGTACGTGCACGGACACCCATACTTCCGCGTTCGCGTGTGCGCCGCGTCGTGCGCACACGTACGGCGGCGAATGTTCACACGATTGCGTCGGCATCAAACTCCTACGCTCGTCGATAACGACGTGACACAGTCACGACTCGTTTTTTTCTCTCCTTCGCTCTTCCTGCCCCCCCCCCCTCCCTTAAGCCGCTCGGTCTATCACCCGTCACTCGACGAGCCTCTTCTCGAAAGTCGCAAAAATCCTGACGGCCGATATATTTCTTCCGCGAAAAACAACGTCGGACTTTAATCGCGTCGCGAGTGACAAATGGCGGGAGCGCGCGCGTACTCTTTTAACGCTTCTGCGCGGCGAGAACTCGTTGTTTCAGGCCTCTCGTCGTACAAAATCGTCGACCGCCTCGAGCACGAATTTCTAATCGCCGTGACGATTATTCGTCGTTGTCCCGAGGAGAGTCGTGCGTGATAAATTCGCGACTCGGCTAACGTGGGAGGACACGCGCGGCGCAAAAAGCGTGAGTCGTGTGGGGAAAGGTGACAGGAGTAGAGAAAAAGAAGGCGGAAGGAAAGGTGTAACCGATAAAAAATGACGAGGAACCGAAAGGAAGTTACGCTCGGGTCCGCCCCGAAAAAAAAGGATTGAAGAAACATCGGAAGAAAAACAATCCGGCAGCACGAGTAGACCGTCGGACGTATTTGTTATTTAGCGCAGTGGGCGTCTTTGATTTTTAGGAACAATGCCCCGCGGGACGCAAACCCGATCGCGATAACTTCGGTCCGCGCGCGCTTCGTCTACGATAGTTAAGGACGCACGTAATTAAGTGCCGGTAATTAGAACGACGTCGTCGCTCGGGTGGACCCCCTCTTTCGAACGACGAAGGCTGCCGGTACGGCGACAGGGACAGATCCGAAGCCTCGAATCGCCCCCTGCGATCTGCCTCGACGCTTGATATACATCCGCGATAACTTCCCACCGGCCTGACATTGTCGAGGATTCCGCACACCGTGACGCCAATGCCTCGCGAAGCTCGATACGTCGACGAAAAAGAACGAGGAGCGGAGAGAAGCAAACACCTTCAGAAAAAACATCGTCAAGGGAGGGAGGGTACCCCGATAATATAGACACGCAGCTAAACAACGTGAAACCTTCAATTATCATAATCGCGATTGTGTCATCCGAAATCATGTCGAGCCCTATAATCACAGATTCGAACACGCAGACGTACACATACACGTATAATAAACGCCCAGCGCGACTGGGGGCGTCCGAAAGAGTGCGTCAAGCGGCGTTGCTCGACATGCGAATAATTAAGACGTCCAGGCGAGGTTAGGCACTCCTCGGCACCCCAATTCGAATTAGTTCGTCCTGCCGAGGAAGGACAGCGCCGAATCCGCAATCGTCTCGCGCCGATCTCGGCGTCGATAGGGATCCGCGATAAGTTCGCACGCGTGACGGTATTATAACGACTGCTGGCCACCCCCGGATCGGAGCTGGGAGGGGGAGGAAGAGAGCGTGGCAGGAGCGTGATAAGGGGAGCCGAAGGAAGGACCTTCGAGGACCCGGGAGCGCGACCGAAATTAAGACAAATCGCGGGCCCGATTAGGATCGACGCTGAATTACCGAGCGGCGGGCGTCGCGATCGCCGGTTTTGTCGCCGCCGGCGCCCGCACGACCCCCCTGGCACATGCGAATCGTGCATTAGGACTGGTCTAATGCACCCCGCTCGACTGGCTCCGCTCGCCCCCGCGATTGTTGTTTTCGTTTGCACCGACTCGCCGGGGGCCGACGATAACTCAGCGCAACCTCTGCACGGACGCGCCAGGTGCTGTTCGGGTCGTTGTGTTTAGTAAGTTGGATATGGAGTAGATTAAAAACGAATTTCTCAAAAAAACTTGAAGGAAAGAGGAGGAAGGCATTCGAAAGATCCGGTAAGAATGTGATCGGATTTGTTTTCGGATCTACCGATGAGAAAGGTGGGAATAAATATCTGTATTCGAGTGTACGTGTGTTCTGTGCGTGTACGTGCGATGCGCGAGCGTGTAGGAGGAGAAGTCTGGGTTATCGGCTGCGTGCACGAGGCGGACAGGGTTTATCAGTGGCTGCCCGTGGCCGCTTGAAAAATCACCGGCCGGAAAGTAATTGTTAAGTGCTTTATTAGCGCAATAATGCTCGGCCGCTCAGCGTCGAGACGCGGACGGCGGCGGGTCGCGTGGAAATTGGAGCAAATCGTGTCCTCCGTTCAATGTTTCATGCCGTGAGCGACTGATACAACGATTTACAACGCACCGCCATGCGATTCCATAATCGAAATCTATCCGTTATCTTCGAAAAAATGAGACGAGCACACTTCGAACATCGACTGCATCCGGATTGTCCGACATTCGACACAATGTGCGAAGTATAGAAAGTTAAATTACCAACTGAGAACAGGTTTGAAAGCTCGATACAGAATACGCAAACTAACGGTACGCACGCGACAGTCGGCAGTCGACAAAATTAAGTTGTAATCCTGAATTCACTTCCCCGACGTGTATCGATGCATCGACAGACACCATTGCCCGATCAGTGGGGGCACCCTGACGGCCGCGGGAAGACAAACGGCCTCGCGTAAATCCCGCCAGCGAAAAGAGTGTCCGACCTAATCCGCGTGTCACGAAACTTGCTCGGGTCCCGTCCGTTATTTATTAACCATTATCGAGTGTCGTCCGCGTGCGCCGCTCGAGAGTCGACTCGAGAGTCGGCGGCGATATTTTCGCGCGAGGCCAGGAGGAATGAAAGCGTCTAATCGCGCGCCTCGAGTGCTCGGAGTGTGGCAGAAGAAGTCGGGATCGCGAAAGGCTTCGCGACGTGTAAAGGCCACGTCGCCCGATCGTTTGTCGAGGAAAGAGGCTTCGATCTCGAGAGAGGGCCCGGATAGAAGTGGCGCGCGAGCGAAGGACCCTGCTGACTAAATAGGCGCGGGAAAAGAAGCTTGGAGAGAGAGGGAGAGAGACAGAGAGAGACAGAGAGCCCGCTGGCCTCCTGTACTGTTTACCCACAACGAGTTTGTCGCATTAAGAACGCATTAGCGTCAAGTCCACGCCGGGTTAACTGATTGGCGTGATATAGGCTGCATGCGGGGTGTCACGAGAACGAACGCGGCCGCGGCAAGAGTGCGTGATTTGTGTGAACGAGCGTGCGCTTCCGAAGGCGAGAAGTGGAGAAATCCGTGTTCCGACGACTAGGCAGAACCCGAGAAACAATTCCTTCGACGTTTTCCCACCGCTTTTCCCAACCGCGGAAGAGTAGCTTGACACTGTCTTGACGCGCTTGTCGGACGTTTCATTTTGCAAATTGGACGATTACTTTCGGTACGAGGGACGCTGGCGGATATTGGCGGAGGAAAATTGAAAATTTCCTGATCGTGATCGTCGCATTACCCGCACGCAGTACGTACTGCGCCGTCGGGCCGATAGTAATTTATTAATCAGCGATCCTAAAGCACCTGTGCCCCGCCGTAAACGCTAATACTCACGATCCATCATTGCGACCCACATTCGCGAGCGAACATCTAAATCTGTTTGTAGGCGATTATGCGAATGGCTCTCTTAGCGCAGATTCAAGCGCGGATTACCTTCGACTTTCTGTCCACCCCCGGCGGGGGGAAAATTCTGAGGAAAATTGGAAGCGGCGAAAAGAGTCTGATCGGAGAACAGGATGCGGTTGCGAGCGAAAAATGAAGGAAAGGGTCAGAGTTTGACGCGTTTAGCGATTAATCGCAAAGGCGCTGCCTGATAATGGCCGATAAAGGCCGCTGAAGGACGAACGTCCAGAATTACTTAGCAGGATTCGCATACAATGCCGCGTCTCTCCGCGCTCGCAATTATTCCTTCGGCCCTGGATCATCCTTAACTAACCTTGACCGAGCTAGGCGGTCGTAAAGGATTCCTAAGGTCGACCAGGGACGGTCCTCCCGATGTCCAGGTCCCAGTCGTTCGAGTATAGGACGGAAAAAGGAACGAGACCGCAAGGGACAGATGGAAATTGGCGAGAACGCGGGAAGGGGCGGAATGGGGGAAGAGGGAGAAAGAGAAGGATGGGGAAGCAGAAGAGAGCGAATGAAAGGAGATAGGAGAAACCTGTAGTCAGGGTTTGTCCCCGGATCGGCTCCCGCGATGCCGGTGGTTGGCAATCGAACCGGTGGTGCTATTAACGACATTAACGCTACTCCGGGCAAACACGGCCCTATATCATCCCCGGGCCGGCGGAATAATAAACAATAAATTCCGGTGAAATACGGCGCCGAACAAGCGTAACCCATTTGTTTGCGATAAACTGACCCCGGAGCTAGTCGGACCAGTCTGCAGCGAGGATCTCTCGCACGGTTTCACCCTTCCTCGACTTCCTCTCCTCCTCTTCCCGACTCCGTGGAACCTTCCTAGTCCCTCCTGCACGCACTCTCTTCCGAGGGACGAACGGGAGTGGAAACATGCCGCCGCGACGCCAACTGCGCCGCTAATCTTTTAATTGTGTGCTAAAGGCACCCTCCGTCGCTCGAGCGGAATTTATAAAAGAGCGCGCGTCGATAAAGTATTTCGTCGGCTCGACTAGTTTTCTTTCGTCACGGCTGACACGTATTAGGATGGATGATCGTTAACGTCGGATGAATTTGACATCGTCGACGTTAGCTTACCTTAGGCTTACAGGCGCGCTGACGATTGTATAATCATTAATTTCACGACGAGCGTCCGTGCATCGACAGGCGCGATTACGAAATGTCAGAAGATCCGAGCTCGGCGTGGAAGTAAGATGAACAATGTAGGTAAGAGAAAAAGGAGGGAGGGACAGGGGGTAGACGAAGGGTCGACAGACCGGCGGTAGTCAGAAAATACGGGCGTGCGTACGTTATCGTGCCAATTAACAAATTGGAAGGTCCACCGGGGATTCTCGATGACGGCCGTTCGTTGCCATAACTGTTGAGCTCGTGCCATAAACACGAGAAGCGTCGGGCGAACCAAAAAAGAAGGAGCGCGTTATTGGCGGTCGTGCGAGGCGAGCGAGATACGTGCCTCGAGACGCAGGAATCAAGATTTTTCGATCGTAATTCCGGAATTATTGCACCTATGACAGCCCGGTTTTCTCACTTTTTATCATCCTCCTCCCACCCACCGCTCTTCGGTCAGAGAACTTTCACTTTTTCATCGAGCTACTTCGTTATTTAACACCTCTAGATCGAACAAAAAAAAAATCTGACACCGCCCATACGATAAAATGTAGTACCCTAGTCGCATTCCTCGTCCTCGCTTCTGATCTCTCAGGTCGGAAGATAGTGACGCTAGATAGCCGTGCTTCGTAGCGAGCGAGCGAGCGAACGTTAAATCGATCCAGCGGCGAGAAATCGAAGATCGAGGGAACGTTCGATCAGGCCCCGATCGGAATCGTCCTACGGCGAGAGGCGATCGGTCATGCCGATACAGAATTCCTTTTCGTCCCGAGAGCGAGGGCGGAGGATCGGGTTATTGGCTGGTAAAGCTTACTTGAACGTTAATAACAAGGTCGTTTCACACCGGATACTCGATTGCACGGTGGCAGCCTGCCAATAACCCTGCCTACCAATGCGCGGCTCCGTAAGGAGTGCGTTTTAGGTAATTGGCCGTGAATATTATCTTACTCCCGGGCGACGGGGGGTTAACCCCTGATCGTCGAAGAGAGGAGAAACAGCCATAGAAACAGAGAGAGGCAGTGAGAGATGGAGAGAGAGAGAGAGAGAAAGCTACGAACGGAAGGAGAAACAGGCGCGTGTCGAAGGAATAAGAACGATATGCCAGGGAAATGGCGGGGTCGCGAAGGGATCTTTTTTCCGCCCACGCGCGCACGATACAGCCTCAAAACAAACAAGATCGTTGAGTCGACATCAAAGGTGCCATTGAAACGTTCTAGCTCATTTCTCCCGCGATCCCTCGCCGGGGCGGGCGCGCGTTTATTACTTGACGCCGCGATTGCGTGCGCTTTCGAGCGTGCCACGAATGCTCCCGCGCGCGCGCGCGCATAATCCAATTTTCCTCCCGCGAAAGAAGTTGTCAATGAGGAATTAATTGCCGTTTGATCTCTCAATTGGCATTTACGCGGCGCATTAGCCCCGCGGGCCGCGGATTTGTTCCCATGGGAATCGTGAATATTTTAATGGAAGCCCTATTGCGCGCCCCTGGAGAAAAACCGACCACTCCGGCCGGAATTCATATGAGGGAAAATAATTATGCCGACCAATCGTCCGACGAGAGTAATGTCGCTGGACAAACTTACCGACGACGGAAATGTTGACGGAGGCTGAGTACTGGTCAAAGGCAAATGCCGAACATTGCCTAGCGATCGAATTGCATTAGACGCCAAACGATGCACCGTGGTTGAACGCACGTATTTACACAAGAATGCTATCGTTACGGGAGACGCGAAAGTTTTCGAAGGAACTCTCGAGCTTGGCACGTCCACGCGCCGACTGCGCCAAGTCCGCACTGACTTTTTTCCGCCGAGTCGCGCACGTTCGAGTACGAACGATGTTTACATCGAGAGCGCGAAGGCGCGAAGCCTCGTCATACGCCATGGCCTTTTGTTTGATCGTATCCGTACGAAACCGGATCGACTGTCGTGCGCGCTGCGTACCTACCTACGCTGGACGCAACGATCAAAACAAGTTTCCATCGGAAAGAACTTACCGCGCTATCGGAAACGGCTACGGTAAGAGAGCTGGCGCTGTAAACGCGGAACAGCTTGTTGCCCATACCTGAGCGACGGAAAACTTCGTGGAACGGAAGAGTGCTTCCACGGAGGCACCGCACCCTTAATAAAAGCGACAGACAAAAGGAACAAACGGGCAATGGAGCGAGGCGAAATATTAAACAGAGGCACACATCACACGTAGAGCAAGTGTAAAGAGCAAGTACAACGAGGTAGAGTTTACACAGAGAGAAAGAAAGAGAAACACACACAGAGTAAAAGAAAGAGAGAGAGAAGAGAGAAATACTTTCTCGATGAATTCGGTGCGCGCGTTCGCGGTGTCCTCGTAGGGCGTGAAATACTTGAAAATCCCGGTTATGTAAAACATAGGAAAACGGCCCTCCAAGCCAGGACGTTAGGTGGAACACGTAATTGAAAGCACTTTAGAGACCCTACGGCATGCACAACGAGGCACTCGCATTTGCATTCAGTGGCGGAGGGAATGCCTTTTAACCGAAATGACTGCGTGTATATGACAAACGCCAGGTTTATGTGCCGGAACGATGGGAATATTTATTGGCACGAATTAATGTCTCCGCCTCGTCCGTTCGCCGTTGCGTTATATTTATTGGGACATTTCGTGCCTACACTCCCGGCCTGTGCGCGACCGACCTCCTCCTCCTCCTCCTCCTTCGCCACCTCCACCTCCGCCGTCGTGCATCGTTCGTAAAAAGAACGAACGTCGAAGGAAGGTGGAAAAAGACGCGCACGTCTTTAAGAGAAATTCCGAGCGCGGGCGATTTTTATTCGCGTTCCTTCGCGATCGCGAGTAACAGTCTCGACTTGACCGCGAAATGACACGTTTCGGGTGGAACCTGACGGCACTCGTATTGTTTAACGTAGTGGGCGTGCTTTGGGCATGTAGTGATCGATGACGGGGCGAAGGAGAGAGTTTGCCATCCATCGAAGATGGCCGGCAAAGAGAGAACAGAGAGCACGTTCGCATGCAAAACACTGAGAGTGTCGTGGAAAAAAAAAGAAGGTTGTATCGTAGTAGAAGAGCTTGCATAATTACCTGATCGTTCGACACTTTTTCGTTCCTAAGTCGTCGGTTTTCGTTCGAATGGAAAGTTGGTACCGATATCGAATCGAGATAATCGTGATCGGAAAACGAAAGATGTCTGTTTTTTTTCTCTCCTTTTTTTGTTTTCTTTCGGTTACTATGAAACGAGCGGGGGTAAAATAAATTAGTAAATTAGTGGTACGGGATGCGGTTGACGATGGTGAGATTGGATGAGGACGATCGATGGTGGGTTCGATGCGGTGGGTTGTCAAATAGAAAACACAATGAAACTACTCTTAGTTAATATACATATGTATATGTATAATATATATATTCGAAAGTACCACGACGTTCGTTGCCGCGGCAAACATATGTACATACAGGATCCACGTCTTAAAAACTTCGACGATCGATGGACTATCGATAATTTGTACAAAGCCTTAACTTCTTCTCGTTAATGATCGAGCGCTCTCGTGTTTCCACGACGGAAAGATGATTTCACTATAATCGTACTTAATCGAAAAAGAGCGTAAAGGATGAAAGGTGAACGACGAACGATTCTTTCATAGATCTTTAATTTAATTAGATTAGCATCTGACGTCTCTTAATCTTCTTCCTCATCACTTTTTTTTTTGTTCGTTACAGGAATTTATACTTTTATGTACATGCTTTCGTGCTTGCTGTAATACGATATTTCGCGAAGTCCGAATTAGACTCAGCACGTTGACTCGTGTCGGAACGTTGGCATTCGTGAGTATGAAAAGCGCGTGACTCGATTTTCTCGAAAAATCCGCAAGTCGGCCGTGTTCTTTACACTCCCCCCCTTCTATCGTTCCAGACGCGCAAAGTGGGCACGAGTCAGCGTGCTGCGGACTTCTTGCTAACTTAGAACATGCATAAAAAAATAATTATTGTCCAACGAATCGAACCAGCTTTCTATCGAACGTCTATAACTTATAACGCCCTCCTGCGAGGGCAAACTAGCTCGCAACCATCTAATTAAAAACATTTTTAGTCACTTGACCGTATACTCGGAAGGAAAATCGCGCGAAACGATTCGGACACAGTGTAGTCTAATCTTTAAACCAGAAGAAGGGAACGGCATGTTTCTCGATTATAAAATAAATATGTACCGCACAATATCGTATCTCGAATCGGACGTTAGCGGCGGCCGGCTAAATCAAACATCTCCGCAGCAATTGGGACGAGAGCGACAAACGGGCAAGTTGCTTTTCTTTTTATTTTAGAAGAAAAAGTAGGAAAGAAAGAAAGGAAAACAGTATCAACGAGCGTGTTCCTCGCCGTCGCGCGAAAAAAGGAAAATTGACCGTTTCACGCCAGGTCGCAATTCGGAAATTCTCTCCTCCCTTTTTCCGATACAAACCTCAAACGCTTCGGGGAGCTGTATACCTTTAACGTCTCTTATCACAGACTGAATCGCAATTACAGCAAGCATACACTTTCGACAATCGGGAGTTGATGTTGCCCGTCGGTATGTGCGAACGACAATTCTTCGGCCAAACGTTCACTGACACACACACAAGCACACACGATTCTCTCACTCTCTCTCGATCACTTCAGATAATTTTTTTTTTATTAATCGTCACGTGCGATCTCTCTCTCTCTCGTATGTTCTTTCGTGTTTTTCTTTATTCGCTTTTTTTCTCGGCTCTATCTCTCGGACTTTTTCTATGTTTTCGCACACTTGTGAAACGGTCGGTGAACATCAGAGGAGAAGTGCGTCGCTTTCCCTGATGCCGCGCCGATTTTCTCTCTGTTGTCTCTTCGTGTGAAGGGGGTTGGGAAACAGAGAAACACTTAAATTTCGAGGGGATGCAGTCGTCCACCGTTCGTTCGTTCTGGCGTCGCAGATCGGTCGCAATAAAACGACGAAAACGTCGTCCGATAAGCCCTACGGGATTATATATATGTTTACGTCACGGATAAATATTACAAGTAGGATATTTAGTGGCGATACAATAATAGAAAACAATTAAAATAATAATCGTTGCGATTTTGTTGGCGATGGAGGGTGAGGGATGACTCGGTCGGAAGGAAGTGGTCGCGGGATGGGATTCGTGGTCGGAAAGGATTGTTAATAATAATAATTAATAATTAATAATAATAATAATTAAACTCCTATTACTCGTAATAATAATATCAATATCTTTAAGGACACTGCAGTGATAATAATAAAGACGATGAAACGATAATGGTAAGTAATGGTAAAAAAAAGAAATATATATCGATTAGCCTTTCAGAGAATCAGCGATTCACTACATGCCTCTTCCTAACCACCCTACTCACCCCCGCCCTTCCCGCTCTATTCTCACATCTCATCCGTTATCTCCCGGGCGCTACGACTTTATTTTAACAAAGAAAGGAAACCGTCCAGCATGGGTGGGCCGTGGTTCTATTTACAAGGGACACGATCGAGATCAACGATCAGTTTTACTTTTCCTTATCTTCGCGGAACAAGTCGCGCGCGCCTTTCCGGTCAGAAAACCGGAATTCCTCATCCCCGATTTCTCGCGCTCTCGATATGCACAATAAATACTGTATTTGCCCGATATATAAGTGTCACCGCTTTCTCGCGGAAATTCGCGCGGTCCCGATCTCCCGTCGTTCCGCCGAAATTTCCACTCCGAGACGCTCTGCGCGTTAAAGAATCCGAGAAAGGGATGAAGGAATCTCGATACTCGCGGAAAACGAGTCGTCTCTTTTCCCGGGGCCAGTTTCGACGCGACGGAGGAAAAAGCTGCGCGAGACATTATAATACACGCGGGCGCCTATATATCCACAATAGTATACGAACGGTCCTGTCACGTCAATATATAATTTGTCTCTGTCTCTTAACGCGTATAAATATATCGTATGTTCATACAAGTTTATATATTTATATATATACGTATCTATATATACTATGTACAGGTACGCGGCCAGTGTGCCAACGAGCTCGGTATATTTCTCCGCCCCTCCTTCCCACTTCAGAAACGTCCTCCTCCTCCACCTCCTCCTCCTCCTTTGTACTTATTACACTACTCTCAAACCCCTCGCGCACAAGCTCTTTCACTCTTTTTAGCGCGCGTCTTCGTTCCGTGTTCGGCCCGGCTCATGCACGTTTCCTCATCGTCGTCGTCCGTCGTTTCCCTCCATTCTTATACCCTGGATGCCTTTCTTTACACGCGCGTGCACGTCACGTCATGCGTTAATCGTCTATCACAGTTTGTCGCGCGTGCATGTAGGTACGTTCCGCGGAGAGGAAACGAGAGGTGTGCGCGCTCGCGCTCGCACGTACTTTCATACGTCAGTTCTTTTCTCAGCGAAACGAGTCACCGATCATAACTTGAGTCCGTGCGAGCCCTAGTATGTAGGTACTTCCGTCGCACCTCCTCTCGCTCCCCCTCTCCATTCGATTCGAATATGCCGCGAGTTTTCGCATCTATAATTGCCACGCTAGGGTGTCGTATACTCTTCGATCGGGCGTGAGCGAGTAAGCGGATGCAGTTCTCGAGCGGACGATCCTCTCCCAAGTCGCGCGCCCTAACCGGGTAAACGATATGCAGAACTCGCGACAGGCGGAATTTATGTGGGCTAACCGCGTCCTTTTTCCTTCTGCTCCTCCGAAGCTGGAAACGCAGCTGGGGATATGAGCCGACGCCGATCTGCGATTCCGCCTGTCACGAGTAGCCTCTCTTTCCGTCCCTCGACGAATCCTGCTTGGAACGCGCTCGGCTCGGGAAGAGGATTCGGTTCGATGCGTCCGCTTGCTCGCCCCGCGCGGAAAACGGACTTTTTTTGCTCGACGAGATCGGCATCGCGAGAGAAAGCGAACGTTCCGCGGCGAATATAAATGAATCGGAACGTTCGTCCGAGTTTGCGCAGGTAGGCTCGAATACGCGCAGATCGCGAGATTCTTCTCTTGAATCTTTTGGCTCCTTCCGAGAGATCTTCCCGACTGCGCGGAGAAGTCGAATTTTCTTTCTCGATCGCAGTCGGGATCGCATTCGATTCGAACGAGGCGATCGGTTCAATTCTCGCAGCGCGTTCCTTCGAATCGAATATTGTGCGATGGACGACGGCTAAGATTTTCCGATTGGTATCTCCTTTGTCGAATTAGCGTTCTCGCGCGTGTGTGTGTGTGTCTGTGTGTATCTCGCTCTTTCGAAGAGGGTGCCGAACGCGGCCCCGTTCCATGGAACACCGCTTTTTTTCCCTCGGTGCCCGTGAAAATAGTCTCGAAGCTGTGAGAAACCTTACGTTCCCGGCGTCCCCCACGTGTTCGTTTTTCCGTGATTTTTCTCATTTCTTTCTATCGCTCTTTCTCCCTCTCTCTCTCTCTCTCTCTCTCTCTCTCTGTCTTTCTCTCTCTTTCTTTGTTTCTCCGCTTTCTAGGGTGTCTCGTTCGTACTTCTTCTCCATCCAGAATTGTCTCTCTAAGCTATCCTACGAGGTCATTGTTTTTGTGTTAAAGTCGTGTCTCCCATCTGCCGCGACTTTTGCGCGATAAAGTTGAATAGGATGAGTCAGAAGAAACCTCCGCGAGGAAGACGGTCAGTGACATTTCGTTCCGTCGATGCGACCTCGAAGCTGTTCGCGGCCGAAAAGCTCGAAGAAGCGACGTTCTACCCCGCGCGAATCGACAAATTACACCTCAGAACGCCCTGCTTTCCCCCAAAAAAAATTCGTCGGACGTCCGAGTGCATCCGCATCTCGACGCTGACACTAATCTACACGTACAACATTCTTTCTACTTGAACGAAACTGAATGGCTACTGAGGCAAGTGGAAACGAAAATCTACTCTGACGACTCTATACAAAATGCATTCGACAGAAAGTGTGATAAACGAACGTAAAAGGGATAAAACTTTACCGTGCCAGTGGTTTTTTTGACTCAGCCTATGCGTAACGATATGTTCAAGGAGCGCGCCGTAACAATGACGGAACTTTTATTTCTCACATGTCGTGTACTGCGACCCCATATAGGGAAGATCGATCGTGAAAATAAATATGACGGTAGAGGAAAGGGAAAAAAAAGTTTAAATAAACTTCCACTTTTAACGCGCTATCTCCCATGTTCTGGACCCTAAGAAGTCGAGTGTGTGTGTGTGTGTGCGTGTGTGCGTGTGTCGTAAGAATATTCCGCGTTCGTCGGTCGTGTACAATCGAAGACCGGTGGTCGGTAGTCGTCGGTGTGAATCAAAGGAGAAGATAAGAGTGCCGAACGAGGAGTCTCGTGCGACAAAGGAAATAATAAGACGATAAACCGTAGTACTACTCTCGCCCGCCCAAATATTTCCGGTAGTTTACGCGCCGCGAGAGAACAATGAGCGTGAAACGACGGCCGAAGGTACGCTGCGATGTAAACAATATCTATCTCTGCATCGGTCTGTAACCTCTAACGATTAACCCTGTTTACCTACAATATCGGCGGATTAATGGTGAAACGCGAGGAGCGACGTTTCGAAAACACATTCACCGAAGCGGCCCGATTATTCGAACGAGGGAACCGCCATTCTTCCCGGGAATTGCTTAACGTCGGACACAGAGACAACGGCGACGGACGCGCGCGGGGGGCGTTCGACGATCGACGACGTTAAAAGAAGCGATTCGAAGCGATATTTCCTCCTCGACTGTCGGAAGTACGAGTCACGATACGCTAATGGCAGATGTAACGCAGCCTGACGCTCGACGTCGACCGCTCAATTCGCCGATCCTCCTCGGCAAATTGCATTTCGGCCGACCCGAGAACGGACGATCGGTTGGCATTCGTTTCTATTGCACAATTCTACTCGACCAATATTAATTCAAGCTTTGGCGTGGGAAGCGAGATGGAAGGTTTGGCGAAGGTGGGAGGGTGGCATTAGGCGAGACTATTCGTTATTACGGTATTGCCAGAGGATTAATACAGGGTCCAGAAGTGGAAGTATCGTCGCGACTCAATGGTGTTAGTACACGATACACGGACATTCGTCGCGAGCGAAATAAAAGCTTGAACTGGCTGTAACGAGCAGTGAACAGAGGACCGTCCATCGCGCTCGACGATTACGAACGATGCTGATTCGCGAGTCGAGCGCGTCTCGTTCCTACGATTCCTCGAGTCTCGTACGTTATCCTCCCTTCATCACGTAACAATCGTCATCAAGACGGACAAAGAACCGAGCCTAGGAATCAGTGAGACTCGAGAAAACGTTCATGATCGGAAGCCAGCGAGGACCAATTCTCTTAAAACAGCAACCACCTTCCTTATCAACCTTGACCCGCTAACAGCGGGTCCTCGCTGACGACCGCCACCCAGCCGTCATACGAAAAAAAGAAAGAAATAAAGGTCATAAAAGAAGCTTACATGTGAGTGAGCGGCGGTATGGCGGAATGATGCTGCGCTAGAGGATCGGGCGAGGGTCCTGGCGAGTAGACGCCGGCGCCGTGCTGGACGACTCCCTGCTCGACGCCCTGGGGCAGATACATGGAGATCATCTGCCTGAGGTCGCCCTGTGACTGCTGCGTCTGCTGCTGGCCCATGTACTCCCTCTTGACCGCCTGCCCGCCGGCGGGCCCCGTAGACGAGGGTCCCGTCGGCGTCGGCGTGTGGATTCCTCCGCTTGCGGGACTCGTCGGCTCCGACTTTATGCTGCTTCCGCTGGGACTGTGACTCGACATCTGCGAGCCAGGCTGGGCCTGGTGGTACGGCGACGGCGATCCGCCGGGAACGGTGGTACTCCCGTAGCCGCCGTAGCCGTTCATGTAGCTGTTGATCGGGCTCGGACTACCGCCGCCCATGTGATGGCCCATGTCGTACCTCGGGTAACCAGCGGCCGATGCGGCCGCCGCGGCCGCGGCTCCACCCATGTGACCTCCGTAGGCGACGTGCTGCTGATAGGCGGCCGTCGGATCGTGCATCATGTACCCGTTCGGCATGTAGCCGTTGGGCATCTGATAAACGTCGCGCGACAGCTGGGCCTGCTGAGGACCCCCGGTACCACCTACTTGTCGCTGGTCGACACCTAGCATGCCACCGACGCCGGCCACGCCGCCGCCGAGAGGGAACTTGTCCTTCTTCAGCAGCGTCTTTGTCTTGCGTCGCGGCCTGTACTTGTAGTCGGGGTGCTCCTTCATGTGGACCGCTCGCAATCGCTTCGCCTCGTCGATGAACGGCCGCTTCTCCGTCTCGCTGAGCAGCTTCCACTCGGCCCCGAGTCTCTTCGAGATCTCGGAGTTGTGCATCTTCGGATTCTCCTGCGCCATCTTGCGCCGCTGGCCACGCGACCAGACCATGAACGCGTTCATCGGCCGCTTAACGCGGTCGATGTTGTTGTTCTTGCTGGTGTTGTTGTTGTTGTTCGGCGGCTGGTGATGCTGCTGAGGTTGCTGGGGCTGTTGCTGCTGCTGCTGATGGGGATGATGCTGTTGCTGCTGCTGCTGCTGCTGCGCGGCGGTCTGCTGAGCGAGCGAGTGCATGCTCTGCTGCTGCTGTTGCTGTTGTTGTTGCTGCTGCTGTTGCTGCTGCTGAGCGGCGGCCGCCGCGGCCTGCATCGATGCGTAGTGATGCTGCGGGGGCTGGTGATGATGCTGAAGGCCGAGGCCGAGTCCGCCGCTGCTCGGTGGACTGCCGGACAGCGCTGGACTGTGAACTATCGAGCCGAGACTGCCGTAAGGCGGTACCCCGGTGTGATGGCCCATCGGCGATACACCCTGATGAGGGTGCGGTGGCATCTGACCGTGCAGGCTGCCGCCTTTCAGGTCCGTCTCCATCGTGAGCATGTCTTCTTCCCTGTGCCCGTACAGCTTGCCGCCCTTTCTTGGTACCGCGCGACGTTCAATAAAGTCGACGAGCCGATTGTCGCCGAGCTAAGCTCTCTGATCGGGTCGCACGTTTCACGCGCGTAACCGCGAGCGAACTCTCTCTATCTCTCTCTCTCTCTGTCTACTGTCGTCGACTACCCTGACTTCGTGTTTACGTTCTCGCACGACCACCCCCGTGGTCTCTCCGCACTACGCGATCGTTACGTACGCGAGCCGGCTAAGCATGGACATTGCCTCCCTGCGCTCCCTCGATCCTCCTTTGGCCCCCTCCTTCACAAGAATCGTACACGGTTATATCACTGGTTCTGCACTGTTCAACCGCGAATTCGAGTCACTTGTCTCACGGATAGTCAGAGGACGACTCGTGCGAAGCTCGACGATCCCTTTCACATTGGCGATCGGCACTGTCATGTAAAGCGATAATAGCCGGCAAGTCAGAGCTGAGCATGCACGTTCACCAAGCGCGCACTTTCCTCGAGCAATACGATCATCCACGCGCGCACATTACTCTTCTCCTTCTGCCGCTATCGCGCGCCGTTCCTCGGAAGCCTCCGTTGGGAATCCGTTCCTCGCGGGAGCCACGATTCTTGCCGAACTGCGTCTCGCGACGTGGAAAGTCACCGGGCGTCTCTCATCGACGGAGAGCAACGCCTCGTTACGATCGTCATAATCATAACAGCACCTCTCGTCACTCTCCTCTTCCGCTCGGCCTCGCTCCGTTCTCTTCGCTCGAACCCTCTCGGCCGGTGGCAATAACGTCGGACAGCAAACGTGTGGCACGGAGTCCGGAATGAGAACTGATGCACTGTCACTTTCTTCTCGTCACTCGGCGCTACTCGCTTCCCCGTCTCACTCGTGCGAAGTAACTCGCCTCTCCCCTGACTGGCTGTAGCTCGCGATACGCTCGACGAATCGCGTTACAACGACGCAATGACACGTCGAGCCAGCGCGGACCCACGTCCTCTCACTCCTTCCTTTAAATCCTCTTCTCTCCGTCTCTCGCGCACTCCGGTATCGTGTACGCGGTGGCGGAAAAACTGTGTAAGGGCCGACGCGCACCAATGACGTTCTACGATTCTCTCTAACTCTCTCCCTGTCCTCTCTCTCTGTCTCCCTATAGTCTGTCTCTCTGGTCCGACAAGGGCACGATTGAAAAAATCACCGACGAACTTCTCGCCTCTGTCCTTGGCCACGTTCGACTCCGGTAAACGCGCGTACTCGCACCAGATTCACAAGTGTATAAGGCCGCGTGTGCTGCGCGCAGCAATTGGCGGCGGTGTGGAACCAACGTACACGCGTTTTCTGCCGCACACGCGTTCCTCTCTCGTTCTCCGTCCGTATCTCTCGCCTCTCTCTTCTCGTCTCTTCCTCAACACTCACTCTTCGCTCCCTATGTATGTATATATATCTCTCTCTCTCTCAACACGTAGTGGCGCGCGAGAGAGCCGAGCCGTTGTGCGCTCCCGAGTATGTATATTGGAAGAAGATGAAGAAGCGACCTCCACTCTCCACGGAAGAACGGAACCGTCTGAGCAGTTGTAGATTTCGCCTTGGGGTCCCACTCTCGGGGCTCACTTCCTGCCGAGGCGGCTGTCCCCCTCTCTCTGTTTTACCCCGGTCGCTGCGCCCCTCCCCGGGCCCCTTCCACGAGAGGAGAGCGCGACCATACCCGACCGACCGACCGGGCCTGAGCCTACCGACGGCAATCGATTGGCACGCACGCCTGCCATCATTTCTCCCGACCAATCGCGCGACGCCCTCCGCCGGGAAGGCGGCGCCATTACGCCGTGACGTCACGACGCCAACCGGGACGACCTCTCGCGGCGACGCCGGGCGAGACTGCGTCGCTCCCTTTCCTACGAGTCGAACCTGAGAGAGAGAGGGAGGGAGAGGGAGGGAGAGAGCGTCGGCGGGAAGGAGAGAGGAGACCTCTGCTCTCCTCCTCGCTCCGCTTATCCGACTCGCTTCTTCGACTCGCCGCGTTGCTCTCTCCTCCCTTCGCTCCTCATCTCCTCACTCTCTTCCTCCGACTCGCTTTCTCCGCTTCTCTCCGTTTCTCTCGCTGTTTCTCTCTCCGCCGCTCTTCTCGTCCGAGCTTCATCTTCCTCTTTTCCCTCGCAACTGGTACCCCGGAGTCGGCTCCGGTCTTCTTCTTCCGTCCACCTTGCCGAAGACCGTCGTCTCTCTCCTCTCGCCAGCTCCTCGCTAGATGTACACCAGTTCCCTCTTTTCATCATCCTGCGCCGCGAAATCGGCTACCCGTCGGACGCACGATTTTCTACGTACCATTGCGTCGTCTTCCGTGTGCACGGCCGTGAGCGCACGACCGTGCTCGCGGCAGAGGCTGTGGGAGGGTGCGAATTAGTACGCTCCCTTGCGCTTCGGCGTAGGGCGGAGGACGCTGGTCACGACGAGGAGTGCGCCGGCATTAACGCTGCACCCCGATTCCGTTCAACCACGTTCAACGGATTCGATCGAGTTTTTGCCGGGCAGCGCGCGTCGTACAGCGTTCGCTAAGAACGGAACTGCAAGGTTCGACGAGTTGCGAATAGAGTCAACGTTCTTCGGACATAGCTCGAGCAGCAGGATTTTCGATATCTCGGTCAGATTTTTTCCGACGTCACGAAGGCTCATCACTCGCGAGATGACGAACGATATTAATAGCGCTGATGGGAAAGCATTCTCAAGAAGGCATGTTTCACGCACGAGTTAGAGCGATCGGGTACACTCGAGCGGTGAAGAATAGGCACGCTCGTGCCCGCACGTTGCACGCACTCGAGACGCTCGATAATCGTCGCGATTCACTCGAAACATTATCGACACTAAGTAGCCGCTCGATATCGGGCGAACAAGTTCCCGATATCTTATCGTCGCCGGCGGACACTTTTGCCCTCGACGGACGGTGACGACGCGTGCGTCACTGGTCAGATTAATAGATACGGTGCTCGCGACTTTCTTTCATCCTCCGCAGGAGTATACGATCAGACGCCGTATTTGCCTCTGGAGTCAGAGAATTCCTGGTAGACACTCTGACGCCAGAGTAGCGATAAATTACTTTTTCTCAAAAGACTTAACATGCTACCGCTCAACAAGAGAGTCTATCTCCGTATTTATCGAACTTCATACAATGTAGAGCACGAGAAACGATGACTCCGAACGGTATCGAGCGAGAAGAAAATTGTCGCTATATTTTTCGTTGGGCGATCGACGGTCACGACGGCTCATCGTATAAATTAGCAATTGTCGTCGGTACCGCGCTCGAAACAATGAGGACCGTATTCGCGCGAGTCGGCGGAACTCTTTTTTTGCGTTCGAGCCCAGTCGGGTCTAGGGTGCAGGCGCGAAAGCGACTCCCAGAGTTAATTTACGAGTACCCGAAGGAGCCGAGAGAGAGAGAGAGAGAGATGGAGATCGCATTAGCGCGTGTCGCGCATCGCCCGTATTCAAATCTCCCATTATATCCGGTCGACTTGACCCATTTTCCCCTTGTCTCGCTTCCTCTTTTTTCATTCATTTTCTCGTTCGTTCCTTTCCTCCCGCTTCGGCCCCGCCTCGCCCTCCCTCCCTCCCCCTCTCACCATTCGTAAAATCCACAAAGAGGCTCACGAGCCGTCCTGAAAGAACCTCCATTGGGCGATGCGACTCCGTTTAAGCGGGTTCCTGCGTAGGACCTGTTGCCTCGACGTAGATCGAGAGAGAGTGCGAGGACGCCGAAGAAGGGCGTGGAGGGAGGGAACGTACGGAGAAAGGAGACGGAACGGCACAAAGAGCGAGAGAGAGGGAGGAGAAGCGCATAATGGAAGAATGCGTCATAGATAATCATAGCGCACCCCGCGTGTGCCCCGGCGACAATAAAAGTAACATCGGCGAATAGGGTGTCCCCACTCTCCCTCTCCCCCTCTCGAACCCTAAAGTCCGACACTCAATTTCGACGGAACAAAAATTCTCATTGTCGCCGACCGTTCCCTTTCTCTCTGCTCTCTTCAGACCTCGAGGCCTCCTCCGACCCCGAAATTCACCCGTTGACGCCTGCATCGCAGGTCGAATTCGTCTGAGGGCTCTTTCTGTTAAGTTACGATGCGAACTCGCGAGCGGCCGCGAAGATCGAGCCTAGGGATCCAGGATTATGACGGAGGATAAGTCGTTAGAGCGGGTAGATAGCGCTTTATCGAACGTAAATACAGCGGAGGGAAGACTGCCGATCCGATCGCTGACAGGTGTATTATCGAGTTTCGCGACGAGCTTCCACCTTTTTTCCTTACGTCGTCGACACTCAAGTGCACGCGCAGTACGCGTCACCGTGTTTGCGAGAATATCGCACCGTACGAGCTCTTACGTAAGCCTAAGGCCGCGCAAAACTCCGTTCCACACACAACTTCGGGGAGCACGGATGTCGATGACTGGCACAACTGCGTGCCTCGATCGGTCATTTTTTAATCACAACTCAAACGCTCTCCGAGCGTCCCGTAATTGCGCGCGCTCCCAATGGGAATTCATAGCACGGCGCAGGAGAAAAAAGCGGGAGATAAATAAGTTATTAAGCAGGTAATGAGCCGATTTGAACGGTAATGAGTAAAATCATTCGAGCCGGTCATTGTCCGGGGAATCAAGCGAAAATCGATACACAATCCGCGCTCTCAAGCGTCCCCGGTCTCTTTATTTACGTTACATTAGTCATCCGGAAACATTCAGGCTTGACGCGAGCGGGGCGATCGGCTCGATTTTCGCATAATAAACGTCGCCGACCGGATCGAACCGCATCGTAACGGCAATCAAAAGCCGTATTGTGTCGCGGGTGCCTCGCGTAACGAAAAACCGCAAAGACGCTCGTCCGTCCCCGGCAATCCTCTCTCGTGAGAGGCCCAGGTTCGGCTTGGTCGGTGTCCTCGTACCTCGAGAGCGCTGACTCTGCCCAAATATTGACACCCGCACGACGCTCGCCGGGCGAGAATTTATTGCTAATTGTATTTCTTACCTCCCGTCCGACTGTCAGGTATCGTCGGCCGATCGAGCGTTAAGCTGGCCCATTGTCTTCGCGATTGGACGGTCATCAGGTCTTCGGGCCAGGCAGGAGCGGTACCTGCTTGCAAGTTCGGCCGGTGCGCGGAAATAACGAACGCCCGGCACGGCGCGGTTACCTGAACGACACGAGTTTCAACGGCGGGCCGGGCAACCTGTTAGATACAGGCGGATAGATAGATGCGCCTAATTATCGTTGCTACGGGTCAATGGACAACGGTTACATCGCTCGCCTAACTTGCTCCGATGACCCGCTCGAAAATTCATCGGGGCACCGGACCGATCGACCGGGGTGCAACCATAATTTTACGGGTTGCCAAATTGTTCGCGCACCGATTGACGTATTCCAATTTGGACGATCTATACGCGCCGATACAAGAAATTGAATCTCTCGCGTGAACATTCATCTGCGAGAGTACATAACTAATAGACGATAAGAATCATGTAATTAATAGTTCAATGAATGACGGAACGAATGCTAATGTCGCAAGATGGATTTATGATCAAGGGAATAGTAGGGAAGGATGTTCGACGATCGAGAAGCGCAGGTGTAAGCGCCGCTGTAAAACGCACAATGCGCGCTTGCACTTGTCGATGTTTATTCGCAGCGAAGTGCGACAGTGGCATTAGGTCCGAAATGCCACAAGTGGCACATAAACCGTGCGGAATAAGTGGATTGATAGGTCGTTACCGTCGAAAAAAGGAGAGTGGATCAGGGCGCGGGATCGGAAAGAGAGCCGAGAGTCGGCCTCTGCCAGAGATGAACCGAGAGAGACGCTACGGAGTCGTCCGCACCGTGGAAAGAGACGGAGCGAGGCGGGGCGAGGAGGGGAAAGGAGAAACTGTACAATAAGTCGGGCCCCGACAATGGAATACCGCGGGCGGTCTTTGTGATTCAAATCAATGTTTGTGATACTCGATGGCGCACTGCTTTTGTAGTACCCGAGCTTTCCTATCCTCCTCTCCTCCACCGCGGCACAAACCATCGGGATCCGTCGAATCTCGTTGCGTGTACATACTCACGCAACGAGTTATGTGCGCACGTCGTAGACGACGCGCGTATCCCTGCAGGACACACACGTGAGTCGAACGCGGTCGCACACACAACCGATCCGGCATTGGGCTACTCCGCCGCAACTGGCACCACTTGAATAATTCCATAACTATTGATTCCGGCGAAAATTGCTTCGGAAAACTGTATTGGGCTGATGGAAAAAAAAACGAGAGAGCTGCTTCCAGGGGGAGCAAATAAATGATAGATAAAGGCGAGTTGTAAAACGTGAAACGTGACGCGCGGGTATCGAGAAGTTTTAGCTTGGTCGCTTCGCGTACTGCAAGAAACGGCGACGCACGTTGCAAGCGACGGCGAGCGTGCCGCGCACGCGTGCTTCGCGCATCACGTCGACGGCGAGAGAGAGAGAGAGAGAGAGAGAGAGAGAGAGAGAGAGAGTCGATCGTACGATATGAGAAAGCTCATTGTGCTCCCGCATAAACGCACTCGAAAAAGCGAATCGTCAACGACGCACGATCGATCTTCCGACTAATCGCAGACGAGCCCCGATCGTACGAGCCTTCCATTCATCGGGCCGAGCGACGCTGATTTTTTTCTTTCTACCCTCCGTGCCTTTAACCGATCGGTTGATGAGCGAATCGACGGATTACGTCGGAGCGCGCGCTTGTTTGCCAATTACGCGATAAGGAATCTCTACGGCGAATTCTATCCTGGGTGCCGAGCTGATACTTTGATCGGCGTCGTCAAGGAGTCGATTGCCGATGATAGCGAGTGTGACTTATTGTTAGAAACTTTCTATGCACGCCGATAGGTACGTCGCGTGAATTTTCTACGAAACAAAATAAAAGTTTCGGAATTTTGCCGGAATTGTGAGCGATGGAATGACTGAGAGGAATACTGTGATGCTGCTTACGTTATCTATAAATAGTGTGCGCAATCTACGAGTGCGGCGTATGTTTATCCAAGGGCCTCTCTTCCACTTCTGCTGAAGTGGGAGATCAGAATCGATAACGTCGTAAAACTTGCCGATCTCTTCAGAAACAGTTCTATTAACGGTCGAAATACGTCGGTAATTTCGAGAATCAGTGATTCCCGTTACCGGCGTCGCTTATTGTTTACACTTCCGCCTTCGATTCCCGAGCGTGCAACGAGAGTTATCGCGGGCCGAGAGATAGGCTGACGTAACGTCGTCGACGGCGACGAGTCACGTACACAAACCGTCCTGTCGCTTTCCATTATCCTCGTCCCATTAACCGCGTTTATTCGCCAGCCAGCGCGCGCACACCTTCTCCCCTTTTCCTCCGCATCGTCCGTTCGACGTTATCGTCGATCGGCAGAAAAAAGGGCGAAGAAGAGGAAGCGGAGGAAAAAGACCAAGGAGTGGGCGAACAGTGGATAAAGCCGGGAAATCGAAGAAAGAGAAGGAGAGAAGCGGCCGAGGAAGGGAAAACAACGGATGGAGAGAGAGAGAGAGAGTTAGACGAGTGGAGAGAGTGAAAGATAGAGCCGAAAGAGAGAGAGTGAGAGAGTGAGTGGAAGAATTCGCGAGCGTGCAATTGCCAACAGGTGATACCATTGGGGCCTCCTCTTAGAGCTCGAATAATGAGAGAAAGGGAGATTGTGTTTGCCGGAGGAGAGAAAGGGAGAGAGAAATGGGGTAGAAATGGCGAGGGGGTGAGACTCGGTGACTGGCGTCGTCGTCGTCGTCGTCGGCAGCGTCGGTGGCAGCGTTCGGCGGCGGTGGTGGTAGCAATGGCGGTGCTAGTGGCAGCGTCGGCGGCGTCGCTGGTACCGGAAGGGTGGCCAACAAAGTCTTTATCGTTTCGAGGACCGATTACAATGGCCGATTGTTACCATTCTTCGGGATCCAAATAATCTCGCTCATCCCGGAGCTCGATTGGCGGAGAGCAGCTAACGATAGAAATTCCTATCCGGCGGTGCCTCGATTCTGCTCCACGCACTCCTCGCATCCGAGGTATCTGCCCGAAGGACACGTTCCGCCATTCGAGGGAGAGAATGGCACTCGATCCTTCCCGGCCAGCTCAATTAGATCTCTCCGATGATTTTCTCGTTCATGTTTTAGCGCGCAAGCTCGATCGAACGATTATCGCGTTCGAAGAAGGGACCGATCGTTCTGTGCCGGATAATTAGATTATGGATCAATTGGGGTGTAGCGATTGTGATACGAGGTTGGGGGTACCTTTTTCCATTCTTCGAACAGCGGAGCCATAATGGTTTATGTTCGACGCGTCACGATCTTCTATAGGGTACGCGCTGAGGATTTTGGTCAGGTTCACGGACCCTACCTGCAATTACGCGAGTACCTTTGACGCAATTTTGGGTCTCGTTCGGGGAATTCGATCGCGGTGCAATAAAGTGCACCTGACTTTGAGAAAACGATACTGTTTACCGGAGGCCCAAAAGGGTTGGCAAGATGAGTTATTCGCGGAAGGCTTACCCTCCTCATTTCCGACGAAACGTCACGGGCAGTCATAAATTTGGGTCAACCGCCGACGGTGGCACCCATCCTGCGCCCATATCGTAAAAAGGGTGGGGTCCGTGAGCGGTGCCGATTCCGTCAAAGGTGCGTCCCAAAACTCGCCAAAGCGTCTCGTGCGTGTCGGGTCGAAATTTTCGCGCGTCAGGAAAGCGAAGAGGCGCTGGGAGCCGAACTTTTTCCCGAAAGCGACGACAGGGGTGAGTCGCTTTTATTGGCGGTCGCCGACTTAATCCCCGTTAATCCGGCCCGCGTGACGGAACAAGTGCCCACGATAAATCCAACCGCCGGATGATTAGTACGGCTTCCGCTTAATGCGCGAGAGAGAGCGCGCACGCGGCCGGGTGGCGCAAAACAAATTTTACGAACGCGATCTTTTATTCATCGCCGCGACCGAAAACGCAATTGACTTGACGCCGCCTATCGACCGCTGATTTTTCCCCTCCGAGCCACCCCCTCCCGCCCTCTCCCCAACCCCCTGCTCGATTTTCCCGGCTAACCTGCTCACGCCATGCACGCCGCCAATTTCGCTCGCGTGCGCCCGCCCTGTGTGTGTGTGTCTGTGTGTATGTGCAAACCCACCGAAATTGCGCTCTCGCCAAAAATATTCTCCCGACGTTAATACAACGAAATATAAACGAGACCGACGACCGACCGTTAACTGACATTCAGCGCGCAACGCTGAACGCTGTAAATTTTGACAAAATTCCCACCGACGTTCGACATGTTTATATTCGGAAGCGTTTTGTTCGCGTGTTCGCTTATTCTAATTCCGCAATCGTTCGCCGCACCAAAATCCGAACCGTCGACGTTTAAACCCTTCATTATCGAGTCACCGCCAGAGAGATCGTATTAACGCGCGATTAATTCAACTTGTAAATTCCTGTCTTACGCCTTCGTCGCGGAAAAGAAGCGTCGTACGGTTCGGTTTTTCACGTCCGATCCGGCATATAATATGACCTGGCTCGCATTGTAACGGGATAATCGAGAAGTTTGATCGGTGATTGGGTTATTCGCAGCGTTCGTCGACCAGGGGGTGGAGGGGGGGTGGCGGTAAAAGCGGTCGACGCGAATCGTCGCGAGCATTCGCACGGCAGGCAACTCGTCCGGGATAGTTCTCGGACGTCCCGCAGGACCCTCGGCGCACGGGGGTACAATTTATTTGTACACCTGTGCCAGACGGCAATCTGATTGCGCGCAAACGGACTCGCTTCGCCTCCGGTTCTGGCTGCATCATTCTCCCTGATTGCTAAACGATGCGCGCAACTGCCGCAACGGGCGTGCGCACGCGTGCACCGTGCCCGCTCGCTGCCGATTATATACATCCGCGCAAATCAGAATCTCATTGCGCTGTCATCGGCCAATGCTCGCACGTCGCTGCAACTCCGTTTTGACGACATAATCTCTTTTTCTTTATCCCTCGCCTCATGCCCCTCGCTGCCCTTCAGCGACTCCAACCTTCCTCCACGTCTTCGGATCTCGAGATTTTTCTACCCGACGACGCGCCGCCAACTTATATTTCCGTCCGAGCGGCTCCGACATTTCGACGGCCAATTTAGTGGATTCGATGCTGGAGCGCCGTCGATCGATCATCGGCGATCGACGTGCGTGGCTGAATGCTCGATCGAGGATCGTTAACGAGCGTAAAATGAGACAGAGTAGTGACGGGCATTTTAATCGGAGCTGAAACAAAAATTGCTAGGATGACGCCGTCTCGTAGAGTACGGCTTGAAAAATGAGCGTTCCGTTCGTAACCGGTCGAAGGCTGCCGCGTAATTCGCGAAAATTAGTGGATGAAAGATAATAGAGCCGCGCAATCTCGGCCACTTGTCCTGTCCGCGGGATTATCAGGATTTTGATTGATTCAGGAGTTAAGCGTGGGAATTGAACTGCGCGCGAGGTTTCTTAATGCTCGTAGTTGGCGCTCGCGCGTGCAGCCCGTCCTCGCGTTCGTTCCATGTGCATCTGCGCGAATCCGAGGGCCCCATTACGCTGTCATCGGGCAACGGCCGACAAAAGGCAGAGGTGCGCGCGCCTCTCGTACGCTTAATATGAGCTTCGAGTGTGCGAGGAAAGGAAGGAAAATTCGCGAGCGCCCTCGAGGCCGACTGCGGATACTCGCAACGAGGTCGGCCTACCTCAAAGACTGCTTTAACACTACTTTGTCAACGACCCGTTAATGCCCTGATTGAGATTTCTCATCGATCCTCCCTGCGCGGACTCCGTAAAGGGGGTCGCGATTACGTTAGACAACCTCCAGCTGCCCTGACTGACGGCCGTAATTTTAGATTGCGACGATCGCGTTAAGTGTTTCTTATTTCTGTCATTTTCTCCTCTCGTTTTCCCTATTAATTCCGATGATACCGCAGCGCGTTCGGCGTCTTTTTTTAATTAGGACGATTACGACCGATTTCACCGTTCTTCTTACACACAATATCGTCCATCGGCCACGAAAATGTTGTCAGCCGAGAGTCCAGTGGCTTGAGGCGTGTCCTCTGATTATTATAATTCCCGCCGACGTTCGGCAAATGTTGTTCCACGTACGTCGCACACGGACGCGAGTCCGGCCGCAGGATAATTTTCGTGACGCCGAGTGACACGCCACGCCGCTCAAAATGTTTCACGGTAATAATTACATTTTTGCATATCTGGAGCACGCGAGATTTTGTGAACCTCGATCGGAGACTCGGCGAGCATTCCTTCTTTCCCGCGCCCCTGCTAAGAGATACCCTTCAAAGTCGGTGACATCCCACTGGGGGCCCAATTTCTGCATCCGTGACCCAAACGTCAACGACGGAGCCTACCTTCCATCGCTACAGTTCCGAAACGGTTCGAGGAATTCGTTCTGCGCGCCGAGTGTTGCCTAACAGATGCCACTGTGACGCAAAAACACTGGTGGGGTGCCGGCCCGAGATCGGTCTCATTTTAAACGCGGCCGAATAACAACAATAATGCCACTGCCTGCCTGCTACGTTCGGGGTCGTTTCGCGAAAATTTATAGACCCTTCCGCACCTTTTTTATCGCCTCGCCATTATCGGCACTCGAATGTTATGGAAATGATTGCGTCAAAGGGGTTTTCGGATCGGCTGGATAGCGATAGCATTGTCCTCCGCTGTTCTCGAGGTGATTAACGGTACTCGGGACATCTTTATTCCGCGTACCTACGCATTAATTGTCGCTTAATACCAACCTCTTACCGTCTTACCTCGTTCGCTTCCCACTCTCCCCACCTATGCGCGTCGCACGCATTTACGCGTAACCTTCCCGTTAACTGAACCGACAGCCCGCAAATGGCCGATATCGGGAAACATTGCGTCATCGGAAAAATCCCAGGAATCATTCGCACGATGTGCCACGATCCTTTCCCACGTTCCGTCCCGCATGCGCAGCCGCGAAGCGGAGAACCTCTGCTCGGGGCTCAGGCCCCGTTTTTCGCAGCCACCTCCCCTGCCCGGTCGCCCGGGCCCCACGGTTTTGCTCCACATAGTTGAGGTGAGCCTTAGAGGTACACCGTGAAGAGGGTACGACCGTAGGTTTTCAGGCGCAGTGACGCGAGGAAGGGAGGGTGAACGGGGGTTAGCTGCGAGAGAGAAATCCAGCCGGCGAGCGAGAGGAAATATCGAGGGAGAGAGAGACGGGGCGAGGGATGAAGGTAGAAGGAGGGAAGTGGAGCTCGGGGGGGAAGAGAGGTGTGCGAGAGGGAGACAGAGACGGGGGCCCCCCTCGATATTTATTGCGGGGATGCGTGCCGGGCAGATATTATTATTTGTACCGCGGGCATAATTCAAGCGGGTCGTTAAAATTATTTTATTACTTGTTCTACACGCGGCGCTCCCAGATTCCGCGCACCCTCCGAGTCCGCCTCGCCGTCCTCTCTCTCGCTCTCTCTCTCTTTCTCTCTGCCGGCGTCGTTGTCGTCGGCGAAATTTCTGGCCGAGGCGTCTACCTGCGCGTACTCCGCAGGCTATGAATACGCGCGTTTTCCGATAATGCGAGGCACGGTCATGGTCTCGCGGGGCCGAGATTAAGATTTTGCTCGTTGCCAGCTTTAGCCCCCTGCCTGCCTATCTACCTACGCGCATAGGTCTATGTGTATCGTACCTACCTACGTACCTATAACGTACGTGTGACACGTACACGTGGATATTCGGCGCCGCGGGGCTCTCCGCCGCGTTCAGCCTTCCGAAGCGTAATTACATGCTCGCGCGAAAGATGCTGCGGACAATTATTTTGCGCCGCGACAAGGTCGCGCAACGCCTCGCCGAACGTTTTATTCCGGATAATCGAGTACAGTCGGATACTATGTTGCGCTTGCAGATTACCTGGTAATTTGTCCTCCGCGCGTAATCATCGTCCGTGGAAGGCGCCCTTTACGCGCAAGTTAAATTGCAAGGAATAACATAGCGTCGATGAATTTCGCGAAACATTATCGACTGGGCGGTAAGCGTAATTGACGCTCTAAGCCTTCGTTCGTTGAGCTTTCTTATAAAAAAAAAAGGGAGGCACAGGGCGCTAAGAATGGGCCGTGTTTGCCGGGCCGTTTAGCATTCTCATGGTCATTGATGCGTTCTCTATTAGCTCGAGGCCGGAGTGCTCGTCGCCTGCCCAATGTCATTTTCCGCAAGTCGAGAACACGTTCCTGCAGATCGCTATGGAAATGAACGTCGGCGTCGGTCAATAGCAGGGGCGTATCTCGTTCGCACCGGCTACGCGGCGCGAGAGAGTGTCTTTCGCATTAGTTTTCGTCACAAACGAGCGGCCCCGAAGTGGCGTGACGAGTGCCCCCGGTGAAAACCAGAATTCTCGAGTGCGGAGCGCCTCTCGCGTCGAGTAACTTAAAGTCGTATCAATCTCATTTATGCCAATTTCGTGTCTCGTAAAGCCCTTGTCACGTATATTCCGGCGGCCAACCCGTGCGCCCTTTTACTTACCCCAGAACGATGTCTTGGTGGAAGGATGTCGTACCCTGGCCTTCATCCTCTCCCTCCACCCCTCCCCCCGTCAGTCAGTCTCTCTCTCTCTCTCTCTCTCTCTCTCTCTCTCTCTCTCCCTTCGCGTTCGTTGCTCGCGTCTTCTTTCTCTTTGCCGTCATTGGCGCGTCCGACACGTTTTCGAGCGGCGAAAGAAATTTTCATGACAATCGAGGTGCCAGGGGTGTCGTTAGTGCCGAGACACGTTCCTGGCGTATGCAAATGCCTTGCCCCAGGATCGGGCGGCAGCTCCTGCAGTCCTTCGCAAGGACCCGATTTATCGCGGAGCCCGCCCGATTGATTATTCAACGATCGAACTCGTTTGTCGACTCAATTAATCTCCGTGAAAAATGGCACGGATTTTCAACGAAATGAGGGACACGCGCGCCCGGAATGGCCTACGTGCCGATGTTTTTATTTGCGGGTAATCGTCAGCGGGGAACGCGTTCGCCGGTCCGCGCGGGACCCGGTATTAATTATTTTTCAAGGTACGCGACGATTCAGCCGGACATTTCGAGCTTGAGGACGCTCAGGTAAAAAGCGTATCTATTCTTAGCCACCGTTTCCGATCCGATGCTCGCGCAAACCTCGATCCTCACAATTATCCCCCTTTGCGCGTATTACACATTCATAGTGTACGACTGTGGAAAAACGGGAATAGGCATTGAATATTAAAGAGATATCAGTAGCAAATGTAACCGTCTTAAGAGCTCCGCTCGGCGAGCGTGAAATATTCTCCTCGCGTCCTCTCGGTCGGGCGCACAAAAACTACTTCACGCAGCCGAAAGTAGCCGTCCTGCCGGGAATCGAAATCGTCGGAACGAGTTTGGCACGAGGTTCAACGTAGGTACGGCGCGAGGAACCAGGAGCCGGAGATCTCGGATGTAGGACTCGCGTCTCTGAGCAGCGTCAAGGACGAAGGGTAGACGCCGAGGGGTAGATACCCTCATCACGATCGTCATTGAGGTGACAGGTAAATGCGGAGAGCAGGATCTACCCTTCCGAGGATATATAATATACACTCACGAGCCGGGAGGCGAACTGCTAGAAGGACGCGGACGGAGAAGTACGAGCAGGGGACCGGCGGCGAGGAGAGGGACAGGACGATCGGAGAGGACGCCGGACGGGTGAGTCGAGGGGAAGTTTGGTACGTAAACGAGGATTAAATCCGAGACGTCCTCGTTCCATGCCCGACTACTCGGGCCCGGTCCACGTCCCGTGTTGTGACCTCGGCGAAATGGTGCGTGCAACGCACGGCCGCGTCGTGATTACAAGTCGGCTTCGGTTCGGGAATGAAAATAAATAAGACGCCGGACCACGGTCAATGAGAGATATCGAACGTGTAATTTCCCGTCGAGCCCGATGAACGTCGACGTTTTAACTTCTCCGGCCCGCACTCGCCGCTCGCGTCCCAGACTCGCCGCGTAATAACGTAACGACAGCAATGCCGACTGATTGGTGAGGTATGGCACATTCTCTGCCAATCAATCGAGCTTAGTGTCGTTGCCGTTCCATCCGCGACTCTCGCGGAACGCGACGGTCGATTCATTAGCTTCCCAAGTACCGTTCGAATCTTCTAGGCGCTTGATATCGCACGAGTGCACGCTTCCGGCACTTACGGTGCGACGCTACCGATTTAATTGTCTGCAAAAACGCAAAATGTGACACATCGCCGATAGCATTGTCGGAGGCTTGAATGGACTCTGCTTTTCTTGCTATTTATCAATGAGGCGTCCTTCTCATTGTTCGCGCTATCCATTCAGGTACGTTATCTCGGTCGAAGAAAAAAAGAGGATAGGAAGGAGATGGGAAGAAAGCTGGAGAGCGATACCTGTACTTTCTCTTATCGTCGGTCAGCTCTCGTCAGACGTGACGGACTCGTGCCTCCCGCGAAAATTATCCCCGTAATCGTTCTGCGACAGTTCGCTTCCACGAACGCACGAGCTCATCGGCAAAAGTTTCTCGGCGGGGAGCGAGCCACGCCGATATCTGCTTTCTCGAACATTAGAGAAAGTCGCCGGTCTGGCTATTGGCTAAAAAGGTATTTGAAACGCGGGAAAAAAATGCGTGCAGCATCAGCCAGCTCAAGCTCAACCGCCCGCCCACCCCCTTTCTCTCCCCTTCTGCCGTCCTCTCTCTCTCTCTCTCTCTCCCTCTCCGGCGAAGAGGGGTGGAAGCCATCTGCATCGCGGTGAATGCCACTAACCACCCTGCGACCACCCCTAAAAACCCCCTTCGCCTTCGTTCCAACCACCTCCCTGTGCCTCCCCTTCGTCACTCTCCGTCCGTGTCGAGCGTGAGACTGTGTGTAACGCGGGCCAGTCAGCTCTCGACCATGGGTTCTCAATCTCTTCCCAATGGAATGCCATTAGCCATTATGCGACTGGGTTACGCTGATTTTACAGCGGTGACTCCCTGGAAATAAACGTATCACTCTACGACTGCGCGAGACAAAACCGGTAAACGCGCCTTGTTCTCTTTCCATTCTTCGCTTCCTGGGGAATTCGCTATCGGGCGAATCGCGGCGAAACAAATATCAATTGACGAACGTCTACGTTTCAGTGGTTACCTTTAGCGCGGAGGCGCGGTCGAAGTGGTCTCATTATCGTTAATTTCTTGCGCCACCGACTCACCCCTTCGCATCGGCCGTATTCCCCGAACAGGGCCTCGTTTTGTTCCGAGGCAACGACGATGTGTTCGCTTTATTACCGCGACGCGATGATTTGCGAAATGAGCCCTTCCGTTAGTTTGGCTTTCGCCAGCTTCGGACGAAGACGCGGCCGTAGGTTAGAGCGGCGGAGACGACAGCGGAGGCAGGGTTTATCAAGTGTATGAATTAAATTGCCGTTTATTACCCCTGGGGGACTGGGGAGAGGTTACCTCGTTCCATTCCTCCCACTACTTACGCTCTCTGCCTCGCGCTCTCTTCCTCTCTCTTTCTGTATCTCTTTCTCTATCTCCTTCTCTATCTCCTTCTCTATCCATCTCTCGGGGGGCCGCGAACAGACAAGATTCGGTATTCAACGTTAAACTTCAGCCACCGTAGGTTTTAAACGACGCGTGGAAGGGTCGTCGCTGGAATGCCATCCTTCTCCTCGACTCCGGAGTCCGCTCAGGATGCGCGACGAAGGAAGCGAAGCGAGAGTCGTCCTTTCCTCTCCGTTATAAGGAACGCGTGAACGGCGACGACGTTTCATAAATTTTGCGAAACACGCTGTTGCGTGAGCTATTTTCGCACCGTTTTTTCTTTCAGGCACGACGGGTGAAAAGGAGAATGCACTAAAAAAATTGTTTGATAATAATACGAATAATTCTTGTACATGTGACATTTCTGTACAAGACAGCTGAGTACGGACGTCAAAAGGACCTTGAAAAAAATGTCAAGAAACACATCTTCATCATTGGCCACTTATTTCGTTGCCGGCCGAACACGTATCGGCGAATGGCGGCCCCCGAAGAAAGCGAAACGACTTGCGAGCGTTCGCTGAAAAAGCATTCACAAAACTGGCGCAACTCGTTCCCATCCAGCAGTCCCGCATTTATCGTCCCGACTGTCGACTTCCGGAAACGCGACACGCTTTCCGCATTATGCCGAGTGCGGCTCTGACGCCTGTTACGAATCGTCGGCCGCGCTCCACTCTCCAAAGCCCCTGTCGGATTCTAAACACACCCTTTACATACCGCGACGCGATCCGTGGGTGGGTTAAGGGGTTGCCGACAACGGGGGCTCTATGGACTGATCGATTGTACGTCACCCGGTACATTTCTCGGCCCGGGGAGTCGGCCAGTTTTACAGTCGGAACTCCGTTCCGATCGTTCGCGAAACTTTCGAATATCTTACCGTCTCCCGCCGACTGAGTTTTATCGCTCGACGTCTTCGGGAATATTTATGAAATATTTATGACGAATTCGCGGAAGGCGAGAGTGCCGCGGCCAAAGTCGAAACTTCCTCCTAAACCGACCCCTTTAACCGAGACGCGATATGGAAATCGACGCAGAGAAATTCCCTTCCAGTTCCCGTCGCGAAAGAGACAGTGTTTCACGGTCGGTCGATAAGGTGCGAAGATTCTGTAAACATCGTTTGACGCCGAGGCAACTCTCGACGCGAAAATCAATCTACTACGATCCTCCCGCGCGCCGTCGTAATCGTTCTATTTCATGATGTATGCGCGTACGTGGGGTTAAAAAAAGCTGCGCTGGAAGAGGAGAAGATGGCCGTGAGAGGCTAGGGGGTAGGTTTGAAAGGTCTTCCGCTCTCTCTTTCAGTCTTCTCGTCTCACTCCTCTCTGTCTCTCTCTCTCTCTCTCTCTCTTTTTCTCATACTCTCTCCCCCTTTCGCTCGTTCTCGCATGTACGCTCTGAACCACGGCAATCACGGCGCCTGCAATTTTTATGAAGTCCTCGTCGGGTCTTCGAGTCGTTGAATAATTCAGGGTCAAGCGGGGCGCAAACGGCGCTTGCGCCCCCTTGGTATGTCGAATTTTTTTCGGCGAAGCTGCCCGGAAAAATTCTCCGCACGGTACTTACACGCCCGCACGGAACAAGTCGGTCCTTTTAATCATTTTTCCCCGAGAAGTGCTCGCCGGTGACGTTACCAAAGGGGTTGCCCGACGCTTCTCTGTAAATGGCACGGCACTCGGCGCAAATTTGCATCATACGCGTAAGCCGTCACAAATTAATAAGGGTGCCTGGTAATTTGCCGAAAAAAAGGAGAGGGAAAGAGATACGTTCAGTTCGAACTGGGTCAGCCTCCTCCCGTCTCCTCGGCCAGATATTTGACGATTACGGTATCCTCATCTCATTCCCGAACTATGGCTGCATTCTAATCGTCGAGATGTTTATTTAGTACCGTTTCGCAAACATGGCAGTTTACTCCGTCGGGGTCTGTCATGTCAGTGTCAATACGTCCAGCTGCCTTTGACGAGGCCAAACCGTGCCGTTTGCGAAACGTCGGTAGGATAAACAATGTAAGACACAAGTATCCGTAAGGTAAACTAGTCGGTTACGAAGCCGTATCCACCTATCGCTAAAGTATTTTGTTTTGACGTAAAACGCTAACGACCAATGTCACTTTGAAGCGTAAAGTCACTATTGCGAAGTAACTGGAAAAGTGATGAGTTCAGCGGACGTTTGTAAGTCAAAGGTCGACCGAAAACGTAAGTCGCGCCGGTCGTTGCGCAACAGACGTCGGTCGTCGAATTTTTCTCGCGCACGTCGGTCGCGGCCGGTGGCGAAGTGAATATCGTCGATGCCGGGGGTAGGACCTGTTCTTTCCGCGCTTAATTTCAGGTCCGCGCCGCCGCCCTCGGCCATTAATCACACCGGCTGCTGCGTTCGGACCGGTCCGCTCCCCGGCACACTGTTTGCAAACCAGTCCGCAATAAAGCGATTCGCCGTCGATTCGCCACCACGTCGAATTATCCGGATACCGCTTGCGAGCAATACACCGGCCCCCGGGCGACGTAATTTATTCCCTCCGATGGCCCATAACGATACCTGCTACAGTCGCGGATTTTCCCGCCGATCTCGGACCGATAAAGACGTTCCTACCACCTAAAATCATCCCAAACATCGTCATCAACGACCCTAAATTACTTCAACACCCAGTACGCGCAATGGATCCTGTACTCTAGTTTAAATTAGCCCACAGCGCAGACAAGTGGCGTATTTACGGTCGGGTAGAATCGGTGGAACGTTTAAGGGTGAAAAAAAGTCAAAACCTCTTTTTACGACCGAGGATCATACCGACAGTCCATTAATCCCGTGACACTTCCGACGATTTCCGGGCTCGCTCGGCGCAGTTGATACCGGGAAGCGAGCGGAATTGCCGTCAATAAATTTGAACAGGCGACGGTCGAGGTGTCCTGGCCCGGGGAAGACGGCGGGAGGACAGGACGACAGGGCTTCCCACCTGCGCCAATCGCATCGGCTCCTACGGATCCCGGACACCGTTATAATCCTCCTCCTGCAACCGTAATCCTGGCTTTACGGGCTCGCGACTAGGTACGTTCGAGCGGCAGATTAGCGAGTAATTAGCGGGACGAGGAGCGGGACACGCGACGATACCCTGCTCAGGCCGACCTTCCGCACCTTCCCACCCCTTCCCTCATCATTCGCCGACCACCCACGCCCGCCCGCGCCTCGCCTTTGTCTCGGAGGAAAGCCGGAATCGGCACCTTTCGCCGGAATAATCGGGCAAGGGTAACGATACAACGACGGCGAGTGAGGTATAATCGGTTTGTTGTCGTTTGTCCAGGCCTAATTCGATTTGCGAACGAGATCCGCAGGAGCTCTCGAATCCGGAGGCGTTCGGCATTGAACGCTTTTAGCGCGACGCCGCTTGCGAATGAATGAGAGCTAATCTGATTAATGGAGAGGTGCTTCTTTTCTCGCAAGGTGGCTCGGGATGAATTTCGGACTTTGTCGTTTCGACGGAGTCCAACGATGTGACGCGTGCGACGCGTGGGTGGTACTCGGCGAAAGGTGGACGACGGGGTGGTGGCCGATTTCCGAGAATCGAAGCTAGGTACGTGGAAGTAATTACAAGGAGGACTCCATTGCCGCGCGCGTTAGAATTCCGCCGGTGCGGCGAAGGGACCCCTACCCCACTGTCAGGCGGCCGACAAGTGACTGAATAATCGTCAGTCGGACGTTAGGATGGATTAGTGGGGCGACCGACAAGGGATCGGTGAGACGTAATAAATTAACGCGACAATCGACATAATTAGTTAGACTCACCGTAATTAGTTTTGCCGCGAACGTGCACGTGTTACGTCGAGCGTGGGTAACTTTGCGTCGTAAAAATTTGAGTGTCCTTCGGCCTTGCCGATCAGAGTTCCGGGAAACGGTGGACCGGGATGAATAGGTAAGTGGGAAGAAGGGCGGTAAATGAAAATCGAAGACGACAAAAACGTATCGATCGAAGGTCGGGGAGGCAAGAGAGGCGAGAGAGGACGGAGGTCGTGAGCGGAGGACTCGGAGGTCGCCTCGAGGACGATGGACATCGATCAGGGCGAGGAACTGTCGGGCTCGTACGTCCGTTAGCGCGTCCCTTTTGCCCTGCGCGGAGGGGTTGATGGATGCGAGATTACGGCGGCGGGGACACTCGTTGACACCCCATGATGTATCGCCGCAGCCTCTGCACGGTAGCACGGCTACTTACCAGCCGAAAATGGGGTGCCCGACCGGGAGCCACGGCCGATCCTGCCGATCCTGCCGATCCTGCCCGAAACGGGGAGGAGGAACTCGACTTCACCCCCGACCGCCCTCGCCACCGGAGTTTTGCATACTGAATTAGCGGGCAAGCTTCGCTTTCAATTTTCCGAACGACGCTCATGATGGAGCATTCGGAAGATCACTGACCTTGATCGACGGCGTCGCTAATGATATTCAGAGGGTCGACGCTAGAAATCAATTTTATGAATTAATATTTATCTTTATGTCCAAGACAATTTCTTTCTGTTCGAACTTTTGACGATTCCCATAATCGCCGCTGGATAGCAGTTTTCCGTCAGCGCGGAACTATAAATCCGCGTCCTTTCAGCGTCGGCGCGTCTGACCTCGCGCGAATATCTGCGCGCGGCTAGTGAAAAAAGGGACACGGCCGAGTCACTCGGAAGACGCGAAGAAAGCGGAAGGGGGTGGAGGAGGGGCCGCGCGAGGGGTTCAGAGAGATAAGTCGACGGGGTTGTCGGGGCATCTGCTTTCTTTCCTGCTTCCGGCCATCTTCTGCCAACCCCTTTCGCTCCTCTCTCTCCTGGAGGGATGGAAACGGTCGCGGCGTTGTATCGTGCATGTCGTGGGACGGAGGAAAGGAGATCTCTCCGTGGCGGAGGGGTGGCTGCGGGGGGTGGCTGACGGAGGAGGACGACGGGGGTGGGTGGGCGAAGAAGAACGTGCTGAATAGAAGATTGGAACTCTTTCTGCGGTGACGGCGCTCCTTCCGGCGGGGCTGGCTGATAGTGCCGGCTATTTCCGGTGGCCACCGTGACATTGCTATCGCCCACCGGAGTCTAGTATTCCCGGGGGCCATCCACGTTAAACGTCCTCCACACCTCGTCTTCGGGACGGTTTACATGCACCCGCCTTTCCGACCCTTCGACTTCCTTCGACCGGCCCCGATGTCCTGCACAAACGTCCACTTATATCCGCGCCGCTATTTCCCGATCATGCTGACGCATCGTCAAGCTATTGACTATTCCAAGATTGTCATGGATCGGTTAAGTAAGAAGAAAACTGCGTACGAAGTGTCCGCATCGAATGTCGGCTAAAGATCTGTACTCAAAGACGCTGAAACGTCTTAAGGTTCAAGAGAGCGAAGCGAATTATTTGACCAAGGCTTTCCAACGTAGATATTTACACGCGTCCTATCGGTCGCACTTTCCAATGATAGCCGCGTAGGTACATTGCGATTGCGGTAGATCCACGACACGTCGTAACCCTGACGGTGCATCGACCCTTCGATTATGTCACTTATCGGCAGTGTCGTGTGCGGACAATAGAGATTGCTCCGTGAGGCCGTTGGCGATCACGCACGTCCTACAAGTAAATCGACGCATGCCCTACATCATTCCCAGGAGGGCATCGAGATTAATCGTACTAGGTCGCCTTCGAACAATCGCAATTCTCGAGCGATCCTTAAAGCCGAACTATGAGTACCTTAACAGCTTCCCTCGAATAATAATCTAATCTGTACCTAAAACCGCAAAATTTTCGGGGACTTTCAACTACTCGCTAATTTCACCATCGCGTGAAAAGAGATTTCTGGCTCGAAAATAACCGAGCCAACCGCGTCGCTTTCAGGATAATTGCGAGGATCGTGCGTTTTTCCGGGCGCAGGAAGCGGCGCCGATCTGCTCGCAGGGAATTAATTCGGATCGTCGATCCGGCGGGCACAATGCGGCATCGATCCGAAGGTTGGGCCGGGGTTCGAGGGGTCGCACTGATGTACACGCGATCTGGAAACGCGTAAGGACACCGCGAGGCCCGTCGTTCTAGGTACGCGCATTCAGCTGTCAGTCAAAGCCTGCAGAGTCCCGGTAGTCCTGGGGAACATCTGCTCCTGGAGAACGCGATACGTCGGCGGCGGACGGGGGCGTTACTTGGCCCACGTCAGTCTCTTTCTTCTTTTTATTCTCTCTTCCAGTCTCCGTTCCCTCCCTCTCCCTCTCTCTCTCTCTCTCTCTCTTTCCTTCTCTCTCAATCTTCTTTTTCGTTCATTTTCTCTCCCGCTTTTTGCCCGCTTTTTGTCTCATTTCGACTTACAGGAGCTACTGCCTGTCGAGAGTATCTCGCTTCTCCTCCTTCTTCTTCCCGGTTCTCTTTTTTTCACCACCCGATCCTGCGAGGGAGAAGCTACGGGACGTCCTGTCCTACAAACGCGTCGTGGACTTCATTATTGCGCCTCTGGCCCCGTGGCAAAAAGTACTCCTGCCCGACGTACCGCGAACAATGGCCAGTTGATCGTGTCTCGGATCGATCAAGGGAGCTTTAATTAATGGCGGCCGTGCGTGAGGGGGGTGGCATTGTACGGCACGGCGGATAAGGTTTATTTTAAGGAAAGCGTCGGTATGTCCTCGGTCGCAGGTAAAATTTATCCACGGTCGCCATGTGCGATTTTTGTCCGACCCTGTGAGAGGGGAGTATTTTGGAAAATTGCGGGGGCTGGGGTTGCAGCTGAATGTTGGCGTTCGCATAGGCGACCGGAAATGACATCGATCGTTTTGAGGAGGAGTCGAAATTCTGGGATCGTTTCGTGAAACGTACGACGTTGCGGCTTTGATTCGAGACTTCCACGGCTACACAGTCCCAAGGACTTTGCACTCGATTGGTCGCCATTCGGATCCATTTAGCATTCGAAAGACCATTAGGGGACTGACGGCCGATACCCCCGTAGACTCGATTAACTCGCGATCGGGGACATAATCGCACCTCCGAATCGTCACTCCCGCTCCCTAATGTTCCTGCGGTCAAAGGATGATCAATTGGTCAATCCCGACAGACCCCATTTCTATCCCGAACGGGACGAAATTAATATTGGCACCGCCACGCTATACTTTAAATTGTAAAATCTTCTTCCCAACTCTTCACACTGTTCCATGTAACTTTCCAGCTTCACTCTACTTTACTATCATCACGAGCAGTTCTACAATCAAATTTTCAACGTCCTACCCTCAATGCATCTCAACCGCAGCCACCTCCAGTCCCACGAATCTTAAGTGTCAGCCCAGCGTGCATTAGCCACGATTCACCTTCTATCATCGGAATCGCCGACCTTCTCCACTTTTCACAAAAAAGGAGACGCTCGAAAAAAATCTATTTTTCCCTTCCTTCGCCGAGCGATCCCGGAATCGAACTAACGTCCGTCAGTCTCGCAACGTCAACCGATGTTTACCGGCTGCCCTACAATGCGGTTGACGGGACATTTCTTCCGAACGGTCTTGATCGTTCAATGGCGACGTTAACGAGTTACAATTGAGCTCGGTGACACCCTTACAGGAGCATCCTTCGTCCCGTCCTCCCGATCGAATGTCCTCGCCCTCTTCCCCTTTTCTCGCCCTTTCACCGCTCTCCGCGTCTCTTGCGTCGGAAACACGAGATCGGCGTTAATTTCGAATGCGAAAGGAGAGGGGTTGATGCCGGTAAGATCGAAGACGATCGTCGGAGGGGGAGGGGGCTGAAGGTAAGAGTCCAAAGAGAAAGCGTAACGTGACACCGCGTTCGTCTAGTCCTCGTCGTTCGTCCTCGTTCCATCGTCCTCGTTCCATCGTCCTTGTTCTCGGTCCTTAATTCGAGAGGCAGGGGTAACTCGCCCCTGGGCCGATCGTCAGCCAGGATCTCGATCCTTCGCACGTCGAGAGATCGTTGGGTCAGAGTCGGGGATAGACAAAGGGCCCGGCGAGCGGCTGCGATTCGATATTTTCGCCGTTACGGGGGCGATTTTTTCCCTCCCCGCCCGGCCTCGCCGAAAGGTGAAAATCGACGGGAGGCCGTCGAAGGCGGATTTACGGCATTCCGATGCCGCGCGGAGAGCCGAACCATGAATGGACCCGATACCTGGTCGCTGTAAAATGAGGGGGGGGGGGGGGAGCGACGTAGGATAGATCCTTTCGAATCCTGGCTACCTTCCATTGCCAGCCGCCCGGCTCTCTCTCTCTCTCTTCTTTTCGCTGTGGCGGTGAACGAGTTTAAAACGCGCGCTATTTATTGCGCTGACTCTTCGAACGCTGCCCTTTTACGAGCCCGGCTTTCGAAGAATGTGTATTTTTCGGCAGGGAGGAAGTGATTCCTGACGTGAAACGTATACACGCCTTGCGGGGCGTAAGAAGTTGCTAGCTGCTTTTGTAGCTGGGACGATTATCGTGTTTCGATGCCACCGCCTAGCTTGCGACTTTCGACTAGGCATAAAAAGCAGAGACTGTCGGAGGCCTCGAAACCAAGGCTAAGGTAGCCAATGAATTGGCAGTAACGCTCGGCCACTTGGGGGTTAGAAATTCAGCATGGCCGGCGAGAGCTTGTCTCCCCCCCATTGTCCATACCGTCGCTGGGCTACTGGTATTTCTCGGCCCCCGTGAAATATTACGGCTTTTCATGATTAGTGACTAATAGCAGCGCCCGCAATGTCTACCTAGGATTTTTCGGCCGACCTTTTATCGGGGCCCGACGCGGACGTCAGGGAAAACTTTGACAAATTGACGTTGCACCGGGCGAGGATTCGTCTTACACGACGTATCAATGATCGGCTGACACCTTAATTTACGACGATCATCAGTCGGACTCGGAGGAAAATTCTACTGTTAAAAAGAGTCTCGTCTATTTGTTTTCCATCACTTTCGACCAAAGAGTTTTCCCCTTGAGTAGGTTGATATTTTTTTTTCTCGATATCGATCGCGATTGTTCCCGGCTCGAACACCTCTCACCTTTTTTTCCAGCGTTTTGAATAACAGTCGGGAGAAAATATTTTTCGAGGGAACTTGAGAAGTGGAACCGGGGGACGAAAAAGGAAGTGGGTGTTGCCGTTTATAAATACCCTCCGCCCCGTTTATCGGCGATCAGCTCTCGCTCTCGAGGACCCGAATGAATGGGAAGCAATGTCCGGGAATTTCATTCATGATCCTGGCAGCGGTCGCCGATCTCCCACGAAAGGACATGCTCCTCGCCGTCTATGGGACACGGCCGATCCGCCGAACGAGAAAGTAATTGAGAAAGAAGTGTCCACTCGATCGAATCTGAGAACGATCCTCCCTCAATCGGCAGGATCATCTCTGAGATTGCCCGCGCGAACCTGATCCTCCGCCCAAAAACCGTAAAACTCATAAAAATCAAATTTCATCGCTACACACGTTCACAAACAGGAAAGGCAACGAAGTGTCAGTGTCAGAGGCTGAAAAATATGGAAAAAAATCCCCAAGCCGAGCAGGACCTCCGCCGATCGAAACACTTAACGTCTCGTACATCCGCGCCGAACGTCCGTCGTAAATATTAACTGAAAGCTACTCAGGACGCCACTCATTGTTCCTCCGACGCGCCGTCCAACCCCGTTACGTATCCGATCTCTTGATAATCCCGATAACGATCGGAACCCCGCGCATCGGCGCGTCGCGCGGAAGATCGTTGTAAAATAAAGATTAACACCGGACTCTCGTCCGTTCGGGAGAGGCGCGCGCGACCGGGAGAGGCTCATAGAGATGGGCTAACGATTTTTTCCCCCACCCCGGGGTCGTGCGGGAAACGAGTTTCGAACGAGTTCGAGGTCCGCGTCGACAGGTTCGTTATCGCGGCGGCCCCTTTGTTTGCCAAGCGTTTATTCTTACTCGTGTTGCGAGAGAACGGCGACGTGAAGAGAGAAGGAGAGGGATGAAGCGAAGGTTAGGTGAAGGAAGGGGGGGGGGGTGAAAAAGGACGAGGGTACGCCGGGAGTCCAATGGAAAGGACGGAGAAGGACGAGGAAAATAGAGGACATATCCGAGAGGGATGGAGAGGGCTGAAGAGGGCTGAAGAGGGATGAAGGGGGGCGCGGGGTGAGTCGGCGGGGAGCGACGGAGAGAAACGAGGTGGATCTCGGCCCTTTTGCAACAAGAAAGAACTCTCCTCCTTCCTTTCTGAATAGCGGTACGTCGCCGCAGGACACCACCGGCCGACCAGGACGACACAGGTGGCAGGAGTGGTGGCGTTGTCCTTCTGCGCTCCCGCGTCTTCCTCTCCGCTCCCGGCTCGTCGGGCGCGGGACAAGATCTCTCGTAATCTCCGCCCGTAAGCCCCGCAGGATTAGGCTCATTAACTCCTGCGGGACACCCTCTTTTCTCACGCGCGCGCCTCCGCCGTCCGGCGGACTCTTTTTCTTGTTTGCGCGCTGCCGAAAGTTGAGCGAAACCGGTCGACGGCGGAGAAATGAGTCAGATTTTGGTAGAAAGTCTCTCAGTATTTTTGATAATTTCGATAAGCGTGATCATGTCACTTGAGAGGTAGCCAAAGTATGGGAGTGGTGAGATGGATGGTAGAAAGTGTCTCAGTTTTTTTTGATAATATTGATAAGCGTGATCATGTCACTTGGAGAGATAGCCAAAGTATGGGAGTGGTGAGATGGACGAAATGCGTCGGTCTGAGGCATTTTCGAAATGTTGAATATCGCGGGACGCGGATGAAATTTTTCACGGCCCCGCGAAGTTTCAGTTCGCGCGGGGCTTTTACAAATGCATTCTGTCAGTTACTCGGACCCCGAGCGGGCAGAAAATGCGTGAGCGATTAACCTCGCGGTGTTCCGCTCTCGCTACCGAAACAATCGTAATAAATCAGCGGAGAGGGGTCAGCGTCAGCGGGCGATGTATTTTTCAAATCGCGGCCGCGCCGGACGGATGGGAAAATTTTTATTCGACACCGCAAAGCAGAGAGTAATGAGAGCGATGCGCCGGGATCTCCCATGCGATCGGCTGTCAGCGAATTATTTTATTTACCTAGCAACAGGTGACCGTGTTTTTCTGTTGTTTTATGACGAGTCTCGCTCTGCACGCGTATCACTCGATACTCGCCAATCCTTTTAACGTCATTTTTCCACCCTCCGACGCGGAAAAACATCCGCTCTCTTAAAATGGAAACATTTCTTTCCGTCCGCGTTGCGGAAAATACGGATTTTGAATTCGTCCTAATCCCATACACGCGACGCTAAGAGAATTTGCAAGATCCAACGAGAGCCATTCTCCTTCGCTCCGCAAAGAGCCACCACAAAAGCCTGCTAAACAAGCAAACAAGCAAACGTCGAGTAGCCGCGTGGAGGGTGATCGCTGCAACAACGATCGGTGGTGAGCCTTCCAGTAAAGGATGGCTCGTCCTTCGGCGTATTTTTTCAACGGGCCACCCTGCGCGAAAGGACACAAGCTTCGGGAGCTTGCGTGGGATCGAGGTTGCCGGTAAGACCGGTATTATCCTTCGGGGTAGCATTCGCGAGACTAGGAAGGTGTCCTGCGACGGTGCAAAGGTACAGACCTGACAGAGAAGTCCTTCGGACGATCGGAGAGAGGGAGAAAGTCGAGAGACAAGATCAGCGTAAGCGGGACCGACTTCACGATTCAGCTCCGAGATTTTCTCGAAGGGCGAATTTCGGGGCAGGAAAAGCCTATTAGGCGGGCCGGTATATCCTTCGATATCGGCGTCCTTCGATGCCGATCCTCGAAATATGCCGAGCTGGCCTAGCGAATCGAAAAATCCGGCAACAAAGACGGGCCGATTTGCCGAAAAACCGTGCGCTTCATCTTCTCTTTCTCGGCGTATTCTCTTCTCTTCGTCCCGCTCGTCCTGTGCGCTCGTCCTTCGTTCCTTGGGACTTGCCTTTCCTCGCTTTCCGCTTTCCATTGCCGTTTTCCCTCACTCCTGACCATCCACCTGCTGAAGGCATAAATCATGTCCGCGAGGTTTCGCCAAGGAGCGAAAGAGAGGCGGGCAGAGGACGGATCGACTTGCAGGTGTCTCGCCCACCGAATTTTATGCTCAGAAGGTAGGCAGTAAACCCCCCGTTAATGGCCTACGTACCAGCACCTAGTGCAATCATACGGAGTTTGCCTACGGTGCTGGGAGCTCTCTTCTTCCGTGTCTCGGTTACCTCGAGGATCTTTGTGCTGCCCGGTCGAGGATAATAACCCGAAGGCAACGGTTGGCCAACGGTAGAAATATCAATATTGATAAGTCTCGAGGCCGTAAGTTGTAAAGGCAATTGTCTTTGCTCAAGATTCAACTTTCCAAGTACGTCGGCCCACGGATCGGGAATCAGGGTACGAAGATCAAATGGTAGCCCGGCAAATTTGAATCGAATGGAAAGAATGTGCTTGTTTACCGGGTTGAAAGCGGCGGAAGAGGATTCGAAACGGTTGACTCCGATTCGATTTAGAGTGACCCGGATGAATGAGACGTCATCGTTGCGAGGAAAGTGAGCACCGGAGGATTGTTCGCCGTTCCGCTCCGGCTGAAAATGGCGCAGTAAATTCGTCGAATCGGCAGCGTTTACAGGGAAGGACGGGAGGGGGATGCGTTCGTCCGAGGCACTCTCGACGACTGGGGCCCCCCTCCTCCCCTCCCCTCTCCGTCGAAAAAGTCGCCGGCTGTCGATATTACGATTAATTTGCTCGTAAATTTTCGCCCAGGGGAGTTCCTGGAAGTCCCGGGGAGGATAATTTATATATTCTCGGGGAGTCGACCTGGTCCAACACCTGGCAGTCTCTCGGCGGGCAGTTACCTGAGTCAAAACGGCCCAGACAGCGTCGCGCCATCTCTGCTACTTCCCTTTTTTTTCTCTCTCCCATCCTTCTCCTCTACCTCCTCGCCGCTTTTTCTCACTATCCCGTCTCTTCTTCGCACGCCGGCTCGTAGCCGGGGAGTTTCACGGGAAGCAACGCACATTCCGCGCGAAGAAAGGAGAAGTTCGCCGTTGAAGGGAATAAAAAGGGCACTGCTGCCGAAACGTGCGCTGAAATTAAGGAATCCGCCCAAAGGGACGGCCGCAATGAAGGGCAATAAATGCACGTAGCCGGCCCCGCTCCCACACTCTACGGATAAAGCCGCGTAACGAGTGTCGCTTCCAATTGTTAATGTTCGCATCAGTGCGAAAAAAAATGATCCCCACCGAGTCTCATCGCGCCGAGTCAGTCATTAAAACTCTCTCCTCTCATCCGGCCCACCGGCGACGCTGAAAAATCGCGATATTCATCGAATTGTGTATAATTTTTCTTTCCAATCGACTTCCGCACCCAATCTCCTTCGAAACTTTTCACAGAATCCGGCTCGCGGGAGGGAGTCGAAACGCCAGAAGAACCTACCTCCTCCCTCCCTTCTCCACCTTTTTCCTTCCCCAACCTCCCCATCATTCTCCCCGGCTCGAACGTTCGGAACTCTCGGGAAAGCGCTCTGGAAAAACTTTCCCCGCAATAATTCATCTGGAAATGCGCGGCGCCCGATTGGTGGGGTGCCGAAGGTTCACGGGGCGGCGAACGATCGCTACTTAGCTCGATCCTCTCCTCCGCGGGAGCAGGTCAAATCAACTGTAAAACGTAAGGTAATTGTCACGCGCCCTGGGGGTAGATTTTCGGCGGAAGGGTGACTCTCGCCGTCGAGATTATGCGGGGACCGAATTGCGACGGATCGAATGTGTTTGCAAACCTCGCTGTCGTGCGAATTTCAAGGTCAATATATCCAATCTGCTACTTGAAAATATTGATACCTCTCGAGTTCTCCTACTGGTTCCACGAACCCTTTGCGAAGCTCCACCGCCAGACACCTGAACATTCTTACGCCACTGACCGAGGTAACTCTAAATTTGAATCGGAAAACAATCGTCAGTCTCGTTCAAAGCGCGTTCAACTCCTTCGTTCTCGCCTGAAATCGTCCCCCCATTCGCTCATTGTTCCAGCGATACGAGCCGAGCGAATCCACGTGGATTACCCACGTGGCGTTTATTCATCGTCGAGTGGTCCGAAAAAAGGGCGAGTCGGCAGTTCGACGACGGAGGTCTGCGTCGGATTTTTGTTAAAAAGAAGTTCGGAGTCGGCCGCGCGAGTCGATTCCTCGGTTTCACAGTGAGCCAACAACGAGGACACAATCGGAGAGGTGGACGAGGGGGGAAGGTGAAGAACGGCGGCTGGGACGGCGGAGGGGAGGCGTAGGGTTCTTCCACGGTGGCTGGAGGTCCGTTTCTATGGAGTTCCAATAGAATTCGCGATCAAAGGACGAGGGGGTAGAGCGCGAGCGCTCGTCTTTTCTCGAAACAGGGCCGTACGCGGAGAGAGGCCAGAGAGGGATGGAGAGAGAGGGAGAGAATGAGATCGAGAGAAAGAGAGAGAGAGAGAGAGAGAGAACTAGGAACAGGCATGGGTAGAGGGGGTTAGGCAGGGGGGGTGGCGCCAGACGTACCCCCGGTGGCACCTCACGTTTTTCATACGGCCCTCGATAGACGGTCGTAAGTGCATTCACCGTGCAAATCGGGTTGCCTTCGTTGTGCAACAATACGCAACAGGTGAGGAGGCGATCGGTACGCGCTTATTCAGCCCGACAGGTGAACTTCCTTTTTTCGAGGAGAAAAGTCCTTGCGCCGAATGAAATCGTGCCACTCGGTCAGTCGGCAGCGCGGCGAAATTTTTCACGCCGTTCTTCACGCTCGAACCTCGCGGAGTGCTCTACCGCGCCACTCTCTTCCTCCTCCTCTTTTTCTTTTTTGCCCCCACGCTTTTTACTCCGCCTTCCTTCCTTCTTCTTCTTTTTTTTTTTTACAATTTTTTCAACGTTTTTTTCGAGCCACCCGACCGCCTCGATGTCGAATGCGGACTGAGGTCCTTACCTTTGCCGCGGACGCGCTTCAGGTGGACCTTTTAGGTGGACGATGAACGACGCGTTACGTAACGATCGCGGTTGAAGCTGTTGGAGCTATCCTCGTGGTCGGGATTGAGAGATCAAATATTCGACGACGCCTCCGACGTGTACGTAATTTCGGCAACGAGCCTCGAGTTGACGGTCTTTAGCGCGTCGGGTTACACGGCAATTAAGACGGGAAATTGTTCGGGCAAGGCGACGGGGGGGAGGGTGGCGGGCTGCGTGACCGGGTTTTGGTGCTAGGATAAAAGTTCGTCGTGTCCCTGGATCGGTGAGGCTTTCTAAAGCAGCGGCTTGATCGATTATTCTCGTTATCTCGAAGAAAAAGGAGCGTGAAAGGGATTGGGCGGGGGAAGGAGGAAGTGAGAGGGAGGCAATCGGAGGTTGATAGAGAGAGAGAGAGTGCGAGAGAGTGGGAGGGAGAGTGGGAGAGGGATGGAGATAGATCGAAGGGCCGAGGAATACCTGGGCCTCAGGTGTTGATGCATCGTCGGAGCGTGTTGACGTTAATTAACGGGCCATTAATTACCTGAAATGGACCAATTATACGGGGGGCTATTAATAAACTACACGAGTTCCCTAGGAAGGCATAGTTCAGTCGCCCCTTGACACTGTCGACGATTCTAGGACACGTAACGGACTCGACGTGCATGGGCGACGATCGAAAATATGGCCGCGACCGTAATTTTCCTCGGGAAGGAGCGACGGCGGGGCGTCTCCGGGTTAGGTTATCGAAACTTGTTTGTCGCTTGACAATTTCTAAAGGCTAAGTGCGGTTTTATAGGCGCTACGAGTTTTTGCACTCGGCATCCGCGCTAGAGAATGGCGGGCCGATTCATTCGGCGAGGAGGGCATACAAAATTGTTACCGATTGACTAATGCGCACGGCCGAGTCGAAAGTTATAAGAAGTATTCGGACGTCGGTGCAATTTTTCGTCCGTTTCGGATCCCTTTCTGCTGTCCGTCAAGCGTGCGTCAGTCAATATGACGATGTTACGCTGATGCGAAAAATAGGATCGTGCAGTCAGTCTTAGGCAACTCTACCGCCGTCTCGCAACTTTTTACCGTCGTTCATCAAACCGTCGTTGCGGAATATAACGACGGCGCGATATGCAAAATTCCGGCTCAACTTATTCACGCGCGATCGGCGTCGGCCAACCACTATGAACCCTGACGGAGAACATCAAGAATATTTTTTGTCCTTTACAGAGCAGTATGAAGTACCGCACACCTTCAAAATATTTGCGTGAACTCCTCGTCTTAATAAGACCCAAAAAAGCGGAGTAAAAAATCAAAAATATATACTTATCCTATTCTATCCATCGTATGTTCTATCTTCTGTCTATATGAGTCTTATGAGTCTTTGAGAAGTTGACCATCGTCTAGATTTCGTCCCGCTGCAGATATTACTGTACCTATATTAGCCGCGCGATTTTTACTGCTTTTAAAATTGATTAAGCGATTCGCGTATGCCGACCACGTCGGTATGTGCGCTGGAAATCCACGCTGCAGGGAACTTTGGACGCCATACACGAACACGGCGGCCGCCGCGGCGACGCGTCAGAAATGTAATTTGTGCAGCGAACGAACCAGCGAGCGAACGAACGAACGAACGAACGAACGAACGAACGAACGAACGAACGAACCAACGAACGAACGAACGATCGAGCGAACGGACGAACGGACGAACCAGCGAGGCAACTCTGGAAATTCGTTTCGCACCGTGGCGTTCCTTTGCGTGTTTTTCGAGAGTCTGCGCTTTAAGTATGATAATTTATGTGGAAGGTTGGTGCGCGCATTCACGAGCACTGTCACGCTCGAATCCAGCATGGATTCTCCGTGTGTCTCGCGTGACACGGGTAAACAAGGCGGAATGGAGGAAAAATTGTGTCTAAATATGTAACTTCACCTCTGGGGCCCCGCGGCACGAAAATGTGTATAATCGATTACGCCAGAGCCCGGGGCCCCCAAAAAATGGAATTCATAAGCGCCGAGATCGTGGGAAGTCAGATTTCCGTGGAAAAATTGGTGAGCGCGTGGAGCCTCGATTGTATTCCGCGCGACGTCAATCGGCGGCTAGACCGTTTCAAAAGTCTGGATGCGACGAGCGAGCCCAACGATGGCTGCCACACGTGCGCCGGTGCTTCAAAGGGACGCAGAAGAATGACGACGTTAAAGGACACTTTCGATACCGACGATCTGTGATCTCGCCGAATTCATTTTTCCGTTCGTGTACACAATTTTTCATCCGTTCGTACCTTCGGTCAATATCGAACTTTGGGCCGGTCAGTGGTGCGATATTCCGCCTATCATCCCTTCTTTCTCACGCAATTACCCATAATCCCGAATTGGGCCCCGAGGATCCACTCTGATAACCCAGCTTTTTTGCTCTGATATCTCTGAATCTCCCGATCCTCCCAGGTGCGTGTCTCTCGTCACCTGCGATCTCGCGCAACTTACCCAGCCACTCCCTTCGCCCTTTAGGGCCTACCCGGGCAATCCCAGGGCTATCTCGAAAAATCAGGATTCCCTATCGCGGTGCGCGATCGTCGAAATCGCGCACGAGTGGCGCCCGAACAAAGACCAAATTAAACAGTTCCATCGGAACTCAACCCCATCCGAGAACGCAACCCTTCGGGCACTCCGCACTGCGCTCCGCCGTTATTTGTCGGACTTCCTCCCCCCCTCCCTCCCGTCTCGCCGAGAGCGCGACCCTCTGGGTCGGACAATCGCAGATAGACATCGGCCGAAAATCAAGATGGACAAACACAGCCGCGCACCCCCTATCAAAATATAGATCGCCGCCTCGGTGGGCCGACGCGAGATTTCGGTGGTTTTTCAAGGAGAACGCGGACGCGGACCCTCTCGAGTGGCCCGGGAGAGTATAGAAATTAAGATCGCTTTCCCATGAGGTCCCATTCTTCGCCAGTTTCGGCGATTGGGCAAAAAAATAATGCGCCCCTTCCGCTCGGTTTAAAAACCTTCGACGTAGGACGTATTTTCTTTCTTTGATCGTGCCTCCTACTTCGCTGCGGCCTGCGGATAGGGGTGGCGGAGATAGAGTTATGGATAGTGGGCAAGGACGTGGCTACCTGGACTGTGCGCAATTGAAGGACACGTGTTTCGAGAGTGTTTGAGTAGCGAACGATTTTGTGGGGCAATTTGGGACGTGTTGATGCGTGCAATGCGGCGGAAGTAACGTGAGTGGACGAGTCGTTTCGTCGAGGATAATATTTGAGAATGAGGAGTTCGAGAGGGGAAAAAATGAGAATGGCGGAACGGAGGTGAGATGTAAGAGAAACCGTAACGCTAAATCTCAGCTCGGTTTTCTTCGGGCGGGTAATGAAAGAAGGAGTACAAACAAGTTTCTCGTTAAAGAAGTCTGAGATCCCATGGCAAGAACAAAGGATTTTACCGACACGGAGTGAGAGGCAGAGAGTGTATGTAAGGGAGAGAGAGAGGGGGGGGGAGGGCAAGAAAACGCAAAATCTCTACTGCCCCGGAGATCAATAGACACTCCGAGTTGTAAGAGGATCAAAATTTTCTGTGACGTGGTCCGAGTCTTCTTTGAAGGAGAATCTGGTAGATAAATTGGTTGAAAACTAACGAGAGTTAAGGGACTGAAAATATAGGGATTCACAGCGAGGCGGCATCAAAGTACTGCAGTTAAAAAACAAGGTAGGTACATTGATAACCGTAGCAGGAAATGAAACGAAATTCGGAATTAAGAAGAGAAAGAAGGAATCCCAAATCGCAGGCGCGAGGTACGGTAAGATTCTTACCTACGATAATCACTCCGGCCGATAAGGCCGGCCCCTAAGCAGGTAATAAAGCGCATTTACGATCAATCGCCGCTACCAATTGTCGATAGCAATTTCAAAGAGAGGCTTAAGCGGCGCGCGATAAGGCCCCGAAAACTCGAGATTTCCTGCGGAAAAGGAGAACGAAGGTGCCAACGGGATAAGTAGGTAGAGAGGCAGATCCGATCTGTCGGCCCGATTTACTGTGAACTGCTCATACCCGGTAATAACGTCACAAAGAAGAGGAGCGGCGTAGGAAGGACGGCGGAACGGGAAGGGAGGGGGCTCTAAGGGGGTAAAGGTACTTCTCGGAACGGGCGAGAGGGAGGAGGAAGGACGAGGAGAGGAAGGAGAAGGACAAGGAAACGGCACCGAGCGCCGGAGAAGGACGAGAAGGGCGAAGGGTCCAGGAGCCATTCAGTTTAGAAGTAAGTAGAGATTTCCGGAGGCTGCGTGCTCGCAAACCTCCCCCGCCCAGCGGGGGTGTCTTCTTACCTGCTCGGCCACCCCTAGCCCTCCCTCCGCCCTCTCGAATTCCTCTCTCACCCCTGCTCGCAATTCGAAAACCTTACCTATGGGAAAAATCTACATTGAGTCGATGGCGAATGAATGAAGGGACGATGGCGGTCGGGGGGAGGAGAAAGGGACGCAGGGAAGGACGGGGCGAGGGAGGATCGCGAGGGTGGCGCGGAATGAAGGGCGAAGGATCGGGCGAAGCCCACGGGCCGCGGCCGAGCTCTTTTGTGCGAGAAATTCTTGCATCCGCCGGCCCTTCGCCGGGGTGGGATAAAGACAAAAATGAAGATAGCCAGAAGAAAGGAACGATCCCCACCCTAGACCCGAGCACCGTCGATATGATATACTCCGATACAAATCGGACCACTTAGCCGCTCATTATCGCGACTCGCTTTCGGAACCACACCTCTCGCTGTCCCCGCAATCATCTACACCCGATATTAGCCGCAGCCGCAGCTCATTACCAGCTACCGAGGCAGTTCAAAATAAGACAAATCACGGCCAACGATCCTCCCACAGGAAAGGCTCGAGATGAAGAGACGAGGCTCGTTCCCGAGATGGTACACCCACACGCGTTTAAGGGCTACCTGAAACGCGGCCCCGCCTCGGGTGTCTCATCAGACTCGCACGTGCAGGTAGTACGGCGAGTACCTACCGCGGAAGGAGGCCGACCGGAGCTTTCTCACGGCAATTTCACGGTGTCCCCACTGTGCCTCCGGCCCGGCCAAACGTCTGCCGGAGTCTCGGACAAGTCTTCGCCGAACCGGGCCGTTGCCACCACCGGCGGCCGGTTCCTCTTCTACCGGCCGTCTGCGCCGCGGCCACTTTCGCACTTTGGCGAAATTCCGACGATCCTCGGAAACGGTCCCGATCCCACGACACCCATCGACGATGTCGCACCGGCCCTCTTCATTCTCCGTTCTACCGGACGCTTCCTCCCGCTTCTGCATGACGCCGCACGCGCTTTGACGTATCGACCCTTTCCCAGAACGATGTCCGGGATGAATAGCGTACCAGCGCCGGAATAGTTTGTGGATCCGTCGTGAGAGCTTTGCAGAGTGGGAGACTGGGCCGTGGGACTTAAGGGTGGAATTTGGAGGTCGGACGAGTTTGGGGGTGGTTCTTCATTAAATGTGTTAAAGAATATTTTTGTTAGGGTCTTATTGTTTTTTTGGGTGGTGTTGTAATTGCGATTATATTTCGTACTGGAGTGTGGGATGTGAGGAATGGAAAGTACTTGTAGGAAGACGGTAATTAACTGGCCGTAAGCGAAGACATTGAAGGAGAGGCTTCTTAGAGGTCCCGAGTCGGTCGCCGGAGAGGAAATTCTCGCCCTCTCGCGAGCCGCAGACGGAAGAGGAGGCCCGAGGAAGATGATGGACCAGCGAGGAGGTAAACGAAAGGTCGCGAATAGTGCATCGTCACGTGCCTCTATTAGAAGCCCCCGGTGGAAAGGGACTTTTTGCTCGCGTTCCACCGACATAGCTACCTTAGCCTCGATCGGTCTCCGTCCCTCGGCCATTACGTCTCTCGCTCTTAGTCAACTTCTATCACCGACCGACCCACCCAACTCCTTCATTTTTTTTCCTCTCCCTCGGCCCAACTTGGAAGCCGACGCTCTTACGGAATTCCGTCTTATGCACCGCTCGGAAGAAGTGATTTTATTCCACCGTTACCTTCTTTACCTTCGTCGCCCCCGCGATCGGCCTAAAAGGCATATCGTTAGGTGATCGTGTCATCTAATACGGCAATTTTCTCGACCGCTCAGCATCGATCGCCTTATAAGCGACGTCCGCCGATTCTCCGGAGCCCTATTACGTATTCCGCGTCGATCGCGACGAACTGTTTTTACGTAACTCGCCTCGCCTCCACGTAATTGGCCCGGCGTAACGTGGGCCCCGGACAGGCCGAGCGACAACAGGATGCGCCGAGTTTTCTCGGAAAGATTTCGAAACGCACCCAGTGCCCCCGAGTTATGCCACATTAGCGTTCCTCGAGATTCCGGTTTCTCAATACGACCAGTCATCCTCGAAGAATCGGCAGACAATGTGGCGGGCCCTTCCCACCCTCCCTCCTCCCCCGTTCGTTCGTCGGCGGACCCACGTAAGTAGCGTACTCTCTTTACCTCGCCGCTCCTCGGCCGCGGAGTGAGGGAAAGGGCAAAAAAAGGGAAAACTTTGGACGTACGAGCTCTACTCACCGTAAGACTTAGGCATCCGACCATTGTACTCCCGCCCGCGGGAGAAACTTAAGCCGAGAGAGCTCGAGAGTACTTATCGATTATCCCACTCGCTCGCTTTCCAAATCCACGTCCGACGTGCAAATATTTTCGAAACGGCTCCCGTCGGCCATTGTGCCGTTCGCAGTTTTCGCGTTTTCGAACCTTCCCTCGTCTCGCGCGCCACACTCGGATGAAGCCGGCGAGAGCCACGGAACACGATGTTCGGACGTTAGCGCTAATTAGTCGGACTTAATTGGATGTTTAAGCGAGCGGGAGGATGTTTTTCGGCGTCCGTTACGTAATTAAGGTATAATTTTCGACAATGGCCCGATGATCATAATGACGGCGCGAAGAAAGAAGGCTACGGTGTTCGATCGAATGAAATAAGTATACTGTTCCGGAAAAATGAGCCGATTGTCTCGTCCGTCCATTGGAGTCGGTATCCATCGTTCGTCTGTCCTTTCCATCGGTCGAACAAGTCGTCTCCGTGGCCGGCCGCCTTTAATCAGCTGACAACAAACGGAGCTGAGGGCAGTCTGGGCAGAATCGGAAGAGGAAGAGGAGCGAGGCAGGGCGTCGCGATGTCTATAAATCCGTCTCTCGCTCCGGGCACATCGTTCCAGAGTCTCTCTCTCTCTCTCTTTCTCTCTCTGTCTTTCTCTGCCTATCCCTCTCTCACCGTTCGGGAGAACGTCGGCGAGGGTGGATGCGTGAAAGCGTGTCTGGGAAGGCGCGCGTAATTATGTGCGAGGATAGAGTAACATGTCGAGCATTCCAGCAGCCACCGGAGTCAGAATCCACCCTCGCCAGTTGGCCCGTTGAACTGAATAGCCGGCTAATGAACGCGAGGCCTCCGCTCCGTCAGTCCTGGACGTCCAGCGCGGCGAATGATCGTTGCGGAGGATGAAACCGATTCCTGCTTGCCTGCCTGGCTGCCTGCTTGGTTGCCTGCCTGCCTGCCTTCCTTGCTGGCTCACTCGCTCGCTATGCTTCTCGGAAGAGAGACTTCGGGAGAGAGACACGGGAGGAGAGACCAGTCACGGACCGTCTCACCTCGCGTGCCAATCGGCAAGGACTCTACCGTGTCCGACACGTCTGGCTAATGCGATGTATAATTTACGGATCGACGGGACTCTGATCGCGATTTAATAGTTTTCGATAGAAATCGAGAGGCGTCCGGTGTTCGGGCCGGATAGGTCGAACGGTCCGATGATGGATGGGATTGTTCGGTATTGTGCGCAGGTTTTTGGGAATGTCGGAGGTGGACGAGGGTTTCTTTTTTGAAGATGCGTCACGATCGGTAGTTCTGATACATTGGGTAGCCGCATGAAGGGGGCTAGGTAATAACCGCGTAACGATAAACGCGCCATCGGATATAAGGCCTTTACCCAGACAAGACGGTAATTGTCTTTAAACGGAGCGACGATCGCTGCGCACGAGATAGAATAATGCGTCCTTTTCTTCGTGCGCCGACTAACGGTCATTGCCCTGAAGATTCTTCATCGTCGGCAGAACGGAAAACTCGTAGGACCATATCGTCGACTCCTCCACGCTTCAGCGTCCACGTCACGGCAAACGGTCAAAAATTCCAGAAGAACTCTTCCCTCGATTACGAAACAAGAACAGAGCAGGACATGGACCGTTTTCGTTTCGCCCGCAGAAGCCATTTTCGTCCGACAGAACGCGGCGTATATCGGTACAATTTCAATTTCGCTATCTCCCCTTGAGTCGGTTCCTTCTTGGCAAGAAGGGCGAGAGCGCGGCGCGCGCGCGACAGAGAAAGAGGGGTGGGGGGTGCGTTTGGGCTCAGGCTCTGAGGGTGGCGTGCGCGCGCGAGAGGGTGAGATCGAGGCTGGGAGGGGGTGGAGGGCGATCCGACGTTAGATAGGCTCGAGTTAGGCCCGCTTCACCCACCTTCTCGTTCTCGGCTGTCACTCAAATCCTGGCCCACCCCACCTACCCGGGCGACGTCACCCCTTCTCGGCCACCCTCTCGCACGTTCCTCGCCAAGAGCCACCCCCGCGGACTCGGTAATTGAATTTCACGAGTTGGTTACCCAAACCCCCGGGATACCAGCGTCTCCTCTCCCTCCTTCCCACTGTCTCGCCGCAGAGTCCTCTTTCGTCGCCTGGCGAGGGCCACCCCCCCGCACGAGGGCCGGGGAGGGCGGGGGGTGCGCGACACTGTCGGATGACGCTTTCCTCGCTGCCTCCGTTGGCAGGGGTCTGCCAACCCACTTGATGCCCGCTTAATGTCGTATCACAACATTGATTACGACGCCGCGACGATTGGCTCGGGGCGGACTGTCGTCGGCGCTGACTTTTGCGATGCGGCACGTCGATGAGAATTCAGGCCCCGGCACGACGGCGCGTCGTAGGTGGACGGACGGCGACGCGACCGCTGTCGGAGGTGGATAGATTTTTCGGATTAACGATCGAGTTAAAGGTGATTTAAGCGTGCGGCGCAGGGACGTGCGACTGATCGCAATTGGTTAACGGTCCGTCGGCGGCGAACTGTACGCACATGCGACGCCGGGCACGCGTGAACGTACAAATATCGAGATTGAAAGGACACAATGCAGGTGAGTCAAGTGGGCGTGTCGATTGCGCGACGAACAGCCGACCGGGCGACAATCGAGTACCGTTCCATACGCGTCCTCTCTCTCAATGCCTTTGTCTCTCTCTCTCTCTCTTTTTCTCTCTCTCTGAGTCCCTTCGCTCATCGACTGTCCCTACGTTGGGAAAAAAAGACGGGCTCCACTCAAGGAAGTCTCGCGTTTCCTGCCGGAGCGGAAGTGAGATCGCGACGTCGAAGTTCGGCCTCACGCTTCTTTCCGCATTCATAAATATTTACCAGGCGCGCTCGAGGTGGAAAGGGGGGGTTGGTTCGAAATTCGTGGGGCCATTCTCTCGGCGGATTTAATGAACCGCACTGATTTTTCACGGGGCGCGAGAAGGGAGCCCGCCCGGGAGCTGTTTGTATCCATCTTCCGTCGTTCCCCTCTCTCTCCCTCCGCCTCTCGCCGCCGGTCGCACCTCTCCTCTCTCCTCTCCCGCTTTGTCTAAGTCCATCCGTCTTTTTCTGCATCGGCGCGAGACTCGTCTCTCGCTTCCGAAGCTTTTTCCCTCGGCCGTCTCTGTCGCTCGCGGGGCCCTCTCGGTGAGCGATAATAATTTTAAAAGGGGGAAGGCCGGAGGCCCTCGAGGTGTCGACCCGCCGAAGACGAATTATCGCCGCGTGACGTGTACCCTTATTTATGGTCCACCCCTCCCGTGCGTCCCACCCCTACCCCACTTTATCGTCCCGCTCCTCCATTCTTCTCCGGCGCGTTTTGCGCGCCCGTCGACCCGAAGCGTGTCTCTCCTCGCTCTCCTTCTCTCCTGCGAGAGAAAATTCTCTCTCTCTCTCTCCCTCTCTCGTTCTCGCTCCAATTCTCTCGCTGGCATCGCTCCGACGATTCGCACGGACCAATGACGAATTAAGAGAAGCCGTCGCAAGCGTGAAAGACGAATGACGCGCGGTCCGTCGATGCCGCGCGAGACAACTGCGGATGTAAAGGGCTATTGTCACGAAACGGCTAAGCAGGTTGTAATCTCCCAATTATGGCCGGCACAAAGAGGACATTGTATCCGCGCAAGATTTCCGATGGATTTAGATGTAGGTATTTTACCGATACGGATCGGTTTTTGTTAGGGTAAGGCTCGAGTTTCCCTTAATTTGCGTACGGGTTCTCGGTAGCTTAGCAGTTCCTCGAATTCGAGGAATTCTTTCGTTTATCGGGAAGGACGGGCGGGTCGGAGCGAAGGAATCGGTCGTCGAAAATGGCGGGGAAAGATAGCGGCGCTGACAATTGGGGCGACTGTGTGATCCGATATTGCGACGGCAGGCAACCGTGCGCCACTTCAGGGCGGATCTGGTTGGTCAATCAGCGGTGCATTGTACGTAACGAACCTCCGCACTCGCCGGAGTTTAATGCCCGTACGTGGACCTTGGCGGACGTGTGTGCGCGTGGGTTATTAAATATGACGAGGTAGGGAGGGAGGAGAGTTAGGGGGCAGCGAGGGGGTGGCCAGGGCCAGGGGGGAAGTCTCCCTAGCTTCCTGAACGTCGACGTCGACGTCGACGTCGTCGGCGTCGTTCGACGCTTAGCGGCCGAATTCGATCGTCCTTCTCTTTTCTGTCGCACGCGAATTTACACGTTTTGCTTCGGCTGCAAATGCCGCCTCATTTTTGTACAGTGTCTGTTCTTCATTTTGGAGGATAGTTTTCATTTGAGTAGGGTGATGAGAAGCGAAGGAACGACGAGGCGTTAATACCTATCGCGCCTAAAACGATCGATAAAGACGCTCTTATTCTGGATTCGTGGCCACTCCGCTCCGGCGTCTTAGAGGAACGATTTTATCAGACGATTTTGCCACGGTTGAAAGTCGTTAGGCAGATGGCGATAAATCGGCTCCCACCGACTCTTTCACCCCTCCCACGGGCCCACCCCACCGACTTCGCAAACAAATGTGCCGGCGCCGTACATTTAGACGTCTCGGTGACATTATCAGACCCGCTTCCACCCCCCCCTGCAGAAGCCTTTTCCTCTCGCCCTGTCCCGCCATCCCGCAACCTTCCTCCCTCGGCCTCCGACACCCTCCCAGAGTTCGCGCGACCTACCCTCGTGGAAACCCTCCTACGCTCTTATTGAAACGAGTGTATATAAACGATTGTCTTAAATTCCCATTGTGGGATACCATTAACGTTAAACCGACATAAATTCTTGACGGGCCATGAAAAATGAACGGCAATCCGTTGCCGGGAATAAAATATAAATTTTCTCGTCTACCTTCGGTGTCGGCCGGCAAAAGCAGCGGCTCGCTCGCCCAGCTCGGGCATTCCTTCCGTCGGCGTTTCGAAGGGAATATAAGGGAGTTTTGTGCGATGGCGGTGAATGCGTCTCGAAGCCACGTATCGCGGATCTCTCTCTCTCTCTCCCCGCAGAGTGATTCCGGGGTAGGAGGGGGGGCTGCGGGGTGGCATCGGGATCGAGGAGCACGCATAAATTTGGACGTACCGTCTCATAGCTCGGCGGATGGGTGCTCGAGGCGAGCGGTGAAGTGGGCCTCTTGGTAACGGCGAGCACTTATTCGCTCGCTCGCTCGCCAATCCAAATGAATTGGATAATTTGATCAGCTCGTTGCTGGCCCTTTGTTGCCTCCTGGGAACTTTGAATGGTCCCGGTCGGCCGCGCGTCCGTCTTTTTCTCCGTCTCGGCCTCTCTCGATCCTTCTCCGACCGACCCCCGCTCGTCTCCGGCCGTCTTCTTCCCGACTTCGGTCGTGGCACTCGCCCTCTGCCCTACCTCCCCTTCCTCCTCCACCTCCCCTCCGGCCCCCCTCGCCCTCGCCGCCGTTCGCAGGCAGCAGCACTGGTCATTGCTTCTGATATCAGGCCGAGCGAAGATCATAGCGGACGCTAAATAAAGAACGCTACCGCAAGTCTGCCCTCCATTGCCTCCTCTTCCTCCCAACGAGCAAATCGTCGGCATGGATCGCGGACGATCAACGAGAGAGAGGGAGGCCATGCAAAATGTTACCCTCCCGGCGGCCGAGCCATTCGAATTTTCAAAGGAAGTTCAAATTCCCCCCTTTTTTCGCCGGACTTGCGATCTTCAGTATTAGATTTATTGAGTCGAGAATGCTTTTGCCCTCGGTACAGATTCGGCCGCTTAAGCGTTCAACGTTATAATGGTTGGTCGCGGGGGAGAGAGCGGGAGGGCTGTTAGGGTGATGTATTTGAGTCGACGTAAAATCGGCGAGCGGAGAAAAAGCTCGGCGGACGAGAAGCTTACGCGGCGCGATCGCGACGAAGGTAATTCGCTCCTCTTGAAAAGGCCGTGCGCATTCGCTCGCTCGCTTGTGCGCGCGCGCGCGCGCGCACATCGGCGAGTGAGAGAGACTCCGAAGAGCTCGCTCGTCCGGAATTCTTTACAGATTACGGGCGCGATAACTTCGAGAATTGAAACTTCCTCGGCGTGGCGGTAGCTCGCGCGAGCGCGCGAAAGTCGCAGCATTCAGGACGCCGGGCGTCGGGACGGGCGCGGATCATAACTTCGGCGTGATAAATGGATATTCAAATGGTCCGGCGAGTTAAAGCGCTGAATCGCCACGGCTGCGAAGTCTGGAACACCAATGGACGGAGGATGCCTCGGCCAACCTGGCGAGCGGCTACGACGGGCAACGTTCCGCGGTAGGCGACGATGAAAATTTCTCGTTTCTTACCGCCTCCGCGCCCTCCCATCCCCTGCTCTACCTTCTTCCGCTTTTTTTTGCCCAGTTCCTCCCGTCCGCTCACCGAGACTCTCGGCGTGTTTCGTTTTTTCGGGTTTTGATATCGCCACGGCGGCCGACGTTCGCTGAATGGCCCCGACGTTTTAGCACGATCTCGCGCTCGTTTACATTCTGAAAGGAATTTCCAAGATGAATCCGAGGATCCCTGGGACAGTCGACCCATTTAACCGCGGAAAATGCGCCCGGGAGTGTCTTGAGCCACATCCGCGGAGTGGCGAGAAGTCGCGAGAAATGAGTTTTCCGCGCTTTTTGTTTTTTTCTTCCTCCTCCTCTCTTTCCCTCTCTCTCTCTCTCTCTCTCTCTCTCTCTCTCCGTTCTTCCTTTTTTTTCGCTCCGCTTATCCTCTACCGCTTTCAACCCCACCGAGCCAGTCCTCGCGAGTGTCTATGCGACTCGCAGGCTTCCACACCCCTTCTCGGCGTCGCAGACTCCGACGAACGCTTCACGCCTCTTCGACGGAATGATATTCGGGATCGCGATCGCCATTTCTTCCGCGGAGCTTCGCCGTTTCGTCGCTCGCTTCCGCCACCTCTTTCCGCGCCTCATTCTCCCTTTTCTTCTTGCGCCGTGGATAGGAGGAAGCTTCCTCATGGCCCGAGGGTCGTAAGATTGTGGTCACAGCTCGGTTTCTGCTCTCGGATAAGGAGAAAGGCGAAGACGAGGAAGGTGGAGATATGAGAGAGGGAGGATGGCGGTGGGAAAGAGGTGGGAAGAGGGAGGAAGAAAGTGCGCGGGTACGTAAGGAAAGGAGAGCGAGGAGTCGTTGACGGATTCATTAAAAACGTTTGGATGTAATAGTGCCGTGATTGCGGAGAGACTGGAAAATTAAAAAAAAAGGAAGAGACGGTAGTGGGAACGGAGGGAGGAGGATAGGAAAACAAGACAAGGAACTTCTTTCCTACCCCTTCTCTCTCTCTCTCTCTCTCTCTCTCTCTCTCTCTCTCTTTCTCTCTCTGTTTCCTGGCCGGAAGGTGAAAGGACGAGGAGGAAGGGCGAAGGGAGCGTGGAGATGATTAAAATGAATTCTACGGAGACTACGTCGTTTCGCGGCTCTTATGGCCCTCTCCTCGTCCTTCTGTGGATTTCCCTCGTCGATAATCCGCTCGTTCTTGAATCGGGATCAATCAACAAATGACAGACAGGTGAATGAGGAAAAGGGACTTTATGCTCCCGAGATGCGGACAAAAAGCATAGACGCGTCGCGGCGAGAGTTGCGAGGAGTGTATCCCGCCCGATAAGGAGGGGGTGGAGAATTTTTATAAATATACCTGTGTCTCCCGCGAGTTATGCCGCGATATAATGCGGAATAAAGTACACTTCGCCGGAATGCCTCGCCCGTTGCCTTTGATCGACTGCGGCTGAGGACTGAATTTTTTCGACTTCTATGCGAACAGTTTCGTACCGCGGGCAAGACTACGTGATTGAAGGAATCGGTGAAATTGTAAAAGATGTCGGTGTATGCCGCTTCAAGGATGCAGTATGCTACCATGGTATAGCGATAAATAAAATAAAATAAAGTAAAATTATGTATAACGTTGTAAGGCACTATAGGTATTATAGTTATATAGGTCTACATAGTATCTATACACATTTTTGTTGCTCCTCTTCCATCCCTTAATATAACTGACCTAATTAAGTTTGTATCCATTGTGTAGGTAAGAAGATGACCAAATTTTCCAAACATTTTTTTATTTTGTCGTTTACATTTTTGGCCATACCTCAGGAACTATTGCACTTAGAAAGCTCGGGTTGCGATTTTTGTGACCCTCGCTTCATTCTCTTTCACCATGTACAACCACAAGTCGATCGAAACACTTCTATTTTTTGGCCATTTTTCAGGTTCCCATTTTTCGATAGTTTTTTGGCTGAGACTCGGAAACTAATGCGAATTTCGACTAACGGCAAACGACTTTCTGAGTTATTTTTGAACCCCTCGCAGGTAGCAAAAGGGCGATCCGATCCGCCGACCTTCGATTTTTCGCAAAAATGAGAAGGGGTACCCCTTAAAAAATTCACGGTTTTTTAAATTGCCTGTAATTTTTCAACGCGCGATCAAAACCTATGATAATCATACATTTTCTTGAAGCTTTTGACGCGCTCTTTCGGATAGGACTATTGGCGAAAGTCGATCTTTAAAAAAAAAATTTTTCATCTCCGAAAAATGGCTGCAACTCCGAAACTATTGAGAATTCGGAATTTTGCTTGCGACCATCTTTCATAGATAGGATGGTTTTAAATCCATTTCAAGACCAAAAATATTTTGGCGTTTTTTCGCGATTCTGAAGATTTTATCTCCTTTCAATAGGTCCAAATAGTGCCAAAGTACCCTCCATTGGTCGCTCAATGACATTTTATTTGAATACGCCGTGTAATGCGCTATATTGACACAATCTGCCTGCAACTATGATTAAATTACTTTTTTCTGACTCCTATTATTATCTTAGTATAGTATTTTAGCTTCCCCTGTACACATTAATCGCACAAACTAGTCAAATAACTTTTATATGATCGCCAAAACTCATATTCATTCAGTACAAGCCATAATCATTCAAATACGCGACGTAAATTGATATAAAATAATGTACCAAGCTTAAATTCATGTAAGAGCAATCGAGAAAGTATCATACAGTAAGCATATACACACCTAATAATCCTACAAAGGTGCGATCGTCAATTAAACTGTCAAAAGAGCACAATCATCGCAACATAATTACACATGAGAACGTAAAGTAATGTAAAATAGTGTCAGGTACCGTCAAATAATGAGAAGGTATGTGGGATGAGCCGTAAGACACACAATAGGCTAGTATAAAAATCTCGTAGCACTACAATGCTATAAGAATGAGCCAGTACAAATAGGTGTGCCAAAATAACTCTGTAACTGGCAAGGCGAGCGGGTGGGATAGTCAGTAGAGCACTTGGCTGACACGCGAAAGACCTCAGTTCAATTCCCACCACAGCGGTCGGACCGGTAAACAGTACCCAGTGCGCAAGCAAATGGACAATAACACGCGAGCAATGCCTATTCAACGTACAGCCAGTATAGGGCGCATGCAATATATTACATTTCCCTTCTCTGTCAAGAACAATTTCGACCGTAAGGCCTTCCACGTCAACAATTATTACAAATTGTTCCCCATCGATGCTACAACAAAAAATTCCTACTTTTATTCGCGGAAATAGTTCACCATTGGTCGATTTCGATAGCGGGCGGATTCTGAATTCCTCCGAACTTCTGCAGATGCATCTGAACTCGACGCACTCGAAATTTACTGTCAACGCGAATTACGTGAACTCTCGTGGCGGCCGTGAAACTACGTCGAGAAGTCGTACGCCGTCTAGCGACAGATGTTAGCGTCGCCCAGGCCGGTGTCCTGCTCTCTCGCGGCCATATTGCCTTCCGTTTGACGCCCAGAGGAGGAGAGGCCGCCATGGAAAGAGACGGCGAGAGAGGGCGCGAGAGCCAAAGAGCGGCCGGGAGAGTGACAAGGAGACGGCGGAGAGGGAGGAATGATTAATTACGAAGGAGTGACGCGCGAAGGAGGAGGGCAAAGGGAACGGGCGGAGGAGGGCGAGCTCTGCGGCTCTGAGACACGGAGAACTTACACATCCTAAGAACTTGCGGTCTGCCTCTCTTTCCACGCTTCTATTTTTCTTTCTCCTCGCTCTCCTCTCGGCTCCCACTCTCGCGCCTTGAAGAGTCGAGAGAGAAAAGGAAAACACTTAACGAACCTTCACGAAACCTTCCTCTTCCTCTCTCTTTCTCTCTCTCCCTCTCTTTCTCAACCTTCTCTCGAAGGTACTCATTTTGGGTACCCTTTCTTTTTTATCTTTACATACAGTATAATCGAAGCCTTTTACGAGATTGCGTGTTGCGTCAGACGGCACGTGGCAAATTATAAGCTTTTTTTTTTTTTCGTGAGAGGCCTGCTTACGATCGGATCGGAGGCACGGCGATAGGCCGGTCGTGAATTAGGTTCACTTTTTGATAACTTCCGTCTGTCCTTCGATCCGATTTCCCGCTGAACGAAGTGACCCCTGCTCGAAGCCGGAGGATCAAGGCCTCCGCCGCCTAGGATCCTCGAAAGCGAATAGCGGATCTGTGTGCGTGGAAGAGAGGAGTTCGATAGCGACAGGGGGAGAGCGGGGGAGAGAAGGGGGGGAGAGAGGAGGAGAGAGATGGGAAGACTTGTGCGGAGTAAAGCAGAGCGGAGCATATTTCCGAACCCAGCGGGACGTATTACCCGGCCAGTCGTCCGATAATGTGTTTCTGATTGCCGGCACGACTATATTTCGCCCACGTCGGCTCCTCAATGTAAATCCACCTTCGCGAAACCATCGATATTACGTTTCTACGGTCCTCCGGCCGCAAGATATTTTCGGAACATCCACTCTCTTCGATCGAACCTAATCCTCCTTCGCAATCGCGAGCCGTCGTTCGGATTATCGTCGAATTTACGTACTTTTAAATGTTCGCCAACGTTCAGTCAGCGGTCGCGCTCTGCGTCCAAGTTAATTTACACGTTGATCCTCGTTGCCGAATAATGACGGAATCATTGATTCGAGGTCGATGTAATCGAGTCGAGAACGTCGATGGCAGGAGACGATAATGGCGGGTGTCATTTATCAGCGGTCGTCGATTCGCGAAATCGTTCGATAATTCGATACGCGTCTCATTCGCATCGGCGCGAGTAATTGCCCGAGAGGCGGAGCGGGAGAGAAAGAGAGATAAAGAGAACGGAGAGAGGGAAGGGGAGGGCGGGCGGAAGGGGTGAAAAAGGCCGAGATCCGCGCCCTGCTTTTCCGCGCCTCGCAAGGGATGTACGGAGAGAAATTGAGTGTCGCCGCCCCGGGGGCGGACGGATCAGTCGGCGGAGATCAGCCGGGATCACGGACGCGAGTGATGGATCCTGCGTAATGATCCTTCGTCTCCTGTATCGCGAAAGTGTGACCCATATACCTCCCACGCTATCCGCGAGTCGCAAAATCCGGACTTCGCCGACTTCCGCCAAACGGCTAAAAATACACACGTAACGGCTCAGCATCTTATTCCTGCACCATCTTAAACATTACATCCTATCCGCTATTAGATCTGAGACTAATTTCTCCTAAGTCTAACAATAGCCTCCATTGAGTTAATTTTCAACGATCATCCTTATATCTATTTAGCCTCTTCCGTAATTACCCTCACTCGGCGCGCTGTCGAAACAAGAGCGGTCGGCGGACAATTAATTCCTTTAATGTAATATGCATGGACGCACGTGTCACCTGTTATCGTGCAAAGTGGATGACGCGATAAGCGACACGCGGCCCGAGAAGGGGTTCCGTGACAGGCTCGTGTCCCGTCGGGCTAAATTGGGGAAGAGTGCGGAAGCGCGATCGACGAAAACGCGTGAGGACCCTCAAGTAGACTTTTCGGGGGTTCGCGGAGGTGAGAGGTCCCGTTCACGAATCGGCGTCGTGGGCTATTATTAGCGACGCCATTATCTTACACCGCGACACGTTACGCGGACACTGTTTTATTGAGCGCCGACACGTGCGTCGCGCCTAGCCTCCAATTCTCCTCCGTTGGGGGGTGATGGCAGCCCTTATTGTCCGACGGCGCGTCGAAGCGGTCGCTTTTAATGAGATCGTGCAATATTTAAGAAGTGCCCTGAACGATTTCCACCCCGCGCGTTACCCCCTTCTTTTTTCTCTCCACCGACGGTGCATGCAATATGATCGCCGAAAAGTGTCCCCTGCCGGACGGATTACCCCATTGAACGCGTCCCACTTTGCGCGTATCAACATTGTTACCGTCGATCGAAAAGTGAGGGGTGGCGAATGTTGGCTCCCTGACGAGAGCTGTACGTACGAGAGAAGCGGTAACGCATCTTCCGTTTCGCAAAATCAGGTTGCGCGGAACGTGCTCCAGTTTTTAATATCGACATTGTTAAGTAATGGAAAAGAGTGTCAGGTGTACGTTTGGGATGAAAGGGCTGAGGGTTGAACATTGTTTATTCGTCGGCGGATTTAAAGGTGGAACCGTAACAGGCCGATAGTCACCGTCGATCGATGGAGCACGGTAGGATCGCGCATTGAACGGGAGAGCCCGTTCATAGCGGCGCGGAAAGAACTCTGACACTATATACATAGAGGGCCACCAACGATTTCCGGGCGTGCAGATCATTAGATACATTCTGTCGAAGCGCTAATGGACGTTTGAATGAACGCTTCAACATGGGCGTGCGCGCTCTCCGGTACAAGAACAAATTTACAATCCGCCTAATCGGCCGCTCGTTATCGCGCTAATCCTCTCGTTTCACACAGAGAGCGAGAGAAAGAGGAGGGGAGTGAAAGAGAGTGAGAGAGAGTGAGGGAAAGAGAGAGAGAGAGAGAGAGAGAGAGAGAGAGAGAGAGAGACACGAGGTGCGATTCCGTGAAATCAATAGAGAATGCGGTCGGCGTATGACGGAAGGACAAGTAGGCGTGAACGTTGTCGAGCTCGTGTGCCTCGTTTCGAGGCGAATCGATCTATCTTGGAAACGAGGTCTGAGCCGGAGAAAGAGGAATGCGAAGCGTACACGGGGTCCAGCTCGAGGCAGTCGGAGGCAGCCAGAGGCAGCCTCGAGGCAGCGCGCGCCGCCGTGTAAATATGGACTCGTCACATTCCCCGACGTAGCACGTTTTTGCCTCTACGTCACGCCTTATCTTACCGCGATTATTTCCCATTGTCTCCTATTCGCTCGCTCTTTCCATTTTTTATACCCTCGCCACAGTCTCGAAACATGTCACGGTGCTTACCGTAAGAGAATCATTCCGACCTGAGGACAGTGGCAACCGTGGGCAAGGAACGGCAGACTTCTCGAGTGGGACAATTTTTCCCGTCGCACTCCGAGACGAGTCGGACGTCTTACTAACATTGACCGTCGGCGCAACGAAAAACGGGCCTCGGCGAGCCGACATAATGATGTACTACCAGCGGAGTATCGAGGCTCGCGTCGAGGAAGATCGAGGGCGAGAGACGGGCAGGATGGATGGCTGGAAGCGTATCAAATTATCGGTTATTAATAACCGCGGCTCGGCCCTGCACCGTTGCAGGCACCGACTTACTTCGGCTCGGAGTGTACGCGTGTGTGTGCGCGTCTCGCGCTTGCACGTGTGCGGCCCGGAATCACGTACACCTACGCCCTGGGGTCTTACCTACCGAGGCAAGGTCGAAGATCCTCGAGAGCGGCTCGCAATGACTTGATTAATAACGCCTCGTCGGCGATAGCGCCTAATACGTATCCGCAGCGGAGTTCGAACCTTCGCCTCCGACTCGTGTATAGAGAGGCACGAATTTAGATAGGAAGGTTAACGCGGCCGGAGCCACCTTGTGCGCGAGCCTGGCTTTGATTTCGCCGCCCGAGGGTCTGCATCGCTCCTCGACGTCGAAGACCGGGTGTCGAACCTTCTACCTACGGCATCAGGTGGGCTAAACGTTCCCTAATTTCATCCTCAATTTTCCCCACCTAACTCCCCGCGCACCCGAACGCGCTGACTCGCGTTAATTGTCAAAGGTCAGCGCATGAGGCGCGGTGCGCGGTTTGAAATTTGCATGGTAACGGGTAACGAAGAGTTCATTGTCGGCGCGAAAGGGAGAGAGTGGCAAGCGACGAAAATGGATAAAAGTTCGACTTACCCCGCACGCCTCGTCAGCGGTGACAGGAAGCACGGCGACGCATCTGTAACGCAAACAAAGTATTGATTCGCGAATAGCAGTCACAGTCCGTGCGAAATGCGTCCTGCATACGTTATATATATATATATATCTATATATATATATAGATATAGATATAGATGTATATATCGGTGTACGCGCGTTTACAGTTCGTCACCGTTTTCAGCTCTTACGCCCCGGAGTCTCTCCCGCTTCTCCATTCCCTCGAGCTCACCCTCACGGTCTATCAAAAAAGAGGAGAGAGGGAAAAGGTAAAAAAAAAGGGCAGGAAAAAACTCCGGCCACCCCCCTCTCCTCGTCGCTCTCGTCTCCTTCGCAGCTCTCTCCCACGTAATCCGTCTGTTAAAATATCAATCTCAACATTTCATTCTTTGTACAGCATTCCGTGCAAGGGGTGCCCTCGATCCTCTCGCCCTCTTCTCTGTCTGGACGAGGTCATCAAAGATGCAGCAGCAATCAGCGGAGCTAGTCGGGCGGATGAGCGGGCACAGAGAGGGAACGGGGGAAATGTCGACAGAGGGAGAGAGAACGGGGGGGAGTGTGAGAGAGAGAGAGGCTGACTTCGCTCATGGACCCGAGGGACACGCGCGGATTTTCTTTGAACGCCTAAATCGATTCGGCCGCGTGCGCGCGTTTATACGGACAGATGCCGAGCGCGCGATTAGATAATTGATTTCGAGAAACCCCGCACCCGCGCCGGCGAACATTTCAAATTCAGGCGGCCGATAGTCGCGTATGCAAATTTCCCCCCCTCCGACTCTACTTCAGCCACCCATCGTACCGTACTGGCGACATTTTTGCGAATCCTTTCTGACTCTGCCGAATTCCCGTTAACGCGCCGGTATTCAACCTCTTCGCTCGTACGATTCCAAGGTAGGATGTGTTCCATTTTTCACCTTTGACGAAGACAGTGAAACGATTGACGAAAGCGCGTGCGCGATATCGATATATCAATCTCACGATCCGCATTCCGATCGAAGCATAATTCTCCGATCGCTCGCACCTCTCGTTCTTCTTCCTCCCTCGCCCCTCCCCGTTTCCTTCAGCCAGGACCTTCGAACCCGACCCGATCCTTCTGCTCGGCGAAGCTGCCCCAGAGACGATTTACGCGCCCTTAATAAATCCGCCGGAAGCTCACTCGAAAGGAAGGACATCAAAGTCCGCCCGGCGTTGATCCTTAACAGTCAACGAAGCGTGTCGCTTTCGCAGCGCGGAATCACCGTGTTCCCCATCTTTTCTCCACCCCCTCCCCTCCCCCGGCCAGGAGCAGCATGGCATTCCCACCTTCCGACCCAGAAGCGAGGCAAAGAGACAGGAGAGAGAGAGAGGGAGGGAGAGAGTGTCAATGCCAGAAGAGGACGGCCTTCCTGCGCGCAGGACGGGGCGGAGAGGTGGGTGAACTCTATTAAAAATGCAATATACGCGGTAATCCGCGTCGGTATGTGGCCGCCGGCTAATTAGCGAGCCGGGAGGGGTGCGGGAGGCGCACGCACCCCCGTTGTCATGCAAATACCCCATGGTCGGCGCGGGATATCATATCGAGTGGGAGTAGTCGCGCGCCCGTGTGCGTCGGCTCCGCGCATTCATGTATACGTCACGTATATATCAGCTATATTCACGATATTCGCGTATATTCGCGTTTACGACGTGTACGTGCAGGCATAATACGCACACGTAAACCTAAAGCAAGTAGGAGGACGTGCGCGGATGTGTGCGCGTAAACGTCTGTATGTGTGCATATTGTATATTATATGTGTTATATATATATATATATATATGTTATATAGACATACGTAAATGTATATGTGCGTGCGCGTATTTACGCGAGCGAGAGAAGGCCGTCGGAGGACAGGCTGATAAGGAGGAGGGGATGGGTTATATCAATAAGCATCGAACGGCCACGGAGGACGGCAGGGAGCTGTTGATTAAGGGGCGAGCACAATGAGGAGATATCCTCCGAGAAGGGAATGCGTCTGCGATGGATCCGTACGAGGGGACCTTCTCTTCCCGTCCCCTTTGCCCGGACTCTCTTCCTCACTCCGACGCTCAGTCTTCCGATTCCTCTCCGTTCGCCTTCTCCTCTCTCTCTCTCTCTCACTCTCCAGCTCTGTCTGTCTGTCTCTCTTTCGACATCATGTATACACAGAGGACGCACACACTCGTCAATCTCATCTCCGGCAAGCAAGAGAGACTGTTAGACGCCGATTACCGCCGATCCTTGCCTTCACAATAGCCTCGTCTCTGTCATCGGACGGAGCTCTGTGACTGGGTCACCTTGTCGCGCAATAGAAGTAGGATCCAGTAATAAAGCCGGATAGTCCCGAGTTAGACAACGTGCCTCGGTTTCGCGAGTTTCCCAGCATCTGGACGCTGGCTCGCGCTTGTTTTCGTTGACCGTCCGCACTTAAATTTATCCTCTCTGCCGAACGTGTGCGCCAACCGGAAGCTGATCGCTGCGAGCGGCCACTCGTTCAATATTGAGCCTGTACTGCTAATAGATCGCAAACGCAATTCGGCAGGTGGCACGGCCCGCTCCGAAGGCAAGATTAATAGTAATGAAAATTGATTGCCGATAGAAACGATGTCCCGCGCGCCGAGCAATGTTATCGCAGCTAATACCGCCAATATTCCATCCGAGGATCGAGCTGTTGCGCTTACGGTCCCCGCTGATCATCATAATCGTCCGTAAATATCGGCAGTAAAACAGTCGTCGGCGAATCCGATCGCTGCGCCGGAAACTCGCTCTCCCCGGGGGCCGGTAAATGCGAAGAAAACGTCACCGTACTCGACTTTCATTTTGCGCATCGCCGATAACGGATATCGCCGCGCGCAAGCCTTCATTTAACGGTCCACTCTCCGTCAGCGGAATTCCAGGAACTCTGTCTCTCTCTCTCTCTCTCTCTCTCTCTCTCTCTCTCTCTCTCTTTCTCTCTCTCACCCGCCGATCCTCGGCAAGCGGCTGCCGATCCTCTCTTATATCCGCATTATTAATACGATCCGTCGAATTTGGCAGGTCGGATCGGCGTGTTCGGCGTCCCTAAATTAACAGTAATGAAAATTGGTTATCGGCCGGAGCGACGTCCTGCAGACCGAACAGTGTTACCAGCACTGGAGCGCGTAATATCCCATTGAGGATGGAACGGACGACGGGCACTGGGGCTCGGGCTCCGGGATTCGGGTGCAAGGGAAGCGGATCACGTTGACACAAAGCGCCCGTAATCCGTTTATCTTCTCTCCGGGCACTCTGTGCCCACGCGTTACGCTTCGCGTTATTCGAGGATAGCCAACCCCCCGCGAATCCCACCCCTCTTGCACCTTCATCCCAACCCCTCCTCTCTCTTACTCTCTCTGTCTCTCTTCCTCTCTCTCTCTCTCTCTCTCCTCTCCGATTCACCTCTCTCATCCTTTCACGTTCTAACATTTGCACTCGCGCGCGCGCACCCGCTTTCTCTTTAGTCTCAACAGGAACGGCTAGTTTCTACGCCGAAGAGCCGATATCTGTCGGTGATCCGACTGGAGGAGAGATCTCATTTCGCGAGGACGATGGCGCACGGGGATCATCTCCTCGGTCGACATACCTCGTCGCACTCTATGATTACAGATTCGTGGAATCGCGAACATGCGTTCCGGCCTCGTCGACCGGATCGGGCCCGGAACGCGCGCGGCCCGTTCGGGATTGATGACTGGCAGAGATTACGTATTATTGGGCTCGATCGGGGCGCGGAACGTAAAGACGGCTTTATTTCGCGTCCGATTTACTTGACGGAAGAGCAATCTTGTTCATTAATGGAACCGTGCGGCGTACATCGGTCAGGATCCGCGAGATATTTCGGTTTGACCGGAGGCTTCGTCAGTGTAGGTATATAATTGCTTCGTTTGCAGAGGTCAAGCTATATAGAGTGCCTTTCACAGGCAGACCAACGAAACGCGCGCACGCGTCGTCCGAATCGTATCTGTGTCGGAATTAATATTAAACATTCCGTCGGCCGGCATTATCCGTAATTCTTTCGACTCCTTATCTCGGACGAGGCCGATAATCCGAGGACCAGCAAGGCTCACCCATTAATCCTCCCCAAGACAATCTCCATCTTGGCCGACCGGTAAAATCTGATCCTTCCAGCCCGGCATTATCGACAACTAATTCGAGCTTTCGTTTGGCGAGCGGACCACCCGCGATACAGATAATCCTCGCCCGTTCCTTCAACACCGTATCGTCCTAGCGCTCGGGAATCCTGCCTCTCCTCTCCTCGACGCCGTTTCTTTTCGTGGAACCCACGAGGCATCTCTCACCGACACGTATTCCCCGTGAGTAATGACGAGGGAGCCGGTCGGAATGTCGTTGCAGGAAGAGGTGTCTTTCATCGAGGATTCCATTGGTTTCGAAGGCAGTCCTCAGCCAGCTCCCTACCCCACCTACCCGCCGCACTCACTATTTCTCTTCCCGCCCCAAGAGCCGGGGCTGGCTGCCACCTGAAAACCGCTTAACGCATGACGATGACGAGTCGTCGTCGTGGCCGTCGTCGCCGCGCGTTTTGTCTCGTATCGCTGGAACACATTTGTCTCGCGTCCGGATACCGGCTGGTTTTGAATCCTGTCGGACTTCTCCTCGTCCTCCGTGACGTATATATACGCGCCTCGCCATATCTCTTTCTCCCTGCCGCCCCCCGTTCTCCCTCCCCCTCGTACCCTCCTTCACTCCAGGCGCGCGCGTCATGCCGGTGTCGTCTCTGTACGATTTCTGTGCCGCGGCGGCTATCCGTATCTCTCTTATTCTACCCCCGCCCCCCCTTTCTTTCTCGTTCCCTCTCCCTCTCTCTCTCTCTTTTCACTCGAGTCGTCCGCCAGGACTCGGCTTGACGCGCCGTTGAAAGACGCCCGCGCCCAACAAAGGACTCCCTAATATATTACGCTTATTAATGCCTCCTACTCTTCCTTCGTTTCCCTTCTTTCTCGGCGCTGCCTGCCTCTCGCTCCTCTTTCTCTCTTGGATATTACCTCGCGCTTCTCCGTCCTCTGCTCTCTTGCTCTCTTGTTCGGTCGACGAGAACGCGATTCCGTTGACCATGCCGTATCCTAGTACCGGTGAAAAGATCGTGGGCCGGAGTGGATTAAAAGCTGTGGGTCCTACATGGTCGCTCGTAGGAGCAGTCGATGCTGCCGGAGAGGAGAAAAATAATCGAGACGGTGCCAAGACGCGAAAGTGCGCGCGCGCGCCGCTGAGAACGGGCAATATGGAAGGCGCCCCCAAATTCGCCCCGGCAGATCTTCGCCGATTGGTCCATTCAGAGTCGTGGCGGGCGCGCGCTGTCGGCGGAAAAAAATATTCGCGGCTCAACGTGCCCCATTCGATTTCTCGATCCCGAATGCCCCTCGCTCGCGCTCTTTCTCTCACCTTCGGCGGCGCGGCGGTTTTTCGCGGAATTAATTGGACGGTCGAATTGTTGTTTCGTTCGCGGCTGAATGGTCCCAGCTTCAGTGGCGTATTTTTTTCTCTCTCTTGGTCTCTCTCGCTCGCTCTCTCTCTCTTTTTTTACTCTCGCCCATGTATTTGCGTTAAGTGCCTGCACGTCGGGTTACGCCAGCCGTGGCGAACGATTTCTCTCTCTCTTTCACTCTCTCACACTCTCAGACTCTCTCTCGATCTCGCGGTCGCTCTCTCGCTCGCTCTCTTTTTTTTCATTTTTTTTTTACCCCAATCCACTTGTCCTCTCGAAAATTTTCGCCAGGACCAGCCAGGTGGGCGAGGGGCCGTGGGAGGAGGGCCGGGGGTGGCTTTTATTTTCCAGAAGCACCTACGGAGTCTCGCGACGCGAACAAAAATCGGAGCAGGCAGGCAGCAGGAGAGACCGGGCACTCTCTCTTCACTTGTATTCTCTCGCGCCCTTTTATGAGCTTTCTCTCACTCTCTCAATATCTCACTCCTTCCCTCCCTCTGGCCACCCCCGATTAACAGCTCTCTACCCAGCCCGGCGTTTCTATACGTGTGTAATTTTCGCCTGGGCAAACGCATAATGCATAACACGGCTCATTAACAACGCAAAAGTCGCCGGAGATTAAACAAACGCCCGGCACTCGGCATTCTTACTCCCCGTGCGAGCTCTTTCTCTCTCCTTTCTTCGGCTCTTGTCAGGGGCCCCCTTCCGGTACCCCGCCGATTCGGTTCTTCCTCGCACAACGAAAATGCCTGGGCTAATCTTCGCCAGTTCGGTCGCGCGCTCCATTGTGTGTCGTCCTCTCACCAGGTCTCGCCTGCCTGGCTCTGGCTCACTGTTAATTGTGCTACCGCGATAATAAACTGCGCGGATGATTTAAATGGTACCACTCGTTACCGACGCTAGCCTCATTCAGACGCCTTCGCCTTCGTCTGAAGAAGACGTGGTGGAGGCGGGGGTGGCTTTAATCGGCGCACGAACGTTCGCCATAATCGTTCTCGGCCTCTCAATGCTCGTAGGGCACTTTCGATTTTCCATTGAAATCAATACCTTCTGTTCTCCGCACGGCGTACAAATATGTCGCGTGCATAGCATTTCTTCCTTTCCTTTCCCTTTCTTTCCCTTTCTTTCCCTTTCTTTCCCCCTCTCTCCCTCTCTCTCGCTTCGTCATCATCATTGTGCTACCGTAAAGCAGACGTAGCGGTATATCCTTAAGACTATCCGCAAATTTCGGCGGGGGCACTCGGGCGAGGGACGCTCACCATTGTCGCGACAATCGGGTGAAAATCGCGGAAAATTCCGCGGCGAGAGATCGGGTTGCGAAGATGCCCGCTGTCCAGCAAGGAAAGCTGGTGGCTAAGCGGAGCTAATCTGCCCGACACATTTCCGTGCCAATCAGCGGCTGCCCACCGTATTCCCGGGTTATATTTGTTTCGCGGCATGGTGCACCGCGGCTAACAATGGCGGCTCGGATCAAGTCGGCGGTCTTTTTGAAGGCAGGTGCCTCCCTCGTCCTCTCCTTTTTTCTCCTCGACGGCCGCCTTTCTTCTTTCCCTCCTGCAGCCCTTCCCGCCGCCGCTCGCAGCCTCCTTCTTCAGCAGAGCGTGCCCTCTCTGCCTCTCTCTCACTCTTCCCGCCCCTTTCTCTCTCACTCACTCTGTCTTACGTCGAGCTGCGTCTCACGCCTCGGAGATTTCGCTAATAAGCGCCGCTGTCGGCGTTAAGCCTCGAAAAACCGGGCTTACGATTATCGATTTATCCGGCGAGCGGTCCCGGTTTTCGGGTTTCTTTCCCTTTTTCGCCTCGACGGCGCCCCCGAGGTCACCGAGCGGAGCGGATATCCTCGCCGATCCGCCGGGGAAGGAGACGAGGCGTGGGATTATTGGCTAAGACGCCTGTCCTCCGCGACGCTTAACGGCCGAGAGCGGACGGCGATAATTGACTGTTAATTTTCGGACGCTGCTGCTGGTACTAATGCGTTCAGACAATAGGCAAAAATTTCGCTAGGTAAGAGGCTAGATGAGTCTTGAAGTGTACAAAATGTATTTTACGCTTGTACGAATTTTAATGTTTGTTCGAACACAGTAATTATGTCTGTACCGATATCATTGTCACGCTCTTAGAATGGATTAGAGAACGCTCGTACTTTAGGGATTTCATGGACGTGCTGTGACAGTGTGAGTGGATATGCGTGTCAAGTTCATGCGGGGGTCAGGATCGCGAACGATCTCGGTAGAAAACGAGATCGTGTTCTTGACGACACTCGTGGGCCGTGGGCTATGGTCGGTCCTCCCACGCATGGTTCCACGCATGCGTCGGGCCTCCCTTAAAACAATGCGCCGACCAATCTGGTAAGGTAAAGGGGCTCCTGTCCCATTGGCCCGCTCCTTCGAGTCGATCTTTTTTTCGACATGTCCACCATTCCACTGCCGCAGGCCCTCTAATGGAGCCTTTTTTCGCTTCCTCGCCTCTTTGTGCTCGGCGCACTCGCACTTCTCGACTTAAGAATTCCAGAAAGCCGATCTTTGCACCGAAGCGAGTGTAGTCGTGTCAGTAACTGAAGAATCGCACGAAATTTCACGATCCTTAACTGGGTCACGATTTTCGCTCCGCCGACGGGGCCAACGTTCTTTCAGTACCCCGCACCGTGTTAATCCCGCAATAATCACGTTTAATGATAAAAAAAAAAGGAGAATAATTCGACTAATGCCAGTGAAAGCGAAATATCCCCATCGACGAACGGGGCGCGTAATCATTAAAACTAAAAACGCCGGATATTCGGCAAGCCGCAAACAATTCCGCTTCCACGAATATCCTCGATACAGCGTACGCATTCGCGCTCTCTCTCTCTCTCTCTCTCTCTCTCTCTCTCTCTCTCTCTCTCTCTCTCGCCGGCATAACACGCACTCGTGTTCACGCACACGCGTTCGTACGCATTGAGCGTCAAAGCACGTCGGCGACGCGTTCATTTCGCGCGGCTGTTTTTCATCGTCGAGAGAGAGGCCGCGCGCCACTCGGCGCGCCGTTATTCCAACGTCATAATGAAATAAATTGATATAATATTAATTTTATGTGCGCTGTTTTTAACAGCGGAGACCCTTTCAATCACGGCGCCCGGGCGAGCCGCGTATCAACGAAAACTACAGTCGAACGTTGGGGGGCGAGCCGGTGCTCGCCTCGGGAGAGGACCAATCGATACCTTCGGGGTCGGACGATGAATTTTAATTTCTCCCCTATTTCGTCCATTCGGAATACATAAACAGCGCCTGTTTGTTATTCTTGGTAATGGAAGGGCGTTGCCCGGAGTGATTGTGGCGTTAATGCGAAAAATTTACAACCGGCATCTATCCCGGCTTCGCCGCCGCGGCTTGCCGAGATTTCGCGCAACGTTTATCGAAATAACGTACGGCGAGAGGGATGTGGGGAAGGGGGCGGCTGGATCGGGAGGAGAATAACGATGCGAATAAAAACGGCCGAATGAGTTAAAGTCAACCTCTGCGGCTTGCGTTCAAGTGTGCGTCGCGAGTACCGAACGTATTCCCTAATGTTTAATCATTCCACAGATCGTGGAGGCTATTTATCCAACTGTACACTCTTAAAGTAGTCCTCTTTTCATCCCACGAGTCGATACAACCTTACAGACAAATACTTAGCGACGATTCGATCGAGCCAGTGTCAGAGAGGAACGGTCATCTTGCTCATGGCCGACGTGGAAGTAGTTCAAGTACGAAGACTTACTCTTTACCCAGTGAATCCTGATAATGAATAAAATGAGGGCCTCTCTTCGCTCGCTCTTTTTTTTCCTGCCTACAATTCCACATGTCCGACGATCGCAGCACGTTCGCAGCGAAGCGTGGCTCGACCCTTCCTTGATAAATTCTCCGCCGCCCGTGGTGCGCGAGTGGCACGGAAGAGAGGGCCGAAAGAAGAAGGCCTCCCCTTCTGCGAAGCGCTTTACCGAAGGTAATGGCTCTGCCGGAAGCGAGATGACGCGTGACCCCAGACGGATGCATTAGACGCACTTCCGGCGACACGAGGCCCGGGCGCCCTACGCTTTCTGGCACGTCAAAACCCGGCGGGCAATGCCACGCCATCTCTCCCGCCCATTGCGAATCTTCCTAATGCTCGATCCGCCCGATTACGTACTCTCTCACTCTCTCTCACTCTCTCTCTCTCTCTCTCTCTCTCTCTCTCTCTCTCTTCCTCTCTCCGACCCGCCATTGTACGCTGCCAACTATCAATGGCACGCTAACGAGCGCAAACCTCGCTCTTTTTTCTCGCAATCCAACGACGACCGTCTCGAAACAGACTCCGCGGACTAGGCTGAGTTTATCGCGTTCGCTTCCAGGCTTCGAGCGTAAGAATGTGCGAACGTCTAGGGGGTGGGAGAGGGGGTGGAATTAGATATCGCCACCAGTCGTCCCCAGGTTCGTTTTCATCGCCCACGCGCTACCCCGGCGATCTCGAAAGCCGTGTCTGAACACGCTCGCTCGCGCCATGGAAATTCTTCTAGGACGGAACGTCGGCGCGCTTTGTTCGACGGCTGGCTGGAGGCGTCGGTATCGGAAGACGACCGCCGCGCACCGGATCGATCCTCTCTTTCTCGATTTCCTCGGCAGCCTCTCTTCTGCCGCGACCGACTCTCCCACTTCCACGCGGCTTCTCCTCCCCCGTCCTCCCGCCTCGTCCTCCGCCGCCTACCTCTGCCTCCGCCGACGACTGCTCCTCGCCTCTCATGCCCGTCCTCCTGCGGGAGAGGAAATGAAATCCCGTCCGGGACGCGATTTGCGCGACGTTTGTTCCGTTATTAGATCAACGTTACTCCGCGCAGCATCTCGAGAGTGCTCCCGGTGGCCGTGGAATACGTCTTTCGCATTTCGAAGCGAGTCGATACTCTCTCGCGTAAATCACCTCGTCGCCACTCTCTCCTTCTCTCTCACTATCTCTCTCTCTCTCGCTTCCTACCGGTCGACAGGGGAGTCGACGTATTCCGAATCGTTCCCCGCTCGAGAATTGCGACGCAATCGCCAGTCGCGTGAGAATTTTCGACTCGAGAGAATGATAAACAAGCTTGAGAAATTCATTGCGCCTAAGACGACGGTCTCGGTCCTCGGATCGGATTAGACGGAGATTCGGTTCCTCTCACGTTTTACGGGGATAGTATAATTCTACGCGTCGGCGATACTTGGCCGGTGTCCGAATTTGCGAGCGATACGAACAACGCGATGTTCATTTCATTATCGCCGGTGCCTGTTTTAAGCCGTCCGAGTGAAAGCCTTGGCACGAAAATCGCGAACGTTCGGACGGACGTTCTTATCAGGATCACGTCATCCGTCCCAATTTTCTCTCTCGGCCGGCCGAATTTCGGTGCCGGCCCGACGATGAAAGGCGCCGAATCATTTCGTCCGCTCCCGAAGAAACGACCGGGTAGAAGATCACGAAGGAGGTGTGGAAGGGGAGGGGGGGTGAAAGGCATCATCGCATGCATTTACCACCTGCATCGAGTCGAATTAATAGTTCGCTCTGCCGCGAAACCCGTAAATAATGCCTCCTGACAGCTAGAGCCGAACGTCGATGAATAACGAGGCGCGAAACCTTCGACTTTTAATTTTTCTCTTTTTTTCTGCCAACCTGAGCGCGCCAGTCTGGACCACACGCATTCCCATATACGCCATTGGAGCCGCACACGTACGCACATATACTACGGCCACGCATACGTGACCGTACTCCTGCCGCTAGATACACGTCCCCGTGTCCGTGGCGTACATTCGCGCGCGTGTTCCTCGCCCATGTGCACGCCTGTCTGCGCGCGCATGCGTGCGGAGTACGGCTGAGCCTGTGTGGACGTCCATACGTTCCGAAAACAAAGCTCGTCTCTGGCTTCGAGCTCCTTCTCGCACGAACGGCCGGCTCGATGCATCGATACCGGAAACGCCACGATACAAAACGGAAAAAAAGGGAGAGAAACTTGCGCGCGCACGTCCATGAACACGCTCCTCCGGGCAGTCGGCGCAAGTGTGCGCGTGTGTGCCGTCCTGCCCACGTACGCGGCCGCCCGTGAGAGCGCGCGCGTGTGGACGAGCACGTCAGACGTACACGCGTCATGAATATTTGAGGAGATATCCCGTCGCTTTCTCACCCCGGCGGGAGAGGCTCTCTTCCGCGTTTTCCGCCGCGCTGGACGTCGTCGGATATTTCCACGGCCCGACGTATACGCGTTTTCAAAAGTAACAGATACACCGGCCTCGCCGGCCGGATCGACGTGCACCGGACAGAAGCAGCTTCATATAGATATACATATACATATACACAGTACCGGCGATACGGGCAGCGGACGTACGAAGAACGAGTGCCGAGGTCGCTTATGCGGCCACTTTCGCGCCGAACACGCTGTATAGTTCTTTCCGAGCCGTTCGCGGTGAATCTAATCTCTTCCGCCGCGAAATTTTTTTCATTTTTCACCGAATCCATTAGGACACGGCTTCCCTACGGTCGACGGACACGTCGCTCGAGGAAAAGAACCCTTGGGCGGCCACGTGTTCCGGACGACGTGTTACAGCGGTGAATGACAGCGAGTCGATGATCGTCGTGGGGTGATCCCGCACGATGATTCCGTCGATCGTGCCTGGCATAACTAGATCGCGTCAAGATAGAGTCGGGAAGTAAATGGAGTGAGTTCCTTCGCCGATCGGCCGGGAAGGACATGTGCCGAAGATGAAGATAGAAAAGGAACAAGTTGAGAGGCACGCGGCGGTGACTGAAGGATAGGGGGGAGGGGGTGGAAGGACGTGGGGCGGGAAGAGAGAATGGATACGGAAAGAGTCCTGGCGGAAGGACGCGTTGCGTGCGGAGAAGGACGACGTACATGGAATGGGGGCTGATCAATATTCATGGTCCGTTCGTGGTGTGGTTTCAGCGGAGTCGGTAGGAGAAGGTGGGACTGGGATTTATGCGAGTCTTTCCTTCCGACTCGCCCCCGTGGACTGAGTCCTTTCTTTCCTAACCTCCGCCGTCCCACCTACCTCCCCCTCCTCAACCTCGAAAGTTACGGAGGTCGGGAGGGTCACCTGGAATTGGCGACCGAGGAAAGGGTTTATCTTAATCTTGCGCATAATTAGCGTCCATTATCCCGAATTTAATTCGAGACCCAAAAATTACCTCAGGATTAATTACGATGACTCCGCCGGCGGCGTCTCTCTCACGGGCGCGCTATGTTTTCAGAGTAGCTCACGAGCTAAAGCGTTATCGACTTTCAAGTACCGCGGAGTGGGACCGTTGACTACGCTCAATAGGTAGCGTTCTGCTAGTTTTCTCCTTTCCCCGGTATGCGAAAGAACAATCGGCATCGACGACACTATGGCGCAAACGCGACGGAAATAATATTCCGCGCCCGCCCCGACGGTAATTCCATCATCAACCCGCCTCCACCCCCCTCCCTCTTCTGCAGCTCACCCTCCGCCTCCGCGTCGAGCGCGCTTCTCCTCGGCGTGCACTTAACTTTATGCACTTCTGCCAATCTCGAATGGACAGTGCGGAAAAATGGACGAACACAGCCGCACGACGACGTAGACGAACGCACCTAGAGACGTGCACACATTGGACCGCGGTGCGCGCGAGCGCGGATACGTACATTGAGGCGGGACGGCGAGGGAACGTGCGCTGAAACGACAACACGGAGGCACTCTTTGTAAGAAGGTCGACGCTGCTGACGTTCCGCCGACTCGCCGACGGGAGGGCTGTCGGAGGAAGAAGACGGTGTGCGAGAGAGGGGTGGAAATGCGCGATATACGAGACGGCGGCGGCGGCGGCGGCGTCGCCGTTCCGTCGACGACGACGTCGACAACGACCACGAGAAGTCAGTAATAATGCTAAATATCCGAAGTAAAGTAACGGAGAGCGACTGTGTGTAACCCAGATTGGTAGACGTGGATGCTCGGCTCTCTCACCGTCAATGTTGCGTCCGTCGTGTTTCGTGCACGCTCCGTACACACTCTGATCTAGGCACACGGTCATAGAGACGTATAACGAGGGTAAGATGTATAACGAAACTCCTCTGGCGTGGTCTGCGTAAGCTCGCGTACGCGTTACACGTATAAAGAAAAAGAGAGAGAGAGAGAGGGAGAGAGGGGGAGAACGGGTCGGAATGGTACGGATATATCGCATGGCACGTATGCGCCGCATGCACACACGGCCACCTGAGGCACAACGTAGAGAACGAGTCCGTACGAGAAGGTAGGTAGTTCAGTTCCGGTGCGGGCCATTAGTTGATGAGCTACCTCGTTTCCACCCCTCCCGAAGCCCTCGCCAGGCAGCGGCGCTCCACCCCGCGCCACCCCTCTGCCTCCTTCACTCATCCCAGCCACCCCCTCCTGCCCTCCGCCACCCCCTCTCGGAACCGCGCCGCTCGCTGACTCTTCGTGCATCAACCGCCCATCCATCCATCCAACCTCCCGAGCCACCCCCTTACTACGGGACGCCCTGAAAAGCTCGCGTGGCATTGTGGGATCTATTATTGCCCTCCTGGACTTACATGTTTCGGCGCAACGGCAAATTCAGCCAGCGAGCCAGCCAGCCCATCCAGTCAGCAGGCCGGCAGGCAGGCAGGCAGGCAGGCAGGCCAGCCAACCCAGTCGGCGAACCGAGCGACCGAGCACCCTGGACGGACTGACGGACATGCCGACAGACACACGGCAAACCAACCCTGCACTCCACGAGCATCGCCACCCCCAGCGGTCTCATCCTCCCGTAACTCCAATTCGACCCATCGCGCTCGCCGGCCTTCATCCTATATATCGCGAAACGCAGTCGAACCCGTCGAACCCCTCTTTTCAGCGTTCGCTTCCAAACCTCCCCCCCCGCCCCCCGTGTTCGCCACTCGCCCGAAATCGGCAGCTACCAGTTCAGCGTCCCTTCTCCCCCTCTTCTCCCTTCTGCACGCTGACCACCCCCCCCCCTCGACTCGCTGCACCGACGGCGTGCGTCTCTTTCATCGGCGGAAAGACGCGGTTTCGCGGCTCCTCGCTTCCGGGATTTTCCGGGGTATACGATGTAATGGCCCTCGGCCACCTTTGCCAGAGGCACGCTTTCTATGGTAAGCGGCTCTTCTCCCCCGGCGGCGAGTAATGGAAGATTTGACGCGACTGCGATAACGCGTGCATTATGCCCGGCTCGGTTGAAAGGGAAAGTTGCGGTCGGCGGGCAGTGTGCGTCGAGCCGAAGGAATTCTTTATTAGCGTTGGACGATCGATGGACGACGCTGCTAATGAATCGGATGCAGAGGGGGGTGGGGGCAGATTCAGGCACGGTATCGAAATTTGTTCACGTCTCGGTAATGGTATGCACGAGGTAAACGACGCGACCGACGCTCGATTTGCGACGACCGAATCCGACTAACTAGAATGCCAATTCTCCAGTCGCACGTTCGCTGAATACGCTATCCCTCCCCCCGAAACTATCCGCAAGCTATCAATCGGATCGTCGCGACATTCACCTGTCCGCATTCATATCCACGTTACCTCGTCCGTCATTCATCGTTCTGCCGAAGTTCAGGCCGCGCGGGCGCGCGGGCGCGCGAGCGCATGAGATCGACGAAGGCGAGTCCGCGCATTATGTCCGATTTTCATTACGCCTAAAACACAGCCGATTACATCGTGCCTTGTGCAACGTCGGGCGAGCACGCTGGGCCCAAAGGTGGCTTCCGGGCGCAGCGCGACGCGATACTTCCGGCCGTCCGACGGTTCTCATTTGATACTTCCGTCTGTTCCTCGAACCCACGGCCGTCTCGTCATCGTCGTCGACGATAAGCGAGCGAATGCAGACGGAACAGACGGAACAGACGGACGGATGGATGGATGGATGGATGGATGCATGCCGTGGGCACAAAGTCGTCGGAAAAAGGAGGAAGAAGGGCGAAGCCGGGGAGCGAGTGAGAGTACAGAAAGGCATTCAGTGCATTCACGGGGAAGAACTCTGCACGAACGAGCGAGCTTGTGAATGAACGAAGTCCCGACCCGGCGAACATGCTCCTTCCTCCCGTCCCCACCCCCACCCCCACCCTCTCTCCCTCTCTCTCTCTCTCTCTCATTCTTGCTTGCTTGCTCTCGCCGCGAGTCTCTCTTACGCTCTCTCCTTCTCCATCCTTTCGTGCCGCCACTCCTATCTCGGGCATTATCGTTATTAAACACCTCGAAGGGCCGCCGACGCAGGATATCCTCTGCTTCAGGACCTAAACTGCGAGATTCGAACGATGCACTCTGGCAGCCTGTCGTTCTTCCCTTAACTCGGACGCCGCCTCACGGGTTAACTCGCGTGACCCCCTGCATTCGCATTTCGCTTCTCGTTGTCTCAGGACGAGATGCGCGCACGGGACCAAGTGCCGTCGACGCAGATACGTTTCACGGATCCCGTTAATTGAGCCACCCTTTGACTCCCCCGCTAACTGCCGCGCTAATCGAGGGCGTAGGCATTGCGAATTCTTTCCTTGACTTTTGATAAGCGAACGGAGGTAACGTGTACGGCAGAAGAATGGACGTTTTCGTACTCTCATCTCGAAGATCGATTTTCGTTATTTACTCTCACTCAGGACGGCCGGTCGTAATTAATGCCTAAGGAGGGCAAAGAGGGGATGATTTCGACGACGAGTCTCGCAGTCGGACGATCCGACAGCGGCAGCGTCTCAGGCATCGAAATTCTATCCCGAAGACGGCCGCCATTGTTTCGAAGGGGTCCGAGAGTCGGCGGGGCGCTGGGTAGCGAGCAACCCTCTAGCCGGCATCGGCGAAACGCCGGATGATGTACTGCGCCCCAGCCCCTTAATTACTGCCGCGTGCAAATTGGAAGGAAAAATTAATCGCAGAAATGACTTAGAGCCGCCGGTGAGGGTGGGTGGTGGGAGCCGCGCTGCGGGGGTACGAGGCGACGGGAAGGGGGGTGGGGGATGCGAGCGGAGAGGGTAGATGAGGAAGCGCACCCGAGGGTCGCACAAAGGGGATGAAAGGAAGTCCGGGGCAATTAGAATGATGCCCTTTGCACGGTCTTCCTCGCTCATCCCCCGCTCGCCACCCCCTCGAATCGTCGCCCTCCACCCTTGTCCGCCGCCACCCCGCCGGCCTCTCCTACTCTCTCTCTCTCTCTCTCTCTCGCCGAGACCCCTTCTTTCGCGAGGAACCTCCACCTCCGCAGCCGAGAATTAGAACATTGACGCACCAAGACACTTGCCCAGAGAGAGGGTGGAGTTCAGGATGAGACAGAGACTATTCGAGACCGGTACGCAGACATTAAAATCCGGCATCCGAGGCCGGAGGCATTCAGGGCGGTAATATTCGCGTGAATATAATGACGATCCTAAATTTAATCTCGCAACAAACACGTGATTCCTCGCGACACTCGTTTGCCACCTGATCGCATCTAAGGGTAGGTGTCGGAGCCCGGCAGCGATGTTTCGTATTAATCACTTTACCCCTATTACACTATTAACCCCTGCTATTATAACATCCTTAACCGATCATCCGCCTATCGATCGGCAAATTCGCCCCATCCGCATTCTGGAGGCTGACGTGCCGCTGGACACAAGACGTCGCCGAGAATACCGTCGCTAGGAGGACACAGGCTCCTGGCAGGGGTGGTCCGGGGGGGTGGCCTGGGGTGGACGGACATTTAATCTCGATTTCGGGGTCGACCGCCGATCGACGTCACCCTCTGTTCGTAGGAAGCCGCTGTCATATCTCCGGGGGATGATTCGACGTGACAGCTCACCCCCGGTAGGGCGGCAGAGGGGGTGGAGGGGGGGTGCTAGGTCGCCTGGCCGGCGTGGAGCAACCCCCTCGTGGAAAAGCCAGCATCGCCGGAGGCGGCAATATACGCCGTGACGTCCGCGGATTCCGCGCGTGCCACCCTCGCACTAGTCTCTCCCCCCCCCCCTCCTCAATCGTCCACCCCTTCAACCCCCTGACACTGACTGTCGCCGATCGCCGCTCCACGACCCTTCGCGCGCGAGGTTTAATGACGTATAAACTATGCGTCGGATTAGTAGCGCGGTTATGGGGTAGGTGGGAGAGCTCTGTGCCAGCGTTGGGAAGTGAGCATGGGGTTGGAACGGGGTGGACTGCGGTTTCGACCCCCGTAAGATGCTCGTGCGCACGTGAGTGGAGCTACTCCCGTGGTCTCTGTTAATGACGTACGAGGGCCGACCACGCCCAGCCCTTCTGATATTTTTTTCTATTAGCCAGCCACATGATAACGGCCCGCCGAGATTCAGACCGCCAATTCTACCACGCTCTCAATTTACACGCAGAGACCGGGACGACGATTATTGTACTTTTTATTCCCCCGTCCGCAAGGATCGTGCCTATTCTTTCGGCGCTGGCGTACGTGCCGGTAACGCGGTGTGCATAATTGGAGACATTCGGGATGTAGGGTATCGTTTCGACCGATTCACGAGGGGTGACGGCCGCCCGACAATGATACGGCATATATAATAATCCATCGCATTCGAATTGACGAACCGTGACGAGATCCGTGCGTACCGGCATGCGAACGCGTCGGCTGCCGAATCGGCGGTCCGTCGGCCGTTCAGAAAATTGAGTCTGACGGCATTGTCGTGATCCTTAACGCGTAACAGATTCCCAACCTACCCCACGGGGCCTGCGAGGAGGCCTAACTGGAAAACAAAGTCCGGCGAGCTGCATCCGAGTCCCCCGCTCGCCCCTTCCCCTGGCCCCGGGGTCGGACTTCCCATCGATGAAGCGAACGTTGCCCGGCCGAGCCGCGTTTGAGAAATCTCGCGGCAGTTAACGCGTACAAAACGAATAATTAACGGGACAAAGAAAGGCGCTCGTCGAAGGGCGAGAGAGTGAGAGCGTGTCAGACGAACTGCGGGAAGGCGGGAGCGAGAGGGGAGAGGGAGGAAGAACGGTGTGTGAGAGAGGGAGGAATGTGTGCATGAGTTTGAGCGAGAGAGATCGAGAGAGAGAGAGCGAGGGGGGGAGAGAGAGAGAGAATAGAACGGCACAAAAGGGCCCCGACAACAAAGTCAAGTGGGGCACAATGAAGCGCGGCGTGAGTACATTGAATGCCATGGTCGTCTCGTGCAGTCATGGTCCCATGGCTCTCTACCGGTCGTCCTACTGCTCGAGGCCGTGTCTCATGGTGTGGTCATGGTGTACCCACAAAAGCGTTGATTCAATAACCTGACCGTGTCACCGATATACAAAATTACACGCGCACCGAGTGCCTGGGGTGACGACGATTGTCGTTGCCGTTTCGTTGACGTACGAACGAGCTTTGTCTATCGGTATTCCTATGTGTTTATCGACGAGAAATATTATTTTTCTCCCAGGCAGGTTTAATGGTAGCCTCACTTCGCCTCGGTTAGCGACTGTACAGCGCCGAGAGTTAAGTCCTATCCCGCGTGAATCTCAAGTGATGGATAGCAAGCAGGGATTTAGAAAAAGATATATGTCAGGACGGCGAGAGGTGAAATTCAAACGAATGAGAGAAGACTGAACAGTCGAGGCGAAGGGACCGATTTCGAGAGATCGTCGGAGAAGGCCGACGGTCAGGCTCGACAATCCTGATAAATGAAAGAAGCGAATGTCGAACTCGGCTGCCCAATAAGGGAGGCGTCAAATGAGGCGGAAGGGGTGGACAGGGATGATGTAACGTTGTCGCATTCGAGAGACAGCCTTATCCTTCGATGCCGATCAATATATATTTTATTCATTACACTGATTTTAGGCGGTTGACGAAAATGGTAACGACAATAACGAGCTGACCGAAAGGACAGACGTTACGAGCGTAGGGATGAAATATTTGTCGGGCGTCGTGCTCCGTGCCAGGGTGAAAGCGGCCGATGCATCTCCGGGAAAGGAACGATGATCGTGCCAGGGGCGTGTACCGAGCGAACGAGACCGACAACAAACAGTAACAACGAAAACCCTCCTGGACATCCGGCGGCGATCCAAAAACGCATATTCCTCGCTTCCGGAACGTCTGTCCCGCCACCTCTTTCTCTCTATCGCGTTATATCGAGCTGGAAGTATTGCCGCGGCCCACCCCTTTTTCCCTCCCCTTGGCCACCCCAGCCCACCCTCGGCCTCGCGCTCCCTCACTTGGCGTCAGTCACACACCTCTTTGTCTCTCTCTTCCATCCGCGCAGACACGGACGCGCGCGCGCACACTCTCTCGCACGATCTCAGTCCTCTCTCTTTCCGCGTCGCGTCGCCTCTCTGTTTTTCGTCTCTCTTCATGTGGATGCAATCAATAAGACATTCGTGACGTGATGGTTATGGCTGATGGGGAGGACGTGAGCCACGGGGGCCAACGGCCAGCCCCATGAATATCTTTCGATAGATTGCACATCGTCCCCGTTCACCCCCAATGCGTCGCGATGCGTCGATCCTGGAGAGGGATCCGGCAACGAGACACCCCCCGAAAATGGGGGACGGACGGTGTGCAGCCACGCGTCCACTGCGGTTAACTTTCGTCCTCCCTTCTTCACTCCATCGTCTTCCCTCTCCGCCTCCGCCACCTCTTTGTCGCCTCTCAGTACTTTTTTGTTCTTCACTTTCGCATTTTCTCGGGCGAATTCTCGTCTGCTATAGTCTGGCCTCGCTGGAAGGTGGATGTGATTATGTTTCACATTCGAGCGTGCAGCTCGAACGTTCTTCGCCCGGACCTACCGTACGATCCAAATTCATGAGTCGTCATAGACCAGAACGAAGCTTTATTCTCAAGATCTCCTTTCAGTCTTCCCCAAAAGACCATCGCGTTTTTGTATTCGCCGCGCTTAACCTCGGCTCACCCTCGTTCTACGACCGATTCCGAAAAGCTGACGAATCTTGACCGGGATCACTCTCGGATCGAGAGCACAAAACTGCTCTCGCATAATTTCATTCCCATTATTCGGCGCCGCTTGTCGATTCGTCGTGCCATCGGGCCGAATCGTGGGTGCCGAAGGGACCGACCGCGGCGAGCGACATTAATAAAAGCCGGGAAAGCCGAGAAAGCGCATTTCATACGCTTATTTATATACAGCCAGAAACTGTCGAGGCACGAAATCGAGGCTTCGCGATGGTTTCACAAGTCGGCCTCGTCTGACGTTCGGCGTTTTCACATGAAATTTGTCCCCGTTAAACGTCTGAGAGGTCTACCCCCCCACCCCCCTTCTCTCTCTCTCTGCTTCCATCTCATTACTCAGTCTCGAGCAACCCTCTCTGTCTCCCGTCATTTTGAAAGAGTGTCATCCTCCCTCCCTTTCTCACTGCTTCTCTCTCTCTCCCTCTCTTTCTCTCTCTCTCCTCCTACTCCTCGCTCACACACGGCGTCGAGTTTTCGGACTGATTAGCATTTTTTTCCTTCTTCACGCTTCCACCGTGACCCGATGACGCCCGTGGCCGGACAATGAGGCTACTTATTTATTTAAATACCCGGGCATCCTGTCCTTTCACGCGAAGATTTATGCACGCCGCCGAGCTAATTGCCGGCCCATTATCCGGATAATGGTATTCCGTCGCGTAACGACGACGCGTCGCCGTCATCCTCCTTCTTCTTCGGCACCTCGCCTGCCTCCTCCACTCCTCCTGCTCATCCACCTGCTCCTTCTTCTGCCATTTTCCCTCCTCCGCCGCCCCCTTCCCCGTCGCTCCTTATCCTTTTCCTCCGAGAACTCAACAATAGACGCATCGCCGGCGGAATATTCGATCGCTGAAAATAACCCTGGAGCTCGTAGAGAGTCAAGAGAGAGAGAGAGAGAGAGAGAGAGAGAGAGAGAGAGAGAGAGAGAGAGAGAGGTGCGTATACGTGATATGAGATTCACATCGTGAACCGCGACCTCGACGATTCCCGCGAAATTCCGTCGTTGACGTGGGTGCGAAAAAATTCGTTTAGATTCCGTTTAGGCGTCTGGCAAGATGAATGTTCTTGTTTTCTACCGCCTGACGTATTCCAGCCTGACATTTCGGGAGCTCGAACGAGCGCTGATGCTCGCGGAACTTTGTTCGCCGGCCGATCGTCTAATTGGCCGTATCGCCGATGAATCACGCCCGCTAAACTGTCTGATTAATAGGATCGAGGCTGTCCGTAAGGAAGATCCGCTCCGAACTCTCATTCCAGCCTATCGCGTAGAACAACGTCGACAGTCCATGGTCGAGGTTTACTTACCGGGGGTAAATAAGGAACGATGACCGTGGAAGAAACATTTCGAAGCGAATGCTAGTGCACAAAAGTAACCCGCATTCGGGGCAGGCTTTCGCATCGAGGCTCGCGGATACGGGCGAAATAAGCGATCTTGATTATTCCGAGCGCGAGAGGAGGCAGCTGCGAGCTGGAACGCGACGAGGAGGACTTGCAACGTCGCTTCTTCGCGGTCGGGCGACAATGGAAGCGGCGGATCGGGCCGAAGGAATGAAGCGCATCGTTACCGGGCGCGCAAAATTCGTCCTCGGCCATCGGGCCCGCGCGTTCCTCTTGCTCAGCTCGTTTTTTTTCGCGCCTCTGTTCGACAGAGGATGCCACGCCGGCCGACGCCACCGGCGGACGCCGTTCGAAGGAAGAGAATAAATCTCGAACGCGACGCCGAGCACAGGCTACCGCCTCTATATCGGTCGGATAAACGAGAGTGCGAACAAAGCGTAGAAACAAGGAGCAATCTAAGGCCATGGAAAGGTCGCACTGCCGTTCGACGCCGCGCACAATGAGAGAGTGGACAGAATGGAGCATGGCGATTATGTTAGATTCCGCGTACAGCCTCTGATTCCACTCCTTCCTTTTCGTGCCGCGCTTTCATCTGGCGCGCGCCGCACGCCATTGTCCCGCGAGTTCACCCGCTGCGCTTCGTCCGTGCAATTTGCCTCGAAATTCGCGTAAGGTCAACAACGTTGTTGGTCATGGATACGGAGGACGGCAGGGTGGAGAAGGGTAGCGGCTAATACGCGTCGGACATTGATTTCTGAAGGGGCTGTACCGTAAACGCACGGCCGCCCGCCACCCTCTGCGGCCTTCCGTCCTATCCCACCCCCCGGCCGAAGCCACCCCCGAGCCACCCATCGAGCCACCCCTCTGCTTGGACCCGGCAAAGCGCTCGAAAACGCGCGTTTCCCATCGAACTGGGAAAACTGGCAAAGGGTTGCTCTCTCGTTGCTTTTCACGCGGGGGTTGTTGCCCGTGCCCGGGGGGGTGGGTGGGGGAGTGCTGGAAGTTGGAGAATGGTTCTAGGGGCGGAGGAGGAAACGGGTTGGAGAAGGCCGACGAAAGGGAGCGGATGGAAGGAGGGATGGAAGGGACAGGGAGGCAGAGCGTGGCGAATCGAATGACAATCGAATTATACCGTGACGCTGTGCTTAGAGTGAAGCGAATGACGTGGATGTGTATAAATAGGCCTGTATGCCCGGAGCATCTATGCAAACGATTTCTATCTTCGGCCACTGCTCGTCCCCGTTAATATTCTAGTCAGAAACGAATCAAATTGAACACCTCATCTCGTAAGAATCTCTTCTCGTCAATTACGCGAGAACAAATAATGATACTGTACTACGTACAGTGCATCGACCATCGACGTATCTTCTTTGCCAGTCGACTCGCTCCGTATGTAGAAAAGTGTCAGTGTCTAGGAAAGATTACGCGACTCCGGCCATTCGGCGCAATACCGCGAACATTGCGCGCATGCACAAATGGATATTCGCAGTTTACAGAAATGGCATGTTGGAACGGTACCAGAACTGGTAGTTGCCCGGCGCGGCGAGACATTGGCCGAAGACATTATTGTACGTGGCACCGGTATCTGGCTGACAGTTCGTTTTCCGCGGAAAACGGGAAAGTTTCGCGGGGGCGAATCGCATTAATTCGTCGAGCACTCCGGCCGGTTTTATATATGCCAGTCGAGGGACGCTTCGACGTTCCGCGGAATAAAAGCCGGCTGCATAAGGCGCCGATATACCGGTTGATTAGCATTTCGCATTAAAAATCCGTGGGATCTGCGCGACGGAGGCCGGCTGAAAACGGAGTGGAGGCAGGATCCTATTTAAAAAGTTTGATTAAGAACGCCGGCGGACGCCATTATTCTCATGCTAATTATGCGCTCGGAAACGCCCTGAAAATTACGTCAAAATGGAAAAAAGGTTGTGCCGGCTGCCGACCAATTTTTCGTTTACTTTCCACCTCTCTCACTCTCTTCCTCTCTCTCTCTCTCTCTCACCTTTTCTCTCCCTCTTGTTTCCCGTCCTCTTTCCAACCTGAACCCCACTGAACCTCCTTTCTCGCACTTCCACTTTCACTGTCTATTTCTACGTTCGACGATTCGCACGGATTTCCATCGCGCGATGAAAATTCATCGCGGCCAATTTACGGTTCGCAACGTGAATTTATCAACGGTGAAAGACGCGCGCGCGAGCGTTCGTAACATTCAGCGGAAGTCCTGCTTTTCTACGATGAACAAGCGGGTCGTTCGCGAACGGCAAGTGACGTGTACATTACTCGTGCCGTTTACCATTACAACCCTCGGCTTTCGAACTCTCACCCTCTCCCCATTCGCGAGAATCATATGCACCGCTTCGCAACCAAGATCCACATTTCCTGTAATGGCATCGCCTTCCGGAAGTGGGGTTCTCGAGCCACCTACATCCTCAGCCCCCCCTTCGACTTTCTTCCCCTTCTTTTCCGTAGCCTCTTCTGCCTAGTCACTCTCCCACCCCTCCCACCCTTCCCTTCCCATTCGCCCACCCTCTTTCCATATTTTTTCCGCGCTCCTTCGATTTTCAGGAAAGACGACGCTCAGAAACCGTCCGCGATAGACGGAGAGCTTTCACCGCCTCGAGATCGTGTATCCTTAATGCCCGAGAACAGATCCTGCGGGGGATACCGCCTTCCTGTGATCCCAGGACGTGCCAGACGCGTATGGATATGACTTTAATGTGTGCACGGGGGCCGGACGAGAGCGCCGTGGTCGTAAAAGTGCGTGGCGCGCATTAAAAGGATATCCTGCCGGTATCTTTCGCGCTGACACCCTCGCCGACCCCGGCTCATCTCGGCAGGACGGAGAGAAACGACTGATACGTGACGCGGAGAGCGAGTCCTTTTCATACAAATCGTCCAGCCATCTTAAAATTAAATCCGTAAAACCATATCGAAAGATAGTGGACGGTAAGAGGCTGGTATACAATGTTAAATATTGAAGATCTCGATGAACTATCAGGCTGAAAAGGATCGAATTAATTTGAAGGATCGATTTTTGTTGTGGATCCTTTCTAATCATAGCAGAGACACACCGCGAGTATCGACGGCGCATCCTGCGAAAGTCGGCGTCGCTTCCCAATCCGGCACTCACCCCCGACGTATTCTCGGCGAGGAAATAAATCACGCGGTACATACATCATCCCTCCGTCGGGCCCGCGGGGGTGGCGACATCAAGTAAAAAAGTAACTGAAAACCCTGGGCGAGCGACAAACCGCCGGCTTATCCAGTTACATGCGCGAGGGTGTGCCCATTTTTTTCCCTCCATTTTGTATTTCTCTCCCCGTGCCGACGTTATACCCTTCGCACACCCCCTGTCTGCGCGCAGCCACCCTCCCTCCTCTGGCCTCGCAAAATCTAACTTTTTAGTCTTCCGCGCCTCTCACCCCATTGCCGTGTCACTTTCGCCTCCCCCCCTCTCTGGGGGTGAGCGAGCGATAAGGAGACACTCGCCGTTGCCGAGATTATCCAGGTAAGAGATAAGGGTGGAGCCCATTACAACCCGTCGTCGCCGAAATATTCAAGTACCCGTAAAAATGCTCCTGGCAATCCATGCAGGTGTCGAACCAAAATGCAATCTAAAAATACGGAGAAATCGTAACGTTCAAGGTCACGGACCTCGAACGACGTTATTTCATTTCAATTTCTCTCCGCGTTCAGTATTACGCGTTCATTAGTCTCACTCGTACAGCGGGCTCGTTACAAGGCCACGCTTCGGTGGCCGTTCTGTAAGACAATAATTCGATCCGCGATCCGTGCGGTCGACGTACGATTACTGTACGATAACATATGATACTCGAAACTCAATAGTCCCGCGCTACCCTGGCGCGCGCGCGCGCGCGCTGGCAAAATCGGGCCGCGAATGGCGTGCCGCGGAGCCGATTGTCAAACGACCGTAACGAAGCAGTCGGTAAACAATCGCGCGCTCATCAGCGCAGCCTTTCGTCGGCGACGCCATCGAGGACGTCGGCGGAACGAGCGTGACGCCCGGCGTCGCCTAGATCGAACGAGCAGGGACGTATCGCGAGTTCGGCCGTTTTTGGGGGGTGGGTGCCTGTTGCACGCGCCGATCCCGGTTGCACGGCCTACCCCTCGGAAGACGAAGAGCGGGGCGACGGTGCGTCGGGGCACCGTCTCCGATTTCCTCCGGATCAGAAGTCAAGGTCGCCGATCGCTCGCCGAGCATATGGCGATAAACGCATTACGGAGGGCAAGCGCACGCTCGACGCTCGCAGATTCTCCCGCACCCCGAACGTACCCTCTGGACTTCCATTCGGCGGCACAGGGGGTGGGGGGGGGGGGTGGATAAAATGCCCGAGGGCCGATTAATAGCCGCTTCACGGCGTGCGCTTGCAGAGAGAGAGAGAGAGAGAGAGAGAGAGAGACTGCGTCGATGTGAGTTCGCGCCAGTGTTCGCCGTCGGTAATCTTGTATTCACGGGTCGTTACGTAAAACCGGGACTAATAATGTCACTCGCCGCCTCTCGCCTGCCTCGCGGACGCCGGAGGGATGGGGGAGGGGGTGAGAAGGGCAGAAAGATCGAGGGGGAGGCCGGAGTGAGAGGTTGGACATTTGTTACCGACTCCTCAGATTAGATAATCCCCGAGAGAGGTAAGGAGAGGAAAAAGGCGGACAATCGTGTCTCTGCCGCGAGTGTGGATTACAATGAAATAAAATATGAGGAGAGAACGGCGGTGTAAAGTGAGCCGAGGCGACGGTTAGCTGGGACGCTACCCGGGATAATCTCGTTTCTAATAATGCAGGGAATAAATGTGCCTGATTAGGCCGCTAGTCGACGGCGACAATGATGATAACGATAGCGTTAATAATAGGGCGGATAATGGGGCGGGAGCGGAGGTAGGGGTGTTCGGACTTGGGAGAGAAAGACGTGACTGGGGGAATGCGGGAAGATTGTTGGAAACAAAAAGTGACTGCAAAAGCGCGCGGACACCCGGTATTACTGTTCATCGAGCTTTGTCATTACTGACGGACACGCACCCGCTCACTCCCTCTCTCCTTCTCTCTCCTTTCTCTCTCGACCCAACCCCCCTCACCTCCCGCTCCAATGCGATCCCAGTGTGTGCGCGCTTATGCGTGCGTATCCATTTGCTATGTCCATTGTTCGTCGATCCACGAAGGAAGCATTATATCAGAGTCGAATCGGTAGGGGGAGGTAATAACGTGGCGCCTTGTTCGTCGATTAAACGACACATTGTGCCCGACTTTTCTTTAATTGGATTACGGTTTACGTCCGCCGGCTGCCGAACGGCGCCGACGCCTTTGAAAAACGACGTCCCGACGAGCTGCCCGCAAAGCCCCGTGAGAAGTCGCGCGTACGTAAGAAATGGTTCACGTACCTGCGACAGCTTTCGACGCCATGAGGGCTGCTGAAAGGTCCGAGTGTCTCAGGTTCAGCATTGGAACGATATAATTTATAGATCCACAACGAGCGTCTAACGGCGGACAATTCTTCATCGTGCCTGCGCCGTGACACGTCTTTCGATACGTGGGATCAATCTAAAAGACATTTATTGCGCACCGCGCTGGGTTTCTGTACTCGGCCAAGCCAAACTTCGCGAGTTGGCCTTCTAGCGTCGGAGAAGACGGCTGCGGAGAAAAGTAAGCGCGAGCGAAAAAGAGCGAGCGGAAAGGAGACCGGGATCGAGACAGAGGGCAGTTACGGCCGAAGGGTGGAGAGGCGGTAGTTTGTGAGTGCCTTCGCTCGTCAGCGGTGTGTGCGTGTGAGGGGCCGTAGGTGTAGAGACAGAGAGAAAATTAGAGACCGTCGTGCGGGACGGAGAAAGTGACGAGGGAGATGAGGATGGAGAGAGAGGAGAGGACAGTTCGCGTACACGTGAAGGAGAGAGCGGCGAAGACGGAGGAGGGAGAGGAGAGTAAGAGAGCGAGAGGGAGAAGCTGAGGGCGAGAGAGAAAACGGTGGCTTGGGCAGTGCGTATCGATCTGCCCGCGTTACGTGCGTGCCGGAGGTTGGGGTCCTGGCGTGGACCAATCGGAGGGCCACTCCTCTCTCTTCCTCTCTCTTACCCTCTCTCACCCTCACCGTGTCTCTCCTCCTCTCCTCTCTCACCACATTCACTCTCTGTACCTCTCTCTTACTCTCTCTCTCTCTCTCTCTCTCTCTCTCTCTCTCTCTCTCGTGACACGTATACGCGTACGCACCTACGCAAGCATCCTGGCACGCACGGCATCGACGATATATACCTTCTTGATTACGTCGGCTGATAACGCAACGCAGCCATGTCGAAACAATGAAATGGCGGACGTCGACGGACGCACTTCGAACGGCAAGACGGCGTCAGAGGACGTTGCCGAGACGAGAGATTCGGTGGAACGCTTTTCGAGCACCGCGTATTTTTCGGAATGCGTGTCGAAAACCGACGAAACGACGAGAGATTTAAATGCGCTCGCTTGAGTGACTGTAATCATTGTTTGTCCGAGGCTCTTAGGGATACGGAGTGAATGGGAGTTTATGTTCCGCCGTGTTTACGAGAGGTTCGAGGCGGCGCGATGGGCACGATTTTGAAAAGTAAGACATTTATCTTCCTCACGCGAAGCGCATAGGCAGGCAAGTATGACGCGTGAAAACATTCGGCATGTGTTACGAGCCGCGTGGCGAGATAAATGTCAGTTGATATCGGGCCGCGCGCGCGTAACATTCGACATTTTACATCGGAATTATTTTCCAGTATCGACGAGCGTCGACGGCCGACGCCGCGTATAAAATGGCCGATTCACGGGACATAGTTCGGGCAAAGCGACAAACGGAACTGACGATGTCGACCATGATGGGCAGCGTATTTGATATGTTTCCGTGTTATCCGTATCGTCCGCGCTGCGCATTTACATTCGCGCTTATTACGCCGCGCGTAATACCTGCAAATTTGTCATAATACTTTCGACGCTAGCGTTTCCCGCGAATGAGAAAAATTCACGCTGCCTGAATCGCGGAACGCTAATAACTACTTTCACAAGGAACGAGAGCCGTTAAATGAGCAATTCTTTGCGCTCGACAAGTGATTAGCGAACGTCGATGAAGTCAGAGTTGACGGAATTTTTGATTCGCGATCGCTGCGTCGAACGCACCGACGACCATTTTATCCTGATTAATCCGCACGATTAAGTGTCGAATGAATCGTTAAAACGGACGCCGCGGACGATGTCACCGATGAAACCCGATAAAGCGTAACGTTGAAATCGTTAACGTTGCTAGACTGCCACCGGCGCCCACCGCCCCTGGGCCGATTTCCATATTTTCGTCGGGAAACACGACCGTCCGGGGCGATACCCGTTTCAGGAAAATTTGGACCGGCGTAACACGCCGTCGGCCAGAAACGCGCGCGCTGCGACCCTCATGAATATTCAGCGGGGTGGCGTTCTTATGCTAAGAGAAAGACCTTGGCGCGAAGTCGGCCTTCGGGCGCGTTTAGAAAATCCGAAGGACCTCGGCCGAGTCAACACTGTCCCCTGTCATTGGAAGGAACCTACCCTAATCGCAATTAGCCACTCCTCACTGAGATCGTAGGATGCCAGAAATGTTTGGAAACGCGATTGGCAACCTTCGACCATTCGAAGGCAGTGGCTCGCGAGGAGAAGAGAGTCGAACGATTCGAGGGGGAAGAAAATGTTCCCCGTAAGCGGATTCTCGGAGGCGATCAAAATCGAGTAAATCGGGACAGTCGCGGTAAGAGTCGACTTTACAATATCTAGGAAAGTCTCGGTGGCCTGTACGCGCCATCGGGAAGCCACAAAGAAGTTTGAGGCTTGGCGAACATTGCCGCCGTCGTCGTTCGAAGTCGGGTGAGATCGGGCGGAACGGGTTTTAACTGTGTTTTCTTTCCGCGAGCCGGGGCCCGAGGCGCGCGATACGGTCACTTTAATATTCACGAGGGGAGAGTCGGGCGACGATGGGCGAGAGGAGGAGAGTAAAAAGTTTCGGCGGACTGTCTCGTTTGAACTTTGCCGGCGAGTTCGCAAAGTTCGCCAGCCCGTGAAGCCCGGAAGCGCGTATACCGACGATTAACGAGGAAATTCGATGAAATCGTAAATTCGTTCGTTCGTGGTGCCCACCCTCTCTCCCTCTCTCCTCCTCCTCTCTCTCTCTCTCTCTCTCTCTCCCTCCCTTTTTCTTTCTCTTTCTCTCGAACACTCACACCAGCTCTCACTCCGCACTCTCCTACCTCACGTCGGTGTGCCAGTGTATTTGCCAATAAACGGGCGAGTATATTTACGAACGCGAACGAACACACGCTCGCGCGAGATATATGCGAAATGCACGTGGAACGGTGAAAATGTGTGCGAGAGTGAGAGAGAGAGGGGGGAAGGGAGAATACCGGCGGCGCATGGTGCGCCAACGGGAGCAGTAAAATTTGCTAAACGATGTAAATAATGGATGGGAACAGTTGGGCAGTTTTCAGTTTTATTTTCCCCGGGTCGGCATAATTCAACTGAAATTTATTACCGCTGCTCAATTACGCGAAATATTGTCAAAAAACGCGGGGGACTACGAGCGCACTCGGCGGACCGCCGGGTACTCGTCCCCTATATCATCCCCCCGGCTAAAAGCGGCACTCTCATTGTCGCTCGGCGGCTTCCTGTTTCGCGTTCTCCCGCTATAACTGATTTTCCCGATCGGCCGATTGTCGCCGCTCTCTCTCTCTCTCTCTCTCTCTCTCTTTTTTTCCTCAATCCTTATCCCGGCAAACAAGCCATTTCCCAAATCGCTTTCGCGCCCACTTTTCGTCTTGCCAGCATTCGGCCTGAAGTCGTTGGTCCTTGACGAGTGTCAGACTGAATCGTACTCGGACGAATTTTTAACGACTCGACGAAATTTTTGGACGAACGGTATTCGCCGATGTCCGATTTCTAACCTCGATCCACCATCGCCGCGAGCATTCTCCGGCGTAACCTCCATCATTGTTTTCCGGCGAAGTGGCGAGCGAGCGTCGAGAGGGGTGGGGGAGGGAAGAGAAGGTTGTACGCGCGAGATACGAGGCTGGAGTGGAAATCACGAAAGTCCTGTGGGTGCTCGGGATTCGCCCCTTCTAATCTGGTCTCCTTGGTTTCGCCCTCGAGCCTCGCCGGAGCGGAGTAGGAGGACGAGGAGAAGGAGAAGAAAGAGTAGAACTCCCCCTCTCGCCACCCCTCGCAACCCTCCCGCTCGCCCAGCGAGAGGTGGGTGGCTTTCCCAAGGGTAAACAGGAGGGACGAGGAAGGAGAGACTGAGGGAGAGTGGCGGCGAGTGAAAGAGAGGAGACAGGGAGGGTTGGGGGGGTGGGTGAGGGGTGGGTTGGTCGGAAGGGGGTCGGAGAGGGTGGGTTTCGGAGGAAAGGGGCGAAGAGCGGAGGAAGATGGGGAGTGAGGACAGGAGGCGGTTTAAAGGGTAGCGAACGCCTCCACAAAAGCAACCCTCTTAAAGTTCACTCTACGCTCTGCCTACCAATGCGACGCCGAAGCTCGATTCCGCGTGCCAGATTTTCGGAAAAGGACCGAGGAGCGCGGGCGCGTTCACGCTCGCTTCCCTTCGGCAAAGTGTGAGGGGGTGGCTTCCACGGAGGTAAATGACGTTATTCGTATGGACGGAGATTGAGATTCCGTGTCGGTCGGTAATAAGCGCCGAGAACTTCGGTCAAGTGTTCCGAAGAAGAGCGTGCCGGTTGTCCGGCCTGCCAATCCCCGAACCCTAAGCCGAGTGACTAAGTTCGACGAAGTAAGATCGGAAGTTTCGGCAGTTGGGAGCTGTTATGTAGAAATTTCTGTACGAAGCTGCTAGTAGTGACCGATCGTTGTTCGATTCGTCTTGATGGAGACGCTCGGCGAGTAGCAACGTCTGCCGTTGGCGGAAAACAGCGAGACCCGAAAAAAACAGGAGCAGCCGGCTAGGAAATCTCGAGGGGGTAGGAGGGAGGGGGGGGGGGGCAGGTTGGGGGTGCGAGTGTCGCCGGCTCTAATCTGGGACGCGGCACGAGAGCGAGCCCTAATCCAGCTTATCCAGAAAGTAATTTTGAGTCTTTTGAAAGCGACCCCCCTCCCCCCCTCTATCCCTGCTCCACCTTCGTCCCTCCTGTCCGCACCCTCCCATCGCGCGCCACCCCCTTGCCACCCCTCCGGCTACACTCTCTTTCTCACACTTTCCCGTTCACTCTCTATCCACTCTCACTCGGCCTCACTCTCTCTTTCCGCCGGTAAGTCCGTCCCGCTCGATTCAACTTCGTCGCAAGGGATGAATCCCGGGAGGAGAGAACGAAGTACGGAACCCGCGACTACTGCAGGATTTCAAGTCCTCGGGAAAGGACCTTCGCAACCCCTCGAGCAGAACTCGAACTTTCCCCGCCCACGTCCCGCGCCGGCCCTACGGGTTGGAGCATTTTTTTTTCACTCTCTCTCTCTCTCTCTCTCTCTCTCTCTCTCGATTTTGGCCGACGAAATTAGCGAGGAAGCCGGCAGGGGAGAGGGGAAAATGAGGAAGAAAAGAGGAGATTTTCAGGGGGCGATAAGGTGAGAAGAGAGGGTGGAGAGAAATTAAGCGTTACGAATTTTTAACCCTCTCGCCAACCGAGTTGTCTGCCGGCCGCGATGAATTTCGCTGGGAAAAGTTTCGTGTCTGTCGCTCGGTGGAACGGTAAGGGTATTTTTCCCTTTTAATTGCTGGGTCGTCGAGTACGCTTTCGTCATTAGGACCCGAGGATTTTATTGAGAGATTGAAAAGTTGAAGCGTCGAAAGACGCCGATTTCAATCTTGGCAGATGAACAGTTGCATTTTTTCTCGAATAAAAAGTGGGGAATAGGGAAAAAGACAAATTGATAGGAAGAAGATACATGGTACGCGAATGTGACTATCGGAAGGGAAAGCTTCGAGAGTGGAAAGTGGTCGGCGCAACAATGGTCCGAAGGATGGATTTACGAAAAATCGAAAAAAAGTGGCCCATTTCTGTCGGAAAGTGCCGTTCTACGTAACAGAGGCCGACGACAATGGATATCTGGCATCAAATTGGCAAATGATCATTGATCAATGGCCGACGGAGTGAGCGAATGAGCGAGTGCATCAATCTGCGAGCGTGTACGTACACGCGTGTATTTCGACTTTGGGGAGGGAGAGGGCGACGGAGAAAGAGAGTCAGAAAGGCAGGGGGCGATGACGAAGAGGCGAGAGAGAGAGAGAGAGAGAGAGAGGGAGGGAGGTGGAGGAGGTGGGACATTGATACAGAGAGCGAGAGGAAGAGAAACTGTCGAGTGACGAAAGAGAGGGAGAGTGCATCGTGTGCTGGAATATTTCGAGAGTACTCGATGCATTGTCACTCGGGCCTACCCTTGGTCCACCCCCTCGACGATTCGAAGCCACCCCCCTGTGCCGGGATGCAGTGGGCTGAAGGGTGGAAGGTAGGGGGAGGCGGATGCACGTGCAATGCTAACGGCTCGTGCGTTGCACGCCTATACAGGGTGTCGGGAGGAAACGATTTCCGTCCTAAGAACAGAGATTTACGCCGAATATAGATACACCGAGCCACTCTGGACACGTAGAATCGTTCCACGATTCGCGCGACTAGTGAGAAAGTTCCCGAACTGTTCCTCCTCGAAATATCAGGACGGATAACCGAAGTTTCCTATAGTTTCTTTCGATCGAAGGAACATGATCAATCGGAACATACTTGAAGTATGATGGTATGAGCTAACGTATAATATCGCGAATCTTGCACAGTTCCACGTAAAAATCCGCGAAGCATCCCGCTGACGATGATTAAAAAGTCCATCGGTCCCGTGACTTTTTCCACAGCCACCGTATATAACCTCATAGGCACGCGTAGCTATTACCTAACCTACGTAGACAGCCGGCGCACATAGGCAGGACAGCCAAAGTGCGGTACATACAGACTCGCAGGTACGTACCTAGAGCCACCCCCTTCTTCCAACCCTCCGCATCCGCCTCTCTCCCTCTCTCTCCCTCTCCCCCTCCCACCTATTCCCTCTCGTCCTCGTTCTCTCTCCGCCAGCAGCTCGGCTGGTCGGTCTGGTAGGTAGGCACCGTATTATATATACGTAGCGGAGGCTGGAGGGTCCTCACCGCCGCAACATTACGCTGATTGCCTGAATTATCCGCAACCAGTCCGCCTGTGCTCCGTTATATACGCTAGCGCGCACGTATACATATGTACGGATAGGCACATACGAATATACTCCCGACACACATATATATATATATGTACACATAAATATCCGCACCTATATACACCAGGCACATAGGTACGGTTCCAGCCCCGCTACATTTACTCCGTGTGCATCGAATCTCTCTCTGTACCAAGGCAGGTACGTATACTCTCTCTATATATATATATACGACATCTCAGTATACGTGAGACGAAGATCGTACATGGGACTCCCGGCTACTGTACGCTCGCGTATGTACGCCGGTGTCACGGTGGATTGTGCGTATAAATATATCCGCGCGCGCGTATAAATGTATTCATACTCACTGTCCTCCCGTACGTATATAGGGTGTACATAGACGATTCTCGGCGGCGACGAGGAGCAGGTACGCGTCGCGCCGGCGTAGGAGGAATACGGGGGACGGTTTACGAGGAGAAAATTGAAAACGGAGCAGGGCGCGAGCGTGGAAGACGATAGCGCGGGCGCGATATTCAGCGAGCCGGAATAATGAGTCGGGACAGGAAGCACGTTGTATCCGTGACCCGCGGTGATCCCGAGCGGATCCGCGAATGGGCGCGATTAAATCAATTTATTTCCATGCTGCCCTCGCCGGCAAGCCCTTCCTCCTTGGCCTCAAGATTTTTCTGTCCTTCGCTTAAAGCGTAACGCGAGTCTGCGCATAATGACTCTGTTATCGGCCAGGCTCGCGAATCGAATGGGAAAGGTGTGAGAAAGAGGATGCGGGCGAAAGATCGAGAATCACCATCCTTCGAAAAAGAGGGTATAAGGGAGGGGAGAAGAAGTTAATCGTCGAATCAGGCTTGCCATTATGCAAACACTCGGCGAGTATCGCCGATATTGTTTTCCGCGCGCCGAGTTCTGGATTGACGGATTAATAAAATTGCACGGCTCATAAGTTCAGCTTACGGAGTTTCAGGGGCGGCAGGGGGTGCTCTACGGCGTGGAGGGCGGGGGTAGGGGTGACTCGGCGGAGGGTTGATAGGTGACTCGACGAGAACCACCCCCGTGGAAAGCCCTGGCCATGAATTCAGACCCCGACCATCGAGCCCGGCTCGCGCTGGAATGGCGGAAGGGATCGCGGGGCGGGGAAGGGTTAAGGACGCGTATCATACCGCTTGATTAATGTACATCCCGCCGTGCCTTTCCAGCGTCCCTCGCGTGAGAGTGCGCGCGCACTGGGGCGGGCGGGGGTGGCTCGGACACGCGTGTCATTTGTTACCGGCGTCGCGACCGTATGAATCCCGAACAAGGAGTATCGCGGCGACAAAATGTCGCCTACCCCAAAGTTCCTGGCGGGATGCTGCGAAGAATTTTGGGGGAAGGGTGGTACGGAGATAGGCGAATATCTTTCATGATAAAAAAGAATTTGTCCCTCGACAATGATACTGCTTAATCTGGCTCTATCCATAAAAATATTTCTGACTGCAATGTTAATTAAAGAGAATACCGAATTTGAAAAAAATTAGTCGCTTAAAGGCGACGAAGGTAGCGGGAGGAAGGGTTGGGCATGCGAGCGGGGCGAACTTTTCGACGGAAAGCCGCGCGATGCCGGTCGGTCGATTTGTCGCTGTAACAATGTCGACATTTCACGTCAGCGGCGATTCGGAAAACCCGCGCGGCGTTCACATTTTAAAACTGACGTACACGCGTCGAACAACGATCATTTCGGCGTCAACGGGCTTGCCGAGGCAGGCAGGGAGGCAGGGAGGCTTGCTGGCTGGCTTGCTGGCTTGCTGGCGAGGCTACATACATATATCCCCGCACGCCCATCCGCAGCTACGAATTTCGCACGTCACTCGACGTATCGACGTTTGACGGATCGAGATTGAAGCGGCGATTGCTCGATCCTCGTACGGGCCGCGCGGCTCTCCTCGAATCGGGATGGCTGAAGAGTTTACCGACTGGAACTGGTTTCGACGGATACTCGTGAAACGGGCATGGATATCCATGCTCGCGCGTACAAGGCAGTACATGTGTAAACGGGCGCGAGAAGGAGACCGATATAGGATGGGGCGGAGATGCATCGATGTACGGACAGATAGGGCAGAGAGAGAGAGGGAGAGTGAGAGAGAGAGAGAGAGAGAGAGAGAGAGAGAAAGAGAGAAAGTCGAGGCATTTCGATTCCGGTGACACAGTGACACGGAGCCTGTCATCCGAGGCCAGCCATTGGCTCGTTCCTGATAAATAGAACGCTACCGGGAACAGAGTCGCGAGCCTCGACAATGGGGTGCCGGAAGACCGGGGCAGCTTTAATTTCCCCCAGCAGTTCCTGGCAATTACCGCGTGGCGCGGCCCGATAGCCATCTCTATCTCCGACCACAATGCTCCTGGTTCCGACGCACTCCTCGCCCTCTCCGACCCCTCGCCCATCCCACTCTCGCCCATCCTCTCTCGCCCATCGTTTCGCCCATCGCTTCGCCCATCGCCTCGCCCATCGACTCCGTCACCTTCCACGGATTCTCCCTTTGCCCCGACCTTCGCGCGCGAACTCGTGACGACAACCCTTTTTGCCCTCTTCCCTTCTCTTCCCTTCCCATCTCTTCTCTTTCCACCTCCTCCCATCATGCAGAGTTCAACTCGCCTTCCCGCTTCGCTTCCAATGCTAAACGTTCGATTCTTTTGGCTCCCGTCGTCTGCTACGTTTTTTGCCCTCAAGCTCATTCGACGCTCCTTCTTCAGCGCGGTATCGTTTTATTTCTTCATACCTAAACAGTTTGGCGCTGTCGGACGGTACAATGTGGCCTGATGGCGAGCGAGACTTTCTCGTTGCTTGATGTATGGACCTCCTAGGCGTATGGGGGGCCGGTGCGCGGCTCTTTTTCGTGGCTCGGGTTGAATCATAGCCGAGCCGCTCTATTTTTAATCATGACGAGGGTAACGCGATCCGCACTCATTCATCCGTTCCTCGCCCGAGCAGAGCGCCGACAATTAATTTAACCCAATCCACCGTACTTCGTCGCCGGCGGAGGATTATTCTTAAAAAGTTCTCGCCGATCTTTGGCAGCGGCAAATTAGAATGAAAGTTATTCCCCCCTCGGTGCCTGCAGTGGGTCGAGGCCTCCGGAGTACAGTCGAGGCACTTTTGTTTAATTTCCTCAATAAAGCGACACAACGAGGCGGAGCGACAAAATCGACGAGAAATTCCGAAGAAACATCGAACGGTCCTCGGCTGCGAGTGGAAAGAGACGAGTGGAGCAGGGGTGGTGAGGCGGAGGACGTCGGGGGTGGAAGAGGGTGACTGCCAGCGATCGGAGGGAAACTTTTTCCCCCGGCAAGGAAAACGGGCCGTTGTCGAAGCCGATTAACAACTGGATACTGTAAGTATCGTGCACCTGTTCTCTTCTGTTCGCGGGGAGAAACGGGAGTGCGGAGTGGAAGAACAAGACGACCAAGACCAAGACGACGGGTTGTCGAGGAGGAGGAAGACCGAAAGACGAAGAAGTCGACCGGATTGGTACCGGGTGTTTAACTCGCAACGAAGTCCTTCGGGGAGTTTGCAAATGGCTCGGGACGATTGGTGCGCGACTGCTTAAGTTTCGGCGTCGAGGAAGGAGAAACAAGATGCCGGGAACGCGGGAGGGGGGGGGGGAGGTGCAGGAGTGGAGAGAGTGGGAGAGGGGGTGACTCCCGGAGAAGGGATGGTAACAGAGGGAGGTAGGATAAGGGGAGAAGAGAGACAGAGAGGGAAGTCTCGGCAACATTATCGTGTTTTAATTTAACTTGCAGCAGCACTTTAATTAGACTTTGCCTGAATGAGGAGACGACGCTCGTCGAGTAAGGACTGCCAAGTAAGCTGCAGACGAGCGAAGTCTCCTCCATCCTTTTCCGACACCCTACAACCTACCGTTCACTCCCCCCCTCTCCCTCTTTCTCTCTCTCTCGTCGAACGCACACCAGCTTTTCTCTATTAGTCTACTAGACAGCGGAAAGAAAAAGAGCGCAGGTATAAATAATTAGCCGATGCTCGGTATCCCCTCCACCCTCCTTTTTATCATTCTCCACTCTGACCTCTCGCGCTTTCGAGAGATTTAACGGAGGTTCCTTCTTTACCTAGCTCCCCTCTTTGTCGCAACGATACGTCATTCACGTGACACCTCAATTGTTCGATCCGTCCCATCGCCGATAAGCGAGCGTCGAGCGTCCATGACAAACAGTTAGGCTAGCTCGATTTTAGGTCACTTTCGTTCCCATATCGCCAAGGTTCGCCCAGAAGCGAGGCCTTAACCGCGAGATTCCTCCGACGTGCCATCCTCGCCCGACGAGCCGCCTTTGTCCCCGCAATGAAAGAATCGGTCGTACATCGCGCGCTTATTATTTTTTCTCACCGACTCGTCCGCGCATCCCGCCACTTGTCATTTCGTATATTTATTCTTCCGTACTCCGTGCCGCGATAAATCTTCCTCATTCCCCCCCTCCCCTCTCCTCTCCGCTCCGCCTGCCGCCACCTCAACCTCCCCCCCCCCCCCCCCAGCCTTTCTTCCCGCCGCGTCGACGTTCCATCCTGTTTGCGATAATGACACTGCGAAGCCGTGAACTCGTATAAGTCGGCATTGAATGCCGATCCCTCCCTCCCAGCACCCCCCCCCCCCCCGTGCTTCCCGCTTGTCTCACTCTTCCACGCTTAATGAACGCCAAAACTGTCGAGAAGCCTCGTCTCGTCGTCGCGCGAGACGGAGCCTCTCGCGCACCTGCCACAATTACAACAATGCCCCGGGTCTTCCCGGTGCCCGTAGGAGACGAGCGGAGGACGCGAGATCAAAGAGAGCGTGAAGTCCTATCGGGCCGGGCCTACCTGCCCGAAATCGCGAGTGTATCGAATGAGGATTACGCGCGGCGCGACTCGCGCTACGGTTTCTTCGAATGTTATTGCCGGCTCTGCGCCCAATTTCCGAGGGCTGTTTCCAAATAAGTCCCGATGAGCCCTGCGGCGTGGTTAGTAACCCTGAACATTGGGATCATTTGAGGGATATGGTCGAATTTGCGTTTTTACACATGGTAAGTACGCTGGTTGGTTTGCGCTGTAATAAGTTCGTAAACAAAGGCGACTTCAAGCTAGAGCGAGGGTTGAATCTCGTAGGCAGTAAAAAAACATTCAACTAGAAAGAGTATTCGAAGAAAGGGACTGCCCTCGCGATAGCTTGCAATCGTCGATGTACCGGCAGGAAGATTATGACGAATTCGAGCGCGAAGCAAATTGCGATCCATTACGAACACCATTCCGATCATATCTCCGGCGCATCGCGCGAATTGTGAGTGAGCGCTTTCCATTCCGCGAACGATCGCGGATCCACCGTGAGAACCCCTGTTCGAGGTCGAGGGCACTTATTCGGGCCATAACTCGCGCACACGTCCCCCCCCCCCCGGCTTCTGCCCTCCCGCTCTCATAAATACGGACCGGCGGCGAGGAGTCGCAAAACGGTGGCAGAGGCCGAAGGATCGAAGGAGGAGGACGAGGACAGGGAGAAGGGAGGAAGAGTCGGAAGCGGCTGAGAAGGAAGAGGAGCAAATGGCGAGCGGGGGTGGCAAACTGTCGTTTTTCGGCAGGGTTTCGGGGGGTGGCAGAGTGTTCCGAAAGGGGCGGAAAGCGGCTTGCGGGCGAAACACGGGACTTTAAAACAAATATATCGCGCGTAAATCCAGCTCGGATGTAAGTCACAGCCCGGAGGGATTTCGGGATATATACCGCGCCGTGAGTTGTCGCGGGGGTGGAAGAGGGTGGTTCGAGGGGACGGGCAGAGGGGGAGCAAATCGTCGCTGCTTTGCTTTACATATTTCCTACGGAATTGCTTCTGTCAACGTGAGCCCTCGGCGAGGCCAGTGGGAGGGCAAGCGGAGGAGGTTGCGGAGGGGGAGAGATAGATGAAAAAGGAGGCCGGCCGGGGGTAGTTATTTAAAATCGCATTTTTCTGCCGGCCCCCATCCTCGGCGACCTCGGGACATCGGGCCGTGTCGTGTCGCGCCTAATTAGTGACACCGAGCGTGCCCTTTTTATATCGGATGTACTCGCCCGGCGAGCGGCGAGGGTCTGGTAACTGCCGAAAATTGTGCTTACGGGGTCGGGGCTCGGCGCGGAAAGTTTAGCATTTTTATGGAGCCGAGGGAAAATAGGGGGCCGACTCGGGAGCATTATGTATTATCGTTTGACTCGTTAATGAGAAAAGTGAACGTATTTCTCGGCTGAAATGTTTGAATGGAGGTGCGGCGAGAACGTTGGCGAGGGTCAACGCTGGAAAATTCCTTCGCGGAAATGACGGTTTAAGTACGTGCGGCCGGCTTGACGTATCGTTGAAACGATACCATTCCGGCAATCGGTCAGTGGCGACGAATCAAGGGGACTAGCTTGGCAAACAATGACCGGCACCGGAATATAAGGTCGTGAGGCGAGTTGCGAGGCGTGCGAGAGAGCGTTTTTCCGGTTATTTTCACAGGACGTCGTTCGCGCGCGCGATTAATTTCCCGAATGACGTAGAAAGTAAGGTGCGAAAGGTCGGAAGCCGAACAAGGAGGAAAGCTGGGACGGGGAGGTGGGGAGTGAGAGAGTGGGGTGGGGGTGAGGTTCTGGCGCGGAAAAAGAGAATGAAATATTTTTCAGCCGACGGGGAAACAAATTACTTGAAAATTACTCGCCTGGGATTGACGTTTGATTGCGGCTCTGCATCTCTCGAAGCTCCCACTTCGTAGTAGGTTGCGGCTCGAGGTGCATATTTAGTATACGGGCTCGCGTGTGTGGGTCGTCGGTTATGTGTATGCGCGTGCATGAACGCGTGCTACTCACCCTTCATCTTGTGCGATTCTCTTCTCCTCGCCAGTTCCGCCACTTCTCTCTCTCTCTCTCTCTCTCTCTCTCTCTCTCTCTCTCTCTCTCTCTCCCGCACGTTCTCTCTGCCATTCTCTCCTCTTTCTCCTCCCCCGTTCTTTTTACTCTTGCCCCTCTCTTTCTCTCTATTTACGTCGCCTTGCGCATTATCGCCTTTTTCGCCGGGTCGAGCCTCGCTTAATTCACTGGAAATTATTCATTTGCCTAATTGCCACTCGTCGACCTCGATCGTCGACGCTTCTCGTTCAGGCCTCGAGCCGCTTCGTTTCCCGCCACACTGTTGCCCGCCATCCATTCGTTCAGCTCCGAGTCCCATCGTGACAGCTACGGATGTCGATCTTTCATTTCGCAACGAAACTTCCCGCATAAAAAGCGGATGACGCTTCGCGCCGCTATCCTGTGCTCGATTCCGCGACGTTCGTTCCACTCATTTCGTCCTTGTGCCGTCGGCGCACCGAATTCCTAAAATACTGATACGTCAGGCGGATCCCCGAGGTATAGCGAAGCTACACAGAATTTGCGTCTGAATATTATCGGTAATATGTGAGCATCGTGCGCATAAAATGCCTTTCAATAATTACGTGGCGCAGGATGAATTTCATTAGGAACGAGTGGCTGTGAAGCGAAGGCGCTCTCTCCCGCTCATTGTCGTTTTATACCGCTTAACCCCAACAGATTCGATTATTCATCCCCTCGGCTCTCTCGCGAGTGCGCTGTACTTGCACATTCTTTTTCAGGATCATAAATCTAAGGACGAGATTCCGAGCGGCCGACCGCCGCCCCCTTCTCGCATCGCGCTCACCGCTTTCCGCGGGGCGTAAATTGCCTCCTTGTCGGCTGTCACAAACACCCACTCACCCCTTTCGCGCCACCTCCTTCGTCCGCCACCCTTCCGATATCCTGCCACGTCTCATTGTGACTGCGTGCACTGTTCGCTGCACATCTTCGCACCGCAGCTCTCCGAACATCGAATTTGACCGTTAATCCACATAAGAAAGAAAAAAAAATGATCTGAAATAAAACTCTGATCCTACATCCGAGGAAAATGTAAGAATGTTGAAATTCCGATAAAACACTTAACATGGCGCGATTCTGCGGCCGGAAGGGAGTCTCTGAGCCGCCGTTCCCGGCAATTTCACGGGACTCATTATAAATCCAGGGAAGTCATACCGGCGGGCGGTCGGCGTCGGGGGGCAGGGAGAATCGTGCGAAAGTGAAAATGGAAGGAAGTCGAGGGCCGATAGCTCCTGCCGACGCGGGAGGCTGCGGGAGCAGCGTTACCGAGGCTGTAGCCGGCAGTAGGAGCCGGTCTCGTGGTGGACCGAACGTACATATCCCGTGGGCGAGTACCGGGATTCATGAATACCGGAGTATTTGCACACCGTGCCCCGATATACGCCGCCGCACAGACGCTCGGCGTCACGGTGGGAGTGGGCGTGTCCGTGTGTTGGACCAACGCACACATCCCACCGTCAGCGTGTATTGACGCACACGCATACTCCCGTCTTACAAAGTTGACGAGCGAGCCAGGTGTAGGTGAGCTCGGATGGTCCGTGTACGCGAGATCACGGACGCGTACATACGGCTGATTGTGAATGTGTACGCGAACATCCGCGCGAACGTACCTACGTGCAGATGCGCCGTTCCACGTCCGCGTGTAGGTGATCGCAGACGCGCGCGCGCGCGCGCGTGAGTCGCCAACATCGAGGCAGGAAAGTCCCTGCGGGCTTAATACGGTATGCACGTCTGCCGTTCGCGAGCTCGACCCGATGTGGGCTCAAACCCGCTACCAGCTAATATTCTACGAGAGGGCCCTGGGCTACGTGCCTGGACTACGTGCCCCGACTCCGAATGCGTCTGCGAGACCGACGGCAACTCTGCCGAACGACCTGCGCTCCTGATATCGGCCGCCGAGTCGATCCTGATACGTCACCGGCGAGAGCCACGGCCTCGCCGTGGGCCGGAGAAGGACGGCGAACGAGTCCGCCTCCGCCGATTGTTTCCTACGTTTGCTCGCCACCCCCCCCCCTGAGGGCGTGTAAGTGATACGGCATGCAAATGAGTTACACGCGCGATGCGGACGTGCGCGATATTCGGCTCGGATCGTAAGGTGAGTCGAGCTCGCTGCCGAGAGACGAACTTTTTCATCGACCACGTGATCCCGATAATTCTGCTACAAGATTACGATATTCGCGGTAACAGATCGCCTCAAGAATACCGAACGCGATCGGGGTGAAGGGAAACTTATTTGTACGAAGGGGGCGCGATCGAATATCGTCGAAATTTGACGTCCGCTCGAAAAAGAAGCACGCGAAATATTCGTAATCTCTTGTCAGGGATTTGGCGTACGGCAAAATAGCGCGAGGGCATTTAGAGCTTGCGCATCGGCGAATTACGCTCCTCTCCTCTCCTCTCCCTCTATTCCCCTTCCTCCCCCTCGCCTCCTCTCCTCGCCATGTTCCTCCCGTAAAATTCGGTGCATCGATTTCGATCCTACGCGGCTATATCGGCGCATCACAGGGAGGCTACGGTGAATTAGTTGCGCGCGGCCTGGGCGAAAAACCGGACGAGAGCTCGGTTTCCCGGGCATCGAGAATAGTATTAGCCCCGCGTTAGTTGGTGCGAGCGAATATGGCGATATTGCATAACGTGGGGCCGCTGTTGAATGGGGCTCGAGAGACGGCCGGGGAGCGAGGCGGAGGGAAAAAAGAGATGGAACGATGGGGAGGACGACAGATAGAAAGAGAAAGAGAGAGGGAGAGAGAGTGAGAGCGAGAGAAGGGGGTGGCAGGGAGGGGGAGGTCGTCATTAAACGTTTCCATCGAGGCGGTGTCGACGAATTTCGGGTCGCGTATCCCCGCGATTAAAATCCCGCGACGCGCCGATGAGACCGACAATGGCCGGCGAAAGTTCGTTTGCGTCGCGTTTGCCAGTGGCGGATGGTTTTAAAGCCATCCCGGACGGTCGCCTGGGCGGCAGACGATGATGGTGGTGGAGAGGAGGACGTCGGTGTTGGCGTTCGGGGCTGCCGGTACGCTACTGGCACGCTACTGGATGGTGGTGGTGCCTGTCGCTCGTGGTCCTCTGCTGCAACTGCTGCCTGCAACTGCTGCCGCTGCCGCTGCCTCTGCTGCCGCTGCCACTGCTGTTGCCGCCTCTACTTCTACCTCTGCCTCTACCTCTGACGGTGTGGCGGTGGTGGTGTTGCTGCTGGATAGGAGGGACTCCACAATGGCAAAGCGCGGAACAAAGCCTATCCACGAGTAATTCGAAATTCGTACCGTTCTGTTCCCGCGCGCCCGTAATTAACGGTAACCTCGTGTCCTGCGTCGATTAAAAAAAAGAAGGAAGGGAGGGGACGAAAAATGCGATGGACGGGTAATGAGAGGTAATCTGCGCACGGGGCGAGGAACGTGAATTTTTGGTGTCCTTGGTTTTGGACTCTGAGGAGAGTGTGGGATTTAGGGTGATAGATTTGAGAGGAATTCTTCGATTTGAGCGGTGGATGGGAAAAAAGTGAGGACGGGGGGATAAAGGGAATGCGGCGAGAATGATCAGCGCTCATGGTGCGCATTATGCGAGTCTCGCAATCACGATAAGCGCGACAAATCGGTCCGCTCGAAAATTCGTGCCCCCTTCCCTTTGTCCACCCCCCTCGAGCGAGCCCCACACCCCCAACCCGCCCGGCCTCGTTGCTGGTAATTAGTCTGGTGCCCGGCGGCAATTAGAAGAACGTCGAATAGTCACTCGCAGGCCCGACATTGGACGATGTCGTTTCTATCGGCAACCGTGACCGAGGCTGCGCGCGCAAACGTCCTTTGTCGAAAATTGACACGCGGAACATCTACCTTCGGCGTGCCTGCGCAAAAGGAAAAAAAATGTCAAATGTCGAACATCACCCGTACTACAGGCAACATACGGTGCGCTTCCAGAAAATTCTGTAACCTATGCGAACAGTCCACGGCACCTTCAATTAATAAAGATTCCATCGTTTGGCAAGGAAAATTCGATCGTGCGACCGTGAAGTCGTTCGACTTCGGCGCCGTTCCGTTGGCGGGCAAATTTTTTCCCCGATAACGGCTACACGAGTCGTTGCACGGTCTCCGACGATCGATTTCGCATCGGCCGCTATCTCGCGGCGTTTATTCGCTCTTGGGAGGTATCTTTATCGGGCGCCCCGATATCGCTGCCAATTGAATGCAACAAAACGGAAGGGCAACGCCGGCAGCGCGTCCCGTCAATGAATATTCATTGAGTGCCTCTGACTGGTAACGCCTGCACATCCTCACCGCCGCTTCGGCTCCATCAGCGTGGCTCGATCCCGATCGAGCGCGGCCAGAAGAAACGGCGTGCAGGAGAGAAATAAATCGAAGCCACGAGCTAGAGAAAAACAGAGAGACAGAGAGAGAGAGAGAGAGAGAGAGAGAGGAGAACACGACTCGAGCGTAGACAAACGAGGAATCTGAAGAATAGGAACGGAAATGGACGCGGATAGATGCAGGATGGTACGGAGAGCGAGGGTCTGCATGGAATAATTACCAACTATGCGAGGCACGCAGCTAAGACGGAAGGGGAAGAGTCTGGGAGAGAAGGCGAGAGAGGAGGGGTCCAGGTGGGCGGACAGAATGCGCGCGGAAAGAAGACGGAGAACGGGAGAAACAAAGAGAAACTGTGAGAAAGGGTAAGGCGGAGGTGAAGGGGGTTGGTCTCACGTGTACAACGGAGGTGAGGAGGGGGTGGCGGAGGGAAAAGGGGGAAGAATGAGAGGAAGGCGAGAGGAGGTAAGGTAGACGTGGCCGAGGAGAGAAACGCGGATGGAGCGAAGGATCGAGAAACAGAGGGAGGAAGAGGGAGAGGCTGTGAGAATGTGAGTGGGCGAGAGAGACGGAGGAAGAGAGTGGGAGTGCCCAAGATGGCGCCACGCGGAGCACTGGTCGCCGGAGGTAGGAGGTGAGAGGTGGAGAACGCGGACGAAGGTGGGAAGGGTGAAAGATAAATGACGTGTCCACCACTACTACCATCGCCACCACTACCAGCGCTGGCCCTCGTCGCTGCCTCCGCCGCCGCCTTCGCCTACCCACCGTCAACATCGACGCTAACATCACCATCGTGGCCGACGATGTTGCCGACGACGTTGCCGCAACGACGCCGAGACGCGGCGAAGGAGAAGAGAACGAGATTGTGGACAAGCCTCGGTTACGAAGTGCTCAAACCTCGGAAAGTTATCCATTAAAACGATACGCATGACGCGGCAGAGCGAACACGGACGGATATTTTTAGCCGATGCATACAATTTGTAATCGCCTTCGAATGGTTTTTCATTAACTATGAGAGTTGAATTGTTAGTTCGTTATCAGATACGGACGGACGCGCATGCAACAATTTCTATCCGTCCATCTTCATCCTCGGGACAACATTTTCAAAACTACCCTCCCCGTTTGATCCGCCGTGAGATACTTTCCATTCCGTCGTAGCGACGAAAGGCGTCAATGCAGGTATCATCGCGACACACGAGCGCACACCGATACGCGGCTGGCCCAGTTCTGCGTCGGCAGCGTTTAAGATCCACCATCGGGACTAATGAAACGAAAGTTACATGCAGCGGCTCGCTTTCCATTGAACCTCGGATGGCGTAGGTCGGAGCGCGACCTCCTTCTCGTACAATTTCGTGGGTTGCTGCTTCGCGCGGGGTGGGGGGGGGGGGGGGGCGGGGTGGGGGGGGTGGGCGCGGGAAAGATCTGTCGTTCAACAAAGAGCCTAGCCGGCTAATGCAGCCACTCTGGAGAGGATGATGAAGGTAGAGACTTCGGCGTGAGGTGAAAAAGCAGAGAGAGAGAGAGAGAGAGAGAGAGAGAGGGAGGAAGAGAGACTGAGAGCAAGAGATATAGTCGGCGAACACGGCAGACGGACGAATGCGAGAGGCGAAGGTGGACGTAACGGTGTGTGGAAGGCGAGAAAAGCGGATCCTAAGTGACGAAACGAACGGAGCGACAAAGCGTGAGGATCAGGCTGGGAAGCGAAGGACGTCGGGCAGAAAGAGCGGTGCCGTCGTTCAGCGGAACGGAGTCGCGCGGAAGCGAAACGGTGTCAAGTGTAAAGTAACGGCGAGAGGCGCGAAATGTGACCGAAATTAGGCGCTGACGCGCGCCGGTTAGTAAAATTTAATGCGCGACCGTCTACGGTACGCCCACTGAAATCCGAGCGGGAAGGCGATGGGACTAGCCCATGGAACCGTTTGACGAAAATTAAATATGTTTAAAATAATTCGAAAAGTCCCTCGAGGCCAAAACATCCGCGCTGTAACGCAAATTTCGCATCAAATGGCGAAGATAACATCGTGAATAGGATTCGAGATCGGAAGGATAGGAGAGCAGAGGTTTACGACTTCACGGTTCCCTGATCGCGAGAGCAGGATGCCGAGCTATATTCCCTCCCTGGTCCCGTCTTCCCCTCTCCCCTCGCCCCGCTGGGCTGGTTATGAACTATCGGAAGACACATTAGCGCAAATCTGCGAAGCCAATAACTCGGCTCGACGCCGGCCGACGTTGAGGAAGGTGGATGAAGAACGGTGGATAGAGGGAGAAGGCTGGCTGGGTAGAATGCCGCTCGCGACGGGGTCTGCGGGTGTTGTCAGGGGCTGCCAGGGGGGTTGCGCAGGAGGGGCTGTAGGGCGCATCGACGCTCTGTCGCCGGGGCGTCAAATTATTCTGCGATTAATAATCCGCGCGTTACACGCGTGATCGGGCCTTTATCCCGGGTACCTCCGCACAGTGACCTGTCTGCCTGCCTCTGCCTAGCTGCCTCTGCCTAGCCTGCCAGCCTGCCTCGGCCTGCCTCTCCGCTCGCCTCTCTGCCTCGCCTCTCTCTCTGTGCCCGCCCGGCCTGCCTTCCTTCCTTCCTGGCAACCCCCGAAGGTATCAATGGCTGCCGGCACGGATCGGCGCGATTGTCCTTCTGTGTCGAGAGCGTTTACCGCTCCGCGGGACGTATATGGATCGCCCGCACGTGCTTCCAGTCTAATGAGACACTGTCTAGCATCGTCGCTAAGAGGGACGGAAAGAGGATAGAGGCGGGATTTGCCGTAATTAGCTTCTCGCTCGCCTCGAAAAGCCTTGCACGGACCACGGCATTACTCGGACGATTACTCTCGCGCGCCGCATCGATGCCGCTCGATTTTTTTTTGCCCCGACGAACGAACGAAATCGACCGAGTGACGTCGCCGCTGGCGGCCTCGCGCGAATTCCGGGAGTGCCCGGAGCGGACAAAAGTCACGGAGGCCGGGGCGTCATTTCCGCCCGGTCGGATTCAGCGACGATGTACGATACAATGGCCGAAGACAGCGAAGCGGCCTATCCCATCGATTGTTGGCGGCGCGTGTTCGAAAATGACAGTGGGTGACGCGCGTAAGAGAACGACGCCGGCGCGGCGCTGAATATTAATCGTCCGCGCGCAACATCATTGGCCTCTCCGCACGTCGCCTCTTCGAAATTCCACCTCACCCCCCCCCCCCCCCCCCCCCCCGGCGACCTCCTCGCACCCTCCCAAGATCGTTCAGCGTCTAAAGACGCAAGCGCTGCATTTGGAAGTCGGCATAAAGGAATTATTGAACGGAAGGCGTAGCGCGCAATATACGAAGAACGTCCTCGCACACGACACCTCCCCCTCCCCCCTCCTCCCCGCTTTCTCGAGGCATAAGCAGCCCCCTCGCCCGCCAGCTTGGGCCCGCTCGTACGTGGAGTCAGTGTCGGGGCCAGCTCCGGCATTGTGCGCGCGAGCGTGAGCGTCCGTACGTGTCTGAGGCTGAGCGTGTGGAAAAGGGTGATATCATCCCCATAATGCGATGCAGGCGCGTTGATCCGGGAGCAATATACCTCGGGTCACACACACCGGGAGTCATCCCCCGCCGCCGTTCACCTCCCTTTGCCCAGGGATAACCCCCGGCAGGACCTCCTTTGGCCCCCCAGGACACCGCGATATTGCTTGTTTTATTGGAGCGTGACACCCATTTTTTTCTCCTTCCTTCTCTCTCTTCCGCTCTCTTACTCTTTCTCGACGGTCTCGCTTCTCTGCTTCCAGCTCCTCTCTCTCTCTTTCTCTCTCTCTCTGTCTCGCACTCACTCTCTCTCACTCTCTTCCTCTCGTCGAGACGGCTTAACGGGGAGAACGAGGATTGCGCGAAAAAGAAAATCATTTCGCCGGATATTTAGGCGGCCCGGAAGCGGAGGGTTGACGCGGGGAGGATTCGCAGATAAAGCGAGACAGATTGTTACGATCGCACCTCGGGGAGAGATATGAGTGAGCGTCGGTGTCGCCGTGGGATGCAGGTTGTTCTGACGGAAAGTACGCGTCGGGCTTCATCGCGGGGGTGGGGGGCTGTGGGGGGTGGCGGCGACGTAGGGGCTGGGAATAATTAACGCCGCGCGCGCGTGTTCGCGGCCGAGAGCGCGACGACGCTCGTTATGGATCGTCAGCGTGAAAATTAACGTGGCCCCGATGAGATGAACGCGACTCGCACCACCCTGCCCAGGAGGGTACGACCCTGCTCAGATAAGGGATGACGGATCAACGTTCTCGTTTCCCGTTATCGTATTAGATATTCGGCCCGAAACTTTATTGACCCTCGCCGCCGCCATAAGCGGAAAAGTCCCGCTAGGGCAGAATCGGAATCGAAGTCGAAGCTGGAAATTCAGCGTTCTTTCTCGATTCGCGAAGGTAAAGCGACGCTCAATCCATCCCATATGGAAAAGTTCTCGGTCGAAAGGATTCCGCGCTTTTTTCGCAACTTCGCCCTTCCCTCTCTCCAATCCCCACCGCCTCCGAATCGAAGTAAACGCGGAAAATGACGAGAAGCGCGGAACTCGCCGTCCGTCGCGAACGAACGGAAATGAAAACTATTTCTGCAAAATGCACGACTCCGAGCCGAATAGGATCACTACCCGCGTTCCATCGGCGAGCCATCTCGCCAGCTAATTCATCCCACCTACCCTCTCTGGGGCGGGTGGAGGCGGAATAATGCGATCGAGGAACCATTCTCGGGGCGCAATTAAAGCGACAGAAAAATTCCATTTCTTATTAATCCGATGGACCGATACGAGAACGAGAACGGTCGCCATCAGCGCGCGTACGTTCGAGCTCGTTTCCTACGAAATTTGCCTCCGCCGAATTGACCTCCCCCACCCTCCTCTCCATCCCCCATCCTACTTCTCTCCAATTGACGAACGCAGGAGACAGCGGGGTGAGGTTAGAGTACAGAATATAAAAGTAGAAAGAGGGGTTGAAACTCCGGCAGCGGAGCCGGAAGAGGCAAACGTCGAAAGGAGAAGAAAAAGAGAACATTTTCAGGCGGCGGCGGCCACGTCGGTAGCGAAGGAAGGTTGGGAAGGATGGTACGGGGTGGTACGCGGAGAGGAGTCTAGTAAATTTATCAGTGGTCATCCGAGGGCGGAACCGTCGGGGACAAATTCCATCGCGAGCGTCGCCCTCTTTTACGGACCCGGCTCGAAATGTTAGTCCCGACGACAGGGGTAGGTTCTCTCTCTCTCTCCCTCTCTCTTTCTCTCTCTCTCTCTCTCTCTCTCTCTTTCACTCTCTCTCCCAACATGGACGCATACACATACACCCCGCGGCCTCCCTCTCACTGGCTAGCCGGCTGACTGGTCCACCCCTCCCTTCCCCGGACGGCGTAAGTCATTGCGGCTGACCGGAAGTCACGGGATCACCGGAACCCGGGATATTTATGCGAGCGCACCCACCGACCGGGGCATTACCCGTAATAAGGAAATTGCGAATTTATTACCGTACCCCTCTCCCCATCGCTCGACGTTGCTTCTGGAACCTCTCCCTCCCCCCTCGACTTCCTCCGCCACCCTCCCCCTCCCACCCGCCGTCCAGGGCACCGATATTGTCCGACGGCGAGGTTACGGTGGAATGGGTAGACGGCCAAGAGTTATTTCGGCTTTTATGGGTCGAGACTGCCGTGGGTCATCCGGCAGCGTTCCAGATGATGGGGGGGAAAGGAGAGGGAAGGGGGGAGTGGGCTGGACGCGGGAAAAGAAGCTGGAGCGATCTAACGAAATCTGGCGAGGCCGACTTCGGCATCTTCGCCGCGTCTCGGCGGAAAATTTTTACAATGTCCGTTAACGCTATGCGAAACTCGTCCGCTTTTCCCGACTGCCGGATCCGGCGTTTGATTTTAATCTCCGTATTTAAGTACGTCGTAAACAGGGGAATTATCAGCGGCGGTCGGGGTGGCCTGGCTGTCGTTGAGGGTTCCGAACGATCGTAAATTGGATCCGCCATGCGATAGGTAGCCAAGAGAGAAAGAGAGAGCGCTTGGATTTGTCTCATTGGCCTAGGTTATGATCTCCGCATCCTCCCTATGGGGGAGGGGGGAGCGACTGTTCTCATCCCCTCGGCGATTTTTCACGGATTATTGTTTTACGGGTCAGCCCCGGGATTTTAGTACGTGATCTGGCAATCGTACGTGCCAGCACGCGCGCCTCTTCCGAGCCGGGTTGCAGTCACCCTTGAGAAAGGAGGGGTGGCGCGAGATTTAACGGAAGCAGACGACGGAATATCAACCGTGAAAGTATTTCGCCGCACGTAACGAATAGTTCGGAACGGAAATCACGAGCTCGCGCATACTTCTGGTTCATTCCGCTTCTTCGAACAGTGACGCGTATTGCAATGCTCGCCGAAAAAATTGCCATTTATTCCAGGTTCGACCGGTGCACAAGTAAATCACGTAACGACAAAAAACGCTCGTATAATTATCCCTCGTCGGTTATTTGGCAGTGTGCGCGCGCGCTTGCGCCGGTGCAGGCAGGATCGAGAAGCAATTTTCGCATTTTTACGCCGTCAAACGAACGAAAAAAAGCTGGGGGCCGCAACGTGTGCGCGCGGGGGTCGATCCAATAAACGCGGGAAACACAAGTCGCCGGGGGTGATGAAAGTTTCACGCGTAACGGCGCGTCGAAAACGGGCCGAGGCCGAAAAGAAAATTCTCAAACGGCATTACGCGGCACAAAAGCGTACGCGTGAATGCCCCGGCGCATTATTATTCATAACTAGCGCAACGCTCGCATGAAATCCCTACGATATTCTTGACCGCAAAATGCGGAGCCGTTTAATATACGATAAAGCGCCTTAAATTATTATATCGCTCCCGGCCGCCGACTCCGGATGAATGAAATTATGAATATTAAAGGGAATTAATACGAAATTAAAGCGTATTAAATTGCGGCATGCAAATTTAATTAACATGCAGATAGAAAGATCGTAAGCGCGTGTATATTAAATATAATGGACGCATTTTAACGGCGCCGTACAACGGTGACATATAGGTGAACAACGTTACTAACCGATCTATACAGAAACAGAGACAGAGTCAGAGAGAAACATAGAGAGAGAGAGAGGAGGAGGAGAGACGATGTGTTGCCGTGCACACCAATACCTTTAACATCGTGCACGTACGCTCTCCTCATTATCACGGCACACAAGGCCGAGTAACGCGTTACCGCCGTTCTCTCACCCGACTTTCGTCCCGCTTTTATTATTTCAACGAGTATCATTCGCGCTGTTGCCGCGCTAAGTGCGGCTGAGCGAGCGGGAAAAAGGATCGGCGAGAGGGATGGGCGACGACAACGGCGAGGGGCCGAAGGGAGGAGGGGGGGGGGGGAGGAGGAGGAAAGAATCGTGTCACGAGATCCCTGGATACTGTGGGCGAAAGCCACGGGGGACTATTAGCGCACATCATCGACAGTCGGGTCGCTGCTCGTGATGCGCCGGCATTGTTGCGTCGGTTTGAACGCTGGCAGGAGGCGTGGTTCCGCGATAATTCATTCTTGATTGCGTGTCTGATACATACGACCAGTAATTATACCGCGGGTGCCGTGTGCATCGCCCCCGTTCTCGAAATCATTCGACTCGTTCCACCGTTCGTTCCGACCTCCACCCGCCACCCACCCCCAACCCCCCCTCTCTCTCTCTCTCTCTTCCGACCCTGCGTGAGCCCGCCACCGCAACTTTTTTTCGTCGGTTCCACTCTCACCCCTCCCCGTAATTTCGTTCGCGAAAGGTCGAGCCAGCTAACTTCGTTACGGTAAATTTGACTTAGGTCTCCATTGCGCGCTCGGGATGAATAATCGACGCTGGTTCTGTTTACGAACAACTTCCTCTGTGATCAATGGATTTCAATACGTTAACATGATTTTTGATGTTTCCTGGTCACTCGAATCCACCGTAGCAAATACCTTCACAGACTCAACATTCATCCTTCATTTTACGCTTGTACACTTAAAAATGGAAAATTGATTCGATATTCGCGCGACAGTCGAACCTCGTCTGGCGAAGTTTGCAGAGCGTTCGATCGCGAAATCGAACACGTGTCCGAAGCGGACATTCCGCGAGTCGGCCGCGATAACGGGGCCAAGCATGGAGTTAACGACGACGATTACGGCGCGCCATTGACGCGTTCGGACATCGGCGGCCAGCGTCGTCGTCGTCGTCGTCGTGGTCGTCGCTCGGGGACCAGCGAGACGGGCCAGTCGGCGGACAACAGGTACTATTATTTCGTAATCACATAGCCGGGGCGTCATTAGGCGCGTTCTCCTGACAAATGACGAGCGCGGGAAGCGACGAAACGGCGAGCGCGGCGGCCTTCGGCCCGGAGAGCAGAGCACAGAAGTGGAAGATGACGCTCCTCTCTCATGGGACAGACGGAGGAGGACGAGGGATGTACGACGATGGAATGCTCCTCTCATTGGCTCAGTTTCTTCTAGCTGGCCGTCGTTGGACGTTTCGGACTTAGGTCGCGGAGTCGTGATTAAAGATCTTACCGATGCGCACGACGCGAGCGAGCGCACGGATCGAGAAGTCGGTGCGGTAAGATAAAACGTTGCGGGGAGGAATTGAGAGGGATGAGGAGGAGAGAGAGAGGGGGGGGGGGGGAGGGAGGAAAAAGCGGAGAAAAAAGATGGGCGTAGGGAGGCGGAGGGAAGGAGCGAGAGAGTTATTGATGATGCACGAGCACGGACACCGCCGGATACTGGATACCGACGTAAGTCCCGTTTCATCCATCAAGCTAAGGATTCGGGCTTAATATCCCCGACGAGCGACGAACGTGGCTCTGCATTTCTAATTCGTCGTCTCCCGACGCCTCTGCCTTCGCCGAGCTTCGCACCTTTCGGGGTCAGAGTTGCATTTTTTCCTCTTTTTTTGTCTTACCTCCGAGACCAGGCCAGCGGTCATCCCGCTGTCACTCGGGTAGAAACGGTAAGCGCGAAACGATTGCCGGATCGTAAATAATGTGACGCGATTAGGATTAGCGGGAGATAAATCTTTCGCCTAAGCGTCGCGGACGTTTGAGAATATCTCGTGAAAATGATAGATCGAATGACGGAGTTTGACTTTCCCCGATAACCTGCTCGACGGCAAACAAGACTGCCGGCACCTGGCACGGGAAGACAAACAGACGGATCGCCGGACAAATTTCCGGGCTCGACAGTTTGCTCAACATCGCAATTTTGCCCCGCGGGATAGACGGCAGGACTCCTGGCCCCCGAAGAATTTCCGCCCTATAAACTTCAAATCCAATCTGTGCCGGTACATCAGGCGGGCAGCAGTCGCTTAGCGAACCTTAGCAAAATATTGGCGCTTCGCTCACATATGCATTGCCGTTACACATTGGCCGTGAGCGCGGGCGCGCAGTTTACACGGCATTCACGTACTTTCGCAGGCACACGGTGCCCGTGCACGTACGTGAGCGTGTGCGCGCACGCGGCAGTCTAACTTATGTCTAACAACCTGCAGCGATCTGAACGGACCAAGAAACAGCGGCGTAACACAACGGACTCCCACATCTACAAGTACATCGACGGAACATCGACAGCACATCGACAGAGCTTAACGGGGTGTGCTCGAGCGTGCGCGTGTGCGCGATCCATATGGTGGACCGTGAAATCCCCGTAGGCTGTTTGATCGTGTGTGTATCGGCGCGGCATTATGTCGGCCTGATTGGCAACGGCAAACGTTTGCCATCGCAGCCAGCCAAGGCCTGCATCCTGCAACGCGCATCATGGCGCACTCAGCCCGCAGCGACTCTCTTTCGATGATCCGTCATTCGACGATCGATATCGCAGATCGCGATCGTTCCTGCGCGTCAGCGTTACAACTCTGGCCCTATCGATTGTCACCTTCTTTCATCTTATTACCCATCCCCGGATGACACGTGCACGGCTGCAGAAAGCGAGGGGGGAAAGGTAAACGTTGCCGTGCACTGGCCAATAATCCTTTGATCGATGCTAGATGCCTAACGAGATAGTGTCCGAACAATCAAGTCATTTATTCGCGCCAGCGCCAGAGAGAGAGCTGACGAGCCACGCTGAAAGTCGAATTGCGAACTCGAACTCAGCTTTATCTAGGTATGTGGGCTACGATCCCTGTTTGGCTAGCTTCTAGAGCTTCTTTCTTGCCGCGCATCTATAACAAGGCAGGCACGGTCGGTACTTTGCGCACGATCGTCGGCGAGCGGTGCGCGTACAGGCAAACCGCCGGGTACTAACTCGTTCCCGAAACTCGGATTAACCGTCGGGCGAACTCGAAGTTCTCGGGTAGTTTCGCCCCGACGAAGTTCTACCCCCGGGGGCCACCACTGTTTTCTCGTTCGCGGCCGTGTACACACACGACGGGCCGAGACGCGCACGGCCCCAAAAGCGAACAGATGTAGTGGCAGCGGCAGTGTTTAGGGATAATTGCGATTGGTCGAGAGGCCAGAACCCCGGGACGCTGCCACGCCATGTGTCTACCGAACTACTTGAAACTTTCCAGTGGTACGTCGCGGCCAAAGAGAGAGGGTCGCTGACGTTAATGGCGCACCACCAGGAAGGCTGATAGACTGCGATCGTGCGCGCGTCTCTCCGTCGATGCAGGGAGTATCGCTGCTTTTGGCCGAGTTATCATACCTCGAGGTTCATACTGGCATTGTACTGCCGTGATAAAGATCGCATGGCGAATCGAGAGATCACAATTTGCGAAGCGTACATGACGGAAGACGCCTGAAGATAAATCTGTGTATATTTTCATGAATATCGATGGCTAATGATTATCCACATTTTATCAGATATCTTGTAATGTGTAAGGAGTTTACAATATAATGGTGCTGTTTAGCATAATTTCTGTAATTATTCATTTGGCCGAAGGGTATGCTGTCGTTAGAGTAGAACAGAGTAGGTTTCAGCGTATACATGTCTATAAGCAAGAGCATTGAGTGCATTCGGATATGCATGATTATTCGACGCCGTGCAGCCCTGGGCGAAATGATACTTGGAGGCGAGTGCCAAGTGAATATGCCACGTCCGGCCCGGCAATTTATTTCGCTAATGCAACCATGACGAATCCATCCGACGAAGTCTACGGACGCCCTTGCCATGGGCTGGAACGGCGGGTGAAGAGAGACTGAGAAAGAGAGAGAGAAAGAGGGGGTAAAGAAGGAAACGAAGAGCGAAAAGTCGCAAGACGAAAGAGGATCGTTGCACTTTACAAGAAGTTCGCACCTTGCACCTGCGTGTGGTCGCTGCCTGATGACTGTGGCAAATTACAAGCGAACATTTGCACTTCTGCTTTTGTACTCTCACTTCCTCCCACTCTCATTCTCTCCACCCCCCCCCCCCTCCCCCGCAGAACGGAAGCAGAAATTCCACTTCCGTACCCCATAACCATCCCGTACCGTACCGAAAAACAGTAAAATGTGTAAAACGCGCTCATCGACGATATTAAAAAAAAGTGGAGGAAAAAAATCGCATCCACCCTGATGCCTCGAACGTGCTCAAACTCAGGGAAGCAAAACCGATAGACGTTCGTCGAGCGTGCAGTCGATGCGAGCTCAGCGCAGATAGGAAAATCGAGGGTAAAAAAAAACAGGAGCCAAAGAGAGAGAGAGAAAGAGAGGGAGAGACAGAACGGGCGAACGGAAATGGAAAAGGAGGAGCGTACCGGCCGTGGTAGGCGCGCAGGAAGGAATAGGCGAAGGAGGAGGGCTGGCGAGGGAGTGTGGAGAGTCGAAGAGGAGAAACGCGGGCGAGGGGAAGCTCGGAAAACCCGACTGCGGCAGCGCGGAAGCCGCGAGCCGGATGGCGTAACCGAAATTACTTAGCCGGGCTTTCAGAGGCAACCGAGGAGAAAGGACTTGTTGCACGGCTAAGCTGCGGTCGCCGGTTAAAATATCGGAAATTTAAGCATCGCTCGCCCACCCTCCCCCTCCGCCCGGCCATCCTCGACGACCGCCCCCCCTCCGACGTTGCAGCCCCGATGCACCCCCAGACTCGCGCCGATTTACATTTCGCCCGTTTCTTCCGACCTTCCTTTTTTCCACCGCGCACGTCAAGGACGGAGGTTTGCACGATTGCGAGTGATATGAGACGTGAGTCGGAGGTGGGGTGGGGGAGGGGTTGAGGTTGAAAGGTGAGGATTTAAGGAGGAGAGTTTCTCTATGAGATGAGGCTCGCTCAGACGGGACGTTAAGGGCGGCTTGTTAAGAGGGTGTGTACTCGGGCAATGAATTTTGTTCTCGCAGGGGCAGGTAGCTGGGACAATTGTAAATTTATACGATTTGGAGGTTGAGTCCCGGGGTAAAAAAAGGTCAGTCCCAGCGGATCGGATGAAACGTACCAAGCTCGCGCGAGCGCCATTGGCGGCAATAATTTTCTAGAGAGCGACACGGGCCTCGCGCGCGCGCTCGCGTGCTCACTGATTTTACTATCGAACGTCAAATAACACGGGCGCACCATAATCTGAGCGCGCATCTGCATTAATTAGCGCGGATTGGTCTCTGCGGTATTTATTAACGCGATTGTATATGTAAAACCGATTCGTCCAGTCATCCACATATCGCGTCATTCGCCCGCGCCTCGATAATCAATTTCCAGCAAATATTTCAATGCCGCCCCCGATTCCACTATTTTAGCCGGCCACCCCTCCCCTCCTTCTACCCCCGATCCTTCCCCCTCCGTCCCGCCGACATCGGCTAATGCGCTTTGTCTACGCTTTTTATATCGATCATTAATTCCACTTATTACGGCTCGCGCCGAGCTAAACTTCGTCGACGCCGGGAGCCATTAAAAACTGTAAATAACGTCTCGCAAAAAATATCGACACGCGTGCCGTCCGCCGGCCGACGTTAAAAGCGTCGCTCGATCGCCAATTTAATTTCCTACGCGGACGGTCATTGAAAAATCGCATTTCCTGCCCGACAATTTTTTGCCCCCCACCACCCTTCCCCACTCGGGCCGCATTCCGGCATGTAACGTCATTGTTGCCGGGCATCGGTAAAACGGCCGCCGCCATCGGTGTGTCGAAGCCTCGAACTCCCCGAACCGACACCTACTCCTTTACCGAACTAACGGCAAATTCCCAATTAGACATCGTTAAACCGGTTCGCTGACAGTTGGCGCGCGCGCGTACACGTTTCGACAATCGACGTCAGCGCACTGAATCGAACGACTCTCCCGTCCCGGCACTTTTCTCATCCCTCCCCCGCCCACCCTCCCGCGCTCTCCGCCCGAGCCACCGTGCGCGTATTATCAGCGCTTTAATTAGTCCGAATTAGCGGCGCGGCTGTTAATTGTCGCGCCGATTGTGTCGGGGCGCGAAACCAATTGATTCCGTCTCGTTCGACGGGCTCGATCGCATTCAGGCTCGAACTTCGAATCATCGTCCTCCCCCTGGTGTTCCCCGCGGAATTTCGCGCGCGCAAAATGGCTTCATCTCCCCCTCCGCTCCTCCTTCGCATCCACCGCCTTCTCCTCCTCCTCCTCCTCTTCCCCGACCGCCTTTGTCTCGCCGGATCTTCTTGCAAGTAATAACTCGGGGATAGGATGTCTGGTAAATAGCTGATATTCCCGTCCTCGGCCTCGCGAGAGTTCCGGTCCCTGGCGAGGTGTCGATACATCGTTTTTCAGCCGTGCGCGTAAACTCGGTCGTTTCGCTCGTTTCGCTCGTTGTTCGATTATTGGTCCCTCAACCTTCGCGATCATCCGCGCCCGACACCTCGAGGCCTCGGGAATTCCCGCGGAAGTTAACCGAGTCCCTTTCTCGCACCCCCCCTCCCCTCCCCTCCCACCTCTCCTCCCTTTCTCCTTTTTTCTCACTCTCCTCTTTCCCTCACTTTAGACATCGCGTGGCATTGAAGGGCGTGAGATCCGGTTGTGACGACGGAATGAGGCTCTCCATTGTGCGACTCGCTGGAAATGTGATTTGCTGTTGCGCGTGTGATGCATTGATTTCAGACGGTGCCCAGAGAATGCGTGGGGGGCGAGGTGTTGGGAAATTGATTTACGTTTTCGGAGTTGGCATGGGATGGCTCGGAGACGTCGAGAAATGTTAATTGCTTGCGCTGTGAAAAAATGTAGCACTGCCGAAGATGTATTCTTTACGCATTGCAATGATTCATAATAATATTTGAAGTAATGTTTGAATTGTTCGAAACGAGTGCCGTGAATCATTTTTAATCAACTGTCGCCAACTACCGGATGGATTAAAAAACCAGATAGGTACGTCGGAGAATTTTCGCTTTCCAACAAAAATTCTGCCGCTGCCTCAATGGTAAATTACGTATCATGCGCCGACGTGCAGTTGGCTCGGCAAATTTTCCGCTCAGACGCCGTGGGTGAGGTAGAATTTCGGAAGGCTGGGTGTGGGATCCTGGATCAAGTCCCCAGGAAGAGCGGCTAGACGCCATCGCAAATCCACTGACGAGCCAAACGATTTTTCTCACAAGCCGTAGGTAGTCGTGCACGTGAGACTACCTGCTCGGATTCCGACAAGCCCTCGGCAGGGCCGTCGTGCTCCAGTTGGCAAAAAAGTTCCCACGACATAGGATACGCTCCCGGCGCGGCCATCTTAGATCGCACCGGGGATGGAGGGAGGGAGCAGTCTCTTTCTCTCTCTCGCCGATTCTCGTGCAGGGCACCGCCGTAGAACTCTCAAAGGATGCTGCGTAGAATTATTTAGTACGTACTCTGTACGGCGAATTTCGGGAAAAAAAAAATGGTAAAAAATTACTTCTCCCGAATCAATTCGCGCGAACGGTGGCTCACTTTATATTTTATCATTTTGTACATACATATTCCGTATGCGTCATAAGCGAGGCCACTTTCAAACTTACCGATTGTTTTCCAACCTTCTGTTTCTACTTGCAATGTGTATCCAGTCTTGTTGACCGAAGAAAAATCGATATTAAGCGTGCCTTCGAGTACCGCCAGGAGTACCGACCGAGATAATTGAGAGCGTCTGCATAATTTAACACGCTCCGAACGAGTTTCTCACCACCCATATTTGCCGAGTAATAAAATTTGAAAGGATCAGGTGCTTTGTTCGGGACGACGTAGACCGTTTTGCGTCGGGCAACTCGTTGACCCTATCTTTTTTGATGTTTCAGTCTCGGTGCGCGCCTGCCTTTGCCTCCAGCTAAGTGAACCTGACAAAGAGATCATCTGTCGAACCGACAAAGCCAATGGACGATAACAAACGCCTCCCCTAATCCCCCCCTGAAACCAGATTAAGTATCCAACGTAAACCGCCCAGTCTATTATCCACTTTCGATAAATCGCATTCGCACGAATCGACGTCACAACAGTATTCCCATTCTTATTCTTCGTGAACCTTTAAGAAAATACGGTCTCTTTGAACGGAGAACGAAAACGGAACATCCGCCCACTAAATTCTTCCAAGCAGACGTTCGATCGGTGTCCCGGATCGAGACCCGGCCGGACTAGATCCCGGATTTCTGAGATCCGCTGCCGTGGATCGCGCAACGGCCATCGTCATTGTGATACCGGCTGACGATCGTTAATCAACTGAGAGCCACTGGGAGTGCTCATTGTGGGCGGGTTATTAATCAAATGAGAACTACTGCCGCCTATTGTTAGTCCCTAGCAGGGGTTCCAGGAGAGAGGGAGAGAGAGAGAGAGGTAGAGAGAGAGAGAGAGTGAGAGAGAGGTCGAAGGCAGAGAGGAAGAGGGATACCGTCGTCCTAGACAGGAGAGGAGAGACTCTCCTTCTCGTATCGACCAAAGCTCAAGAGAGAACCAAACCGGGGATACTCACCACTTCGCATCCGCGTGCACGTACACGACCCTCCGCGAGCGTCTGTGTGCGAGTCGATGTGCGCGCGTTACGTTGCCATGTTGAGGAGGACCTGCTACCCGGTGAGTTCCAACCCGAAACTTTCCGGACTCGACCTGAATTCGTTTCATAAGGCCCACCCTTTTTGCGCCGCCAGAAAAACCAGGCCACCTCGAAGGGACTCCGGCGGAAAGTGTTGTGCGGATTGTCAGAAAAAAAAGTTGCCGCGAAAGTTCTGCCTCTCCGTATTAACGCTTCGACGACAGTCCGCCGATTACTCCGGATTCGCTTCTGCGACTGGATGTGTACAGGGATGCTAGCGATATCTGCCTAGTTCGCTTTCTGTACATCGTTGAACATCGCACTGTCGGGCAGATTGCGTTAGTTCCGTTATCGTCGATCTTCGGGAAAACGTTCTAGTTCCTCGAAGGAAAAAAAAGGAAGCTTGCCGCTCGCAGCGAGGTGTCAGATCCTCCCGAAAGGACCTCTCCTCGCCCGGCACGGGACAAAGGAGGATTATCGCGAGATCTTCCGTGTATTTTCCCGAAAAAGAGGACGAGGGAGGGAGACGCGTGAGAGCCACGCGATGAGGCAGGAGTCAAAGTACAGAACCGACCGCCGGTATCGTCGTAACAAACGCTGATGAAGACGCTGACGGGCACCTGGAGATCTCGGAAGATTACGATTCCCACCCGTCGACATAGCAACCGCCCTTCGTTCGCACCTTCTCCCCCCCCCCCCCCCCCCCAACGTCCCTTGCCCGACAATGAGCTGTAACGAGAACTTCACGACTTCGACGGAATCTCAGCTTTCAGAACCTTCGGGTCGCGTGACGTCATCGGCGAGAGTTATTGATATGCGCTCGATACGAATTAAGCAGTGTTCGAGACGCGAGTCCATTAATATCGTCGAATGCAGACCGGAATCGACCACCTGGGCGAAGGTCTAACCCCGATTAACCGCGCGTGTCCCGAGTAACAGAAGCGTCGAAAGGAAAGTGCAGGTCGGACCGCGCCGGCAAGACGATCGAGAAAAGGGCTTTTGTGGCACATCAGAAATCCCGTAATATGGGAGCAGACGCAGCGAGACTCGGCCCAGGCTCTCCCTACGATTATTCCATGTAATTAAGTCGGCGGAACTTTTCTCAGGGCTTTCAGGTTTCTCCCTGGGTAAAGGGCGAGAGTTTGAGACGAAGGGAACGAGGGATAAGGAAAGAGAGTGTGTAGCGGCGGTGCACGGAGAGGGATCGAAAGAGGAAAAGAGGGAAAAAGGGAAGGAGGGAGAGAGAGAGAGAGAGAGAGAGAGAGAGAGAGAGAGAGAGAGAGAGAGAAGCGAGTAGTAGGTGGAAACAGGCGGACGAGAAGGTGGCGCAGGAGGTGGAGGCCGTCAGAGGAGAGGCGAGGAAGTGGAGGCGGTAATTAAGAGAGTTAGTTGCCGGTCTCCCAATTAAGAGCCAGTAGGAGCCAACCCTGCTACCGCGACGCCTGCCGTCTCTGCCCTGGAGCGAACTCCACCTAAAGACCGTTCCTCCGCTCGAGCCATGACTACCGGGTGTCCAAATGGTGGAACGACCGTTGTAAGGTCGCACGGCTCGGGGCAGAAGTCGCACGATGGCTACCTGAATTTTCCGATTAATACTCTTGACCGTATACCTGCGGTCGAGTTCCGAGTTTACTCGACTTACGTTTCAGGACTTTGTCACGAGCTAAAGATAGAGGTCGGTTACCTATATTTTCTATTTGTCAGAATTATAGGCGTCTCATAGTACGGAGTACTGAGCATCGATTCGCCGCTGGGAAGATGGCGGGCTAACGACTGCAGCGTCAGCCAAGATCGCGCGAGTTCTTTGCTCTCCTCTCCTCACTCCACACCCTCTCTCCGGCAGCCGTCTTACCCCGGCGGAGCTCTTATTGTGACAAATTGGACGCCGACCGAGTCTCGAAGAAGGGTTCCTCCTTCTTTCGCCGTGCTCAGCCCCCATCCGACTTCTTTCCGGCCGAAAGGGGTGAATAATTGTAACGAGCTGAGATTGCGCGTCGGACGGCACGATAAGAATTCAAATAAGGGGCCGAGTCGGCCAGTCAGTCAGAATCGGGAGGGGAAGCGGGGGGGTAGGCGGTGGCCAACCGTCGGAAGGTCGGCAAAAGGGTTGTCTCCCGACAATTTGACGAAATTGTCGCGATTGACTCCTCCCGGTACAAATCGAACGCCTTTTTCGGCGCAGTACCGTCGACGGAATACCGAAGATCCTTTCGCCGGATAAGCGGGACTCGCCACTCCACTTCCTGTGCGAGGCATAAACGGCGGAGGGTCGAAACTTTTCGCCGACACCTTCGGCGCCACCTTCGACGGGAAAGGGACATCCCTTTGAAATAACGCAAATCGCGCGCGAACTCGGAATCGCTGCCTAAAAAGGGTGGATGCTCGCTTCTCAGTTTAAACGAGCCACGAAACTCCCAACCTGGATCGAAATTTCCACCCACCCTGAAAGCGCGGTTCTGGTAAATTAATCCGACGCGGGACGCGGGAGAGAAAACAATAAATCAGTTTTGTTAATTATGCATTCGTCGATCGACCCGTGACCCATTAGTACTTGGCACATCCGGCCCCGTCGCATCGCGGACAATCGAACGTTCGCTCTTCGACGTCGTATATAATCGTTAATTATATCACGCTCGGTAAAGGTCGACCCGCTGAACAGCGATCCCAGCGAATCGTGACGGGTATCGAAGTTAAATATAAGACAATACCGATCAGCCCTCCGCGACAGGGCAAACTTTACCGTTGCACATCCAATATCTTCACCCGAAGTTTCGCGCGTGCGGGAAAAAGAGTGGCTAGACGAAGCGACGGATTCTGTCGACACGCGCGATTCCCGACGTCGTGCCCGAGGTTGAATCGCGGCCGGATCCGAGGGTGGATTCGAGGGTGTTCGGCAGGCGAATGGCGGCTGGAGGCGCGCTACAATATATCGGGACGTGCGTTGGCACGAGGTCGGGGCGCAGAGTCAGGATGCGAGAAAGGGGTTGGCGCATCGATATTACACCGAGTGCCCCCACACCCCCTCACCCCTCCCCTCTCCTAGCCCGGTCGGTCGCGTTCTCCGCGCCCTCCCGATTGAGGGGTTGAAAGGGTATCGACAGATCGACGCACCGGAAACTGCCGTTGCAGCCGCGCTTTTCGCGACACTACGCTTGTCAAACCCCCGTCGTTGCTCTTGCCAACGGTAATCGGGCAGCCGTCGTCTCTCGCGTATGTGCCGTACGTACGTAACACGGCACCCGGGGCTGGCCTCCCCCCCTCCCCCATCCCTCCCCTCCCCTCCTCCTCAACAGGTTGCGCGTTTCTCTCTTGTCGCGCGATAACGCATCGACGAATCGGCCGAGGCCTTTCGTCGGTGGCTTTCAGCTCGGCCAGCTTCCGCTTCCACTTCCGAGGCGTAGGAGTAGGCTTTCGTGCCCGATCGAATCTGACGACGACTGGCCCGCTCTAATTACGGATCGTTCCTCAAAAAAGTCCCATCCTCCTCTTGGCCTCACTTCAATTATCGCTAACGATTCGCTACTCTCGCATCGCTTCCGTCAAGCTTCTTTCGTTCGTCAAACCGAAAATTGAAGAGAATAATTTTCTTAATGACCTGTACAACGTTCCTTCACGCTCCCGATGCTACGCCGAAGCATCGGCCCGACGCGGATTCCTCGGCGAACTGTACTTACGCCAGTTATCCGCCCCTCCTCCTCCCCCTCCACCCGTCCGATCCTCCCTCTTTGTTCGAATTCCCGTTCTGGCCGTCGTGGAGTCGTGGGTCAGGAGAAATCCCTCCTCGCCGATCGGGTGACACAGAGGGTCCTGGAAGGAGTCCTCCGGGCACAAGGGGAGGGGGGGGGGCGAACACCTGGCCGGGGCTCGCGCGACGGGGGCAGGTCGTGGCGTAGGGCATCCGCGAGGGGTGGCCAGGGGTGGCCGAGGGGAGGGTGGGCTACCTTAGGGGCATTACCATCACAATGGGGCCCGGCTGGGCCCCTTGCCGGGGGACCCAGGTGCGTGGGACCGAGTTTTTCGGGCCCCGGTAGCCGCCGGAGGGCGTTTCGAGACACCCCCGCCGCGACTACCCGAAATCCTGAATGAGCCTGTCATTCACTCTCGCGACGCGTTGCGGGCATCGCCGAAAGTTGCGTGAATGCCCCGTGACGGAGGTCCGCGGATCAGCGCCTGACGGTGGAAGGGATACGTGTCGGATCCGCTGAGATGCAAAAATTCGACCTTGTACGACGACGAGCGTGTACTCGCTCGGGACGCTCTGCGAGTCGCGGGTGGGACGATGAAGGGAACTGAGACGGTTTGGATAAGAGGCGAATCGAGCAAATTGGCTATTTTTGAGCGTCGAAGGTAATGGGAGTGGAGTCAGTCGTATTCACTTAGGCGAGCGAAAGTGGCGATTCGTAAATTAAGGAGCCCATTCTCGGCCGTGTGCGAAGTAGACCATCATCCGCGGCATTGTGCCGTGCTTGCCGAGTGGGGTTGAGGGGTGAGGAAGGAGGAGGGGGGGTGGGGGGCAGAGATTACCTGGACGCACGATTTCGTGTTCTCATCTTACAGCGGCGCGCGTAACTGCCGTACTAATGGCGCACTAATCAAAACGCTCTCATCTCATCAGCGCTCGGCATCCAATTAAGCTTCGAAGTTAATTTGCGCAAAGCGCTTTTCTGCTCACCACATCGCCGATAATATGGCGGCGGCGGCGGCGGTTTCCGTAGACACAGATACAGGCGCGTACGCGTACGCGTACAGAGACACGTTCCGCCATTGCGAAAATCCTTGACGAGCGTGTACGACACAGCGTGCGTGTGACGACACGGCCGTGTGAAGGTGTCGGCACACGTGTGCCACTAATAACATTGCACGATCACCGAGGCAGGGAACGAAAATCTACGGAGCAAACGTAAAGAGACCCAGTCCGCCACGTACGCGAATATCGAAGCACTCGCCTCGTCGAAAGCGTGATCCGCTTAAGGTTTAAATGTTATCAGTGCAATTAGGGGCGATTACAGTCAATTAGACTGCCAGCCGCTTCGCGTTCCAGATCTGATATACGCCTTTGAATGATCGTGCATTAATTTCGACTTTCAGCCGGCAACGTCAAGTTCGACGCTGCACGAAAATGGCGCCGCAGACAGCATCGGCTACGTAAGCATACAGAGCTTAATTCCCATCCCGACAGATTTAATCTCATCCGAAGTTGAACAATTCCTCAGGTTGATTTCGCAAAAAAAAAAGAGCAGAATCGTTCAGGCCAGAGACGAACGGACCTAAGTCAGGCGTATCCAAAGTCAGTGAAATTCGCCAGGGAGCAGAATGTGTCGCGATAGCGCTCCTAAGCGGCCATTAACGCTCGTTCAGCCTCTTCAACGACCAGAGAATTACGAGCGGAACGCGCGAGGGGAGTCGAGGAAACACTTAAGGTCCCAATTCCACGGACGTGGCCGACGACGTGTTCCAGCGTGTCCGGGACGAGACGCGTTTAAGCCACGTTCTCAGCGTGCCCTCACACTCCGCATAGCTCCTCACGGGGCCTTAGAAAAAGGGTCCCCCGGGCCCCGAAACGAGGCGAGAAAGGACAACGAGCGTGGGCGGAGAAAAGGAGCAGGGAAGACAGCGTGAGGAGAAGAACGAAGGAGCGTCACGGCCGAACGGGCGCAAGGGGTGAGATGCTCGGACAAAAAAGGGGAGGCGGGGGGAGGAAAAAGTTGAGAAGATGTGGGACTCGGGAAGGACGCGAGGTCGAACTGCGTGCGCGAGAGCATATACGGAGGAGGCTTTGCGTAAGCAGGTGTGACGATGCGTGGACACGCGTCTACCAGGAAAGGCGGACCCTCACACGACGCCGCCTAGGTCCCAGGTGTTCTTTATTGCGGATCTCGTCTCGTGCCGCCGCGATGCCCGGGAACACGGCGCGGATCATTGTTTCGCGGCGAAACGCGGAATTTCTATGACCGGCCGTCGGCGGACCCGGCGGCTTTCTTCTTAGCACGTTCGCGGAGGAACGTGATAAGCCCACGCGTGCTCGCTTTCGACACGGGAAAGTTAGGATCTAAAGCGGACGCGCGTAAATCAGCCGGGGACTGGGTATGTAGAACTTTGTCTCGGGCCGACCGTCGAATCTCGACTCTCATCGGTGAACACGGTTTCTGTGCATGAAACGTTCGATGCTGTGTATTTGAGGATGCCAAGGTCCCTTACTCTATTTATTAGAAGGTTACCTGTACGAAAGACGTAAGTACTGCATCTTTTATAGTTTTGATTTGTTTTTTGATGTCAAGTCGGTTCCCGGACACCGTCTATATTTGATGATCCGTCGTTGCCAGGGAATTTGAGAATCAAGGTAACGTCTTAAGGGACAGTTTCAGAGTCGATCGGACTTTCTTTCATGTACACACGTTTTCGGGGTGCAAAACGGGAGCGACATTTTGACGTGAAGTGGGCAGGTACGCGCGCGAGGCCGACAACTGAGCGAGCGCGCGCGCACTCTTGGGCTACGTACAAAAGGTATTTATTTTGGGTTATTGACTTCGCCAAATATTACACGGCGCTGCATTGTGCTCCGGTGGGCCCTTGATATTAGCATAGCGCGGATCGGAGCCGGTGCCCGAGCGCATTGTTGCTGTATACATATATTGGCTACGGCCCTGGGGCAAATGCTGCTCATTGTGGAGGGTTGCGCCTCCTTCCACCCCCTCGGTCACCCTCCCGTTACCACCCCCCGCGTGCGCCACACTGGCCCTCCTTTCCTGCCGCCGCCGCCACCCACGGCCCTTCGAGCAGCCATTCTGCAATGTCCGCCACGTTAGAAAAGCGGAAAACTGATCTGACGTCTCACCTTTGGCGCAGTCTGAAGTTGGTTAGTCAGATTGCTGCACAGTAAGCGGGAAAAACGATTGCGTAAACTTTCGCCTGAGTTACATTATATCTGTTCTTCCTTTACTTAAACCGCTAAGTTATTCACACGCAAAAAAATACGGCGATATTTTATCACACGCCTGAAGTGTTCAATTTTGATAGAATACCGAACAGGCGACTCTCGAAACTGCGTTCAGTCGTAAATGGTAAATGATCGCGTTCAATAAGTTCTTGGCACCCGATTGATTACCAGTAATGACCATACTAATGATAATCCATATTACGGAAGGAAATGGATGACGCCGACGTACGTAGTTTCGTTGATTACGTGCACGCTTTCGCCGTAGCTGGCCGTCTGAAAATTCGTGGCTGTCACGCGGCTCGTCCCGTCTTATCTCCGTGGGTACGTGTCACGAGATATCGTCACATGGCGTTACACTGGCCGATATTGTCCCAGGCTGAACGGAGTGATTAATCTTAGCTGGGGCCAGGACACCGTATCCCGGCGGCGGCCCTCGCAGCCTCCGCCAGGGTAATGATCCGTGGCACACACGATAACCCGCCGCCCTCGTCCGACGCCCTGCGTGTCCTGCCGCCGCTGTCCTTCGTCCTTGTACCAGGACCCGTGAAACATATCGATGACCCGGAAACTTTTACGCCGGGGAGAGGACGCCGGGCGGACGTCGAAAAATCGGCCGCGAAATATTACCGTTAATAGTCGCGCCGAGAGCCTCAACCGCGCGCAAGGAGGTGGACACCGATAAGAGGGACTAAGTTGTGAGAGAATATAGATTGGGTCGGGAAACTATATTTGCCGGTCGAACAAAAAAGCTATGACAGCGGCCAGCGCGAACTGGATCGCCGAAACTCGATACACCGCTTTAAAAATGTCCGCCGGAATTGTCCTCCCGATGGCGCGTCAAAAGATTAGAAACAAAAGAGTGGCGCGCGGAGTGTGGAATTAGGGATTAAATGTTTTCGGCGCGAATTCAATTCTCTGTGACGGGAGAGGAGGAGAGATAGGGAGCGGGAGGGAAAGAGTGTGTGTGAGAGAGAGAGCGAGAGAGAGAGAGAGAGAGAGAGAGAGAGAGAGAGAGAGAGAGAAATAGAGTATGTGAATGCGTGTACGTTTGTTTGAGGTAGCGAACCGGGGGCCCAGGGTAGTCAAAGTCCAACGACGCACGATGATTTTTGTTTGGCGTAATTTGATGCTACGCCGCTATGTTTAATAAGAGGAATGGCCGGGCGTGGAGGGCAGAAGGAATTCATTGCCGGTCCTGCATGAAAGGCTCGACGGGCGGTATCGTTTACAACCTGAATCCGTGTTGCGTTTTTGAATCGGGAACTCGTCCACGGTTAGCTGACGCGTAGACGCTGAACGATTGTTTTTGTGAGTTTGCACCGCGTAGAACCAGTCAGGTCCGCGCACGCGGATCCGGTACTTAAGGGCAACGACGAGTTTGGCGGGTATTAAAATCGTCTGACCTCTCGGAGGATCGAGGGGCGCTGTCACTTTGAAATATAATTATCTACTGGGTGTCCGCCGGAGAAGGACTGTCGGGCGAAAATCGGCGGCTGTCGAGGTCAAGTACCAATACTGTGGTTCGACGTCCATTAAATTTCCACATTCTATATCCGAAGAATTCCTTCACCTTCATCGATGTTTAAAAATCGTAGTATTTTGAACAACTTTGTTAATAATCGACCGACAGACGGAAGAGGATGCAAAGATATTTTATGAACGTTCCCATTATACTGTATGACTAACTTGAGGCAAGCTACCGTATCACACGTCCTTCGCGTAGGTTCTTTATCGTGCAGCCTACGTTCACATTAATTTAGCCATACTTCCGTGCCACCCTGTATGCGCTGCCGTGAGAGCACAGCCGGTCGCTTCCAGACCGCGTGAAATCAATGTTTCATAAGCATGGATAACAGAACCGACCGCCATGTACACCGTGACCAATGTACATCTTGATTTAGTAGGTCCGGTGTACGCGTTTAGGTAGCCCTGTTTGGTCGTTGAAGGTAGCTTTAGGGTGGATATGCTGGTCGCCCGGCTGCTTCTCGGCTGCTCACGAGCTGTCTCGTTAGCAGCCGAACGAGAACGAGCAAACCATGTCAGATGAGGCGAAGAGGGAGAAGGAGAGGTTGAGCTCGAGAAAGAATGAGGCTTGAAGGAACGAGAAGAAGCGAGAAGCTAGAAAGGGAAAGGAGAGGAAGAGAGGGAATGAGAAAGAGAGAGAAGGGGAGGGGAGGGAGAAGGAAGGAGGACAGAGCGAATAGATAGCGCTTTATTGCGAGCGAGAAGGAGAGAGTCGAAGAGAGACGCGGTTGGTTACCGAGGGGAGAGAGATCCCGAGTGAGGGGGGGAGAGGGAGGGCAGGAGGGGGGAGTCTGTCTAATAAAGCAATTCCGTTATGGTGGCCGGCGTAATATGAGAAGCTATCCGCCCTCGTTGAATGCGTTGAGATTTTTATGCGGTTACCTGTCCGCCACCCTAAAGAACCAGAAGGAGCTGAGGAACAGCGGGAGGGGGAATCCGGGAGAGGAAGAAAGAGAGAGAGAAAGAGAGAGAAAGAGTGAGAGAGAGAGAGAGAGAGAGAGTAAGTTATGCGGTACAGTCGGTTGAAAAGTGCACTCTCGAGTACTTTAAAGCGGTTTCGAAGTAATTTTGAAGTTCGTCGGAGGTGAGTTGCTTGAGTACGTTCAAGAATATAACGGACGTAAACCGCCGGCTTTAATTACTGTTCATTATGACGTCTGCGGCCCTTGCGCGGAGCCGAATTCTTCGTAATTTTTTAATTAAGGAGAGTCACGTACGGCGCACGTTCAATTGGGAGATCAATGTCGCGCATGTTTTATGTCTCGTTTCGTGGCCGGATGCAGGTGGTGAAGATTCGCAATTCTTAGCATGCGCATCGGCGGACATCGAAGTAACATTGCAACGGACCGTGTCATCTTGTCAGGGAGTAGGGCTTGTATATCGTTGCCAGCGCGTCAATGGTATATATCAATTGATCGCATCCATTGTCAGCGGAATGGCTGACCCTGACAGAAGTCAACCTCCGATATGTCACGTGGGGTAAAGTGTCATTTGCTGCGATTATACCGCCGTAGCGGTACCGTCTATAGACGCATAAAGTTAAGCCAGACGTGGAGTGGGGCGGGGTGGGGGGAAGATAACTGACGTCTGATCGGGAGTAGGTTAGGCGCACTCAATATTTCCAACTATAGACTCGTGCCTGTCATTGCTATTCTGATTCTTCGGCATCGCCCCCGTAAAGTCATACCTGTGCCTACGTCACCCTATAGTAATCGGACGATCTTGGAGTGATCCTACCCGTTATTGTCGCAGCAGAATGTTTGAATCCAGCGTTCGAGGCCTCGATCTTTCGTTTCGCGACTTATGCACTTTCAAGACGCATCTCTCATCCATCTGTGCTCCCCGAGGCGTACCGGGGGTAAGTTTCGCAACAATGGCGACCTATATAGCTTCATTAAACCAGCGGCCATTCGTCAGGGCGAACGGCATCCGTGACGCCTCTGGACTCTCAACGAGCGAATTAGGGAGATTTACGGCCCTGGAACGTGACCGTGCCGCGTCTGGCTCGGAATGGACCGTATCCACTTTTCAGCCTCGAAACCCAAGAGAGAGCGCGCGCGCACGCGCGTCCATCGTTACGGGCCTGAATGTTGACCCTACAAAACGGCCCCATGCCCGCCCGGATGTGGGAAAACTTCGCGGCGCGACTACGGCTTCGGAATATCGAAACTGCAACTTCCCCAACACCCCTTTGCTACCCCGACGGCAATCGAAATACTGCGCTCGCAATTCCGCACCACCGTTAACTTCGACGCTCGACCGAACTTACACCGGCCGATCACGCGCCGAAGATTAACTTTCGAAAAAATACATCAGACGGCCAGACCCGTGAACGTTAAATAAAGAGAGAGGGAGGAGTGAGCGGAAGGAGTGAGGGGGAAGGTGGCGAGCGGAGTGCTTTTGTCTTTGGCCAGTCGTAGCGGGAAGGGGAGAGTGGGGGGCCTGTAGGGTTCTCACAGAGGCTGGCCGTGCCGGAAGCCGGTGTCGTTGCACGACGTCGAAGTCCGGGGGCCACTCGAGCACTCCGGCGGCGAATAACGCCGGGCACTCGTCGTCGCCGTCGTCGTCGCCCGGGCAGCACTCGCTTCCTAACACTCGCCTCCTGGCAGGCCTGCCTGTCGCGCCGAGAACCCGGTCCCAATCCCACGGTGTAAACGCCGCGGGGGTCCGCAACAGGATTCTCCAGTTGGCGCACACGAACGCAAGAGGAGACGCACACGTGCGCTCACGTACGAGTGGCATACGATGCTAGCATACGCGTGCGTGCGTGCACGTTTAGCGCGATGCGCATGCACACACGTGCGTCGGTTATAAATCATTAGCAGGGCGAGCGATTAGTCCCTGCGGAGGGTTGCTCGAGGGGGTGGTGGCCGATGGCGGTGGTGCTCGCGGTGGCGATGATGTGTGGCAGAAGGACTGGACGGTAGAAGGGGGTTGGAAAGAGGAGAGAGAGAAGGGGTGGGGAGGGTAGGGGGAGGAGGGGTCAGAATGATTATTGCCGTCGCGCGCTCCTATGCCGGGGCCCAGGGGGGGGAGAAATTATTAGTAGCTTCTGATTGGTGCCACTTCCCTTCGGAGAGGGTCCTAATGTACTAACGAGTGCCTCCATATCGGATTGTCCGGAAGAGATTTACTGCCGGAGACGGCGATGCACTGTTATTTGCCCTTTTTCTCGCGTTCGTAGCGTTCGAGCTAGGCTTCTCTCACGCTAGATAGTTACTTCTTCGTCTTCTTTCTCTCTTTACGTAATGCAGTCGAGCCTCGGCGGAGGCGCCATTTTCAAGGAGACATTATTGAAACGTTAATCGCGGCCATTATCCTCCGTTGAATCCCGGTCGTCGGAGACTTACACAATCGAGGCCGCTGCGAGTCGTTTACATTCACTTTCGTTACGTCGACGTCGGCAACGTCGGCGTCGTCGTCGTCGTCGTCGTCGTCTCTCGTCCGTCGACGTCGCCTCCGCCGTTATCATTAAAGGTATTCTCAGCCGAGCGTGGGCCGGCAGTTCGGCCGTTGCGCAATCTCGGGTTACGAAACGCATCTTCGGAGCGGCGAACTGTCAAAATCGTACGTAGAAGTTACGTGAACGTTTCGGCCAGTACTACATCGCGCAACAAGTACACGCAAGTGTCGGAGCACGTGACCCGCGTCGCACGTGCGAAAATCGTATTTATTCTCTCTCCGCGCCGACGTCTAGGAGCGTATAGCTCGTTATCGAAATAAATCCGGGGAATGATCGAGCGTGACCGATGACGCTCGATCGTCGGCGTCGAATTCGTCGCGGGCGTCCTCATGAATTCATACTTCCCCGAACGTGAAGAGTCGCGCAACGTGGGGAGAGTCTCCACCCCGCAGATTCGGTAGGACAACTCCGATGATATTCTAACTATCCCACAGTGGGTAGGCATTAGGGCGCCGAACGTGTGGGCCACCCCTAAATTTCGTCGCGACAGACAGAGAGGGATGGATACGGGGATAGTATGAGCCTACGGTGGTTGCACCCAGTGACTCCCTACCTTCCTGCCTCCCACCGCCGGCAATATGCTACCCCATCTTCCAGTCTCCCTTATATCGTTCTGCAGCATATGCTCCGCTCGTCCCCCGATACCCGGTAATCCGATTTATTATATATAGTCCGGATAAGTTCGCGGGTGTACGCGTGTACTGCGATACGCGGCCGTCCAGATTTTATCGCGCTGATATCGATATCGGGCCTCGACGGGGAGGGGGATGAGCTAAGCCGAGATTTCCGAAGGGGTGGCGGCGAATTAACAGGCTTGTTTTACTCGACACCCGCGTGCGCTTCGAGTCGCTCGATAAGAACGAATACGCGCGATTCTCAGGGATGGGGTCTCAGTCGAAGTTCAGGGGAGGTGGCGGGGGGATGACAGAGGTGATATTTGGGGTGGTCGGGAGGAGGAGCAGGAAGGAATACGAAGAAAGGGGAAGACTCGAGTTCGACTACTTAGTGGCCACAGAGTCGAAGGAGCGTTCGCTCGTGAAGTCGGAGTACGTGCTACGCGAAAATTATTCTCCCAATTAAATTAAGACGCGCGGGCACGGTAATGCGTTAATTAAATCAAGACGGCGAGCGTATGAAGAATAATTAAGGCGGCCGCGGCAGAACCGGGACAAAGAATGGCTGGGCTCGCTGCGACGCAAAGGAGGGCGCGGAGGAGAAGGTGAAGGAGGGGTGGTGGTTGGCTTGGCTGACTGACTGGTTGGTCGGTTCGTTGGTTGGCTGCCTGGCTGGGCTCGGTTGGCTTGACTGGCTCGGCTGGCTTGGCTGACTGGCTCGTTGGTAGCGAGGTGAACGAGGCTGCTCGTACGAGCGACTCGTTGTTGCTCGTTGTTATTGTCCCCGCTGCCCTCTCGCGCGTACGCGAAAATAACGACTGCCTCGCGAAGGCTTTTCCTCGCGGGCGCGAAGAATTATTAGTGCCTGCCCAGCCTCGGCCCGTCATGGCCGCCGCCTCTCGCACCCATATACTTATATACTGTAATAAGCGAAGCCCGCGGGGCTGCATCCCGCGGAACTCGCAATTAGACGAGCTAGGAGTGAATTACTGACAAAAAGCGTCGCGGCGTATAAGTAATTCGCGGCTAAATATATTATTTCAATGTTTAAAGACTCGGCAGCGCCTAAAAGGCGACCCGATGTCGGCGCACGGCGGAAAAGGCCGCGGAAAGGGCCGCGGAAAAGGCCGGGGTTAGAGAGGCAGCCGGCGAGCAATGCCGCCGACAAAGGCGAGCGGGCCTATTGTGGAATTTCGTGATTTAACGCCAAGAGAAACGCCGTTTGTCCGAGGGGCTCGAGCGAACGACAGCGGAGTCGTACGCTGCTATTACTGTTCGCGGACTCCCTTGCCAGCAGCGAGCACGATTTCGGCCGGATCGCTGTTGCCGAATATCCGCGCAGACAGGAGTCTGAATTTACAATTGTCGGGCCCAGGAAGCGATTTACCGGTAAATGAAATTTAGATTGCCCCGCAAGGGGCGAAAGGGGGGCCGCAGAGGAGGCCTGCCAGCTAAATTATTAGGTCGTATCGTGAGCGGGGCACGTGTGGAGAGCGGTTCGCGGAGAGAGAAGTGGTCCTATGTGAAATTCAATGGTGTTCCAGCGGCGTTCTTAACCCTCGACAGTGCGAGAGCCTGTCCCCATGGCCGCAGATTCACTTAGGACCAGTTAACACGAAGAGACCTCTCGTCTTTGTCGCTTCCATTACAAAAACTATTTACCCTCCTTCCTTGCCACGCAGCACCCCCTCTACTGCCCTTCCCCCCTCGCTCTCTCTCTCTCTCTCTCTCTCTCTCTCCTCTCTCGCTCGCCCTCGTGAAACGTACTCCTGCACGTCACCACGTGGCACGTCGACCCTACCCCTTCGGAAAAAAAGAGGGAAGAAGGGGGACACACCCCCTCTCGCCACAATTCACGCCCCGTCGTGCGCTCTTACAATATCATACATGGACTTTATAATCTCGAGTTACCATTAAATTTTTGAAATACCCCTTTCAGCGACTCCCTGACGAACTAATTTATTTCCCTCGACGGCGATCGCTCGGATTACGCCGATTTCGAGGTTGAAAAATGATCGTCCGGCTAATGGAAATATCTGAGGCGGTTCCCGCGTAACGTGTGACCACGCATCGGTCATTGACATTGTTCTCCGCATCAGTATTATCTGTCCAACTGTCACGTATCTGGTTCGTTAAAAGTGAGCAAAGCACGAAACACACTTTGCAATGATCACAACGTTTTTCATTATGAACTCAATGATAATATTCGATGTAAATAAAATATACATCACCTTCACCTCCGAGGTCGTAGGTACGCTTTTTTTTTAATTCTCCCGCGGAGATTCGCGTGCGCGCGACAATTGGCGAACAAAGCCATCGTGAGATGAACAACGAGGTTGGCGTGAGCGTTCTCGAAACGAGATCGGCCGGAAGTGTCGCTCTTTCTTTTCAGCCCCCGGATGGCGTTCTTAGCCGGAGCGATTCGCTGCCGCCGTCTGTCATGAGAAATGGACTGCACGACCCCCTGTGAACCCTGGCCCCGAGAATGAAGGGGTCGACGCCGGCTCTGTCGCTCGTGTAGGCGTCAATCACACCGCGCATATATTTACGAGATTCGCGCAGCCCCTACCACACGCGCCGGCTCGCTGCTCGGTGTGCGACGTCTATCAGCTCTGAAACACACCCCCAAAGGAGACACGCAGCCAGAAACCACCCTCTGCCCACCCACCCCCCCCTGGCCTCCCTTGTGCGCCAATGTTGGCCAAATAATAGAGCCCAGGGGGAGGGTACGACGTGTCAACTGCCTTGACGGTGCGCGACGTTTCCTACGTCAATGTCCGTGTATACGTGTCTTACGTGTGTGTATGTGTACGTGTACGTGAGCTTGGCACGTAGCGCGCAGCGTCCGCCTATGTACGGCGGCGCGTACGCGCATGTAGGTAAGGCCGAAAATGGAGTATCAGGAATTCAGGATTCGAGATGCTCGTCTGCCTCCTCCTTGCCGCGTGTAATTCTAAGGGTGATTAGATGTGTTGGGGCGAGAATTTCGATATGCGACCGGGAGAAAACGGACGAGAAACATCGGCTCGCTTCGGCACTGCCTGTCTTGACCTCTCCTCTCTGCGGATAGCATGGCGACGCACCGTTGTAAATATTCCTGTGTAAAAAAATATTATTCGCCAATGGCACGAATGTTTGTCGACTATGAATCGACCCTAGGCAAGCGCATGCCCCGCGGAGCGAAATTCGATTTCGAGTGGCGGCAACAAAAGGATCCTGTCCCTAACGTCGCACGATAGCAGATACCAGAAACTACCCCCTGCAGGCCCAGCCCTCGGTGGAAACGTCGTGCGACCGCACTTTACGAACCGCAACACACATTCGCCATCGCGGGCGCCATACTCGTTTGCATGAACAATCGCGCGTATACTCGTCGGACAAAAAAGCTCCGCATGTCCTGTCCGAAGCCCTGTCCAAAGTTGTTGCGACGAGAACTGCCTCGTGGCGATAGGGGTTTCTGCCTCGACTCGATACGGCTCTATACCGAACTCACACCCGAGCCACCCTCTTCCCACCCTCTTGCCACCCCCCTGAGCCCGACGTGCGCTTCTATCGCGCAGATTTTCGACGTTCTACCTGCCTTCCATCGCGGGCCACGCGTGGGCGTACACTGTTTTTTTTTCCACCCCACCGCTCCCCGGCAACCACCTCAGCGACAACGACGAACGATTGTAATCTCCGGCTTTTTGAATACAATAAGTATTGTGCGCGATTATTGTCCGCTGAATACGCGATGCACATATTAATGCGGCGCCGTAAATACGGGGGGGGGGGGGGGGGTGCATAGAAAAGGCTAATGCTTTCAACGCGATTTATCGTCGGGCAATCAATCCCTTTTCGATTGCGTGCTTTTAAGCTGAGCTTTGTTGCCCGCGAGCGGATTAGAAAATACGTGTGCGACGAGTCTTTGATATAAATAGTAGGCGATGCGAAAGTTATTTACCGTTTTGACGCGCGCTGAGTGGTCCGTGCCAGGAGTACGGATCGTTTCTTTCTTGCTTTCATCCAATAACGGCGTTGCAGGCTGAAACAGAGGGTTGAAGTTTGCGTTAGAATGATCAACGGTTTTAGGCGGATGAGTTTGACCTTATTCCATTCGCTGAATTCTGCGTCGCGAATGTCCGCACGGAACTTATCTCATCCGAGACTCTTTTTCTCTCGACGCTCGATACGAAGGGGTCCGCGTAACCCTCTTTCGAACAGTTTAAAGGGATGTTCGGCAGGTCGTAAACCACCGTGGAATGACTCGGACGGATTTTATCGCGGGCACTTTAGAGTCCCGATCGGCAGGAGGAACGTCCCCGTGGGGACGATGCCTCAGACTTAGTTTAAAGTATTTCGCCTCGTTATTGATAGGCCTCCGGCCGTTATCGAGTTGACCCACGCGACAATGACGGCCTGATATCGGGACCGAATACGCTCTCGGATCGATTTCGAAAAAATGTCTGTAAAGGCACTCTTCACTTCGCCAAGTCACTGAAAGTGCTACACGTGATCTTAGCATCGGGTAATTTTAAGGGATGAGGCGTGGGGCATAATTAACTGAAAAGTGGTTTAAATAGTATCGCATATATCACTGGAATGTTAGCTAGGCGTTTGCTCATATTTTGTCAATACTGAATACTGTTATGCTGAAAGTCTTTCAGGCTTGTTTACCGGCCGCGATGGGAATCGAACTCAGGTCTTTCGCGTGTGATTCAAGTACTCTACAGGCAAATTTGGACGCCTAGAATTACTTAGCGTAAATATTTTTGTCAGGTGAGTCTTACTGGACTATGTCTTACTGGACTATAAAGTCTTCAGATCGACTTGAGGCTTTGCATGTTCATAGAGGATGAAGAGAGGATCTCAAAAATCGCAATCGGAGCCTTCTAAGTGCAATATTTTCAAAGTTACATGCAAAAATGTGCGGAAAAAATGATGAAAAATGGGCTTTTTCACCGTCTCTTCGCCATATGATAGCTTCTATCACATTTATTGCCCTACAATATGATAGAGCAGTCAAAATACTTTAAAAAAATCGCTACCCAAGCCTCCTAAGTGCAATAATGTCCAAGGTACAGCTAAAAATAGGTAAAAAAACAGTGACATATTGATCCTACGCTAACTATTCTTAACAAACCAATCCATTAAAATGCTACGCAGCCTAAATGTATTCGCACAAACTTCTGAACGCCCAATACATCCAGAAACATAGCCAAAAATAGACAACAACATCCCCTAATCAGCATTAATACATCATTCTCAAAATCCCACACCGACACCACTTAACAAATCATCAATCCAAGTGGATCAAGAAAAGCAGCCCTCAAGTAATCGAAGTAAAACACACTTTTTCCCCTATTACATTGCCTGCCCATTGTACCCGCCCGTTATTCTTTCAACTTCGATACGATCCACCCGAGATTTCATCGCGGTCACATCTGCGAACGAAGCTTTGTTCTCCTTCAAACATTGTGCGCGTCGTTTCTCGTCGAATATTTTTCTCTACTGGACAGAAAGGGAAGGAAATAGGGAAAAAGCGGGAATAAAAAAAAAGAGCGCTCGACAGAAGGAAAAAACATTGAACCCGCCCGCATTTCGACTATCGATGTCACCAGCCTGGCCCGATCGTAACGGAATGCAAAGTTCGCGCGTCTCGCTGTAAAATAATAGCAGCGGCTCGTTCGTTCGTTCGTTGGTTCGTCGGTTCGTTCGGTCGCTCGGTAGTCAGGCTCGTCGGGCGATGGAATAATCAGGAATTCCGCGCGCGTCCAGCCTGTCGCACGAGGCGCCAATCATGCCAACATTCAGTCGTACGACGTGCGACCGTGTTACACGGCCAGAGCGGCAGAAAGATACAGAGTGCGCGCACCGGCAATGCCGGAAGGAAGACAGAGAGGGCTCGATGTAGCGAGGAGTCGAGCGGCGGCGGGAACTGAGGGCGAGGAAGGAGTGCGGGGTATACTCGGTGTCGAGCAGCCAACTGGATTCGCGAAACTCACCAATTATTTGCCCATTCGTTGGCAACGTGCGCCAAATCTACAAGTGTTTACCCTCTCGCCCTCCACCCCGCCCACACCACCGTCGGCGGGGCTCATTCTAACGTGGAGGGTGATTTTCGATTCGAGATCTCGTTAAGAGACAGACGAAACGAGAGAGAGAGAGAGAGAGAGAGAGAGAAAGAGAGAAGGCGACAGAAGGATTTCGGTCTGGAGGCTAGTAAAAGAGGAAGAGAGAGAAAGAGAGAGAGAGAGAGGAGAGCGATAGAGAAAACTGGGGGTGAGAGAAGAAAAGCGGTGAAAAAACGAACGAAGAGAGAGAGGGCGGGAAAGGGTAGACAGGCGGAAAATCGCTGATTTCTCGTGAAAATCAAACAGCCCCGACGCGGCTTCGAAACGGCCTTAATTGGGGGACAATAATTATCAGCGCCAGAGAGAGCTACCCCCGGGAGCACCGTGGCTTTTCCTTCGACGGCGGATTTTATTTCGGGCTCCGCCGGAAATTGCCGATTCGACGATGCGGGTCAAGCTGAGCCAGCTTTTGGCCGTGGAAAAGAGAGAGGATGTCGACGTCGGCGTGGGGGCCTCTGTCGGCTGGGAGGGGGAGGTGGGGCTCGGGGAGGATGAGGAGGTGGCGAAAGGGCGGAAAGGTGTCGAGAGTATTACGCCAGGCAACTCTCTCGCATACTGGTGCAACCTACGTGCCCATATACAAGGTGTGCCTCGACGACAGTTTTCCGAACCTTTCGCAAACGTAACGAACGTCCCGAACAAATACCTGTAACGTCGACGTTCACGAAAATCTAAATCGCGCTTTAAGCCTCAACAATTATCGCGCCAACCTCTGTACTCATGGGACACACTCTAGAAGAAATGCGCACGAAACTACGTGCACACATGCACCAGCCACGCGTAAGACCGCCACGTTCGCCTCGCTGAAGTACCGACGAGTGGCCGATATATTCTATAATTGATTCCGGCGAATTCGATCGCCAATAATGACGTGTAAACACTAATTACGCGGCGCTGCCACTAATTAGTGGCTGGCAGGGTGCGCGGTGGCGGCGGCGGCGGCGGCGGCCTATACGGCCTAGGGTACCCACGGCTAGGTGTTAATTAATTAGAGCCGCTCTCCCGTACGGCGGCAGGTAGCGTGTGCGGTGCACTCCCTCGCTCCGCCTCGGCCTCTCCTCGCCGACGAAAATCTTCGCGCGGCGAGGACGCACACGCTCGGCACCTTTTAATTGCTGATTGGTAAATAAGTAAATTGCCGTGAAAAAGGCCGCGGCGAATCTCACGCCGAGCTGGTCAAACGACATCGGAAGCCGCCGCCGTCTCTCGTGGCACGTAAGTCAGCACCCGAAAAGACGCCATCCCTTCCTTAACCTCACAACCCTCCCCCTCCCTCATCTCGTGGCCAGACGAACATCTCGCTCGACAGGATCGACCTCGAGGATGGATAGAAAATTGCCGAGGAAATTTATCGCAAATACCGAGGACGTATAACGAGCAGATACGCGAGGACGAGTTACGTAAGTGGAGGACGAAGTCAAGACGCTGAGGGTGGGGTGAGTCGAGGTGGGGTAGGGGTGGGTGTAAGACGAGGAGGGAGAATGGGAAGAGAAGAGCGCGAGCGGAAGAAAGGAGGTTCGCGCTGAGGAAAAAGCTCGCCCCGCTTCTCTTCGTCAGCTCTTTGACCGATGATTGGCAATCCGTAAGCCGATTACGAGGCCGAGTGAATGTGCTCGTCGGGCCGCGTCTGCCCCGCTCTAACTACCACCACCTCCGCGGCCACCCCTCTTATTCCCTTCTCCTTCCTCCTCCAGAGATAGGGAGAGAGAGAGAGATGTGCAGAGAGAGAGAGAGACGATCATCGTCCTTCTCCCGCAGATGCTTCTCTCCCTCGGCTCGAACATACGCTCGAAATCGCTTCCATTCCTCTCGCGCCTCCTCCGGCCCCCTCCCGCCCCTTTGCCTACCCTTCTCGGCCGCCTACGTCCCTTCATCCCTCCAGGAAACCACCCCTCGGTGATCTCCTTATTAACCACAGCCCGGTAATTGCGATCGACGAGCGATTATGCTGCGCCTCACTGACTGCCCAGGCTGGCGGCCCAGGATTAGGCAGATTAGTCGTCGTTTATGCCAGCGGATAATTGATTGCACCCCGTGCGTTCCCGCTGCTCGCGGTACGCGCGCCGCAATTAAAGAACCTGACCTTTTGTGGCCCGATCCTGGCCTCGCTCGCGCCTCCTCGCTCTGCGGCGGAAAAAAAATCGGCGGCAAGTGATTAGTATACATATATTTCGAAAGTTGCAGTTTCCACGTACCTGCTAGTCTATTTCTCCATTTTTTTGTACATTGAGCCCTTTACCTACCGCAACTCAGCAATTCAGTCTACCTTGATTGCCTAAAACTTCTGGTAGACTCTTCTAATAACTCAATCTTTAACGAAGACTAGGAGAATGGACGAAATTTTTTCGTTCCGATCCTCTCTCTTCATTTGCTCGGCCGTGTCGAAAAGCGCGAGTTCCACGGCCGTTTGAGGCGACCACATATTTAATACAGCCGCCCGACACGAGGAGGGCGTGCGTACATCTGTCAATGCGGTATGCCGTGCCTTGCAATTTCGAGAGAGATCGAGAGCGAGAGAGAGAGAGAGAGAAAGAGAGGCGGAGAAAACGGGAAGTGTAGGCGCGCGGGAGCGAGAAAGGAGGAGGTAGGAGGCGAGGTCACGGGAGGGCGCGGAAAATTGGGCTGAGGGGGAGGGTTTGCTTGAGTTATTGGAGGTTGTCAGCATTGGCTTCTGGTGCCAGAAACACGTGCTCCGATTTCGCGGTAAATCGTCGCCGGACTAACCGTGGGGTGTACGTTCCGCCGCGATCAACCCCCGGCAACCCCCGCTAGCTCCCACGAACGAAACCGACTCCGATTCTTTCCGCGAAGAGATATGGGATCAGGAGGAAAAAATGGAAAATTCGTCGCGCGTCGAAGGGGGCGAAAAACGAAGAGTCCGGTCGCTCTCCTCTCTTTTTTCGAGCCGAGCTCGAGATTTTCCGATTCGGCGCCGCTCGTAGGTCTCTGTCGGGCGCTTTTTGTCCTTCTCCCCCTACCAGCTTGTTTCGCCAGAGGAATTTCGTCGAGCTAAATTCGGTAAATCGGTGAAAAATTCTGCTCTTCGATCGCGCGAATCGCGTAATTGAAGTGGGACGCGATGTTTTGAAAATTGTTTCACGAAATTGTGTACCGCGCCCGAGCAACCCCTTCGCAGATTAAAATCTGGGCACAGGGACGTTTAGGTCGAAAGAGTCCGTGCTGCCCGCATAATGTGCGTCAGCTCGAGTTAGTCGAGTCCTCGGTAACTCGAAACACACAATGTTTGGCCTGGCTAAAAGTTCCCGTGCGGCCGCTTCGTCTTCGAGCCCGACATCGAGGACGGCACTTTAAAAAAAAAAGAGCGCTTTCGACACACGTGTTGCGGTCCTGAAAGGGGTGGCCGCCGACCCGGCGTGTGTACCGAATCAAAGGGCGCAAATGCAAACTTAAACACCGGCTGCTCCATTTCGCACGGTTTTCAAATCGCTAAATCAGCCGCAAATAGCGGCACGTCAGAATTTAATGCCGGAGTCGGTGTCACAATACCGTTTCGAAAGAAAAACAAGACGCTAGTTCTTTACCTACCCCGTTGCGGTAAGTGGATAATTCCCATTGCAAACATAGAGTTACAGAATGCCACGCTTTCAATTGAATTGTATTCCCTGCCTGCGGACTTTGAGTACTCTATGTGATTTCTGGTTAGACTGTGAATTTTCTGACGTTAGATGCTAAAGATAACGCGTATCAGAGATCATTTGTCACTTGAAACATTCGCGGAACGCTGAGCTGACAGGAGAAAAAAATCGCCAGAGCTCGACGGCTTTTTCGTAAAACACGGGGGAATGAGAGTAGCGTCTACGGTCGGCAAAAGTTTAGAGAGAAAAAAAAAAGTCATGTTCGCCCATAGAAGCACCCTTCTTGTCTATTCACTCGAGTCGCCCTTCGCCAGCTTTATCGATTTCTTTTCATCGCGATACGAAAATAGTTTCGAGTGGCCCGCCCGAACACGAGAGCTTCTTAAGGCCGACGAAGGGATGTACTTCTCAGTGACAGAGAGCCCAAAATGGCGTCCCGATACGGAACACCCCACCCGGGTACACGAGAAACGCATTAAATTCGGGAAGTCAAAATAAGGTTAACGAAAATGCTCGCCGTCGCCTCGATCGAAAGAAATATCATGCCAACTATTTGCGTACGAGTCGGAAAATGAGCTGACGTTGGTATCGAGCCTGCGGACGTACAGGACGCTGGGCATGCGGTAAAAATGTCGAACGGCCTTGTTTCAAGTTGCATCGGGCAACTCTATATTAAGCCTCGGCCGGAAGGAACATTGAAAAAGTTTCCGCAATTTCTCAGAAGCCATAGTCGAGGACCGCACGTCTATCAGGTCGTTCGAGGACTGGAAAAATTCGTCGCGCGAGCCAGATAACATAAACGCCAACGTTCGGCACAGTATTTTAATCAATTAATACCGACCACATGGTAAAAAAAATCCTGTGAAAAACATCACTTCGAATACCGGCAACATCGACTCCGGCAACGATGAAGGAAAAAAAAGATACAGAGAGGAACGGAGAGGCAAACGGAAATAGAGCGAGGAAGAGATGGAGAGAGAGGGAGAGAGATGGAGAGAGACGAAGAGAGGGGGGCGTGGGCCGTCGGTGAGGTAGTGAATGAGAGTCGAGTGCAAATGTTGCACGCCGCGAGTGCGCACTGTGTCAATGAACCTTTGTGCCTCGGCCGTGTTGAGGGCGTGGGGGATTGGATTAAAAAAAATCAACAACAACAACAACGCGGACGAGAAAGAAGAAAAACAACAAAGAGAAGGCGGGGAGTGCGTGGTGCGCGCGCGCGCGCCCGCGCACGGCCGCGTTCTCCCGCGCGCCAGCCCGAGTGAGAGGTTGTTTTAATTGGACCAAATAACAAACTGTGATTGTTAGCGGGCCACGACAATCAGCCCAGTCGCACCGTCGAGCTCGCCCAACCCTGCGGAACTCGTCGGCAGCCAGGGACCTGGCCCGAACATATTTCTCGCCCCCTCGAGCCCACCCCCTCGGTACCACTCGCCACCGCCACCGCCGCCACCCCCCAACCCACCCCTAGAAGCTTTTCCTTCCGTAATAACCCGTAGCGCGATGCCTGCAATGGCACCTGCGCGCGGGCAGGTATGCAACGCCATTTGTCGAGTGTCAAACGAGCTGCCCTTCCAGCTGAAGCCGGGAGAGGCAGCGTAGGGTGGACCCGAGGCGTACAAAGTCGTCAAAGGCGGAAAAGGTCGAAGAATATGCCCACTGTGCGCATTTTGACGCAGCCCCAAGAGCGAGCCGTAGTACACACCCCTCGCTCCTTCCCGCATTTTCCTCCGGCTCTCCCTTTTCTGTCCCTCTCTCTTCCTCTCCCTCTCTCTCTCTTTCTCTCTCTCTCTCTCTCTCTCTCTCTCTCTCTCTCCATATCTCACCCGGTCGAGCTCGGCCTCCACTCGTACTTCCGCCGACGACAATGCGAATTATGCCGACAGCCGTCAGTGCGACTCGCCCTCGGCCGCGAAACATCCCCTTCTCGCTCTTTTCGCATTAACGTCCGCCACCGGCAACGCCGACGACTACGACGACGTCCTCCTCTACCCCGTAATTACACGTTCGACTTTCGAGCCATGGCCTAGAGGATCGCCGCTGACGATCCCCTCTCGATTCGTTCATTATTTCATTCGGCCGACGGTAACCGATTCTTAGTAGCTGGAGGCCGGACTGCGGAATACACCCCATTGGCGAAGTTTGTTTTCTCGCTCGACTCCCAGCCACGCGATAGGCAAACATGCGAGCGTCACTCTCGAATCTTCACCCTCCCCGCGCAACCGTGCGAGCCGCACTCGCTATCCTTCTGGTTACTATAAAAATTTCAGACGTTTTTTGCGAGCCAGAGTATTATACGCGGACACATTGTGTGGTTAGAGCCGGAATTGAATGTACTTTTGAGAACAAACGGCGATATCGCTGACTTGTTGGGTACAATATCGGGCGTTTGCATTAAACATGCTAGGGTCGGGATCGTGGGGTGGGGGGACAGCGTGGAGTCGCCGGAAGGAAGGCGGTGGAGATACGCGGATAAGAAGAGAGCAGCCCACCGCCTGCCCGTACCTTCCAATATGAATGCGCCCGGGATGACAAACTTTTGAGCGTCGAGTCAACCATTAAATTTCATTGAGCCACGCGCGGCAGGTATGCCGCTACTACGTCGGGAGAAGCCTTTGGCAGCCAGACGCGTACGCTGGAGCCCTTTTCACGTTTTTACACGCCACATTCACCGTTATCACAGTGATAAAGGTCGCTTTCATTCCTTTTCTTTCCGATACCCGAAGACCGAACCTCACAAATTCGCCGCAAAGACAATACAATGAGAAGATGCGATTCAACCAAAACTGTCACTGTGTTAAAGTACTACGCATTAGGAGCAGTGTGAATTTTGTTCCAGAAAGCTCGTGTGGAAAGTCAGGAGAGGAATGCCTGGAATTTGCATCGGAGCACCCGGTATACAGACCACGCTCCACCTCGCCCGTATTGCGCGGATCGGGAAGGATTTTAATACGAAGAAAGCCGCAAGGTAGGCAAGCCTCATAAATACAGTTTATCCGGTGGCACGCCCATCCACGCTCATTATTCCGAAATATCTCATTCCACCGCCATCGTCGACACCGCACCACCGCCGTACCCATCGTCATCGCCCCGTGACGCGAGATTAAAAAAATCCTTATCTCTACGAACGGGTAGGGTAGCAGAGGGGGGCGAAGAAGGGGAAGGGGAAAAATTGAGGGGAAAAAAGCGTCGACCGATGCGGAAAGAAACCGGCGCCGGGGAATACGAGGAAAACGTTAATTGTCCAATAAAACCGAGTTACGGCCGGCAAAAATATGCCGTTAACGCCCTCGTAAGGAGACCTGGAAATGACGTGGAAAGACGTTACTTTTCGCTTAAGTCCGCCGGGCCCCCGCCTACGTAGGCTTAAAGGGGGAAAGGGAAGATTGAGGGATGGGGACGCAGATTAGGCGAGATTATTCGTCGGACTTGCCACTTATTGCGAGTGGCGAGTTTCGGCTGCGTTCTTCGCTCCGCTCGCATTCTTCATTACGGTCGCAGAAGTGCTTTGGCTTTAAGAAATTTTGCAATGTGCCACCCGGAGAAGCTTGGAACGCAAAAATCGATACTTGGCGCGAGAGCTGATTGGATTTATTCGAGGATTTATTCGGGATCGAGGATCGCGCAGGAGAACAATAAAAGTCTGGATGTCGCTACTGTGGCGCATACCGCATAAATCGATGGAAAACTTGAGACTTCGAGATCAGTCCATAGGCGGTAATCGTGCGGGCATTCAGGCTGTCTCCCGATGTCAGGCCGGATCCCGAAGCGGTGTCGCGGAGGATCAAAATATTTCAATCCACGGACTCGTAGCTCGGTGGCACAATGGCGGCACGTGTTAATGGGATTAGTCGGGTTGCTATGGGGGCATACATGGGACAGGAGACACGGGACATGAGACATGGGGACCGGGCTCGAAGTATGTGCCCACGCATGTATCTTGGATGTCAGGATGTACCTAGTATACATACACTGGGTGGACCGAGCAAGAACTGCTTCGCGCATCGGGCTCCATAATTCGCGAATAATCCTGCCCTGACATACGCCTGGCGCATTCCGTGTTTCCGAAATGAATCGAGGAGAGACTAGCGGTCAACGATAAGTTGAGAAAAACGTAGTTACTCCTGTCAGGCAGCTTCTTCCGGAAAAATCCGCAAGGAGCGCGACGACGCCGACGGAAACAGAAAGGAAAGCGAGGCGGTGGCGAGCGAGAGGTGTGAAAAAAAGAGGTTGAAGGCGGCGAAGGGGAGAAGAGAAATTTCTCGAGAGACGGAAGGAGCCGAGGAAAATGAATTCAGCGTCCCCTGGCGCGAGAGCTGAACACCCATGCAGGACTCCCGGGAACAGGATTGTGCGGGATTATGATTATCCTTGGCGCAGGAGGAAGGAGTGATTTATCCTGTCGCCGTCCTCATTACGGCTCCCGGTCACATAATCCAACCTGGTGCCACACCCTGGACCCGCTCGCGCATAGATTAAGGCACGTCCATATCGCCGTAGGTGCATCCTGGGAGCTGCCGTGTAAATTAAGTTCCGTGCACAGCGGAATATTTAGTGCCGCGGGCATTCTTCGACGGAAAACAGGACCCGACCGGGCTGCCGGGCTATATAATCCGCCATAGTTCAAAAACTGGACCGGTCCACAGATTCCGTCTTCTGGGGCGAGCAGTCTTTTCGGTTCATCGTAAACTTCTCGAAGACTCTTCGGAAGAATAGCCAATGACTGCGATTATTCTCTAATTCTACGTCCGACTATTGGCAAGCGAACGAGGACAGAGCAGTAGTCCGACTTTTGGTCCGAATTTTCCAGTTCAACGACCTACGTCGCGACGGCGAAATTTTCGTGGCGAAAAGGGTTTCGATACTTTTTCACCGGCGCTAGTACGAAAAACCGCGTAAAACTGTCCGATAGGAGGCGACTCGTGCGAAGGGTGAGGGAAGAGGGTTTGGGCGAACGGGGTTTTTACGGAGAAGAACATAAATATGGGGTATTATTCTCTGGAGCTGGACGGTCGGCTGGCTGTCTCTCTGATTTATAGCCACGGCTTGTGAACACGGCTGCCGGTATTTTTATTTAAATTTAATACACTCCACTTGGCTCTCTCCCTCTCTCTCTCTCTCTCTCCCTCTCCTACGCGCCACGTCGCGGGGGTGTATTAGGCAGCTTTAATAAGCGAGCGCGTACAAGTAAATACGTGCACGCTGCCCGGTCGCTGATGATGATAAATGATCGAAACTTCAGAACTTCGCCGTAGCGGCTGCGAAACAAGCGAAACAAGCGTATCGGCAAAAACGTGCGGCATCGAAAAACGAGAGCCGCCCTATCGCACTTCGTCTTCGTTACACCGTTAAACTTACGAATAAACCGCGAACGACGCGGAGTCATTGCAAGGTCACGGTGTCCGCTGGAATTAAGATCGCCGCGAGCAGACTGGCGCCTGGCGCAGGTAAGGCATAATACGATGATAATAACAACTTTACCGGATCATCGAAGGCGATTAAATTGCATTACGCTCGTAATTCAAGTGGGTCGCCGTGTAGAATCGCGCTCCCGATATGTACACACGTACTAAGTCGATCCTCCTCGCATGATGGATCGAGTTAATGTAGCGTATTACGCATTTACGCAGAGCGCAGACGGTGGGCCCGCCTGTGATCCTAAGCTCCTCTACGGGGATGAGGGGCGACCGTGGGAGAAAGCGCAATAGGTGCTCGTCCCTGGCACGCAGGTACAGTCATGCGAGGGTGGGCTCTAGCTGCCCGTCGATAACGTATCGGGCTATTTAATTCCATCAAACGATCCGCCTGCCCCTGTTTCGATTACCGCAAGGCGAGTAATAGTCCCGCGCGGCGGAGAGCGTCGGCTACTTGAAACTGAATCGCTAATGAACGCCGCCCGAAGTATGTCAAGCGGAAGGTGGACGTATGAATATCGACGTAATTAAGGCCGCTAATGACATCGGTCAGATTATCCGGTAATCGTCAATCAACATTTGCGAGCGAACCGTCGCAATCTGATTTCTTCATTCTAGCCTCTATTCACCATTGTGAGAATCGAGGAAGAGACGTATGGAGAATGTTATGCAAAGAAGAAGGTTCGGACGCGTGCTCGGTACGTTTCTCAGGCAACAATGAGACAGACACTTCTTTCGGAGCTTTTCGCAAGACCGTTCTCGATCTTAGCAGACGTCTAGCTATGAGAACGGTCAGACTGAATGGACCCGACGCTCTCGGCTGCCAGCCATCTTTCCAGCGTCTTTAGGTATTTAACGCGCGAAAGGATTCGCTGTGTATGCCGCCAACTGACCCCTTGATAATTCAGGGTCGTAGGATAACAGGAGTCGGAAGGGCGAAACGGAGGAAGGCCGCGTAAAAGGCAGCGAGAGAGAAGACCATGCGCGCGCGCGCGCGTGTGCATGAGAGAGAAGAGTACAATATGTTTTCTCGTTGTTCCGCAGAAGAAGAGCGAGCTGGAGTTGGGGTCGTCGTTTTCGCCTTTGGGGTCGGCTCTCGGGGCTTGTAACTCGGTTAAACCGGCACGGATATTTCATTAACCACCGCCCCCCACTCGAACGACCCCACGCACGACCCCAGAAATCGTGGACGAAAGACCTGGGTCCCGGATTGGGGGGCGGACTGACAACGAGAGGCATCGTTTCTACTGTCGCTTTGCCGTTCGGGTTCGGAGCATTAAGTCGAGTGCTGCCACCCCTACTTTTCACTAAATTGTTGACACGACAAATATATCTACTTACCCCTCCCGAAACACGCGTACCTTTTTATCGCGACTCCTCCCACGGAAAAATGCATACATTAGGGTGCAAGGGTTTAAGGATTATGTTTTAATTCATGAAAAAGGAAAATGATTTAAATATTTGAGGAGCATCGCTGATTTCTTATGACGCTGTCTCGATCAAAGGGTGTATCTGCGGTCGGGCAATCTTGGATGTGAGAGATACGTTAGTGTTGAAGTAACGCGATGTCTCCTCGGAGGGGTTGCAGGTTAAGGGATAGTTCGGACGGCTCGGCGCGGAAGGGCAAGGTGTTATCACGGACATTAGCTTTCAACGGGACTCCCTAGATATAAAAGTAGCCCCGGGCAGCCATTACGCGGACATTGTCCGCGAGTCTCGTAGACCTTACCCTTTCTCTCTCTCTCTCTCTCTCTCTCTCTCTCTCTCACGCGCGCTTTCCTAGCATTTCTCCTACCTCTTCATCCACCTCCCGTTTGACCGTCTCTTTCACTCAAACGGCTCGCTCTCTGTTCCAGCGCCGGTAGAAAAAGCACGAGCCAGCGCTACGAAAGGAAACAAGAAGTAGCGTGGAAGCAGAGTGGAGAGCGGAGAAAGAGAAAGAGAGAGTGTGACGGAAGATGCAGAGGGAAGGACGGAGAGGAATGAAGGAGAAAGCTCCTTATCAGAATTCTTCGCTCGCCTCGCCGTCACCTTGTCGCAAATCCATTTCGCAGTCGGAGAATTTCCACTCGTACACGTTCCGAGGGAAACGGGACGAGGACTGCGTTCCAATCGCGCGAATTTTCACCGACGTCGACCTTCTTTTTTTTTCTCCCCCGCTCCATCTTGCCTAACCCACCGCCCCACGCCAGGCCGGAGGCCGCCTGGGCGAACGCTCACCTTGAAAATGGAGCCGAGCGAGGAGGGAGAGGGGAGGAGGAAGACTTGCCGTCCTAATGGATTGTGCCTAATTCGAGTTCGAGGGCCCTCCGCGAAGGGATTCGCCAGAGTCATTCGTGCGGAGAATGACGAGAAAGGAAATGTTTTCGACTGAGTCTTCTGCACGGCCATCCAGAGAAAGAGAGAGAGAGAGAGAGAGAACGCTCGTTATCGAGAAAAATTTCCAGCGTGAGCTGCATGCATGCGGGAGTAAAAAATTAGGATTATTTGAGAAACAGCCCGCGAAGGTAGGGGTATAATAAATTCGCTCGACGATCGACGACTACGCGGAGAGCTTTAACTCGAATCGTTTTAACTCGAAGCCCGTTTTAAGCGGGAGCCCGTTTTAACGCAACGAACTCAACATGTGACGCATTAATTGCCGTACGCGGAATTTCCGCTAAATCTACTCTCGACGTACAACGCACCCGCGGATGGGGGCTGGGAGGGTTGATGGGGGGGCTGGTGCTACGACTACTACCACTGCTGGTACTGCTTCCAGCTGCTGCTAGTACTGCTGCTGCTGCGGTGCCGCCCGAGTCGGAGGTCTCGGATATTTTCACGAGGAGACGGAAAGCAATTATCCGCCTCGAGATCGCCGTTCAAGAGCCCCCCTTTATTCGGTCCAATGGGGTAAAAAAGACTGAAATATTGGCAAGCGGTATCTCAACAAATTAGCCCGATGAAATGCAGATGGAACACAAAGTGAGTTGCGTTGGGGGATGAGGTAGTCGAGAGGGATGGAGAGGGAAGGTGGGCAGGGGGTGGAAGAGAGAAAAAGTGAGCGGAGGATAGGAAGAGACTGGGAAGTAAGAGGGCGTACGAGAGGGAGAGGGGGGAAACGAGAGAGAGTGAGTGAATGAGTGAGAGAGAGAGAGAGAGAGAGAGAGAGAGAGAGAGGTTGAGTATTGGAGGCGGAGAGGGTGAAAGAGTAAGAGGGCGAATCAAAGTAAAGTCGTTGAGACTCATTGAGCTGGAAGTAACCGACAGAGTGCCTTCCGCGCCCGGCGCTACTAATCTTATGCAATTACTTTACAATTCACTTTGCCGGTTGGCACTCACTGCCAATAGAACAATCTCTGAAATCGAGTTACCCCTCGGAACTTTTCAGGCACCCCCGCGAAACGCGCGCGCCTTCAGTTTTTCAGATGACGCTCGCTGCACTTCTCGCTTCCACCTTCGACTGCCATGCGAGTCCCCGCATTCCAGCCAAATTCCAGCGTTCGATTGATTTTTCTGTGGCTAGAATATTTATAACCTGCGAGAAGCCTTAACGTAGCAATCTATTTAATCTAAGGACGTCTAGTGACAGAGGCTCGGCGGAAGGCACAAAGGGAGGGGTTGAATTTTTGAATTCCTCATTAAGCATATGGCAGCGTCACGCTTCCAAAGGTGAATTATTCCGAGTACGATCGCGCTGGCGAATGCCAGCAGTTTCCATCCCGCAAGACGAATGTCGTGCACAACCGTGCGCGAGCGGCGAATGAAACAAAGGCGGTTGCTACGGTTACTAAAAGGAAGTCCGCTCGTCTACGGGCATCGGGCGAAAGCGAATGAAAGTACAATATAATGAATCCGATCCCCCGTGCCGATATCAATATCTTCGCACAGTCTGCCCCTATCCCTATGCAATCTTAGTTATTGAAAAAACTACGAGACCACCTCTTCCTAAACAATCGAAGCCCCATGGGGTGCCGGGGGAGTCAGTGCCATTTCATTAAGGAACCTTCCGCGACTCCTCCGACCGTGCCGTTTTAGCGATTGGGTCGAGACCCGACGCGCTAGACTGATAACCGAATTCAAAACGAATCACTTTTGCACCGAATTCGACAATTTTCGCGCTCGCGCGTCAGGCTTCGAGTCAGCATACAATTTTCAATTGTCATTCTGCGACAGACGTTCGGTCAGCGGTAACTGGCAGGTTATTAAGGGAATTAAAAAAGTCTTATCGTCCGCGATGATCTTCCGATCAGATGGTCGGGGCCACTTGAAAATCCATTTGACGAAGGCCTGGTGCTCTCAGTTTCAGTTGCGTGCCGGTACGTCCGCTGCTTTTACTGTAAGTGAGCGCAATGGATGAAGTCTGCACGGCGATCTGTCCGGCGCAAGATCTACTCGAGATATTTCTAGACTTTCAGCCGATGTAATGGCTTAGCATCCGCACTTTGATCATCGCTCTTGTCGTGTCAGCGACTGACGTTCCGCTCCGAAAGTACTTTTCAAACCGATTGCGAACCTCCGATTAGAGTGAACACTCGAAAGCACAGTGTCATTGCTACTTTTGCTACCCCATCCCGGCGTCCGCGAACCGAGCCGGCCTCATTGATATTCCTACCATTTTGATAATTACTTCTTTTCCCCCACTCTCCCCTTCTTCCTCTTCCAGCTACGCCGGCGGTGAACAGTTTATGTATAATACATGATTACATCGGCTGCACCGTCATTGTTTATATGCTACCTATGATTTACGAGTGAAATATTCAGCGAGAGTCGAAAACGCGAACTCATCCGGCCATCACCGAAGGTATCACCGAAATCCATGAACCGCCATAATCGGAATTTCAACCGTCCCCCGGCCCGATGACTCCGCCATAATCATCGTAATTTCGAGGCCTGCCGCGGCAGTGTCCCGCCATGACAATCATAATTGTTTCCTAACGGGGCCCCACGAGCGGGCAAAACAAACAGGACCATATGGGCCGCAGTGGGAGAATCTGGGAAAAGAGAAATGAGCGGTTGAAAAAGATGGAAGGATATAGGGAGAGAGAGAGAGAGAGAAAGAGAGAGAGAGAGAGAGAGAGAGTGCAAAATACTCCAGTGCTGTGCCTAGGGTCGAGCTTCGCCCGTTGCGATCGAGGTACGCCCATGTAATCAAGCGTCCAGGGAGAGTTTGAGGGGTGCCAACCCCCCGCTCGGCGTCCCGCCACCCCTCGGCAGGACTGTATGTTGAGCCGTGATTAACTTTTCGTCGTGGCGCCGCGCCCCATTCATTTACCATTCATTCGCGTCGAGATCGGGGAACATGGCCGACACGGAATCGCTCGCCTGACAGGCCCGACGGCCGATCTCTCGCGCGGGCTGCCTCGATTTCCTCGTTGACTCTTTAAAAAAGGCCATATTGATCGGGCGACGCTCTGTTCGGCCCCGGTCATTCAATTAAACGGGGCCCCGCGCCCCGAGAATGCGGCGCGATTTTTGTTTCCTTCGCTCGGCCGACAAGTGGGGTTGCAATGGTCGAATTAAAATTGGACATGCACACCGCTGCGAGTGCAGCGATTAGGCTTCGTTCGCGATCGCGAGTCGACGGACGACATTTTATTTCACTTTACTTCTCTCGCTCCGTAAGGCCCGGAACCGCAGCTGGTGTTAAGTGTACACGCTGACATTAACGGCGATAATTGAGATTCGAGCGTGATAAGGATCTGCGTCTCGAGAGCTGGCAATTACCCCCCGGCAGGAATAGTTCGCGTATCGGTCCAGTAAGATGGTCCCGATAAATTCCCGGGGGCCGATCCAGCCCTCCCGGCGTCCCTCGATTCCTCCTTTGCCACCTCACGGAGCCGGCGCCCACTTTAAAGCGAGCCCCGTGACTCACCGCCTTAAAACCACTCGGTGACAAAGAGCAGAAGGGGTTTCCGCCCTCCTCGGGCCAAGATTTAATGCCCGTTGGTTATCAGAGTAATCGTGAAACCCAGCCCTACTTCGTTGCCCTGCCGATCTCTCCCTCAATGTCTCTCTCTCTCTCTCTCTCTCTCTCTCTCTCTCTTTCTCTCTCCCACCCTCTCTCTCTCCCTCATTGCCCTGCCCCCACAGAGCGACTGTTGATTGAAACGTTCTGATTGCATCCCCCAGGGGGCGGCATGCGGGTGCCACATGGGGGTGACCACCCCCACGCCACGTCCCTCTGGAGGCTGTGCACGAGCGAGCGGCACGTACCCACTTATTTGGTAGTCTAATGTCTAATACGGACGTCAGCGTGACGAGGACCGTTGATGATGGTGACGGGACCTCGACACAATGCGACCCCTGAAGAGTTCGGATTTGCGGCAAGGAGGCCGGGATCTTCGTGGCTCCGGCCTCCTTCCACTCCTCGTCTAATCTACCTCTCATCCGAAGGTGAGCGACACTCGACACATACGAATCGTGAGAGGACGAAATTTATGAACGAATCTTCAAATGCTTTGCTCGGAGTGCGAGAATCTGTTTCGGATCATGCGATATTAGCGACGCTATTTCTCAGGGTCGACCCCCGCGATTCTGCTGCGAAGTAGAAGGCACTCGCCGGCAGAATTGAAAATCTGCCGGTGATAAAAGTGGGGGGGGGGGGGGGCGCGATGGGGAAGATCTTCAGGCCATTTCTCGCGATAAAACGTCATCGTCGCGTGGAAGTGAACGCTCGGCAAGATGGGGTGGGAGAGGGGGCTCGGCGTGGGCGGAGAATGACGAAAAAGATGGAGAGAAGCGCGAAGGAGCGGAGAGCGAGAAGATGGTCTATCAGCATATTTCAAAGATAAGCCTGCCCGCCCCAGAGCGTAGCTGGGCTCCCCTGCCGGGCCATCAGCCATAATAACAATCCGATATGATTACGCCATAATCGTAACGCAGCCGACCCAGAGGCGGCCCGGGCGAAATTACGCCCGCTGAATTGAGATACCGTGTTTACGTCTTTCAAACTGCCGGCATAAACAAAATTAAACGGCCTTTCTCCGCGCCCGGAGGCTGCGGACGCCCGTTAACTTCGCGCCAATTGCAATGAACACGAATTCCGTTCGACTGCGACGCAGCGAGCATTTGGCAGGAAGTAACCCATACAAATTTTTGCCTACGAATGAAAGACACCGTTCGCATAGAACTTCCAGTGCCGCGCGGGACAAAGAAGTAACCGGGCTATCAAACGTTAAAACGGTTAATTTCCACGGTTCAATTTCAGCGGGAACGTATCAAAATTCGGTAATTGCAATCACCGGCTGAAACGCGCGCGCGTCCATTCCGCCAACAATGCTGGCAACGGTCGAGCCCGGGACAATGTTGATTTTCGATGGAAGAAATAAACGCGATCGCCGGAAAGTAATACGGTGCCGAATGAAAAACTTGAAGCGCTCGCGCGCGATCGTCATAACGTTACATCGTGGCGAGCTGGCGGAGAGAGCGTTAAAAGCACGTGTCTGGATGCAAAAGCTGGGCGAGGGACTGCGAAACGAACGGAGAGCGGCAATCGTGGGACATACCAGTATTAATTAAACTACGTCGAAATCCGGGCGGTCGTCAGCGGTGGCTTTTCATCGAAAATAATTTGTTCCCGGAATAAGTGGACGTACGATGGCGAGGGGGGGCACACGCAGGGGGTTGAGGAGGAGGGGTGGGAGGCGAGGGATGGGAGGGTGTCCGGAGGAAGGGGAGGAACCGTTTAATAAACCGACGAGCACTCGTTATGCTTGTCGATGTCGCGGCTATCGTCATGACGGTGCCCGATATAAAATTCCAAACGATTTTGCCGACCGACTCTTTCTCTCTCTTGCTCGCTCGCAATTCTTTCCTTTTTTGTCGGAGGCGCACGCGCGTCCCCGCCGACCGTACAATGCCGATACGTTTTTAACGATTCCCGTCACGAAATGCCAGGCTCGCACAATATATATATATATATATATAGGAAGCGCACTTTGAGCGCAACTGGCGGCTGGCGCAATCGCGAGCGTAGCGCGTGCGATTTCCAGCCAGCGCACATAATGTCGAACGGTTTACGTCGACAGCGCGTCGCATCGCTGTTCGCCGACCGTTGTTTCGGAATCGCGCTGCGGTTTTTGTTTCTTTCCTCACCCCCCCCCCCCCCCAAACCACCCGCTCACATCTGCCAAAAACACACGAACGCGCGGAGAGTAGCGTGACAGGCAGGAATTTCATCATGGCACCCGGGACGCCGAGCGGCAATTATCGTTGACCCAAAAGTTACATCGCATCGCGATAACGAGTGCCCATTAAGCGGCTATGCCGAGCGGCCAGGTACGATACTGCGAGTCTATCGGGGGGGGGGGGCGAAAAAAGGAGAGACAAGTTTTCCGCTCCGATATAATTTCGGAAGGATTGACGGTAAGCGAAATAAACTTGCCAGATAGCCCGGAGTGTAACGAGGAACGCGGCGAGTAACGGGATGGGACAACTTTTACGTGCCCGAGTCAGCTTGCATGCGCGAAAGATGTCTAGTATATAATCAAAATGAACGTCCCTTGAGGTGGGCATCAATTTCAGGGCGACGTGGAAGACTATTTTAAAATCCAATTGCCATCGGCCGATTTCAGTCGAAATTATCGACCGATCGACGACATCGACTGCCACTCCCTCCGCCACCCCTCATCATCGGCCTCCGGAGTGTCTCGAAATTCAGCGTAATCCTCGCGGTAGCCGGGGCTACCCTCCCGTCGGCATCTGACAGGGATCGCCGTTGGGGGTGAGAGAGCGAGGCGGGGGTGTCAGAGAAGGGTTTCCCCAAGGAAGCGGCTCTAGGCGAAGCTGCGGAGAAGGAGACGTGCCGGGGGTGGGCGGGAGGAGGTGGGTGTGGGGGAGGGGGTGGTTTGGAGGTGGCTACGCGCTATATTCCCGACTCCCCGAAGACCCGGACAATGCGCCCTCGACGTCACTCTCAATGCCTCCAATGTCGACGGCGGGAGGACGAGGGACTTAGAATCCAGATAGAAGGAGCTCACTCGACGTGCTTGAGGAAAAGACGAGGAGGGCGCGAGGGGGTGCGACCGAGAAAGGGAGAAAACCGATCAACAGTCAGCTGACGAGGAACGAATATAATGGCGGTGGGAGGGAGACTAGACAGATGGAGGAGAGAGAGGAAAGAGGGCGAGGGAAGGAGGGGAGGGGAGAGAAGGGGGCGAGACTCTCACTTTCCTGTCGGCAACCGACGGTCCGGATTGTCGATGGAATGCTAAACGACCCGGAATCGCTGAATCGGTATTGAGCTCTCTTCGGCTAGCTCTCTCGCACCCTGATTTTGGCCCTCTCCCCCCCTCTGCGTCCTCGCTGCTTTCCACTACTTTCCACGGCCACCCCTTGCCTATCGCCGTCCCCGCCCCGGCCCGATCGCCCTTGGCATATCACTGATTGTGCTCGCCGTTTTGTACGAATTTGCCTGTTGACTTCGAGACCTGCCTTCGGATGTGACCTGACCCTACGGAAGTCGCGCGATGAGGACGTTTCAGTGCGGGATCTGCGTAAATAACGGGCGCGAAGATAAGCGCACCTGGTGATCCATTTTAAACGGGAGCGTTCCGCTGAAAAATATTCTTACTCAACCCTAACGCCGGCCCACCGTACACACACTTCGGGATACATACCGTACAGCGTTATGTACTCGAAGAATGTCGTTACTGGTCGTGCAAAGCCGACGCGAGTCAAACGCGGACTTGAAGCACGCTCTCATTCGCGCGATATCACGCGATCTTTGGCCGGCGTCACACTCGACGAATTTCGAGAATATGTACCGTCAAAACGATCACGAGCACGTCTCATCCTCCGACGCACTATCTCTCAATCTTCCTCGTCTCACCTCTTCCACTTCCCTCTCTTTCCGATGTCTGTCTCTCGTCCGCAGACTCGCGCGCGCGCTATCACCAGCTTATACACAGCTTCGGTGTACGGGCGAGCCTGTGCCCGCTCATCGGCGCGCGCGCGCGCGCGTCTGTGTGTGCGCGCGGGTGCGCAGTTCGGCATTATCCGAGCTGTAGTATCTGATGACCCGCCCAGGGCTGCGTCTGACAGCAGAGCCAGGAAATGAGGACTTCTAGGAGCTCCGTCGGTCGAGCGCGCGGGGTTGAGTTTTGCGGAGGGCACTCCGCGAGGAGGAGAAAAGAGGGTGCGATGCGGCGGCGGTGGGCAGGGGGGGGGGGGGGGTGGAGGCGGACAGCAGGGGCGCGAAGGGGGCGGAGGGGGAGTGGACGGAGGAGGTCGGTCGACGGTGACAGTCGGTGAAAGGATGGACGAAGGGATCGAGGGGGCCGACGGTTGAAGGCGGTGGAGAAGGGTCAGATGGAGGGAGAGAGGCAGTCTTCGTGTCATGCACTTAAATATGTACCGAGATAATGCCGTTGAGAGGACCTGCGGGACTCGGCCGGGTTCTCGAATGGAATGGAGCGTCCCAGAGTGTTTCAGACAGTTTGTTTACCGGCCGAGTGTCTCTCGTTCTACGCCAGCCACCCCCCACCCCTCTCGCCAACCCCCTCACCCCTCACCCCCTCGGGCCAGTGCCACTCCTTCCCACATCGCACGGCGCGCTGCTCTCCAACTCTCCAATCTCTCTGCCGCTCGATTGATATCCGCGGACATTTGTCCGAACTGTCTCTCCTGCCGATGGAAGATGCCGGGAGTAATCGATTTCAGGACTGGCGAAATATTGCCATCGCCGCTGAGAAAAAAAGAAGAAGAGGAACGGGGCCGAGGTTGGGCCGGAAAAAGTATCAGTGGGTCAACCTGGGCCTGGGATACGGTCAGAAATTTTGATTCGAGTGCCGGTGCGCTCGTCGGCGGCGGCGGGTTGGCGAACGATTAGAAGTGGCGCTTAATCGATAGGACAGTGTTAACGCGCGTGTATCTGTATGTGTACACACGCGCCCTCCGTTCCGCCCCCACCGTTTCGCGACGCATATGTAGAGCGAGTGCGAGCAAGCGGTGTGTGCATATGCTAATGCGAGAATAAACGGTTCTATTAGAAGAGCCAACAAACGCCCCACTCGATGAGCGCGGGGATTTGAATACATAAATACTCGAGTTCCTGGTGGGTGCGCGCGCGCGACCTCTCTCTCTCTTTCTCTCTCTCTCTCTCTCTCTCTCTCGCTCCCTCTCTACGTCTCTTTCCCTCGCGTATGTATATGCGCTCGAGCGCGGATATACGATCTGCATACATTCAGGCGGGAAGGGTGTGATGTTTTAATCCGGGACCCGCGCGGACGATTATTCTTAAGGGGCGCGTAGGGTTACCCGTGCAGCTTGCGATACGCGTGAAGATGTTAATCGCGGATCAAATACATTACCGTCTCGTCGCGATATTAATATCGAGTGCCCGAGCAACATTAATCACGTCCGACGATCTAATATAGAATTAAGAGGCGTAATTCTATTGAGCGTCAAATATTGATTATCAAACTATTCCGTTTCTCGTGCGACCTACCTGCGGGTAGGTGCCGAAATTCAATTTGAAGAATCAACATCTTCCGCGTTTGCGAAATGCCTCCGACTCGCGTTTACACGTACATTCCCGAATGGAACGCTGAGCGGACGTGGAAGGGTGGCGAGGGGGAGGGTGGGGCGGCGGGAGCGAAGACAAAGAGAGAGAGGAACTTTCTCCGGCTCCGACGAATTCCTGCACGGCGAAGGAACAGTTTCCAAGGGGACTCGAGTCGTCTCTCGGCAACTCGAAACCCCTTGGACCACCCTCTTTCGCGACCATCCCCCAAATACGCGACCTCCCATTGGCAACTCACTTTGTCTAACGCCGGTGCAACTTCGTCGATTTATCTCGAGCCGGCATTGTGTACTGCGCTCGTACGGCACAACTTCCCGCACCGACGAGCCAATATCCTTCATCTTAATTCCTCTGCATTCCGTAAAAAGTGGGCGGAAAATCTTTGTACTCGCACCTACCTCACCTGTCTCGATGCTGGCGGGGAAAAAAATATTCCTCCCCACCGTCCGGGGGAAAACGTATTCGCGAGACGTCGAAGTCTACATGGTCGTCAAGTTTCCGGCGAAATGAATTTAAGTTTCCGCAATATAGCCTTTCCGGGTTCAAGTGACGAGGGGGAGTTACGAGTGAGGGAATTCTTGGATTCCTTGGGCGGCCAAAAGGAGAGTTCTCGTGGCACTCGGCTAATGGATGCCGGGAGTCTTATGGTAGCGTCGAGCGAGACCTGCGAGAGGAAGAAAAGGTGAGCGGGAGACACGAAGCGAGCAAGAGAGAGAGAGAGAGAGAGAGAGAGAGAGAGAGAGAGAGAGGGAGGGGGGAAGATAGAGAGAGAAAGAGAGAGAGAGAATTGAGGGTGCGACTGGAAGAGGAACCTAGAGAAGAGAGGGAGAGAGAGGACGTCGCGACGCCAAACTTTAACTCGTTAATTACCGGCGCGAGGGCAACTTCTTGCCGGCGCTCGAATATTTCAAACTATTGTGTTCGTAAACCCCTCGGGCTTGGCTCGGGCAAGGCGACCTTATGTATAGTATATACTAGAGTCCTGCGTTCCTGCTCTTAGCCGGAGCTCCTTGCCCTCGCACACATAGACGCCCAACGTGTACGCGGGATCGCACGGACCACATGCACGTGACCCGTAGGTACGATTCCCGTGAACGTGAGGGCCAATACGCGTCCGTGACGTGTGTTACGTCCTCCTCGCACGCGCACGCGTCCGCCAACGTCTGTCCCCGAATGTCCCAGAAACCCCTGGCTGTGAAGGAGAGTCGAGTGTCGCTCGGCTAAGAAAAGGGCCTGAGGCGAAGGACAGGCAGAGAGTCGACAAAAAGACGCGGAGAATTGGAGACAGAAAATAAAACAGTAGACTTTACAGCCAAATTCTCCAGGAAATCATTATCGATAACACAATGACCCGATAAACGTACGAATTAATCCGACCCGATAGCTGGCAGTGGAACAATTTTCATTGCGTACAAGTTCTCACTGTTTTGTCGTGTACTCCGAGAACGACGCGAATAATCAAAGTTTCGCTGGATGAGTGATCCGGGACACGGAGGTTCGATCGCGCGCGAAAACGGGAGGAAAAAGAGTGGCGGAGGAACGAAGGATACTTATGTCGTGGAGAGGAGAAGGAGAGTGCGTTCGAGCGGGAGGAATCATGTAAACACGGAGTGCGCGGCAGCCACTGGGCGGGAAGCGAGGAATCTCACATCGAGAGGGTAACCCCTGCATAACGTTAATTATCGCAATTATTGCGATATTATAATTCACCCTAATTGCACGGCCAATCGGCATGCGAAGTGCTTAATTACTTCTTCCGCAACGAGAGCAGGGAGCAGGCTCGCGGCTGCGGGGGGAGGGCTGTGGGGAGTGGGAGGGGAGGGAGGCGGAGAAGTGGGGGAGGGTATTCCCGACATGCAATTAAATTAATCGCCACCACTTTCGAGTACAATGATAATCGCTGTAACAGTGGAACCCTCTAGAGTTCTCGAGCTATGTTTGTTGTATTTTTTGCTCTTATGGAGGAGAGAAAGAAAAGGAGTGAGAAGGTGAAGTGGGCGAGTGGAGTGGGGGGGAGGGGCGAGGGGAGGGATGGGAGGATAGATGGAGGGGGAGAGAAAGAGGACGCGATGGGGAAGAGAGCTTTTGCCGTGCGTCGACAGGAACAATAATATGCAGGAGTGGATGAGGTAGGATTGACAATGAAGGATGACCGTAGAGAGATGACGACCGTCTGGACTTCCGAAAGTGTGCGAGATGAAAGGGCCGAGAGGACGGGGAAGGACGTCTGACTGTCCGACGTAAACTTCTGTCGTCCCGGGCCTAAAGTAGTAAAGCGTCGAAGGATCAAAAATTCAGGTGCGCGAAAATTCGAAAACTGGCCTGTCACGGCGCGGAGTTTGCTCAGTCGTTGGGCTCAAACGACGAATTCGCGTTGGCGGTACCTACCAAGATGTCGACGTCGGAAGTGAGTTAACAAAGAGCGGCGGCGAGCGGTTGGAAAAACAAAAGGGCGGGCCAAGAAGGCGGGAACGGCTGCCTGACAAGTTTTTAATGTTTGCCAAAGGAGACCGGGAGCGGTGCTTAACTTTCGGCCCCGCGTATATGCGACGGCGAATTTCTGAAAAAAAGAAAAACGAGAAAGAAAGAGCGTACGCTCACTTCGCCGGTACCCCTTTCGTACCCCTTTCAGATCGGATTCCTCGTCCGGCGTGAGGCAACAACAATGACCGAATAAGCGAGAAACGAGCGATTATTCAGACTCGGCGTGCTCCGAGTGGCCTGCCACCGATTGCCTCGGCGAGACCGGCGTCCGTGGAAGCGGCACGAAAAATAAGAGATCGAAACATTCCGAGCATTATCGTACGAAGGAGATGCCAGTCTAGCCTGCTCACGTCACGAGCAGAGAGTCCATTGTTCGCGAGCATCATCCTCATTCGCGCGAGTTTCCTTCCGCCCCCACCGCGGCCGAGCCGGCGAGGCCCTGTCGCTCATACGCCTTTTTTTGTACTCCACATTTTTCTACCTCTACGAGCGTCTTCCATGCAGGTGCCTCTTCTTAATAAGCCGGAGCCCGGCGGATCGGCCGGCTGGGCGTAAACGTACATGCAGGTTGAAAGGGCACCATGGAGGAGAAAGTCGTACTCGCGTCGGCGTGCATGCACGTCGTTCGCCTCTTTTCTCCCGTTCCTCCCGGCACTCTCTGTTTTTCTTTCCCCCCAACCCCCTCTCCACCTCCGTCTCCTTCAGCTCGTCCAGATAGAGAATTCGCGCTAAGATACGCGTGCACACGTATGCCTCCTCCTTTCCTCTCTCTCTCCCCCTCTCTCTCTCTCGCTTTCTGTCTTTCTTCCTCTCTTTCCCTCCGCCACTATCTTTCGCCGAGCGCGTGCACTTTCTTCCCGCTCCCTTCAAGTGTTACCCGTCCTTCTTTATTCTGCAGATGACGGAAACGAGAGAACATGGACAGTCGCTGGCGCGGAACTGGCTTGCACGCACGGCCGATCTCGTTATCCGGAGTCTTCCAGGCACAGGTGACATTTTCTCGTTGCGAGATACTCGCTGCGCTCCGCTCTGGGATAGAGAAACGTAACGGTAGCTGAACCGAGCAAGAGAGAGCGAGAGGAGGCGGATAACGTCGAGGTTAACGTGACGAATACACGGATGCACGTTGGAGACAGCCCCGTGCGCCGACGGGATGAGGCTAATGGACAAAAGGGCACGGGCAAGAAAACGCTGTGTACAGGCAAAGCGCGCCAGTGAAAAGGTGCAACGAACGATTAACAACGGAGAGGGGGCCAGGGTGTCGCTAAGTGTTGTCTTCGTGTGCCGTTTTCACGCACTCAGTCTACTTCGCTCTCCGCTCTCCGCCGGCTCGTACGCTCGTCCTTCTCGCGTGTCACACTGTACGACTCTGCTCTACTCTCCATCCCCCCCGCCGACCCCCCCCCTCCCACTATCGACCTGCATTCTGCCTTCTTCCCCGCCCTCCCGAGCCACCCACCCCTCTCGCCCCTATTAGGCGGCATATTTTTTGTTGCCCTCTTTCTGTTTCATACTTAGCCTCTCCGTCCTCGTCCATCGGCCGGCTGGCTGTCCCGTTCCTCTTCCAGTCGTCGAGTCATCTCATCTCTCGGCGCGCTATTCCCAGTTTGTTGCCGTAATTGAAAGACGACGCACGCTCCACCTCCGTTATTACGAACGGTTTTCATCGCGACGCTCTCGTCGACGGCGAGCTTCCGTCCTCCTTCCACACCCTCGACGCCGATGCATCTTCCGAGCGTCGTTCGTAACGATAATATCAGCGTCGGTGCTGAAAGACTCGATATCGGGGCCACGTGTCGGCCGGATTGATAGAAGTTTCGGCGGTATCGAGCCTTCGATCATTGTTCGAGTCGCTGTTTTCCGTTGGTAGACTCTTTCGATTGTTCCTCCGTCCCCTGAACGCCCTCGCGCGCTCTTTCGCTAATTGCGACTGATTAAAAGCGTCGGGCCCCGTCCGAGCGCAATTGGGAGCCTCTTACGTAATTACGGGAGACGAGATCTTTCCTCACTTCGTTCGAGGTACGCTCCTCGCGTCTGACCGGCAAAGAGGCCGGGGCGGAACAAAAGAATGTAGAACGCCATTCTTGCCCGGTGAATGGAGTCAGTCGGCGATAAGCTGTGTCTCACTCCGCCGAGTTTCCAGGTGACGGGGGAGAATTTAGCCTCTGCCTGACTACATCATTGGCCTCGCTACTGACTGCCTTCCAGCGAGCGTTCTCCTATCTTCCTCTCACTCGCGATCGAAGTGAACGCCACAGGCTTCTTAGACGGACAGTGCTTTATTTAATCGAACCTCGAGAGAGGAAAGAACTTGGACGAAATTGCAATTACGATGGGAGCTCGCGAGGTTTAGAATAAAACGACTCCGCCCGACAGACAAATTGCGTAACGATTACGATGCAATTTTCTGCGCCGTCGAAAACAAAATCCGTCGACGTTTCGGGATCACGTGATAGATAGAAGATCGTTACGCGGCGATTTTTATTACCTCCGGCCTGTTTGTTACGGATCCCAAGGCAAACGGAAGCTGCCTGCGAAGACGCGCACATGGCGCGCGATGACGTGGCGTTCTCTCATTAGGCATGAAAACTCGCGCATGAATTATGACCCTTAATTTACACCGGACCCGGGAGCCGAGTCTGTGCCCCGACCGACGCTTCTTCCCCGCAGCGCCGAGGGGCAGGCCGAGGCGGAAAGTAGGCTAACGACTACGAGGCGCGAGCGTCGAGAGAGTGGGGGAGGAGAAAAAAAATTCTGAAATAACGCACTCGTCACGGGGCGGAATTAAAATCGATACGGAAAATTAACTGGCACGCGCGAGAGATCTGTCGCGAAGCCTTGAATCGATACCTTCCGACCGATTCCTTGCCAATAACCGCCCTCGACATCTTCCGCTTTCCCATCGGCGCGGATCGCAAATCGAAATTCAGGGCTCGCTGGACAAGTTCCAAAATCCGCCACCCCCCACCCTGCCCGAAGCGATCGGAACTACTGCGATTGCCGGGGCCAAAAATACGAGGCGCGCTAATGCGTTAATCAGCCGTGACGCGCGCAAACGAAATAGCGAACAATCGTCCGGCAAAACGCGTCATTAATTCCGAAAGGGCCACCCTCCCCCTTCAGCTCCCCACCCCTTCCTATCAGCGAAGCAGAGAGCGACGCGACACGTGAAATTCTCGTCATTTCAGCGTCTCCAGCGGCTACAAAACTCGTCGTCGTTCGCCGCACTGAAAAAATGACAGGGACCGACCTAGCTGGAGAGAGGCAGAGAGAGAGAGAGAGAGAGAGAGAGAGCAAACGCGCGAGTCGCTTTGACGCGCCTCTTGCATGAGGCGGGTGCGAAGAAGGGCCGTTTGAAAAAAGCGTGTACACCCTCGCCCAGGTACTCTCCCGCTCGGTGCCCTGTGCCTTGGCATCCGCGAACCGCGACACCAACCACGAACTACCGCCAACCTACCCTTCACCGCACCCCCCCCCCTCATGCCACCCCGCGCGGCACACACTCCCACCCTTAACCGCACACCTCCTCAACTGCATCGTGCGTTACTGCTGAATTAAGCGCAACGCTACCAAAGACGAGGATGAAAAAAACGAGTGTTATGCATGAAGGCAGCGCGTACGAGGAGTGTGAGGAGGGGATAGGTGGCGGGGGGGTGAAAAAAGATAGAAGCCGCCTTGCGCCTCTCGCGTTTGATCCGTGCGCGCGAATTAAACTGGCAGAATTTGCCCGCGAAACCCGTGTGTGCGCCGCAGCCCACCCTCTCCCCCCACCCCGCCCCTAGCCGCCCGCTCTACCCATCTACCCTGCCTCTCTGCCGCGTGCACGTTCCGCTTTCGACGTTTCCCTTCCTCCTTCCCTTTTCGAAGCTCCCTTTTGCGTTACGTTCCACGGTATCCTGAACCTCAACGCACAACCGCCGGTCGTTCAAAGAACGTGTGCATGAAAAGGATCGCCTCTTCCGTCCGTCCTTCTCCTCCCATCCCTGCTCCCAGACCGCCCCTCCCGCCCGCGGCTTCCATTCGTCTCTGTTCGTCATTCTCTTTAATCCAAACACGCGCCGTATCTCTTCCTCTCATTCTTCGCTCATGCCGCGTACGCTCTCTGCATTCTCCGGCTCGTATCGTCTCTCCCCATCTCTCTCTCACTCTCCGTCCCTCTCTCTCTCTCTCTCTCTCTCTCCCTCCCCATCCTCCCCTTTATCTCTTTTTCTTGCCGTCCGTCTCTCTCCGTCTTTTTCTCTAGCATCATCGTCGCGGCTCGATGCACAACGTTGCTCCGCAATGCCTTCCGACGATAATTAGCACGCAAGCTAATTTCTCGACCGATTGTCGACGTCGACCTACGCCGACAGAGGACACGCCGGGACAGACTGACGGGGAGCCGACGGGGTAGGGGGCGGGCGATCAACGGGCAAAGGGGGCGAGGGCTGAGAAAAGAGAGGAAAACAGAGGAGGAGCGGCTCAAAGAGGCCCGGCGCTTTCGATATGCCCCGACGACGGCTCGCAGGCGGTCGCGCGCGGCTCCTGAAAGAGGCCCGCCGAGGAGGAACGATGTCCCCGTTATGACTTTGATACGAGACCCTGATTACCGGGGCGCGCGCCGGGCGATATATTCCCGCGAGGGCGCGAAGAATGCCTCGAAAATCGTTCCCCATTCGCGCGCGTGCAGTCGTACGTCGTACGGAAGAGGATCGCGTCGAACGTTTCCGACTTTCACCGCTTCTCGTTCGACTGTTCCACCCTCCGCGAATGAAGAAACTCGTCTGGCCTGAAGCTACCTTCCACTTCGAATTCCACCGCAATCAGATCGGCAAAAAACGACTTAATTATCCCACACTTCATATAACGAAATAATTTCATGCAGTATCTCCTCCTCTGCCTGCCACCCCCCCATTCATACATCTGGCCGTCATTCATGGCTGACGTCCGTCCCTCGGTGTCTTCCGTGCGTGGCTGCGCATTCGGCCGGCGAGTGCGAAGGGCGACACTTCCGCGTCGCGAGGCATCGCCGTGACCCACGATGCGTGTCACGACGAACGTCGGAAAGTCGTCTGCACGCCAGGGTGGGCGGAGAAGGCATCTGCTGGAAGGAAGGCACGCAGGAAGGCAGGCAGGCAGGCAGGCAGGCAGGAAGGAAGGAAGGAAGAAGCGTAGGCGGCCAGAAGCGTGCTGCGGAAGGCGCAAGTCGCAGCCGAGTCCTAGCGACGCATGAGCGAGAGAAGTCGCTCGCACGTGTAAAATCGCGCGTTACACCGGGGTGCCCGTGTCGAGCTCATCGTCGCCCCGTCTCTCCGCGTCTGTCGTAACACGCGCGAGCATTAAGGGTCGACCCGTCTAGCTTCGCCGCATGCCTCGATGGCACGCTCGCGCTTCGCTGCTCGGCAGTGGGTAGGCCGCACTTGCTGAACATAAGTGCGAATTGCAACACCACTCGCGCCCCTTTTGCCGCCGCCCCTACCGCCGCCCCCTACCGCACCCTCCCACCGTACCCCCTCGCCACTCCTCATCTCTCACTGCCATCGCGCCCGTCAGCGCTCGCCTCGTCCTATGCCATCCTGTGCAATACGCCACCAACCTCTCCCTCCCCCCGCCAGCCCCGCGAGACTACAGAGGGTGGTCGTGAAGTGAGTGCCGCTGCGCGCATAACGTGCGGACGCGCATACTAATTACGGCGCTTCCATTTTGCGAGGCCGCGAACTGCGGCCTCAGGAACGTCGCCAGCTGGGGTTCCGGCACTTTCTTCCCGGCGACTTTGGTAATTGGATCGGCGCCTCGGCCGTTTTCCGCTCCCTGTTGCCCGTCGAATCCATAGGTTCGGTAGGCTACGTTCAATTATATCGTCGCTCTTTGTCCATCCCCTCCGCGAAGGTAGGCGGAATGATTTTAACGGTATCATTATTAAGGAAGACTGAAGTATAGGAACGTTCGCCGGAGACAAGCGGAGTCGTCGCGATGCCGGTACCACTTCCTTTGACGCGGCTCAACGGCGAGCTTCTAATCAGCGAGCGGCGTCTATGAGCGGAATGTCTTGGCGCGGAATGGCCGTGATGCGTGTCTGTCGGCGGGAAGCGGCGTATTTCGCTTTGAGATCCTCGTCCGCGAGCACGCCCGCGCACGCCACGTCCCTGGAGGTCTCTCCTCTCTCCTTCAGCAACCTTTCCTTCACCCCTCTTCCACCCTCCCCCCTCACTCTCTCTGCCACCCACCTGCCCCCAGCGCGCGCGCGTCCCGCGGCGCGTCCTGCCGTCTGTCGCATCCCTTTTTCCTCTCCTTCAGTCGGCGAGAGGAGAGCCTTTAATTAACATTTCGATTCTTGGAAGGGCCGTTTGTGTCCCTCGTCTTCCTCGACGTCGGGCTGCAGTTGCATCGGGACCCGCGACGGCTGCCTACGCGCAAAAATGAGAGAGAGGCTGAGAGACGGGACCGATGTCGGAGGAGAGGGATGTGGGGAGGGAGGAGAGGATGCAGAAAGAAGGAGGAAGGAGAGAAGCGAGAAAGCGAGATATTCAGAAGCCCCTTTGTCAGCGCGACTCGTCATTCGCATGCTGGTAATTAGTTCATTTGCCTGTGCTAATTACGTTACCTTTTAATACTGCGAGGAAGCGAGAGTAAGAGAGAGAGAGAGAGAGAGAGGGGGGGAGGAAGGGGTGGGGAAGTGGAAGGAAAGAGAGAGAAGCGTGCGACTGTGCGTTATGCACGCCCGTGAAAGCCACCCCGCTTCTCGTGGAAGAACGTCGACTCTTTTTTTCGCGATCCCGAATGGATCGCGCCAGCCACGCCAACATTGAGACTAATAGCCCAGGTCCCGCTCGCAGCTCCATACCGTCAAGGTGCGGTATCAAAAATCGTGAGACAAAGTAGAATATAATGACGTGCGTTTATCGCCGACACTTCGAACCGAAACGTAAAACTTCACTGGGGAAAATATTCAGCGAGGTTCTCAGAACGCATAAAGCCAAAAACGTCTTAATTGGCAAAACGTTGTTGGCTCCTGAGAGTTCACGTATATACAGCGACAACCGAGAGAAATCCTAGGAAAGTCTTGCAAAAATTTGTCTCGGGAATTCGGGCAAATAGTCGCGACGTTTCGGCCGGATTAATTTTTCGGCAGTCGAGTCGTTCTCGAATTAACGAAAAGCGCCGTCGAAAGGGAAGAAGTCGCGGAACAAGCCCTCACTATTTCCATTCCCCCGACAAGTGTTTATCTCCCGACCTCTTACTCATCCAGCCCTTCCCACCGACGCCGCTCCCGACCTCCTTCAGGCTCGCAATTAGGGGGCGTCGGGACGTTCCGCGACGCTACGTCGCCCTTTTGCCTGTTATTTAATTGGGATGTGCAATTGAATGACACTCGGTGCGCGAGTTAGAGAAGGAGAAAGAGAGCGGGACGGCGAGAGGTGGGGGGGTGCGGCCGGAGGGGAGGGGAAGCGAGAGGGGTTCGGATGGCGAAAAAAGGGGTGGTTGCCGTTGATGCCGGGCCTAACGACGCCATTGTGGATTGCCACTTCGCGCCCACTTCAGGCCTCTTTTTCGCGACGCTCTCTCGATGACGTTACACGAAATTGTGACCGCCCTCGCTCGGCTGTCCCCTCTCTCCTTCATTCAGCGACGCAACATTTTTATATACATATCATATTCGTTGCCCGGAAAGTATCGATGACGAATGCACGCCGTTACTTGACTGTCTGCGAGCGATTTCCGCTGACCTCCTCCGTTTGCCTGCCGAGAGTGGCGAAATATTAACGCGGCCTTAAAAGTTGCCTCACGCCGATCCGGGTCCATCGTGTTTGGGGATGAAAAAGAGACGTCGCCGTCGGGTAAAGTTCCCGAGACGTACTAACAAGACGCAGCCCGCAAAAGAGGGGCAAAATGGAGGAGTCTCTTAACGAGATCAGCTCCGTGGAAAGACGCAGCGATGCAGATTCCGCAAGATATCCCGTAGGATGATGGGAGAGACCCTTTGACACTCGGTGCGCTTCGAGAGAAAGAGAGAGAGAGAGAGAGAGAGAGAGAGAGAGAGAGAGAGAGTAGGAGAGGGCGAAGAAGAGGAGAAAGTGAGAAAGCCGGAAAGAGGGAGGAGGACAGCCGAGACGAGTCTGCGTCTTGGAAGACTTCCTCGGGCTCATTACGTTGACAATAATTAACGTTGCTCAAAGTGTCGTTATGGAAAACCGTCGGGGGTCGGAGACGGGCGGCAAGTAGGGGAGGATGGGAGTAGGCTGGGGAGAAGATGGAAAAAAATGACGGGAAGCCGGGGATATTTTCAGGGATAATAAATGCCGGGATGGTATAGTATGGGGGAGGTGGGGGTGGGGGGGGGGGGGGGTTCTATTGCGAGGACGAAGACCGAGGAAGAGAATTCTTGGCCTCGCTCTGTCCGCCGCGAGAGTCGAACGGCGACGGAGAATGTTTCCATTCGAACTCCTCCGTCCCTGAGCTCGACGTCCCTCCTTCCTCTCGCCATCATTGTTTCTGTCACGCCGAAAAACCCTTTCCGCCGTCTGTCGCTTCCTACCCCCTCCGACGTAACGCCGTCTAACGATGATCCGCGCGAGGAAGCGAGAGGCAAAATCGACCGAAAATCCCGATAGCGTCGGCCGAGACAACAATGGAGAACAGGAGGCGCGAACTGAATGCCCAATTATTATATCGCAAAATATCCGCTAGAAAATTGAATAATACACTCCCGGCTAGGCGATTGTGGAGGTGAGCGACGATGCGGCGATGGAGGAGGTGGGAAGAAGAAAAATTGTCAAGCCGAGCGCGGAAGTCAGCGGTGCCACTCGGCGGGGGAGGGAGGGGAAAGAGCGAGGCGAGGGGGGAGGGGTCAGGGGGTGAGGCTGGAAGACGAGGGGGCGAGAAGGAGAGGGAAGAAAGGCCGCGAGAAGGACGGAGGAACTACCACCGATTCTTCTTATGTACCTGCACAGTTCGCACATTCGCGTACGTATAACCGCACGTATAACTGTATCCATATATACGTCTATATCTATATACACGTAAAGAGATATATACAGATATCTATATATAGAAAGTGAGAGAGAGTGAGAGTGAGAGAGAGAGAGAGAGAAAGAGAGAGAGAACGGGTGACAGAGAAACGAAAGCGCAGAAAACGCCAGTGAACGGCAGCCAGTATGCGGAAACCGCGGCGGAATGACACTCGTGCTGGCGCTAATTGGGCCCTCGAGGTGACGCCACCGAGAGGGATGCTCTTCCACCCTCGGGGCCACCCCCGACCACCCCCGGCCACCTCCGACGCCGAGTCCCCCACCGTTGTCGCTTTCTGCCTACCGCACCTCGATGGCCTCGTGGAAGTCTTTGCAACGGGTGGGGTGGCTTGCGGGGGTGGAAGAGGCGGAGGGGGAGGGGCCTGGAAATGCTTCGAAGACAAGAAGAAAACTCGGCGTGTGGATGACGGAGGATATCAGGGGGGGTGCGGAGCGAAAGGGCAGCCGAAGGGAGAAAGAAGCGGGAGGAAAGAGAGAAGCGAAAGAGAGAGAAGGAGCGAGAACGGGAAAGAGAAAAATGCGAGAGAGTGATGAGATCGCATTAAATCTTACCGGGTGCACGCCACCGCCCGACTTCCTCGGCACCCTTTTACCCCCCACTGAACCCTTCGCACCCCCTTCAGACCATCCGCGGTGGCGCGCGTATAGGCGCCCGCCGTTTCTTCGTGTCCCGCGGGTGACACGTTTCTGTGATTTCACGATATTAGCATGGATGTCAGGCAGAGCCGTGAACGTGGAATACTGGCGCGCGCGCGTGCACATTTTGTGCCCGCCGTTCGCGTTCCCCCCTGTCGGGGTGCGCGCACTACTCCGGCCGTCCTAACTTCTGCATAATTATGTGCAACTCGGGAGAAGCCGGCGGATCATGCGCTCCAAGAATCGCGATGAGAAAGTCACTTTTCTTGGTTGGTTGTGTTTTAGAAGGCTAACGCTCGACGCTCTTATCCCGCGACTCTTCCGCCAGCAGTCGCGAGACACATTTCTCTTTCTGCCCTGCTCACCCTCCCCCTCACCCACGCCCGCCACCCCGTGCCAGATTCAGGTTCCGTTCCCGTGAACGGGGGATGGGGAAGGCAAGGGGCGAAGTCTCTTGACGTAACTTCACCCTCTTGACGTTACACCTACCGCGCGCACCTGCATTTTTCTAAATGATGTCAAACTTCTTCGTACCGCAACATTTTTTCGCTTCACGCTATGCCCACTTATCCTCCATTGATAGTATTAATTATCACATTAATATTGTTTCGATTAAATATGTCTCTGAAAAGGAATAAAACAGATTTGTTAGAGTATAAAATATGTGTACTTACCGTTTTGCGTTGCGGAAAGGGTGAACGAAACGGCAGAGGGACGCCTAATCGAGAAAGTGGAATGTTAAAAACAAGGTTGTTCCGCTGGCGGGAGTTCGAGCCCGCACGGTTTGCGAAACGAGTTTATCGAACGGATGTAACCCGGCGCGCATTCAAATCGCGCGAACTTCTCCTATTAGACCGTCGCCAGCCGTCGGGCAAGAATAATATGACTCGCTACAGGCGAATACCCACAGCCGGCGACCCCGGCAACTATCGAAAACCCTCGACTCGTCGAACTCATTACCGATGCACCTGTACTCAAAAACTATAATGAGCAGCCTCACTCGCGATTATTAACGATGTCTCGCGCATTCATCGCTCGCCGAAAGATCTTCGAAACAGCCTCCGCCGAGTTCCTGAAAATTCTGCCGACAGGACAATAACTTACCTTCGTATCGTGAATTATTACGTGTCGAGCTGAAACGTTCGCGAGCGCGAAACGTCCGCGCAGACTGGATGCGGTGCTTGACAAAAGGATTGACATCAGGCAGGGGAGTAATAAAAGGAAAAGGAGTGGAGGGGGAGAAAAAAGCACTGGCCGTAGATTAGGTAGGCGCGAGAACTCACCAATTGACAGACGCACTACGCCTCTTCCGCAGTGACTGCAACAAGTCGCGGATCCGCGCGGTTCGCCTGAAACAATGGAGAACAGAGAGACGTGAGTCGGTGGAAACGGCGGGCGCGTAATTTCGACGAGGGCAATGTGACATCGAGAAGAGTGGACGGGGTTGCGAAGGGGGGTAGGGGGCAGAAGACCGAAAGAAAAGCGACAGCGACGAACGGCGAATCGCATCTCGTCCTCGAGGTCTGCCCGGTGGGTAGGACGTTAAAATTAAGCATTATGCCCCGCCATTATGGGAAATTATCTGTGTTATGCTCCAGTCGCCTCTTTTATGGCATTCTCAGGCTGTCGCGGCGACAAAACGAGCGCAACAGGGACAGGGAGGAGAGAGAAAGGAGGCTGAAGGTGCCGTAAGAAGGCTGAAAACGACAGAGAGTGAGAGAGAGAGAGAGAGAGAGAGAGAGAGAGAGAGAAGCGAATCGAAGAAGGAAGACGGAAACCGACTGAATTTATATACACCGCTCCGCTTATATATAACGGCATATATATTTTATTACGATATTCATAACGTTTACAAAGACGCTTCGCGAAACTGCCTCGTTAAATATTTTACGGCGCGATCGACCCAACCTCCACCTTCCGAACCACCCCCCCCCCCCCCCTCCGTATCCGCCGCCTGCACAGACAGAGTGAATCGAATTGAATGGAAGCGTATAAAGGCACGCAGTACATGTAGCGAAAAGTAGCCGAATGATAGGTAGGCTGAAATGGGTTCCGATCGACAGTCAGAGATAGCTCGATCTGCGGAGAAACAATATTTCGTTGACGATGTCCTATAGTGAACGACGGCTTCCGGGCGGCGAACATATTTCGGTGCCCCATTGCCGAATGATCATCAGTGCGATACGTTAGCGATGAAAGGATGCCGGGGTTCGGAATATTACCTAAGCGGCGGAGGAGCGGAGCTGAGCGGAGAGAGCTCCTAAATCAGAGCAGCCAGCTAGACAGGCGAGTCGGTAAGATCGATCGGCGGAAGGAGTTAAAGCCGGGGACGTTCGCCGCTACTCGGTCAAATTTCGAAGTGCTCTGAAAAATGTTTACAATTCGACCGGGTCGCGATTCTTTGTGCCAACTTTTCGCGGTCCTATATTTCACGTTTCTTTTCTCATCCCTGAGTCTCTCTCTCTCTCTCGCACTCTCTCTCTCTCTCTCTTCGTCCCGTTCTCTCTCCCTCTTTTTACCCCCTCCGGGCACGCTGTGGGGTTCGACGTTGTAGGAGCGGACAAATAATTGTTGCGCCGGCAGGAAGAGAGAGAGGAAAACGGCGAAAAGCGAGGGAGGACGGCAAATGGAGGAAGAAAAAGACGACTGCAAGAGAGAGGGAGAGAGAGAGAGAGGGAACTCCTAGCCACCCCTTACCACTCCCGCTCCGGAGCGTCGAGGATAAAGTTTGCCCATTTGCGGGAAAAGGAACTTTTATTACGCCGTTATGAAGACGCATCGCGCCGCGAAAGATAGTTTTAATGTTTCTTCCCGCGCGTTTCGAAATTCCTCGCGTCGACTTTCGCGCTCCGCCCCTTCGGGCTGCCAAGTGTCGGACCATTATTTTCAATTCGAATCCCTAATACGAATCGAACGCGAAGATCCTCGGACTCGATCTGCGTAAACTTAACGAGCCCCCAAAGAGTCAAATTACGTTCAGGATGCGCTGCCGAAAAATCCGGTGCATGGTTAGTTCGGCGGTCCGAACAGTCTTTGAACACACTCAGGCTTCTCGCGGCGGTTAGCCCGAAGAAAAAGGAGGAAAAATAACAGCGACATGCTCGCGCACTCCTCTCCCTGCTGGCCCTTTTCACCGGCACGAAGTCCGATACTTCGAGAGGGATTCTCCAGGAGAGGAGGAATTCCAAGGAGCCCAGAAGGAGGCAAAAGGAAGCGCGCCAGAGAGAGAGAGAGAGGAAGAGGAGGAGGAGAAAGGGGTGGCGAGACGGAGGGAGGAAGGTCGGTAGCTCGAGCTGGCCCTCGACCTCGATTTTCAAAACGATTCCTGACTCCGCGACCGGCCGAGACAAGGGTGTGCTGGGGGTTGTTCGCGTTGCTCGCCGACGTTCGTTGCCTACGTTCGTTGCCGACGTTGCCCGCGCTGCCGTGGCGCATTCATTCGACCATTTTGGGGGTAGCACACGGCCGCCGAAATAAATGACCGAGCATCGGGGGCCGGCATTCATAGACCCGGCACTGCCGAGGAGTGCTTTGCTCTAGTGCCTTTGGAATTCCGATTGAGGAGTCTGCGTGGGAGAGGGAGAGAGAGTGAAATGCAGGGTGGAATGAGGGTTGGGTGGTAGAAGGAGGTCGTGGGAGGAAGGAAGAGAGACGGATGTAGAACGGGGGAATATGTGGAAAGGGAAGAACAGAGAGAAGGAAAGAACGAGTAGTATGTGCGAGGTGCGAATGAGAGAAGGAGAGAGAAAGAGGCTGGGAAGGAGAAAGAAAAGGAGCGAAAGAGCAGCGCGAAGAGGGCAGCGGTGGATGGATCGGCTGTATTTCAGACGAGGGTGGGCCTGGGGGAGTGAAAGAGGGTGGTGGTAGCGGCGGTGGCGTCGGCGGTGTTGGCGGCGGGTCTTCTTTCATGTCAGGATGGTGAGCGATCGACCGAATCGCAGGTGAGTGCCTGCGACCGCGCTGGATTTATTTATATAAACGCCGAGTCACCGGTTATTAATGAGAGGTGCCGCCTCCATCCTGTCGGTGCCGACTGACGGATTCTCTCTGCCGCGGAGTCCTCCGACTGGCGACGTCGCCCCCGTGCACCGGCCAGCTACCCGCCATCTACCCTGCCAGCTACCCTGCCATCTACCCACCGGCTACCCGCCAACACTCTCTGTCGCCATGGCGCTGTCGATTGATCGATACAATCCCCGCGGATGAGAGACACGAGCCTCGATGTTGCGCCGGAACGAACCTGTCACCGCCGAGATTAATTATTATTCCTTTTACAGGGACGTTGCCTTCCGCCGAGCCGATCGCTATCAATTGTCTTCCTTCTATCAATCCGTTCTGCAGCGCGCTTTACCGAGTGGCTGCCGTGTCAGGATTCTTTCAACCCTCGTGGCTGAACGATTCGAACGTTCGAGTGACTTTCTCGCCCGAAATACGCGCGTCACACGTCCGCGAATCGGAAACACGGCGAACGACGAAGAAAATTGTACGGCGCGCGAAGTAGTGGGATTAGGAGTGCCGAAACGCGTCCTTCGAACCTCACAGCGCTGTGAATGGGAAGAGGGAGCCAAGGACGGGGAAATCAAAATATCTAAGACGATCCGAGGAACTTCGGCTTATTCAGCGGGCAGGAAGTGTCCCCGCAGTCGAGGAGAGCTAAACTGCGGCATTGAATGGGATACGTCATCGGTTCTGGTCGCGTGTCAACCCTTTCACGGTCGACGAAGCCTAATCGGGTTCGAATTTATAAAGTTCCTGACCCCGACAGGAGACTGCCACAGAAAGAGAGACAGAGAACGATAGAGAGAGAGAGAGAGAGAGAGAGAGAGAGAGAGAGGAGCAGGACCAGGTTTGAAAATTCGTTCCGCGCCGCCCGCGCGCTTCGTCCCTCTTTCATTTCTTCCTTCATTCCCTTTATTGCCCGCTTTGCAAAGATCTTTACCCGGAGGGAGAGCCGAGGCAACACCTGCTTTCACAGGGTGTCTCTCTGGCGAGGTACCCATTGACGAGTTGAAATATGGAGGTCCCCGAGGACTTACCGAGACCAGGACACCTGGACCTGTCCCGATGTCCTCAATGGCGGAGGAACCTTGGCAGGAGGGCCGGTTGAGGACTATCTTTGAGCTTACTCTTAAGTAACGAACGAACCGGATAATGCATCCCTTCAGACCTCAAGAGGCCGCGGGAAAGACTGCTTCGTCGCGCGATAGCTGTCGAGCTTCTATTAACGCGACTTCCGGCGACAACCGAGCGCGCGGAATCTTTATTTCAAACGCTGCGATGAATAATCGTTTTTAAGCCGTGAGCCGATGCCGATATTTTACTCATCACATAAGAGAGTCATATATCCGTGTACGTCGCTACAGGATCGGTTAGATTATTATATACTCGAATAAAGCGTACGTGCAGGAAGCGGGAAACAAATAACAACCTGTCGAAACGTTAATTCTTCTGATAATTAAGAGGAGAGGAGCGGTAAAGTGCTATTTTCACGGAGCAACGTCAATTGAAACCCACAATTCGACACCTCCCGGCACAATGACACCATGATTCCTTTTGAAGGTGACCAAACGAGGAGCCGCGCATCCCTTTTCAATTCGCGGCACAATGGCGGATCAGCGTGGCACGTGATGCTTTAATAAGTCCTTTGGAAATACGCACGCGTAAAGGATGTCATCGGATCGTGTCCCGAAAAGCCGCAAGAATTTCACCAAAAATGTCTCACACCCCGCGGTACCTGGCTCCTCCGGCGCTGAATGAAAGGTAGGGTGGGAGGGCGGGGAGGAGGTCGCTTTCTGCCTCGTAACGTCCGAAATCGATTACTGTAATGACGTCGGAGGCACATTCAAATTTGTCATCGCTGCCTCGTGGGACGCTCGGTATGAGAGTAACGCTGCGTCCATGAGACCGCAAATTTTTTCACGCCCCAGAGGATTTCGGACCCCGGGACTCCTTCGATCAAACCCCGTGTCATCCATTCTTCGATAATTATCCCTTGATTTCTTTAATGTACTGCTTCGTGGAAAAACATCGCCCACATCATCTGCGAATTATCTGGACTTTAAAAAAACAGAAAAAAATATACAGACTTGAAGCAAGGCTTATCCTTCGTCTCGCAGCATTTCATGGGCGATCCATGGGTATCAGACGTCATCAATAAAAATCAGGCGGGATTAGGCGCGGTTCGGCGATTATCGGAATCTTCTGCTGTTTACATTTCGGGCGAGGTCGGTTTCGGGGGGTGGTTCCGGCCACCCTGACCGTGGAACGGGAGGCAGAGGGATGAAAGGGATCCCCGAGGCGGTGCGGGAGTGTCGGGGGAGGGAGGGGGTGGGGGGCGAAGAACCAGGTGTCACTCGGGCCGCGATACAAAGAGGTGATGGATGTCTGGCACGACTACCCTCGTAACGTGTCACGACCTCGACACCTCAGGTGTCACGGCGGGTCCACGCCTCGTTATCGTCGCGGCAGTAGCGACGAAAAGCAAGAAAATGAAACAAAATCGAAAAATTCCCCCGTTTCCACCCCCCCCCCTGCTGAAAGGATCCCGTTTCGCTGTTACCTTATCGATGGCCATTGAAACGGATCGAAATCGATTCGTTGATCAAAGTCATGCTTCGTGCGAAATGGCGGCCGAGAACAGGACGTCAATTTGAAAATTGTTTCTCGCACACCGAAACATTGTGTCAGCGGCGGGGTAATGGAATTTGTGCGCACAGTGTTACGGGAGTGAAAGTTCATAGCCTCCGTCCTTTGTGAATGGGAGCGTAGCTCGCCGCTGTTGGAGGATAGGTTTGTTTGCGCCGCAGGATCATCTCCTTTCGGCTAGGTGTCATCTCCGACCCCGGTGTCGACCGGGTCCGAAAGGACACCTGGCCGCAGTGTACCTCCCCCCCGACGTCGGAGTCACCGAAATCGTAGGTGGCGTGAAAATTGAATGACCAAGGTGTGATCCTCTCGGAAAAAGGACCGCTGCCGAGCATGAAGAAGCCGGGCAAGGACTCCGCTCGTGTTTCCTGGCACCTGGCCGCATTCAGGACTCGTCTCGAAGTCGGTTTTGCCTTCCTTACCCGCCACCCTCCCCCCTCCAACCTCCACGAGACATGGATGCTTTGTCCGGCCACGCGACCATCAAAATAAAGGCACAGAACGCGCTTAATACATCGATCCCTCCCAGATTTCTTCCTCAACCCCTCGTCGAACGATCGCACGACCGTTTGTCCTCGTGATAAGCCGAATCTTATCTGGACAGTGCTGGCGACGGCTGACGTTAGACGCAACAAAGAGATCTACGAACGGAGAAGAATGAAAGTGAAGACTCCGCGGCCGTTTCCCTTTCCTCCCTCCCCATCGAACCACCGCCGAAATCACCGGACGAATCTAAGCACTTCTTTCATCCATCAAGGACACGTAACGAGCCACGAGCATCGATACAGCCCAAGCATTGTCACGAGCAGCCCACAACGAGAATCCTATGACGTCGATATTACGTCGAGGCAAAACTTGCGCCCAGCAATCTGTATTTCGATCTCGCGATCCTGAGCGAATGTCTGTCATTCGCGCGGCGAGGGAAGATTTTCTTCCTCGACGCTCGGTCCAGTGGCTTCTTTTTGGTTGAGGTAGGTCCTGTCGGGGACACCTCATTTCCTTTTGAACTGACCGGAGGGGGGGTGGTGTGCAGTTCCACAACGACAACCACCCTTCCCGGACTCAGCTTCTCCTCTACCCTCCCCCCCACCCCCTTCCCACCACCCCGAGCCCTCTCCCGTGTGCCACCCCCGCCTCCACCTCTGCCGTATCATCCATTGAGTTCGAGCCGACAATGGACCGTTGGTCCAGCGCGCAGAGAGAAGCCAAACCGAAGAGGAGAGAGAGAGAGAGAGAGAGAGAGAGAGAGAGAGAGAGAGAGACGGACGGACGGAAAGTCTGCAACGGTGTGCGTGAGGAGAGCGGCGTATACGTGCACGGCGGAGCGTGCGAGAGTGTGCGCGGCAGTGGGAAAGAGAGGAAAGCGGTATAGGTATATCTGAAAATGCCATTCATACGCGGAGGCCAAAGTCGCCATTCAGAAGCGACAATCCCGAAACGAGCTCACCGGGAGTAAGCATAAGCACGATGGACTTGAGCCTTTTGTGGCCGAAAAAGTCAAGTCCCTTTGGGCGACTGGCAAGATAGGAGCATTGAATTTTTGCATCTTACCCGTCGAGCAGGACACATTCCGGGCAGGCGCTGAGGAAATATTTAGATGGGAACGTCACGTTAAGTAAGTTCCGGCCAAGGCAGAGATCGAGAACGTACGGGGGGAGTGGATCATCGATCCCGGGGTCGGCTATGGAAGGAAGTGTATCAGTATGTTAACGATGCGAATTGTGCAAGGTTTCGAAGGGGGTGGCCAGGTCGCGGACGAAAGAAGAATCAAAGTTCGGCGCGAGGCGAGCTGCCGGTTGGGGGCCGAAAAAAAGAAACAAAGCAGGACACGTGAGAGCCGCGGATACGGCGACATCGGTGGCTCAGAAGAGGGATGAAAACCGGGCAACAGGCGAAGGGGGTGAATGAGAGTGACCTTGACAAAACATCGCGGCCACGGAGCGAAGCCGTTGAGCCGCGAGAACAAAGAGATTCTGTCGTCCTTTGTCAGACAGGGCTCCTATCTCTGTTTCTCCCTTCTCCGCCGTCTCTTTCGCTCGACTCCCATTTCCACCCCCTTCTCGGCCCCTCCCCCTCCGCCCACCCCGCTGCCTTTCTCTTTCACTTACTTTTATCTATTTCTATTCGCCCCCTATCCGCATTATTACCGGGAGCACTTTCACCGGTCGTCGACCGTTCTTAGTCTTCTTTCACCTTCCTTCCTTCCTTATCAGTCAGTTCTACTCAGATATCGTCTGAAGTGCGTTCTTCGATCACGGTAGCTCGTGATATTCAATTCGGGATAACGCACAGTCACGCAGAGAGCGGCGCGCTGGCATTACTGGGACCACTGACCTTTCGTCGTTGGTCTTCGGGGATCGTGACCTTTCGCAACGTTCGCCGATCTGCCCTTAATGTCACTGACCCCAGGCCTCATTTCGTTAACAGCGGAAATGATTAATCACCTCGCTCGCTCGACGCCGTAATTCGCGTCACGTAACTTTTCGATGGCCACCGAATTAGGAACGTACCTAGCAACCGAGTTCCGTGAGTGTGAATAAATACATAGGGAAAATCTTGTCGTTAGAGTGTGTTTTTCCAAACGGGAGAAAGGGTAGATTAGACAGGCGCCAGGGAAGTATTCTTGGCGGAACTGTCGATAGCATAGATCTAACGTTTGGCAAAAGAGTCTGAACTGACAGGGAGGAAAAGCATTGGAGTCCATCGTGAGGGAAGAGACAAGAAGTGCTAGGAGCGGCGGAGGAACAAGTTGGGAAAACACTTAGCCTGGCCAGCTAATGCTTTTATCGCGACCCTTGATTTCGCCCCCTCGGCCTGCTTTTCGGTACAAATCAAGGCATTTGTCCCCGCGAGGAGCCGATAGCGACGGCCTAGACGGGTAAATACGTTTTCGACGCCCCTGGCTCGAATAATGGATGCGTGCACGCGTCGGGTGCTTGTCGCGCACTTACACGTGCCTGGCAATATGCGTGAGCGAGGGGTGAGAGATAGACCGAGCGAAGGAGGAACGGTACTTTATTAGTACTGCGCTGTCTGAATTTCGACGGAATTCCGTCTGCGGCTCAAAATATACGCTTCGTTCGTTGAACTCGTCGGCTTCACGTTTTCGGTCGGAAGATTAGAAATGTATCTGGGACGTGCGGAGGTCGGATTTATTGAGAGTGATTAGGGGTAAATGAGAGGAGTTTCTTGCGTGGCGTCTTGGCTGGGCTCGCCGTGCCATCGGGCGGTAAGTTACATTCGGGCAGTGCCAGAAGCGGAGTAAGTCACGGAAGGAAGGCGTTTTATAAACGCCCCAGCTCGCCGTTCCGTCGGGCGACGTTCCAAGAGCGGAGCAATTTGTAAAGTGATTGTACTTGTACCGCACAACGCGCTCTATGTCCGACGTGCTTCCGATGCATCGGCCGACGTGAAATACGTACTTTGGGGGAGAGTCGGACGATCAATCCGTTCCCCGATTCGGAATGAAGCGACTTTCAGCATCGGCGGAAAGCAATCCGCGTATCACAACGAGACGTATACCGAACAAATCCCACAATCTTCGACGTCCCAACGTTCGATCCCATGGCAGTGCCCGAAATCACATCGTCACGAGCGGAAAACTACCCTTAAGAGTTCCGAGCCCTCTTTCAACCCTCAAAATTTCATCCCCCCGCTGCGACCGCCGGCACGAGGAATATATACGAGGCAGGCAATATTTCGAAAGAGACTCGGAAGGAATGCCTTCGCCGAAATTGAATGGAAAGAAAATGCCCGTCCTTCGGCTGGCGTTGTTCGCCCCGATTCCGGGCTCGGCCGCTCGCGCTCCCGATGGCAGCACCTACCACCCCTGTCGAGGCAGCGGCTCGCCAACCCTCCTGGAGCTTCGTGACGGCGAGGGCAGAGAGGAGATGGAGTGGCCCGTAGACAGAGGAGGAGGAGGAGAAAGAGGAGGAGGCTCTCCATCGCAGTCCGTCGCCTCATCCAGGGGGTGGGAGTAGCCGACGGGGTGGTTTTATCTTCCCCCCTCGGATTGCGTCTGCGCCCAGGGTCGCATCCCCGCGCAGGCCCTACCGCGGCAACCCCCTTCTTCGCCGACCCTCTCCAACCCTCTCCAACCCTCACCGACCCTCGCCGACCCTCTCCAAGCCCCCCTCCTCTCTCATCCTCCATCCCTCTCCGCCTTCTGCTCCGCACGCCGCCCTCCTCCACCCCCACAGCTCCCTGCCACCCCCGTGTGTCCTCTCGCGCGCCACCCCTCTATTGATTTTGTTACAAACCGGCTCCAACCCCCGGCTCACCGAGCCTCGCGCAGTCCGTTGGAACGATACATACGTATAACCTGCCCGTCGGCCACTGTGTGCGAGCCAGCCGTCTCTGTATTGTTTATATACGCGCTACGTACATACGCCGAGCGTAACTCGTGGAGGTGCATTCGGAGAGTAGGTGGAGGTATATAAGTGCACGGATACGCGAGGAGGTGGAGTATAGGGACGCGTACGAACGCCTACGCGCATATTGCCGCGAACACGTACGAGCCTTCGTACGTATCGTGCACATATACCTGCGTGTACGTGTAACGGCCTGGGCATGTAACGCGCCACATGCTCCAGTCCACACCTATGTACGCGGAGACGCGTCTCTCTATACGCAACTGCCTATACAACTCTGTTTCCAACTGTCTGCGACTGTGGATGGTATACGTAGCCGCCACCTCCTCTTAGAGGGAGAGGGGAGGTGGGGGGGGGGGGGGGGTGGAGGGGTTCAAGCGCAGTCGATGGAAGTAGAAACGGAGTGACCGCGAAACAACGGTTCCCCGACGCGGCAACGAGAAACGCCTCTCGCAGTACGAACCTCTCTTTCCATTTTTTTTTAAGCCCGTAAATTCGGCGGTTAGAAGGAGAATGGCCTCCGTCGCCGCTACCGCCGCCGCTCTCTCGGCCGTGCGGCGCTCGACTTCCAATTTGAAAATCTACGGACGCTCTCCGGGCGATCCTTTGAGAGATTTCGAGTGCTTTAACTGATTATCCTCGCAAAGCTCGAAAATACCGAAATCGAAAAGAACGCGGCCTCGTTACCATGACTCCGTACAAATTGAGGGCAATTCCGGGCGTACCATCCGAGGCCGAATCCTATCTAAAAAGGTAAGAGGGAAGGGCAGGATCGTCGAACACAAAAAGTGTACAAACCCGGGCGGATGCGGGGGGGGGGGGGGCCAAAATCAGGAATACGATCTTATCGCCGCCCGATATACTCGGGCACAATTTTGCGCCGGGGGAAAAAACGTCGGCTCTCTCACTTAATCGGCGAATCTCCGGTGCCCCTCGTCGGACTTGTCGGACCATTTTTTTCCTTTTTGTCCGTGCAAGTCTGCGCGCAACCAACATTTCGGGGAGCCACTCGGTGGTCCCCAACTGGTTCAAGTAGCACGCGTACTCGGCGGTCGTCCTTGCGCTCACGGCCGACCAAGAAGGAGTACTCGAGAGCATTTGCGGTGGATTTGGCGGTGCTCTGCGCCACGGGAGCCCCACTTCTAGTCAGTAACTATGGGGTTCTCTCTATCCGCCTCCCTTCCCTCCCCGCCACTCTCGCTCTCACTCCTCGCTCTCCGACTCTCGCCGTCTCTCTTCGACTCTACTCGCCATTCCACTCTCGTCCCTTTCCTTCCCTCGCTCTCGTTCAGTTTCGAGAGACCCCATATGATACGCCGTGATAATCCCCCGCGCGTATCGGTAGGGAGCCGCGGCGCGGATTAAAAGGGTGCCTTTTCCCGGGGTTCCGTCGACGGATTTACATTTTTTTTTTTTTGCCTCTCGGCCCGACTTTCCTCGTGATGGTTCAGCTATCGCGCAGCGCCCCACGACGCTTCTCGCCGGCACGGGAGTGCGCGTAAACGCGTGAAAATGGAGGAATTACGGTACGTGGGATGCTTGGCAAGTCTTAAGACGTCGGCCGAGAGAGTTCGGACGTTGAAGGTCGTAACGGTCGAATTGGCGGTTATCGCCTTTCTAACTATCTTTGTTCAGGAATGACTGAGGGAAGTGTTTCGTTTCGAAGACCATCCTGTATGTACTACGATCTGCGAAGGGTGGAAACGTTGATGTGGCGTAAATGATCGTCAGGTGGACGGGGAGGACTGGCAGGGATATCCGCGAACGGGCGATATTTACATTGCTGCTTTTCCGCCGCCTTGCCTTTACGCGTGAGAGTGCGGGTAAAATATTCAGATCGACATCTGGTGGCTTCGTTTGTGCAAACGAAGCCGGCTCGGTCCGTTAAGCCGGCTCCCGCGTAAGTCAGGCGTGCGCAGATTCAAGAGCCTTGTTTCGTGGGATTGCCGGATCACCGGGACGATGTCTCTGTATATGTATATTTCGACGGCGGAGGCCCGTGCGAGGAGCGCGATCCAATTTGCGACATCTTCAGTACCGTCTACGGGGTGTCCGATACAAAGCCCGCGCCGATCACAAAGAAGTCCGACCCGACGGCAATGAACTCTCACCCCCCCCCCCTCCTTCCCCTCCTGCGCGTCGGGGCACCCGGGTAAAAATGTAAAAATTAATTTCAGACGAAATGAAAACGTGCCTGCTGCACACAGAGACGCGAGCTGCGAGGCTTTGCCTCGACGAAACGCTGTCGCTGCAGACTTAACCGACGATGGCCTGTACGTGTATGCGTGGATATGCGATTGAAACGTTAAATTATTTGAGTATATGAGAAATTTCGTTTCGCCGCGAGGGCGGGAATATTAAAATATATCGATTGTGAAGGGTGATGGGGAAGGAGATGAATGTAAATGTTGGAGTCGGTAATCGAGCAGACGATTCGGATTTCTTTGAACTTTTGTAAGGAGAGATCGATGTGGAACTCCGCGTGTCACGTTAACTACTGTGTGATAGTTCACTATACTTTATCGGGGGCCAAGAAGGTATGCTTTTGCATATTTACCGTCGCTTTTTATGAGTCTTGTTGATGGATGAGGGGAATGGAGAGTCTTCAGTCTGTGCCTAAGCTAAAAAGATCTTTTCGTCAGCTCCATTAAATATGCAAATCCTCAACGAAATTATCACATGTTGCTTCAAAAAGGGGGTGAGGAATACTTTAAAATACAGCAACCAGAACTTTCTCAGTCTTATAACCTTCAACATCGTGCCATAAAATCATTGAAAAAACAGCGAATTCCGTCCCTAAACGAAAGTGGTTGGTTCAATGCGTAGTAAAGCAGCGTCATCGAACATCACACAGGCAGATTCCGACGTAATCGAAAGCCCTCTCGGATCATCGGAGGTCACAATTCTCATCATGCCGTTCCGTCCGACTCGCGCGACGGCTCACGTAAGACTTCCACGGGTCGGAATTGGGCCCCGTTCCAAAGTGGGTTAATAAAGCGATATTAAAGCCGCGGGGGGTGTAGTCGGGCGTCGAGAGAATCCCTAGTGTCCACTCTCGCGCAGACTTCGACCGGCCGACCGGGAATTACATCCTCGGACCAGTGCGACCAACCACCTCCACCGCCCGCCAACCGCCACCTCCACTGCTGCCACCATCGGCTGGCCAGCCCCATGATCCACCATGGCGTTTCATTATCGCGTCGCTATCTCGGCCACCTACCCCCCCACACACACACGTGCACATATACATCCACACACCCGCCTCCTCCAATCCAGAAAGCCCACACACATGTCCAACCTCCCAACCTCATATATACGCCGCGTTAACGTGCTCGCTTATGATAACGGGCCGCTCATATGTGAACGAGCATTTACACGCACCCACACAGCCGGCCAGTCGCCGCCGAGGCGCAGACACGAATCCGTCCGCGTACGTGCGAGTTACGTATGTGCAGCCAGCGTGCGAAGTTTACAAACGCCGACGCTCGACGGTTATTATCCCGTAATCCCGGTGTTTTACATGTTATGAGGATGCGAGAGATGGCCCGTTACCTGCGACCTTCAATCTTACGTTATTACGCCGGTCCCCGACCCTCGGCCACCCTGTCCTCCTCCGGCGGGCCGAACTTCCTCCTCCTGCCTCGTTCTACCTTCGGCTCACCCCCCTTCAGCCCCCTCAGCCCCCTCTGCCCCCTCGGCCCCCTGACACACGCCCTTGCCCGATTCGGTGGTCCGCGCATATGCCTCTCGGCGTACGCCGGACGGCCTCCGGGATTTTACATAAATTTCACGAGTCGGAACGCCTTCCGCGCCCGGCCGACGATGATAATTCATTTCGACCGGCCGCCAATGGGGGAGGGGGGCAGAGGAAGAGGCAGTGGAGGACGAGGGGCCGCGAGGGGAGGAGAAGCGAGAATGACGATAAATTTGATATCCCGAATTTCGCGTATCCGCGATTTAATTTTCGATCCCCACCCCCACCCGTGCGTCGGGCGCTAATGTGTTCGCAAATTTTCGGAGGGACAAGCGCCCGCTTTGTCAGCACGCTCGGCGTGACCGTACGTCGGTGTGAGATCGCGTCCTCTGTGTGCGTCTCTGGCCCGACGATTTTGCGCGAAACAGTCGACGCAATTCGCCGGAGCGGATCGGTGACCCCCAACGATCGAAATCGTCGCGCGTCTTTTCTCTCGCACGCGGCGCGCGTCGAAAGTTTTTCAACGGCTGCGGAACAAAGAGCGAGTGTAGAATGTAAATTTTGGCCGGGGCGAGCGGCGTGGTTTGGAAATGAAAGTTTTCGGCCACCCTCCCGGGCGCTTGCGAGACGATCGCGTGCGATCGCCACGCGCGTGTTTTGACACACGACTCCGCCCACGCGCGTTCTCACGCACGCGCGCGCGCACGCACGCACGCACGAGAACTCGCTATTAAGTGCATTAGCGCACATTTAATGGTGCCGTGACCACGTTTATGGGTCTTCTTCTGCCGACGACCGCAGGGGGTTGCTCTCACCCCTCGCGGGGGTGGGTGTGTCTAGGTTCATTCTTCACGCTCGCCGATCACGTGGCACCGGCACGAGCCGAACTACGTTCTGTCGAATATGTTCCTTTCTTCGTCCCCCGCTCGAGGGAAGCTATCGGCTGATTGGCACTTTGCGACCTTGCCGCGAACGACAAAACAAAATTTCACCGTCCGGAACACCCACGGAGCCGATGTTGACTTCGGCCTGACGTCCTCAAACTTTGCGCTCCCTTATCACTTATTTCGCTCCGCATTCCGCGGAACGTACTCGGGGAAACGAGCGGGACATCAGTTTCGCGAAATGAGATGACACGGAAAGGTCATAAAGAATGCAGGTCTCCCGCGAAGCGCGGCAGAAGCTTTTCCATCCTGATTCACTTTAAACTTTCATCTTTCCAGTAACTCGCGACGTCGAGCGAAATTAGTTTCCCCGGGTAGAGACGATGGGAATATCTCCGCTTTCGACTCAAAATACACAGGCCGCCCATCAGCGATCTTGATTTTTCACGTTATACCCCCAACCCCCCCGAAGCTCATCCAGGCCTCCCTCGCTCTCCATCTCTGGCAACGGGGTCAATTAATAGGAGTCATTTATAAGGGCAAACTGGTGAATCTGAGAATCCACAATCCGCCCGGGAGCAATAAATCTCAAGTCGGCGAGCGGGATGGAAGCGGAACCCCTCTTGTAAGCTGGTTGTATTGTAGCTATTACCGAGCCATGCATCACTAGGTAACAACCACACGGCTTACCATCCCTCTTTCTTTCTCCACTTTTCAGTCGCCCTCCTCTCACCACTCTCTCCCCTTCTCTCCCTCTCTCCCTCCCTCTCTCTCCCTCTCTCTCCAACCTCTCCTCACCCGCCGAGAATCTTCCGAAAGAGAGCAAAGGACACGCTGGCAGACACTCGAGGGTGTCTGGGAAGAATCGCAGCTGATATCTCGTGCATGGACCACCCAGGTGCTCCCCGTCCGACGCTCACCTTCGACGAGGGGGATGAAGGGAGACCGTGTTTTCGACATTAGGAGAAATATACGTCGAAGAGCAGCGCTCGCCGCTGGAAGATCGCGTGAATGACGGACGACGCTCCCGGCTAATGAGCGAATCACGTTCGAGGGGGATGTTTTATGCCGGACGGCGCTAGCCGAGCTCGCGCGATTTTATTAGATCGTTAGGGCGCGCCCTCAGAGGGTAGATAAGGGAAAACTTGCGTAAACTACAGCTCCGCCGGGCGCAGAGCCAAATCTTCGGGTCCGAGGGCCATTTTTTGGACGCAACAGTTCGCGAGCGCAAACTTAAACTCTAAAAGGTGAACCCAATGTACTCCGATCATCGCGCACGAAGTAATCCCACGAAGCATAAGTTCGCGATCTCGGTGTCATTCGCTCGATCGAGAAGCGCAGCGGGGAATGATCGAAGATTCATGCTCTCGCGAGGTTGGCGAGAGGAGAGAATGGAGGGGAAAAAAGTGAAGCGAAGGAACGAGAAGCGAGAGGATAGAAGCAGACGAGCGAGCGGAAGAGGATTCGCGTACGTCGACACGGTCTCTCGACGGACGACCGCCGGTTGGAAGAATGGGGTGGCTGCGAAGGGTGGTTAGAGAGAGACTAGAGGGTGGCCGCCAAGGTGGGAGGGGGAGGGGAGGGTGGTACCTGCCTTCTCTCCTCGCTATAGTAACAACACGGGGAAACATAGGGAAATCAATATGGCTTCCGTTGCCCTCTCGCCTCCCTCCCCCTGCCCTCCTGCGGCTCCTACCCTCTCGCTGACTCATTTCATCTCGCTCTCCGCTTACGAATCTCTCTCTCTCTCTCTCTCTCTCTCTCCCTCTCCTGGTCTCTCGCTCGATCCCTCCGTCTCTCTCCCACCTTTCTTCCTCTCTTCTCGCTCGGTCCTCCTCCGGCCCGCCAACGCTTCGCTCCGCTTCTCCGTTCCTCCGTCGAGCTCGGCTCGGACGGGTGAACCCATTATGAGGGGGTGTTACTCCGGGCCAATCCCCAACCATCCGGAGAGAGACGCCGGAGAAGCGAGAGTCCAAGAAGGGCGCATGTGCGTTGCTAGGGCCACCGGATGGGTCGCGCGCCGTGTCGTCCATGCGAGGAATGGCCCACCCGGTATACGTGCCCACGCCGCCACGAAGAAAGGATCGCGTACGAGCGACACGTACGATGTACACGTACCGAGCACGCGCAGGTGCAGCGGGATTTCGAACTTTGATGGGAGACCATTTACTCCAGAGTTCGTCGAATCGACAGTATTTTTTTCTAATGATTGCTCGATGATTTTCGAAATGGTTCGGAAACATAAAGAATGGGGATTAGGATGTTGTTAGGAGTAATGTTGAGAATACGATTTGATAGGGGTGGTAATATTAAAATCGATGGGAGAAATGATATTGATTCGGATGTGTAGTTTTTACCAGGATGAATCAATGTATGGGAAGGCAAGAAGGTAGAGAAATCAAGATTCTGCAATGTAGTAAATGTATAGAAACTTCACGTTTTTGTGACGTGACAGATAACTAATATACGTATGTAACGAATAATATTTTTTTGACGTCATGAGTATGTTGATGTGCGTTGCAAACAATTTTATTATTGCAAGGGTAACCCAGACATGTTCGTATGCTTGAAAGTAGTCATCGACTCTACTTTGCAAGGAAGCTATTTAGAGGCAACCAATCTTGCCAAACCGACCGTAAAAAAAAGCTAACACTCGAATGATTTTCGTAAACGCGAGGAAGATACATTCTATAATATATCAGAAGCAGTGTCGACGAATCAATATCTACTCTAGCGAAGAGACCTCGCACTAACAGAACCGAAGCTTACCGTCGGTACGCCAGATTCGCTCGAGTTACCCAGCAACACCTAAGCCCCCACAACTTCTGCTCCTGCCGTCCATTACTTGCGCGAACATCGATAAACTCCCCAACTATCCACCGACTCAGAAAGCAAAAGTACAATTTCCCAAGATTCTCCTCCGAAACATTCGCAACACCTATGAAAGCTGACAATAAATCAAACCCCGAATTTCTGCAATTTAAATAATATAAAAAAATGTCAATCCGCAAGTTCAAAAAATGATGGTCAATTTTTGCTACTCAGCTCCCAACCGGGATGAGGCACATTTTCATTCCTCAACAGCGGGTGTACACGAATCCTCCACTCTTCATATCATCGTCTTGTCGCGTGTCTCTGTCTCTCCTTCCGAGGCGTCCTGGAAATCTTTCCCATCGGCGCAATGCGGACACTCTTGCTTGCCGGCCGACACTGCACAAGATCTTCGTATATCCCGAATTCTGAAGACTTCTCGTGGAGCGTGGGTCTTTTTCTATGGGTGCGAGTTGGTGGCAATGGGTTTGGCAGCCACATTTTCCTCTTCGCCGGGGACAGGACCTCTTCGAACCATTTTTCGTCCACCGTATTTGTTCCAAAGCCAACTGCAAACTCGCTTCCAGGAATCATCGGGCCTAACCTCGGGCCAGAAAGAGACGTCCCTGCGGTGACTGCCAGTCGCAGGGATGATCGCACCGGAATCAACGTTGAGAAGAAGAGAACGTGGAACACCAAGGAAACAGCAGCTGGATGCGCGCGGCTCACAACGACGTCTCCTCGCTCGCTGAACAGGAAATCCATTGAAGTCCCTCCTTGAAGCAGACAAGGCTGAACCCCGTGCCTTCTCTGAGTAGCGACGGACCACCCGAGAACCATGTAAGGCGAACTCACTTAAATACTCAGCGAAGATCGCTGGACTACTTGCGAGAAAGGTGGTCGCGAATTTGGTCCTTCGCCAAATGTGCGAAAAACGAGATGAAATCTGAGAGGAAATCGAATTTCCGTGTTTGCGCGGAATAATGAATATTAGGTGAGCCGTTAGTATCAATTAACAATGCATATTTTGGGTTCTATTTGTTATTTTGGATTAAAATCGGATATTTAAGCAGAATAGGGCTTGGTGCGGTAACCCTCTAGCGGCAAAGTTGGGAAGTACCAACGGTTTGATGAAGGGACGGTGAACAGAAAGGTGTAATATCGCATTAGAAGACCCATAGCAAGGGAAAAGCAATGTTAAAGATTGTAATTATAATTGGGAAACAATTTGGAAAGATCCTTTTGCGTAATAAATTGTAAACACGAATGATCGGAGGATGTTACCAGCTGTGGCGTTTGAACACTGTTGGTACATCCCCGAAACGTGCGAAATCATTTCTACAGTGGGTAAAGCAGAAGAACGATACTAGCCAGCGGTAAGGTAGGATGAATCTGTCGTCGGTACAGCAATATTGCCCGTGGGCCGATAAAAGCGAGATTCTACCGGTCGGTAACAAGGCATACAGATCCGAACCGACCGAATCCTCGGCCACAAAGGATAAAACGTCCGGTCCGATGTGAATCGAAATTTGTCCCCGTTAAATATACTTTCAAAATGTACGGCAAACAAAATTGGAAACGTAGGGAATGCATTTAACATATTCGGGTCGGAGAATAATATGAAAATTGTGGCCGGAACAATAGGAGAAACGCACGGCATGCGCGTAAATTTAAGTATACATAGAGAACGTGGGTTCGATACGAATGATTGAGCGAAGTTAATTAGAGACTCGCAATTATTCACTTTGAAACGTTACAATTCCTAACTGAAATTTGCAAGTTTTATCGCGCCACGGTTGGCTTTTGATCCTTCAACGATATGTAACTCGTTCTCATAGCCCGTTGAACGCGATCGGAATGTATACCGGGCAATGTCGCCGTATTATGAAATACTCTAATTTAACACAAACTAAGTACAATGCCGTGATGGTGAGCAGCTCGTACCTCGATTACGGAAGGTCATGTTTATCACGGCGTCTGACTATGTGTGGTAAATGTGTATAAAGGCTAGAGTATATCGAGGAACGCGGAAGGAGGACGCCTAACGCGTTCACTTAGTTATTCGTTGACGTCGCAACAACTTACAACGGTCGAAATCGGCTCCTACCTGCGATCCGCCGACAACATCGAGGGCAACACGACACGTTTACGGGAATAAGAGAATTTCCGAATAAAGCCAGTAAGTTAGTTGATAGATTCACGCGAACGCTGCGTTTCCAATTAATCCGTTATACCGTCCGCAAATTTAGACATATTGTTTCCCGAAATCTGTGCCCGCTATGACCGTCAAAGTGAAAGAATTTGCCCTCGATTACTTTTCCAAATAAATCAAGCGTGTCCCCTTTCATACAACCATTTTTACTCCGACGGCCCAAACAAGCTATAAATGACACTGTACGTTCCAACGAACAATTACCGGTAAATGTGGCGCGGTTTTTTTTTTCTTTGTAGGAAAATCCAGGTGAAGTTTATCGCGATATGGCACTGACGATAGCGCTACCACTGTCCGGTTTGGAGCCAGAGCATTTTTGCGCCCTGGGTGCCAGACTCCTGTACGAGCAGGGCTTGAGAACTTTGACCGGTGTCGGGCCGATCTCGCCGAGTACCGGAAGCGAATCCAGTGGCGTTAGCAGCCTGACACCGTCCGTCGGATCCAACACGCCCGAACCGACTCCAGCATCCTCGAGGCCGAACACGCCCAACGAGGAAGCTTCCAAAAGGCCCGAGAAGGTGACACGCTCGCGAAACATATTCGCGCAAGCCCTTACTCTCTATCCTGACAATATTTCAGTGATAAATTACAATTGTTACGTTCCAGAATGTGTCCGTGCGCGTCATCTACAAAGAGCGGGACATTCTCAACTTGGGAGCGAATATCAGAGAGCCCTTCTGGCAGATGAGAAATCCGACGATGCCCAGATACAACTTCAGGGCCTTTATGGCGAACCGGTCAGTGTATTACCGTTTGGGCGATTACGGACTTACGGAGGAGTACCCGACGGTAAAGCAACGCAATTGTTCTTCGTAACTGGCCCCTGCGACCGACAGAATGGAAGCGTCGTGCCAACGGCCTCGATTTCGAAAAAGTGTTCCCCCGTCGCGCGATATCGATCAGACCCGGGGGCCGTTTAAACGTTAAAACGGTAGCCGAGTGTATTTCGTCAAGTGTGCATTACATTTATTCACGTTTTACAAAGCGTATTTATATCCGCGCTCGCTTCTGACCGCGCACGCCGCGAATTCCTTTTTTTTTCCCAGATTTCGTTCCGCTCGTTCGACGTTATGTTGCTAATTGGATGAAGCGCCTATAGGCTACTTTTTGTGATTACGCGCACCGCTTTGTATCCGGGATTCTTGTCCAACGCGGTGCTTGCGGTTCGGACTGTGAATTTTATCATTCGAGCAATTGAATATCCTGCCCCGTGGGCCGCGCGCGCGCGCGCGCAACTTGCGAATATTGTCCTTTATCTTCGGCGAAAGACAAATTGAAAATGACGGTCCGGCGTGCGCCATACTCGCTTATATTATCACAGAGTTTTCCTTGCCGCGGGTGTCGCGTCTACCCCGCGGTCCGTTTCATTACGTCGTCGTTCTGCTTCATGATTTCGTTAATGTGCGCCTCGATATTCGACGCCGGCGACTGCAATTTGTATATTATCGGCGTGCTCGTGATCACCGCAATTATGCAGTACTTCAAAACCGCCGACTTTCGCCATTGCTGTATGTAGGGCAGTAGCTTGCCGGGCGCCTGAATTCTTGTCAAATTTCTCGCGAGCAGCAACTGCGACGACAGTTTGCTCAGTATCGGTTGAAACGTTACGGCGTACATATCCTGCGTACGGAAAACAATATAAATGAAAATTAGCCACGCCGAACGTACGATCTCTCTCTCTCTCACTCACGTACTTTCGCCAGCTTGGTCCTCAGCTCGGGCAATCGAACGTCCTTAATTTTCTCGTGAACCCGTCGATAGCGTGTCGTCAGATAGCTTTGCATCCTTACTTTTTAAGTTCGTGGATCCGGAATTGAAATGGGAGGCAAAGCCGTGAATAATTGCAGCACACGTCGGGAATGTGTCGCTTCACGTGAATCGGATGACGTTTCAGGACAAAACGGTATCGCGCAACAAAATCCAATCGACCCATCAATCCAAGTTCTCATTGACACTTGCACGCCGTTTTCAATTCATCGCCGATCGCAGGCCGAATCCAGCGGCTGCCCAATCAGACGTTATCGTCCCGCTTCGCCTATTTGTTTCAGAGGAGTTGCAAGGATTGCGGATTTAGCGAGCCCTCGCCATACTTGTTTTGACGCTCCGCGTGGCGAACGAGAGGATCTTGATTGGCCGCCGAACGGGAAGAGGCCAAACTGATGTCCGACGTCACGAATATCATTTACCGCGGGAGATCCAAAATGCGGCGGCCGGCTCGACAAAATTTTTTTTACCGCGGATCGTAACCTGACGAACGTGCAACTGGTACGCGTTCAAACTGATCGTCCGGTGAGCAACGTTTCTCGATGAAAGCGTGTCCTTGAAGGCCGGCGCCGAGGAACAGCGCAGTGCGGTGCCAGATACGACGCGCCTGAATTCGGATCCCTCTTCGAGGATGAAGGACAAGAAACAGAGTTTGCATTGTCCCGAGGATCCTGGCGACGGTTATAATACATGTCCGTTTCATTGATTTCGCGTTGACTCGCGCTAACGCGATTCGACGCCGGACGCCCGGCGTAGATTGGCGTCCGCCGATCGAGAGATCAACTTTCGTCTCAGAATTTGCACAGAATCTCCTTCCGGCGTCTGGCGGCGAATCGTCTGTCACGGGACACGGTCTTGAAAAGCCGGTTACGGGCTGCGACGGTCATACTCTACCGAGCAAGAATCAGTGATCTTCCGCGATGTTAATCGACTTTTACTATTCGGAAGCTTCGAACGTTTCTTCGAAAGAGACACTTACGCACGCGCGATCCTTGCGGGATCCAATTTACACGGTGCGTAGAACCTTTCTCAATGTTTTCCTTCTTTATATGTGATGACTGTTTATTATTCATTATCGGAATGAACTTAGACGTGTATGAGTTATACGATTAAGCGAACGGGTAGTATTGATAAGCTCTCGAGAAAAGAAACGTACCGGTCAGGCGTCGGCTCGCGCCCGTACGTTGCTCCTTTCCCGAACAAACTGACTTCTTTAACTTAACCACGACTGCGCTACTGTAGCAATTACTCGACGTTGATAGCGAAGGTACCATTGATGTAAGCTGTAAACGATACAGCCGCTCGGCTCCATCGGAACGGATTACGGATGGCCGACGCGAACCATAGACAGCAACCTGTAAACCTGCGATTAACGTTTGACTCACGTTATGCTCGATGGCCATGCGAGCATAGAGAAACATTGAAAGTGTTACATTTGGTGCGTTCGAATGTAACGTGTCCCGCGTACGCGAGAGCAATTGTAACCTTGACAATGTCTTTCATACATTGTTTGCGAGTCAGTATCAATAAAGATTTTACAGTGCCATACATGACCGACCCCTACCAGCGCACACCTCGAAAGGTTAACATCGACACTTCCGGCTTTAATGAGAGTCCGTCCCGACGGGAGGAGAATGGGGTGGGGGGGGGGGGGGGTGAAAAAACGAAGCCGCCGAGAGCGACCCCCGGCGAAAAGGGTCCTCGAGGGCGGCGGAAGCGTTCATAAAGAGGGAGTCGGAGGCGGGCCCGCGCGAATTAGCGGGCGAATTCGCGCGAAGGGCACATTAGTGCCGTTCGACGGGGCGCCAAGAGGGCTTGATCGCTCGAGCCACTCGCGCTAGCGCATTGTTTCAGTTTGAGCATAACGCCCGGCGTGGCGTTGCGGTCGATTCGCTCGACAATCCCGTCGGAACGACGTACGAACGCGGACCGCGCGCCGCTGACGCACACAAACACACACACAGACACACAAACATAGGGTCATCTACGTATACGTGCACTGCGCGCCGAGCTCGGACTGGAGCGCACACATTGGTGGCCACTGTGTCAGTTAACCGTTTCGCCGTATCCCGACGGTGTAAAAGGACCTTTATCGTCGCGCAGGGCCACTGTACGTGCAGAGAAACAGACGCGGCCGGTGCGAGGGTGTGCGTGCGCACGGATTCACACGAGCCGGGAGCGCAACGTGGCCGGAACGTAGGTACGCGCGGACGAGTAGGTGTAGGTGTGCGCGAATGTCTGAGCCTCGTGTGTGTCCGACCGCGTGCGTGGGTGGGTGCGTGCAACGCGCGAGAGATGTGCACGACGACTATTCAGATATTGTTGTTATTGTTGAGGGAACAATCGCCCGTCAATAGGCTGCCCCGGCACAATGTATCTATTCAGGTGCGGTCAGGGGTGCTCAATCGATCGGCCCTCCCTCGCTACGCGCGGTTCTCGCGAAAACAGCTTCGCAAAAGAAACGGGGAAAAGCTGGAGGACTGGTCGACCGGGAGGGAGGGGGTGGTCGGAACGGGGCTGCAGGGGGTGGAACGTGATCGCTGGAGGGTGAGCGCCGATCGCGCTTTGTTGGAATCTCAAATTTACTCGGAATCGCCGAGCGAGGTACGTCGAAACTCACGTGGCGTCCCTGTTTTCCGTCGAGTGCCGAGTGTCACTCAGGAACGGTCGACGCGCTGTAATTCGGCGAGGGTCGACCGGCTCTGAAAATTGTAAGTCTCGACTGTCGGTCTTGAAAATGATTGACCCTGCGGTACGCGAGGTCACAGTTTACATACTTCGCGGGAAGGATGCGGAGATGTCCCGCGGTGGGCATAACCGCGATAGCGGGCACGGTGAATATTTAATATCGGCCGACCACATAATTATGGGCTTCGCTGTTCGGGGCGATACGTCATCCCTCGTAATAATTGCTGTCGATTAGACGCATTGTCCGATTGCACCCGTGCACCATAGGCGTGGACGTAAATCGACCGATCGTTTACAATAATTATTATCACCCGTCATCGCGGTTGGCATTTAAATCGATAAGGCTAGTCATCGCCTCTCCTCCGTCTCCCTCTGACTCATCGACCTCCTCTTTCTCTCCCTCTCTCTCTCTCTCTTTCTCTCTCTCTCTCTGTCCCTCGTTTTCTCTTCTATTCCCCCTCACCCGGAAAATCGGTATAATTGTCGCGCGCGTTTAGGCGATGTCGCCGAAAGCGGCGCGAAGCTTTGAACGGGAAGCGGCGGACGACGGAAAAGAGAAACGATTGGAAGAGGGTCGAACGAAGGTTACGGTAGAGGAGGGATGAAAGAGGGTGGAGAGGGAGGATAAGGCGTGAAGCGACTCGGTGCCGAATGAGAGTCCCTGCCGCACGAGTGTTCCAGGGTTCCGTGCCCATAGCGATGATTACGTATGCGGGAATCATTGTCGAGTAACGTGCGATGCACATGCAAAGGCCAAAAATCGTCGAAATCAGTCGAGTTCAACATCAGCATTGTACCTGGGCTTTGTCTCTGCCTCATTGTTGTCGGTACTCGGTGTACAACGTGCACGTATACATACGAAGCCCATATGCGCGTGCACGTGTCTATCCGTCCCGATGCGCGAGCGTGTGGGCGAGTACGCGGACGCAGGTGTGCGCGCCTCGGTGTGTGTCCCTTCCGTGTGACGGAGACGGTCCACGTGTGCTAGAACGTGTGAGAGCTCGCGCGCGCGCTCACTCTCGCGCACGCGGGAGCGACGGGGCACATCGAAAAGCGGTCTGGCTCCGGCTGGTTCGTCGGTTGGTCCACGCAGAAACACACGCGGACCTGTACCTTCGCCATTTGCTATTTATGCTACCGAGATCCTGAAAATCGGACCATTGTCGGCGGTGGTCCCGCGCTCCGCCATTATTGGTAGCAAAATCGATCGCCGCTACCGACGAATTTCGACGGACACGCGGCCCTCATCGGGTTATTTCGTTTCTTCGGCCTCGAATCGGCTCCGGGCACCAGATTTCTCTCGCTGATCATCCACGGTACACGCATCGAGCTCTGATCATGTCCAACAATGCTCCGTACGAACGTATCTTCGCGTAATTAATGAATGCAATATGGACCGGGTCGAAAGTATTGTGTTCCCTGTCCGAGGATGAGATCGTTGCTGAAGAAATCGGGGGGGGAGGGGAGTAAATTTGGCACCAACCCCCGAACTTTATCGCGCGACGAATTCGCGGGGGCCTCCCTTTTTTCTCCTGCGCGGCGCATAATGCAGGTACGGGACAGATAGGGCAAGATTTCTGCGATGATATCGGAAGGAGGCGAGAGGGGAAGATGAAAGATGGTGGCGGTGCTGGCGGTGGCGACGCAGAGACTGAGGAGAAGGTGGAGGAGAAGGTGGACGTGGAAGGAGAAACGGCAGGGGTGCAAGAGGAGCAAAAGAGGGGATAGGAGGAGAAGAGGGCATAGAGCAGCTGAATAGGAAGCGACACAATGGACCTGGGTGGCTGTGGAGGCGTGTTATCAAATGGGTTCCTCATTCACATACTGCGGCCTGAGCTACCTGTGTCTGTCTGTACCGGTGTCTGTCTGTTATACTTATTCATACCGCCCATTGTGTCCTCCACTGTTGAGTCGAGTTCAGTTCAGTTGAGAACGCGATGGAACGTGCCACAATGCACGAATATGGGCTGCGCTGCTACTCCCCTTCCGCCACCCTTTCACCCTCTAGTTGTACCTCACTCTCTCTCTCTCTCTCTCTCTCTCACACACACACACACTCGCTCTCTTCCTCATACCCCCGCGCATACACACACTTCCCCTCTCCCACTTTCTCCTCCTCTCTCTCTTTCTCTCTCCTTGCCATTTGCCACCCACCTACAGCGCCCAACTCGCACTGGATTCGCCGGAGCGACTGAAAAGAAAATTGTGTTGGGAAATTGTATCCGCGAGAAACCCGCCCGATAATGTGGAGTTCTTGGCCGAACAGGACGGGAGAGTACAAGAGACACGAGGGGTGGGGGAGGCGGCACTGAGAGGGGGGAGGGGGGCAGGAGGAAGACGGTGGGTGCCGTTGGTCCGCGGCGCGAACGTATTCGACGAGTCCTCGTTGCATAACCTGACGAAAGGTAGGCGCAATGACCGAACAAACGTCCAAGGGCACCGGTTCGAAAATCCCTGCCGTCAACTTCTCTTCTTCCCTCCCCCGCCGATGGATCGAGAAGGACAGGTGAACGTCCGTCGAACGTTCGATTAGTTCCCGCCCGCTGAATGGCGGCGAGGGATGACTGAAAGGAGGGGAAAATTTGGCCGGGCGACTTCGGTGAAAGAAGACGTGTCAAAGTCAGATACCAATTATTCGCGATTGAAGACATCGCCGGCGAGTTAATTCAACGGAGGAAAGTCTGGACCCTGGCTCGGCCTCATTCTCCTACGCTCCCTTCAATTCCGCATCCTTCGCCCCCGACCTTCCGTCACAAAGCAACCAGTCGGAAAATATGAGGGAAGATCGTCATCGGACTCGGAAAATCTACTAAATATTCGTCGAAGACGGTCGCCGTTCAAAGGAAACAATCGAACTTTCTGAATAGGAGTCGCCGTGAGCCGGATGATCAATCGGAGCGCGATGCGAGCCGAAAAATGTCTAATCTGGACCGTAAAAGGATGACCAAGAGCGGGAAGGAGTGGCGAAAAACGAAGGACCTAGGAAAGGACGACCGGTACCGGCCGGGGAGACGCATTGCTGGGAGTCGCGAGGGAACAGAGACCGAGAGAATGACAGAAAGAGAAAGAAGGGGCGAAGGGGGGAGGGAGAGGGGGCAGGAGAGACAGCTAGCGAGAGAAAGAGGAGAACGTATTACGTAGCCATATAAGCAGCCATGGGCCCTGGATGAGCCACACGCGGACGCAACGGCATACAAAACTCGCTCAATACGTCATTCAGCCGAAGAATACGGCTCGTTCTCGCCATTTTGCTCCCAGAATGAGAGTTTCAAAGGGAATTAAGGATTCAAAGGCATCTTTTGCGCACCGTGCACAAAACGGCCAGCTACGGTGCTCTCCTTTTCTCTGTCTCTCTCTCAATCTCTCTCTCTCCCTCCCTCTCTCTCTCTCTCTCTCTCTCTCTTCCTCTACTCCCTCTACACCCCCCTTTACCCCCTTCGTCATATAAACTCGCGAGCAACATAAGCGCACGAACACGTGTAAACGCATACAGCACGCGTTCTTTCTCCCGCCGCTGTGTTTTCCCGTCTCTCTCTACCTCTATGCGTTACCTTTAACTGTACAACGCAACTCTTAAGACAGTGTAACCGACTGCGAGAAAGTATTCGGGTCTCGGCGGCCTGTGTGCGGAATACGCGGGCTGTGAACGCACCTGAATACGCAAATCGTCGAGGCAGGAACTGTGTGCGAGTCGACGCGGATTCACTTCGTCGTTTCTATTCCAACGGTGGACCGAGATGCCGTAAAAGTCGACGCGTGAATGGTCTTGCGAATAAGTGACCGCCCCGCGGCCGGAGAGTCGTTCGAATTCCGTAGTGGCCAGAGGGGCCTAAATCTGTTACAGTTGTCGGCGACCGTACTGTCGACTATGCGTTATGTGCCGGAAAAATTCGTATTTGCACGAGGATTCTCCGTGCGCCGTCGATAATGCGGCCAGTTTGCCGCCTTTGTGAGGCAATGAATTTTTTTTCTCCTACGATCTCGGTGAACGACAGTGATAAAAGCCGAGCAAATAGGCTCGGCCGCCGTGGCGAAACAAATCGCAGCCATCCGAATCGCGGGCCAATAGCGGATCCGTCCGCCACCCTCTTGTGTACAATCGGGCTGACCGGCCGTGAGCCCCGAAGTTTGCCCATATTAACGAAAAAAAAAATCGTCCCCTTCAGATTCCGACTGCCCTTCATATTTTACGGGCTTCGCGTCCCGTGGAACGGTGGCGCACATAAAATACATATATATCTATGTGTGCATATGCACCCTCGGAATCCGTTCTTTACGATCACTCGCTCTTCTCGCCGCTCCCTCCTCCTTCACCCTCCGCGTCGCCACCCCCAAGGCCCAAGCCTAGCGCGTAACAAATTCGGCGGACGAATTCATGCGACCGAAGAAGAGCGGCAAACGAGGAGTCTGCGATCGCGGAGGACGGCAGACGACGACGATTGGCTGATTAACATAAAAATGCCGCCCGCTCGTAAAGGCCGGCCCGTATATGCCGATATTACGAACGTAACGGGCGCGTGTAAGTGTACATCCGTCTACCCACACCCCGCTTCCTCATAACACTCCCGCGCACACCCTATATACACCACTGTCCTGTACGCGTCTCGGCGCGAGGCAAAACGTCGCGGGAGGGTTATAGTTCCTGATTGTTATTCATATTTGCGGGCCGGCAGCTTAAACACGCTCGCGCGCGTATATTGGGCCAATATAATGTCGAGAGCGGGGTGTCCACGTGCTGCGGATCGAATGAAGAAGGGGCAGTAGGGGGTGGTTGTGCATCGTGGGTTGGCCTGGCCACTCGATGACGGTCCTTCGGCCGTTCTCTATCTTTTTTTTCGGCGCGGCACCCGGCAGGCTTAAACGCCCGCTCAGCCGCGGCACCGTCTGGAATGAAAAGGGCGAAAGTGGCACTTACCCGGCAGCGGGACCGAGAGACGCCCGAGCACCTGGAACAGAAATCACGCCCTAATGAGACCCGGAATTAAGCGGCAGCGCGAGGAAAATCGCGCCGGAGAGCCGAACAGCCACGATCCCGTGCCGAGCGCCGTTGAAAACGCGGAATATCTCGCGCTCGCTGGCCTCGAACGTCTGAAGCGTTCGCAGCTTGCGGACACGGATCCGAGAGAAGGGTGAGAGGGGGCGGTTGCTAACGGTCGGGGCGATTAAATCCGCAGAGTGCGGCTAATTTACGCCCACCCTGTCGCGGCTGATGCGCGTCGTTAATGTATAATTTACGTTTAATCAGCGGCGTCCGCTTACATTCGCCGAGACATTGCCATAATTGAAATCATACACGTAACGGTGCGATCGTGAATTTCGGACGTAAGGAAGTGGAAGCGGAAAGTGAACACTCTCGGGTGGTTGATGAGTGTCTTGCGACTCTTGGATGATCTGTAGCAGTCAACCGAATCGGATTAATCGAGATGAAAATTCGCCAGACGACCAGCATCCACGAAACGGTGCAATAATGTTCAACCCTTCTTTTCTACGTCGGACAGCGTGCCGTGAAATGACGGTATCTACCGCGGGAAAGAAGGACGGGAGGGAGGAGGGGAAAGGGCGCGCAACGCGCGCTTTGCCATGCTTGCATTTTCATTCACGGGGGCAGAACAGCGGAGTAGCAGGAAAAAAGAAATGGCGAGAGTGAGAGAGAGAGAGGGAGGGAAGAGAAAAAATGTTGCGGCGTCCACACCCAAAGCTATCCCCCGCCGACTTCCGAATTCACAAAAGCCGAGCGCGAAATGAAAGGTACGAATTCTTTGATAAACCGTACAATCTTTACTTTCCGCCCTCCCCGCCCCTCCGCCACCCCGAGACCCTTTCTTTATTCGAAATCTCAAAGTGGCAGCATTCAGTTGGGCGCGCAGCGGCCTTTACCGGGCAGTACTGCAATTTTGATTCGGCGGACAGGGATAAGAAAGAGCGAACGAGCGCGAACGAAGAAAGGAACGAGAGGAGGTGGAGGAGGAGGGGGGGTAGAGCAGAAAAACGGGGCGGGTGAAGAAAAAAGGGCAAAAGAGACAGGTAGGCAGAGGGAGTGAGAGTGGGAGGAGGCCGAAGGAATAAATGTTCGCCGTTCAAAGCCTTGGAAGCTACTTTTCGCGGACTCGCGGAAGTATCGTGAGGGGGAGGGGGTGAAAGGGAGGTGGGAGGGCCTCGAGTACAGTTCACTTCGAGAAGTTCTTTAACCATCGGAGCCGCGTTTTTCAGCACGGCGCGCTCCAAGTGGCGCGAGAATTTTCCCATAAAGAAGTGGCGCGGCGCGTAAGAGATCGCGCGCGAGAACGTGCGCGCGCGAACCTCCAATTCTCGTCGGAGGTCGAAGTTTCGGCGGAAAGGGTAGGAGGGAAGAAGGCCTCCTCCACGATCCTCTAGCCGGTCGCGTGTGCGCGTCGTCAAAGACTAGTCTATAGGTTGTACCTACATTATATTTCTTTTATATCTCGCCCCTCCAAGCCGGCTCGCGGGGCGCAAACGCGCGAAGGATACGCGCACACTGCCGATCGTATAGGCCACACGTACGAGTGGAGCATTGCCGCGGCCTTATCGGCAGTTATCGGGCCGTGATGTCACACAATGGGGCAGACAATGCTCGGGACAATACACCCCCTGCTTCTAAACCATCCAACCCTCTACGCTGCCCCGTACCCTGCCCCCGCCCCGCCCGCCCACCCCTCGACTCCTCCGCACTCTCTCAGAATGCCACACACCCCCCACCCGGCACCCTTTCTGCACTCCGTAACCCTCCTACTAACCCCCTTCTGACTCAATAAACATAGTCGAGTACGTCGTTCGCGGTTATGACGAAGAAGGAGAACGAGAGAGAGAGAGAGAGAGAGAGGGGGGGGGGAGGCTGCTAGAGTGGGAACGAGAAGTTTAGGGCTAAGATGATCTCGCTGTACTCCGTGTCTGTAAAAAGTTACATTTGAGCAGCGATGCTATCTGGTAGGATGGAATCGCTGTCGAAGAATACGTTTGTGAGTGGGCGAGATAGGGAGTAACGAGCTACTTTTATTTACGCACTCGCTCCGCCCAGCGGGGTCTCGGGAGGTCTGATAAAGGTAATTATACGAATTAAGATCGAACAAAGCGAGGGGGGGAGCACGTGAATCGGCGAGAAGAGACGACAGACGGAACGATATCCGTTAGAATGACGCTTCGGCGAAGCGTGCATCCCTTTTTGCCTACGCCGGGAGCGACTGAGCGGGACGAATACAAAACAATCGAGAAAAGGGAGCACTCGGCGCGCGCGCGCGCGATCCGGCGATAGAGGAGGAAGGTGGAAAAAAAATCGAGACTGCCAGAAGTAAGGGAGAAAGTGAGACAAAGTCGAGAAAAGGGGGAAGGGAGGGGTGCGAGCGAAGGGAAGTGAAAGGAAGTCCGGAGCAAGGGGGGAAATGGGGAAAAAGTGTGTGGAAGGGGAGGGGGTGAAATCAGGACATCCTGCTAGATGGAAGAGAGAAAAGAGAAAAGAGAGATCCTCGAAGCATTGGACCGATCCTTTCGACACGGATGACTTTTTCGTCGTCCCCTGAGACGGCGGGGTGAAAGGGGGGTGGATCGGCTCACGCATCATCGACTCGACGCCCCGCACACATTTCCCGTCTCTGTCAGTCTGACCCTCCCGAAACACTTTCCCTCTCTGTCCCTCTGTCTCTGTTTCTCTCTCTCTCTCTCTCTCCATATTCGACCTGCCGCGGGCTTTCGGTACCCCCGCTGTTGCGGGCGAACACAATATGCTACCCTCCTCCTACCCGAACTCTCCTTCGACCCCATATAATCACCCTAAACCACGTGCCGCCGGTGGCGGTTGCGCGCGCGCGCGTGCTACGGCGCACGAGCCGATCTACGTACGAGCCATTGAAAAATGCGGTCAGGCGCCCATTATTTCGAGAACTTTTCACTTTACACGCACCCACGTGACTGCCGGAGGGTGCGTAAACGCGTCGAGTGCCCTGTAGGTGCGCGTGCCCGACGACGCTATGGCGTAATTCCACGCCCACATCGCGTGCCGGCTCCTCTCCTCAGGTTCCGCTCCAGAAAGAAACTGTGCAACGGCATGAACTTCTCTTGAACTACGAATGAAAATAAATGAAATGCATGTTCGCCGGTCGTGAAATGCAATTAAACGAGTCGTTGGCGCGGCATCTTTCGGAGCGTCCACATGTCCCCGATTGCACAAGTACGGGACGCCGATAGGTATCGTCGGGACGGCATCGGAGAAGCGTTAATTAAGCGAGCAGATGCGCGGAGGAAATAGTAAATCATACGTCCCTGGACAAACGGAACGTACGCCGCTGCGCGCCTTATCGTCGCTGGTTTATCGGGGCAATGATAAATCGCTCGTTCAATGCGTCCCCCACCTAAGGCACGCTATAACAACCCCGATGAAGGGGTTGATGACTATATAATACAAAAGGCACGAAGTCGACCCCTAGTCAACACCGCCTGCCTGCTCGCCTGCCTGCCCACGCGCTTGAACGAGGGTAGGAGGAGAGTGAGAGAGAGAGAGAGAGAGAAAGGGAGGGGGCGGGAGGGAGGTTAACGTTTTTACGGGAGCCGGCGAGGAGTCAAAGGGAAAGAATCGACAAAAGGCCAGCGGAGCGTAGAATGCTCGACGATAGCGATCGGTAGCTTTCGAGACGGAATACAGAAAAAAAAAAAATCAGCGTTCATCTGAAAGCCTCCGTATCGGCGCACACGAACAAAGGGGGGGAGTGGGGAGATAAAAGTGAACCGATTGAAATGATCGAAAATCGGGCCAATCGGCGGTGGCACCAATTCGCGGTCCCCAGAGTACGAAACTGCCGTCAGTATCGGTATCGGCAGGCCACGCCGGCGCGAGGATATTTATTAATAATCGCGGCTCGACATTAAATAACCGAAAATGACGGTAATATCGGCCGCGCGGCGGTATATTAACGAGTAATTAACTGCTTCGGTCGATTCGGTAGACAATCCGGAAGACGGCAGTAAAACAAGGTTACTCCGCGGGGCTGGTGTTAACGTCGATGGTAGTGGTACCGGTCTCCCTCTCTCACTCACTGCCGGGCCGGCTCGTTGGGCGACGGTTCGCGGCGGAGAGCGGTCGCTAGTGGTGGTGGCTCCCGATGACGGTGGTGGTGGCGTCGGAACCGCCCCCGGCTTTGCAACCCCGGCGAATGGAGTGACAATGCTGCCACGGGATTCACAGTTCTCCACCACCCCTTTTGTCTTTCTCCCACTCCCCCCTCCTCATCCTCCTCCGCCTCATCCTCCTCCTCCTCCTCCTCCATCTCGAGCCAAGCTTCTCTCCGTCGCTCACACTCGACTCTCTCCTTCCCCGTTCATCCCATTTGCAACTTTCCGGCGTTCCCTCCCTCGCGCGCGCACTCCGCACCCCTGCGGCCACCCTTGCAGCCGGCCACCCTTCTTCCACTTTATCGCAACCCTATACGGCACACTCCTTGGCCCAGCGCCCCGCGGGCATATCCGAAGAAACGCACTCCTCCTCCTCCTCCTCCTCCTCCTCCTCCCCCTACCCCCTTCTTTTCACTCTCCTTTTAAAGCGATCATCTCTCGAGGAGACGCAATCAGGTGATAACGATGCGCGATTATCCCCCGGCCGTACCTTTCGATGAGCGAGCGAGAGATTTTACGCGTCTGCCCCCCTAACAGGCTCGACGCGGCGGGCAAATTTAGCGATATCGAGTCGGCCGCAACAAGATCCATTATCCGGCAATGTGCGACGTTACAGTTTAAATGCATCGCGCCCGATATTATCCTGGGGAGGGCCATGAGTCGACGCTGGCTGGTCGGTGCGTGCGCGCGCGCGCTCGCGTAATTTCATTCGGCACGCGTGAATTATTCATGAGAGCAATGCATTTTCGACGGGTCCGTTCCGATGGCTCGCCATTGACACGATTTTATAAGCGGGCCTCCCCGGCATTGCGAGCGGTCCGCGAGCTGTTAGCGGGAGGCGCGCGGTAATGAAGGGCGATAGTACGAAAGAAGAGGCCGGAGATCGTTCGCTCCCGAGGGGGGGAACGTCGGATGGGATGGGATGGGATGGGGTGAGGTGGGATGAATAGATATACACGTGCCGCGAGCCGAGACAGTGGGTGGGAAATTCGCGTGCCAGTTCTGCACAGAGACACGCAATCGTGCGGAGCGTCCCGCGAAGGGGTGGCGAGGGGGTGGAAAGAGGGTGGCGAACGGGGTGGAACGTCGGCCGAACCGTATCGAAAGGATCCACCGTCCCTATTTCGCCAGAGACGATGTTCGACGTTCCCTCTCACGTCGTTCGCATCCTCCTAGTCCTCGCCACCCCTCCGCACCCCCACGCTCTCGCGGAACTTCCTTCCCACCCTCGACGTTCGGCACTCGTCCCGCACCCACCCACTCTCGCTCACTCACTCTTCTTCGCTCTCCCTCTCTCTCACTCTCTCTCCTCTCTCTCTCCTCGTATCAGATCGAGTCCCTCTATTTCGCGTCCTCTATTATTTCTTTTATCAATCTGCGCGCTTTCAGGGCGCTTTGAGGGCCGCTGAAAGCTGCGTGATAAATCATGAAATGTAAGAACCTGCACGTACACGATCACCCACACTGTCGCGCCCCCCCTCTCGTTTCCACTTTCCCGTGTAAGCCCGCGATATGTACGCACACATCCGCACCCTCGCGATCTCGCGTCCACGTGGGCGTGTAATGATCCTCTGTGTATAACGCACTAATACACGCGCGAGTCATTCGTCTGAATGTGTAAGGACGTCCGCACACGTACGTCGGCATGTCTCCGAACGTGCATGTACACTCTCGAAGTCTCTCTGTATTATACATACATTCATACATATATATATATGTATATATATCTATGAACGGATGGATATATATATATATATATATAACTATATATATATCTATATATATGTATACATATATAACCGCCGGTTCAATAGGCGGCATTGCCGGGGCGAACGCCATCCATACAACCCGCCAGATGAGGTCTTCTAGCTTCCGTCGAGTCCGCGTGAAAGGATGCCCCAATAATATTCCATTCACCAAACCGCCCCCCGACCATCCCCGTATATATCCGTCCCTGGACCGGTCCGGCGGCCCGTGCCCACCGCCACCCCGCCATTGATTTTTCATTCGTCGGCTTTTCAATAGTTTGTTATGAGCTTTCCTTCGACGACGTCTCTCCCCTGCAACAACCGGCCCTCTTTCCTTTGAAACCAGAAAATGTCGGTGGGACAGAGTGGTGTGGGGGGGTGGCGGCTGGCACGGACGGGGGTTGCTGAACACGGGGAACGCTCATCCGGACGAAATCTCCGCGTCTCACGACGACATCGTCGCGGCGAATTAAATGCGCCGGCAAGGCGCCGGCTCTCCTCGCGGTCTCACCCCCTCCCCACCCCTGTCGACACTTTCACCCCCTGCCTTGCCCTACTCATCCCTCGCCTCCCCCGCATCGTACGGTCCGCGCGGAACATCTTCCACGCTCGTCAAACACTCGGCGAGCACCATTCCTTTTCGTTCGACGACGATTCGCCGATTTTGCCTTTTGGAAATCTTGTACTTGCATTTCGCGTAAGGGTTGATGACGCGCTTTGTACGTTTTCGACAGGGTGGCCGAACGAGAAGACCTGTTATTTGCCTCGGCGCATAGTAATCATCGTCCGACGACGCGTTACCTGTAAGATTTCGTACGAAGCGCGTCTTTGGCCTGATGATGACAGCCGGGGGAGGAAGCATTGATAAATGACAGCGTGCGCCGGATCGCGATCCATGAGCGGAGCCGGGGCGAACGACCGGGTAGAGGGAATCTTAGGACGGATTTTCCGGCGAAACAGAGCGAAAATAACCTATAACTTTAATCAGGGATGAATAAAGGCAACCCTTTTCGGAGCGGCGCGCTGCGTCAAGGGGAAGAATGGAGATGAGGATGTAGCCGAGTATCGGCATTGTTTCCAAACAAAGCACGCCTTTCATACCACTATGTACCCCACCTCCCCGGCACGGCCCCCGACCACCACCCCCGGTCCACCCACGACCCCTTGGACCCCCTTCCTTCCACCGAGCGTACCCTCTCTCTCTCTCCCTCTTCCACCCCCTGCCCCTCGCGCGCGCGTTCACTCTCTTCAAACCACCCCGGCCCGTGCACTCCCCACGGCTTTTCAGTCATTTGACACGCAAAGAAGTCAGGCAAGCCGGCATTGTGGCGACCACCGCCGCCGCGACCCATTGTTGCCACACCACTACCATAACCGCGAAACCACCGTCCAACCCCCATCCAGCCCAGCCTGCGTCCCACCTTCGCGTCCACGAACCACCCTTGCCTAACTACCCTCCCCCCCCCTCCCCCCCCGTTCCCGAAGCCGACAGCGGCGCTGTACCGAGCCGAACGACGTCGACTTTGGCAATCCAATTACCGACAGGCCGACGACCTTGGACCTCGTTAATCATGTGAGATACGTCGCCATAAAAAGGAGGACTGTTCTTCTGACCCGGATTAATGACGGTGCCTGCCGCTAACGACGAGCCCTCGGACTTTCAGCGAGTCTCATTGCGACAGGTGTGTGTCTCTCGCGTTTCGAATGAATCGAGCCTCGAGAATCGTCTCTAATGCGTGGCCGATTGTTCCCCCAGGCTCCACTCGAATTTATAATGTGTCTTTGAGAGGTGACGATTGATTGATGACCGCGGAGCTGAAGGTTGAGACGAGGGGAGGCGGGACGTGTGGATCGAAAGATAATAGGGTTTGCCGGCTTCGAGCGGAATCGTTGAGCTCACGGAAGTGTGGAAGGGAGCAAGGCTGGCTGTGTTAAAGCATCGCTACATGGACACCGACAACGCGATAATGCGATAATGCAAGGCGGTCGTGTAACGCTCATACCGAAACGTTGCCCATAACTTCAAAGCGCGGCAGAAGTGCGCGGTTTGCCCGGAGTTCCAGCGGAAGTGTGTGTGTGTGTGTGTGTGTCATAAGCAGCGCACATGTTGCGATCCGGCATCTCTAATGCAGTTTCTCTACAACTTTTACAGCCCACCGTGTACAACTTGTCCCTATCGTGACCTAATGTTACCGAGGTAATCCAATTCAAAACAATCTCACAATCTCTTTCACTTCTCTCATGAGAATGGATCACAAGAACTTCATGTCAAGGTTAAATGTATAATGATGTCTTTTCGGCTAGTTCGGTCACTTGTAATCGACATGGAAAAGATTCGTTTCGTCCATCTCGATTACAACTGACCGAACTAGCCGAAAAGGCATGATTATACATTTCATTTACGATCAGAAACTTCTTATTTTACGTTAAGGTTAAATGCTATACAGATTTTTTTCTGAAATATCTGAGCGTATTTGTAAAATTTCCAATTTGCCACCCCCCTCGCCCTGTACGTTCTCCGCAACCGAGAGCATCAGTCTCGCCGCCGTCTGACGGGGCGCGCGCAAAAAGACAATTGCGGGACGGCTCATTTTGGCGGGATTCGAAACAGTGGGCCGCGAGCGCACGGGCAAAATCTCCTTTGGCACGCGACGCCCTCCCCGCCGTTCGGCAGTTGCGCTCGGTTCCTTGCACCCCCGCCGCTGCGGCGCATTCATCATCGACATTGATATCGTCGGCGCAAACTTCCCGGTGGAACTCGCGGAAGGACTGAAGTGTCGCGCGAAGCTCTCGAACGGGACAGAATGAAGCGCGGAACGCAAAGCTCGGGGTGTATGAACGCGTCTCCTCGCATTATCATACGAGCATACGCCGGCTGGTTCCTTTATTGTGTCGCGCGGAACGAGCATACCACGTGCATTTCGCCATTGTGCTCATCCTCGTTCGTCCTCCGCGCAAACTCGTATATGTAGAGACGTAGCTGCCGCGCGTATGTACCTACCTACCTACCTACCAACCTACCTACCATCCCAACCTACCACGATGACGTATACGCGTTTAAGTACACACCTGCGAATAACGTTCACGTACGGCGAGCGTACGCTCGTGTGCTGTGCGTGACGCTGCGTTCGCGCTGGTTTACGGGGGTGTAGGGATTATAAACGCAGCGGCCTTTATACGAGTGTGTGAGTTTACGAGCAGCAACGGCAGCGACAGCAGCAGCAGCAGCAGCAGCAGCACGCGTCCCGCGACTGGCGATGTTGCGTGATTGTGCGTGTACGTGAACGACGTGGTAATGCAATAACGTGAATCAGTCGTCGCGCGATGCTCGCTAAAGCGTTACCCATAATTCCATCGTGCGTTGCATCATACGCGAATATATGCATGCATACGCGTGAGCCTCGGCGATACGCGGGGATTCGACGGCGCGTGAGGAAAAGTCGGTGGCCGTAGTACCCGATGTTGCCTGCCGAGGGGAGGGTGTGGGGGGTGGGATAGGCGGCGGGCGGAGGGGGTGGGTCGGTTCGTACTGTGACAAACGAGGCGTCGCGACGCCGTCACGAAAATACGAGCCGTACACACGCCGACGGTATGTCGCACTGCGAGCCATTATTCAAACGTCGATACCTCGCTTCGGTCTTATTAACCTTCTGATAGTCGAGGCGCGCGCGCGCGCGCTCCCTCGCCTCCCGCGGAAATAAGTAATCAAGGATATAAACGCCAGCGGCGAATCCGCGCTAAACGCTCGCGACGAACGTTCTGTCGATACTTTTTACCCACATCGGAATACGTACCCATTACCGTTCCTAATCAAACTTCGTTCATTCCGACGAAATAGAAATTTCGCTCTCCGACCTATTCCTATTCCGCACTCGCCAAACTGCCCCAATCCCATCGCGCGCGCTTACACCGCCGACGGGCAGGGGTGAAGAATATTTGGCGGGTGGCCGGAATTAATAGGATGAGAACCGCAAAATCCGCGCGTAGCCGGCGCCGAAAAATGTTCGTCCCGCGAAAGACGCGGCCAGCCTCCGCACCAGCCCCACCCACCCCTCCGCCCGGCCGAGAAGCCGGTTATCGCGAGGCGAATAGACGTCCCCCGACATAGGAACCTGTTAAAAGTTGGCAACTGTCGTGACAGAATGGGGCTCGCGGTTGAAAGGGTGCACACATGTGTCGCGGCACGGCACACGCACGTCTACCCTCGCGTCCGTGCGCGATTCCGTAGACATCCGTATGTGGATGAGAGGCTCGCGCGCGCGCGGCGGGGTGTACGTTCGTCGTTGCATACGTGCTGTGGGCGGTGGGAGGGGCAGGGTGGCGGGATAGGAAGGAGGATCGCGGAGGCAAAGGGATCCGGGAGAAAGAGGAACGCGAGGAGGAGGCGCACGGGCGGAGAGGAGACCATGCGAATATGTTATACGCTCAAGCTCGTTCGCTCGTAACCGCGCAGTAGAATAGACGAATTGTTCGGCAGCGGGGCTTTTGTCTATTTTACGGAGTTCCAAGGGCTTCCATTGGGAGGGGGAGGTGGAGGGGGCCGGGGACAGGTGCGGGTCTGAGGAGGGAACGGGGGACGAGGGTGGTGGCGGCAGGAGAGAGAGAGAGAGAGAGAGAGAGAGAAGGAGAGCGAGACGGGGATGAGATGGGATGGGATGAGAAAGAGAGAGGGGTAGCCTGAAAGCTCGGAAATATATTCTCAACTGAACGTTGTACGGATTCGCGCACCGGGCGTTCCTAATTATTGTTTTCCAGGCAGCCAGGACGGATGCCTGGTTGCCGCGGTGATTGAAATACTCGTTTCGAAAGTTTCCCCTCCATCCGCCGCTCCTGGCGCCAGACGATGGAGAAAGGGAGAGAGGAGGGATGAAAGAGAAAGAGAATGAGACAGAGGGAGCGAGAGAACGCGCGCGCGAGCCAGGAGCTTCGGAATTTTTAAGCTCTTTCTATCCTTTCGCCGGAATTTGCGCTGCTTCGGGAACAGTCGGAGACTCGACGCGACTCCACATACGCCGAGCCGCGCACCTACGGCCACATACGCGCCACGAGGAACAAGAAGCGGACGCCACACGTCGACTCACCCCCCCCCCCCCTTTCCCCCCGCCGCCCTTCCCAAACAAATGAGAATTTTCTCCCTCACGGGCCACGCTCGATTCGCGACCGAAATCGGTCGCGAACGTTCTCGCCGGCTCGCATCGTCGCGAAAGGGTTACTTTCGAAGATCTCTCGGACGTTGGTGGAATGTGCGTCGCGAAATGCCGGCTCGACGCTCGAAACAAGAGAATCCGTTATCTTTCGAAGCCACATGGAATGGCCGCAGAGTCCCTAAGCACGCGAGACGGAAGCGAGGGTGAGCGGAGGGGTGGAGCGGGGAGGGTGAGTGAAAGGCGAGGCATAAGGGTAGGTATGCCAGAGAACGGGTAGGAGAATAGTGAGGTGGAAGAGGGTGGGAGGGAAAGGAGGGTAGGGGGGTGGGCGGTGGGGTGGGAGACGCCGGTGGGGCGGTCGTATCGGTTAAGTGGGGGAAATTGCAAAACAATGAGGCGACGGGGTAGGGGTAACAATGTGAGGGACAATAGGCCTGATAATGTGCCAGAGAATGGACGCCTAGACAAAAGAGTCGAATAAGGGCGCGCGCACCTACCTACCCGATCTGCCACCCACATTACACCATCGACTCGTCCGTACAGGGGCGTAAGAAAAAAAGGCACGTGCGTTCCCGCGTAGTGAGTTATTCCGCGCGCAGAGGCGCGATAATGGTAGTGTGCCGTAACAGAATGCCACCCGGCGGAGTTGGGTAACTTGACACGGGCCAGGCCGAAAAATCCCATTATTTGCCGCGAAGATGTTCACGGGTCGAAATTGACTCTCCGGTGGACTCGGTACTCTTCGATGTTCGGTGTATGCGAGGCCGTTTGGCCAGAAATCGTGCGTGACGCGTCGATCGAACGTACCGGGGGATGAAGCAATCAGCGGGAAATAGAAGCGATAGGCCGGTGGAGAGAGCGAAGCGCGCGGCCCGTTTTTGAGGGGATAAAACGGCGGCCAACCGCTTTGCGGGATAAACCGAGAGAGATCGGGCCGGAGATCAGGGACGAGGGTAACGCGTGGAACCTACCGCAATGCCAGAGGCCAACGCCTGACATAACCGCGAGTTCTGGAGGGGTTGCGAGTCAAGGGGTTGAGGGATCGAGACCACCGAGCTGGCAGCCCGGCTCGTCTGCCGTGCACCTGTTGTTTCTACTCGCCCTGACTTGGATTCCGCCCCCTCTCGCCAGCGTACAATGTCTGCGCTTCGATCATTCCCAGAAGAAATTTCCGCCATCGATCACACCTCGATTCTATTTACGATCGATAAAAGTGCCGTTGGATCTGCGTTGACCGACTTTTCCGACAATCCGAGAATATTGTGGATGAATTCTACAAGCCATAGAGAGAGGCAAATCTACTTGACGGATTCATTTTTATTTGGTTAGATTGAAGAAATATTTCAGTTCCAGTGAAATTGAGGTTGAGATGAAAGTCTGACACCAGTCGATGAATATGGGTTTCAACGACGAGGCGACGGTGAAAGATTCGCATTCATCGTTGTCAAACTGAGCGTCTTCGCGCCGCTTCTTTCTGCGACGGCTCGCTTCCCTCCCTCCCCGCCCGCGGCCTCCTCCTCCAATAATTAGCATTTAACGCAGGTGGCAGAAGGAGCTGCGCGGGCAGGTGGATAATAGGAAAATGAACTCCTCCTTACCTTGGCGCGCTCAGTCTTGGGGACTCGTTTTCGTTCGCTGAAAAATGCGTCTCGACGCCGTCTACGAGGACACGACACTGTCGCCCTCCTTCTCCACCGCCACCTTCTCCTCATCCTCCTTGTGACCTCGTGCGCAAGAAAGTGAGTCGACGATAGAGGAAGAAAGAATGAAAAGCGGTCCGGAGAGAAAGAAGTAAAAAGAGAAACAGAAAAAGAGAGAGAGAGAGAGAGAGAGAGAGAGAGCGTGCGGTATGAGGAAAGAAGGTGGAGGAGTTGGATAAAAAAGGCGGAAAAGAAAGAGGCGCGCACGAGCGACAGAAAGAACGACAGGAACGTTACAAGAGTACGGGGAGAATGAAGAAGACGTGGAAGAGTAAAGCGGCTGAAGGGGGGCTGGGAGGTAAGGAGAGTGGCCGGGCAGAAGAAGAAGAAGGAAGAAGAAGAAGAAGACGAAGAAGAAGAAGAAGACGAAGACGAAGAAGCGTGACGGCGCGGAGGAACGGGGAAAGAAAGAAGTTCTGAAGAGGGAGAGACCGGGGCACCGAGGACAGAAGTGGCCGTACAAGGCGGGAGCGCCACAAACAGTCCATAGAAATTCCCTAGCTGCAGAATGCAACCACTTCTCTGTGTGCCTCCGCGTCTACGTGTAGGAGTGTTTGGCTGTGAGGCCCGCCCGGCCTCCCGCCCGCCAACTCGGCCGCCCGTGCGAGCGCGCGCGCGCGCGCGCGCGGCTGTTATTTAAGCTTCGCATAATGGCAACTCTTTTATGCTTCTTGTGTCTTACATCTGAGACTGTGTCGCTCCAGAGGGCGCATTCATTCCCGTGAATGCCGTGCAAGGCCCTCACAATGGCCTTCTCCACGGCGCCTGCAGCAGCTCCGCGTTCTCCCGCTGCCAGTACCCTCTTCTTCTCCTCTTTTCCTCCCTCTCCCCTCATCCCCCTTCCCGACCCCCCCGCCCCTATTCGGCCTCCATCTCGCTGCGCGAGATCCCCATCCTTCTCTCATTCTTCCCGCGCGGCTCAAAGTGCAGCCACTCTAAGGATACGCGACGCGGTCGCCTTACTTTTCAGCCTTAGGACAACCACCTCTCGCTACGCCGAGCCTTTACCCTCCTCGCCGTCTTTCGCCTTCTTCATCCGCCTCCTTCTTCCGCGAGGAACCTTCTCCTCCTCCGCCTCCTCCGCCTCTCCGGCCGTCCGAGTCGAGCCGGCATCTGCCGCCGCGAGCCGCCTCGATTCTTCAGCCCGTGCACGACGACTTCAATTGACTTTCAAAGTCCCGCTCTCAACGCATCCTCTCCCCCCCCCCCCACCTCCCTCCTCCCTCGCTGCCGTCTTACAAGCCTCTCTCCGCTCCTTTGTAACTACGCGCCCCGTAAGATCCGCATCGCGGCAAGCCGGTGTCATCGCGGCCGTCGCTCGCTGGCCATCCGCACGCGGCATCCGCGGCGAAAAACTGGCGAGCAATTTGCTACCGTTCAATTAATCGCCGAGTCACCGGCTCAATTGAGCTACCCCGAGAGTCGATAGATCGCCGATAACATTGATTCAAAAGCCCGTGCGCCGCATGCTCGATACAGAGGCCCGCGCGCGCTCCGAATCCCTCTGACAATCGGGCAATCGCTTTTTTCTCCTCCCCTCCTCCAGCTACCCCCCATCCCGCAGACATCGAGAGAAACACTCGATCGCGACGCGATTCGCGCCGATCACCCTTCTTCCCGGCATCCACCCCCCTCCCGCCCCCTTCTGACGAGTCTCTTTCATTCGGCCGGGCGACCTTCCGAAAGAGGCCCTGTTTATCGGGCGACGATCGTGCCCCCCGCCACCCCTCACCCCCCAACCCCTCTGCCGCCCATCTCGCCTCACACCCCCTCCCGAATAATCGCGTACGTGCCTAACGATCGTGGCCGGGGTCCATGCACACGAGGCACGCCACCTTGCGATCGGTCACAAAACAGCGACACAATAACCGGGCCGCAACAATGCCGGGCGACAATGCAGCGCCACCGACACAGCCGCGAGCCGAATCCATTGTCTGTACTTCTCTTGTTCTCCTTTCATCCCCCGCACACTTCCACGGCGTTGCGCGGCACCGCTGCGGCGAAAGAACGGCAGACGGAGAGGGACGACGGCAGAAAGAGAGGTCTCTGTCCTTCTGCGGCTGAGACAGGTGGTAGGGGGTGGCATCGGGGGAGTGGGGGGTGGTAGGTAAATCCGCGGATGTCGCGACCCAGCGGGCCGACTTTCCTCGATCGCGCGGACGATATCGATACGGATGATTATGAAAAGCAATGAGTGCGCGAAGGTGGCTCAGTCAGTATTCGTCTTACGTTAGGGGTGGTTAAAGTAATTCTGTAATTGGCGATGTTCGACGCTTCCGACGAGGTCGACTCTTTATCCGGTAATCGAGTGGAGGAAGGATCCTCCGGTAGTGAGAGGGTGGGTGCGAGGTCTTCCGGATCTCGGCGCGCCGCTTGTATTCCGAAGGTATGGTCAATAAAGCAGGAACAGCGAGGCACACGGTACGCCGCCTTCAACCCTGCGGCCACTCACTCGGGGAGGTAGGAAAAATCGGCTTTCTTTCGCCTTTCTTTGCCGCGCCGAGGTGCGGTACGTTAGAAGACCGGCGCATAAAACGAGCGAGCGCGACGGGAGATACAGTATCTCTCGAATAGCGTGCGGAAGAGTACAGAGAGAGTACCGGCGGAAGAGTACATCGGCACACACACGCATTACGTGCGCTTACGGGATAGAAAGAGCGAGAGAGAGAGAGAGAGAGAGAGAGAGAGAGAGAGAGGGCGCGAGTAAGGGAGTACGGCAGAATGAGTGAGGGAGTGAGAGAGTGAGAGAGTGAGAGAGAGAGGGGAGGGTGGCGAGAAAGGAGGGGGCGGAGGGGGAGAGAGAATCGGCCGCCCCACTCATCCTCCCGTCCGTCTCATTGTGTCGGACGATTGTCTTAGAATAATGGCGGAGACTCACAATAGTGACTACAATGCTTGCTCGTCTAACAATGCGGTGACGTCACGCGGCGTCGTGTACGTGAATGTACCGGCACGGGCGGACCCGCCGTCGTGTGCGTCGTCTCTTCAGAGTTCCTCTTTCTCTCTCCCTCTTTCTTCGCAGCCTCCAGCCCGCCCCGCGGCCCCCGCCCCCGCCCCCGTGCCTTCTTCCGTGATTCTTCCTTTCGTTATTCATGGCGCGACCACCGCCCCCGCCGATCGCGCGCCAATACGTCGATTCGATTAAGTGCCCGCAGGACCCGCCGGGCGCTTAATCGATCTCGGATCGCGGCGCCTCTAATTAAATTTCACGCGTCTCGCCGCCGCCGACGGATATTGAGCTCCGATTCTTCGCCGCCGAAAGAAGTCGTGCAAATTTCGCTGTCGAAGGATCGGCATGACGAGGCGTAATATTTCGTACCGTGCAAGTAGGAAGCGTGCGCCTGGCTGTGAATGCGTTCTTTGTCACGCGCGCAGATGGGTCAGTGGAAATGGCGTGTTGGTCAGCCACGCGATTATACCCGTGAACCGACGATCGGTTCGCGCATATCCGTCATCTATCATCCCTCGACTTTCATAGCTCGCCACTTACGACGCTGTCCGCCCAACAGCGGGCCCTGGCCACCCCTGCGGGTGCACCCCTGCGGAACCGCCGATTCGATCAAATCATCCCTGGGGATGACTTCGTAACGCGACCCATACTCCGCCTACGGCACCCCACCCCTTTATCGTTGCGCCATAGGGCGTCAGTCGGCGAGGTTATTAAGCGAAATGATATGCACAATTACATCGGTGCCTTTGTGCGGGCCGCGCAGTTTATTTAAACGACGCGCGCAAGCCACGTAATCGCAGGATTAACGGTCAACTTGATAAAACATAACTCTTGCGGATCCAATAAAATTCTCCCCTCTAATCCACGAGCAAAGGAGGTGAAGCAAAGCAGCGAAGTCTAAAAATTACAATATACACCCAACCTCCCCCATTTCTATGCTCTTTAACGCATAATCGTTTCACCTCCGGTTTTTGACGATTTCGCTGAAGGACGAACGCCACTGGCGAACAATTAGAAAAGAAGCACGCGAACGCGTCCCCTTCCCGAGGATCCGAAACGCGAGTCTGCCAGATAAGAATAACCGGGCAGGACTCGGCCGGCCGAGCATGGGCCGTCTGTTAATTAATGCGGCCATTCAGGGCGCATTAAATTGCGCGAATTGTGCGCGGCCCGCCGACGGCGTCTCCTTTCGCGAGAGGCCAGGTGCGCGTTTCAAAAGGCTCTTATTAGCAAATAGTACCGACGCGGCGCCCGCCGTTCCTGATACACGATGAAGGAGCTGGCAGGCACGAAAGAACGGCAGGAGGATCCTCGCGTACGCGCGCGCGCGCGCCCGCCAGAGAGAGCCGCCGGAAGACGGCGAGTCGCGGAGAGGGTTGAGGCGGGTGCTCGGGGGTGGAATGAACGAGAAACGTCCGCGGAGATGGGGGAATGAGGGGGGGGGGGGGAGGGTGAGAGTTCTTTTGCCGTGAACGGGATCGCGAGGCGTTACGCGCCGCCAGTCGGAGATTTAAATACCTTTTGCTATCTGTGCCCGCTCTCGCAGACGTGCAGCTTCGATCGCCTCCTCTCGTCGACCTGAGAGACGCCGCGGGGGCTGCCGCGGGGAGCGGGTTGCCGGAGGGTAATGTGTTCAGCGAATAACGATTTAATTCGATGTTTCAACGGCGGAGCGTATCCTCGAACGAGTTTTCCGAGTAACGACGCTAATCCGATCTGCATCGATTCCGATCCTCGGGCCGGAGTTGGCCGGGTGGGGGATGAGAGTATTATCCACGGCGTGTTATAATTGAAATTAACGCAGGGGGTTGTATTATACTTTTCAGTCGAAATTGTCTTGCGGAAAACATTTGCATATACCTACGTTGAACATTAAGCTTAGATCAACTTGAAAACAATTCAGTAAACGAAAAGATTGGAGTTTGGGTTAAAACTGAATGCTACGTGACATCTGCGAGTCAGAAATAGAACCGTTAACATAATCCTCAAACATGCAACATCTTCGCGAATGACAGAGGGTCCACATGCGTCGAGCTTACCGTTTGAAAGCGCGGACGTCTTTCTTGGCGCAGCTTAATACGCGCGCTAAAGCTTCAATTTCACGCAAGATCGAATCGCGGCAAAAACTGCGGGCGCGAGTGTATTCCGAGGAGGACGGATACTCGAGTGACAGGATACACGCGACGTGACGAATGAAGGACGATCGTTGATGCTCAAAGCGATCCTCCTCGGCGAGAAAGGAACGGCGATGGCACAAAGATTTCGCAAAAGGCGTGGGAGCGAGAGGCGGGAGACAGAGAGAGAGAGAAAGAGAGAGAGAGGGGAGGGACGGGGTGGAGGCTGAAGGAGGGAGAAGGGAGAGATAAAGGGAGCCCAGAAAGACAGGAGTACATTGTACCGGGCCGCTTGATACTTTATTCCATATAAAAGGAACGACGGAACAATGGCGGGAACGCGGAAGAATGGAATGAAATGGGACCGACGGAGACGGATAGATAGAGGGAAGAAGAGAGTGAGAGGCGGCGGGTGGGGGAGAGAAAGAGAGAGGCGTAGGGATGTCGAAAGGACGAGAGAGGCTAACGGTGAGAAACGGAGAATGACAGAGAGAGAACTGCACTCGCGCCAGTGTGAAGACTCATCACTCTGTAAACAATGCGCGAAGCGAGAGTGACTCAAAGAGTGGCGGGATTCTCAGAGTTCTTCCCTCCTGGGGAAACTCTCGAAAGAGTACACACTACTGGCTCCTCTTTTTAATCTTTCGACCGGCTTGATTTTCGGTACGATTTTTGAAAGCGCCCGCTAACGACGTCGGCAGCGGCATGCCGCATAAATCAAGGAGCCTCCATATGCAAATGTCGTGTATTCTACCTGCCTGTCTTACGTCGCGCTGATTCTCTTAAGCGCGAACCTTTGACGATCCTTTTAGAAATCCTTCCACGCCCGACGTAACATTCCCCGGCGCCGCACGGATTCTCCCGGATGTTCCCGATAACTCGCCAGAAGAACTCGTCGTCTCTCATGATCAAAAATGAACAGAAATCCTCGCGGACCCAAACGCCCCGACCACTCCGTGCCGATTCGAAAAGACAGATCTAACCTTCCCTTGAAAATCTACGTTTAAAATAGCCTTTTAACTCCGCGACTCCTTTCACCTTTCTTACCAATGCATTTTAAATGGTCCTCGAAGCGATATTGGCAACGGAAGTAGGTACGTTCTGAATATGCGCCGTAGAATTTAGATGGAATATTATCAGAAGAATATGACATCGAATTCGATCGACCCCCGCAACCTCCCCCGTTCACCTTCGACCTCCGCAGCCTGTCCCGAACTGACCCAAAACAGTCCGCCTCGATCGTGAAAATTCAAGCCGCGGTACGGCGCTACTCCCCCACCTTACCGAAGGGATGATCCGCAATTCCTGTAGATCAGCAGCTACCCCCATTGACGCAGAATCCCGACGTCGTCTACGACGTCGCCGTCGTCGCCGTCGTTGTTACGTAGAGAGAGCACAAAGCTATCGGTCGGGTGGGGTGCGCGGTATTGTTGGACGAAGATAGGATTCCTTTGATTGTCCCCGGACTGTGCGAAACCGCCCAGGAGTAACGGAGAGAGAGAGAGAGAGGAAGAGACGGCGACAGGAAGGGTGGAAGAGTGAGGCCGCCGGTAGGGATCCGCTGGAAGGGATGAAGAGTACTGGCAAGAGGAGCCGCTTTACATAACGCGTTATCCACCGCGACAATGGCCGCCGAGAGCCGCGCCTCGAGAAAGAATCGTTTGATGTCGAAGGATTCATCACGACCGTGCTCCAAGTGAGAGAGGAGGGGCGGGAGGGGGGGAAGCTGTCCGTGGTCGAACGAAGACGGCGACGGGCAGAGAATGGAGAAAGCGAGAGAGATCTGCGGAAGAGGGGCCGGCCGGGCGGGAAGGGGGTTGCGGAGGGGGTTGGAAAATTAATTTCACCCGGCAAAGTGGGAGAAAGAGAAGCATCGACTCTGGTTGAACGCTTCAGAATAGCGGCGGAAGGGGGATGAGGAGGGGGGAGAGATCTGGAAGGGGTTGGATGGAGGGGGAGGGGGGTGAGAAAAGAGACGAGATATCCGTCGACTGACCGAGATCGGGAAGCAAGGGTGCCGGGCGCCGTCGCTTTTGGCCCGATCGACTTACGTGATTTCAAATTATCGGAAACGTTCCCGCGCGCTACTCTTTCCTTTTATCTTCCCAGGCTGATATTTTCCATCCGCCGTAGCTCCAGTCGAATGAATACGACAGGCATTGTACACGCTCTCGAATGAGATGATTCAGCGTGTGACATCGACGGAAGACGGAGACGAATGAATTATGCGGGGGGGTTTAGGGGTTCAAAGTGAGAGTCGTTTGCATCGAACGGGGGTGAATGATTTTCGTGCGTAAAATCGCGGATTGAAGTGGTTTCGAAGGCGGCTGCCGCGACGTAAGGAGAGACGGTACGATCGGACTGGCTTTCGCGAGAGTCGAGAATTGCGAGAGGAGGGAGATAGGTAGCGGGGAAAAAAGGCGGGCGAGACAAGGAGAGGAGACGAGGAGAGGAAAGAGGAGAGGAATGAGGGGCGAGAGGAGGAGGACGGCGGGGGAGAGTGGCGGGGAAGGTTAGAAAGTGAGGGAGAGCGTGAGAGGGAGGACGGGGGTTGAAAATATTTAGACATCCGCGAAGGGATGAATAAGACTAAATTGTATCCACAATGCTGTCTCAGAGGCAGAGGCGCTCTGAATAGCCTTAATAAACTCGCTGAATCCTCGGAAATATTTCCAAGCCGGAGGAGTCCCGAATGCGGCGAAAACTCTTCCCCCGACTTCGCGTTCTTCTCGCTTTGGCACGGCCGCCCCCCCGACCATGTTCCCTCTCCCACCCTGAGCCCCCTCCTCCTCCTCCCCCCTCTCCCATTCGCCGCCACCGTAGTCCATACAGCGCGACGTTTGCGCGCGGGGAAGGACGGGCCGAAAGTCCAAATAAGAATGCGGTCGAAAAACATGAAAAACACGTCCTTAGCTGCCCAATCGAAGTCAGACGACCGATAGTTTTCAATCATTTCCCGAGATTGCCAGTGAAGTGTGTTCGCCTGAGCGTGGGCCTAATGAATTGAGCGCGCAAATTGAACCGCGTCAATAACGTACCCTTGATCTTCCCATTTCCGGATATCGCGGGAAAGCGAACGGCGCGGGGCGACACGGCTGAATTAATAACACTCATCTTTTGTTCGGGAGCGAAACACAGGATCGACAAGCATATCGAGGGGGCGGAGAGGCTTTCCCGCCCGTACTCGGCCTCTCTGCATAATGCGTAGATTTGCTACCCGCTGCGATACACTTTTCCCTGCATTAAGAAAAGAGCGTTCGCTCGTTTGGCCGCCGGCGACCGATTTATGCTCCCTCCGGCAAGTGCGCCCGAGCGAATTCGATATTCGCTGTCGATTTCCTCGAGGTCGACCTCCCCCCCCTCTCCGTGTCGCCTTATACAAATGACGTTACTTACGCCACTCGCCCGGTTCCTCGTCAAAGTGATAAAGTGACGCTGCCGTACCAAGTACAGCTAAATAACATTGTGAAGAAACGAACGGTACCGCGGACTATCTTCGCGGAAAGTGAAGAATATAGAATTACCGTTAGTTCGCGAGTCATCGACTCGTCCTGGAACATGACAAACATTCTTACGATCCGCCAGAACGTTCCTTCCAGACAGCCATTCAGTCGCGACGCGCGTATTACACCTTCCGAGTCGAATCGATACGTCGTTATAATGCGACAAAAGTGTAGAACGTCGAAGTTCGCCATTCGCGACTTCCGGCGAACGCGGAGACGGACGCGGGGGAGGACGAGGAGAAGGACGCGACCGTGGAGTGGGAGGACGTGGACGAGGACCGAGGCCAGGACGAAGGAGGAGAGAGTGAAGCCGGGCAGAAACGGATTCACGATTTCGCATGAATCGCTAGTTACTGAATAAAGTCCTTTCGCCAGGGTTGGCCGTAGAGCCGGCTGTGGCTGACTTTACTTTATTATATGTATATTTTCTGTAGCGGGATAGAAAAGGGTTTTCGCGAAGTTAAGGGACGTCGAGGGACGGGGACGGGACGAAAAGAGGAGTGCGGGTGGGGTGGGATGGGAGGAGGTGGACGTTGCGGAGAATCAGCTCGAGCGAGATGCAGATACGGAAACGAGAGAAAGAGCACGCGCTCATTCGAGACAGAGAGAGGTAGAGAGGGAGAGAGAGAAAGAGATGGAGGAAATGGCGAAGGTGGAGAAGGTGGAGAAGGCGGAGAAGGACGGAGAAGGACGGAGCGAGCGGACGGGGGAGGCGGGCGAGGGTGGCAGTCATTCAGGCGTGCGGTTCTATGAAATCAAAGGCCACATTGTCACCGGAATTACCTCCATTCGGAAACGACGTATTCAGGCTACCGGGCGCACGTGGAATTAACCCTATTTGTTTGCCGCCTTCGAGTCGCGTGTAACGAAGCCACGATTTATTCGCGCACGGCGCTCAGGACGACGCGCACCGGAGCGAGGAACATCCTGCCCGATGCAGGACGAGCGGAGAGAGGGGGGATCGATCTCGGCCGGTCCTCATCGTCGGGAGACCTTCGAGGAGGAGGACGAAGAGGAGAGCGACGGAGGCGGAGGAGCTGGGGGCGGCGGGGGGGTGGGAGTCCGTAGGAAAAGCAACCTCGCGTGCTCCCCCGGTAACGCGCGAGCCCATCTGAATCGGCGACTAATGAATCATTATCATGCCGCCCCGCGGACGAGGGACTCCTGAGTGACGCCCTCAAGGCGCTGCCCGACGCGAAAGAATCTTCGCGAGGCGAACCTGCGCCAGGACGGCGGACGTCAAATTGAACGCTCCGACCCAAGACGGACGTATGCAGATTTATACGTTGCCGGCCGGAGGGATGGACGAAGGGATGGACCGAAGGCAGGGCCGAAGGGACGACCGAAGGGACGAGTCTCTCGTCGAGGGTGCTAAACGACGACTACCTTTGACGTTGACGAATTTTGCTCGATTTATTCATGCGCAGGGACAATTAGTCTGTTTATGTTTGAGGTGTGGATGATTCGGTAGAGAGGGAAATGGGATTGGGGGTGTACGAGCGGTGAGTTCCCGGTGGGGAAACAGATGTCGGACGTCTATAAGTTATCGATGGCTTATCAAATTATTAGAAGAGGCCGTCAGATGTACGCCGATATTCGATTCGGAGGGCCATCGTGCGGTTCGCTGTCAGCTGCCGGCGTCACGGTTAAATCCGGCCGAAATTTCACGCCTGCAGATGACACAGAGTCTAATTGACCGACTATCCGAACGAGGAGGCTAGTACCGTTTCTCCCGTACTCTCTCGTCGCTGGAAAGTGCGGATTATTAGGTTGAAACCTAAATCAGACGTTCGACGATAATCTAACCTTCTCACATACCGAACGAAATCGTGTAAATATTGACAGAGTTCGAAAAATTATTCTGTAACCAACGTACCGACCGTTTGAGACCGGAAAACTGCCAGCGAAGGAGGAGGACAAAGAGAAGCAGAAAGAGAGGGAAGGTCCGACGATTACGGGACGTCATTGGAAGCGAATGAGAATTGAGACTGGCGAAGGCGAATGAACGGTAGAATCTCGTCAGGACCCACACACGTCTTCTCGGCCACGTGCACTCTCCACTCCTGTTTACTCCGAAATAAATGCACGCACACAGGTGGGCCGCGGGCACGAAGGGGCGTGCGTGGGTGAATCTGTGCGTGCGTGCAATCGCTCGTACACAACGACGGATAGCGGTGCAAGGCGTGTAAAGCGGGGCGCTGAGAGGATATTATTTCAAAAGCTTCGAGAGCGTAATTCTCGCGGTCGCATTGAAGACCGCCGACGCCACCCTCGCTCCCACCCCTCCCCGCCCCCTCCCTCGCATCCCGCGACCCCCCTTGTCCCTTTCGCCACCCACGATCCCCCCGCTCTCCACCCACGACAACAATGGTCGATTTTAATACACCTCGCACGGGGCGAGAGTGAAATAGAGAGAGCGCCGGGTGGACAGAGTGCGGAAGATGGTGGAGGGGGAGGGAGAGAGAAGGATGGAAGGGGAAGGAGGCACATTCTACATTTGACGTGCGTGGCGCGAACAAAAGTCACGAGAGGGACGATGGCAGAGGGATGGGAGAGAGGTTGGCCCAAAGAGAGAAGCGAAAGAGAAAGAGGAGCGAGAGGGAGAGAGTAACAGAGAGAGCGAAAGGGAGAGAGAGAGAGAGAGAGGGTGGAGAGGAGAATGGAAGGGAGAGGAGCGTGCAAAAGCGCACGCAAAGAAAAACAAATGAATGCTGCCTGCCCGAAACAATTGAAGCCTGCATGGAATAGGGGTTGCTGGCCTTTTATGTTGCCCACCCTTGTGCTCTCTTTCTTGCTCTCTCCCGCCGGCTCGCTCCCTCACACTCGCCACCCCCGTGTCCCACCCCCGGCCGTTCGCCCCGTGCCGCTGCATCCACCGCCACCTCCTGCCTCTTCTTCCGTGGCCCCTTTTACATCCAGCAGGCCCCCGCTCCCCCCTCTTCGACCCGAACTCACCACCTCTCTCTCCTCTTCTTGCGCCCGCTCTTCGTCGAGCCTCGAACGAGGATATATTCGAGCGATCGTTCTGATGAGGCCTTTATGCGATTCCTGAGCTTTTCAAACGAGCGCGCGCGCGCGCGCTCGCTCACGCCATCGAACGAACGAGCGCGAACCCGAAGGATAAGAATTTCAATTTCTCCCGGCTAGGATCTTGCGGCATCTCGCGGGCCTGCTTATCGCCAACCCTTTCCTTACCACCCAGACAGCATTCGCAAGAGTCTGATCCAGCCGAACAGTCTCTTCGAGAGTCGCAAAATCTTCCGCTTTGGCTGGCAATCGCCTAGGCGGAAAATCGTCCCCGACAGTCGGCGCGTATCTCGTCGCCGATCGCGGAGGAGCGCAAAATTTTTGACTGGCGCAAGTGGCGGATGGCCGAGGTCTGTTTTGCGAATAACACGCCCTCCGGCACTTGGGGTATCCTCAATCAAAGCCGGCGTGTCGCGCGCGCGACGAACGACCTCGAATGGCAGGCCGCGAGGAGAATATTCAAAAACGCACTCACCGTCCGGACGAGGAGGTTGGCGAGCGAGGCCGACGTCCCGTGGAAATTTGGAACACAGCAACATAAATCAGGCCTTCGGGGCGGGTGATAGAGATACGGCACTCTAACGGCCACTCAGTCAAAGCCAAACGTCATTGCAATCCGCGCACTACATCCAGCGGCACGACGTGTGTCACCGCGTCGCGCAAAATTCAAAACCGAAATTCCGAGCATTGTCCGCGCGTCAGTGCGTCAGTCACACGCAACTCCGCGAGCCGCGGCCGGTTCTCTAAATCATCGCAATCGACACTCCATAATACTGAAGCAAGAACGGAATATGTCGGTCCGGAATCTGTGCGGGAGAGGGGAGAGCGGGAGGAGGTGGAGGGAGGGGGGAGGGGGAGGTAGACAAGACGGCGCCTCGTGATTATCGGGAGCACGTCCAATGTTTCCGATATCGGCAACGAGATTTACCGATCCTACGGTCGCGGGAAACGTTGTATTCGAATTTGAACATTGGAAATTTTGCTCGTCACGAAATTTCGATTTCCTGCGCGCGCGTAGGAAATTAAGATAAAAGGTGACCGTGTACAAGAGGTTTTTTCCGCCAATATTTCTTCGCGACTATGACAGTCGATGGAGGCGAAATTTTGTACGAAAACAAAGGTTGCGTGCACGTGACTCTGAACGGAAGGCGTGACGATTGGCATCGGCTGACGAACCACACGTATCTCTTTTCATCCCACTCGCAACGCACTCGTGTATCCGCTCCTCGATCGAGAATCGTAATCCTCCTGTATCCTGGGGATCACGGATGACGGAACTTGCCGCCGCTCGGCGTTAGGTTAGGTCAACTCACGTTGCACCCGCGAATTGTCAAAGGCGTCGGCGTACCGTCGACGACGTCTCACTGAACGAAACTTTACCACCGTGGAACGTGAGTCAGCTAAATGACAGCGAACGAATCGCACACCACAGCGTCCCGTCAACACACCAAATTCCTCCACTGCCGATCCCATGGCCGGATCAGTCACGTTTAAAATCCACTTTGCACTTGTTACTGAAAAATCATTCGATCACGCAAACGGCGAAGGAAAAACCGTCCTCGCCGGAATTCCACTGAGTGACGTAGAAGTTGCGTACAGGAGGGGTGGGTAAAAAAACCGAGGAAGAGTCGAGGGTACGAATGACACATCGGACGGGGCAAAACATGCGCGGTGTAGGAGAGCGCTCTCACTTAAGTCGCTCGCGTCGCGTTCGGCACGAAACTGATCGCGCACCGCGAGATCCCACTGGCCCCCACCTCGATCACGCTCGTGATCCCCCACCATGGCGCTACCCCGCGACGACGAGATGATGTGATAGCGTTTTATTCGCCCCATACCGAATCAAGCCACTGTACACATCCTTTTCCGAACAGTGCGAACATATTGCAACTTGCACACCGCACAGGTGGTCGAACGACTTATAGATATAAATGTTTAATTAATATTTATATATAACGGGGTTTAAAAACCCGTCTTTTTGGTCAATTGTTTCAAGGTATAAACATACCTTTTTGGACAGTTTGGTCGATTTGCGCTAGAATGCAAAACGATTTCTGTATTTAGGATTTTCTCCATTTTCAAGTCTCATTTAACCAAACTGGTCGAAAAGGTATGTTTATGCATTAATATTTACGTACGACGACGTACCTAGCCTCATTTGCAATGAACAGATGAATAATTTGGTTTTCAACGGAAGTTGTAAAAATTGACCGCGCCAGAGCTGTGCTTATAATTTATTTTCACGTATGGTGGGGATGAATTTATGGACAAACTGATGGATAGCCATGAGTTAGAGCAGAATATGCATCTTTAGACGTAGAATGTTTAACGTCTCTTCCCTGATCCCCGGTGAGTCCACGTCGGAATACATCGCATTAAAAGTTCCACTCGGCTCCCTTTCATAGTCCTTGCGTTCAGGATCAATTGTGCTCGCAATGTCAAACGAAGCCTGAACTCGGCGTAGGGCCGGCAAGAACGGCGAACGAATCCGAAATAGGAATCCCTTTGGACGTTTAAGGTGCCCTCGAGTGGAGCTCGCCCTTATGGACCTTCGAATGGACACTCTCCCACCCCCTTCCGAACATCCCAAAACTAGATCGTCCCGGGGCAAAGTATTGTCCAGCGACATCCCCCCCGATATCATCGTTGTTGATTCATTCGGCGCGTTGAAAGGAACGCGCTGACCCAGCCTTTCCTTTCACCCACGACGATCTGCATGCATTTCGACAATTTTACCGGAAACGGTCTATATCCGCGATTTTATCCAACGACCCGCAATTAACCCGCCCCTTCGCGTACATCAATTAATTTACCTTTTCAAAGAATTTGGGTAAGAGTCGACATTTATAAGAACAAATTGGGTTCAAGATGATTACTGAATATCAGAGGCCCAGCTGTGAACTTTCGAAGAGAGAGTACGATGGATCCATAGGGAAAAGGTTTTTCGTATGGGCGAGGAATAAAACGGCAACAAGCCGGACGTAAATGACTTTCTTTTCTGTCACGGGAAATAGAAGAAGGAATAGGGAATGCGGACCGCGGGTCTCGGCCGGTGTTTCGCACGGCTAAAGGCCGGAATGCGATGGAGCTTCCACGGGCATTGTCGCGAAATTCCGCGGACGTAATTTCAAGTGCCTCGGTGCCCTGGGAAGCACTGCTGATAAATTGCGTCGATTGGAAGTTGGCGGCGTTCTCGGTGGAAGGACAGGATCCTTAGTGAACCAAAAAATTGTCCGCAATTCAACACTTTTCGACAATGAGCAGGTTCCATTTTCGAATTTCATTTCTCGATCAATTTTTACTACTGCAAAAGATCTGGGAATTGTACGATTTATTTTTTGCCGTATGCAATGCACTGGCATAAGCGTCTAGGGCGTCAGTCGTCAAGGCCTGGACTAATTTTGCATGCGAGATGACGATTATGACTGCGCAGGCGTTGCTGTGCCACAGGAAACGATTATTAAGCCATTATTAAGTGTTGACCGTCGGTAGGTTCTTCGTCGAACCGATCGCAATTTACGACTTAACCGTTTGCTCGACGATATTTAATTACATTACTTTCGGAGTCCTCCGGATATGATTATAATTGTCATTATTGCCCCTTATTAACGTGGCCGTCCGTTTTCTTTATCCATTACCGCATCTCTAATTGAAACAAAATCCGATTGAGCAGTCAAACAAAATTTTCAAAATAAACGTATCTCGCTCTGCCCATCATACTTACTCGGGTCCACAAGTCGAAACTGCGACATTCGACAACAAATTGCGACGGCGCATCTCTCGGCGGCGAACGTTCAGCGAAACGATCATTCAATTTGCTCGAATCAATGTGACGTCCCCCAGCGAAATATCAAGTTACCGCCCTTATCGGATTGTGAACGTAACCCGTTATTACGAGCAGCCGTCTACTCCTCGGCTGGCAAATGGTCTTAATAAGCACGTTTCGCAGCCAGTCGCTGCGAGGAGCGAACAGGCGGCAACACACTTTGCCTTATCGGAACACCTCCGAAGTCAAGAGTCAAACTGTCATACGCTTACGGAAAACGACGCCATCCCCCGCGACCTCCCGTACCCCCACCCCCACACCGAACCGTTCCCTGGATCCGATCTACGATCCGCGATTTCTTCTGGCGAGATCCCGGTGTGTACGTGGCACCTACATCGCCTTAAAGAAGACAATTGCGACGAAAAGAATGGCTCGGTAAATGTGATAGCGGGATAAAAGAATACGGAATAAGAACGACTCCCTGACTGTAACGGCGCGCGCAATGTACGTGCGCACGTACACATGAACATTCACATACATAAGCGCGCGTAAGGAGAAAGTGAGAGAGAGAGAGAGAGAGAGAGAGAGAGTGAGAGAGAGAGAGAGAGAGAGAGAGAGAGAGAGAGAGAGAGAGAAGGAGCAGGGAAAGGAGAAGGAAAAATAATGAGGGTGGAGGGAGCGGAGAGGATGGAAAAGTGCGAGCGAGATGGTCGTCCGTGTAGACGCGAGTGGCGAGGGGGTGCAGGGCAAGGGGGGAGGGGGCGGCGGAGGAGTGGAAAGGGAACGAGGGGGGAAGGGGGGTGGGCACCGAGGCACCTATACATTTAAATAAATAGCGGTTCATTATAACTTTTGTGCGCGCGTTACTGTCCGCCTGACAATGCCTGAAACAAAGCGCCCTTCCATTGTTTTCGAAATAAAAGAGCGCCGGCCCCTCGGCATGGCCGCCGACGCCGACGCCGCCGCCACCGCTCGACGACCACTACCAACGCCAATGACGTCTCCACCTTCGAATTGACGCCGTCTTCCTGGGATCCCCGAGTCGACCTTGCACGTCACTTTTCCGATTCGTCGGAGATTAATTCGCCGTCGTCGATGGCGCCTAATTGGACGGCGCGTCGACGACTGTATGACGTTCGCCGTCGGCACCATTCTTAGGTCGGTTGGTGCGTGTGCGTATTCGGTGTGGCAGGGTCGAAAAAACTTCCGCGAGCCACGATTATTGTCCGACGCACCGACGAACGTGAAATTATGATCATCTGCCTGAATTTAAATGCTGCGACAATGGCAGAGATATGGCGGTGAAGTGAAATTTTCTGCGAATTCTTTGCGCTCGGATTGGGATTTGGGGAAGGAAATTGATGCGTCGCGGCGCGGTACGTCGGAAGAGGAACGCGGTGCGTGTAAATACCGCGCTGCGCGATGTATGCCGCACTTCCGGCATAAGCTTCCGAGTGCATAAAGGCCGAGTCAATATAGCTCGGCGCGATATTGTGCGCTCGGGCCGCTTTGTAAGGAACGGCTGGCGTCTTAATATCGCGGTGAGGAAAGGATTAACCGCAGCGACCCGCCTAAGAATGGAAGGATCACGGTGGGATTCTAATTAAACGGAAAACAGCTTCATTAAGTTCGTAACTGCCTCGGGGCCGTACTCCAGCGATACTGAACTTGCGCCGTGTTAGGGCGGCCCCTTTCGCATGTACGCGCCCGCGGTACATGTAACGATGAGTCATGTATTTCATAATAAGTACATAGATATCGATACGCCGCGTATTCGTAACGATTACAGCTCGCAACGGGTCGGCCTTACCGCTGCGTGAATGCCGCCGAAGACGTTGCCGAGACGTAATTAAAATTGCGTCGACGCTTATTACCTTGAAAGGGCATAGCTGAATAAGATAGTCAAAAGGTGACTCTGAATCGATTGAAATTCTAAAGGAGCAATTCGATGGTCTATAAAATAGAGCATTCGTGTGAATTTTCAACTGTGTACCTCGACCGCGCGGGATGGGAAAGTGTAAAATGTATTGTCTGCTGGTCCCACCATTTTTTGTGAATAAAACAATTTGATAAAAATCAGCGCTGCATCCGGTAATGGTGTGCATATTTCAGATTTTTTTTCAGATTTTCACATAGAAAATCCAACTGGTATAAAAATATCCACAAAAATGTCTATTTCAAGATTTTTTCATCATTGTCTTACCTTTTTTTGACCGTATCTCTGAAACTATGCGAAATAATGTCAAAGCATGCAAAAAGTCTCGTTAAACCGCGTAAAATAACGTAGAAATCATTGCACCACGACCGAATGACTCATTCAAAATTGTAATCGATTTTAGAGCACTTCTGACCATCTTATTCAGCAACGCTCTTACTTCATTAGGGCAGCCTTGTTTGTGTTACCTATGATATCACCGGGTAGGTGGACCGTGACACCGAACATGTAACGTTTTCAATGCGTATCTCAAGTTTGACTAGTTTGTTCACTGGACGCGATAGTCGCGAAATTTCCTCATCGAAGAAAGAAAACGCTTGCAGGCCAGCCTACGTTTTATCCGCAGGCCGCGCAAATCCTGGCAATGGCCGTGCGAAGGTGCACATGGAAAACGGCGCAGGTGCTGTAACATTGTACCGTCAACAGTCGGGAGCACCGCAAAGTTGTTACTACGCGGCGGATGCAACTGCAATGGCTTCGTTACGAGCCGATTTGCCGCCTAGCTGAAAGACACCAATTTATAATTATTGCATTGAATAGTGCCAGCGCCGTGCACGCCAACTCTCTAGCATACGATATTACCAGCCATTGTGCAGTTTAGATTCTATGTGCCCTCCTCGTCGGTCTCTCTCTCCTTTTCATCCGTCCTCCCTCACACACCCACTCTCTCTCTCTCCATCTCTCTCGCAACCTTACACACATCAGGTCCTCTTTCTCACCGCCTCTCCCTCTCCCTCTCTCACTCCTCCACCCACGCTCCATCCGTCTCCTGCGGCCGCCTCGAGCTCTATCTCACGGGGCACTCGGTACGTTAATATATAGAGAGCTTCACATCCAAGAGGCTACTTCAGAAGCGACACACTAACGGATATCCTTTATCGATGTTACACTTTCCGAAAGAGTCCTGGCCGCCGGAGCCGCAATTTCACGCACGCGCCGCACATTTTTTGTCACCGCCCGCCGCGCGTGCCTGACGTCATCGTAGAAGGTAGGTACGCCGTAAGTGAAGGGGGGATGGCCAAAATGAGAGAGAGACGAGGTTATCTGACCTGCCTGTTTGCCCCTGCGAACGGTCAGCTGATTGTGACGATTGTGTCGCAGGCGCGCGAGAAAACTGCACGGCCGGGCACTTTCCACGCTTAACGCGCGACATAAGCCCTAATGAGTTTTCATCGGGCAGCAATTAATGTTTCGCACCACTCGCAAATTTACCGATGACGAACAAATTGGAGATTGTTCCCCAGGCGCCCAACCTAATCCGCATTTAGCCGCCCTTCTTAAGCACGCACCGCGCTGCCCTAACGTCGCAGCCACGATTCCGAACACACGCTCATCCCGTCCGTCCGTCCGTTCATTCATCCGAAACTCCATTTACCCCATTATCCGGGACGCGAAACGTTGAACCGATCAACTCGACCTCAAACGCTGCCCGGCAACCGTTAACGTTGACCCGCGCCAGCGTAGGTAGATAAAATATCGGAACGTTCGATAGCAATTTACACCTATCGAGGGTCGGAGGGTGCGTGGAAGGGTAAAAAAAAAAAGAGAGTCGAGCCGAAAGAAAGGGCGCGGGCGAAAAAAGTAGGAAGGACGAACGGCTACAGGGGGTTAGAGGCGAACGGAGAGGGCGAGGGGAAGGGGAGGGGTGGTAGGGATGGGAAGCGCGTAGCAGAGGATTGGCGATTGCAATTTGCAGAATGGACCCTGCGAGGGCGAAGAGGGACGCAGCGGGTGAAGAGGAACAGGAAGCGGAGGATGAGGCCGCGGAGGGAGGAGGGGGGGTAGTCGGCCGCCGCTTCAGAAGGCGGAGGACGAGGCGTGCGGAGGCTCTAGGTGCCGCGGGGGTGGCACACCCGGTGCCGAGAAGGGGTGTGCTGAGGTGGAGGGGGGGGGGGGCAGCGGTAGTAAAGGTGCGGAGGGACGAAGAGGAGCGCGCGGGGTGGCGTGAAGGCAGAGGTAGAATGCAACGAATTCGAAAAGAGCGGAGCCCTGCGCCTGCATACGTAATGCCATCGGGCCATTGTCAACCGGCGCCTGCCCCCTTTTGTCTCCCGGGGGCAGCGGGCACCCCCCTCGCGACCCACCCCCAACCCCCTCCTCCTCCCTCCCTCCCCCCCACAGAGGCCCCATTGGAGAGCGACCCACACCCCCGCAGGCTCGCGAGAGAGCTCTCCGGTGCTCGCGGGAAAATTCTGATCGCACCCCGGGCACCGATATCGATCTTCGGCCGATCATTTGCATGCTCATTGTTCGAGCATCCGACGAAAATTCCACGATGGCGAGATGGCGTCGTCGGCCGGCAGATCGCGATGGCGCCGAGAACAATATTCCCGCAGTCGCAGACAGGCACGCTCCTCTGCCGTTCGTTCTCTTTCATCCCTCACGGCTTCGAACCTTTCGCCAGGAGCGGGAGGAGGATCGAGGGAGAAAGAGAGGGTAGAGTGAGAGAGGGTCGGGGGCCACTGAAAGAGGGCACAGGTGTCCGCGGCAATAACAGTTTCCGCGTTCCCTCTCCGTGGCATTCATCCGACTACCTCCCACCCCCCTGTCAGCCCCATCGGCCCCTTCCTCCTTCCTCCTTCCTTCGCGGTCTCTCCTTTATGCCTCCTCCGCGCCCGCTTACCTACCTCCCCCTGTGCCGCCCCCGTCTGCGTTTCAGACCCCACGACCGCGTAAGTCCGGCATCCATTCGATGCGTCGGCGACATACGGTGGCTTACTTTCCGCTTCCCTATTACGAGGAGTACATATTTTTCGGCGGCGGAAGCCGGTGACGTATGACGATAGCTAACGGTCGAACGATGAGCAAGGGAGGGAGAAGGGGGAAGAATCGTTGGTCGGCCCGCGCTCGGATTGACCCGATTGACAATCAAAGCTGTTTGCAGAAATTCGCATTCGACAAAAATTGCGCGCGTCGACGCAGCGCGCCGCAACTGGAACATCCGGAATAAAATTGGAACAGAAGGAGAAGCGAAGCGAGGAACATCCAAGAGAAGCGCACAAAGAGGTTGAAGTACGAGGGAAAAACAACGGGGTGCGCGAAAGCACTCCGGCAAGATAGAAACAGACGGAATCCAGAAACTGTGGGAAAGACGGGGGATAAAGAGTGCGAATGCCAGAAAAGGGAGAGAGAGAGAGAGAGAGAGAGAGGAAGGTAGGGAGCGAAGGGAGACATCGGTGCACATATTTTTATGTCATCGCAGTAGACGCGATGCATTGTTGTCGCGAGACAAAGGCAAATGTGGCGGAAAAATTGCGGAGGAAAGGCGAGGCGCGCGGGGTTCAGCTCGTGTGCCATCGGAGGGTGGAAAAGGGTGGAGGAGAGTGGAGGAGGAGGGAGGGCGCGCGCGAAAGGGTAGGACGGAGTGGGCGGAGGGCGCGGGTAGAGGAAGAGCGAAAAAGAGAGAAGAAGCGGAAAGAAGAGAGAACGAGAGAGAGAGAGAGAGAGAGAGAGAAGGATGGGTTGCGCACGCGACAAAGCGGAATGGGTTAATGCCGGATCTCGCACGATTACTTGACGATCGCTTCCACCAGAACGTACCGCGTAAAATGTAAAGCGTACACGGGGGACAAATCGCTCCCGTAAACAAGAGTCGAAATCATTTCGCATTGTATATCCACGGCGCGTCCACGGCTAGGTTAAAAAACAACGACGACCAACAAAAAGGGCATGGAGGGGGGAGGGTCGAAAAAAAGGAGCGGCGCGTGCGCAACACACAGAGCCATACTACCGGAATAGCGGCGGACTGAAAAACAACGAATTGCGCGCTAAGGGTTTTCATCCTTTCTCTCCGCTCTTCCGATGGCTGATTCGAACGGATTGACTCATTGAAACTGATTCGCCCGCGTAATGCCGATGAGTAGGTGCGCCGTTGTTTCGTCCCTCAGTGACCAATAATGCCGAGGGACACATATTCGTGCGGCACAGAAGGAATTCATCGTCACGCCATCGGATCCTGCTGGCACCGCGACAGTTCCCGATCGAATTACATACGGCGCGATGCATAAGCGAGCGACCCGTCTCGACGGTCCAACTTTTTTTTCCCCGAAACAATTCGACGTTTAAGCTGTCCGCAGTCGAGAGGAGCGAGTCCGACTTCCTTCCCTCCTCCTCCTCCTCCTCCTCCGCCTCCTCTCCGACCGGCCGCTATAAAACGGCCGAAGGTAAGCGAAAACGACTCTAACGTACGCTGACGAGTAGCGGAGGAGGGGTGGGGGCGAAGTCGAAGAAAAAAAGAGAAGACGAGGCGAAGGAGAGGAGACGTAGGAACTACAATTAAGCCAGTCAGTCCGTGGCTGAGTTGTTCCATTGAGGGAATTGGCCTGCGCAGGCAGCGAACTATCGAGCAGAATTGAGAGTTGGCGGGGAGATTTCGCAGATTATCAAGCATCAGTTGCCGGGAAGAATAAGCAACCGCCAACCGTCATTTAACTTTAACGCTCCAACTGCCCCCGTCCGCTCCTGTTTCCCCCTTCCACCCCCCCCCCCCCCCCCCCCCCCTCTGGCTCTACCCTCCCCTGCCACCCTAACCCACCCCCAGGGCAACCCTCGAGGGCCTCCGTCGGTCCATGCTAATTAAATCTGCCTACGTACCTCCCCTTAGCCCCCGCGATACTAGCCACCTGCGAGCAGAGTCACCCCCCCCCCCTTACCACCCCCTCGACAGAGTCCCGCGCCGACGATCCCGGGGAACCACTTTATTTGTGCGTACACAATAAACTAGGTACTACTCTTCCTTTTCATTCTACCCGTCGTCCCGGCTAATTCGTAGGCCGATGACCAAGTGCTATTCTCATTTTCGTACTTCAGCGCTGGAGTAGGATACCGGCTGGAGAATCGTTTGTTCGAATCAACTGCGCGAGCCAACGTACACTCTCTCTCTATCTCTTTCTCATTCGTTCCTCGACTCCGTTTGTCTCCGTCGAACGGCCCGTAATGATTTTTGTCCGCGTACGAGACGCTACGTGACCGAGGATCGGCCGATATCGAAAATCGGATCGTCATTGCGGCGGGGGAATATTTGTCGGAAGGAAAGTCGTCGGCGACAGGGAGAAAGAGGGAGAGAGAGAGAGAGAGAGAGTAAGAGAGAGCGAGAGAGAGTGAGAGACTGAGAGAGAGAGTGAGAGAGTCAGTGAGAGCGGACTGGACTTGTATATAAAGTACACTGGCTGGGAATTTCTTTGAAACGGTGGAAAGTGAACGGTAACGTCTGACACATAAGCGACTGGAATCACTGGCACATTGAATTCTCGCGAACTTCCCTTGCGCCGCTCGAGTTTTTTAACTTCCCCGGGAGGGAGTACGCTAGTCGTATTGCCCACGTCAGCTTTGACCTATGCTTAGCAAACAACCATTCAAACGAAACGAACCGAAGAAACTATACATATGCCCCAATGGCAGTCCATGAGAAAGTAGAAAAACTCATCAATCCGTGCGGTGATTCACTACCGCAACAATTGAAAATCTAAATTTCTGAACAGTACGTACGATCTTTCCTGATGAATGTGAATGAAGCGCAGGTAACATTGCGTGAAAGTTGGCGCGAGAACGTTTTTTAGCTAAAAGAAGCAGCGACGATACTCGCTGTCCTTTTAAACCGTAGCAGCGCAGTCGTGGAACTGTGTCTTAGCGATGGCACTCCCTTATTCATTTGATTCAGCAAGACAGCTTACCCTCGGCGAAGCGCAGGGTAAAGCGCAGGAGTATGTGTTATTCGTTTCCACAATAGCGTCATTGTTGGAGCATTGTGCTTCCACCCCATTCCGTAGATTCGTCGCGAACACTTTACCTCCTACTCCTTACCGCTTCGCGAATACACATGTACATGCTTTACACGCACGGACACCCCACGCCTACCCTCCCATTCCTATACACAACCCTCTTACGCCTCCTTCTCGCGCCAGCCACCCGTCCTCCGCCCTCTCATTCTTTCGCATCTCGCACTCCCCCTCCGCGACTCTTCTTGCTTTTACGACGAAACGAAAGAACTGCGCCTCGCGCGCCATCGATTTCAGTCCATCGGGACTATCGACTTGATTATCTCTCGCACTCGAATTCGCTCGGCGAACGCCGCCGGCGTCCTCGCCGCCGCATTCGCGCACGATAAGCGGTAATTAGCCAGGTGCCAATAATCGCGCTAATAGTTGATCAACGGACGTAACGGGAGGCGCAGTCGGGACACGGTCGAGTATCAATTCCGTCGGATCTGCCTAGAATCCAATCCCCCACCCTCCCCTCCGGCAGGACGCGACATTGTCTGCTGAGACTATTTCACCGCTCGTCATTGGTCGATAATTTATCGGGACCGAGGCTGTCGAGGCCGTCGCAATATGACTCGGAAAGTCGTACATCTAGGAGCGTGCTCCTCGCGTATAAACCCTCGCAAATTACTATGTGGCTCATTCAGGAACGATGCCTGATTAACGACGTCGCGGCGGCACGATATTGTCCCCGGGTTGCTCGAAAAGGGGGACAAGGGACAGTAATGCGCTCATCTCCCGGGCACAATAGAACAATGCGTTCCATAAGTAAAGCGCCACCACTCGCGCAATACGCGTGCACGTATTCCTTCGAATCAACCCCACACTTAAATATCCTCGGGTGGCGGTCGCGCGCACTCTCGCAGGATGGAAGCCCGTATGGACGACGTCGGCGACGGCGGCGACGATATTCGCCATGGGTCCATGACGAACGATCCTGGCCGCGAATCGAACCGTTCGATTCCACTCTCCCCCCCCCCCCCCCCCCATCGCGGAGACCTCGAATTTTCCGTAATTCCGACAGAACGTTCTTTCCCCCCATCTGCCTCGAGCGTACGGAGCGCACGAATTAAAGCGCGCCTCTAAGTGAAGAGAATAGAGCTCTCTTACGGAAAGCCCGAGGATCCGTAGAGTTTAAGATCGTTCGCAATTAAAGACCGACATTGTATCCGCACAGAGGGGAAGTGGAAAATTCTGTTTAAACCGCTCTCGCTCTCGGCCATAAACATTCCCGTTACGAGCCGCGTTTCAGCACCGGTCGCGATCAAAGGCTGCTGAAGTGGCATGCGGCAAAGGCGGAAGTCGATATGTATGTTCATATGGTTTAAGACGCCGAGGCGAAAAGACGAGCGCGGAGGCGCAACAACGGGGCAACAATAAGTCGCAGTAGGATGAAAAGGACGAACGGGGAAAGACGCACTGACGAGCGAACCGCCGTCAAACAATGCGCCGAAACAATGCGAGGAAGAAGGACGCCGTCGCGTAACAATGTGGACAATAGACAGATGGGCGAGGGGGTGCGCAGGGGTAGCTAGGAGAGAGAGAGAGAGAGGGAGGAAGAGAGAAAGAGAGAGACGGGGGAGGTGTGGAGGTTGGAGCGAGACGAGGCGAACGTTTGTGGTCCAAGCGGGAAGAAAGGAAAGAGAAATCAAGGTAGAGCCGAGAAAGGGGTGAGTGAGCTAGAAGTATGCAGAAGGAGGAGAGCGGAGAGGGTCACCGCCGCTGCGGAATTCGTGTATCCGTTACCAGGCACATGTGCAAATCCGGACGCGACGCCGGAGTGGCCAGAATCGGTAAGCGAGTTGCGACTTCGAGGCAACCTACCTCAACGCACGCTCCCTGGAAAAAAATAAAAACCGTCACGTGAGCTCCTTGACCCATCATTCTCACGGAACAAAGATTGGAAATGGACAATTTTACTTGACTTCGATAAGGAGAAAAGAAGCGAGAGAGACAGGTATCTCGATCCCGCTTGACGGCCGAAAGTGACCCGAGCGCCGAGTTCGCGAACGGAAATCAGCCGTTAATTGGTCGTCGAACGTTCCTCAGCTCCCCGAGTGCGTTTTCCTTGAAAGGGGGACGTTTAAGGTGAGGCCACAACGGCGAAACGGGACCTCAGCTCGTCCGTGCTCGTCTACGATGAGCTTTATGATTGAAAGAGAGACCGGGCGCGCGGCGTTGGGGCGGGCAGGGTGGTGAAGCGGTGGGAGGTGGGGGTGGGGCGCGTGGGGGATGGGTTAACAATGTGTGGGAGCGAGAAGGAGAATGTCAAGTGGACATTGTTGACGGTGACAATGCCGCTGAAATTGCCGGAGAACAAAGAGGTCTTATGATGACGCTGCTGGCGAGCGAGCGCGAGAGTAAGCGAACGAGCGAACGAGCGAACGAGCGAATTGAGCGAGTTGCTCGTGGACAGGGACTCTCCCCTATACTCTCTCGCCACCTACCCCTCATCCCTCCCCTTGGCCGTCCCTTCCTCCTCCGCTGCAGACGTCCGTCTCTCTCCGACCACTCCCGGTACTGACCTCTCTCGTTCCACTCGGTCTTTCGCACTCTCGCTCGTACTCTCCGTCGCTTGGCTCGCTTATTCTCCGCCTTCCTCTCCCTTACTCGCTCTGTCTTCCTCCGGCGAGCCCCCGCTCCCCTCCCCTCCCCACCCTCCTTCGGCGTGAAGCCTCTTTCTCCCCCTGCCGACGCTTCTCCCTTTTGAACCCCGCGTGCGGCACCCCTGTATCGCGTGGCATTACACCATCGACCCTATCGCAACACCTATGTCGATACTCATGAATTAAGCACCTTGATCCATTAAGAATCGACCTCGCACGCTAGCCGCGTGCGTAACGCGCTTAATTAATGTCGTTAACGTCCTGGCGTCCCGAGCCTCGCCATCCCTTTTTGTATTTCGTAACGTACGAGCTCGACGCACGTTCGCGTTGGACGTACGCGGGAATGGCAGGAAGTCGGTTAAGAATTAGTCGGATTGATAAGCGCGCGCGTTTGTCGGAGAGCACTTTCGTGAAAGGCTGGCAATGGGTTCGGGCGCAATACGCGGAGGAATAGGATACAAATCTCGGCGCGTGCCATTTTTGTCGCCGCCCCTGAAGCGCATTTAATTGCAATTAAATCATCATTCAGAGATCTGCCGAGCGGGCAGGCGGCGAGCGACGACTCCGGTAGTCAAAGCAGATTTTTAACATTCGATGCCCCTACCCGCCAGGCGAGTTCTGTACGCGTGTACGTGTGCACCGTGAATGGGGTCGGCGGGATCGACGATCGGCGATCGATTTCATTGACACTCGTCGGAGGGGTGGCCTTTCCCTCGTCGCCCTCGCTCTTCCTTTCTTTCACATTCTTCGATCCTCCTTGCCAGCGTTTCACGGAATACGTAATTAACGCCGACGCGGAAAAACCGAGCGTCGAATCGCCCGGCAAACTCGCGGGGAAAGAGCGAGCAAAAGGGTGAGGTGAGGGGAGGGGGTGGTTGCCAGGCGTAGGGTGGGCGGGAGACAGAGGAAGAAGGAGATCGACAATCATTTTTTCCTTTCAGCGCCGACGAATATTTAAAGTACCCGTCGTTCAATGCCTGGAACTTCCGCGCTGCAGTTGTATTCGCGCGCATTTCTCCGAGTGTGCGTCAGACGCAACGTGTACCCACCCCTCCTCCCCCGCAGCCCACCCCTGCCCGCGCTGCACACTTTTTCGACCTATACGCGCAGCCTCGCCCGCGTAGATGTACGTACATTCGTACACGTACACTTTCGCCCGGGAATAGACGGGCCACATCTATATGGCGTGCGTGTGTACGTGGGTATACATCGCCATCGTTCCGTGCTTTCATTCGTTCGCGGAAAGAAGTAAAGAGCTTTGTCGCCGCGGCATCAAAAGCTTGAATGACGCGACGATGAAAGAAGGAAGTATCGGTACAAGAAACTGCACAGTGAATACTGAAAAGAATGTAGTCACGAGGGGCGGGTGGGCGGTGGGGGGAGGGGGGAGTGCGGAGATGCAGGCTGCGGGAGGGGGCGGCGGAGGAGGAGTGAAAGAAAGGGAACGAGAGTTAAGGAGCAGTGCGGAAGATAGCGAGAAGGACGAGATGGGCGAGAGAAGGGGGAGTGAGGGGACCGACGGCTCCTGTGAGAAGAAAACCTTCCCCGGGAAAGAGCGATAAGAGTTTCTAGCTCAAACAGCGAAACGGATATCAGAGAGAATAGGTATTCTCAATCAGTGCCGATATCCCGTTAATTAATCCCGCAGCTTACGGATCGTGCATCTCCCAGCGTATACGATTCCTCGATCGACAGATTTTATAAACAATTTACTCGAACTCGATCGAGTAATTTTCGTCGATCTACGGCTTTTTACAGGACGGTTTAATTAACCCCAGTCCCGCAGAGCTCCCTTTTAGTCGCCTCTTACGACAAGCGGGGACCGCTGTGGGTGTATTCCGCCAACCCCCCGCCCACAGGGGGGATGACGATGGAGCCATCGAATAAAAGCAAATGTCACACGAGCGGCGAACAATCATATCGTACCGCCGTACACGGTAACGAGCAATTCAGCCCCCCCACATTGTCGCGCTCGCCGGACGAATTCCTTACAGGCTGACCCGTCGACGAGGCGGTCGAACAAAACAATCTCCTCGGGACGAAACGAATTTCAGGCACTTATCGGGGCCGGCGATCGAGCAGCGGCGTTTCAATGACGAAGTCGGGTATGCCGGATTACGTTAAACTATTAGGTGCCTTCAAAGCGAGGCGCACGACGCGTATACAGGGTGTTCCGTGCGGAGGGCCTGGCCAGAAACGACGGATGACGAGCGTCGAAGAGGTTGGCGGCGGCGGCAGCGGCGGCGGCGGCGGGAGGGGTGGGCGGATGGCGCAGGGGTGGAAAGCCGTACTCGTAGCGGCGTATGCAGATAATCGGTACAAAGCCTTTCGTCCGATGACAAAGGAGAACCCCGGCCGGCTACGTCGTACACACGCCCACACGCGAGGCGCGTGTGCGCGCTGTAATGGTATGCGCGCGTATCGGAGGGCTCGTATTATTATACGGGGTGGCATCGCGAAACTCCGAAGAAGCCCGTCGCGTGCGCTTTGCTCGAGGTTTGCTCGGACACGAAGATCGTCGGACTCCGTCGCGACGGTCCGCCAAACGTTGTAAAAGCGTCTTTAGATCAATTTGCTCTCCTTGCACTGTCACGTGGACGGAACGCGAAATGCGGTAGATTTTTGCATTCTCGCATTCGAGAGAAAGCCCCGTGAGTCGCGGCGCGCAGAGAAGCCGTAAGTCCCTCTTTCCGAAGAGTGGGCTGTCGCGTTTAGCTGAAAATTTCGCGCGACTCGCCTGGCGATGATCTTTTTCACAGTGCGCAGAGTGGATACGTCCCGTGCTCGTTCACACGTCAGAAAGTAACATCTTACTTCGATAAAAGTCGCGGAAGTCTATTAATCACGGGAGCGCATTGTGACATTCAGCCGAGCGCCATTCAGGGCTCCAATATTATCGATACTCAACGGCGAGCCGGCATTCGCGTCTATTGAAAGAGAGTTTATCAATAGAGCGCAGGACACTCCTGCTGTATCCGCCTGTAAAGCACTACTCGCTCGGTGGCTCCTCATATAACCTCTCGAGAAGCTTCCCCCTCTCGCTCCCACCGGCCTACCTCGCTCTCTCGCTCCCGTTCGCGTCGTGCCACCGGATTTTTCATGCAAGGAGTGCTCCCGACTAAGCTCGACTAAGCTTCAACTTAATCGTGCTAACGAACGCCGCCTCCAATCTCGCCGCGATTTATGTGCATAACGCCCCCGCTGACGGACGTCGCGGCAATCGTGAATTCGACGCCAGTTAGGCGAAAAGTAATGAGGCTCAGCGCAATTAATTGTTTCAAACGATTCGACTCGATGACAAATTGAAACGGATTAAAGTAAGTGGCGAAATCTGTTTCTCGCTGTACGAAGCGGCAATTTCTTTGCGCCCGCAATATGTAATTATTGAATAAAGAATATTGGGTATGAAATTGGTTATACTTAGTCGATAGTGTCGAGGAGAGAACAAGTATATCCCATGAAACGGTATGACACAGTTGTATACCCGGTCACGTAGCACGCACAGAAAAGAAGCGCGTCTTCCTCCGGTGCCTTGAGATCAAACTCCGTTCAGCGGCGATCTGGTTAAGCCGCTTTCCCGGAAAATATGTAATTTCGCCGCGAGGCCACGACTTAGTTTCACCACTCTTCCTGAACGCCATATATAAAGGCAGCTCGCGGCACGATTGTCCCTCTCAGGCCGTAAACAACTGCGTGAAAGGACATCGAACGCAATCGAAATCCGTGAAATGGCCAGCTCATTCTGACTGCGATCAACTATTAAAAACGGGACGAATACTCTCAGTCCGATAGAAAACGGACATAGAGGATCGAACGGAGGAGCAAAATAAAAGTGCACCAGCACACGCTCGCACGGCTCGTAGAGGAGTAAAACGCATGTACTCCGTAATGCACGCATGCCTTTACCGTGCCTGCAGTCTGCCCAGTCCGCTGTCTCCGCCGGTGTGTCCGCCAGCGCACCGGAGAAAAGAGTATTTTAGCTCGCGTCCATAGGCACGGAGGGCGAAACAATATGGCTTTTGTACGAGAAAGAAACGGAAAAGCCAAGCCAAAGAGAAAGCCTAAGAGCGATTGAAATGCTCGAGTGTTTTCTCTCCCTCGCTCCCGCCCGCCGTCCCTGCCCCCCGTCTCACTCCGGCTCGCAAACGTTCGCGGTCGTCGATTCTTCTCCTTCCCTCTCTACTTCAGCCTCCCTTTATGACGCTTCCTTTCTTCTCGCCCTCTCTCCTTTCTCATCGCTTTATTTGCGCGCGACTAAGTGACGAAGCTTCCTACGCTTCTTCCCTTCCGGCGGCTTCGCGCAACTTCCGAAGGACGCTGCCTTTTAACATCTTCCTTCGACTCGACTTCCACCTCGAACGATACCATCTCGATCAGCTTCGCGCCCTTGACCGCAAAGATACCCCCCGACGCTGAACCCCTTCACTTTCCTTCCATAACAGCGTAACGCTCACCTGCGTTCAAGGCGTTCGAACGTAACGCGCGTATGATATGACTAAGACATTCTCCAGGAGAGTTTAGGCATATTGTCGAAACTCGCCGAGATCCTCCGCGGCGACCTTCGAGCCATCGTGTATCTCGTCTAGCGTTTCTGAGCAGGGCGAACTTGGCGATTGCCATTTGCGAAACGAGGCCGAAGGAGTTGCGCGACGTCGGACGCGGCGGGAAGGGGTGAGTCTTGCGGCGAGTGACGAGCGAAAGGGTGAGGCGAGCAAATGGGGAAGAGGAGTGCGCGGAGAGTAAGAATGAAAGAACGAGAAAGTAACGAGAAGCGTGGAGGGGTGGATGGAGGGGGAGGAGGAGGGTGGTGGTCGGCGATAGAGGGTGGCATGGTATGTGTCGATGGGGTGGGTATTGGTAGACAGAGGGGCGGGTGGCGACGGGCGATGGCTGGGTGGTAGGTAGAGGGTGGTTGCAGGTTGGTAGTCAAGACTGCCTTCAGATTCCAGAGTGAAGCATTGTGTCCCGAACGCGCATTGTCCTCCCGTCACCGGGAACTCGACAATGCCGAGTCCGTAAGTTAGTAACCCTACCGTAAAAACTTATCTCCGCCCAAACCATCGACCTCCAGCCTCCGTGATTCCGTTCGATTTCCAACCTGCCCTCTCTCTCTCTCTCTCTTTCTCCCTCTCCTCATCTCCCTCCTCTCTGTCTTGGCCCCCAACGTCTATCGCGTCCTCGCGTTCTCCTTCACTGTCCATCTTCGCGGGACTCGACTCTCTCTTCTCCTCGAACCTGAGAACGATTCCTTCGAGACAGAGTGTACGTCTTCGTTCGTTTCAGATCGACCGAGACGTTTACGAGCCGTGGCCCGGGTTCGTCACTCGCGTATTCTTCCGGAAGCGAGGGTCACGATACTTTGACAGCTCTCGGTACATGGGACTCAAAAAGAGTATAATACTAACGAACTCAATCGAACGTACATTGATCTGTACCGATCATCTCTAATAAAACGGACAAAGACTACATTCATAATCGCAGAACAAAGTGCTTATAAGTACGTATTACTTCGGAGAGAGTAGATTACAAAAGACCGACAATTAATTTCGTAACAGGCCCATGACAGGGTTCGTCATTCTCAAGACACGGATGAGGACTCGCCGCTGTAGGCAGAATCGGTTGGGAAAAGTTGGGGGCTCGTGTCGGGCGATGGTCGGCAGAAGTCGATGCTGAAGCAGACGGCGAGCAGCACCGCGAGTCGGAAGTGAACGTCCTGGGGACCGGATACAAACATTAGGGGTTGGCGGGCGGTCCTCTCGTTGGGACTCAAGTTGCCGGCCAGCCGGACAACGCGTGGTCGCCGGACAAAGCTCTTCTAATTGTCCCCATCAACGACGAAGAATGGACCGCGGGCCTGCCGCTGACAATTTCATTTGTAATTTGCATAAGGCTTATTAAAATCACAATGGAGGAGGAGCGGCGAAAGGGTGCCAGGGGGTCGAGCTGCCCGATCAAGGTGGCCACGGCCTTTTTCGACTTTGCTCGACGAGTGATAAACGTCACTTGCACCGAGTCAATGAGCGAGAAGCGCATTAAGAGTTCACTAACGTCGCTTCATTGTTCGAACGGTCCTCTGGGGAACGAACTGTTTCCAAAGATTCTTTCCAAGATCTCCGGTATTGTAAGATGCATTCAATTCCCACATTTATACTCGTACGTCAGCCACAGACGACTTGAAATATTGTAGCATTCGGCGCGCGACAATATTGCAGTGAAATCTATGTTAAGTTGGATCGAAAAAGTCTGTGCAAATAGTATACGCTGCTTGTCGAATTTACCTTTCTCGAAGGAACGCCGCTAAGTATCATATCCACTTGCACGCATGCACTGCACAGATCACTCGCGAAATTCGTACGGCCCACTTTTCCGGAAAGCATTAAAATCAGAGCGCCACTTACGTAACACTAGACGCGACAAACATAAATGTTTCGTCTTCGCAGGTAATCCAGGTTACATTCGCGTACAACAGCGGCACGTAAGATGCGGTTAGTGATCTGCGCGCGAGAAATCTGTAGATCCGAGGAGGGCTCATTCTGATGATAATGCTCTCTAAAAATGTAACGGTCGTCGGTAGCGCGAAAATACAACTTTCCTGAAATGTGTCGCGCACGTGAAAGGCAGCGCGAAACTGAACCACCTCAAAACGCTATCATATTGCGCGCCAGCACATTCCCCCACCATGCCCGGTGCAAATGCGTGCACGCACCTCTCGCGAAGGGATAGAAAAATAGGGACTGCAACAGGGATTGACCACGTACGAAATTTTGACCCGCGCTTTACGAATCAAAGCATTGTATTTTGTCAGCAAAAATCATTACAAACACCCTTTAACAAAACATACTTCACACCTTTTACCTTGTGGTTCGTAAACGTTAATGTATACGTGCTAAAAAATAATAGAATATAAGGTCCGAATGTGGGGTGAAAATTAGTGTTTCACTCTTGGACAACTGTTTTCCCAAACGCAATCGCCGCGATAGTGATCGCGAACGTATCCTTCCTTGCAGACGCAGCCCCGGACGCAGACTTTCTCCCTACTGCAAGGCAAGGCTTCCCAATGATCTATGTTGTCGCAAGTCTTTTCGCATGTTGGATTCGCGGAGCATGGACTGTATTCCTCGTTCGCTTTGCAATCTATATTTTCTCCCGAATCGTTGCCTATAAAATTGAGCCCCAGATGCGAATCAATAGATTGATCAATTTTTGAAGGCAAAGTGCAATTTAAATAAATACAAGTTTATGTTGTACTGTAGAAAGTATGCACTTACCGTCATTGGAATCAGCAGCTTCGACCGAGACAGCGTCAAAACTGCCACTGCAATTGTCCAACAGGGCAATGCTCAGGAGGAGCAGTGCAAGGTATGGCCGAAGACAAAGCATATTCACCGTTGCAGTTTGCAAATAGAATAAAAACACTGCAGGTCGGCTTGTATATATACCCAAGAAAAAAGAGATACCAAACTGGTAATGTTATCATTGCAGTAACCAGTTTAATCGCATATGAATACTCAACACCGGAACCAATATTCACTTAAACTAAACGATAAGGCCAAAGGATTCGCAGGGAGCATAATTTGGAACGCAGTGGCCAAACCTTTCAAGGATCCCTAAGAGACAGGACTACTTTCGAGTTATATATTTATGGTTCTTTGAATTGTACAGCAACTTGTTTACATACAACATATATAAGTGTCTTACTGGTAAATTACTCGTATTACGTCTTAAAATAAGTGGTCGTAATAAAGGGAGGATAATTAGCGTGTTTCTGTGTTATTCAACAAAACCCTATTTGAGGATTCGAGGATGTTCGATCTGGGGAAACTGTTCGTTAACTCTGGTGACGGACAGCAACTACGTATGCAATTGCTTTGCACGCTCGGTGGATGTTTTTTCCACGACGAATAGTCGATAAGATAGTACGAGATGACGCTAAAACTACGCGACCCGTTCGCTCATCCACGATGTCGAATCTTTCGTGGGCACGGGACGAAACAAAATCGTTTAACAGTCAAGTGAAATATTAAAAATGATATGGCGTATCCCCTTGATCGATCACGCTTGGACACTCGCACATAAATGACGCTTAACGTGTCGCTAAAAGAAACATTCGAAATCCTGTTCTTTTCTTTGTTCTTTTACGTTAAAATGAGGAGAGAAAACTATGAATCGGTTGCCAATAATGACAGGGAACGATAATGAGAAGCCACTTTCGCTAACAGAATTATTGCGGGACCCACCGTGAGGCGTCGAATACTTCACGCAGAAAGAATATGAGCGTCGAAATCAGAAGCTCTTGCAGGCGTTTGCTGTTTAATAGATTAAACGTTTCTTCGATAAAGGAAAATGTTGCACTGGGATAAGGAAAAAATTATATGATTTGCTACGTTATCCTTTAAACGTATGGTACACCTTGTAGCAACGGTGTCACGAACGCAACTAAGTTCCTAATATTTGGGAGAATCGCACTAGATTTAGTATACACGCGCATAATGTAAAAACGTATCGCCGAACAAAAATAAATTGTGGAACCGTACGCCTATGTCGTGCGGCGTAGCGCTCGTTGCATACATTAACATTTATTCGTGATCATAACAATCGAGCAAAAGAATATATACGCTTATCATCCCTGCGACCGGGGCAGGTATGCAAATAGGACTGTGGTTGAATTGCGATAGAACGCCGACACGAACCTTTTCCAGCAAGTAAAAACCAACAAGGGAAAACCAAACACACTCTCGATCGTCATGGTCACTGGGAATCTCTACGGTACTCTCTTCCGAATTGTATCGAAATACGATCAGTACGCAAAATTATGAAAAGACTAAGCATCTCACGTGAACTGGTTGGTCGGCGATGAGTTCGAGTTGAGGGGGCGAGGATAGCAATTATATCACAGACGAAAGAGAAGGAGAAGAGAAGAAACAGCTGTGGCAACCGCGACTTTACCAAACCTTAGCTGCAAGGGCTCTCTGCATTAAAACGTTCTTGCTTCGTTGCTTCATACGCTCAATGAAGTACTCCTTGCCGTCCAGGTTACCGTCGTTGGGCCCGACTTCGTCGTTCTGGCAACAAACGAGAGTTAGTTGGCTCCTGGGTCGAATTCTCTCGCATGTGTGGCTCATCATTATCACCATCCATTATCATCATCGTCATCATCATCTCATCATCTTATCACCATCATCCTCATCAATATTCCTCATCATCACCACCACCATCATGACGAACATCATCATCATCATCATCATCATCCTGATTATCATGATCGTCATCACGAAGACAGTCTGTGCTGCTTTGTGAATGCCTACACAGAAGAGACCTAACCAACCTTGTTTGCTGTGTCGCCCCCCTCTCCCTCTCCCCACCTCTCGTAGTCATCATCGTCCCTTTCTTCGCCCTCGCTCAAGGGACCGTCTTGCCTCTTGTTCGGCGGTACCGCCGATCCTCCGCCTCCCTGCTGATGATCCATCACGTCATCGCCACCTTCCAACATCTTGTTGATCTTCTCTTTGGCCTCGTCGACCTTCCTCATGGGATCCGGCGAGTAGCTGCGGTCGCTGTATCTGTCGCGCGACTGCGCCCGGCGATCTCTGAAGTCTCGCCTATTGCGAAAATCGCGGAAGCCCTGTTTGTTGTGGAAAAATCGACCTCCGCAGTTGCCGCCGCGACCGCGTCCGCCGCCGCGATTATTGAAGCCACCGCCGCGTCTGTTGCCGAACCGATTGTTATGCTGATTATTATAGAAGCGATTCCTATTCTGGAAATTGTTGCCGCCGCCGCGATGGTTCGGGTTGTTGAAGCCTTGGAATCTGGGCTTGTAGTACGTGCCGCGATTGTTGTACGGCCGGAACTGTCTCTTCCTGTAATAGCCCCTGTCGCCGGACCTGCTGCGGCTTCGACTCCTCGTGTAGGATCGCGAGCGAGACCTGGAGCGAGATCTGCTGTACGTGCCTGACGGCGATCGGCTGTACTTTCTCTCGTAGCTACCGAATCGTCTCGGCGATCTCGATCTCGGCGACCTGGACCTGGACGATCCGGAGCTGGTGGCGCTGCGCGATCTGCTACGCGACCTACTGCGCGACCTCTTGGTCGGACGATCTCTGCTCATCCTCTTGGACATGGCGCCTCTGTTCGACTCGCGCTTCTTCGGCGTCTGTCTGTGCTGACGTTCGGCCTCGCTGTCGGAGTCCGTTCTCGGTCCTTTGGCTTGATTTTGGTTCTTGGTTGGTGGTGGTGGACGCGGCGGCTCCGGCGGATGACCCGCACCGCCCGTCTGACCGATCGGCTGGAACTTGCCGCCCAAGTTGCTGTTGGAGCTGAACTTGTTGGACGTCGACTGCGGCGCGGATATCGAGGAATCCTTGTAGGATTGGAATTTGTTTTGCGGCTGCGGCGTCGGATACTTGACGGGCGCTTGCTTCGGCATCGGTGGCTCCTTGGGCAACGGTGGTGGCGGTGTTGGCGCAGACATTGCTGGAACCGCCGCCGCCCTCTTCTCGGCCAACTCGCGCTGCATCTGTTTCCGTATGTTCAACGATTTCTCCAGTGCAGCGCGTTGCAGCTTCTCTTCCAGCTCGTTATCGTCGTCCTCGTCACTGTCGACATTTACTTCGATCTGTTTAGTTTCTGAATGTACGAGTGTCCACTTTTGTGGCTGTACATATTTTGGTCTACAAAGAGAAAGCGTAGCGTACGTAACACTGTTATTGTAACCGTTTCGCGGGTCAGTGCGTCGGTCATCGGTGTCGTGATTGGCCGCTTGCCTATTTCTGTCAAAGTCTTTGTTCACGGCGATAAGAAAGATAATCGATCCTTACCTGGCGGCCTGCGTAGCCTTCCACTTGGCGTCCAGAGCAGTCGTGTCCAGGAGCGGTATCTTCGGCTCAGAATGCATCAACAACGACTCTTGCTCGAATATGTCCGGGAAAGGTTTCCGTTGAATTTCTGAAGCAGAATGATAAACGCTCTCTATATACTTATTTAGCATGTGAACTCTTTTGGTTAAGCCTCAAGTTTAGAGATACGCACCTTTGCGCTGTTGAGCGGTCATCGGCACTCTCGGTTCCCGTTCGTGGTAAGCTTTCGATGCCTCGTCTCTCTCCCTTTCCCTCTCTCTGCGCAGCTCCTCCTCCCTCCGTGAGCTCTCCGCGAGCTTCTCCGCGTTACTAAGAGGGGAAGGTATGTCATTATACTGTGCTACATACCTATTAAATATAAAAACATAAGTAGAATAGGATATCTTGAATAAGCGAGACATCCGCAAATTGTTTTTTCTTTGCTCCGTTAAAACAAGCCGACCGATACCGTGGATTATACTTTTAACGGTGAGTGGAAACAAGACATTCCGGGCGAACTCAGGGAGTGACGTGAAAATCGGGTGAAATTAGGATGGCAAAGCGGGGGTTAGAAGTTATCTTTAAACTCATACAGTAATGAGGGTGTCGCAATGATCCCAACCTTTTCAGAACCGCAGTTTCTTTTTCGACCTTTGCATAGTAAGCATTTAATTTCGATTCCAACTGTTCCAGATCGGGTAACGAAGACTTCTTCAAAGCTTCTAAGTCGCGCTCTAGTTTGTCCTTATTCTTTCGCTTTTTACGCTCTTCCTTCTTCTTCTTCTTTCGACTCTTCTTGTCCTCCTTCTCCTTATCCTTCCCCTTCTTTTCCTTCTTCTTCTTCTTCTTCATTTTCTCACTTTCCGAATGCTTCTTTTCCTTCTCCCTTTCTCTCTTCCATCTAGCGGTCTCTTCCAAGAATTTCCTTACCTAATTACGAACAGGACATGGTAAACTCACACAAAACCCAGACGCTGGACGAAGAGAGAAATTTATACTTTCAAATCCATACTTTTACGCTTACCTTATCCTCATAGTCGGAATCGTCTTTCGTCTGTTCGAGGAACTTGCGGACCTTGATCTCATAATCGTCCATCTTGTCGCGTGTGTTACCGGCGTAAGCTACAGGCGCAATCGCATCGTGAGTCGCCGTGGCAGCAGCTGGCGGGTTGTTATATTGAGCCATGCGCTTGCTGAGAGGCGAGAGAGAGCCGCGATGATCTTTTTTGTGCTTTCTCTTGCGACTCGGCGAGCGGGAGGCAGAGCGCGAACTCCCGGATGACGACGAGCTGCTCGAGTCCGAACTAGAGGAGCTTGATGATCCGCTGGACGACGAACTTGAGCTCGAGCTCCATCTCTGCCTCTTCTTCGACCTCGACTTTCTCTCCTTCTTACGCTTCTTCTTTTCCTTTTTATTCTCCGCGACGTCGTTCTCGGCCTCGAAACTCTTAAACGTGTCCAATGGGTTCAGAGAGGACGAGAGCGTTTTTGATTTGATGTATTCGATCGAGTTACGAGCCTCCTCGTGATACGGGGCGATTGATAGACAGTTTTCGTAAGCCTTCTGAGCCTCTTCGTATTTCTTTTCGTCTTCGTAACTGCGACCCAGAGCCACCAGCGTTTCCGCCATATATTTGCGGGCGTTCGCGTGGGTTTGGTTCAATTTTAACGCCGTTTCAAAATCATCGATCGCCGTCTTGAAACTTCCACTGTTCGCATACCTTTAACGGAGAAATTGGCGGGAATTAGTGAACCGTTGTCGGCAGAGCTTGTTAGAGCTCGCTAAAGTTGGCTGGCAACTGGGATAATATACGTACAATGCTCCACGAGCGACTAAGCCCTCGACATTTCGAGGATCAACGGTAAGTGCCTTGTTGAGACACTGGAACGCTTCTGTATGACGTCCAGCCTTGAAATGGTCTATGCCCTCTGCTACACTTCGGAATGCCCACTTGCTTGCTTGCGCTTGTCTCAATACCGACGCATACTCATTCGGTGGGAATCCTTCTCTGTAGCGAGAAACAATGATTATGTCTTTCACTAAACATAGCAGGGACAATTTTTTTTTCTTGGGAGAGATCAGGGCAAGTTAAGAGTGACATACCTAAGACCGACCATGTTGGAATGATTTTCTTGTCCGAGTCCCATCAACTCGCACAGATATTTTATGTTGTTGGGATTGTTGAAGCCAGTACTACTCTCCAAAAGCGTTTCATAACTCTGCCCTTTGTTGTCCATAGCTTTCCTACACCACAGAGAAAAGTGACACGTTATCGACTTGAAACGATCGTACTGACCTTTATCCAAAGAAGAAACCAAAGCTACTTCGTTAACGGTAAAACTAAAGACTTGATAACCATGACGACCGAATCTTCCTGCTCCATCAACATACAGCCGCCGGCGGGTGGTGCTTTGTATAAACAAGATGTCCCTCAATCATTCGACCTCTCGTCTTATTTTGTTCTGTCAATATACATGTGTACACACATCCTTTATTATATTTTTTTCCATACAGATATCATAATGTAAACATTGTATCTGGATCATCCCTGTGCGTCTGGCTCTTCTCTTCGATCTGCATGAATTATTCAAATGATCTAACGCTAATACCAAAACTGTAATTTGTTAAATAATTTCTCCTTTCCTCAGATTATGTAGTTTTCTTTATTTTATATGCACTTTTGAAGCTTCTGGTATTAGAGTTGATCAACAATCTACGTTTATACCGTTAACAAGCAGCAGGGGTCCATAACAGGGATGCGGTGCAGAAGGTTGGTAAGATTCCTTTATTACCAGATAGTTTCTTATTTATAAATGTACAATGGTACACAACCTCATTATTATGTAAACTCGTCTCTCACCTTTCACGTACCGCTAAGACGGATATTTTTAGATTTTTGTATCATGTTTGTAATCAGAGGTTTTCTCAACACAAAAGCACACAGCCTATCATCAATCGACGATGGTTTGGTTTTACAAGTTTTTTTGGTGCGATAAAATAAATTGCATAGCCCTAGGATAGGTTGGGAGCCACGCCTGAGTATATTTTATCTTCCAAGTTGGCCAAAAAAATTTTTTAGATGTAGGTACGGTCGCCTGTTTTGCATTTTGTGGTGTCAATTTGAACATGACATCATTTTTTTTTATTTGTCAATATAAGCTGTAAGTTTAAATGAGGCATTATTATGACAAGGCGCGATTCTTTTGAGGCTTAAAGGTAAAGGTTTGGGTGATTAATTTTTTGGTTGTTTGGTCTCTACTCAATATTTTGATTGAGCATGCTATGCACTAAGCAAAACAGCTTTGTAAGTTCCTAATGTAACAGACTTTCTACTAAATCTAATACTTGCATTTGTTTCGTTTGTATCTGTTCAAATTATGCTTTGAAAAAATTTCCTCTGCGATACAACATTCATATACGTAAGCTGCGACGGTGTAAAAATAGAAACGATATATCTACGCAGAATGACTACACATGTTTCAGATTACTTATCCTCAAGAGACCAAACAACGATAGATCATTATTATACCTACCGTCTGTTGCACTCACTCTGACCACCCAAGGCTCAACGTCTCATACTGGAAATTCAACCTCAAAAGACATTGAAGTCATTTGGCGCCATAGTTTGGCTGGTGCTTTGAGAGTAACATACCATAAACGTAGATACAATATGTGCGCAACAGAGCCATGTCAACCAATGCTCAAGGTTTGAATCATTTGTATCACATTATAAATTCATCATCATACTGACTATCAACTTTTACGTTACAGAGAGTGTCTGGCACCTAAATTCATAAAAACGTGTAAGAGGAATCAAATCTGATTTACCTTTTTTTTTGTTAGTATCACAGTGCGTCTGTTATGTCTCAACTTCATTTCTATTCTTTCCACCATTAGCAATGTTCCTTACCTTCTCGTCTTCACGAAGTAAGTTTATACGAGGAAGTAAAAATATGCAAGTCAATATTTTTACTTTGCATAAAACTTACACGAAAACTACACATCTTTCACGATCGGGCAATGTGACCCCGAAGACAAAGAATCATCTCTATGCGATCACATTTATCAGGCTATCACAGCCAGACACAAAATCTCTGGCTTTCAACAAGTGCAAGTGCTCTTAACAGACTTTTCGCAATGAAGAAAAACAATCCCAAAGGAAGTCTTATTCTAGAGAAGCTTTTACGGCAGTTCCAATGTGCATAGTAGATACAATCAATACCGCAAGGCAGTGTGCACCGTATGATGCTTTTTCGTATTTCTCATTTTGTGTATAGAAAAAATTTCCCTACAGTACACATACATACGTACGTGTATATGTATATGTACAACAAAGTTAGTGAAACGTATTGTCTAATAAATCTTTCAAGATATACCCAGCCGACGACGCAGTAACTTACTTGTAAGCTTCAGGAAGATCGTCGGAATGGATAAGGCCCATAGGTGGGTGTGGGGCTTGCCCTTCACGGGCAGGTACGTTCATAACTGCAACAACTCGTTCGGCTTCTACGTTAACTTCACTGACTACGACGCAGACGAGATCATTTGCCGTGTAGCCTCTTGTAACACCTTTCTTGTCCACCGCCGGCACAGTGGCCGTATTCAATATCAGAGCCTGCGTAATATAATTAGCATCGTTAACACGACTCATACCTGATAATGAAGTTCATTATATACGACACAAATCGACAATATCAAGAACAAGAAAAGAAATGAGTAAAATCGTGATTGTCGCAAAGCAACAGATAAATATATCACAAATTTATAATCCCATACAGTAACAAGATTACCTTAACTCCTAAATCTGTCACCACTCTAGGACAATCACTGCAGTTGCAAAGGACCTTCAGAAGAAGCCCAGCGGCGCTTTTACCCATTACTTGCGCGTAAATAACATCTCCCACAATTAAACTCTGTAACATTGTCAAAATATCGAATCGGTTAGCATGAGTGAGCCAAATATGAATATTGAAAAAATTTTAATATTGTAAAACATACTTCAAGAAAGTTGCGTATGCGCTGTGATTTCTCCATAGTGACAAAAGTATCCAGTCCTGGCATAGTTGCATAAAATTCTGAAATACAGATTGCAACAATATTTTTATAACTGTTCCAATAACCCATAGATTATATTCTTATGCAGAATATTAATTTACCTTCATCTCCCAATTCTTGTGTGACAGGATCAGTTGTCTTCTCTAAGTTAGCTTTATCATAGAGGGCATCCGCTTTTTTAGCAAGGAATTGTTGAAGCTTTAACCTTTTTCCTCTATCTCCAAAGCTATAAGACAGAAACATTGTTATGTAAATCAATTGAATTTTATTAACCATTAAGTAAAACGTAAAAATCCTTTCATTAACCATTAAGGTTGCATACATGTATACATGTTGCAACATGTATCGCAATGCCAATGGAATATTAATTAACATTATTTACTCAAAACGCTTTCATTGTCATGATAAAAAGACTTTAGAAAAATGTTATGCTTCACGTTCAGGTGAGCTGCAAGGCAAAGTACACACCTGAGAGTTTTTTGCCGCTGTTGATAGATCTCAAAACTAGGTTCCTTGAGATTGAGCAAAGCCAGCTCGTTCTCGTTGCGTTCACCTTCCCACACTTTCTGCAACTGCTGACCATGGTAGTTCAATGCTTGCGCCACAAGACGCGCGTCCATTGATTCCATTTTGACTCAGCGATGCGAGCAACCTAACCTGTAAGACTACGAAAATCGGTAGGTTCGCATCGTCTTTCCAAGTCCTTCCAGCTATCGGGTAACGTCCACAATGAATATAATGCGTAACAAGAAATAGCTCCCTGCAGTGATTCCTGTCTCTCACGAAATCTTACACAACACGTAACTCAGGCTAGGTAAAAGAAACCCAATCGGAGCATGATCAGCAACACAGCCAAGGGACACGTGTCCGTAACAACGTTTTTTTCCGCTCCACAACGAACGACCTCGTCCACCGTTTTTCACCACTCAAAACGTAATAGTTCCGTTGCGACGCATATAACTATCATTATTCCCATGCAGTGCCGGGCATCGTGAATCGAGAATCTCCCAAAAATTACGCCGTTCTGCGCACGCTATAACGCGCCACAGCAGACAAAGCGAGGAGGCACACGTTAAAGGAACCGGTTCCGAGAATGCTTGTCTCCCTCTCTCTCCCTCTGTCTCTCTCGCTCGCTCGCTCCCTCACTCTCTTTTTAGCTGCATCCGATGAACTCCACCTTCGGCGAACGTGTATAACGAGGGAGAAAATGCAGCTAACTCCGCTGACAATTGCTTTTTAACGGAGAGAAAGGCTTATGCAGAGACGAAAAGCGCGCTATATTGATTTATCGATAACAAGATGGTCGTCGGGGAAGCCGGACTCTGCAAAAGGGCGACGGCGCCATGACGCTCCAACGAATATGGCCATCTTTATCCAACGCTCGTCCACGCCCGTTTTATCGTCAACGTGGCCCGTCAAGTATCTTTTCGTCCAAATAAATGCTGGAATATTACTCACCGGTGCTCGAGAATTATCGTTCCGTTGCTCTGACAATGCAAACTGAGAAAATAATCACGCTCCACTACCCAGCATCGTCGACGAATGCACAACGTGTTTCACTGTACGCCGCTTGAGTCACAATTACGAGCAGGCCGGAAGCGATGGCGGAGGAAAATGGCTGCGCATGCGTCCCACGCGTCCCCCCCACCAACCATTTTCCAACGAATGATCGCGTTCACCACCCCTCTACTACAAATTAACTCCGGCGGTCAATTCAAAGATCATTAGAAATTCGCTCTTCTCTTATTTTCAACGTTGTATTTCATGTCCGTTTGTCAGGTGTATAAAAACAACTTTAAATACAGTAAATGTACAACTTGATGTTGGGTAGTCATATCGCCAGTAATATGTAAATATTACGCGTCGGTTGTATAAATTCCTAAATAATATTTGCGTTCGAGGCCATTTGTTAAGTGATTATTTGGGGGATTATAAGTCGGCAAGTTAGTATCCCCTGCAACAGTATGAACCTGTGGCTACAACAATTGTAAATATATGTCATAACAAATTCTGCATCTTAATGGATGTTCTGTATGCTGCAAGACGCACTTCAGCAAAACTACCAACGCTAATGAACAGTGACGATGTTATAAACACACGCGAAAATACGTGCTTGCATAAAATGCACTGATCACTTTTGCATGTCCAAAAGATAATGAGTTATTCGTACATTTTTCTACAAAATTTCCACCGCCTCACGATGAATCGTTTCTTCGTCTATGAATCATGTTATTTCTCTTTCTTCAACTCTGTTTCCTTCGACTTGTTTGAGGTGACATTCCAGTAATACAGGATTTGAGCTGCTATCACAGCATTTGCCAAAGTTGAGCAGATGTACATAATGATCATTGTCATATCTCCAGTTTCTTGAATGGAGGTGAATATTCTTGCAAGAGAACCAAAGAATAGCATAAACCCGGTAGCTGCTGATAATTGGCCAGTACTCCCATTGGAATAATTTGTATAAGCTTGCATAAACTGCAATGACAAGAAAAAATCGTTTTCAATTAGTACATGAATATTTCATAAAAATTCTTGCATGCTAAAGACACCTAAATTTGGGACACGTACCTTGCTGATAAGTACAATAGGTATATTCATTGCTTGACAAGTCCAAAGGACATGTATGGGAGTCAATCCACTAACTGCAGCAAAAACTACTGCCAGATAGGCAGCAAAGAATGCTGCTGCTTTTGCTGTATCACCACTATAATGCATGACAAGCACAGCAATTGCAATTGTCTGCAATCCTAGGAAGACTCCATCACCCCATGAACTATAATCAAATGTGACATAGAGAAACAGTTGGGTACAGAATTATTGTCAAAAAGACTCTAAATAAGAAACAATACCTAAATGGAAATCCACTGACAAAGCTATAGGATACCATGGCAGTGATGGCAAATAAATCCAGTAACACGCTGAATACATTGATACCCTCGCTGCTTTTACTCTGAAGTAATTTGACAATTTGCGGTACTTTCACTGAAAAGTGAATAAAATACTCAGAATAATGCATTATCATTCTTGATAATAACTGGCCACTTAACACTACAACCTTGAGATAAATAATGCAAGTGGTGTTATCATCACAGCTAACTTTACAGATGTCAATCTTTGTAACTGAAATACTTTTTACAAAACACCCAGGTGAAAAATGATATTATTTCTCTTACCTAGTAAGGATCCACTAATAATGCCCAGGCCTAAAGCTTTGCTCAGTGTTGTTTTAAAGCATCCAACTGAAACATGTTCGAAATTTTCGTGCTTTACCTTCACGGGTTCGTATTTTGAGCGGAGGAAATTCATTTTGACTTTATTCGGAATTTATTTGCGTTAATAAGTGACGACGGACAATGAGTAATTTCTAAACTGTCATGGGACTAAAATGAAAGTCGGCTCGGACATCTCATCATCGAATGATTATAAACAATGTTCAGGTCTATTACTGTGTCTGCGAACATAAAAGAGAACACGATTCGTACTAATAAACGTAGAACGTTCAACATTTGTTTACGCGGTGAGCACCGGTTTCGAAAACACCACAAACGTCATGCGTATGGTGTTCACGTGGTCTTCGTTGTATCGGAAGCAGGCAAAAACATCTTTGCGAGTGTCAGTAAACCGGTCACAATTGTGTCGTTTACCGTCAGTACGATAATAAAAGATTTATGAGAGAAGTCTGTTCACTCACCGTGAAAGAAATTGAATTCTTCGAAGTACTCCTCCAGGCACTCCTTCGTAAATAAAAAGAGAGCAACATTTTGCAGTAACTGTGCCATCCTGCTACGAATTAGGCACCACGAATGTGCCACATGGAATGTACGGAAAAATGCTGCTGTCCGTGTTATAACAGATAACCAGTTATTTGGCCACTGGCTCACAGTCGGTCCCGCTAGGTTACCTTCCTGTCAACATGCCTCTTTTACCGACCAGTACGCGTTCGCCACACAATCGAATCGTGCGTGATTTTTACAGAATCTGGTGGCGCGCTATTTTAAATCGCCCAAATCCGCATACGCTTATATTAATTATTAACTAGCCGCTTTATATTGCCTAGTGGCGTTACTTTACTGATAATCGCGCGAACGCGTTTCCGAATCGATATTCATGACATACTGTACTAATCCACCATTAGCGCGTCAGGTGGGAGACGGAATTATGATAATATTTGATCATTATGCGAACATTATCACAGTCGAGAATTCTGCCAACACGGGAGAAACTTCAGTTCATACAGTACGTTTGCACACCGTCCTGTCAACGACAGTGACGTGTTTATCATTTCGGATCGTTAACTTATTAAGACTTTGTTCATACCACTTTTATCCATTAAATCATTTTCTCAAAATTGATGTACCAGCTCCTTCCCGCGCTCGCAACCTGTTCCCGTTTGATACCCACATTTTATGACTCTCCGCAACACCCGCCAATCTAATGGTAAGCATCAATCATTCTTCCTTACTTTGAAACTACGCTATCGCTTCACCATCGCCGGAAACATCATTAAACCTCATCTGAGAAGTGTGTGATGTGCCTGGAAGCAGGTCAACGCTGGAAGATCGTTATCAAACGGCCCAAAATTAGTACAAAGAGCACTTGCACTGGGTTACGTCCTACAAGCCATGCTCATTCCACCGCTCATGCACGATCGCGATCACTGCTTACGATATTAAGGGCAGGTGCGATCAACTTTTGTCGTTCAAAGTCGAGGCGAAACTTTTTTATTTATTCCATTTCTAGCACTTCTCGTCCTCGCATGTGCACTTCAATAAAAGATAACTTTCAAGCGTACCCAGAAGTAAGGCTACACTGCGGTACGTTTGAATCTAAAATGCACAGAGTGACAGAAGTTTGTCACTGCCTGCGGAATACCTAATTTTCTCTGCGTAGGGTAAATGTGAAGTAAGGCAGTGTGTATTGGTATCTTTCGAGTTTGCCTGCAGTGTCAAAATAGAGCAGGCTTCAGTGTCGGACCGTTATCGGCGAAAGGAAATTCTGAGCGAGTAACGATGGCCAACCGAGCAATTCGTCAGCACACACACACGACCCTCTTTTCGTGGGTCATCTGAGGCAGCCCCGGTGGGATGTAGTTGACCATAAGTGGGTCACAGATCGTGTAAACTCGGCGGGCGGGAGTGGTCCGACTAGCCACGCGATTCGACTTCCCTCGCTTAGATTCGGCGATGGTATGCGCGGGAGGATGATAGCGTGCCGTGAAAGTGTGTAGAGGTGCCTGGTACGCTCTTGGTACACTTTTACGCAACTACCACCTGTACAGCCACTCTCGTCGAAACCAGTGCCGTTTCACCCCTTCGACTGCCCGGGTTAGTGTGATCGAAACCTCGTCCCGCTTTGGCAAACGATCGTTTCTAACCCAGTCAGTCTTACATTTTTTCCGCATTCCAACGCAATTCGCTACTCTCTCATCAGCGCCAGTTATACCTAATTTCATAGGCCACACGATGTACTTACCGTATATAAGTCTTGAGCTAATTTAACTTTTAATATCGTTCTGCGGCGTTCGAGGCTTAAATGGGACCGAAAAAATGTGGTAGCAGAGGGGTGAGGAGAGGGTGAGATGTAGATCTGACGGGGTTCAGGGGGCCAGGACGTTTCGCATACCAGCCCTGAATTCATCGCTAGGGACAATGTTGGAGCGATCTCATTCAATTGGTTTGTTGGTAGTCGGGGTGGTTTAAAACGGCCCGGGGGTGCGCGCCTGCGGTATTCCGGATTCCAAAGAGCGACGTACGACTTGCGCCGGTCGTCGTTCAATCCTGGCCACGTTCAGTGCTGGCCCGATTGCGGTTTCGTTCGTTTCGCGATCCCATTCACGTCCTCGGCAGGACGAAGAGGACGACTTTCGCTGTCGTGTCGAGTCGTTCGCAGTTCAGATCACCCGCCTACTCGCGATACTCGCTAGCGAATCTGCCGCAGGATGAGTCTCGATAGTCAGTCACGCTATTAGGAAGTCCCGACCCTCTTCCCAAAAGGATGTTGCGCTCTTCTGTCAAGGGAGCGTCGAAGATTCAACAGGTACCGAAAGTAGAGCAACGAGCTCAGTCACGATCAAACTCGGAGTTTTACTTAGGGAATCTAAACATAGAGCGTTCTAATTTCGATCGGGCCGAAAAGTACGACCCTTCGGGAAGGGAGCGCGTGTCAGATAGAAACGGCACCCTCGAGGATATATACGGTAGGCGCGAATCGGTTTGGTGGTCCTTCCCTCTCGACTCTCTCCGGCGATCAACGCTCGAATAACTTTCATCGGCGCAAGACTGATAAAAGCGATAAAGTTTCCATTCTAAGGTGTTCCAGGTTAAGGTAACGATAGACTGTTCGATGTTGCACTTCGTCGGCGGGAGTGCGGGACAATGAAGCGAAGGTCTTGAGAGATCGGTGAAGCGCATGCCAGCGGAAGAAGTTACCGGTCCATAGACACGCTTCATGAATGCCAACGATGGGGTACCGCCGAATCATGAACCATCCGCCGAGGAAAAAACGGACAAGAAAGAAGAGGAGAGTCCTGCAGACGACGGGAAGAAGCCGGTAGCCGACGGCGATACACCGGAAGCGACCGATGGTCAGCAAGTTTTCTTATGAAAACTTTCATTATCGCGGTTCCCTCAATTGTACATTGTTAAGTGATCAAAGATTTGTCATGACTAAGAAGCATCTACGGAGGTTGCCACGCCTGGCCACGAACTGCCGCCGACCTTGCACGAACGCTTTCTTCGCATCAAGCAGATGGTCAAGGATGCGATCGCCTCGCATCACACCTTCATGATTTACGGAAGGTCGCGAGTCATTCGCGAGTGCATGCTGAAGAGAGGATGGTGCGAGAAATTCTTCCGAAAGAGCTCCAATGGTAAAGCATTTTCACTGACTGCCTTTGCGGGTCGGAGAGCGTGCGTTCAAGTTGCGCGAGGGTCGTCACACATGCTACACATGTCGCGAAATTTCCAGCTGATCAATATTTGAACGTCGACTCCAGTCCTGTGACGCTTCTGGCGGGCATCGGCGATCTGAAAGACCAACAAAGCGAACGGCAGCTCATATCGAAGATGCTCAGCAATCACACGGTCGACTTTCTCTGGAACACCGGCTCCGAATGGCCTGGCTGGCCTGCTCAGGACAATAAGACCACCGTCTTCAACAGATACTGCCGAGCAGGATTCACCTCTAAGGTACCCGTCGTAAATACTGGTAAATACGTCAAACAAAGGGCATAGCCGAATATGATGATCGAAAGTATCTCTAAACTGATTGAAATTTTAAGGGGAGGGTAATAAAAAGGTAAAATCTAGTGTTTGCTTGTCCCATAATTTTGTCATGGAAAAAAGTTGGAAAGAACCAGAATCACACCTGGTAATGGTACGCACATTCCAGATTTTTTTCTGTTTTTCACGTAGAAAATCCAGCTAGTAAAAAAATAAACACCAAAATACCGATTTTTTAGGATTTGTTCACCATTTTCTCAGCTTCTTTTGACCGTATCTCTGAAACTATCGCACTTAGAAGGTACGGGTTGCGATTTTTTTAAAGTATTTTTACTGCTTTATCATATTATTGTAGAATAATTGTGACAGAAACTGTCATATGACGAAGAGCCTATGAAATGTCCATTTTGCGTCATTTTTTCGCACATTTTTGGCCGTAGCTTCGAAAATATTGCACTTAGAAGGATCAGATTGCGATTTTTGTGATCCTAGAAAGTATGCAAAAAGTCTGATTAACCCACGTAAAATAACGTAAAAAACGTTTTAGTAGGGTCAAATTATGCTAAAGTACTCTCTACTGGCCACCCAATGGCACATTATAGTTTACTATCACATGTGCTCACAGTATTTTCGTTAACATTTTAATGTGTAATACACGCTTAAGAATTTCAATCGCTTTAGAGGTACTTCTGACCATGTTATTCGGCTATACCCTTTGCCGACGTATTACCTTCGCTAAATAGATATGTTCACGTACCGTGCTGGATTTTCAGTTTAAGTTCCTCCGCGAATTCTCGCAGTCGATTCCTATCCTGATTCTTAATCTCTCTAACGAGGCGTAAAATCGAAATGTCCGCTCGTTACAGAAGCCAAAAATAGATTTTTAAGACCCTCCATAAGCCGTCGGGTGCGCTTTTCATGAATGACCGCGATGCGTGACTGCGCGATAGTCGCGCGTCGGCAAATGATCGTGTCGAAAAATATGCCTCCTCTAAATAAGCCGATTGTTCAGGTTGGCCTGTGTTCGAACGTCAAGCAGATGCATTGGTATTACGAGGCAGGAGTCGCCAACACACTCTTCCCACGCTGCTACAACATATGCCAGGGTGATCAGATGCACGCTTTTATTGAGGACTTCCGGTAATGTCCCATCTTATCCTATAGAAACGCTAATGCGGTTCATAGTTACACCTCGACCGCAGGTACAGATTAGCTTCGACTCATTTTTCATACCTCGTCCTCACTCGTCCCGGCATTGATTTCATCCGCGTCTCCGTCTCTATGTTCGGCTTATCTTCGGTTCGAAAGTTCAAGGATAACGTGCGAGCCAGGCGATGTTTTAATCAGATTCACAGCTTGCCTGAGCCTCTTGAAATGGCTTGTCGACAAGATCAATACGGAAGGTGAGAATGCTGCGCGATCGCCAACCGGCACGATACCGCTGAAAGCCCTCGATTTCGCGATCAAACGATGCAGCGACTACATTAGCGCTCAATCCCACGAGGACATAGATCAGGAGGTGGAGAGGGTCTGGTCCCATCAGTGGGACCAGTTCATCACCTGGTACTATAAGATCGTTCAAGAGCAGGCACTCTTCGTCCGCAACAACGTGCCTTTTAACGTGAGCGAGCACACAGATTATCTTAAATGCCAGTTTTATCCTGTTACTTGCCTGAGCACAGTCTTCTTATCCTTCGATGCATCTTAGGATAGTAGTAATAGCAGATGCTCGTATACTGGTTGATTTCTGTAAAAATTCTACTTACGTTGAGAACTTACTCACGTTGAACGCGAATAGAAATATTTCCTGGCGGCTAAGCACATACTGAAGAAGATCCGGAAGTACTGGCCGCAGCTCGACATGGATGGCATCATGAACGTGTGGATCCTGAAGCCGGGGAACAAGAGTCGGGGGCGTGGGATCGTTCTGATGAACAAGCTGGAAAATGTGGTGGCGAAGGTGAATCCAACGACAAAGTCGGACACTCGCTACGTCGTACAAAAGTACATTGGTAATCATCGTCTTTGTTGGGTAAAATTCGAGCGTCCATCGCATGTCTTTGAGAGCGAATCTGACAACGGCTCGATTCATATTCTATTAACGATCTTTGTCCCTCTTTGGCACAGAACGTCCTCTGCTTATCTACAGCACGAAGTTCGACATACGACAATGGTTCATTGTAACGTGTGCTCAGCCACTGACACTGTGGATGTACAAGTAAGTTAAACGGCCGTCAGTCCTGAAACGATTAAGATATTCATTCCGCGTGCGTCGAAAAATCTGGGTGCACGTAATGTAGGCTAATTATAGACGTACACGTCAAGCATTCCACTCCTATAAATATCATCATTTAATTGGAATGCACAGCCTGAATTTGGGGCCAATTATAGGCAATGAATATCTAGCGGGGCATAAATAATGTAGATCGAGCGAAAAAGACCGAATAATATCGTGAACGAAAGGTTTTGGGCCGGAACTCTCTCACTTGCGGTTAATACATTCACGTGAAATTACACGATACGGCATCACCGTTAAATTGACCTTTTCTAACCCAGTTTGTACAAATGTCTCACCTATTATACGCTCCATACCACTACGAGCAAAGTTCACGGCCTTCCTCGAGCGCGGACGGGCCACACTATGGCCCCCTATCACGAATGCAATTTTCCTTCATTAATTGCAACGTCATAACGGGCATATATCGCGAGCGGAATTGCACTCGATTATAATCGCAATAATTGGCGAAAATGAATGAACGGCATTCGTACCACTAATGAGCCGCACGTCGTCGCCTTTGCAGGGAGAGCTACTTGCGATTTTGCTCACAGAAATTCTGCTTAACCGACTTCCACGAGTCTATTCACTTGTGCAATCACGCGATCCAATGCAAGTACAAGAACTGCATCGACAGGGACTCTGCGCTGCCTGTCGATAACATGTGGGACGCCACCACGTTTAAGGAGTTTCTAAAGTACGCTGTCAACGTTTGTCATTAGCGAACGCGAACTTCGCTACGTAGCCTCTAACACGGAATTCTATTGTTCACCGTAGAGACCAGGGCCATGCCAATGCGTGGGACGATCAAATTTATCCAGGAATGAAGCAGGGCTTGGTGGGATCTTTGCTGGCGAGTCAGGAAGCGATGGATCGTCGGAAGAATAGCTTCGAACTTTACGGCGCGGATTTCATGGTGATGGAAGACTTTTCCGTTTGGCTCATTGAAATTAATAGTCATCCTGACATGAGCTATTCTAGTACGGTTACGACGCGACTGTGTCGGCAAGTAATGGAAGACACGATTAAGGGTAAAGCGATGTAATTTTCAAATAAGTACATCCGACTATTCGTTTGCTTAGTGTTCTTTGTTTAACAGTGGTAATTGATTACCGAGAAGACAAAAATTCGGACACCGGCCAATTCGAATTGGCTTACAAGCAGAGAATGCCTAGTTGTCAGCCGTACTTAGGTGCAGCTTTGTCCCTTCAAGGGACTCGGATTAACACATTGGAAAAGAGGTCTGCCTTGAATCTTCAAGACTCGAAAGTTAGCCTCGTGGCAAAGTCGCCTACGGTGAGTCTGTTGCGCATCTTGCATCTTGTCTGCCTGTTGTCTGCGTTGTATCTCATCACGTGTACATAAACATATACGCTGGGAATGATTGTCGCATGCATTACTAGATTTGCCTAGCGAAAAAGAAGTCAACAGTGCACAGCCATATAGGGCCAGTGATCGTTGACTTAATCGAAGAGCTCGAGTTGCAACTTGACCAAGAATTTTACAATTATTACAAGATGGAATCGCCCAATCTTCGACAAGCACTGCCAGCGACCGCTCCAGCGAGATGTTTGAAGTCCTGCATATCAAACAACAAACCTGAAGTCGTAACGAAGAGTAGCTCGGCGGGAACGACACCCATCATCGTAAAGCCAAAATTAAATCTTTCCATGCAGGTATATCGCCTAATGGCCAATAGAAACGCAATCTGCTAAGTACGAAGCGTCCTACAATTCTGATTTGCAGAACAACCCACTGAAAACGTCAAATAACCAAAAAAGCACCCTGAGCAAGGCACCCAGAAAGGCCAGAGTATCAAACGGCACGATCAACTTAAAATCGGAGCCATCGCCCACGCGACAGACTCTCTTATCAAAGATCATGTCTCTTCAGCAACAAACAGCGAGCGCGATACCCAAGATTGAAAAGAACACGCGACACACTGAGGAAAAGGTCAGTGCGACTTTTGAACTCGTATCCATGAATTATTGTAATCGCACCTGTTCCGCTTCCGCAGGTCATTAACAGTGCTATGCGAGAGGCCGTGAAGAAGTACAAAAGGAGTGGCGCAATTCCGCCGGAAGTGCCGCCATTGCCTATCCGGCGCTCGTCGAACAAGTCCGTCCGCTCTTCGGCTGGCAAGAACAAAACTCGCACTTATCCGAAGAAGCAGGGTAATCAGAAAAAGAACAAAGTTCTTGCCGACGTAACGGATATTTATGCAGTCGGCCTTGGATTAACGAAGTAAAAAATTGCCTCCAACCTCACCCACTCCCACCCACCCAGCACTCGTTGACGAAGAAACCATGCATTATCGTTGAACGACTATCAATTCTATCTGTAAATTCTACGTTAATAAAGAGTTACGAAGTGTTTGTTTCTGAGTATTTATTATGGAGCTGACGATTGGAATGTGTACGAAGAAGGCCTTGGAAACAACCAACAGTCAGTTTTGAATCATGAACGGGATAAATCTTAACCATCATTTAACCAATACAAAATTCCAAGTTCCGTAACAGAAATTATAATGATTCTATTTAGCAGCATGCAATTTTAAGTAAATTATCAGGATCAATATTATGGATTTGAATAATCTGCGGATTAATACACGTATTTCGAAAAATAAGCGTTTGCTGCAGGCACTGGAAGAAGTAATCAACGTGTTGGAAGATAACGATGCTGAATGCCATGCTCGGCAAGACATGGACGTGCAATTTGGAAGAATCGCAAGTAAGATGGGGCCAACTGGAAGTGCTAGCAAGAAACCGATTTTTCGGAATCCTGAAATAGAAAAGACTTTGGACGTAACGATGAACACGGCTCTGCAGCGGTACATATCACCGAATAAAAACTGGATAAATTTGCATAAAGACCCTTTGACAACGTCGTGAAAATATTGTTACCCGAAATAAATGTATTCCACAATCTGTGCCTGTTTTACTACACGCAGGGATAATAAGAGCTCTGTTATCCACATCAGTAGCATGACTGCAAAGTGAGAATCAGTTCAATAATCGATTAAATGTAATAGGATTTGGCATCAACGAGAAAAATTTAAGCGTGCGCTTCAAGCAACCACAGTGAAAATTTTCAAGTATTATGCCTAAAAGATAGTCAAGATTCGGAGAAGGCAAATAACGTCCAAAATACGTAAAAAGTGCAAAATGAAGTGCATTCAACAAAACGGTTGCATCGTCTTAACGAAGCCAAATAGGAATTCGAATTCCCAATGGGATAGTGCACAGTGCAACCAGGATCAAAAAGACAGGCAGCCAAAGACGAAAGATGTATCCATTTACACCCCACATCCAGACGATGTTACCCCTGTAATTCCGCCATGGTACATCACTTTAACCTCACAGGATTGTACTATCGAAAAAGACACCCAGGGTTGGAAGGTTGGACGTCAGTTGGTTACCCGATCAAAAAATAAATAACAAATAAAATTGTTAACATTTATATCGTGGTTACCCGATTAAAAAATTAATAACGAATAAAATTGTTAACATTTATATCGTGTTCGTTCAAGATCTGTCCGAAGCCAGTGCAAAAGATTTGCAAAATCAGTACTGAGGTTCACTGCGATCGTGGCAATTTGGACGAATTTTTGGAGGATATTGAAAATGACAACGAGACAGACCACGCGAGCATTCTGTTAAAAGAATATTTGCAACTGTTAACCGACTCGGATGCGAAAATTAACGTGATTCTAAAGATCCTGTCTAATGCCATAAAGGAGCACAAGACCTTTGTAATCTGTGGTACATTTCCTGTTCTGCGGAAACCGCTAACGAAGAGAGGCTGGTTAGAGAAAAAAGCGGTCAGGAAAATGCTCGCCATGGCATCAGAACCATACGACGGTACATTATAGTCGAGATACGATAGTCGTCACACAGACTTTATCTTAACATTGATGTCATCGCAGGTTTAGAACAGATTGAGAAATTGCTACAAACGTCAGCGTACCTAATATGGTATACGAATAAGAAGGCAACCACTATAAGAACGGATCAGAAGACGCTCGTGAACAAGTTTGCGGGTAGTTATTTCACGTCGAAGGTATCAAACCATTTTGCTCTCCGTATATAGATAGATCATCATTGCATCACTGAAAATCGACGTATGTAGGTTGACATGTGTAACAATCTGGAGAATGTCTATTGGTATTACGAGGCAGGCGTGTCAAACGTACAGTTCCCTCGGTGCTACAACACGTATCAAGTAATATCGACAAAATTTCATTCCCTCCATCTTACTTAATCGGATCAATTATGATTTAGCCCGCAAAAATGGAGGAGTTTATACAGGATTATTACATCACAGCGTGTGTAGGGATATTAAAATGGTTCCTGTTGGTGTGCACCGTGGCGGGTACAGATGCCATCTGGTCAGAACGGGGAACAATCCCAGCAAACGCAATATTGTTCGCCCTCGAACGATGTGTCGAGTATATAAGGTTTGTCGCAATAAACAAAGAATACGGAATTTCGTGCGAATTGGAAATGAGGTTAAACGGTTTCAGTGTGCAAGCGCACGAAGATATCGATCGAGAAGATTACAAAAGCATGCCAGCCACTGCTTGGACTCAGTTTCTCGAATGGCATTACAAAATAATTAATGAACACGCGATGCTGAAAGAGAGCAACAAGGTGGATATTAACGTATGTAACCCCACTGACCGTGACATTTCGAACTTCTAATAGTATACGTGATATTTGGACACTAAAACAGGTTCGACACCTGTTCGCTGGTGACAAACCGGATGTTGATAAATTTTGTATTTGCATCAGGAACTCTTTTCACTTGCCGAATGTATATTGAGCGCAATGTCTAAGCATCGGACAGGGAGCCAAATTGACGGCATGAGAAACATCTGGATTCTCAAGCCGGGAGACAAGAGTCTCGGCCGCGGTATCATATTGAGAAACTCTCTAAAGGACATCTTGAACAAAGTCAATCAGGTTACACGAGAGAGCATGCAATACGTCATACAAAAGTACATAGGTACACAGTGCTCATCAAGTACCTGAATACTTTGCTATAGGCACCGGCAGGTACTAATGTCGAAACCTTATATTTATTTTTATTTTTAGAACGACCCCTCCTCGTTTACGACACAAAAATTGACGTGAGACAATGGTTCCTACTCACCAACACGCAACCCCTGATCATCTGGATGTACAAGTAATGCGCGACACCTGTCTTAGATCATAAACGATTCCTGGTTCTTTCCAACTCTCGCCGTTCGAACTTTATGCCTCCCCCAATGTCATTTTTCTTCCCGCAGGGACATTCTAATTCGTTTCGCGTCGCGGAACTTCATGCTCGACAACTTCCACGAATCCATTCACTTGTGCAACACGACGGTACAGTTAAAATACAGACGAGCCACAAAAACAAATCCGGATTTGCCGGAAGAGCTTCACTGGAATCTGCAGAACTTCAAGGATTATCTCGAGTATAATAAATCCTCTGCAACTGTTAATTCACGGCACACATAATTGTATCGAAATTTACTAGCATTACATTCGTCAAGGTCAATCGGGCAAGGCGATGCGTGGGAGAAGAAAATCAGGCCTGGAATAAAGCAAAACCTAGTCGGCGCTTTGTTGGCGTCCCAGGATAATATGGTGAACAGGAAAAATAGTTTTCAACTGTACGGGGCCGATTTCGTGATAACGGACGATTTTTCGGTCTGGCTGATCGAGATCAACACAAACCCAAGATTACATCCGCCGAGTAGCGTGGTAACAGCGAAACTCTATCCGGAAGTAATTGAGGATACGATGAAAGGTAAGGGTATATTAAGCAAAGATTCGATCAAGGAATTCAATGACATTTATATTGTTTTTTTTTTATTAAGTTGTATTAGATCGACGGAAGAATAGAAGAGCGCAACATGGGAAGTTTGAATGTATTTATAAGCAACGGAATCCACTCTGCGGTGTTAACGTACTAGGGCAAGGGACTAGCCTTGGAATTAAAGGACGCGGAATATTCGTCACGCCATCTCGTTCCGGGCTGTGACATTGATTTAGTAGGAGGATCGATTATCGATCTCAGGGCATGATGCATCGACAAAAACATGTTTACTACGAAGCTTGCTACAAATACAATAAAGATAGAAATGCGTATTAATGTTGACGCTGACTTCATCTTCATACCTTTTAACATGTCCGAAAAAAACTAACCTTCTTCCCGACCTAACTTTAGAAATTTAAATTTAATTTTCAATCCCCCACAAATCCTATGTTTACCAATATGGAATACGTACCGTATCATAAGGAAATCCGATTAGGCTTAAATTCAAACAACGACTCGACGATTCGAAGACAACTGGCCAGTAGGGACAATGCAGCAGGACAGCAGGAGGTATCGTCCTTAGGTAAGATTTGTCACAGTTCGAGGGATTTGAAGAGGTTCTTCAAGGAATTGTTTTTATTTATTGCGCATTCATTGATAACGTGGAAAGCTGACGAAATATCGATCCAGCCGAACAACGTGACAAGCAGAATGAGTTGAGGAAATCATCGAATCCGAGGAGACATGACTTCCCACGGCAAGATTTCTACAGAGGCAAAACTTTATCGAATCGTCAGTCGCCGGATACGGGGCAGTCGACGCCGCCGGTTAAAAAAAACTTCCAAAAGCCGCTGTTATCAATGTACGAGACTGACAGAATGCAGCAACGGGCAACCATCAAAAATTCATTTCCAGCAATATTTCAGGTACGGCCCAATTTTGGCGTACAATTAAATTCAACGGATGTTAATGTCGCGTTTTAACGAATATAGTCTAACGTGTGGCAGAACCAAACGACGGACAGACGGCAAAAAACAGCGAAATCTGTGAAGTCCAAAGAGAGTAAAAGTCAGAAAGTAAACAAAACCCCGAAATTTCATCAACTAATTTCACCGAGAGACACCTTCGGAACAACAGAGAAAACTGGATACCTGACTGACGAGCCTCGGATTTTAAAACTGTTAACGGACGTATCCGATATGAAGGAGCCGAAGCCGAACATCTATGAGACTGGAATCATCGGATTTTCTATGAACAAGCCATTGGAGGTGTCACCAATAAACAATGCTGTAAAAGAAATGCACAGTGTGGTTCAACGCAAAGTAGAAGAAGCGATCAAGGTACGAACGGTATTAAAAATTTCACGTGAAATCGCAAAGATTTTATTGCTCCACAGAACAAAAAGATCTTTCTGATACGCGGTGACATTCCTTACTTGGAGGACGCTTTGAAAAAGAGAGGCTGGATGCAAAAATACGAATCCACGAAGACCAGACATTTACCTTACGGTAATAAATATTTTTTGTGATATCAAAAACGATATATATACAAATATTGTACATTTGTAGGGACAGCTGCCTGTCTAGACGCTCCCTCGTTAGGAAACTTGCACATGCCGGACGGTTCCCTGAACGAAAGATATGCGATTTTCAACGCACTGCGAAGTACAGCGCCAAACTTTATATGGGACTGCAGAAATGATTTTATTGACTGGGGAGGTCATATCAGTCACGACACTTTACTCAACCGATTTCAAAAGTCATTCATATACACGTCCAAGGTACACCCGTATAATTATTTTCCGCGCGGATATAAATTTTCTGCGTTCAACACGACGATTGATTTACAGCTCGGCATGACGAATATTTTGGAAAATTCTCACTGGTACAGTGAGTCTGGCGTCGCTGCTGTACAATATCCGAGAAGTTACAATGTAATTCGCGACAATGCCGCTTTCATCGACGACTATCGAAAAACCGCGGCGGTCAGTCTTCTCAAATGGTTTATCGAGAACGTTGAACGGGGTGTCGAACTTGTCAACAAAGGCGACTCGCCGGTTTCTCCCAAGCAAATCGAATTCGCTATCAAGCGATGCGAAGAAATTGTAAACCACGCGAACCACGAAACTCTGGATTCGTCAGAACAGCCGGTTACGAGTCAAGACTGGGATATTTTCCTCGAAGACTACGTAAAAACTGTCCACGAGGATAATGGCATAATGGAACTCTATGAATCCTGCTTTATCGAAGTCGAACACCTGTCGTTACCTGTTAGTATACCCGACGAAAATAACCATGCATATTGTAATTTTAATTCGACAATGAAATGCAGACGCTTTACGAGACTGCCGTTGATGTTCTGAAAAAAGTGAAAAGCATCGACCCGCAGTTCGAGCTGAACGGAATGCGAAACATTTGGATACTAAAGCCGAGTAATTTATGCTGCGGAGCCGGTATAATTATGTCACATAAACTGAGTCATATATTGAAACGAGTCCACGACTGCGGCAGAGATTACTTCCTCGTCCAGAAATATATCGGTAAGCGCTGTAAATGTAACAAAATTCTGACGTTAATAATGAGTTATTTGACTGTGTAAATTTTATGTAACCAGAGAAACCGCTTCTGGTGCATGAAACAAAGTTTGACGTTAGGCACTGGTACCTCGTGACGAACAGTTACCCGTTAACTATATGGATTTACAAGTAAGTTTCTACGTACCTCGGAACATCTTCATCGCTGTGTATCAGGGAATCTCTTCTGCGCTTCAGCTCCAGGCGATTCTCATTCAACAACTACCATGAAGCAATACACATCTGCAATACCGCCGTACAGAACAGGTACACACGGTCGAAGAGCTCGATTCGTGCTCAAGAATGGGATTGTGAAAGGCTGAATCAATATTTAAAGTACGTACTCCGTGTTCAATAAAATAATTCACATATAATTAATATAAAAAAATATTCAATATAAACAATAATTTTTTACATTTCAAAGCTTAGAGTCATACCTCGTATGTTGATTTTACTAACAAAAAATATTAAATGTCAATTATACGATTGTCAGAGATATAGGTTACGACGGTGAACCCTGGTATGATACGATTCTTCCGAAAATGCGTGAAGCGATAGTCGCTATTATGCTAGCCGCCCAGGATCACATGGACAAGAGGACGTACAGTTTCGAGTTGTATGGGGCGGACTTCATGATAATGGACGATCTGTCGGTCTGGTTGATTGAGATCAACACAAATCCTCGCATGCACCCGCCTAGCACGCGAATCACGCGACGATTGTATCCTGACGTATTGGAAAGTCTCGTGAAAGGTACTAATTTCATTATGTCATTGCCCCGTCATCGCAGAGTCTGTAATTGAACTGATTACGTTTCGTCGCAGTCGTGATGGACTATCCGACGAATTCGGAAGCGGATACCGGTAACTTCGTATTAGCGTACAAACAAATGGTCACTGACTTCCAACCCTATCTTGGCTCATCAATGATCGTGCAAGGAAAATCGATGTCGACGAGCTCGAAGTCGCGTATCGATCAGGATTTCCAGTCACCGATTAAGGATCTGCTATGAACACTTTACAAAATTTTAACGCAATGTTCGCAAATACTTGAAATTCGGGAATAAAATATTTTCTTACACAAATCAGGTACAGCGGCATATAAGTATTGTTACGATCTAAGATATTAAGATTGGATTCCGATTGCGGGTCGATAAAGTGATCGATGGGATAATAAAAACGTGTTTATTTTACAAGTAACAATACCGTCGGTATACAATCCTGTATGAACAGACTTTTAAATGTAATACATGTTTATACGTAGATTACGTACAGGACATATCCATTTATGCCTGCTTCTTTACACTTTTGATACTTACAAAAATCGACTCCCCCCACGACTCAATTTTTCAAATATTTACGTGACTTTTTTTTTTAATTGATTTCTTTTATTATTTTCTTATTCGATCGAGAGAAACCAGAATGTTTCTGCGATGTAATAAAATGGATTCTGCTTTCAAATCTTTTTGAAACGTGAGCAACCTATGGTGGTCTTAAGATACTGGAATTGTAAAAACCTGTCAATCTGTGCTTCTATTGATGCTAAAATAGATTTCTGAATAATACATGATTTAAATATCCAATACATCTGTGCTTGGCTTTAACTGATTAATTGTCACAAATCCGTATCATCCGACGAAACCTGCTTACTTGCTTTATGGCTATTTGCTAGAAATTGGCAATTACATTCGAGTTTCCATCAGAAACGCGAATATCTTTAATGTATCATATATAATTCAGTTAACTGAAATAAAATTAATACATTTCCTGTACAACACAATTGTAAAGAATTCATACTATATATAAACGGTATTTGCAATGTGAAGAACACATTTAACTATTCAGCATCAAATCGAACAAGCGAATTTGTCGTAGCGAAAGGGTACTTACGGTCAACGGTGTGCAAAAGTATTGGTACTAGCTTTGGGGGACATGTGAATATAAAAAGAGTGCTACTTTTGCATCGCCGAGCGAAAACGAAAAAGAGAACGAAAAAAGATGCCTGTTCGTTTTGATAGCATCGTAGCGTCAAAGAACATAGAACCTCACGCGGAGAACTGCACGCATATCTCGCAAGTGTTGAATTAGATCTTGTACATTGGCAAAGCCGCTGCCAACTCAATCAAATAAAATTCAAACTTGCGAGATTTCCGCAGTCTATCTAAATAATTTCAGTGTGAACTTTGGGTCTCTCTCGTTGCTGCATCCCCTTATACACGTATGTACGTGCAGCTTACGATAAGTGTTCTTGCTGGTCGTGAATTGACTCCAAAACCGACAAGAATCCGTGAATATCACATGTACAACTGCACGAAATTATACAAACTCACGTAACTGGTTTTAGCGTAAAGGACAATTTAGGCCTCGAGTTGTTCTTGCCTAGGATCTTCTTCTGCTCCTCCTTTACACGCTTCTCGTGCTCCTTCCTCATTCTTTGTCTTTCTTCTTCCATCAAGCGTTGTTCCTCCACCATCGCCAATCTCTCTTCAGCCTTTATCACCGGAGGGAAAGGTACATATTTTGTGTTAAGCGACAATCATCGCTATAAAATGTGAATGGTGTTTCACAACAACGTACCAGTTTCTTCTGAGCTTCTTCTATTTTTCTGTTGTTCTCCTCCATGATCCTCTCTAGTTCCTCTCGCTTCTTCCGCTCTTCCTCCTACAATGACAATGAAATGCGTTTATACGAGGCAACGATACTGCTGTTCACCAGCGGCTTTTACACCGTTTCATGTCCAAAATCATAGTGCTGCTATGTCAACAGCCTAGTGTTATACATCCTAAGAACCTTTATGTGGGAAAAAGTAGTATCGGGGATTTGTGAAATTTTGAGGTCGGGTTTCAGAGAAGTAGGATGGCTCGTTGAAATAGAATGACAGAGGACGCATGTATAAACCCAGTTTTCCTTCGTTTGGATTAAACGAAATCCTCTTAGTTCCCGGTGAGTGCTGTTTATTGTCAGATTCCCCAGATGAGAATACGACGACTTAGGATGCCACTTGAAAGTGAAAAAGGTGAATTATGACTTTGTATCAATCCACTGTGCATGCAAAAAGATGTACACAACACCGTGACTGTCCTTTTTGTATGAACCCGCGACACAGCGATGATTTCTCAAGTGCAGAATTAAGAACTAAATAAATGTATACTTGTATACTTTACCGAAAGGAACTTTCTCTCATTAAAATATTTACCGCCGATGATACTTTTTGCATTTGCGCTCGATGTGAGTTTACAAAATAATACTTTTATTACTATTTTGCTCTTTCTCTTTGTTTCGAGGTACATTTATATACGAATGGTGCCATCCGCCCGACCTGTCGACGAAATGCGTTGTGTCCCAGATATTGATATATTAGCGAATCTAGAATGATGCCTAGTATGGTCTTTTCGATACAAAGTGTCTCAACAAAGAGTGATGATAATAGTATTTGGTATAAAATGAATTATGAATATATAAATTGGATAATACCTGAATGAAGCTCACGCCAGCACGTAGGGGATGCCTTCTTCATCGACAATCACTCAGCAGTGAGTAAAAAACCGGCATCTTCTGTTGGTAGTCAGTAAGGAAGGTGACCTATATTTTGCTAGGTCGTGCTTTGTTGCTATGGGATTCTAATATCTGCCCCTTAAGGTCTACTCCTCCCTCGCTAATAACTTTATCCCAAACTCGTAGACATGTTCAGTGCAAAACTCAATGTGCAAGGCAACAAGGATAAACGTTAAATCAACTTGTAATCAGGATCGCTGTCCGTTTGACCGGCGAGTGCTGATTTTCCAGGGTCAAAAAGAAATAATTGTGCATGGACACAAAAGACATGGTCGTAGAAAGTCGCCTAATCGGATGTAAAGGAAAATGAGATAAAACAAAATGAACTCTGACAACGTCTACCGGATATTCCGCTGACATAAAGTCACTACCGATTAGGCCTTGCAACGGGACCAATAATCGGCGCTAAACCGTACTCTCTATCGCCTGTAGAATTAATCAAGAACTATTCCTAAGGCTCGGTATTTGAAGTCACAGGACGTAGTACTATTACGCAACTGACGGCCTTGTTTCGTACCTCAGCAAAATTCTATCAAAAACTCGAAATGGGCCTACAAAATGATTTAGATAAAATCTCTCTGCCATCCAACGCGATCGTTGAGTATCGATTTCTCAGTTATGTTACAAGTCACAAACTGTGAAGCAAATTAATATGCAGTTTACCTACGCTCGTATTATGTAACAGTAGCAAATAAAACGTAATTGCTCAAAGGCAGGGCATTACATACCAACATCACAGTCGTAAGTTTGGAAACGTAACTCGTGTGTAAACATTCGCAAAGCAAACTGCGTCAAGTAGTACAAGCATGGTAGAAAGTAAACTTTTCATGCATATAGTGTATGAATTAGAAGAATATATGTAATTATGAAATCATCAATTATAAATGGCAGCTGTAACTCTTGCATTTGTGCAATAATGATATTTGAACGTTTACCAATGCAGTGAGTACTCATTTCAGGTGCAAGTATGCAGATACTTTTGTCCTCAATGTATTGCGAGTCTTTCCTAACAAGAGAAGGATCACAGATATTTTTAGGAGACAAGATAATCAGCTGGTTACACATCTTCCTGGTCACTGCAAAGACCGAGTCCTTATTATCATGGTCTTGATTAAATTAGAATAGTAAACTCAACACAAGCAGGAAATATTCAATACACTTGTTATAATGAACTGCAACACTTGACACTATCAACAAAAGTGCAATACTTCTACGCAGCTGCTATATAACTGACAGTATAAACTGTTCAGGGAAGAGTATCACTTCCTATAATTTTATAGAAAAATAACTTTATTTCAGACTGACGGTAAATCAATGTTTTCTTTTTTTCCCAACAAATTACAAAGTTTGGGATTTCTAGTTTTAGTCACTGAGATGCTGTTTGTTTCTAGTTCTTAAAGTCTGTATGATGCTACTGCATGGACATTCACATACGCGGATATAATCTAGATTAACAGGTTCTTAACTTTTCCTGACACTTATAAGAACAACAACTGCAAAAATTGTGCGTTAAAGTCTTTCCTTCTTAAAAAGTCAAGCACAATTTTCGATTGTTGATGTAAGTCGAGATATTGTGTGATGAAAGGTTATAATGTTGTACAGATATATAAATATATACATGGTACAAGTACAATATTCCGCTCATAAATAACCGATACATGCTCCTATAACGACAGAATACACTCTGTCGCATAATATATCGTTCCCCAACAACGCGACCTCAGTGGATGCTGGGAAATCGAAGCAATGTGGTCTTCCAATCGTAAACTCCTCCGCACATGTGATACCACAAAGCTTCAAGCCCAAACGCTGTGACCGCGATATATAGAATAACGCGATATAAAGCAACAAGTATCAAATTTCCGAAGTTACATTTGTTTCATCTCAGGCAAACTTGATAGTGACGTAAAAATATTTTGAGTATCGGCAATTGCGATACCACAAATAAACAGTCTCTGTAATGAAGGACGTTCAGAGATGAGAAATCGCGCGCGTCGAATCTTTTACTCCCTACGTCCTACCTATTCATTAGTCACAGAATAAAAAGTTCTCTGAAAAATTTCTCTCTTGTACATTGTAGAGTACACAAAAAATTCAATGCCAATGCTTACGACGGTAAATTTTCGTTTTCTCGGTAACAATATGTTGATATATTATCAGCATACACGATGCTACGGTAAAGCACCAAACTGCATCCTGATAGTAACAGCGCTTGGGCTAACATTGGCCAATGTTTCTCTGGATTTGTCTTACCTCTCTACGTTTCTCCTCCTCACGAAGCTTTGCTTGTCTCCACTCCATCTCCTCCATCATTTGACGCTCCATTGCCCTTTTAGCTTCTTCTACTCTCCTTTGTACTTCTGCTTCAATTTCTTCCTTTCGTTTCTCAAGTTCCTCCTCTACCCTCTTCTGTACAAGTTCTTCAATACGTTTGGCTGCCTCCTCTTCAACCATTTTTTGTTCCACCTCACGTTGCCGCCTGTAGACAAACATATAGATTTCTCGCTCTAGCACAATTGGTGAAGCTATCTTATTGTGTGTTTCGAATTGACAGCATGCTCTTTAATTACATGATGGGAAATGAGTTTGAAGAATTGTGTTGATTTACTTTGTTATGACTTTAGACTAGAGATTTTCATGGTTTACAAATTGAACTTATCAAACAGCAGATGATATGAACATGTATTGCTTGAACAAAGGAAAAGACTAACAAATTGCAATATAAATGTAGATTAAGCATGCTTCTACACACTCTTTTATGCAAAGTATAGATAAGTCTGTGCAAGTAAACCACCACCATGATATAGTTACACAATCTTACCCAACCGCGCTCGTGGTGAAGATTTTGTTCTTTAATTCTTTCTTTTTCCTGACAACACAATTATAAAGAAAACGTATAACACGAATTTTTAAAAACACAAAACAAATATAATGAAAAGTTCCACTTGAAACATCACAAAACCTCTTACGGATATACACCAGGGTTGGAAAAGTATTGAAGGACTTTAAAAAATGAAGGGATATATGTATGCATAACATAAGGTTACTGACTGAGTGTTATGTATCTTTAGAGGTACCATAACAAACAATAAGAATAACAGGCAAATAATGAATGAGAAAAATGTTTGGAAATAGTTTGTACTATGTAATATAGCAATTGAGACCACTGAAAGCTATGAAGTTGTAAGTATTACTTATTTAAGATAATAAGAAGCATTTTTGCAGATTCAAAACATATTAAGCAATGCATTTGAAAAAAAGTCTATAAACACTTGTTGGCACAAATGGACATTTGTCAAACACTAATTAAATAATTACGATTTCATTGCTTTCATCATACCAACCCTGATATGGACTGTCAAGAGGAACATAACAAAAGTGAAATGTTTTTCCTTGAATTACCTCTGGCGCTCCATTTCTGCCAACCTCTCGACCTCGTCCATTTTTCGGTCTCGGTCTCTGTACGACCTCTTTTTGTGACTAACTATGTGAACTTCGTCTGACACGTCGGAACCTGTACTCGACGATGCAGAGTGTGACCTTTTCCTAAACAAACAGGCAACCATTCGTATATTTTGCACGTTCAATCAAGTGCAACGTGATCGAAAGACACGTGAATACCACAAAACAGGGTTAGAAATTCATTGCGTACGACCGATATGTGCATACATAACGGGCGATACGTAATAAACTCTACATAGAATTCGGCGTGCATCGTTAACGCGAATCATATAAAACATTAGAAGTCTGGCAATGCCAAGTGCGGCAGAAAATGGCAGAGAACTGCAGATGGGTCAAGCATACATATACTGTATCGTAGTGCGCATATCAAGCGGGAGAGAGGAATATTACCTTGACTTCGAACTACGTTCCTTTGGTTTCTCGGAATATTTGTTGTTCGAATGCTTCTCCCGCGATTTTGAACGTTTTCTCGAGTGCTTGCTCTTGTGACGCCGCCTGCTCGGAGATTTCGTTCTCGATCGCGAGCGACCCATCTTCTCTACCTTAACCGCTTTTTTGCTGGACTCAATGACGGAAGATTAAACTTCTCACGGAAAGACACTCAGATTTCACTGGCGATAAACGCGAAACACTGCGCCGGTCAGGTGTGCAATGAATGAAATCTAGTAGCACACTGGGTGAACTGTTTCTTGCACTGCCGGACTGATGGCCATCTTTAAACCAGAAATTCAGGTGCTAGAGGGCGCACTGACCACCCGTCGCAAATATACCTAGCGAATACGATTCAAAGCTGGGACGAAGTCCCGCGGGTCTGATTGGCTATAGCGGATTAGGCCCACCTTATTTCGTACCTACGCTCAACCGCAACGTGTTATTGGTCAAAACGGTCACTTTGCAATTCGGATAGCGTCAAAGATTGGCCCACGTTGGTCAACTGACCCTTTTCAAGTTCCCCCTTTCGCACCTCAATTCCCGTGGCCTCTTTTTCCACTCTAAACAATGCTTTTGTATTGTATACAAGATGACATGTTATTAGGATTCACGCGGACAATTTGCGCAAAGGGGGGATTCAATAACATCAAACAAATCCCAAATAACGTTTCTTGGGAAATGAACGGTTATTCGGATTTTCAAACGGTCGAACAACACTTTCAAATGTGTTACCACCAGGAGCAAGCCAATCACATGTCAACACAGTCCCGTTCCACAATCCCCGGTTGCCCACATCTACGCTTCGCAATAACCTGCTACGTAACAAAGGCAACTTATGAAAATTTAATTAATTTATCCGCTTCGGGTCTACCCCGTCAACAAAGCTCGCCCGGCGAATCCTCGCTATTATCGTCACCGACTATGCGCGCCTATTCGCAACTCGGTGGAACGATTCCTCGCGTCGAGAAGCGGAGGAAGCCCAAAGCGATTACGAAAGATGAGAAAAACAGTGGGCAATTTAATTATCGTGCTGAGCCGAGCTCTCGAGCGCGTGATGTAAGCGCGAGGCAGGCATCCGATTGGCCGCGGCAAGCGCCACGTGTGAAGACGGCCCTGGTAGGAAACGTATCGCCGCGTTTATTTCGCGTGCGTTCCGAAAAGCCGTGACCGTCCGTCAGTATTGCCACCCGTTCACAGCTGTGTCCGCGTCGCGCGCATCTCATTCGGCTCGGTCCGCGACACCAGAAATCAAGATGGCGCCCCTCTGTTTGCAGATAGCTCTGCGGTGGATATAAATACGGGGATAAAAACAGTGCGAGAAAAGGGATACGATCGGTTGGACAGGTCGCGGCGATCGCGGTACGCGCTTTGCACAGTGACAGCCGGTTCGAGCGGTGACGTGATTGCTCTCCGAGTAGGGGCAGGCCGGCCCAGTGCTGTGTTCCGTGCCCGCTACACCGTTCCTCGAACGTCGCTGGGGAAGGTGCTCTCGGGTGCCCACCTGAGGAATGCCAGATTATCCCCTGCCACCTCCTAGCTGGTGCTAGCTCCTCGCCCGTCAAGGGGGATGCGAATGGCGTGTGGGATCGCGTGAGGGATCGCGTGTCACCGCCGGTCGAAAGTGCTCGTGGGAGCTCCCCACAAAAGGTGCTCTGTTCCTTCTCCCGTGACGTATGTGTGTCGCGGCGGAGGGCTGCCAGACAAGTCCGTCGCGAGTGCTGTCGTCGCCGTCGTCGTCGGGACGTTCGCCTGCGTGTCGCTCGTCGTGTCGCGAGTGCCCTTGGCGGTTTCGATGCGCTGCCGCTCTATCCGGGATTCCTGGACGGGCGAGAACGAGGATCGCCGCTCGGACAACTAGTCCGGCGACTCTTCCGTACGAAGATTCTCATCTCTCGGAGCAGTGGGGCAAGGGGGCGCCGGAAGCAGCAGCCGCGAGTCCGGAAGCATAGCGAAGAAGATGGCCTTCAACGAGGTGAGTCTCACTTCTCTGGTCATACCGCTACCAGCACATCCGTCCTCGCGCCTCTCTCTCCCGCCACCTTCGTCCTCTTCTTATTTTTCCTCTTTGCGCCCCGTCTCTTACCGCTCGGTGGAGCTGCCCGCCTTCTTCGCGACCCTCTCTGCGATTCCCTCCGCTGTCCTTCTCTCTCCCCTTTGCCGGTAACATCGGTGCCCTGTGGCCAACCTCTCTACCTCCCTCCCTCCCTTCCTCTCTCTCTCTCTCTCTCTCGCACTCTTTCCTTGCGCTCGGCGGGTCGTTCGATCCCGGTGGGGTGACCCCGCGACCCCCAAACGCCAATCCTAACCTAACCTCCGTTCCTGCGCACAGCTGGCACGCTATCAATCCCCCCCTCGACCCCCCTCTCCACAGCATCCTCCAACCGCGTCAGCGTGCCTCCTTCGACCTTCCCCATGGACCGGTCGTCGTCTCATCGCCGAGGTATTCGAGGAAAAGGCTACCGATCCTCATTTCCGCGAAGAGAGACAAAATATTGGCGAGCGACGAGCGTGCACGCAGGTTGTCGGCGTTTCAATGTTACATACCCGCGCACATATGTCTCTCGGCGAGGACTCCGTGCGTGCGACGTACTCTCTCACGGACGCCATTCAACCCAGCCCACGTTCGAGACAGTCAATTTGTGCCTTTTCAACGTCGAATTTGTCCCGCGGCCGCCGTCATCGATCCGTTATTATCTCGCGATATCGTTACGTGCTCCCGAGGATAACCTGTAATCTAGGCTTAGTTACGTGGACGCGCGATGATGTCGTTGCAGTCTGCGCGTGCGGGCGCTGAGTTTCAGACAATTTTTTTTTCTCTTCTCTTCCTTTTTTTAACAGGTCGCCGGACGTTACGTGACGCGTGCGACGCTGCGACAACGTTAGATTCTGCTGCGTCGTTGTCAGCTCTCGTTATAGCGAACGAAGGAACAGGGCAAATCGCACTGTCTCGCGCGAAGGAAAGAATCGCGAGGTTGCAGAAAGCGTATTTCTTCCGACGGCCCTTGCCTCTCTCTCGCCTTTAGGGAAAACGGACGGGGCTCGGTCGCGAGAGCGTGTGTATATTTGTTTACATTGGCCACTGTCGCAACAATCGCGGCACGCCCGATACCGTCGATGCGCGAGCGCGCGTGTGCCCGAAAGTGGGAAAAAGAAACATCGTCAGCGCGCGCGCTCGCCGTTACGAAAGTCGCATCCGTTTCGCAAAAATATGCGAGCTTCGTTTTCTCGAACGGCCTCTGCTCGCGTGCTCGCGCCGTACCTCCCCCTCGGCGATGAACCTGCGATTTCAATTTGTACGTAATTGCATCAGGCCGCGTACAACAATGCACGTGGATGCCGTGAGCGGGCGAGCTAGGAAGAATCCGTCCCGTGCGAAACTCTCGGCGAAGTTAATGAAGAATGATGCATGAAGGAGTTGGGGGGAGGGGAGGGGAAAAAAAGAACGTCATCCCGGGTGAGAACTCGGTAGACGGTTTTGTCGCGAATGTTCAACAGTCTCGCTTCGATATATTGTGCAAAGCCCGTTACAAGGCGAGCCGCATTTATCCTCTCTACGCTCAGCGTCGATTTCTTTTGCCCGACACGTTTCTCGTACGTAGGAAAAAGTGCCGATGGGTAATGAATACCCCCGCTGTGGTCGGATTTCATCGGGCAGTACACCGTATCGCTTTACATGATAGACGAAAAAATAAAAATAAAAAGGTAGAAGGAGGAAGAAAAAGCGAGCCGAGCGCGCGTAGTTATTCAAGGCACATGCTTTATAGCGCCGATGCACCTTGCATGTGTGACACTTTTTGCGCGGCGATCCGAGCAATAATAAACTCCGTGTAACGTGTCACGCTCGCTTTGATAAAGCACGCTTTTTCAATGGCGACGGATGAAATTTCGTAACGGTTATCTCCGCGGCCTGTTGACGATGTCCCCGAGCAGTCAAAATCAATTTGTGAGCCGATACGATGTTCTCTCGCCGTTATCTAAGTTATCTGGCATAGCTGCCCGATGATTGCGCGTCGCGACGGCTGCGTGACTTCTATGAATTTCCTGGCGAAAAAGTGTGGGGCAGGGAAAAAGAAAGAACGGAAGGAAAGCGGCGTGCAGTAACCCTTACGAAGAAAGCCACCTGCTACCCGGGCTCGTATATCGATCGAAATGGAATGTATACGAGTTTCGAGGGTGGCATTCCACCTCCGACAACCCCTCGCACTTCATCCCCCAGGCAACCTCCCCCAGTCGTTCATCGACGATCATATGGTTTCGTTGGGGCATACCGAGCTCTTTGCGCGTTCACGGCAACGCGTATATCCCTGTTTGACAAGGGTGATCTCAGTGACAGGCCTTAAATTTCACGTTTTACCCAGACTCACGGTTCGTTGACCGTGTCGTCTTATAAGGAGACTGCGATCTACTTCGGTCCCCACCCCTGTCAGTCTCAGTGAATTCTATAAATCCCGTCATCATCGTAAATCCACGTAATTTTTCGTCCCGTCCGAGTTTTGCCTAGAATCGAGTACATATCTCAGAGGGGTCCTGTCTCAACAGTCGACTCTATCAACGAAACGAGTTTCCTGACCAGGTGATAACGTGCCTACCCCTTGCGTGTGTGTGCCTAACGTACACTGATACACGGAGAGCCCCCCCGATATCGTCGCTTTCATTCTTATCGTGCCTCGGAAAGGCCAGCTCGCACCTTGAGTAGCAGAAACGTCGGTACATACACTTTAAATACGAACAAAGGCCGCTCCGTGCACGGCTATCGTCTCTGCCGGTCGTTGTTTTCCGCGGAGCTTATCGACCATGGTGCCAGGAAGGTGTGCGTGTGCACATGTGCATCGTGCGTGTGCATATACCGTTATTACGTGGGCAGAAAGAACAACGAAGTTGGGAGGCCGCGTTCATTGGAGTTCTGGCAATTTGACTCCTTTTTTTTTTTTGCTCTCTCTCTCTCTCTCTCTCTCTCTCTCTCTCTCTCTCTCTTTCCCTCCCTCTCCCTCTCTTGCATTCTCCTGAACCCCCCTCGAGCAAAGCCGGTGTGCAGTGTGCTATATGACTGATTAGAGAGTACGGCGAAAAGAATTACAACCGTCTCGATTTCGCTCTCAACGGAGCGTGTTGTTTGTTAGCGGCTAGCCTCTTTCTAATGTCCGACCGTCCTAATCATCATTCCGGAAGGCGACCGACGCCGGGCGTCGGCCAGAGGGGGGGTATTATTGCCTCGAAATGGAATTTCGAGGTTCGGCGTCTACCTGCGCCATAATGGCGACGGGAATTGAACTATATGGAAATTGACAAAGGCGGGCGCATCCGCGATTAAAGCCGATGCCTCTCCAACCTGACAATACGCCATTGTGCCTCGCTTCCAGAGGGTGGCCGTTACTTCCTGGTAAATTAAAATTTATCGCCGGTCATTTCTTGCGGGGAAGATAACGGGGTCCCCCCCCCTTAAGTTTTGTTCGGTGCGGCGATGCCCCCCGATGGACAGTTTTCCGACACGAAAAAGTGGGCCGAAAATTTCGTTTGAAACCAGCTCGGACCGGCGGCCCCGAGGAGCCACGATTATTTCGAACCCGGCGGTCGGGATATGTTATTACTGTGATCACGATCCGTTCCGAATCGTCGGTCGCCTGATTTATAAAAGTTTAATTTCGTGCGACGTTTGCCGAGATTTATAGGTCGACCCTTCCGGGGTCTAGAGCGAGATGGAGGGTGGGCAGATATTTCGCTGGGTGCACGGGTAGAAGCCAGGATTGCGATACGTATTTACAAATCCATGAGGTTTTATTGTCGTTCGCTCCGCCGTCGGCTATCGGAATCGGCGTCTCGCGGCTGCCGTCGTAAAGACACGGCAAGATACGGGGTGACGTGGCTTTAGGTGTCTACATATGTGCCGCAGTTGGCTGGGATCCATTTTATTTACGATAAAATACGCGTCACCGAAAAGAATGGAGCATCTGCCCTGCGCGCGACTACTGTGGACGCAACGGTGAGCGTTGAGAAGAACTGGCACGCTCGCCAAACTTTCGGCCACCGTTGCGTTCATCGTGCAAAGATGGTCCTATATTGCGGTTTCGATCGCAGTGTAGGAGTATCGGTCATTCCTCGATCGTTAAAATACTACGCACATCGTGCTCTCTAATGACGCGTCGAGCTAATAACGTTCACGCCGTTTGATAATATTTCCGCTTACGCTCGTAATCTCTGGTGCGTTTCCGCGAGTCAACGCGTCATCGACATGTTTTTCTTAGGTCATTAGCAGTCGTCGGCAGCTATAAAATGTGGGATACCCGAGTCGCAGGCACGGCCTGTCGTACGAGCTAGGCGAATGGAAGTTTGTAATTTGAAGGCAAAATATGATCTCCCCTCGCGGACATTCGCACAGCTAATTAGCTGTCGGATTTTACCCGTCGCCGTTGTTCGAAATATTGTTACAAAGGGTCACTGCTCGCCACCCTGACGACGTTAATCATCCAGCCATTACTTGGTCCGTGCGGACTGGCTCCTGGATTATGGGGGGTCCCTAGCCTCTGTAATAAGGGTCCCGCCGAAGGCTGTAGGGTAATCGCTTCATTTCCATAAAAAGTCTTCCGCGGGATTGCATCCTGTTCCCTAAGGGACGGGATATATATATTCTTCAGCATTCCGGCGACGAGTCCCTTCTTAAACGCGCGACAAGGCTTTCGTTAATAATCCCACCCTCTCCCGTCGCTGCACTCCACTTTAAACCCATCTCGAGGCGCAGGCGACGAGGGCAGGAGGGAGGGATTCGATGTGGCTCACCTTCGAAATCCTTGAGACGGGCCCGAACGAGCGAGTATGCACATTTTCGCCCGTTGCCCTCTGCGAAGACATAAATTACGCGCACGGCCGACCGTCCGCGATAAGACAGAGACATTAGCGTCCGCGGAGTACTATTTTGCCGTTCGAGCGATAAATCCTCCCGATATTTATCGCGGCGTGCGTATTAGTGCGCCGCAGCTACCGTTTGATCAGAAAAAAGCAGGCGCCGAGCAAATGTTGGCCGGACACTCGCCATTCAGCGGTAGCGGCGCGCATTTAGACGCGATGCTATCTTCGACAGAGTGCACATAAAGTAACTCGTTAGTCGTCTCAGGCTTGGTCGTGGTCGTCGTCGTGAGCAGCGAGGTGGCGGATAGAGAGGAGTGCGCATATAGTAGCCTATATCCCACATTCTGGGACGGTACGCTCTTGTTCGCAGACGATGTTTGCCCGCGATCGTGGGACGACCGACACTTTGGCCGACCGGCACAAAGAAATACCGCTGCCTATTCAATTTAAAAACCCCCATCGGTTGACTCACCGCGCGCCATCTTTATTAATGACTCCTTTGTAATTCCGTTTTTCGACATCGGCACTCGAATACAATGCGTCGCGGCCCGAGCGACGCACTCCAGTCGCGTACGGACAAAGCTTGCGGACGGGGCAGTTTTATTTTAGGACGTTACCGGCTAGCGACCGACAGACCGATCGGTCAAGAGACCGGACGGACGGACGGTCGGATAAACGCAGGCCATCCTCGTGCACGTGATTAAACTCGATCCGCGCAATTCGCGCTTGCCGTAATGGCCGCGAGGAGACCCGAGTGCGTTATTTCCGAATGCTCTTGACACGCGAATGCAGCGGATCCGCGAGCGCTAAACAGATCTCTTCTTCCCGGCCGTCCGCTTTTGAGTGCCGGGCGCGGTACCCGCGTGTGTCGAGCACTCGAGAGTATCGTATTTTCCGCGAAACTTTCCGATTGGGGCAGGCCGCGCGAGAATTAATCGCGGCGGCGCATTTGGTAGGTTTCGTTCGGTCGTAAACGTCACGAACGCGGTCCCTCGTAAAGCGGGTAATAGCTTCGTACCCGTCTCCTCCTCTCTCTCTGTGTGCGTGCACGTCATGCGACTAGGTATATAGCCTTCCCGTCGCTACATGCCCTCGCGTGTACGCTTAAGTTGGTGTCCGTATGCGTTCGATGCATGCCTACGTATGCATCGACGTAACGAACCACAGGGACGAACGCGGAAGGTGGATCCGTGTGTGGCTAACGTATGTAAACGTGCGCGTCGGTGATAACGTCGAGTCATGTACTTAACAGCATATAGACGTATTCGTGCGGCTCACATGCGCCCAACGGGAAGACGTACGCGGGTGTGTGTGGGAGGTGTAGATAGAGCGAGGCGATGCAATGGGGTTGAGCCGAGGGTGGCGAAATGAAAGGGGCGGGAGAGAGAAGGAGCTGGAGAAAGACCGATAGAGAGAGAGCAGAAGCGCAGTTATGTACACAGAGGCAGCATCGGTGGTGGTGCCTAGGCTGCTAATCTTGAGCCGATGTACCGCGTCACGAAACTTCGTTACGACGTCGGATTAATTACGCACGGCTCGAGGAAAGGTCGTAACGCGTACGGATCGAGAAGCGACAGCGCAAAGAAACGCATTACTAGCCGACGTGTACAGAACGGAGGCCGACGCCCAGTGCTCGTTCAATGAATTTTTCGAATCGCCCCGACAACGCGCCACGTCTCAGTGCTCGCCGCCGGCGGCGGTACAAGGAGTCAGTAATACGGAATGCATAGTCCGTGACCTGCAACTAATGTATTAAGCACGTCAAACATAGTGACAAGCTTCGATGATGACGGCTCCATTGCGCAAGCTCCTCGTAAGATCAGCAAACTCGATATTACCACTCGCTGGCGCGCGCGCGCGCGCGCTCTGCAAAATAAATAGCTGGCGATGTGGAAGATCGCGATAAAAGGCGCGCGCCGCCGAGAGGGAGAGTAATTGGAGCACGAATGCGATTTGCGTAAAAACAATGTGCCTCAGTGCAAAAATCAGTCGTCGGTCGGGCGCTCTACGTCCACCGGGGGAGAGACAAATCGGCAGAAATCGTGTGTCCGGGGCTTGGTTTTCGTTTTCAGATGCAGGAAGCGTTACTCGCCACAGAAAGTTCGCTTTTTCTGCTCGCGGAAAACTTTTCTTTTCGAGTGCGCGCGCCCGCGCAGATTGTCGCTTGCGATAATTGGCAAAGCTTGCCACTGCGTGATCGAAAAGGACTAGAACATACGTACGTACGTATCTACGTACCTACGTGTGTACCCATGCACCTAGTGTGTCGAACGAGGAACCGATCGCAGAACCTGCGCTTTTAAACCGCATACCGGTTTCTGCGAACGATCGATCTCGGGCACTAAATTTCCTTTTTTTCCCGCCAAATCCCTCCTGCATCTGGCCGCGGAGTAAGACCGTGGCTCGTAATAAATGCTAATTGACACCCGTGCGCCGCTTATTACGGCCGGTGCCAGCCAGCCGCACCGAATTCGTCACTCGTAATCGAGACACGCTTATGTAATTACGTGCGAGCTGCGGGGCGAGGATAGAGAGATACGCGTCGAACGTGTCGGCGACGGGCGAAAAAAGGCCTTGTGTAACAGGTTTTCGTTCACGGTGAAAGGAGATTCCGATTCCGCGGTGATGCGTTAACGCGTGCGTGTCGGCCACTGCCGAGAATGGAACTGTTAATCTAATCCGAAGGAAGACACCGAAGGGCACTCGCAGCGATGCGCATCGGGCAAACTGTACGTACGCGTACTATCATCCGTATCAATGAATTACGACAGGCCCCCCCGCGCACTCTCGTCGAGAGAACGCGTAACGTCGGCCTCGGAACGTTCCCAGTCAAACGTGACCCACGTCGCTTCGCAAAATTATGGAAAATAAATGCCGACGTAACGCGAGGTGTCGCATTGCAAGCAGCCTGCAGCTATTTCGGGCCGCGTCCAGACAACGTTTTCCATTACCGGGGGAAAACTTATAATGTCTCCCCGACATTAATAGTCGCAATTTAATATCGGGGAAACATAAAACGGTATGCGCGAGCGATCGCGAGCAGTCGATATGCACCTCGCGAGTTGAAACAAATACGGAGCTAACGGATACTGCTCGCGCTCTCGCTAGCTCGGCAGCGCGCGCTCCGCGTAACGCGATACGAAAAGTTTTATGATTCAAATAATTTATTCCGCATCGGGGCCGCCGCTGCGGTATCCCGCAGGCGTAGACACAAAATTGCAATGTTTATTCTGCGTTTCCCGCGTAGCACGGCAGCATTCTGAAACGCGGAGCAGCGGGGCTTTGTCGTCGAGGTGTTTCCTTTCCGTGGGCCGCACTGCGCACTCGCGAAGGGTAAACAATGCAATTTTGTGCCTCGGACCCCCCCTTGCGACTCGCCTATAAAACGTACTGTTTGCATTCTGGAACCAGTTGCCGTCGCCGAGGCACTTAGCGCGCGTGTTAGCACAACGTGCGTAGATTCTAGGCTCGCTCGTTGAATCCTTGCCTCACGGAACCCCGCCGCACCCCCCCTGTCGTAAAACTCCTTCCTCGAGGAACCTGCGAACGGCCTAACAGTCCGAATTATCCTGGTCATTTCATTCCGTGCCGACTGTATATCACGCGGCCGAGCGCTCAAGGTAACGCCGTCCAACTTTTTACGGGGGTAATTTGACGCAATGAACCAGTTGCCGGAGGGGTAAAAATCAGTTTTTCCATGGGGTGGGGGGGGGGGGGATTGAAATGCGGTTGTTTCGAGTGCAAGGATGGGCGGCGGTTCGCAGTTTCGACAGGGTGCCGGCGATGCCCGGGACGATGGACGTTAAAGAGTAGCAATTTTGCGACGCTCCGACTCGCGCAGCGTTTCGCATAAAGCGCATTGTTTATACTCCCGAGTCGGAGGCCGCGGCAAAGGGACGTACGCTTAAGCATAGAGCACACGATCCTCGGCACTAAATCGCTCGCGGAGAACGTATCCTGACTTCCCTGGCTCCTTTCAGGGACGACGCCTCCCCCCCAGCCCCCCTCGTCGCGTCCTTGATCTCCGCGGCGAGCAATTGCAAGCAATTTCGAAAGTCTCGTTCGCTTTATGACCGGGAACTTTTTTAGAAGGGGGGGGGGGGAGGGGGAATTCCTCGCCGTGAAACTCGAAAGTGGTTGTAAAAGCGATGGGAAACCGCGCCCGAGAAATAGGGTTCAAGTGCGTACTCGAACCGACGACAGGGAGAGGTACGAGAAGGAAGACGGGCACGGCGAGAGAGGAAGGACGAAGGAGGTGGGAGGAGGCGAGAAAAGTTCGCGAGACGGAACGGGAACTCGAGATGGATACCGAAAGGGGTAAGAGTGGTTCGGCTCGAACACGCTGAATCCACGAGAATCTCGATAGGTACATTCTTCGGGCACGTAGCCGTTCCCACAATGTTTGCGTCTTTCATCGGTCGGTCTAGAAACTAAAACTGGCCGCACGTGCCTCCGTGGGAACGTCTCGACGGTCAGGTAGAAAATCGAAGTACGTAGATTCTTGATCTTCGACCGCGTTACGTACGTCGGCGTCGAAAGAAACGCACGCCGCAGGAAATTGCGACGATTATCGAGCGATTAGCGATGTTAATTGCGCGGCGCGCCGATACTGGGAATTCTCGCGAGATGAATCACGGTCGGGCGGGAGGTTCATTCATAATTCACTTGCCGATAGAGAGATGCATGGATAATGAGGACGTCGGAGGAGGAAGATGAGAAGGCAGGTGCAGGTCTGGCGGAGAGGGGAGGGGGCGACGATATTGGAGTTCCTCAATATTTGTCTCCTTCGCCGACGTCGAGGCGTCGGCCAGCGGTATTTAAGGATTCGCCGGTGAGAACGATCGGCAGCCGTGGCTGGGGAAAAATGCGCTGCCTCTCCCGCCGGCCGAACGGATGCGTTGCATAGCTGGTGCATCGCTCGGATATTCGGCCGGTATTGATCTGTCACTCGCGCGTAATCCGGCGCACTCGTTCCTTCGCGGACAGCTGGCCTTCATCGGGACGGACACCAGCGCCGAAACGATGCGGCCGCTTAATCGATTGTCATTTGTCCCGAGCCGGATTAGGACCTCCCGGATTCGACGGCGGTTTCCTGGGATATTCGCCCCCTCGCCGCGATAATGGGCGCCGCGGATTGTTTTTACCAATTTGTCGCCTCCGTTCGTCGTCCGTCGGCGTTCCGCGCGCGCAGCAGTTTGCATTCGTCGGGATTCGAGTAGTACCGAGCGCGCAAATTTAATAACGACCGTATTATTAACTTTATCGCCGCCCATTGATGATGCATCGTACGGCGGGCGGGCATCAATAAGCAATATTGCCTTTCTATTTTATGGCGGCGAGGCTTTGTCGCGGCGCTCGCGCGCGCGCGGTCCATTAAATTCCTTTGCAATTTATCCCGATTGAAACGTAGCCGGGGAATCGGCGGATGGCGTGATTACGGGCGTGGGGAATACAATTTGCGTTCGCCGCTTATCTTCTTGCTCTCGCCGTTTGCCTTCTGCGAGAGATCGCTTCTCGGTAAGGGCGGGGAGCCGGGGCTGGAAAGAAGGGCCGTTCGATTCTTCGAGGGATCGGATATTCGCGAATCGGCGCCAATCGGCAGGCTCATTGAATCGCGCTGGAAACAGTCCTGGGAGAACGGTCGAACAATTTGCCGCCTTTCCAGTTGCGAGGCTTCTTCTTCTGGCGTGCGCGATGGGTGCAAATCGCGCAGGGTCTCGAGAAACAGACGGACAAAGGAAATGAGATATCCCGAGTAGCGAGCCTTGTTCATCGTCGCTAGGGTCCGGGTGGGAGGGAGGGAGGGAAGAATGAAAGGAAGTAAAGAACAGAGGAACCTCCAGGTGGGATTGAAGGATCCGGTCTTTCTGGATAATAGAATTTCTTCCTTCCTTACCTCCTGTCGATCGGGGCGAGTGGTGAGAGAGGATCCTAATCGAGATTCTCGAAAATAAAAGTAGGGGTTCCGAGAGTGCATTCAATTAGATGTTGATAACGTATTCTCGTCGTTTCCGTCGAAAATGGAGCTCTAGAAGTTAGCACATTTTGACAGTGTAGTTCAGCATTTGCAGCAGTTACAGGAAAATATATGTTGATTGTGTATGTTAACCTGATGTACATGAATAAATCTGTCTATTACTAATTGTCTAAATATATCTTACCCTATCATCAGCTTGACACGTATTTTTTGCGTTATCTTTGAATGCGATATATGTAAGATTTTATTTTTTTTACTATTGGTTCTATGAAATAATAAGTTCAACGAATAACGCGGCATCGACAATACGCAATTTTTCGGGTCTCTTTCCGCAGAATCTACGCTCAACCTCCTCTCACAGCTTAGTTAAGATAGCACTTGCTCATTGAGCAAATACACCGCCCATAGTTTAAGAATCGCTATTTTGCGTAGAACGCAATGTGCTAAGCCTCGCGGAGTTAGACAGTGGCTTCCAGCCAAGTAGGAAACGGAGTGGAAGGCTTGAAGGTGTCTGTGCGGAAGCAGGCATCCTCGAATATTGCCTTTAGGAACTTGTTAATTGCAACACTAGATTTTCCGCAAAGCCGAGTTTCCCGCGAGTCGTATTCCATTTAAAGTTTTTGCCGTAGTTACGACGTTAGGCCGCTCGGCACCGGGCGGCTAATAACACAAAGACGAACGAATTAGACACGTGGACTGCCGCGGCATTCCGTCGTTAACACTTAATCCGTCTAACGATGCGAACGGAAATTTCATTATTCCCACGCAGTGCCCCCCCCCCCCCCCGTTACAGGAAATATTTCCACGGGACACCGATTATTCGGGAGAAAACGACGGGACGAGTTTGGGCAACGGGAATAGTACGTGGCCAAAGAGACGGAGAACATTTCCAGACACTTAAACCTTATTTATGGCCAGAAATATTCCGTACGAACTGGGTCGCGATATCAATGAGAGCGTACGCAATTCCCGGCGAACTTTATATCATTGGCCTGGACGATTAAAATACCGGGATGGGGGAGTAGCTTGGCATGGCGCGTACACGACCATCGACGCACCCTATTAGCCTCGAAGTTTAGCGAAGGCAACCCGTGACTGGGATCGCGTACTATCGGCATCTTAATGCCGCATCTTAAAGTCGCTGAATTATTCCGCGACTCCGGCCCTCTCCACGTACTGCATTCGCAAGGATAATTAAAGAAAATCGATCTGCCCCCCCCCCCCCCCCCCCCTTCCACCCGGCTACCTTCCGGTGCATTATTTCACGCTGGCGGCTTCTGCCTTCCACTCTCCGCACAGCGCTAGCTGGGTAGCCCTCTTGTAGAAAGATAGGACGCCTCATTAAAAACCAGCTCGATGACAGAACCCCTCCCCACCTTTTTCCTGTCCTCGCCTTTTCCTCTACCCGCTATTTTCCAGCACTCCCCTTCACTATCTCACTCTCTCCTAATTTCCCTCCCTTCACCACTCTGTCGCTCTTTCACTTTTTGTCGCTCCCTGCTCTCCTTGGCTCGACGATCAACGACTCGAAGTCTCCGTCGGGAGAGCTTAGAGGCAGTTCTCGTTTCTGAAAAGAAGCCGGGTAGTGCGGTGGTCGGCCGTCGTGGGTTATAGCGATAAGTTCGTCGACGGAAAGCTCGGCTTCGTGTAGTTCACTCTCTATCTGTCTCTCTCTCTGTTTTTCTCCCCTTGGCATGTACGTCACGATGTCAGAAGTCTGTCTCGTCGGCGAGCGATCGCTGCCGAGACCCTTATCTGCCCATCGAATATTTCTTCCGTTATTTATCGGCCTTGCCGTAATTAGATCGCCGCTAACATCGCATAGAATCCTTCGCCGTTGCCGGCGACTATCGGCGCTACCGGTTTCTTATCGTGCCTCTTCTCCAAGGTTTATGAAGCGCGGCATCAGATTACGGATATCGGGCCCTGTGTCTTCGGGGTGAACCTATGGGCGTCCATTATGCCCGACGCCCTGCCCAACATAACTTTCAGCGATTAGCAATTGGCGGAATGTTCGTTTCCGTTAAAACGGCGGCGTACGGATATCGTTTGCTGAGCCCGCCATTCGTTTTGTTACTTGCGAGAGGTAGATAAACTTCGTTTTTGAAATTTGCAATCTGTTCTGTCGACTGGGCGAATCTCATGCTGTGAAGCTTCGTTGATACATCCTTATCAGCGAGTTCTTCTTTGTACATTTTCCATTTTGTCAGACGTACGTGATGCGTCTGACAGTCTCTGTATGGTAGAGCGCAGATGATCACAGGAGAATTTTGATTTTTGATCCAGCGAACGCTTTGACGCGAATTCAAAGGGCGAACGTCATTTTTCATTCGCAAAAGTGGCAGCGGAACGAGGTAGGGTGAAAAATAGGTGAAGCACGTTTGGAATTTTCGGTTCACGTAAAGTCGGAGATCCCAGAAATAATGACATAGGCAGTATACGTCGTCATCGCTTTTAAGGTGACCTAATACGGACAAAATGGTGCTCCATCGAGACGAAGGCAGGAAAATTCGGTGCCCTCGAAGCTTCTTAAAGCATTTTGTTCCGCATTGCTTTCTAGCCCGTTCCACTTTCCCGGAGATTCCTCTCCGGGCCGAGTCCGAATGATGTGACGTAATGATACAGCCGGTGTACACATTTGAATATCGACATGTGCAGGAATTCAGGTTACGGAACGTCGGAACGGCCAGATCTCTGAACTTGCATCTCGCCCGCGCGCGCACGCCGGCTTCTATTGAAAACTTTTTCAACGCCTGCAGTCGATGGAAGACGGTCAAGCATACTCGTCGAACGTACGATATATACGCGTACGAACGCTCGGCGTCGATAGTTCAGCTGTAAATATGCCTTAAGCTCTCCGTCAACGCCGAGCGTCGTATTTCTCGACTCTTGAGCCCCTCGATAAAAACTCGAACTCTTTCTTTTCGTCCCCGTATCGTATACGTTTCACCCCGGACGTGATTGCGCGCCGGCCCGTTATCATCTCCTCGCAGTTAATAAGAGCCAAAAGTCTCCCTACCGACGTCGGTCGACGAACGTGGCCTATGCAGGAGGCGAAATATGCCGGCAGGGGCTGGGCAACACGCTACAAAGTGCAGCGACACACCAAGCATTCCACTTGCGACGCTCGTCGTCGTCGGCACGGGAGGCGGTGGCTTTCTCGGTGGCATCTGTCTTTATGAGGAAAGCTACTGAGAAGACAGGTACCGTTGCCTCTCTCGCGTATCTCGGCAACTGGTTTCCAGCCGGCTGTCTTACAATTTTAGCGAGCGCGCGGGACGCCAAACAACGTTGCATTCTATTCGCGGCTGCGCTCTTCGTCCCATCAGAGATTCCGCGCTCGCGATACGCGTTTGCAAAAAAAAAAAGAAGAAAAAAAAAGCAGCAAGCACACACATAGAATTCAGCGATCTATGACTGTGTTTCTAGCAGGTCGCGATACTCCGATGCGTGATGGAAGTGCAGGCGCAGATCGTCGGGATTGCGCGCAGTGGCAACGGCACTTAGCATGGAAATACGCGGCTACGTCACGGGGATTCTACTTATTCCGCGGGCTGGTACTGAAGTCCGCAGGGAAATCTCAGGAGAACCGGGGAATACCGTTGCTCGGGCATGTGCCCTCCTCCTCCTCCTCCTCCTCCTCCTCCTCCTCTCGGCTCGAAGACAGCGCGCAGCGGACTAGTCGAGTCGTTATTAGAAGACTTAGCGTATCTTGCTCACGTGTGACACACATGCAGCCGTGCTGCTGGCCCATTCGCGATTCCATATTTCCCCAGAGTTTTTCTACATTATTGATCCGATCCGACTCACCTCCGGCGGCCCGGCGCGAGAATAGTGGCATGGGCGCTAACTCGGTTATAAATCAATCCGACCTAACCGACGGCGCGAGGAATCGTTTGAACTCGCCGTTGCGACGAGGCGGACAAATGCGTCAGGTAAGACGACGTTCGCAATCGAGTGCCGTTCGAAATTAGTTCGACCGCAGGGTGAGGACTAATGAGGGGGAGGTGGGGAGGTCGGAAGTCGGATTTTGCGCTTCATTGACATGCAAGGGGCCGAAAGTTGGAGGGATCGATCGTATTTTGGCCGCGTCCAGCCTGTAGCGATTACGGTACTCGTCGAGGCGCGAGGGAATTTTTATGACTCGGGACGACTTCGACCGGTCGCTGACATTGTCACTGTCGCTGTCACTGTCGATTAGGTCGCTCGAGAATCGGGTCAATTTTATCTACGGGCTTGGCCGACTTCGGATCAGCGGCCAGTGCCTCGCCAATGTGTGTGTATTGCGTGTGTATTGCTTGTCAGAACTCGTCGTCAGTCGGCCTCTGCAACGAGTCACTCTCCGAACGCATGCGTAATTCGTCATAAGACGGGTTATGTCAACTGCCGGGTGACACCGGCGTCCGTCGATATTAACACCTACCCGTCGATAGGCCTGTCTAATACTCGCGTTCGATACCGATGCCTCTTCTAATCGCGTCCGCATACATGTGTCCGCGGCCGCGTTGCGTAAACCGATTAGGCGCGTGCAAAGGCTTTAAAGAGAGTCTCGCCGGATTTGGATTGCACTCTCGAAGGCAGGATGCTTCTCTTACACTCGTACCGAACCTTACTTTGTTACCGGACGGTGAGGATAGGCGATGGAAGGAAATTTACGTTGCTGCGTCGATAAGGAGACAACGAAAGGAGGAAGAGGGGGAGAGGGTCGATGAATATACGGCTTATCGAACGGTGATATTTTTATCGCACCGAGCAGAATGGAACGGCGTCTGAATGAGAATCGTGCAAACGGGGAGAGCGTGAAAATTTCGACAGCTGCTCCCGCTACAGCTTCGTATCAGTTAAGATTGATCGTCGCGGATTTATCAGTGTTTCGTAATCGGATTAAAATTCCGCAGAGGTGATAAGCGTGTGGGTGTCGTCGGGAGAGAAATTAATTTTTTTTCCTTCTCGGAATAATTTATCGCCGAATATTACGGTAGCGAGTGTGCGGAGTGTGCGCGGAAAAAAAGGTCGATGCCGCGAGCGATAACAGATAATGACTGATATACTATCGGAGCGTACGCGCGTCGGAGTAATATCATCGAGTGTCGAACGATTTGCGTCGGGGAAAAATACATCCCACGCGCTCGAGTACCAGTTTATTACGGTTATTGGATCTCGAATTACAGTTACTGTTGAGCGCTGATTCGCACAAAGCGAGCCAGGCAAATTATATTAGACTCGAAACGGCAGAAGTAATCGAACGAATGAGTGATAAAATATTTAATGTCGTGTTCGGTAGCGAAAAAGGAGGAGCATCGGCGGACGACTCGAGATAATTTTCCGTTCGGGTTCCGTGGTCGTTATACCGTCGTAATAACTAACCTATATATGGGGGGCGAGAGAAACTTCTCTTTTTTTTCATCGTCCTCCTCCGCCGTCTCGGGGGCGAAAGAGCCGGCTCACGGGGTATAAGGGGAGAGAAGGTCCTTGCCCCAGGACACGCGCTGGCAGACGGTCGATGGCCAAGGCAACAACCGAAGGATACGTACGTATTCTCCGCTCAAGGGTACCTACCCTCCCCTGCGGGCCGCCCTCGGCCCGGACAATATTGATCCACGGTCAAAAATCCAACCCCGCCTCACCCGACCGCTCTCCCACAATTCGAAATTCCCCGCTAACGACCGACACATTTGTAACATTCGCGAAGATCCCGTGGCAAGCACACGGGCCACTCCAGGAGTGTTGTCCGAGCTAAGTGCGTATATGACCGGCCACTACGACTACGTCCGAAGACCATCGCGTCCGCACTTCATCATCCCGAAACCTGTTTATCCTTCAAATATTTGCATAGCACTGTAACTCTGACGTTTGCGCGACAAGCGTTTCGTGCATTCGCGCTCGAATACATTTTTCATGAAGGCCGACTAAAGTTTCTCACTTTTGTTGCACCGGGCCGCTGTGAGTCCGGGAGTTGGCGGTGTTTCGGAATGAAATTGCAAAATGAAGACTTCGATGGTAGAGAGGGAGAAGGGACAGGGAAATAAATACGGCACCGACGACTCAAAAGTCTCGGGTCCGGCCTTAACGAATAGGTAAGCCCCCCTCGCTCTTTCCGCAGAAATGCGCCGGTTTGGCCGCGAAAAGGGATTCCTTCTGGCTCGAATTAAGGATTTAGGTACAATCTCGCGTCGCGCAATTTGCGCTCAGCGGGGGAAACGTATGACTTAACGTTATATCCGGCCGAGGGTTCCCGGTATTGTAATATCCGACCTCCGACGATATTGCGCTCTCCTACGAAGAATGCAATTAAAACAAACGTCCCGTGAGGGGCGGCCAGCGACAAAAGGTGAGTTATCTGGGTTGGTAATTCGTGCGATAGCATCGATAGCTCTAAATTTTGCCGAGGGATCTGTTCCAACGAAATCCCAGACTCCGATGGGAAAGATACGGTGGCGGGACGGAATTACAGAGAGCGGTAGCCTTTAATTAAGAGCATCCCCTAATCAAACAGTTTCGAGAGACTCGTCTGGTTGATGGGTCTGGGTCTCGGCCGGAACGGAGGATACGGTGTCTCTGACTCTTAGTTACCAGACGTGGACGCATGCGAAACTGTAGGAAATGCTGAATGGGTCGCATCGTCGATTAAATTCAAACAATTTATCGACGGCGTTTATTTTTTCCGTATTAATGTCATGTCAAGTCTTATTTACTCGACTAACATTTTCGATACATTTGTATTAACTTATTTTATCGTCCGAGACGGCGTTAACGAGAGGGCAATTTCGCGACACCCGGTAGACGTTTTTCACCCGATCCTCCTCGGCGCTCACGTTTTTCTTCCTTTTTTTGCCCACCTCGCGCGAGTAGAGGAGTCTCCTTATTCAGGCGCAATTTATCTTGCCGATAAAAGACCTTGAGGGTATTGATCCCAGGATGATATGTGGCCGCTTTTACATAGTAACACTTTAGACCGACGACGAGTGGCCTAAGTGCATTGCCCCATTATAGCACGAGTGCACTCGAATGGGACATGTGTATTAACGAAAGATTGCGCATTTTGGACTTGACGGCCTGATGCGTCACCCCTTTTGTCACTCTTCACCCCCCTAGCCGCCTCAAGAAGGCCGGCATGCTCGCCACCAAAGTTCGCTGCACCGCAGAGAACAACACCCGACACGCGTCTCGCTCGACCTACATCTCGGTGGGATTAATATTTTCGTATCACGACTGCCCTGCGTACGGATCCGCCTCGGAACTCATAATCTTTTCCGTCGAAAATAACGTCGGCATACTCCCGACACCCTTCTCCGAAAAGTTCACCACCGGATCAAATCTTTTACCTAGCAAATCTTCGAGGCATGTTTAGCCTTCTATTCTCGCTAACTACACGTCCGCGTTTAGGAAACGACGAAGGTTAGCATGAGTGGGAAAGATGTCGACGTCGTGCAAATCGACTTTCGCAATTGTCGAGCTAACGAAGTAAAGCTTGCCTCTCGCTTGTTCGGCGCGGATCTCTCGGCGGCCGGCGTTAACAAGAAGACGCATAATGTCAGTGACGTACGAGGCTGTTCCATATCGACGCCGAGACACGAGCGTGAATCACGAGGAGCACGCGGCCACGACGCGAAACGTGTCCTGCGACTGACAGCGATAAAGCGTAATAATGTTACGAGGACTCTCCCTCGCTCCTCGCCCATATGCGCGCGGCCATGCCGAGATGTACACGTATGACGTACGGGCGTATATTTGCCAACAGTGCCATATGACGCCGCTTTGTTCCCGCGAGTGCGCGCGCTCGCGCTCTCTCTCTCTCTCGCGCGCGCGCGCGCGCGAGCAAAAAGGATCGTGTTCCAGGGAGAGCAGCGGCGCGCGACAGATCGCGGCAAGAAACGGCCGTGTTCCGAGATAGAGGAAAACCACTTAATGGACCGGTGTGACCGGCAGTTTACATTGCTCAAACAAATTCGAAGATAAATCTCGACCCCATTTGTCGCCCATCGCATCTGCATATTGGGACCGATGCGTGTGCGCGCGGAATTTGCTCGAGTTTATGGGACGTTGAGCGATATGGGGACGAGAAGGGTACGGGATCGTTAGGGATTGCATGTTGGGATGGTACACGAAATGAGAAATGCTAGTATTTACTTGATTATGCCGGATCGGCGGTGCAATGTCCTTATTTGACCGCGAGTTTTCCTTTTAATAAGGTGCACCACTCGTATTCCGGCGGGTCGGTTAATTTAGATAAAACGCAATTGCGGCCTTCGTTTATTTTCATCTTCGCCGAGGGAGGGTTTCGTTTGTTCTCCCACGTTATATCGCGTTTCTTTCAGGTACGAAGGCGCGGCCGACTACGTGTGTGGCCGCCTCGTGCACGTACAGGGGAACTCACGGCAATACACGAGTCTCTGGTCGGGGCAGAGTTTCAATCTTTGCGAACGCTTCCCGCATTTTATCAGTTTCCGTTTCGTGTTCTCTTTGCGGCTCGTTAACGTCCGCACGAGCGCGTTTCTCTTATTCACCGCTCCTTCGACCGTATGCAGAGGGCAATTAATATTTTAATCGCCCCCGTGCACGGGAAACGTACCGGCGAGCAGTACTCTCTTTATGGCATCGCGTCCAGCGACCTTCCTCCAGCCCAGATTGAAATTCATGGCCGTCTCACGTCCAGAGTCCTATTCCAGAAGGAAGGGAGAGGGCGGTCGAATATCGTTGGAAGGGCTGTTTTATTAGCGACTCGTCACCGATTTGCCGACGAAACGTCGGTTATTCCTTTAGCAAGGCCAGGTGTAATTCCTATTGAAACGACTGGGAAGACTAAGACTTTCGTCAGGCAGCTTATTCGATTTCCGCCGATCCGCCGATTTCGTGCCGCTTAATACTTTTCGAGACGTCTTACGCCGACGGCCGTAAGTTCCGTCCTGCCGTACTCCTCGCGATTAATTCCCAACTACTCGGGTATTCAGCGACTGTAAATCAGGCCGGTAATCGCTTTCGCCGGCGTATTACTTTAACAATTCGCCGGGGCGCGGATGCGCCTGAATTTATGCCGTCTCGTAAACCACGCTGCCCGCTAGATTACGAGGATGGACACTTTTGCGAAGTGAGCCAAAGTGAGCCAAAGTTCGCCGATATGCGCGAGAGAGGCCCGCCTTCGCCCTCCGTCGGCTTCCGTCGGCTTCTTGCCCGTAATTCTCTCTCGTCGGTTTCGTTTTAGCGTTAAGGAAGCCAGTTTTTCCGCGGTGCGCGTTATGCGTGGAAGCAATTAACGCAGACTATCCTTAACCACATGCGGCGCTCTACCCTTTCTTCGTTTACTCATTCGTTCGTTCATTCGTTCGTTCGGTTATTCGTTCGTTCGTTCGTTCGTTCGTTCGTTCGTTCGTCCGTTCGTTCGTTCGTCCGTTCGTTCGTTCGCTTCTCCTTCCTCACGCCGACGCCATTTGCATATTTCGCTATTGTCTTCCCCGTCTCATTTCCTTTCGCGTATTTCGTTACCCCCTTTCGTTCAAAGAAATTATTATACTTCCATGCCATTCGGCGTCAGGCGCGTATATATTTCCGCGAGCTCCATATACCGGCGATACGTTACGCCTTTTGCCTTCGCACGTTATCGCTCACACAGAAGCACTCGTGCACCTACGTCGCATTATGTAAGCGAAGGGCGAGACGGACGTAAGTGTATGTAAACCGGAAGAACCGGTGCAGACGCAGAGTCCTTTGACCCTGGAAGGTCTAGAAACTTTTAATGCGAGCTAACAACGGCGTGGACGGTAAATAAAGTATGTGCATACCGTGTTCGTCGGAGCGGGGTTCGGAATATTTAATATAAGATCGCGATATCCGGGGAAGGAAGCTCGGACTCGGTTTTCGGAAATAAACGTTTGCGGAAGTTTGGGCATCGACGATGCCAGGGTCGAACTTTTGCCACGAGCGTCGAACTCCGCGCTAACTTCCTCCGCCGTCGAATAATGTCGCCCCGTTGTGTTGCCAACCGTCGAAACCGTACGACTTTCGAAAAGAGCGCCGGTCTAAGGACACGAGATACCTCGGCCGAGAGCCGTCGATCTTTTTCTACGCCCAAGTGGAACCTGTTTCCTCTCCTACTGATAGGAGCCAAACCCGTTTTCAGTTTTACAGACATTAACATTTGAGCCCTGATTACAGTGATTACCGGTTCAATGACTCCCCGGGGGACGGAAAAATCTTGGAAAAAGCGCGCTCGCAAGAGGAGTGCGCGTTTACGATATTTTTACCGTCGGACCTGGTGGGACGTTCTCCCCGCGTTCGCTGGAAAACGATCGAAGTTCTGGAACGAGCGCACCGCATCCGCGGGGGTTAGTTCGAGTCTAACAAATGCGCGCGCTGCAAACGTTAACAAGGGAGCGGAGGAAGCAGCAAGTTGCACGACGCATGCGCCGTTCGGGGCTGGCTCTCATCGAACCAGCTTTTGATACTGCTGATATCGCCGACATTGACCTTCCCGGACGAAATTCGCCTCGGCCGCGATACCATCCGTGACAAAAGTTTCTCCCGCCCCCCCCTCCTCTTCGTCGCTCGTAGACTCCGACCTGGCCCCGAGCTCAGAGTCAGGTCGGGGCGAGGAAAATATTTTTCTTTCAAGTTCGCCGCGCGTACCGTAAATTTCATCGCCGCCCCGAACTTCCCTCGGACGTTATGATGTTTCGTTTAACGGCGAGCTTCGACGGATATTTATCGTCCGGGACCCCCAGACGTCGGAAGTTTCCTCCGTTCGCATTCATCGAAAGTCTTGCTTTCTTACGGTCGCGTCCGTTGAAGCGAGCCGCTCTTGCCCCGTTTCTTCTTGTCGAGCTTCCTTCTCTTTTTCGTCCTGCTCTACGTCCCCTCGTTCGTTCTCCGCTTCGTTCTCTCCTTCGCTCGCCACACAAACATAGCCGAGACACCGTGCATCTCGTCAGATCCGAGAGCGAATCAGGAAACGATGGCGAGTCTAGCCTCGGTGGCGACTTCTCAGACGTAGCAGCGACGATCGAGAACTTGGCACGGCTTTTCCCTGCGACGATTTGCTCCTGCCGGATAGTCGATCGCTCGTGCTGGCCAAGGTGTCGTCTTCGTGCCACCAACCTTAGCAATTAGATAAACTCCGCTATTAAACCTTTTGCATACATTCAACTCCAATTGCATCGAATTCCACGATGAAAACGGGAAGATGCGGAGAATTAAACTTTTACCTCGTGCTTTCTGGCATTAGATTTTTTGCGGCTTCTGACTTAGGCCACTTTCGTAATCGCAGACGCGAATACCGGGTTGAACGCTGGCTCCTCTTATCGACTCCCAGGCTCTCGTAACGATACGGCGCTCGCAGCGGCGTGAAAGGGCCTGCTCGCGCCGAGCGTTATAAGAGTTTAGAAAATACAAGCGATGCACCGTCTGCTCACTTAGCCGGCAGACAACATAGGGGCTCGTCGGGGGAGGGAGGGGAATCGAGAGGCGGTGCCAGACGAAAGTGTGTTAATCGCGTAATCTCTGTCACGTTCTTTTCGCCTTCGACCCCTTTCGTCACCTTTCTCGCGCCGAGCGTCGAGCCGAGCTTCGGGCCGAGCTTACCGGACAAGTGAGAGAGAAGCACTTCTAAGCGACGCGAGTCCCGGAGAATGTTCACGTTCGAGGACGTTTTGTTCCCTCCGTTCCTAGGCGGCTCGTCGACCCGAGCCTAGAAGGTGAAAATAATTCCGGCGAAATTGGTTGCGCTCGCACTCCGACGGCCTGGCGGGCAGCGGGCGAAATTGGATTTTTCCGGTAACGACGGAATTTTACGCGTCCGCGCAGACGCGAACGAGGCGAAATAAATAGAGGACGCCAGTTTCTAATGACTTTTTGCGAAGGGCGGCTAATACGCGCGCTCTTTTTGTCTTTCATTCTCAAATGCGTTGCACTGTACGCTGCTCGGGATGCAGCCACGGGCGAGCGTTAATTAGCGTTAATTAATTTAATATACTTAACGTCACTTAGCTATACCCTTCGTTCGCTCGTACCGAGATACTTTCGTTGTCGGATGAGGTTCGCCACTTTTGCGGCTAGGCGCCTCGAGGTGGGGCATTTTGCGAATTGTACATAATTCCCGGGCGGAAATAGTCCGCACGGTGGACGGAAAGAGTGCACTCTCAGGGCAATTCGAGTGTGCCGAGGCCGAGAGCCGCGCGGCGGCTGTCCGTAAATGATTAACGAACTATTAAGCGGACGTCGTAAATATCTTATGCCGGCAATAAAGAGAAGAGCGGTAGAATCACGGAAATTATGCAAGGCCTAACGGATCATCGGCCGCGAATGGGATTCGCGCAAGAAAATGGGACGGTCGCCTCGGCTCGGGGAAGGTGGACGGGACGCGTATTAAGAGTTTACGATCGACGGAAGGGGGTTAGTCAATAAATGGACATTCGGATCGCCGATAGAGAGAACGGCGTTAGCGGAAAAGTGGACGCTGATTTACGAACGTAATTCCGCGTTTACGAGCCGCGCTTTCTGCGTCGCTATATATCTCGAGCGCAATGATTTTCGTGCTGTTAGGTGAGTCATGCCTCGAGTGCAAGGTAGTCAGAAGTTATTGTGTCAGAGGCGAGGTAGTGACCGAGCGAGAGAGCCGTACACGAGAATCACTTTGATAGCCGTACCTACCCGTGATTTCTGACAAAGTGGACGCTGAAGAATGCGTCAGGGTCAGTGATCACGAATGCTTTGCATATGTGTAATGCCGGCCTGACTAACGTGTCGTTAACTCCGTTTTCTCGCCGCTGCCCTCATTCTCCAGCATTTTTCTGGCTTACCGTCCGCGTGATCGTTATCGTTCATTGTGCAAAATTAGCCAACATTAACGCCTCCGCTCTCTGCCACCCCATATATCCTCCGCCACGGCTTTATCTTTGTCGTCGACGTTATCGCGTCTCGATTCCGTGCTCCTTGCACAATCCGCGTTATCGCTCCCACCTCGGCCGCTCGAATCGTCGATGCAAAAAGCTCGTCCAGGTCGCAGCTCGGTGTCGCTTCTCGATTTATCCGACCGATTCGAGCCCCTCATCGGGAGCAGGGCGCGAGCCTAAGTTATTGTGCCCGCGTGTCCGCCTCGCAGCGTGCCAAGATCATCGGAATTCCGTGCCTCGCCTTCCGAAAGATGAATAATCGCTGCAGGTTACGGTCCCTGCGGGAGGAATAGCAATTCGCTCTGGGACGCTGCACCGACATGGCACCGACATGGCAGCGACGATGGCACCGACGATGGCAGCTCCGATGGCAGCTCCGATGGCAGCCACCATGGCAGCCACCATGGCACATCGTCGAATCGCACCGCCGAGTGGCGAGTGGCCACCCGTTATATCCGGACACCGTCGATGGAAACGGCGGGCGCGGGATGGGAGGGCCAGACAGGCGAGATCTCTCTCAATGGCGGAGAGACCCATGGCGAATCTGCATCATGGCTGGGAGGGATGTACGGCGCTTTTAATTTTCCTATCGCGGGCTTCGATCTCGTTGCGCTCCGAATACGCGAAATCGACGACGATGAGCCCGGCATCGGCGGAGTCCTCGGGAAAAATCGCCGATTCCTGCCTTCGTGAGAAACTCTCCTCGATGCTATCTCGCACTTGAAGTTGGCTGCCATGCCCGTTTTCGGATACTCGCGAATAATCCGAGAGACCTCCGCTCGCGGCTTATGCAACCCATGCGAATAATTACACCTGGCCACGCGGAGAGGTCTACGTGCATAAAGGGAGAAAAGCGCGTGTTATGAAGATACGAGGCTAGAGAATTAGAGACGGAGAGGGAGAGACAGCAGTGAAATTAACGTTTCATTGTGCGCCATAAATCTTGAGGCCGCGAACAGTGCGCCGATGCTGTTCTCTTTCTGCACGTTCACCTCCGTATTCGCCTTCCAGCGAGAGCGTTAAGATTGGCCGACGTGCCCGCTACGCTCGATATAATTATTATTATCCTTTCTTCTCTTTAATTATCGCGCTCGCACTGATGGAGCAGCATAATTGGGCAACTGTACTTCCCTCTCGATCGGCGATCACGTCGTCGGCTCCGTCCAGGCGCGAATGTCAGCCGTGGGTTCTGGCGAGCGAGGCTGATAACTCTTCTTCTTTTTTCGTTTCAGGTAAGAGCCACGATGTCCATTCTCGAGGAAGCGATTGCCATAGATGTACGGTAGGTAAGTCCTGCGGCGACGTTTGCGGCTTGGCGAAATGTATCGTGTGACCGCTCTCGGACCGTCCGGACGAGTCGTGATTTTTTCATTCACCGTCAAGGTTGCGACCGTCGCTCAGTTTAGCGATTGACGTTCTCAGCGGCAAGCGTACAAGCTTAAATGGATGTAAACGGGAATTCGTTTTAATAATCTCGGCCCGCGAAAGCCGTGCGAACGGCGGTATTATTGCAAAACTAATATCATCCGGTCCTTCCCGGAACGAGTGGCAGGAAGCTAGCCTCACTGACGCAGAAGCGACGGCTGAAAACAAAAGGAAGGACAATATAACGCAGGCCGGCAGGGTGGAAACTGCGTCGCTGTAGATAGAGCCAGACACGCCCTTATTACGCGCAGGACGCGACTGGCATCATCTGCCACCCTGGCAGGCGGACATTATACGAAAACCGCTCGCCGTTTAACCCTTTGAGCGCTACTGGTTAGCATAATTAACCGCGTACTTAATATTTTTCCCCCCTGCTTTCCTATTACGGTTACATGCACCCTTCCTCAATCCTGCGGTTACACGAACTAATTATAATGTTCGCTGAATTACTTATGGCCGCCAGCCTTTTGTCCTGCGCAAATTACAGACCGCGCGTACACTTTCACATCGGTACCAATAAACTCCTCCGTCAAATCGTTGCGAACCCCTCCCGTAACGAGGTTTCACCGCAAAATAATCGTGGAACTTACGGATACGTGACGATTTTTAAAGAGGTCAATCGCGCCCGTCGCTTCCTTCGAATCTTACGTCAGATGAACACGGAGATGAGCCGCCGAGGCATCATCAGGAAGCTAACTTTCACGTGGCCAACAGACAGCTACTTCTTCCTTCTCTCTCGCTCTCGCGTCAAACCGCCGCGCTCTGATTGCGAGAAAAGTGCGAGCAATAAATTGCGCGGCCGTTCATAGGCGAGAGAAATTATCGTCCGCCGGCCGAAACTGGCCTCGCGAAGCAATAACGATCGTGCCCGGAACGATTCTTCGGCCCGAAAATTTATCCTTTTTCCCAGACGCGCGGGCCACTCGCGACCGCCTCAAAATTGCGATCCGCGAACCATAGGCGAGTAGTCTCCGTGCATTCGGCAGACCGATCGATCTTCCACCGGCTCGTACGTCCAGCGCTCCCGTTGAATTTCCTTTCCTTCTCGAGGCACCGCAATACTGTACTCACCCGCCACACTTCGGAACCGGTTTCCCTCTTTCTCTCTCGCTCTTGCACCTCCTCCTTCTCCTCCTCCTCCTCCACCACCTCCACCTCCTCCTCCGTCCTCCGTTCTGGCCTTACGAGCCGAACCGGGCTCGTACGGTGCTAACTTCCTTCGTCCCTTAGTACCGTACCCCAACACACTCTTTTTGCTCGCGCACATCGTGTGCACCTTGTAAATTGGGCCGAGCAGTCGGATTGACGGCCGATCTTGTCTAGCCGGTCGCCGCTAAAGGGAATTTCGCCGATACATCGCACTGCAACGGTGTAACGATACGTAAACCGTCCGCTTACGTCGATCGTCGTCTATTTCCCTTTAAACTCCGAACGCACCCGGCTCTTGCAAGGGAACTCGTCTTAATAACGTTGACGCTCGCGACGTCCCATCAAGGGTCGCTTTCTCGGATTGAATATCCTGCCTCTCTCGCCCGGCAAGGTAAAACTTCGTTTACGGAGAATTTGAATATCATCTTCGACGCTCGAGCTCTCTCGCCGGATATCCAGCCTGTCCGGCCGTTCGAGAATTATCAATCATCCCGGCCAAGAGACAACGAACCTGAGACAGGGATAAGGGGGAATCGGAGAGTGAGATAGAGAGAAAGAAAGTGAGAGAGAGTGATGGTCGCGGCAAGCGAGTCGATAGCATCGGGTCTCCGTTCGATTGAGACCCTCTCCCCCCAGCCTCGCTAAGATTCGTTGAGTGGTGAATTCTAATTTATCTCCACCCACGCCTCCTGCGGCACGACCTTCGAGCCTCGTCCGACAGATCGGTTCCCGCGATTCTCTCCGTCTTCTGCGGACTCGGCCGTCTTCCTCGCCGTCTCGCACTTTCGAGACAGGCCCCGCGATCTTCCCCACCCTCGCCTCTCTCGGGGGGTACGTCGACACGAAGGAAGCGCGAGCGAAAAAGAGACGGCTATAAAACTGACGAGGGGTGGGGGAGAACGGAATTGTAGGATCGAAGAGGGCCAGAGATAGATATAACGACAGAGTGAGAGAGAGAGTTGGAGGGGTTAGGAGGGGGTGGTTTTTTTGCCGAGCGAAGTAATTCCACGAGCAGACACCCCCTCCAGTTTGTCGACCGCGTGGCGATACACGCAACCACCCCTCTCCTCCGCGCTGCCGGCGGTGGTGGGGAGGTCGAGGCGAATAGAGGGTAGATATGTTCGAGGGAGGAGAAACGGGAGGGGAAGAGAATGGTTGGCTGGCTGGCTGGCTGGCTGGCTGGCAGGCCGGTAAGGGGTTGCGTCGTGGCGCTGCCGTTGTCGTTCCCTTGCGGATTCGTTCCCGTAAGGGTGTCTTTCAGTCGACGCGCGGCCGCCCAGCACGCGAGACACACGCAGTACGCGCTCTCTCAGTCTCCATCATCCCGAGACAAACGCGAGCTGTGCTTTCTTCGCGGATTCCGATAACGCAAGGACCGAGAATTCACCCTCCTCTGCGCTCTGCCACCCACTTCTCCCCCCTTTATCACCGACCCGGCTCGGCGAAGGGTGCGTACCAGTGCGTAAATATCCGAAAGAGGATTCGTCCTGAGAGGTAATCACTCGCGACGATCGAGGGGTGAGATATCCTTTCGGCACCCCTCCGGCGAACCGCACTTCTATCAATGGCTAAGGCCGGATGTAAAATGAGCAGACGGCGATATCGATCGTTATTGTTTTCCACCTTTTCGTGCCCGCCGGCTTGCCCACCTACTTCTTCGAGTTCCTTTCGTTACGCGGATGTCGGCTCGACGCTCTGCGTGGGATTTCGGCGAGCGGGTTGTTTCGCGGAAGGTGGAGGGATTATTATGTTCAGGCCGTGCTTTACGATCGCCGACGTTGAAGCAAGTGAGACGCCGCTTCTCGCGACGTATAAATCATACACGGCTCGACTGGCCGGTCGGAAGAAACTTTGCACAAGTGCTCGCCGACAAGTATCATATCTGCGCACGCGGAAGCAATTATTGGCCTCGGTGCCACTTAATAATAGGTTGTGCCACTCGCGCTACTCGACTCTTCCCCGCTAAACGATTACGCATCCTCTCCTATCCGCGATGCACGCGCGAGGAGCGTACCGGGAGCAGAACTGGAGTAGGTAGGTGGCGGCCGATTCCTTTCGCGTGCGAATCCTTGAGTCATCGCCGGGAGCGCGTGGAAAAACGTCGGCGGGCGTGGGTGGTTTCCCTTTTACGGCAGGATATATTCTTGAGTCACGCGTGATTTGCACGCTTTCCGACGCGCGGCCAAGCGCCGGGCAAAATCGATCGGACGCGAACGTCTTCGCCTCCTTCCCACGAGTCACGACGCGAGGCATAACTGAATCGACGAAAACTCCAATTCCGACACCCCCTTATCACCCCCGCGTTTCTACCGTTGAGCGAGCTCGCGAAGGGTGCCTTGAGGTCAAAGAGAGGAGGAGGCGCCGGTGGGAGAACAACTAACGTTTGCCTCCGACGCCGTCTCGGGCCGCGAGTAAAGGTTAATTGCGATCGATAGTTGGGAACGAGTTTCTGGCTCGATTTTTCGGCGATTCACCTGCGATTCGCCTGCGTTTCACCTGTGTTCTGCTCTGTTCACGTGGCGTCGGCCAATCCCGTTCGCCGATCGACGACGGATGAACGGAATCGGGCACGGCGAGGGGAACCTCGCCGGCACCGTTTCGTGTCCCGTAAGGCACGAGTAGCAAGACACGAGTAGCAGAGGCACGGGAGTGGTAAGGCACGAGTGGTGTAACGCACGAGAGATGCCGAAGACCTCCGCGTAACAGTTGCTACGAATTTCCAACTTGTTGACGACCGGCCATCGCGTGACGCGGCCGTTTCTTCTCCAGCTCCGACTACGCCCCTTCCACGGGACTGTTTATTCTACCGTGGTATATACGTGCGACACGAAACGCGCCTACCTTTTCCCGACTGGGCAGGGAAGAGAATTTCGATCGGTGGGACGTTAACGCGAGAATCGCGGCCGAGGCACGGAATTTGGTGAAACCGGTCGGCGTCGGACGATTAACGGAGCAGAATGACGCTCGACGAAGGTCGTACGGCTGTCCCGACCGCGACTTTTGGCGCCGGTCGTTAATAATGCGAGGACGGGGGCCGAACGTATTGCTTCATCGGACCGTAAAGAGTCGTATCTGCCCCGTTGTCTCTTGAGTCCCCGTTTTTACATCATCATTTTACATCAGCCCGACAATCTGCCTAGGTACGCGCGAGTACCGGGCCAGAGAATGCGACGAACATTCGCAACGGTACGTACCGGTAGGCAGGATCTGGAACGGCGGATAATTTACTTAATGACGCCAAATGCAATTTGCCCGCCCGATGTGGAAACATCGGTCGGGTAGCTCGCTTCGGGAAATATGATTTTCACGAGATTTTCCGTAAATTGAAAATATTTCGGGGACAATGCACCCGCGAGCGGCGGAATCCCTGATAAAGCAGCTTACTCGTGATCCTCTCTTTGTCTCACGGCTCCTAAGGGAAACGCCCTTCCAACTGGAAGATTTACGGTGTCTATGGGGAAGAACTTTGACAATACCGAGTGCCCACCCCCGCCGGCTTCGGCGCGGAACTGTATGCGCGACCAAGGAATCTCGGAGGGACGTCTGTTTCTTTTTCGGTAAGACGAGGCATGAGAGCAAAGGGGTAGGGGGAAGGAGGGGAGGGAGAGGGGGGATATTTTGCCGGAGGACGGTCGGGCATTAAAACCGAGGGAATCTTTAGAAAACGGGACGCTGCCAGTGCAACCTCGATGCGTCTGACCCAATTACGTCTTCTATTTTCATACGACATACTTAGCGACGTCGTCCGTATTCTCGATCGGGGGCTAATTTACTTTCTAGATACGCGATACGCCGTTAACTCGGACGAAAATATGCCAGACCATCGTGGGGGACTGAATATTTTTTGCGGCTGCTGTTTCTTTAAGGGCGACGAACGTCTGCTCAAGATAAGGAGCGTTAATGGCCGGGGAGGAAAAAATGATGACGATTAAGAAAAGCGCTGTTTCAGTCTTCGTATCTACGGCGACCGCGCGCGCGCGCGAACAGTCTTCGCGCGAGCGATAAAGCGTTATCTAGCTGGTGTGTTTCGACGACGGATGTTCTCCGATTCTGCTAAGCTGATTCACGAGCGTCTCAGGCTCGCGGACCGTAGCGGAATCGTCGCTTATCGTGAGTGTCACGGCTGGCTATCGTTTGCATCGTTCGCGACAAACGTTAACAACGAGAGAGTGCGACGCCGATAATTCGCCGACGATGTGGGATACGAGAAGCTGGTAACGCACATTTATTTGAATACTCGCGTTCCAAGGACGACGTTCATTTTACACCTGCGTAAACGAGCGTCGGCCGTGAACCGAACTTTCGATATTTTTCTTTTTCCTCCCTTCTGTCTTTCTCTGGGCTTTGTCGAGTCAGAGATGACCGCTCGCCATAGGGTTCCGCGAACGGGCATTAGTTCCGCAATTTGAACGCGGCTAATTTCCCTACGTCCGTGATTCATTGCGTCATTACACGATTCCGGGTAGGGTTCGCCTTGCGGAGCTCGTGCGAGAGCCAATCGGATTTTCCATAAATACGTGCGTGCACCGGGCTCGGTCCTCTTCTTCGATCGTCACTTTTCGTGCATGGAAAGTTTCTTGCCGATTAGGAACACGCGATGCCCCGACCAGAGCCGTTCTATATTCAGCGAGGGAGACGCAATTACCTGGAAATTGAGTTGGGAGATGAAAATGTGAGTGTCTCCCTATTGGCGGCGCGGGCAAAAAGGACGTTCGGATCAATTTTCCTAGCCGCTTTCGCCAACTATTTTCGACTGTAACTCCCGTTCCGTACCCGAATTTGCGAACGTTAACTTACCGTACGACGCAGTGTCGCGTATTGCCTGATATCAGCCTGTTAAAAGGCCGAATTTGCAGCGAGCAGCGGTATTGCTTCCCAAATTCGAAATGCAACATTCCCATTTGGCCGCAGCGCGCCAGTATGATTTGCCGGGAAATATTTATTCTGCCGTTAACTTTTATTCGGTCGAGGGTAATCTTATTCGGCGACGCACAATGCCAGACTGGCACGGGGAGGGGAAGGGGTGGAGAGAGAAGGGAATTTACACGGCCGGAGGGGCTAACAACGAACGCGCTCGCGTTCCACCGTTTTGCGAATTTTCCGCCCACGCCGCAGTAATTTCTCATTTGCCGGTCGTGAACTCGGCGTCAAACGTCGTAGGCGAGCATAAAGGAGCGAAGGGCCGCGGATGGAAAAATGGTCGGTGGTTAAAAAAACATTCGCGGCTACCTTTCTTCCGTTCCTGCAGCCGCAAGATTTTCATTTTTCCTCGTCAAATTATTACGACGTCCCCTTGATAACGGCACGGATCGTCGAGATGCGCAGGGAGACATTTTCTTGAATTTGAAAAAGCAGTGAAACAGCCGCGAGAAGCGTCGAAAGTATTCACTTCGTTCGGTATCTTGCGTCGGGACGTCACTATCGCGTCGAGCGGTTTAAATTGCTCACGATATTTCAACCGGCGCGAAAGTTCGATGTCGCTCACCGAAAAACCAGGAAAATTCCCGACAATCGATCTCCGGCCGAAACGTTCGCGGAGGCATTTTTGGGTGATCGAAGGTCCGAACGTCCGAACTTGTCCGGGAAAATGGCGAGTCCGACGGAAATATCGGCTGTCCTTTCATTTTGGCGCCGCCGTTTCGCCCCGGGTCGTGGAAAATTATCCGACGTCCCAAACGGCCATCAGAGTTACCAAATTTCAACGACCGAGCGAAGCGCGATGCGGCTGATATCGTTTTTGAAAGCAGCATCGGATCATTTTTGCCGATCGACGGCACGAAGAGTGCAAAATACCATTCATTATTTCATAGTTTGCTGAAAATTCCTGATTTTCTCGGTGCCGATAAAATACGCGACGCCGAGAATCGCAACTATTTTTACCGCCCCCGCGTCGGAAGGGATCGAAATTTTCGATGCTCGCCGACTGAATGTTAATGCGCCGAACAGGATACTTTCGACGATCGACCGGATAGGTGAGAGACGTCGGCGCGACGAGTCTATTTCCGGCCGATCGAAAATCCACGGAAGCAACGGACACCTGCCATGCACGGGGTCGAGCGTGCTCGATCCTGTTGCCAGCCGGCAGAGTATGCACTCCGATGCATTAGTTAGTTATTTCCGCGAGCCGAATTATTTGCTGCCATTTTCCCGTCAATCCTCTTTGCCCGGGATTGTGCAGGCTTTTCGAATTCTGTCCCGATGCACCGTCGACAGTCGTCACACGACAGCGTTCATAAATCTGCGAACATTTCCTTGTTAGAACAATTAATCGAGTCAAACATCGTATCTACATTTGATTCAAACATGTCTTGTAACAACCCGTGAAGACTACATATAAATTCTCACACCCTCTTCGCTCTCCGTACCCACCCTCGCTTTTCTTCGTTCCTGCCACGACAGGATACTCTATTAACGCATCAAAGAACTCGTCGAAGGCCAAACAGATTGTTCGCGTGACGGGGCGCACGTCGATACAGTAAAAAATTCATCAAAGCGATCGGCTCTCTGCCCTTAATAGAATTCCACGTGGCTCTGCCGACCTACAGGGGTCGACTATGGTGGCCGGCGGTGGTGGTGGTGGATGTTGCTGGCACTCGCGGATGAATCGAGCGAGAACGATCACCGGGAGGCAATGGCGCGTTTTTCAATTAAAAGACACACAGCCACGGCCTGCCGAGCTGGCCTGGACTATCGAGCCTGAGCACGAGCGCGCACACCTACGACAAGGGCCGGGGGAAAAAGTCATTTTGATCCGTCTCCAAGCGAGCTAGAAACGTTTCCTGACAGTCGACTGCGGCGCAAAGTACATTGTGCCCGACGTGTCCGTCGCTCTGTTCGCCGCCGATAGGATTCATGAAAACTGGCCCATAGAATTCTGCCCGAGTGTCAGACTCCAGCCGAGTTTCAAACGGCGCTCGAACACTTTGAGCCACTCTGTAGAAACGGTGTGCATCATCCGCGCTCGCGTGTTAGTCCGGCAGCCGATTATGAAGTGGAAGGGCGTGTTTATATGAGAGAACGCACACGCGCGCGGACTTTGGTGCGAGCGGAGACGAAGGGGGGGGGGGGGGCTGCGAGTATCGGATGGAGAGGGTGAGGCGATGGGGAGAGAAAAGGGATGGCGCATTGTTTGCGCGAGACAGATTCATTTAAACTTGTCGCTCGCTATGAAACGACCCTGGACCGGCTCGATTAAGCCGAGCGCTCGGACGACCGACTGGAACTGATCTTTCTGCGGCTCTTCTCGGAAGAGTGCTAAAGAGTGCGGAAGAGGAAGGGAGGGGGAGGGAGAAGGGACAGGGGGTGAAAGAAGCGGACTAACCGCGCTCTCGTCGAAAACACGCGCTACCTTTACGCTCCGCTGAAATTTGAAGCGCCTCGTTTTTCCTGGATTTGGCCCCGGTCCATAAAGCGCGATTTATCTTTTCGGCCGCCGCTGAAATACTGGCGGGACGGTCAATCGTTCGGCGGTTTTTGGTTCGTAAATCGGGTTTAATCCGTCGCTGTAGCGTCCCGACGCTCGTATGTCCGTTAGCAGGGGCGGCTACTACATTATCGCCGGAGTATATGCACCGGAAATAAGCGGACGTCTTCATTCTCGCCCGGCCGGAGGAAATATCGTCGGAAGTGTAACGGGAGTCGATTGTAAATCGTGGCCGTCGACGCGGATCGCGATCTCTTTCGACGGTCGCGATCTCCATGCGAAACGTTATTATTGTTCTCCGTAACGCGCGCGATTGAATAACGCGCTGCGGACACCATTTTTGCGAATCCCAGCTTCCCAGTGTCCTTTCATAGTGTCCCGCGGCCTCGGAAGCCGAGAGTTAACGCCGAGAGATATCGAAGTTGCGAGAGACGAAGGGGAACAGGAATTTAGCATCGAAAATTTGTATGGCCGAGAGAACCGTTCGCTCGATCGGTCATATACTCCCAGACACTTGCCGATTTAATGGCATTTACGTATTACATTAGGATTTACGTCACGAAGCGCATAAAGGAGATTAACTTCGGACGGAGCACATGTGACGTGTACAAGTTCGAGCGAGCCGTGCAACGACTATCGATCCTTCCGAGAGGGGGTGTACTTCGAACTCAACCTCAAGCTCCGCTCCTTCCGCAGTCACGCACGTGTACCTAACGAGCCACGTAATCTTGGCAATCGCTCTCCGATTTCTGCGACAGTGACCTTACCGGAGCGAAAAGTGGAAAAGTCCGCGCTCCATCTCGAGGAAGTTTGTCCTAATGAGCCGAGATGGCGATCATTGCGTCGTTACCAGGTTCTCACGGATTCTCAGTCAGGTCTTTGCGGCCTAAATCCATACAGCGCGTACTCTCGTAAACATACCGCCGACAAATATTTTGCTTTCGGCCGAACCCTCGAGCAACACTCAGGGTCCTAATTACCTGCGGGCCGCGGGAGAAATGATTGCGGGTAACGCGCCGACGAGCCAATCGAATCGCGACGTTAACAAATCCCTCCGTAATTCCCCGAGCACAATTGGTGCCGTTAATCTCGTCGGTTCCATTAAGCCACGTTCGGCAGCCGCACTTTCTAATCCGGCCGACGCGCGGAACTGTTATCCGCGTAATGCACCGGAAACGCACGTTCCATTCGCAATCGAGATCTCGCCCGCAGGACCCTCTGGCCGCAAATTATTTCTGCTCATGATCCTCCATTGGCGCTCGCGGCCAGAACGGCCGCTCGGAAGGCGTTAATCAAATTCGATTCCGGCTACCCGATCTTTTAACGGAATCCCGGGCGGTCCGCGTCGGCCTCTTTGAACTAGTAAATGCCACTTGCGGTGACTAATGACGATCCGGACATCGGGAAACGTCGTCGTCAGTCACGTCACGTCTCATTTTGAATGGGTATTTATGGTGTTTATTGCACTTTTATCGGAATTTAGACGTCAGAGGCGCAATTTCGCTGAACTTTGAACCCTGCTTGACGGGCTTATTGTTGTAATATGACATTGGGCGACCGATGGGAGCTACTTTGGTATACGCTAAACCTACAAAAATTTAAAACTACTGTAATTCTTGGTTATTTGCGGTTTGGAAGGGTTTTTGTCGGCAAAGCCTCAATTTAACTCTAATTTGGAATATGTTTGACCACTTTATCTGTCTTGTGCCTTAGTTTTTTCATACTTTTTACTGTTTTATATTAGTTTACACTATTTTACCGTGTAATATGTCATAATTGTTGGTTATTTCCGTTTTCGAGTGATTTTAGCTAACAAAGGCGCATTTTAGCCCCAGTTTCACACATGACTAACTGGTCTATGCTTATAATACGACATCGGGGGATCAAGAAAAGGTACCTTGGCCTAAATTGCACCTATTTAAAGACAATAGAACCATCCTAATGGCTTTTATGGGATTTTGCTCAGTAAAAGCCCATGTTACCTCCATTTTGAAGCATATTTCACTGGCTTATGCTTATAATATGACATCGAGTGACCAATGGGGGGTATTTCGGGTTCATTTGAACCCATCTAAACGTGATAGAACCTTCAAAATACGCAATAAACGCCAACAAATTTTTGGTCTTATTTTCGATTCTTTAGCACCCTATATCCCATAGATTTTTACTCGCCCTGAAAGTTGGTTGCAAGCAAAGTTCCAAATTCTTAATGATTTTCGAGATACAGCCATTTTTCGGAGACAAAAAAAAATTTGTTTGAAGATCGACTTTCGGCGAGGTTCCTATCTTAAAGTATGCGTCAAGAGCTTCAAGAAAATGTATAATTATCATAGGTTTTGATTGGTGGTTCAAAAGTTACAGCCAATTTTAAAAATCGCCAATTTTTTAAGGAGTACCCCTTCTCATTTCTGCGAAAAATCGCAGGTCGGCGGATCGAATCGCCCTTTTGCTACCTGGTAGGGGGTCAAAAATAGCTCAGAGAGCCGTTTGCCGTTGGTCGAAATTTGCATTAGTTTCGGAGTTACAGACAAGAAACCATCGAAAAAATGGAGTTCGAAAAATGGGTAAAAAATTAAAGTCTTCCGATCGACTTGTGGGTCTGCACATTGAAAGAGAATTGAACAAGGATCACAAAAATCGCAACTCGAGCCTTCTAAGTGCAATAGTTTCGGAGATATCTTTATAAATAGGATAAAAAACGTGGAATAATACAAGACTCCTTTCTTTATCCTTTGATAAAGAATAATCGCGTTCGAATATTCATAAACAAACGAATGTTCTCCAGACTTGAAAAAACTAAAATAATATATAGACCCTACACCTACTACTTGTACTCTCCGAATAGACATTGCCCATGTTATTATCCATATGTTCGCGCTCGGCAATGCTTACCAAGCCAGCTACTGTACTTGCGTTCGAACCCAGATCTTTCCAGTGTCAGCCAAGCACTCCAGCGATTTGCATCGGGGGGCTGTATCGGAAGCTGGCAATAATTGCATAATAACAGGATTGTCTTGTACGCTGCGACGCTACATTGATTGTGCGGAGTAGGAGGAGGTCTAGTCTCACGTCTCCATTGCGGAGTGGCTTGACATAATACATGCTACTCATGTATCTAAGCCGTTAGCTCGACTATCATCTCCCATTATATCTGCAACATCGCGTTCGCGCGCGGGCAATCTTGCCGAGCGTAATCGCAGTGGCGACTCAATCGAATGACGCTTTAATGACGAACACTCTGTAATTTGCCCGGTGCAACTTATAGGCGGGCGCCGACTATGAGATTCCGTTAAGTCCACTTCAACTACTGTTCCGCACGCAACATCTCGGACGCGCGCGGTGTCCGATGATCGAAGCTAAGAGCAGTTTCGATCCTCGCCCCCCGAAACAGCCTTCGGCACAGATTACTTCTACCTCCCACACCGGCGTCCATAGCGATATTCGTGGATTAGCTGTAGGAAGGTGAGGCGGAAAGCGGGCCGGTTTCAGTCGGAACAGACAGAGTCGATCGTCACGCGATTTACTATTTCCCTAATTGAATTCGGCCCGGTAATATTTGCACGCCGAAACCGTTATCGCGGACATTCCCCGAGCGGCTCATAGAGGCTGCAGGCAGCTGCGCGCAGATCGAGCGCGGATAACAAATCCGCGATAATTCCTTTCATTCGTCGCTCTCGTTTCATTAAGCCACATTCAGCGATCCCTCCCGCTCGTCGACTCTCACGGGTCGCACGCAGGGTACATTAAGCGCGTGACGTTAACTTTACCGGGGTAAATCCGGATCATAGTCGACCTCCAACCGTGGCCGACTCCCTGCTCGTCCTCCTCGCAAAATTTCTGTGTCCTCTCGGGAGACAGGCAGATCCGTCAATCCTCTAATCAAAGCCGACTGCACGCCCGCGCGCCACGCTCGACCGATTCTTAATCGACGTCGCCGATCCGCTCTCATATCAATTACTCACCTAGACGGAATTATATCTCGCAAATTTCCCGGCCGACGATTCTCCGCCCACGCTGACCGCCTGCCGTTCAGCAGCGGTCAACGGCTGAAGCCGGCCTTATCAATTTTCATTGCCGCCAACGTCCGATCGCTTCCGATGTCGGCGAGAAACGCGGAAACGAACGAGCGTAATAGAGCGTCACGAACTTTCGTTAGCCGCGGAATCTCGCGGAGAGCCGACACTCACCTGCGAGAAATCTGCGGCAGAGTACGTGACTACCGTGCCTCGACTCTCGGGCCCTGGCACTTGTGCACGTTGGCGCGGAATTTACCGCCGTCGACTTTGCCCGCAGTTCGGGACTCGGGGTGCACTTGTCTGCGGAGGCGTGATCGTCGACTCGCGTGTGCCCTGTCAAATCGCGAACACCTCGCGAGCACGTATAGGCACGCGTGTCGCGAGTGGGCGCCACCGCTAATTCCGCGTAACATATGGGCCCGAGAATAGGTACGATAGACGATAAGTACTCGTTAATCTATACGCTGCTAGTCGGAGTAAATTGTACGTACAGTATTCCGCTGCATGACAAATGGCCTCCGCGATAGAGGCAAACGTTGAGCGTCAGCGGACGGTGGCTCTATTCAAACTGAGGTTCGTATTTGCGTTATTGACGGCGGAGTCGTTGAATGCGCGATTTTACGAAAGCCTAACGGCTCGCGGAGGCGCCGAAGTGAGCTTTGCGCGGTTCGATTCGCAGAACCCGCTATGTTGAGTCTGGCCTCCCGTCTGCGAAGCGTTTAGAAAGAATGCTATATGCGCGCTTATGGCCAGAGGCGACGGTGCACGTACGGGCTCTTCATCCTAGTCTTGCCGCGAAGCCGTTAATGTCTGTAATCCGCCTGCTGGATTTCCATCGTTTACGTTACGGTACTTCCTGTCACGCGATCGATTGCCGATAGGGACGCGGCAGTTCATTGCGACGATTTACATACGCGCGATTTACAAACGGCGGGGCGAGAATCTTCATCAACCCTCGGCAGAGCCTCTCGACAGGGTATCTCTTCGCGGAAATGAAGTTTCGCGGGACGAAACGAGTCAAGGCCCCTGCTCGCTCCACTAATTGTTCCGGCAGCCGGGCTTCGCTCCACCGTCCCGAAGTAAATACATACATCCTCTCCTCTCTTTCTCCCCTACTCTCTCTCTCTCTCTCTCTCTCTCTCTCTCTCTCCTCTCTCGACAAGCGACACGTCGACGGAGTGCTCTCCGTAATTACACCTACTTTGTCCGAAAATAATTGTCGCAGCCTCCGCAGTACCCCGCGCACTCAAATTCTTTCCACCCTCTCCCACGGTCCACTATCGCTGCCCCCACCCATTTCGTCCAATGATTGCCTCCGATGTTTGCGTTCGAACTGGCCCGAGTCGCGTCAACGCCACGATCCATAAATAGACATTCCTGGCTGTGAAAATAGTTAGAACACTGAGCTCGAGAGCCGCCGCTCTCGGCTCAAAATTATTCGCACTGTATCGCGCCGAGAGTGGCACGTCCAATTGATTTTCGGCGGCTTAACAGAGTCTACATGATTCGGCCGGTAGTCGCCGATATTTGAGTTGAATTAGCGCTGTTTAAATGGGAGATGACCGCGTTAAGGCGGAATGCTCCTCGCTCGGCCGCGAGGAAGGGATTCCTCGCGCACCTCGTTGAAAAGTAATTACCGTGTCGCGTCGGGCAGTCGTCGTGGAAGTGGGAATTATTCAAAGGCCGTATCGTAGGAACTGCTGCCGCTCGCTGGAACGTTCAACTTCTTCGCCGCGTTCCTCGGCATCGGGCGCGAGCGGGAAATTGACGTTAACGCAAACAAGGCTTGGTAGGCGCGCGCGCGCGCGCCCGCTCGCAAATGCGAGAGCTGCTGCGTTTACGCGCAAGTTTCTTGAAAGCACTTAATCATCGTCGCGCGGAACGCGACACTCGACTGCGCACGTACAATCGCCAGTCTGCAATTTCTCCCCCCCTCTTCCCCAGCCTCCCCGCCTGCCTCTCTATCTCTTTCTTCCGTCATTGTCGTCGTTATTATTATTTCTCGCTGCACGAAACGGGCATTGTCACAATTTATCCTGCTCGCCGTTGGCTTCAACGTTTTTCCTACTGTTCGCGCGCCGTCGAGCTCGATAAAGGCGGACGCGTTTACGTGCAAGGTAAACGCACTGTTTTTCCGTCCGCGGACGTGTACGGATCCGTAGCTGGAGTCTGGGCTGGATAATTGGTAGGGAAGATTAAGACGCGCGAAAGTGACGGATTGCGAATTCGCGTCAATTTTCAGAACAGTTCGAGGAACATTCTCGATTCCGTGGCGACTGGTTCGGTTGTCAGGTTCATCTTTGTTTGAGCGAAACGTCGCTCTAAGCGCTCGTCCAGGCTCGACGCCCTCGTCCGTTCTCGCGCTATAGAACGGTTCTGAACATCCTATAGACGGCGTTCGATGAAAGCACGGACAGGGAGAGAGAGGGAGAGAGAGGGAGTGAAAGAGAGAGAGGTGCGTGCATGTGCCGACGACGTGCACACATAGGGGTTATGTAAATGGGCACGTAACACTGGCTGCACGTTCCGAGAGCAGGTGGAATATGACCCTTGCCGCGCGTCAGGCGAATATGCCGCCGTCGTGAAGGGTTTAACGTTTTGTTTGCTGTCCCACCATCCCCTTTGTTCCACCCCCTGAACCCCCTTTTTCTTTTTTCCTTCCACTGCTCCTTTCTCTCCCACTGTTTTCTTTCGCCACCCGTCCTCTCCACCCTCTACTTTCCTCTCTCTCTCTGTCTTTCTCTCTGCCTATTCTTCTCGTTCATCTCCGGCAGGCGAGACTTTCGAGACGACCGTTCGCTCGCAGGATCCATTTCAAGGTGACGCCGGTCCAAGGACGATCGCAGTGGGGGGAGCTTAGATGTGAGAAAGCGATCGCGATGCATTAGAATGAAATCCGGCCGCAGCGGTTTCTCTCCTACTTCCTTTTTTAGTCAAGTGGAAAGAACGTACCTGACGCTGAGAGAGCTCGGACGATTTCAACCTTCTTGCTGCGGCGCTAGTCCACCCTCCGGCTCGATATTCTCGGAGTTCGACCTTCTGGTCCCTGCGCTTGAAATGCATAGGGTGTTCTGTCGGGTAACTGCCACCTTCACAGAATCTTACGCTATTTTCCGTCTATCCTCGGCGATATCTCCGAAACTATTGCTCTTAGAACGGTCGCATTCCAACTTCTCAAATTCTCACCGTCTCTGTCTTATCCAAACATGAGAATTGAAATAGTAAACACTTCATGCAATTCAGTCTTTATTCCCTGCATGTTTGATCTTATCTGATCGTTGTCGGCCGAACAGAGCCCAAATAATGTATCGAACTTTGCATTCATAACGTACACGTGCAAAGGACGTTAATGATTAAGGAGGGTCGTCGGGGAAGAAAGAGCTTCGGATTCTGGTCGGGACAGTCCGAGCGTGATACCATCCCTGCGCGTGGACGAGTGGAAAGGAGAGACATCGGGAGAGATCAGCCAGGTCGTTTTTTTCAGGACTAAAATGATGTCTGAGATCACGGATAAAGGAACGACACAGTCGATAGTCCCGCGGCTCTGGTATCCTTCGTGAGGGTTATGTACTTTTTTCGGCGCGCCGTAAATCTTCGCCCGGCATCGAACCCCCTCGATACTTGCCCTTCTCGCCGTCATTTTTTTCCCTCCCCTCTCTCTCCCGCCGATCGGTGGTCGTAAATCAAATGCAAAACTTCGCGCCGTTCGTTCCGTAGCTGTGCGGCAACGAGCCCTCTTTTTTTTTCGTCGCGAAGGTAGAGTCAAAGAAACGAAGGGAGAAAAGGGTGAGACCTTCGCACGCAAGGCGGACAGGAAGAAAGACTAAGGATCGTTCGGGAGCGTTAGAGTCGGGAAAAGGTAAAGGACCGTCGGCGGCGTGGCGTCGTCGAAAGGATTTCCCTGGCGCGAAATATTTGTCGCCGCGATTTTCCTCAGAGAGGAGGGGGTGAAGGTGGTGGATTGGGATGGGACGGGGTCGGAGGTAGGAATTTCCGATGCATCCCGCATTGAACTTCGCCGTATCTTCCCGTCAAAGTGAAACCGGTCGAGCGGGGATTATCGAGTTTCGACGCGAGGCGAAACGATTTCGTCAGGACGAAACTTCAAAAGGCCGCGCGCATCGTACTTTTCATAACAGTGCCGCGCGGGACCGATGCACACACACGCTCGCACGTACACCCCGGCCGTGCCGGAAAAGCGGGATAAAGCGGGAATTTGACGTTCGCCCCGGCGAGAGCGATATATTCGGATAAGACGCGCCGGGGAAAGGGGTGGAAAATTATCGGGGAAATTTTCGCTCTTTTCGACGCATAGACGCCGGAGAGATGCGCATTGTCTGGGTTATGTTCAGGGGTTGTATCGCGAGCTAGGGAAACGTTGGAGAGTCTGCGCGGGCCAAATATTCGACCTCCACCGCGGGCAGGAGGAACAAACAGGAAACGATGCGACCGTCGACGAGAGCCGAATTCAAGTAAATGGAAAAACTCGAGCGAAAGAAACGTTCCGTGCGGCCGGATATTCGCTGGGAAAATTTTGCTCCCATTCGGATAGTCGGGGCTTGCCCTTTTGTTTCCAGTCGCAAAGCGAAAAACTTGACTAGCCCCGGCTGGGCCAGAACGGGCCATGATCCTGTCGACGACCGCAAACTGCATTCGCCGTGAATTTCAGCGAAGCGGCCATACCTGAAATGCCAGGCGACGCACGTTAAAAAATTGTCTACCTCCAAAAACAGCCTGGCTCTATTACCGCGACAAACGAGAGGGAAGTAACGATATTTAATCGCCGATCGCTACCGCTGTAGGGACAATAAAAATTTATTTCTTCGAAATATCACCGGACAATGTCCCATCAGGGATGAAATGAAATCGAGCGACGCAGCCCGACCGGAACTCCCTTCGTGTCGACGATTTGTTTTGCCTAACGAAGCTCGTTCGTCGCTCGCCACGAACGGGCCGTGAATCGACGCACGACAGACGGGCGGCGCAAAAATAAAAAAAAGAGCTCGCCCGATTTTGCAGACGCGCGCTAAATTTCCGCCCGACGTGGCGATTTTCGGTACATCGTTGGTCAACTCACGCCAATATGCGTCCCGCCCTTTGCGTACACAGACGTCTATGTACATAGGTGTCTGCGACCGCTGGTGCGTGCCATAAAAAATTTGCCGCCAGAGAGCGCTGATAACTACCAGCGTCGTTAGCGTTGACGAAAAACGAAGGAAAGGAGAGTGTGTAGCAGACCGCGCACGATTCGAAACGAACGTGAAGGAGCGCAGGAACATATGAGTCCGGGTCGAAAAGGAGGAATACGAGGTCCACCGTGTGGCATCTCGTCACGAACGTAGGGCACCGAAAAGTCGACTCGAACCTGTTTCGCGGCTCTTCTTTGGCTCCGCGAAGGCCTCGCGGAATGAGCAGATCCGTGATTACGGTTCGAGTTTCGGACCGGGCCCTTTCTGGCGACGCTTGAGAGTATTTGTCGGTGCTCCGCAAAAGAAGGCAGCTTCTAAAGCGCGAACGTAATCCTCGGTAAATACGACCATCATGCTTCGTACGTTGCCAATCATTTCCTTTCGACTCGTTCGCTCAACAACCATTCTCCCTTATCCACGAAAACGATCATCCATTCCGCATCCTCTTACATCCACCAGCAGGTAGCAGTGCAGTTTCGGCAATTAAGCGAAACCTCCGCACTGCGTCCGTCTTTCGAAACTCAGTCCAACCCCGACAAGTTCATTGCCGAGCGCGTTCATTGTCGGAGTCTCGTGCGAACTGGCTCGGACTCGAGACGCTCCATCGCCGTCGCGACGTCGCTCGAAAGTGCGCCGACATCGCGGCATGCCGACGGTCGACATCATGGGAGTGGGGAAATAAAAGTTGCCCGCAGCTTTTGACGGTGCCTCGTAAAGGCGAGCGGGGCGTAAACGAAGCCCGGGGGCAGTGAGCAGCGTGTGCAGAGCGTGTGCTGAACGAGTACGGAACGTGTGCAGAACACTCGAGCCAAGTCGTGCGAGACGCGCAAACGAGTCGGGGGGGGGGGGGGGGGGGGGTGCGAGACTTAACGCGTTAATAACGATTTTCGGCCCCGAAAGATACCGCCCGCGAATGAACATCGTTGGGCCATCCCGGCGTTCCCGGTCGCCATTCCAGCATCGTTCCCACTCACTCCCGGTAATTCCGGGGGTGGAAAAAGGGTAAAACCGGTCTCGCGGCGCGCTAGCCGCGCGAAACGGTCTTCGCCGCATGCCTTCCGAGAAACGTTTTACGTCATGCGTGGAAACGGTCGCCTACCGCGGCAATGCCAGAGTCCGCGCCCCAGAAGCCCGCTGTATAGGGACATTTACGAACGTCGGAAGTGGTGCACTCCTGCACTCCGCAACATTCCTCTCGCTCGCCAGACAGACGGCACTTTTATTTTCCCCGAGTCTCGCGCCCGACTGCCCGCCACTACCGTCGCTCTTTTTTTTTTCCACCTCACCCTGCACCCTTCCTTTCTCTTTTTTCCTACCCCCCCTGCCGCGCCACTTCTGCCGGACTCTCTTTGTGATAATGGACTATCCACCTGCGTCGAGTAGGGGATTTATAGTTAATTGGAAAAGTTGCCCCGCGTTTGGATCTCTCTCTCTCTCTCTCTCTCTTCCTTTCTCGTTCCCTCTGACTCTCTCTTCCTTTCTCGTTCCCTCTGACTCTCTCTATCGGTTGAGAAAGATGTACTGCACAGGGCTGGCTGCGATAGTCGATCAGAGCGCAATTTTCTCCCTTCTCCCGCAGGGGGCCCTTTCTATCGTTACTTCCGGTACAATTTGAAATCAGTTAACGAGGTTATCCGACTGAATTGCCCGCCTCCCGCGCTTCCGGCATGTCCATCCACCTCGGCCGTCTTCGCGCGCGCCCGTAATCCGACGACGGCTTAAACGAGATCCTCGTTCAGTTAAGTTTGAAGTTTTCAATTATCGAGATTTTAACCGATTCGCCGCCAGATTAAAGTATCCGCTAACCGCTTCGTTGCCCGCGCCCCGGTAGGAATCGATATTTGCTTTCATATTTACTGAAAAAAAAACGGGGGTGGTAGGAAGAAGGTCCCTGCTTGAGGGTAGGGGGCCGATTGAAAATTTGTACGGAGCGACGGAACGTCGATGGACGTACGACAATCCGGGATTGGTCCGTCCATCGGCCTTTCATTGCAACGGTACCCTTTCAATTTTATCCGTGCAGTGCGTCGTTAGAAGGTAAACGCTCTCAGGGGTTCGTCGTAAAATCTCGTCGGATCGATCGTCGTCTTCCTTTGAAGGTTCAGTTCGCCTATCGTGTACCGTAGTATTTACTGTTAATTGCAATGTTTATGCCGAGTCGTGCGCCGCGGCAGGATATGCAGGTGCGCTCTCCTTCCATCCCGTCATCTAACGTAGGACCTCTAACGTGAAACCTCTATCGTAGGACCTCTGACGTTGAACCTCTAACGTACGACCTCGAACGTTCGACCTCTGACGTACGACCTCCGGCGTGCGAGCGAACGCGGTTAGCCACGAAGGCAATAATTGCGGGCAGAACATTGGCTTGTAATCAAATTGGGACACGCGGCGGCTCGGACTTCAATTATCGCAATTTGTCGGCCGCCCCCGCACCCTCCACCTGCTAAGATCGCTGGCGGGTGCAACGACATTTGCCTGAGTTCCAAACGCAGGCACGGACTCCTCTCCCAGCGTCTGTCGTCCCGTCACCGTATTCAATTCCGAAACTCGCACCGAAATGGCCCCTCCCCTCCTCTCAGACGCCACATCGATCTTAACCCGCAAAACTGGCATTATTCAGTTACCGCGATCCGAAAATAGGATACCGTAACATTAGTTTCAATCCCGCGGAGATTAATCTCTCTCCTGGCGTCGGTTCGGTTTCGCGGCGAGTGGGATATCTTTCGAAAATAGATGAAATCAAATTGATTCTCCCCTTATCGGCGGCCCTTCCGTCCGTTGATCTCTGCCGCTGCTGGCCGGGATCGGCTGTAAATAAATATCGGTCCGATACCGTAGCGCAGTAGGTATGCGCTATTCCCGATATATGCAAATTGCGAGCGAGCGAGATTAACGGTTCGCTCCTCGCGATGGAAACGGGACACTTTGCGGAGGCGAGTTCGAGAGATGCGCTGCATGCCAGATATGCGCCCTGGCGAAAAAGACAACGGCGTGGAGGGACGGGTAGTGGCGGGGGAGAGAGACTGATGGTGAGAGAGGAAGGGGGAAATATGTAGAGAAGGCCGGAGAGGGAGGGAGACGAGCAGCCGCGGTTCGCTGCACCTGACTATTTATAACGAATCAATACGAGCAGGCGGTCGGTGCGTTCTTCACGTGCTTCGATGCCACGAGCCGCGAGTTTCGCGACGGATATAACGGCATTAATTTTCCCCCATTCGAAATTGGAAAAACTCGCCCGGCGAATTATAACCTGCCAAGCGGACCCTACCGATAAATACGCCCGCCGTGCGGTAATACTGTTTTGCTAAGCGCGCGCGCGCGCTCACGCGGTATGATTATTATTTACGATGGGGTTCGATCGATGACGTTACATCCCGATGTATTTCGATGCCACCCCAATAGCCGGTGCTTCAGTCCCATTAACAATCGTTCAGCCGTAATTGGACGACAGCCGCGTGCCGACGTATATTACGTTACCGGAAACGTCATGCGGCGATTGGAAATGGACGAAATGGCGTCAAACTGTAATTTCAGCGACTTTTTCCGGAATTTTCTATCGGCTGAATTTATGATAATCTGATAATCCGCGATGAGTCGGTAAGGCGAATCGTCGCTCGGGCGAATTTCGAGTGTCAAAGCGCGTTAGTCTGTTAACCGTTAAACGCGCACCTGCGCAACTTTGCGGCTTAGGTGTCGAGAAGGCGCCATTGTTGGGTTAACTGGCGAAGGCCGACTGAAGATGCAAATAATAACAGGACTCGGGAGTGCTATTGGAAGCGCGGTTTGCGGTCGTTTGTAATTGGTCTGACTTACCGCAGTTTTACCGCTATCTTTTTTGCCTAACGACGCTGCCGCGACGCTTTTAAGCGGAATGACAGTAATTAGCGACGATATTTAGACATCTGACCATTGCCGATGTCGAGCACATCGCGCCTCGAAATGTCTCAGGACGAATCCAACCCCGCGAATCTCCCCATTCGACGTTTCAGCTCGGCCGGACGATGTTGTGCTAAAATATGTGACTGAAGGAGCGAGTGAGGTACGAACATTTGTCGGTGAAAAAAAAGAAAACTTTAATTCGCTCAGATTGTGCCCGCATTAGCGGGGAGTGTGACAGTCGATATGTTTGCCGCCATGGTACTGCACAAGCACAATAAGCACAACAACAATCACCATGCGAATAACAACAACAACAATAATAACAACAACACCACCAGCACAAGCAACATCATCAACAACAGCAATCACCTGAACAATAACGTCACCAATCAGGCGTTCAGCACGAGAGCGGTAAGTTTCAAGATAAGCCCCAATAGCATGACTCACAACTTGACCGAAGACAAAGACGGAAACGAATATATATGTTGCTATCCTCGACGTACATGTCCGTTAAAATGCCCTTTCCATCACTGCGCGCATTACGATTCTTCATATCCCCTATCGCTTAAAAGCAATTTTCCACCGTAATTCTTCGATAAGGAATATGCACGATAAGCCAAATAGCATTCTACTCGCATCGAGCGCTCGGCACGAGAGTCTACGTCTGGCGAGGTTAAATTTTTCATACGAGGGAGCCCACAGATTTTTCTCCTCGCAACGAAGACGAACGGTATCTCCGGCGACGCGACGGTTTTAGGAAAATTTTTATGCGCCCCCGAGATAGAGAGTGTCTGCGCTGCTCCTTTCCGTGCGAGGCCCCGGAAGAAAGGAAAATCTTTCCGCTCGATGGGAAATCGCGTTTGCGAGGGCAAGAAGGATAGGCGGAGGGTAGGCGGTGGGGTTAGGGGGTCGGTAAAGGGAAGAAGCGAGTTATCTCTCCCGCATCGCGAGCAACGGCCTCATGAAAACCCGGACGATTTCGCTGACGCGACGGGCGACTTGCCATGCGAATGCGACGGTCCACGAAAAATTTACTCTTCCGCCCCTCCCCGGTCGTCGCGACCCTACCCCCTGAATCCTCTTGAATCAACGCCTTATCGCCCCCGCCTCCCCCATCGCCGCCCTTACCTCGGGGCGGCGACCCCTTTGTCGCCGGTAGATAATGCTCGCTCGCGCGAAAACGTTTTCTCAATTAGGCGAACATCGCGTAAGCGCCGAGGTGTGGGAGTGAGGGGGGGGGGGGGGGGACAATTAACAGTAGACGCCTTTTTGTCCGTCGACTCTTTATCGCGACGTCTGCGAAGTTTCTCCGTCATCGTGATCGCAGCCTCGGCTCGCTGCACCGAATAATGCCGTCCGATTCCGACGATTCTTCCTTCGCTAATGTATTTATTTATCCCGCGTGCGTGCGCGCGTACGATGGAAAGGCAGTGATTCATCGAGCGGCGCGCTCTCTTTTCAATACGTTCGGGAGTACCTGGCTGGTTTACTCGGCGAGTGACTGATTACGGCACGTTGGCCAAATATTATGGAATACGGTACTGGTATCATATTTAAACGCGGATGCCATTAGGATCGTCGCGCGTTATCGTAGCGGGCACCTGCACAAATACTGACTCACGCGCGCACCCCGTATTGTTGAGGTAAGAGTGGCGCGCGCGACTCGTCCGCGTATTATTTCAGAGTGGCGGAGGTCGGATGTAAAAGTAATCGCGATCGCGATAAAACTTGCGAGGGTACTTTCGAGACGACGACGTTCGATTCGGCGTGTTGATTTCTCGAGCGTGCGTGCGTACGTGCGGACGTGCGTCAGGAATCACGGGACGTCGGAGCGTGGGATAAACGTTCGCAATAAAAATTGCGGGAGGCTCGTGAACCGGTCAGGCCAGAAACCGTTCCTTCGCGAGGACGCAATGAAATCGTACCCGGATTTGCCCGGAGCCGAAGGAAAGGACGATATTTAATTACCGTGCGCCTACCGCGAAACATCAAGTATCCGCCGTCCGTGTCCAGCTCACTTTTTCGCATCCTGACGAGGGTCGCTACGTCGTAATCCGTCGCTAGTTCCTCGCCCGTAATAAATTATGAACCCCCTCCTCGCGAGACGAAAAATGGCGAGCACCTGACGTACGAGGCGTATTATTTCGCCTCGGCCACCCAACGCCCCACCCGGCGGAACCATAATTGAATTCGACCTCGGAACGGCGGCGTTAAACGCGGTTGACTCACCGCACGTGTGCTTCACGTGTGCCATTCTTGAGCTCGCACACACTCGGACAGCGGAGCGTACTCTATCGGCAGATAACGGCCGACGCGACTCGCATGCCGAGTGTTCCGTTGCGCGCCGATCGATACCGTCATCGGTAGCGGCCCTCTCTCAGTCTTGAGAAATTCCCATCATCCGAATTGTTTTGCACCGGCTGCACGTCCGCAATCGGATAACGCTCTCCGCCGTCTGAAGTCGCCGGCGTCTCTCCCGCTTTCGCTCCTGACGGAAGCGAACGGCGATGCATGAAAACGAATCGGACATCTTTACCTTCCCAGGAGCGGATCCCTACGTCGAAGCGTTGCTCTCTTCCGCGAAGCGCGTCCAGCGTAGCTGGCCGGCGCGATCGAGATATCTGCGTGTTTCCGTAATGTCACGCGAGTCGGGACCCATGGGCGGAAGATGCGTGGGGTAAGGGGGGGTTGTTTGAATAAATGCATGCTGCTGGGGGTAGGAAGGGGGGAGGTGGTTTCCTGCGACGCTGCCGACGCGGATAATAGGATTCGACAGGCAGCGACCTGTAAAGATTAAAATTCGACTCGCGGCGCGCGCGCGAGTAATTCATTAAACATCGTTGATTGCCCTCCCGTATCTTTTAACAAGCGGATGATACTGTCAGCCTGAACCGTTTGCACGCGCTGAATTTTTTTCCTGTCCCTTTTTCGACCCATCCGATCGGTCAGAATAGAATCAGCCCATTCGGAGGAATGAGAAATCATATCGCGCTTTGTCCCGGAGCAGGAAACTCCGTTAATTTCATTGTCCGAAGTTTTTATCGGTCGATCGAGGGGAGGTCGAATGCGGAACCGCGAATGTTTAAACTTCCTTGCATGCGTAAGTTCAATTTTCTTCGATTACCGGCCGGCGAAATTTCATACCGCCGACCTCTCTGAAGTAGATTACTTGGTAGAACAGCCGTTCCGAAATAAAGAGTTTCCGATATCGATTTGCAGTCTACCCCAGGAAGGGAGAGAGAGAGAGAGAGAGAAACAGAGAGAGTCTACATTCCTCTCTCCGTCTCTCTTTCTCTCCCTATCATATCGATACGTTCCGGTCTAACGGGCCGTCCCTTTGTCCGGCGAACAAAGTTGCCTGACCGTTTGTCCACCATTTTCATCGGTTTTCGCGTTTTTGCAATTTTAGCCCGCCGGCAGACGATAAAAACCCCCCCCGGCGCCCGGCACTTTACCGGTCGCGGGCATATTTTCTCGGCTCACATCGGCGGCAGTGAAAACGCGCGGATTTTTCGGGCGATGAAAGTTTATTTTGTAGAATTCATTTCGACCCTCGCCCTCGTCCGCCCCGTCCAACGCCGATCCTTTTTTTTTGTCCTGTCGCGTCTGTGCGCATATCCCGTATATAGGCGCGACAGGAAAGAGAGAGAAAGCGAGAGGGAGGAGAGGCGGAAGGTAGCAGGCACATTTTTGAGCGAAAACGGAGGGCTGCGAACAGGTTAATTGCATCTATCGGCTAGGCCGACAACCCTCTCCCCCCTGCTCTCCTTCTCCCCCTCCTCTCCGAGTCTGCCCTCCGAGAGGGCTGCATGCAAATGAAGCAGCGAGATTAAGTCCTTTGTGCTATTCGGCCGGCGATAACGAACGTGTTAAAGGACTCGCCCTGAAGCGCTATAAATTAACAACTAGATTAAACCGGCTATCGTCGACCGACGTGTCGGGCCTCTCCATCGTTTCTCTCTCCGTCCGATTCTCGTCTACCTATCCTAGCCCCCCCACCGACCCAAACAACCCCCTCCACCTACCCCCGTGTTTTACCCATAAATCAGTCGCGCGTGTTACGTGCCAACCCCCAGACGCTTTTTGGCCAACTGTACCGAGCCCGAGCGAATATTTACAGCCGTTAGAAAGCGATATCGTCATTCATCGCGATGCGCATCGCGCGCCCGCGCGCGCACAAGCGATATACAACTGCGATAGAATCATTTCATCTGCCCGTAATAGAAAACGTCGGAAGAGTTTTCGACCAGCCCGATAAGGAAGAATGGAAAGTACATAAGAGAAATTGAATAATGCATCGGCCATTTCCGCTCGGGCAGCCCGTTAACTGTTGCTTTTCCGCGTTTTGTTCATGTCTTTTTTGCGCCGCATTTAGTTAAGGATCCATTGTACGAAACGCGACCGTAGGAGGATGAGGTAGCGGGGAGTATGGCCTGGGCGGCGAGAGACAAAGGCGGTTAAATAGATCGTGGAGAACTGGATTAAGCGCTCGTTTTTGTTCGGGACAAGCATGCGCGAGCGCGCGCGCGCGCGCGCACGGTCCGTGCCACGAGAGCGACCCTCTTATCCTTCCCGTCCTCCTACCCTTTCCTGCGGGCCCTTTGCAATATACCCGACGTCGTTTTCTGCACGATTGCGTGCCACGATGCCCACCCCCTCCCCCCTCCCCTTCTCTTACGAACCTTACGAAATTTCGCCCCGGGGCGAAATTAGGAACCGGCCAAAGTTAAAGCTTCGACGACACGTAACTCTGCCTGCGACGCTGTCCCGTTCGTACGAATTTCGATTCTCGTTTCGTGATTGTTCGATTCTTTCGTCGCTTAATTGGAGTACGGCGATCACCGAGAATCGTCCGAGGTAATCCGACGCGCGCGGAAAGGTACGGGCGCGTTGCCCCGCGAGGCATTCGAAAGTGCGAATTATATGAAAGCGAGGTGAAATTATACGCGGCGCGAAATTGAACGCAGCTGATGGTGTCGAAGATGAGCCGTAACGGCGCGGCTTATCATCGCGCGTTAACGATCTCCTAATGAAGACTAACGATCCGTCGTCGTTGTCCGACGAGTGGGGGAGTGTATCGGCGCGGGAGTGGGATAGATGGTTTCGAATTTATTTTGCGACTCTAGAGCCCAGGCAGATGTACCCGTAGCAGCAGCGTCTTGTTCGTTTAACTGCAACTGACGGATGGCCAATCTGGAGCTGGACAAAGACAAAGGAAGGCCGATAAGCCCCGGCACTTTGAAGGAGAGGACCCTATTAAGGAAGACCGATAAATAACCGCTCTTCCAGTTGCGCGAATCGAGATTTTCTCCGTCGCTCCTACGCGGAACGCACGCCGGAAATCGATACCTTCCTCGTCGCACCGCGAGGAAGACAAAGGGTCAGCACGCGGGAGGCATTAAACTTCGAACCTTACTCGGGCCGGCGCGCTAATAAGTATCAAATTTTGAACAAATTGAAGCTCAAAGATATCGAATTGAGCGGGAAGTTTCGCAGAGTTGAGCTATTAAAAAAATTACTTCTTCCATCCCTGTAATCGATTAATCAGATATTAAACTTCGCTCATTTTACGGTCCGAAGAGTTGCTTCACTCGCGTTCGACGAAGGGTCCTCGAAATCGCTATCGCACTTCGCACGCCTCGTTAAATTTATGATTCATGACGATATTAAACTTGGCGCGCTCTTTTCCCGATGCTTCGAGACCCTTCGTCCGGCCTGTTTGATATCGAAGTTCGCGAGGCTATTAAATTCCGTTCGGCGTGCCCTTCGAAAAAATCACTTATGGCCGAAATCGATTTCCATGGCCAGATTAGCGGAACGACGATGAGCTCAATTAACCTCGGGCACGTTTGGGAGATGGGCTCTCTCTTTCTCTCTCTCTCTCTCTCCCTCTCCCCCTCCCCCTCCCCCTCCCTCCACTGTGCTCGAAAACCAGCCTTGATAGTGGTCAAGGGGGATTAGCCGTCGAAATTGTCCCGAGCGTAAAACGGAGGCCATAAAATCGTCGTTAATCATCGTTTCCCGTTATGGCGGCGACGTTACAGTTTCACAGTGGCCTCTAACATCTTCGATTATCCGACGAGATAGGAGACGTCTGTTTTTGTCGATTCCCCTTACGAGGGGATGTTCGGGCCAATGGCTGCCCGCTAATCTCCGCAGTTAACGCGTCGATCGCCCCTGACACCTGCATTACTCGAATACATCACCTGGGACCTGTCCTGCAAACTATGCCCCTGCGCATCGGCCGTAACTGCTAGCAACGAAACACAACCGGTAATCATCGCCGTGGTTAACTGAGATTGAACGCACACTGCTAACGCCTACTCTTCAAACATTTATCACCCGAAGAAAAAACATGAAGAGTCAGTAAAAGTCGGACAAACATATCGTCGCTTCCCACGATCGCCTCAATTCGATTGCTTCTATCCAAAAACGAAAGAAGCCACTTTCGCTGTTACCTTCAAATCTCGTGCGGATATATCGCTCGGGATTGAAAATTGTCCGGCAGCAAGAAACCCCTATCACGCGACTCTCCGCTGGAGCAAAATTATTGGACCGCCCCGACGATTGTCTCCCGAGCGGAATACCCTTCCGGCAACAAATTGAAAACGTCGAATGTCGTGCGGCTAGCTTGCTCGGCGTCGTTTTCTGTACAGATCCGAAAAGCCGGGTGGCGTGTTGCAGTCCGCAGCTGTAGTCCGCAGTTGTAGTCCACACTTGTAGTCCACCGATGTAGTCCGCAATTGTAGTCTCCGCCGTCTCTATTCCCGACGCCGCGTGTTGCGCCCCCGTAGAATTGCCCACGGGGGAAATGAAGGGATGACCGTGCGCATCGTGGCCGTTGGCAAGGTTATGCTTGGACAATCAGTGGACGAGAGGCGGCCGTAATCAGCCCGATTACATCGAGCGGTCGTTTAACTTCGCCGACCGCCATTAATGTTCGACAAATTAGACGACCACTCCGCTTTTGCAAACATCGTTTCGCCCTGCGCTCGCCAACACACGCGCGCCATCGCGTATGTTGAGTGCTGGCCGACGAGGAGACCAGAGGGGAATCATGGAGGAGGGGAGGGTGGCGAGTGGAAGCGTAGGTCGGCGGACGAGGGAAAACTCATCGTCGTCATTACGGGATTGATCGTCATTTCCGGGCCGGAAAATGATTACGGAGCCTAGGCGAATATTTGATCAGCCATTCGCACGAGATTTTAACGCGAGCTGATGCTCTTCCCGCCAAAGCGCATTTTCGCATGCATTTTTTCCCCAACCGATGCCAATATTAGCCGGGACAATATTGTCGGAGCTTTATGAGAAATTTGCCCGGGATATATCGAGTCGCGCGTCGATTGGGCTTCGATTCGCGGAAAGCCACGCGGGACGTTATGGTCGCCGATTGTATGCCGTTTTATGCCGTTTTATGCCGGAGTCGAGCGATTCCGACGAACGAGTTAATGGCGTAACACTGTCCCGCGGCCCCTGGAATGGAATTATCGGACACTTCGCGGCCACTTTTTTCCCGCCTCCCGTCCTTTATTGCCCCTCACGAAAGGGGGGCAAGTCCCCGACCTTTCCTTGAACGTCCTGTCCTCGTCCTCGACGCGATCCTACCGGGTGACTTTCATGTTCGCACGTTTGTCCGTTCAATCCCGGAGCAAGCCTAAGAAAAATTCGATTACGCCGGAAAAGGCTAACGTTCGGCAAAGAGGGCCGACAAAGGGGAAGGCAGAAGAATGGAATAATAGAATGACGGAATATGTCGCGCCTTCAATCCCGCTGTTGCCGAATCACGCTGAAATATTCCGCGAACGTCGAGGAGCGCTATCCTATTTCGCTCACGTACTCGCGGAAGAAGGCGCGCTTTACATTTCACGCTGGCCCGAAAGTAGAAGCTCCGCGTACGGAAGGGGACGAAGGGGAGGGAGAGGAGGGAGAGAGCGGTTAAAAAAAATGTGAACCCACCGCTCGTTTTCCGTCTGTAGACGGAGGTGCGCGAGTAACGAGGATACGTGGCCCTCCGATCGTTCGGCGCATCGAGTAAATTGCACGTCCGTCACGCTCGCACTCGACTCGGCCGTTCACGTTTCGTTTGTCGGAATATGTCTCGGGGGCCCTTCCCCTCTTCCACCTGCCATGGGATAATGGAGGCGAGATAAAATCGTTTGACGCGAGCGTCGCCACTTCCTCGGCCAGTTTACGGAATCGGGAGCGCACCAGATCGTTCCTTAGCCACTGCCCAAACACTCGCCAAGCTCTCCGAGTGGCAACGAAAGTCCCGAGGGATCCCACTCAGCCCAGCGACATAACGTCAACGCCGTTTCGCTCGAACCAAAGTGAAACTCCGCTCTGTCCTACGCTGTCACAGTCCAGCTGCAAAACGTTAGAGAACAGCGGCCGTCGAGAGCCGAACGTAACGGGCCGTCATAATGCAATTTCACTGTCCCGCCTCTGCCCGGGCCCGGGCTCGTCTTATTTCCAGTATCCGTTCCAGTTGCGTTTTTACGCCGGGCAAATATCGAGCCTTGCCCCCGTACCGTTACTCGGATCGTAACTTCGGCCGCCGGCCGCGATCATCCGGCGCTCCGCGCCGTTTTGGGGTCGTTGCATCTGACAATTAGCCGCGCGGCTGCATCGGGCGAGCTACACCATTAAACACTTACCTACGCAGCCGGCCGTTAATGCATCCCGTGCGCATTTCCCTTGCGGGCAGCAGCCAGGAAACCCTTCTCCCCCCCCTCCTACCTCTCCTCTTACTCACACGCTTAGCCGCTTAGCTACCGTACGTGCGATCGGAGAGGGCTCAGACCGTCTAATGGCGGCATCGTAACGACCTTGCGCCGAGGCGCACGGTATCTTCCGGTTACGATCTTCCTGATGCCGACGGAGACGCGGCTGTGAGGCCCGGGTCGATCGTAAAACGGATGCCTGCCGACGCTGAAAACCGGCGACTGCCGGCGAAGAAGAGCCCCTTTTATGATCGGCCGCGCGTCGGGTCACGGTCCGAGAAGAAGAGGAGCATGAGATGGCTAAAGAAGGGAACGGCGACGGAGGGGAGGGAGACTCCTAGACGCTCTCCATTTAAGGATGATCGCGATGAGACCGTAAATAATGCCGCTATGGCCGACGGATCGAGCCAAGTAGAGGCGGGCTCGAAATTACGCGCGGAATAGGCGCGAGAGGTCGATTCTCTTTCGAAGAGAGATGGCCGCACCCGATTAAGCCATTCCGTAGGATAATAGAGTAGAAGAAAGAAGCCGATTCCCGACGCGGATCGCCCCTTGCGCAACGCGTGCAACGCTCTGCGAAGTGCACAGGAGTCAAGAGTCAGAGGATGTCGATTTGGTGAATTCTACCGAAGTCGCGGTCAATTTTAGCTATTACGCAGTAGGAGCGTGCGAGACATCTAGCATCGTTTAGGTGTGGCGAGCACCGACGAAAAGATCAACAGAGACGACTACGAACGGCGGATGCGGTTGGGTTCAAAGGTCCGAGGCTATTTGCAATGACGATTCCGAAAATAAACGAGTTTTGCGACCGCTGCTGCACTTTCGGATTTTCGAACGAAGCCGTTAGTATCAAACTGTCATCGTTCCTTCCTCTCGACGCGTGTCCTGTGGGAAATTCGGACTGTCGCGTGGCCTTGAGAATCGAAGTGGAAGTGACATTCGAGAGTAGGTGCGCGTTTACGTGGAACATTGTTGACGGAGTAAATTTAATTATCGTCCGTCGCAGCTATCATTTTGCTCCTCAGTCGGTGCATACATGTGTGGGCGTTGCGTGTGCTCTGCGTGCGAATTCCTCGACCCTAGTGGCACTTCCGGCGAGCATATCGCGAGCTATAAGAACATTCTGCCCGTCTTTGCCTCGATGTTACGCTTTACGACCGAGATGCTCACGTTCAAGGTAAATGACATCTGCGACGGAAAATTTCTCCCCATTCCAGCGTTCGTTATATACTCAATAACGTGCGGATGCCGACGCGTTATGAATCCGTTAAAACAGTCATGCGCACTTTATTGCCCACGCGACGGGCGTACGGATCGAATGCACGTGTCTACCTTTAGCATTTCGTGAACTTCTCAATGTTACGTCAGAGCACGATAAAATAGATCGATTCCGGTTAAAACGATTTTCGAGCAGTGCAGAAATATTTAATGTGTGGGCGTTTGTCCGAGCCACGACCAGTAAATCTTCCCTCCAGCCGTACGTTCTTAGCTTTACACGGTCTTGACGGGCAAGCATCAAGGCTGATCCAAATAAAAAAGTAATCCATCCGCGTGCCAATCATCCGCTGACGTCCTACACCCGAATCCACTCCGTCTTTCGGCAAAAATATCTTTCCATTCTTTCCCCGTCCGATTGATTTTTCACGTCCCGCATCGAAGCACGCGACTCTCTCAACATTGAAATCTCTCCGCGAAGCCTCTCTTCTCGAAAACAGTGATCTTCCACGTGTCAATACTCTCTTCCGTCCTCTCACCTCCTCCTCCGGAGGAACACTTCCTCCCCACGGCTCGCTGCTTCGCGAAAAACAGTGCGAAGCAAGGAGAGCAGAAACTCCCCTAAGATCCATCCTCGTTGCATTCTTATCCGTCCGCCTCGGATTTCGCATGTCTCTCCCTTCGACGCGTAAGCCCATTTCAGCCCTCGTCCGAAAAATCGAGTATTCCCAGCGCGCCGGTATTCCCATGAAAACCCTTTTATCCGCGCCCCGAATTCTTCCCTTCTGCCAGCCGATCGACTTCGGACCCGCTTCCTCCGCGCGCAGGGAATTGCCAGCGGCGTCTGTGCGCAGGTAATGCAGAAATTGGCAAGCTTCCTAAGCCCCGGCTCGGACCAATCGAAACGAAGACCGAGACGGCACCTACGTACGTTGGCACGCATGCACCCAACGTATGCCTGCTAGTAGGTACAACAACGGGAACACGTCCACATTCCGTTCGATCGACATTCCTCGCAGCAGTCGGTGTCATCAACTATTTACTAACGACTCGCATCGCCCTTATACCTTATTTACGGAGAACACGGCATCCCGACCGGCACAACATCCTCCAGAGGGCGTTTCACCCCTTCGTCAGGGGGGCGGGAAGCGGTTAAGCTCGCGGTGGACCGCGACTCTACGGGGGTTGGGATTTCATTCCGCTAACCGACGATGTAAATCTCGTTGGGATCTCTGCGACTTGCTGCTCGGCTCTCTTCTCTCTTCCCTTTCCTCTAAACCCCCCCTCCCCCCTTACGACCCTGGCCACTCTCCGGATTTGGAAGCTTATTCCAGCAACCGCCACGGCGCGCAGGCTAATAAAAATGCCGACTTTAGAAACTCTGTGCCCCGTTTGCACGATACGCCCTGCGAACGCATAGTGTTACCAGAAGACAGCTTCGGAAGGTGAAATTTCCATGGTCTTGCCATTTGAACTCTCCGACGAGGCAATTTCAATACCTTCGTCGGACGGCTCAATGCAAATTGGCTTCTACTTATTCTAAGCACGAAGGACCTTAGCCGTAAATTTTCAAAATCACAGACTGCCAGATTGTTCGTCCTAGCTTTCGCAATATAAACCATACTTGCGAGCGTGCGCAATCCGTCCAGTCGCAGGAATGACAGTCGACAGGCTTTCATTCGCCAAAGCTCATTGATACCGTCCGAGTCTGAGCATCGTGCGCAGAGAAGTCGTGGACGAAAATAGAGTAAAGACGCTCGAGAACGGTTAATAATTCATCCGCTCCCTTGCGTCTTCCGCGACAGCGTCTTAATTGCTCGCGACGTTCGTCGGCTGTGCGTAATTAATCGGCAAACAATCGCTGGCCGAACAGTGTGACGACGATTCGAACATTTTCCGACCGAGCTCGCCGATATAACGAGGGAGCGACCGGGACGCTAAATTATCGGGCGACGCTCGCCTTTGGCGTCTCGAAATACTCGATGATTGCGCGCGTTGCGGCCTGAGAGAGACGGGGTGGGGGACTTATGGCTCAAAGCTGAACAGGGGCCGATAGTCAGGCCGTGACACTCGATGCCCAGAGTCCTGCCGTAGAGGCGGCTAGACTCCGAATTCCGTTAGGTCGCCCCGTCGTTTGGCGAACGGATTAATCCGTTGGTTGAACTTCTCCCCCACCGGTCGGCGCGCGCGCGCGCGCGCGCAGTGCACACCTACGAGCGCCGGATTAATTTCGTCTCGATGCAGACTAACGTCGGGCCGCGAGGATAAAGTCTGATAAACCGTCGGGCTTGATCCTAGACGTTCACTTTCCATTAAGCGCCTCAATTAGGTGAAATTGCGCAAATTGTTTCAGGGACGCTCCGCACTGAGATATGACTCTGTTCGGGTAACGTACGAAGGTGTACGTTAATAAATAAATGAACACGGAGATAGAATTTGAGTATTTCTTTCCCGACAGTTTCGGACGAATTCTTGCCGGACGCTTCTTTTCCCAGACGACGGGCACGGCCTTTCTACGGGAGACGTATGCGAGTCTGTAACTTCTCGTCTCCCCGAAGACTCGCGTCGGGATCTTCTTTCCATAATACTCTGCCCGACAAAATCTTTCGAGCGAAACTTTCAGCGGAATTTAATTTATTGCAGTTCTACGGACGAACGATCAACCGTAGCGTATGATAAGCTTTCGAACGAGTTTGACGCGGCGCGTTGATACGTAATTCATTGACTGTGTCTGAACAGAGCTGGGTGAGATAAGCGATCGGGTCTGTATTCGTTTATCGAGCTACGAGTAGAAGTCACGGTAGAGTCAAGCGACGCGAGGCGAGAGCAGACACGCATTGCCTCGACCTCGTCAAATGTCGCTTCGACATTTGAAAGGCTCGCTCACCTCACAATCCTTAATACCAACCACTTTCAGTCTCGCCGGCGGATTTCGTTCGTGGAGCAGCGACCGTTCCGTCGCTGAAAGCCGTGCGCAGACTTTTCCGATTATTTTTTCACCGACCTGTCCCGGGACAGTTGCGACACACCGGCGATATCGAATTTGCGTAACCGATTTCCTTTTCTTATCACTCGGCAGCCGGTGGACGTATACCTGTGAAAAAATGTGCCTCGAGTGCCGTGGCAAAAGTTGTCGTTGACCAGTTCCACGCTCTCGATTCTCGGCGCGGAAACGTCGATCCGCTCATTTTTCTTCCCGTAAATCCCGCCGAACTTTCGCGCGATCTGACACTCTCATTTTCCCGTGGACAAGTGTACGATATACGGTGCTCTACAATCGTCGCCACTCGATCTTCCATCTAGTTAGACGCTACAGGACGTACGTCGAAGGTTGCAACGAAATCATGACTTCGAATTTCCGATAATTACATTTCCCTGCGACGATCTTCACTCGGGGCGTCGGCGGAAAAATGAGCGCGGCCTAATTAAAGAGCGGAAAAAGTGGCCGTTTCTTCGACGAGCGTGTCATTTCCGTCGACGACAGCTTTATCGACGTCGGGTACTGTACTGTCGAACGAAAGAGACGGGCACGAGCTGCGGGGTGCCTTTTAATCAGCGAGAGATCAAACTGCCTATCTACGGCGTCGTATCGACACTCGTCGCACGTATTTTCATCCGGGCGAGAAGCGAACAAAAACGGATCCGCAGCTCTCTCGGCCCGACACAACTGGGTCGGTAAATCACGAGGCTTGTAACGCTCTCCTGCGAATGTATATTTTTGACATTCGATAAGTCGAAAGCCCGGTATCGATCCCTCCGCTCGTACTGCAAGCTCCTTTCCTCCTGGCACGAAGCCTCGCGCTGACCCAAGTTTCGTTTCCTCTCACACTGTCGGCGAAACTGGTAAACTAGCCTTACGAACTTGCGACAAACCAATAATCGTACTTGGCGCAAACTGTAATCTTTCGAGACTTCCGTGCGCGGGCCCGGCGATTGTTCGAAACAATCTCGAAATTAGTCTCCCTGATAGACGTTCGATAGTTCTACCTCGCTCGACGCGTTAATCCGCCGTCCGTGGAAATGCAAACAGTTGCAGCGTTAAATTCCTGCCGAACGTGCTCGCCGATCTTTCCGATCGGTCTGACAAAATCGTAAACCTTCCCTGGTCACGATCCCTTGTCATCGCTCTGAATATGGATGGAAATCGAATCGATCGGCTCATCGGAATTAGCCCATAGGCACGAGGTACGCGCCGAGAGTCGGCCAAACAGATACATCGGCACGGATGCCGATTGCACATATTTGCCCACGATTACTTGTGTTGGTGCCGAGCTCCGCTCGTCGTCGCGCGCGATATCTCGTGGCCTTTCACTCCTGGCTATACCTCGCGCCATTGTGCAGGCATCGTTGTGCAACGATATTTTAGTTCCTGGTACATTGCGAAAGGCGCGAAGCCGTGTACGTGTACGTACGTGCGAGTCGTTACCGATCGGCGCCCGTCTTCCTCCGTTTGACTATGTACGTCGATGGGACAACCCGCAGTGCGGTGACATATCGTTTGTACATTGTGGAACGAATGTGAGGCCAATAGACAGAGACAAAGAGAGCGCGCGAGAGAGAGAGAGAGAGAGAGAGAGAGCGAACTTTCTGCCTAAATGTCGCGCCACGCTCTCCGCTGCCATCGACTCCGCGCTATAAACCTTTCTAACGTCCGACATAAATATGCTCGCCCATTTCCTTATTTATATCCTCTGCCGACGGTGATGCAACTCTTACTCCGCACGTCTACGCGTCGCACAGGACAACCGTATCGATTCCGATCTCGTGCCTCGCTCTCACACCGAGTTAAATGACTTCCTTGTCACCGTATAATGACGGGGCCGCGTCTCGGATCCGTGCACAAGTAATTTACTTCCCGATATATACCGATGATGTATAGCGGGCAAATAATAAAGGCCCGCCCGCCTCGGTCAATCAATCTCCCTGACAGAGAGTTGCTCAACGCGGCCAGGAACGCCTCGCTCGACTTTCGGACACGCACGAGGCAGACCGCAAAACCGCATTGGTGCATTATCACGCCTTTATCGGCCACCAAAGTGATCGGCTCGCGCCTTCGCTGAAGATTCAATCGACGGTGTCAATTCGGGTCAGTTTTTACCGGCGCGGTTAAGATTTAACGCCCCCGCACGACACGAACGACGTGATTCACGATTTCGTCGCCGAGTTCCGTTTATCGTTCGGCCAGCATCGCGGAGGTATAGTTGGGGCAAATATAGTTAGCGGAGATATAGTTCGCGGCTGTCCTCGTAAAGCCAGCCCGGAGAATCGTCGCACGGATTTCCTCCAGTCGAATGGCCGGCTTAGACCCGCGGGATGGAACGGACGGCGTTCGTTCCTGTTGTCCGCGAGTGCATTATTAATGGGCCACCGTATCTCCCTCGCCGACGAGGCATTCCGGAACGTCGGGGCAGATAAGTATGAATATAACTTTTGGCCGTGATCGATTGGATGGCTTTCCGTAAAAACGTGTACGTACCCCCGGGTCGCTCGTCGAACTCTCGCATCTCTCTCGAAGAGATAAATTCGTCGGACGTAATTGATCTTATCGCTGGTAACAGGTAGTTTTCGATCTCAGAACGTTTTAAACGTCCCTCGCCACCCTTTTGTCCGTCGCATTCCGCTCGTCGTTGCTTCGTCTACGGCTCATTAAAACGTAGAGTTTATTAGTATATTGAGACATCGTTGACCACACGTAGGTATCTGACGTTTTATTTCTGTTACACGCACGATCCTGTGTCACGTTAATCCTTCGCTCGAGGCCGATTTTACGCTGCGAACGGTTTGTTTTGAAAGCGCCGTCACCGTAGGTCGAGCGAATAAAGTCCTTATTTTCATTATCGCCGGCGTGGGCGCGAATGTGATTTCCAGTCGACGCTCGATAAATCCGACGTCGCGCGCATAGACGCTCGTGCATTATTCTCCGTTTCGAGAGACGCGTTATCGATTTCACGGCTCGGCCGTACATCGACTGCCAGTCTTCTTGCTAGCGGTCCCTTCGATAGTCTGGATCACGAGGTATCGATTGCAACACACACAGGCTCACGTACAGAGTCCGAATGGGCCCCGAGGTGTTTCTCGCAGAGTCGACGGATATCTCTGGCCGCCGAAGCTGCGCGTGTCGAAAACATCCTCAGTCCGATTCCGTTGGGATATGCTTCATTAATTTTAATGACGCCCCGATCGCCGCGGTCGATGTCATTTATCGCCTAGTTGGGAAACATGCCCCGGGAAAGACTTGCTTGTCGAGCGATTGCCACCGGGCCATCCGTCATTTGCGTCTCTTCACTTTCCGCCATTTCTTCATTCCGACCGACGGATTTATGCACGATTCACGACCCTGCCTCCGAGTCGCGATAACATGTATTTTTGATGGATAGGAGATGAATTATTTTTACCTGCTAATCTCTGACGCTTAAGATAGTTACAACAGATAGGATGTGATCGTTTCAAAGACTGTCCTATCCTTTTCCAATTCGCGGTCCTGAGGATAGGTTAGGAATGAATTCCGTTGGCTGATCATTGATCGGCAGGCGGCCGAGCGATAAAGGATGCCAAAATAAACGGCATCGAGCGTTAGTCTGTCCCTGAACGTTGCTCAGGCATGATGTCAGAACAATAGGGCATGGACAACAATGTGACTTCCTGCTTTGTAAGAGCTGGCGTCTCTTGATCGCCTTAGAAGTCTCCGACTGTCCGACTCGCCTCGCGTGTTTTGTCCAGCCGCGTCCTAAGCCTCTGTCCGTAAAATGATTTTCACCTCCAAAGCGGACCAGTAAGGCCAACACTGACGCACACTTCTTTCCCATTTCCGTTTCGGCGGATCCGAAGCGTTTAATTTCGATCCTTGACGTCGATCTCTTTCGTTCTCAACGCCTAACGGTTCCCCGAACGTACGCCAGTCGACGCAATTAATTCCTTCTCTCCTCGAAGTGGTTCGGAGAACATGTGCGACAGCGCTCGTCGACGGTGTCGTTTAATGGCCATTCAATTCTCGCTTCAACGCGAGCGCCGAGAAAAGTGTTGCCCGCCCATAATTATATGGCAAAATCTGCTTGGCAATTGCAGATAAACGAGGAATGTCTACGTGCGGCCGCTCCAGTTATTAAATTGCGGAATATATACCCGGCGCGCATGATTATTCCGCGGAAAGTGAAGGGATATGCCTCTTCAGTTCTCTTCAGTACGCGCCGGACTGAAGAAAGTCTAGCCCGCTGCTGCACACGCGGCTACACCCGTCGGGCGGTACGTTTTTTCAGCCGTAAAGATATAATGCCAGAAGTAAACTCATTATGTAACGAGCCCTCGTTGCGCCATCCTTTAAATCGCGGCATATACCGCGTGACGTTTTCGGTGCCGCGACGAGTGACCGACCGGCTTGTTTAGGCACGATGCTTGTTGACTCGGAACGTTTGCGGACGCTCGCCGTAATTTAGGACGTAATTAATTACTGCGGAATCAATTGGCGTGTAATGAGGGGATGGTCGACTGCCGTCATGTCGGCCGATCCATTTTTGGCACCGCACCCCCATCCGCCTCGCGGCTCGGCAAAATTAATCGAACAGGATGCCGGCGTCTGTATTTTTAGCCCTCCCCGTGTTAAATCGATACGGTCGAAACGGCGAATTCGCTTAGTCATTGTCGCGATCGCAACGCTTCTATCCCTTCGCGCTCGCACACTTTCGAGCCCCTCTCTGATTACTATCGTTCCCGATTGCCTCAATCGGCACTTCACTGAAACAATTTCAGTCCTTCAAGGATTCGCGTCTGCCCAGCTACGCCCGCGCACCGCTCCGGCACGCCGCGTTCTGCACACCGGGTGACCGCGACGAAACGTATTGGCGTGAATGGCGGTCGCGCGACCCTTGAATAATTGATCGAGTTCCGGGAGTCGCAGTCGGTTCTTAAGCGACGACCGGAACGAGGAAGAGTGTCGTCAAAGGTTCGAGCGTGCATTGTGATTTATGCCCGATCGATCATGTTACCTAGCGTTCGAGCGTACTCAAGAGGTACGCACCGGGTCGTTTACTCGATGAAACAATGTCAGCCGGTTCCAAGGATTCGAATCCGCTTACGATTGGTCGCCTCCTCCCGCGTACCGGGTGTCTCGATTGCCTGCATTGAGCTTTGTCGCCACGATGGCGGAGCTGGATAAGGTTGAAGGGTCCGATTTTAGTGGATTTTTATCCGTAGTAGTGCGTGTAGTCAATTCTTTCGCCGCGGATGCAGTCGCGTAGCGGCGAGTTGCCTTAATTTCGCGCTGTCGATCGATTATACTCGCGCTCACTAAAGCGTGCGGTCTCTCGAGTCGACTGACCAACATGTAATCTCGTAATCATTGTCATCGCGGTGTCCGGCGATCCGTAAGCTGGAACAGCGATCCCAACCTTTCCAAGGACTTGAGGGAGGAGCCTGCTAGTGGCTCTATACCGGGTGTATCGGTTCGTCTTCCATTAATGGCTCGCGATGCGTGAAAGTATCGAATACGAGTGATCGTAGCGGAGCGGAAAATAATAGACATCCAGTCGAATTCCCTTTTTCTGTTAGCGTGGTATTCCGATGCTCCTTATCAATCGTTTATAATTCAACCCCTCCAATCTTCGAATTTAATACCATATAAGGTGTTCAGCCAAAATTATTAGGGAACGTTAGCTACAAAAAGTACTAAGGTACAATAAAACTTGGAGAGAAGCAACTTTGGCCGAAAGCAGACGCATCTATCTGGTCCTTGAAGGTTCTCGAGAGCGTCAGGGGATATTGCCGTCATAACAACCGTGAATCGATTACGGCCGCCTCCCCCATGAGCGCACCGCAGGGACAAATTCGTCTTACGGGACGTACACTGGGCGTCTCCAGCCTCCATTAGACACGGCATGTGCGGACACACTCGGAGGTGGATAAAAATCGACTTTACCACCGCCGCTATAAAAGTCTCTCTCTCGAGGGGGGAGCAAAGAAATGGTCCGACCATCGTATCTGAAACGTTGAACAGAAGGGTCTAGGTTCAACTAGAGCCTCGTCTCGTCCCTATCTCTCACCCGACGCCCACCCCATATCGCTTCACCGTCGACTTTGTCCCCGACACATTCGCTATCTCTGACAACTCGACATCCATCGTGAGAACCCATTTTCTTACGAGTCTCGTAAAGTGTCCCGAACTCTCTACATTTTCCAGCACCCTCTCATCCCCTAAAAAATTCCTTTTCCAATTTCACTATTCATACGCGACCCCGCCGAGAGAGCAGCAGGTAGTGGCTGGGTTAGACAAGTATCCGAACAAAATGGTTCGCTCGTTACACCCCGTTTCCGCTGGAACAGCATAGTCTTCGAGGCCGTTAGCACTCCGGCTCGTCGCAACTTTAAGCGTAATCGTACGATTCCATTCGCAATTCCCCCTTTGGCCAGCACGACGACTAGAGTGCACGCGCATCCATCTCGAGCGAGCGGGTGGAAGCGGGTGGAAGCGGGTGCAAGGCACGTATCGTCCTGCCTATCTCCCGCTCTCTATCTTCCCCTATCGTCGCTTTTATCTATTCCTCGAAGCTCATCGTCGGTGGCGCGCGAGGGCGTCCGTGGCATATTAAAAACATATTCTAATCAAGGCAGCACCGACTCTATTAAGATTCACGCTCGGTGGGCGTAGCGAGGAATGGGCCCGACGCTACGTACCGGGTGTCCGAGAAGCGCGCGCCAGCCGCGCGCCGCCGAGCGCGAGAAGGTAGGAGAGGTGAGCCCGAGGACTGCACCCACTCCGTCGTTACCCCCTCTCCTCGGGGCCCCCTAGTCGCTCGTTCTTCCACGGCCAGGCGAACGTAGCGAACGAACGGCCGAGTCGTGCCAGACTCTCCCGCGCCTTTCTTCGCGCGGCTGCACCGCGTGTCAGTTCGAAAGCGGCCGCGGACAATAACTGACAGCCGGTCAGCGAGCTGCCTTCGTTCCTGGCCTCCTACCCTCTCGTTCCGCCGCGAACCTTCGGCCAAGTAGAGGCCTTATGCGTCGCGCGAGTGAAAACTGTTCCGAAGTCGTAACGCGGTTACGTTCACGAAAACGTGTCGTACTGTGATCGGTCTTCCTTGGGATTAGAAGTTTAGAAGCGGATTAGAAGCGAGATGTAGAGGTATGAGTGGTGTGCTTCTCTCGATTACGATCACTGGCAGGAGTCGAGGCACAGGGTTCTGAAAGTGCGACGTTCGACTGACTTCGGTCGGATAGTGGTTGGTGACGATGATTTTCCCTGCTGTATTCGTCGGCAAGATATTGGACGGAGTTACGTACCTCGGGAGTGTGCTCGGAGTCTGGCAGTGAAAGGAGTAAGGGGAGCTTATCGTCGGTATATCGGGGCACGATATAGTCGGAGAGTCCCTTCGACGCGAGATCGTCGTCGGACTGCTCGTATTTCGCGCAGTCGTGAGACGTGTTTTAGCGTGGCTGGTATCGAGTGCGTCGCTGTCAGCGATAAAAACATCGCGGCCGCACCTCGAAAGTGCGGAACGTGCCGCGATGAAAATTCCTATCCGGCTTCGTGGCTTGTTTGCGTCCCGTTATGAATTTCGCTAACCGGGACCGAGCGAATTTTCCCCAACTTCTTGCCCCGGAGCTTTACACGTCCGCACGTTGGCCTAGCGAAATTTCTCACCCCTGTCGGAAGTTCCGCCGACTTCCGAAGTTTTCAAATATTCGAGGCTTCTCTTTTTATCCGCGCTCGATATTTTTCATACCCGACGCGGACGCGAAGAATGTCGAGCTATCGATGTCACGGCTTTGTGATGAAACGGTAGCTGGCTATGATGACTATCCGCGGAAGAGGCTTGCGTTGAGCTTAAATCGCCGTTTCAATCGAGCCCGCCCCATAAGCGGGAGGATCTGTTTTAAGGTTGACGAGTTGTGGAATTTAGAATGTACTCGGAACCGTGCGAAAGCGCGACGCGAGTAACGCGAGCGCAACGTTGAAAAACGGGAAGAAACATCCGCTTGATAACCGCGCGTATCGGCTGCTCTAAGAGAGAGAGAGAGAGAGAGAGGAGAAAGAGCGCGAATGTGCGTGGCGTATATATACCCGATCATTTACGTGCGTGTGCACGGAACAGATACGGGATTGTGTGCTTGCGCGCGCGTCATGTCTACTATAGTGAGCCTGTTGCCGCCGCCGCAGCGTGCATAAAACATATGTTATCAGACCGGATATGCGCCCCGCTTTGCAACGTGAGCTCGATTATCCTACGGCGAGCAGGCATGATAGCGAGACAGGGAGAGAGATCGAGAGAGAGAATTAGAGACAAAGAGAGAGAGAGAGAGAGAGGGAGAGACTCAGCGATTTACGGTAGACGGGCCACGTCGATTTGACGTCTCCGAAATTAAGGAAAGTTGCGCAAGTCGCTTTCGAGTGCTCCTCCAGCCTCGCACTTGGAAGTTCCACGCTGTTCCCGTCGGCTGGATACAGATTCTTCGGAGATAGAACTTGTTTGGTTAAGATATTCTCCGTTCGCCGATCAAACTTTGCCTGTCTGCGGCAAAGAATCTCGGATGCGGCGAGACAGCCAACGTTTAGCCCGAACATCCCCCGATGGCAGTGCATTCTGGGAAAGAGCGTATTATCTTCTAGCCAATCATCCGTCGGTGCAGAATTCTGAATAATATGTCGCTCCTGGTTCGAGTCGAAGCTAATCAGCGCTCCTACGCTGATATACGTATCACGTTCCATCTCGCGCGGCACCGATCTTGGTCACCTACATACATGGAAGATGTGATAGCACCGGAATAGTTCGAGTCATAAATCATTCATTCCGGAGACGCGGATCGGGAGGGATCGAATCTGTGTTTCACGTACCGATACCGATCACGTCGTCCGCTGCCATCGAAGTACACCGGCGCTGACGGCTGCAAAACATTTGAATAAACATTAGCGATCGCGGAAGCCAGTCAATCTTTTGTTCATCCGGCAACAATGCGCTATATTTCTGCTCGACGCCATTGCCGAGCGTCATTCATTTATCCAGCGACGTCTCGACCAGGACGTTCTTCCGCGGCGAATAAGTAAGGTAGTGTGTTTTCGGGCACGCTAGGTTAATTCTCCTATAGTGGCCGAGCTATCTAGAGCATAAAAAGGCCAGTGCGCTCCGCACATCGCTGCAAGGTGAGGCGTGATACGAGGAGTGATGCGAGGATAGGCAACGCAAGATGCGGTAGGGGGAGGGAGAGGAGAGGGGAGGCGGGAGAAAGAGAAAAAGATGAGACTGCGAGCTGCTTGAAATAATTATTCTTCCACCCGGTAGGATCGGGTTTCTCGCCAATTCCAGCGCCAGCCGACGAGTTGAGCCGAACGTCGCTTCGGACGCCGATGACGCGTCGGGAAATAAAAGATGAAGAAAGGGAGAAACATTCGGGGTCTCATTGAGAGGGCGGACATCGACCGGACGGAAAATTTTTGATACTTTGCGGGTCTCTTTCAGCGGGATCGACGCTTTCTGAACCCACCATTTCTATTCGCGCGAATTTTCATTGAGACCGCGAGCTCGGCTTCGAGGGTTATAGGTCCGTAGAAATGAGTGAAAGTGGTCATTACTTAACTCCACGTTCGCTTTACGACAGAAAAGCGCTTTTTGCGCGCTGCTAATTAGCCAGGGGAATATTCACGGCTCTTCTCGACCATTCTCTTCGTCTTTCTCTACTCCACTCGCTCATTCTCTCCTTTTCTCCTTCTCTCATTCTCGTAGCCTCTGTTTTTCTCTCGCCATGTGTCTCCAGGTCGACCCTCCGGCCTCTCGCTCGTCCTTCTTTTTGCGCGCGCCCTTTGTTCGACGTTACCCCGTCCGTATCTAGAGCATAAAATCGATTTCTTGACGGTGCTCGTTCGGGGAGCGCGAGTCGAACTTTCGAAAGTCTCGGCCGAGACGAAAGGAACGAGCGCCGTTCCACAGAAAACGTCGAGAGGAGGATAAGTTTCGTTCGGCGCGGCAGTCGCGATGCAAAACATCCGCGTCGATCGCCCGCCCGATCGTGCATAATCCATTACCGACCGATAAAACCCCCCCTCTCGAATCGCTATAGTCCATCTATCCCATCCGTCGAACATTACCGCCTCGAGAGCCTTTCCTATATCGGGGCATTTCGAAAGACGTCACGGCACGTTTCGTTCCGGCAGCGTGGAAATGCACGGCGATTCTCTCGATTTCTCAGTTCGCAAAGCGTCCCGCGAGACACGGCGAATTTATGTCACCGATTACGCGCCACACACATACGTACACAGAGTCGATCGCAATCGCTCCTTGCCGATCTTGCGCAAGAAACCGAAGGCCTTTAAACTCGAGCCGTTGACTCCCGACGCGCATCCAAAATAGATCCTGATAGCTAATTGTTGTCCGCTGAAACACGATCCACCATTTTCTCTCTTCTCCGGGATCCTCTTTCGAGGAAAATGTCACGGTCCATTTGACGCTTTTAACGTCGCGACTCGATCTGTCGCGCAAGAACGGCGTCCGCAGCTCCGTTCCTCGAGGAAGGAGAAAAAAGCTGGCCATCCAGCCGACTAGGTAGTCGGGGTAGAGGAAGAGGTACAGGCAGTGCGCGAAGTGAGAGAAACTGTGTTCCCTGCATCGAGCGCCGTTGTTATCGTCTATCCGTCGTCGGGGATCGGTTCGTGGCACCGGCTGGCGGAGTTTATCCGCGCACTGCACACTTTCACTAGCCCCCGCGGAAAGAGAAAAGGAGATCGAGCCAGTGCGGGCTCCGTTATATAAATTGGACATTTCGCGAATTCTTCCTCCTCCTCTCCCTTCCTAGTCGGGCGTAGAAACTGGGCGACTTCCGATTTTCCGACCCCCTCTCTCTCTCTCTCTCTCTCTCTCTCTCTCTCTCTCTCTCTCTCTTTCTTTCTCGCTCTTTCTTTCTTTCTCTTTCTCTCTTTCTCCCTCTTTCTCTCTCTCCCTCTCTATCTCCACCTTTCTATCATCACTCGCGTTACCATCCTCGTTAGAGTGGGCCTCACTTCCGCCACGTCATTACATTTCGCTCGACCGTCTTACCTACAAGGCGATCGTTTCAGCAGGCACTTCCACATCGCGGAATGAGAAGTCGGCATTGTGAGCCGCGCGATCGTTACGATTATCGTAAGCACCGGTGCGGTCGGCGAAAGCAACGGTAACGACGCTCGTGACGACAATAACGACCGTAATGGCAAATAATAATGTTCCCCCTCCGCTCGCTTCACCGACATGCCTTTCCGCGAGGCGGATGACGCCGGTTACGTAACTGCGCTCGATCGAATGAAAAATTAGGCGTATCGCCGGTGAACGGCCCGCTCGCTTTTTTTCCCTCCCCTCCCTGCACTTTCTCGACCCTCCTGAAAATAGATCGCTTTTTGCGGGGCTGATCCGAAACGGGAATTTTGGTGGTGTTTTTTACGTGTCAAGCTGAGCGTGCAGCGGCGGACGATTGTTCGCGTCGAAGAGGGAATCCTGTGGTCACGATTTTGGTTCGATCGCTCGTTTTTGGTATGATTGCCGGTTAGTTTTGTCGTGTTTCACGGGACAAAAGCGGAAAATACGAGATTTATTCTCGAACGAAAGGACCACATCGATTATCGAGTTTAGGAAAATTCAGTTTGTACATTCGATCGATTACTCTTCTTTTCCAAAGTCGTACGAAATCTCTTCGGTTTCGTCGGCTTACTTTCACGTTTCGCCTCAAAACTGCGGTCTGCTCGGCGGACGATCGGAGTCGAGTGCAGGAAGGAGGAACTCGCCCGCAGTTCCTGTACAGTCGAATTTGCTCTTCGTAGCGTGCAGCAGGTACCGTCACCGGAACGGGAGCGAAAGTCTCCGTGACGGATATTTTTATTATGCCCCTTTTGCGCGTTTACGCGTCGGCCCGACGCGGGTGTGTGTGCACGCGTAATGCGTCATGCGCCAAGGTGTCCGTGACGATCAGTGCGCTTGCACCTACTCACACACCCTCCGGGCACGTACGTACCTTTGCACGCGTTCTCCTCTGTAAAAAAAAACGTTTCGCAGGGCAACGAATATTCGCGTACTCGGAAAAATTCTCGCGCCGCGAAAACTGCCATTGACTCGTTCCAGCCAGAGTTTTTCTCGCACTCTGGCCTCGACCGGTGGCTGGTGGAGGATTCGCGCGTAAAGACTACCGGTATAATCCATTACAGGGACCCAGATTACAATTATTTCGACATCGTTGAATTCTTTCTGGGTAGCTTAAAACGTTTCGTTGAAATTAACGATGCATGTAATTTATTTTCACCTCGACTGTCCACCGATCGGGCTCGTGCGGCCGATTTACGTAGTGACCGGTGAAAATTCTCCGGCTCGGAGAGGGGCCCGGCACAGAAAACGTTAATTCTAATCCCGGCCGCGCCTCCTCCCGGCTTTACGAGCAGAGCGAGGCAAGGAACGCGATACCGTTACGCCGAGTGGCGCTCAAAAGTTACACAAGAAGTTATTGTGCGTTGTAACGAGAGCTTCCGCGATTATGTACCGGGGCCTCATAGAAACGCGGCACACATGCCTATCCGTTCCCATTATTCGTACCTACATGCTCGAGGGGCTGGATAAAAATCAAAATTTCCGCCCGGCCAATGGCGCGTCGTAAAACGCTGGACCTCGAGATTGCGAGGGCAGTCGCGGATAAAATGTTCGCTCGCAGAGGCACCTACGATATCTACCCCCCTCTTCCACCCCGACGGGGACCGTAAAACGTCGGATGTCATCTTGGAATCAATTGTGGAGAGAAAATCGAACGTCTTGCCCGACGCGATATCTGATAGCAATTCCGTTTCGAGCGACCGCCTATACAACCTTCCGCGCTCTCCTCGAATTTGTCTTCCTCCGCGTGCGTCTATTGGCCAGAGCTCTCCCTCCTATGAAACGTGCTCCGTACGACTCATATGTTCCGCATAAAACTTTTACAGTCCCACCAACGTTCATCCCCCATGACTCTCGATACAAGAATAAAAGTATCGAGCCGAAGACAAAGTCGAGATTCCACCCGTTAGATTAACTGTGCGAAAAAGTTTTCGTCCGCCCGGAACTTAGACGAGGGCCGAACATTGTGCGCGCGGATGAAAGTTCCGAATGCACGGGCAAGATTTTCCATTCGGTCGCGTGGAGGAGGTGCGCGCTCGCGCCCTGGAATCGCGTCGACAACGCTTAAAAGAGCGCCCGAGTTTCGCTCGAGAGTCCGCTGAGAGGCATCGTTCCGTTTTTTACTTCTTTAGAAAGGTATTTCCATGGATCCGCGCGCGCTCTCCTCCGGCAGTCTTCCATGAGCGAGGCATGATGTGCATGCGCCACTCAACCTACCGCTGCATAGGCCTGTTCTCCGCGTCCGCACACACCTTCGCACGTTCCTACACATTCCTACACTCTTACACCTCACACAGATTCGCGTTCGTACAGACTTGGCGGGTCATGCGACTGGGCGCCTGCGATTAAGGGGATTACACGACATTTCTGCGCGTTACGAGACAAGGAAAAGTCGGGTGGAACGCCGAAGAGCGAAACTCGCTGAAAAGTACCGAACTCGCCAAAGAGTTACCGAAAGGAGGGGTAAACGATGGAGAAAGACTCGGCCGTGCCTGCAGTTGAGAGACGAGGACCGAGCGGAGAAGGTGGAAGACAGGGAAGAAAGAGAAATGGACGAGTGAGGTAGCGAAACACGCATCCGTGCGCTTAGTATATATATATAGATATACAGCTGTGTGGTGTTCGCTGCCTTTGACCGACTCTTTCCCGACGCTCGGGAGAAAAACGTCCATTTTCCGGAGAAGAAAGGAGACGTGCCCCCTCGTCGGATTGAGGCGCCATCGCGTTTACATCGACGGTCCCTGGCCACTATTCGCCGTTCGTCCGGGACAAAAGCGAGCGAGGCTCGTCGCAATTAATGGCCGCCAGAAGGCTTCTCCTTCGACGAGAGCCGCTCCTACGTTCGTTCGCTCTCTCGCAATTAACTTTACGAGCGCCGCGGCGAGCGTAACCGATGCATCTGTCTGACGCCGAGCGTCGGCGAACGTCGACGATCGCGGATCATCAGGTTCCATTCCGTCGTTCCTGCGTTCCTCTCGCTCAGGCCTACTACGTGCTCAGCCTTTTACGTTTCAATCGAGCTGGCCAGCGTTAGAAACTAACGCACCGGAATTTCAATGAACGAGCGCGACTTCGTTCCGCGTTACGGTATCTTTTAAATGGGAGGGGGATAGAATGAATAAGCCTTGGGAGAGGTTATCGATATTGATTCGACGCGATGTCGAACTTCTGCGTCGCGGATAGTCGGCCGCGTGGGTACCGTTCGACGTAAGTGCGGTTTGCGATACGATACGCCTGGGCAGGATTCGAGAGGTTCGAGCTGCGGCCATTATACACTTCCGCGGCCTGCGGTCTCCCGGCAGACCCGGGGAATTCCTTGGAGGAAAAATCTGGGGTGGAAAGTGCGGCGCGTTTGAGGAAAGTGCAGATCGTGTCGGATAATCGTGTCGCGCCGCGTCGTTTGGGATGAAAAAGAGATAGTGTGTACGTAAGTAAAGCGGGCAATTAGGTACTCTCCGTTGGCCGCTGTATCGCGCTTTTTTGCGCGGAACAGCGCGAATTACGTCGCTTTTATCGGGGACGGGGCCCACGGTGAGTGTGTCGAAATTGCGCCGCTCGAGTTTTCTACTTTCGCGGCCACCTAATTCGTCCGCGGACGCGGAGCGAAATTTTCAGCCGCTCGCCGCGTAAATAGACGTACGTGTCTATAATTGTCAGTAAATGCGGCGGAGTCGCGGACGAACTTTCGGATTCCGGGCGCGACAACGATCTCGCCCCGTAGAACAGTGAGCGAGGAAGCACGCGTGAATGACTAAACTTGGCCCGACTCGCTTCAGAGCCACGGCGAAATTTCATCCTGGTAACAGGTGCCACCGCGAGCACGTCGGGCGGACCATTTTAATCGCTCTCGTTCGTGGCCTCGTCCCTCAACCCAACTTTCGTACCAGAGGTCGTCACTCAACCTCCCAAAATTCATGCGGAATCCGCAATTAGAACATCAGCTGCGATACTCTCGATAAAGTCGTTCGTCCTGTACCTTTCTCGGTGCGTCAGGACGCTTTTTGCCACTCTAGTGAGGAGCGTCGTCGAAGGTTCGACGCACGATGCGCCGTAAAAAGTCAGTTCGTCGAGGGCTCGCCGGGTCCCACGAGAGCTCTCCCCGTATCCTAATAAAGACACGCTTTCGTATCCGCCTACGCGCCACGATTAACAATTAACGATCGCCTCCTAGCGAATACCAAGCGGGCCGCGTAGGAAAGTGCGTGGTGCAGGTGCGCGAGAAGTCGGGTTAGCCCCAATTATTCCGACTAACGGCTGACCCAGGAACGTACTTACGTACGCGCACGTTTTCCTCGCCCACCGTGCATCGACGTTAGGTAGAGAATGAACAAATAAAAAAATCGTGAAAGTTCCCACGACGACGCTGTCGCTGGTTCACGCATAGGTCGTTCCACTTAACAATGGATCATTGTTTAGCGAGAGTCGCCTTCGCCGGTAACATCTTAAGAATGCGTCTGCCACGTTCGTCGTGATTGTCGACACCGCGACGCAGAAGGGCCGCGAGGTCGGTGCAAAAACCGAAACTAGGCCTCCGCCATACCTCTACCCCGGTAAACGACTCCAAGCTGCGTAAAAAAAAACAGAAGCGTGCGTGTCCCTGCGAGCTGCGGGATTTCTAATTCCTACGCCTACGTTTTTGCCAGGAGCGCGCCATGCGCGAACTGAAGGACCGAAACGAGGTTAGCTCATAGAGACGCGGCCCGTAATGCACTTTGCGAAGCGCTGCGTACTCTCTCGAGTGGGAATATTTAGTGTCCCGTCGTTGGAGCGAGCACATTTTTCCCTCAGCGCGCGCGCACACGTACGGTCGGAGCTGGCCAACACGCGCTCGGGCGAACGCAGGCTAACACACACGAACACACATGGGCGTATAGACGGTGGTCGACGGAGCACGTGCGTTGCCAACGAATGCGATTTATTATCAGCGGCTCGCGGACGCATTGTGTTGTTCCGCACGGCGCGTTTCGTAAAGAAAGACTTCCGACCGATTCCGGGGCAGCGTCGGGCGGCGCAAGGATAGTCGTTCCGGGCAAGAAATAGCGCATTCTTCTTCGGTCCCGGAGAAATAGTAATTCCGCCGCGGACCGTTCAATTACCCCTGCTCTCGAAGACGTAATGCATCCTTCCTTTGTGTTCTCGCGTATGCATTCCCACGTTTTCACTGCTCCCGCCGCCAGGGACAAAGGCCAGGCTTCATGATGGAAGCCCGAAAACGAGAGTCGACTGCCGTTGTCGGAGGGCGAGCGCACGACGTCGGGGCCCATTATCAAAATTCATAGAGCCCTTCGCGTCGTCTCTCAACTCCCTTCCTCGCGGTTCGGCCAACTCGTATACGTCAACTCGTATACTGCCGGGTCCTATGCCGTCGACTGCTACTACGTCAACCGCTAACCTCCCCTTCCCCTTTTACGACGAATCGTTGATGCACCCTGTTTTACGATAGACGAAGCGCCAGCTCGTAATTTACGGTAATATTTCGTACGAAACTTGATTACGAGCCCGAACAGTGGCGCGGACGCGAAGTTACGCTCATGCGAACGGGTTGATTTGCATAAAATGGAACTGGGCAATTTTTATCGCCAGCCAGACGGATCGCAGACGGAACGCAGACGTCGGCGGCTGGCTTTACGCGAGAAACGCAGCCGATCGAAGGGAAAGCCCTCAAAGGTTTAATCCGCAGCCGGCGAGCGGCTCGTACAAGAATTAGCGCCGCGTATCTCCGAAACAATAAAACGTATCCGGCTCTCAGCGGTTTCCACCTGAAATTCAATTAGATGGCGCACGTGCTCGCACGATCTCGCCGGTCTCTCGCCTCCGTAGTTACGTTCAATTATAGGTAGGAATAAAAGCGTTCGGAGGGAATGAGCGTTATGAGAGGTGGCGGGGGAAGTTGCGGAGACGGTAGCCTCCCGTCGATGATGATCGTCCGCCGTTTATTTCATCGATCTCTCCTCTCCATGGATTAACTGCGCTCGGCCGGAGTTAATCACCGTACGACTCGGTGATTTAATGCGGACGCGGAGAGCGAGAGAGGAGGAGAGAGAACGAGAAAGAGAAAGAGAATCGATGGCGCAGGCTTCCGCCGGAAGCTGCCACCCTGAAAATTATTCGAGCGCGTCCGATCGTTGGCGTGATCGAGGAACGAATCAAGCAACGAATCGCTCGAAGGATCCAACTCGTTCGTCGATCCGATGTAGGATCCGATGTAGGATCGCGACGGTCTCTCGGCCGCAAGGGCGATCGATCTGTGCCAGTGTACTTCGCACGGAAGAAAGCTTCTCTCAGCTCAGCCGGAAGTGAGTTTCGCAGTGAGCGAGTAGAACGCCGCGGATGGATTCTGGTACGCTCGTGTAGAATCCGAGCGGAAGTTCGCGAACTCTGCTTGGAAAGAGCAAGACAGAGAGGGAGAGAGAGACGGAAAGCTACGAGAGGGAGCGGAAAGAAATGGGCGTATTGTGTTCCTACGAGCTATTTGGCAGAGTGTATTCGACGTCACTTTGTCGAGAGTGCGCGACGCGCCAGTTACTAAAATGGCCGTAGAATCGGGACCGAGTTACTGTCCGGGTGCCAGTTGAAAAATGTTTGACGAGCGAACAATGCCGGCAGATCATCTTACGAGAGCCGTACGAAACGCCCTGGGAAACTCCTCGCTGCCGTTTGCGTCGTTCGAACGTCGCAAAACTCTCGAGTTTTACGAAAGTGTCGGAGCGAATTGGTCTACTTCGCGCGGCCGTAAAATTACGTCGTCCGAGTGTGTGCCCCCGAGTGATTTTCGTTCTCCGTTCGATCGCGTGATCGAAAGTAGGAGTCGGCCATCGGTCACGCTGAATATTCAAGGAGAGTCGCGCGTACCTCGGCTCGAATTCGAACGTGCCGTTCGATCGACGAGAGTCGTGCCAGGATCGATGACACTAATGACGATCGCGCCCCGTGATCTTGACCAACTTCGCCGAACACCCCCTCCCGCCTATTATCGATGCTCCTATCGGGGCGCCTGGGCAAACAGAAATTTAATCTGATCGCCGCTGCACACCCAATGGGTCTTACCCTCGCGACTCGACCTAGATCATTATCTGCCCAGGCTTTCCTATTTTTGCCCGTGCCACGCCGGTCGCGTTACCTTTGCCACTGAACTTGTGCCACTTTAAAATAGACCCTCTCTCGCGCGGGGCTCCGTTTCGCGACTGACGAGCGTATCTTCGCCGAGGATCGGAGGCATTAACGAAACTTTCGGCAAATTAAACGCTCGCGGCCGAATCGCGAGTCTTCGTGTTCCGCGCAATCGTGAAATTATACGCCCGAGCGTTTTAACGGCGTTCCGCCGATTTTTAACGAGCGTGACTTTGGAACATGACCGGGAAAGGAACTTTTCCATTAACCCCGACACACGTGGGCAGAGAGGAGTGGGGATATTTATTGAAGGCGGCGGTTAAGGCGGAATCCGTCAAGAGGAGTCGGCACGTTTTCAACGATTCTTACGTTAGGCACTCGGGGAGAGCTTGGCATTTCTCACGCTTAGCGGTACTTTGTTTCAATCCGACGAAATCTCAGTGCCAATCTGAACGAATCTGAATTTGCATTCGTGACGGAAGCGACGTGCCCAATCAAAGCGTTTCGTTGCCGTAGTTAGAGGCTGCGAAGAGATTCTCGAGAGTCCGGCCAATAACCGACATTCTCACGTTGCGGGAGCTCGGCAGTCGAGAAACACGCCACTATGTCCACTGACTCGGTTTTCCTTCCGGGTTCAACGGACGGCCGAGAGCCGAAAAAGCTCTGCGAAAAAGGTCCCTTTTCTGCCAGGGTTATTTTCGTTCCGAGTGTTTTTCGCGGCGCGCGCGCGCGCGCGCCACCCGACTCTTTGGAAGTGGCGACGGCCGAGTCTCGTTTACGGACGCTTTCTATTCGCCCAGAAAACTACTAGGTGCGGAATAATGAGGGTGGCCAGGCACGCGGAAAGGTGAAGAAAAGAGCTATGGGAAGCGCCCGGGAGAGCGTCTCGTTCGGCGAGCACTCGATATGCGCCCATTTTCGAGACACGATCCTCTCCTCCCGGCCGCTTATTGTCGTTCCGCCTCCTTCGTCTCCTCTGTCGATTTTAATTGAAGAGCCCCGAGGACGACCCGGGACGCTCAGGCACTCCCAGGGACTCTGATTATTTTCCACTTGCGACGCCCGCGCCATCGAAAATACGTCGCGTAACGGGACAATGGCCGATTAATTATTTATGGAAAATGGCGAGGCAGCGTGACGGGGCGGCTGCAAACAGTGATTAAAATACATTTCGAACCCGGCAACACCTGAGAAAGTTCTGCCGTGCCTAATTACGGCGCGGAGTAAGCGCGCGATGATTAAAATGCAGAATTTTTAATTGGTAACGCTGGCCTCTCGCTCGTTGCGACGTCCGTTCCTTCGCTCCTTCGTTCGTTCGTTCCAATTGGCCTTCGGATTAGCCGCGATCGATTTCGCTCGGACAGGTTAACGGAGAGAGATAATGACGCGAGTCGGTATCAACGGTCCTCGCAGAATCGGTTTTAATTAGTTCGAATCCGCTAGCCCGCCGAGCGTGTCGGCTTGCGTGTCACGCATGTTCGCGCGAGATGAGTAGATAAAAATTGGAAATTCACCGATTCATATTAGCGGTGACAAGTCGAAACGTGAAGGGGGGGGGGGGGGCTGAATTACGGTCGGCAAAACTTTCGGTCGAAATCGATGCGCCGCCGAATCAGTTGGTACGGACTTCGGACTGAAATTAGACGCGGCAGGCGTCGCGTACGTGTACCTACGAACTCCAAAGTGTTGGTTGAAGTTAACCGTCCGCTTTCTAGCATTTGCCTAGCGCGTTAAGTGGATCGCCGGACTAATTGCCGGGCACGAAAATATTGCTTCCGTTCGGGAAATCTCACAACGTGCCTCACTTTTTTTCTTCTCTCTCTCTCTCTCTCTCTCTCACTCTCTTCACTTCGTCTGTCTATCCATCTCCTCGTGTCTCTGCCTAGTTAGTTGGCTACGGAAACATATCCAATTACACGGATCACCTGACTCGGCTCGCTGATCGCTCGTGACGTAAAAGTGACCTGCGACATGCACCAAACAAGATCTCACGAACGACCGGCATAACGCAATTAAGACTGTCCATCTGTGAAGCCGACGATAGCGGGGGAAGAGGGGAATTTTGAACAGGCACCGTGTTAACAACCTACGGAAAATCAGCGTGCCTAAACACGACCGACATGCCACTCCTGTCAGTTGATCGTAGAGCGACTCGAAAGACGCGCGCTTTCACGACACTTATACCTTTTTCATTCATTTATGTAGGTCATCGATAGTCGAAGCGAAGTGACATTTACGCGCCGTGACACTCACCGGCATTACGCACTGACTCGTGTTTCACGCGATCGACAATTATCGCCGTACAATTCCAAACAAATTGTGGAATCATCCACTCGACTCCGTTACCAGTGACCTCCGACGTTAAGTGCAGTTAAGTTGTAATATCGCTGGCGGCCAGCGCCATAAAGCTAAATCAGTGCATCCAGTGACACCCTGCGGATTAACAGACCATCGTGCTTCCGATCCAAATGACTCGAGGCCGAAGTATCTCGTATGCGCGGCCGTCGAGAAGATCATCGTCTACCGTGAGTGCGCCTTGGATCGAGCCGGTGACCTGAGCGTCGCCCCCGGAACGTCGCCTGGAACGCAACGGAAGTGGGATTCAGTGAAAGAAGATCGTCGTTCAACGGCTAAAAGATGCGAAACGGCGGCCAGCCGCAGCAGACGGCGGTGATGACGCGGCCGCACCTGAACGGCTCGGCCCAGTTCATTTCCGGCGGCTACGTCGGCTACATGCCCCTACAGTCCTGGGACCAGTTTCAGCCACCCCCGCCGCAGCATCCGCGATCTGCCGGCCGACCCCTCTCACATCCGCCGCCTCCGCCCTCCAGGAGGGACAGTCAGAGGCCGGCGTGCGGACCCGGAAGCGCCAAGAGCAGCTCGCTTCCGCATTCCAGGGGTGGCACTCACAGGAGCACGACGCCCTCGGTGAGTTTAAGGGGGCCGCTCGTTTTTCCACCCTCTCATCCTCCCCCTCCTCCGCCCTTGCCCTTTTTCCTCCCGCTCCTTTCATACGCGGCCCGCGTTACGCTCGTTCACGGAACGACCCTCCGGCGGCTTGCCCAAACGACGGCCAGGGGTGTTTTATTTCTCGCACGGGGGTGAATACCACGGCCTGATCGGGCCTCCGTGCCGAGGGGGTGGAGATTTGATGGCGTGTTTCCGCGGGATGAAGGAGTCGTCCGCAGTTTGCTCAGGAGGGGCTGACTCGATAAGCCGATGAGTTGGGACGTGTTTCGCGTCCGCGAACTTTCTAGCTGGGCGGTGGGGGCGGGGTAATGGGTGATGTAAATGTGTCAGGTTGGAAATTAAAGCGAGAGAATTTCCCGCTGCGCGGGCATCGGCGATCGTGATTGCTTCTGGTTCGTAGGTACCTCTTCGCCTCCTCCTCTTGCGTCCGTATCGCGAAAGTGACTGGTGGCGAGTGCGCGTCCGTCGAGAGGGGGATGGAGGGAGGAGAAAAAGAGAGGTAGCTGGAAGTATCGACGGTGGTATCGCGTGATCGGCGTGGCCCGACTCTGTTTTCATCCGGGCGTAATTGGAAATTAATTGATCCCTCGCAAATCGTCGTTTCGCGATGGAGCGTCGAGACTGTAGCCAATCGGTAACGGTACAAGAAAAAAGGAAGCTACACATCGACTCGCAGTCGATCCGGCGGGAGGAGGAGAGGTGGAGTGACAGAGAGTGGGAGGGAGGACGTACGGGTGAACGGCAGCAAAAGGAGAAAGGCGAAATGATAGGAATCCTCGGCGAGCTCGCGCGCGCGTCGTCAGTATCTAGAAAAGCACGGCGTAGAATACCTTATGAGGCTTAAAACCATCGACGGTGGAATGTCGCGTCGCGTATAACGGGTGTCGGGCGAAAAACGATCATTAGCACGTCTCATTGACGCTACTTTCGCGCGCGAAACAATTTCCTCCGACCGTTCGACGATATACGCTCTCGATTGAGCCCAATGACAGAGCGTCGATTTCAACCAGTTTTACTCCTTTTATCCCTGCCCGCCCATTGACGGATCATCGATGCACTCGATCGATCAATTCTGAAAGCTAATTTTCAATCTCGCCTTACCACCGTCGAGGGCACGTAACGAATTTCAACTCGTTTGAAATGATCGCGATGGATACTCCTCTTTTTACTCCTTCAGCGCTTCCATGGAATCTTATGCGACGTCGGATTCAGGACAGGATACTCTTCGTGTATGCGCACCGTTTGCCGGTGCGAAAGTTCATTTCTCGCAGGACATGCGATAGGCGTTCTAAACTTAATAACCTTTCGCTCTATTCTCACGGATTAGCGAGCGAAATTGCGGCAACAGGTAATTGTAAGCGAGCGGTACCGAACGCGGATAAGGTAAAAAGTGAATTTCATTCGACATCGACAACGACGGCGACGTTCCCCGCTTCACGGTGCCTGTACTAACGTCGGATAAAGCCTTGAGATTGACATCGACACGCACGACACGACTCGCCAGGAGAATGCACGAGGAGAACCCGTTGAAGGTAGACTTGGAAAGGTGAAGTGTCGGGGATCGAGAAGCAGAGAGAGATAGAGAGAAAGAGAGACAGAGAGAATGAGAGAGAGAAAAGGAGCCAGAAACAGCCGCGTGAGAGGCGGGAGGGCCAGAGGCAGGGTTCGAGAAAAAGAAAGACCAGTTTGCACCGTAAAGCTTTGCTCAACCCTAACCTCAGAGTCGGCTCTCCCCCGGTGGCAACCCGAGACTCGTCGAGATACTAGAAAGTGGTCGCGGTGTCGCGTTTCGGACCATCCGATCGATCATTCGAGACCGGTTGTTCGGCCCATAATGGAGAAAAAGGGGATCTCTGCCGATTTTGCGAACGGTAGGAAACGAATGCTCGCTCGGCAACAATCGATCGGTATCATCTTCCACGTTACTGTTCGTTCCCGACGATGGCGTTCGTTCGACGGCTCTCGTGGGGCGGACGAATTGAAAATTCGCCCGGCAAATCTTAGCTCCGAGCGCGGACAGCGGACAAAAGTGCGACGCACCGCGATTACAACTCGGCAGCGGTCGAAGGAAATACCGGTGTAACAGGATTCTCGGGGACCGTAAGATCTCCGTTTCTCCCTCTGACTCTGCGCCCGCCTCCTACCTCCCCCTACCTTTTTTTCGCTTTCCTCCTTTTTTCGCCCGGCGAACGAGCGAGGCCGGTGCAAGGTCGACTCTCGCCATATAGCCCGCCGATGAATTCACGAGCGCGCGCGCGCGCGCAGGAGGGCAGTAGCTTTCGGTCCCCCCATTCCCGACCCTACGGAATTTCGTCGTTTGGAAAGGCACGAAATCTGGCTACGGTGGCGCCGACCGGCGCCGTTTTTACCCGATTTCTCCCCTCGCCAAATATTCGCCCCCGTTACTGCAACTGTTATTGCATCGAGCCACATTCCGAGATTCTCGCGCAACGCGCTCTCTTGTACCGTATTACCTCGAGTGCCACTTTCGTGAGCTCTCCTATATACGATAATTGTTACCATTACGCGTAATGGTTTTTATACGGACATTGCGTATTTAGTAATCAGCGTATTTCAACGTCGTGTCCCCTCGCTCGGGCCCCCTCCTCTGCCTCTGTCTCTCTTCATCCAGTGCCGCAGACGTTATTGCGGCATTAGCAACGAGGCAAGCCAACTTTCATAAGCGTGTATATGCGTTTGCGTTTGCAGTGCGGGGACCGCACGAGGCAGAGACCCTTTCTCGTAAATTCATCATTTCCCTCCTCCGGTTGCCTACCCATTTTCATTCTCAGAATTTTGCCGCTATTCTTGCCTCGGTGGTTGCCGTTGCCTTTCAGAAAAACGCTTCGGCGGACCACACACGCGCCTCTCCCGGACTCGAGGAGGCAGAATGTCGTTCCGAGTCTCGAGTCCGCTGCCTACCTACCTTCTGCCTACCTTCTGCCTACCTTCTGCCTGCCCGTATTACAGATAATTTCCACCATTGACGCGTCCGTCCCTGATATTCAGCGAGTTCCGCCTTCGCCCGACTCCGGCTGCTGCCGTGGAAAAAAATCTCTGTTTCATATTTATGACTTCGGATAACGTGCATCCTGGAACGGCGAGCATTATGCGCCGCACTGGGAGTCCTGAAGGATGTGTCGTTTGAACGGGGCATACGGTCGTCGTCTGCATTCTGCTCTCGGTGCCCACTGTTGCGCGGACCGCTTGCCTTTAAATCATGTCATGAATAAAAGAATGAGTTTTTACTTTTAATATCCTCGACACTCCTAATAAATTGACGACCGTCAATACGCCGGTGGTAAGCGTAATCGGGTCATAGAATGTGAATGTGAGATAAATGACGAGACACGTGTTCGGTTCGTTATATAATATTTGTAATTGGTAATTGAGCTCTAGAGTCGTCGGAAGGTATTCATGTGTGTGTGTGTGTGTGTGTGTACGGTGGCAATCTTGTCGAAGATCTTCCGAGAAATATCCCGTGTAGGAGCACGCGAGGCATCGTGCGGATAAGTGAATAACCGCGTTTGTATGGCACGCATAACTTCGATGCAAAGCACAGTCGCGAACTCGCCTACTCGATACTCTCCTGTACCGGATCTGTGAAAGGTGTCAAAGGCATGCCTGTTAGCCCACCCCACGAATGCGATTCAGGCAATTCCTGCTCCTGTCGATCGGTGAGGTATTCCTGGAACGGCTTTCGTTATCGAATTAACGCAATTCGCGTAATGCGCATAGCGACGCGTTTCCACGAAATACTGATTCATCAGTTGAGTCGACATCGTGGCCTTCCGAAGGCCATGTGACAGTTGCCTGTGTATCTGCGAAACTATTGCGTGTCCAGACATGTGCTTGCGTTCAAAGGGCATAGCCGAATAAGATGAACAAAAACGCCCCTAAACTGATAAAAACTCTGAATGAGCCATTTGATAGCCCATAAAAAAAGAAGAATTTATGGGAATTTTCACCTTCGTGTCTCGACTGTGTGGGGTGGGAAAGGATAAAATGTACAGTTTGCTCTCGCCAACCATTTTCTCAGAATCTAGTGAATACAAAAATTTCAAAAAATGTAGACCTTTATTTGGTAATGGCGCGGATATTCGCAATTGTTTTTCAGATTTTTATGTACAATATCCAGTTAGCAAATACTTCATAATACTGAGATCTAATAATGTAAAATGACGTAAAATAGTGTAACATAATGCAAAATAACGTCAAAGTATGCAGAAAGTCTGGTCAGTTCACGTAAAACAAGGTAGAAATCGAAAGAAAGGCATCTGAAAGGTGGGTTCGTGTTTTAAGTAGTTGGATAAAATTATGTCAAAGTACCACCCTCCATTTGCCACCCAATGGCATATAATACTTTACTGTCAGCTGTGCCCACAATATTGTTCTCCAGATTTTAATGCGTAATACACGCGCACATGCATTTCCACGCTTTTAACGTAATTTTTTTGTAGCAAGAGATATAATGCGAAATTTCAATTTAAAACAGTTCGTATAGTTGCATCCTTACGATAAGGTCGAGGGCTGCACGTAAATACCCCGTTTGAAAATGACGAGGCGAGCGCACGGCGGAAAAAAAGTGCTAAACCTGTATTCCGCAGCGACGATAAAGTATCAACCCTAACGTGTATCGCCACAAGGACGGCATCCTTCTTTTTCTGCGCTCACGCTAGGACAAAGGTTCGGGTTATTGAGTTAAGCCTGTTTTACGCGAGAACATCCAGATAAACCCCACGCTTAAACGATCATACACGCCCGTAGTTATAAGCCGATATTGTCCGCATCGCGTGTCCGTACGATAAATAACCGATGCTCAGTGTGTAAACACGGATAACTCCGACACGAAAACCCAATTGTCATTACTCTCGCCTTACGCCCGGAACGACCAAACCACGGCGGTTCGTTCTCTGCCCAACGAGCGAGTCTCGTTTGCGGGGAGAATAAAGTCTTGGGCCAACTATTCTTGTCGTCGCCGTGGACCTTCAACCTCGCAGGTGATCCTCCCTCAACGTCCGACATCGGCGTACAGCCTTATTATTCAGCTAATCGCGGGCTTTAAAGCGTCGAGATAAAAGGTTCGCGCGCGCACTCTATTCGCGGGTACGTTAAATGGATCATCACTTCGCGCCAACGGCGTCCATTTATCACTCCCGATAACAATCTTCCTCCGCGATGCGCCTTGGCCGCGGAAGTGTATACACAATGAAAGAAAAAAGACTTAATTATAAGAGCGTCGCGGCGACGAACATCTCGCGCCACCGTATCGGATCGTTCGCGATAAATCAGCTTCGTTAACGTTTTCTCCTGCCAGCGAGCGCGTCGTAAGTCGCTCGTTTTCTCGCTCTAACCGTCTGCCACAATTGAGGCTCAACGCCGTTAAGCCGAGAGAGTCCCTATCGGACCTTTCCATCGGGCGCACTTCTTCGGCGGGCAATTAAAAAGCCTGTCATTAGCCCATTAGGGGGAGTTGTGTAGGTGTTGCTCGCGGGCGAATAAAAACTTTGTCACTTAGACGCACCGTACGTTGATTTTTCAACGTCGCGACGGAGGAAGATTAAGCGCTGAACTTTGGCCGGGCAAAGAGAAAAAAGCCATATCTATGGTAATAGGCTAGACGTTTTGTACACCTCTCTTTGCACGGTGGCTGCGAAATCTGGTATTACAAAGGGTCGTGATACATTGGTCCGGTTTTCCGGGCTCGCAGTTGACGGTTGCACGCGTTTCCCCGCGTGCGGCAAACTGTAGCGAAAATCCCGGCGGCGGGCTGTATTTTCCCCGAATATTCGCGAGTTCGCGCGCGAGAGCCGGCGGGTCGATCGAATTTTTATCTTGATTTTTCACTCTCGTCCGCCTCGTGGCCGGAAATGTAATCGCGCGATCTCGTAAATGACACGCCTCGCACACGCGTAACACGTCTACTCTCCGCACCGCGGCAGCTATATATCCATACTAGGTAGGCAACCTATCGATTGTATCGCGGTTAGGCTGGAAATGAAAACTGAGAGAAAGGTAGTTCTCGCCCAGGAAGGAGACAGAAATTATTGCACAATATCCATTACGTTCCGCGCGTTCGTTCAACTCGACCGATTAAACTCGGCGATCAGAAGTGTGTCTCCCGTTCGTTTACGCTCGATAGGCCTCGTTATTGCCTGCAGCCGTTGGAAGTCGTCGCTATAATCTGGCGATCCTCAATTCGACTGCCTCCTATAACCGCCACCGCTCCCAACTTACATATTTCCGCCGCTTCCGATCGATTTCGGATAAGACAGGAATATCTTTAATTTCGTCAATGCCTCGCACCGTCCTCTCGCCGAAGTCTCAGCGTTCTCGCACTTATTTCCGTCCGTCTATCGACGAGCTATCCCGGTAACGCCTATTATTGCTCGCCGTTCGCAGAAAGGAAAGTATTAAAGATGAGAAACGATTGCCTATACCTTTCGCCATTAGAATTTCATCCCTGCGCTATTTACGATCCCGCTCGGAATAACTCGATTGAAGCCGCCTTTATCAGAATCGCATTTCGCGCGTCAAATCCGAATTATATATCCGACGTCGAGGCTAAAAGCTTTACCGTGCTGATCGCATTAGAATATCGTGCGTTCACGGGCGGAGCGTATAAAAAGACCTCGAGCGTCATTTGCGATCCCATCCTACGCTTAATCGCGCACGACCCGACGAATTTGACCGCGAGCCGGACAAGAAAGGCGGTTGAACTTTATCGCCTCCCTTAACCGACTGCCACGCTCGCTTCAGCCGGTTTAGAAACGATATCCTGTTCCCCCCTCGGGGAGTCAGTCAACCCGCAAAACGAACATGACGCGAGCCTTCCTTTTTAACCGCGTTCCCTGCAACACGGCCGAAAAAAAGAGGACGGCAGAAAAGGGGGATGAACTTTATCTCATCCGAGACGTCGACCTGACATGCTTTGTGCCGCACAATCTCTGTTACCTTCCATCTTTACCGTGTCTACCATTAAGCGTCTCGCGTTTCTTTCGGCTCTAATCCGTCAAAGACATTCAACCCCGCAATATGCAGCTTTGCCAACGTAAGCGTCAGTCAAAAAATAAGCCTCGAACCTGTGCGGAATTAAATAGGGAAATTTGATTTCAGTGCGATATGTGTGGGACGAAATAAATGCCTCATGGACGCAAAGTGAGGTGGTTTAAGATTGAAATTAAAACGAAAACTACTCTCTTCGCCTCAGTTAAAAATTTAGCCGAAAACGTTTATCTCGTCACGTTTCGCGCATATAACGTTCGTGCTTTTCCAGGCAAGACACCTGGCACCTCTCAATTCTGCCTGCGCTTTTTTCCGTCTCTCGAAATTAGCCGATCTCCGAGATGTGCGCATTTAACCGCGACCCAGTTCGCGGATACCTTTTTTAATTACCTGACACTTATCGGGCAACAGGCCGTCAAATTAAATTGGGCGGCGTCGAAAAAACGAGGAAACAGAAGCAAGGGAGGCTGCGATCCTCGCCGGTCAGGATCGGCAAGAGTGTCGTTCTCCGACGCAGGAACGTCCTTTTTTCGACGAGGGCGACAAGAGGGACGTGAATTTATCGGGGTGTTATTAAGACGAGAACTGTTCGTAAAAAGGGGGAAAGAGACGGGAAATAAGAGAAGACCGAGAGAGGGGAAGAGAGAGCGAGAGGAAGAGAGAGAGAGAGAGAGAGGGATGTAACGGGACGTAATAAGAGTGTGTGCGAGTGCGTGTTATAACCAGCGCTCGGTCACTCGGCTTTAATTAAATGAATATTCATGCGTCGCTCCTCCGGAATCCGCTTTGGAAAAGAAGCAAGAGTAGAACAGTTCCTCCGGCGAGCCATCGCAGCGTCCGCCCCCGCGGTGATATTAAAAGTGAGGAAAATAAATTTCTGCCCTCGCAGGGGGCTTAATGGCTTTTCGAAAAGAAGTGAGCACGCCGACGCTTCCCTTCCCCATCCCATCGCTTACTTGTATATTCCCGGACTGCGGCCACGACGCTGGGTAGAGGTCCCACTCGATCCGCAGGATAAGTTATCGCAGCCCTGCACGCACTCACGCACGCACGCACGTAGATTGTCCGGTCCCGATGCTGGCCACCCAGTCCACGTAGTGCGACGGTACGCGCGGATAATCGTTTTTCCACGCGGTGATTAGATTAGACCTGCTCCTCTCTTTGTAATCGGATGAAACTCGTTTCGTCAAGTAGCACGCGCCCCGGACGTTATTTATATGGTGCCGAGTTTATAAGTCCGCCAGTCGATATATTATCAGCCATAGCCGCGTCGCTCTGCTCCATTATCGTCGACTTTACGGGGTGTAATGTGCGCGGATAGTTTACCTGGCCGATATTTCAAGGTTCGTTTATGCCTCCCTCCCCACCCCGACGTGAATATAGTTTAGTGCATTTCGTTTATCTATGCGCCACTTCGCGAGACGGTCCGCCATGAAGGAATTTGCGAGACGTGTTCGACGCAGCGGATTCATTTATATCGTGGCTATGGCGGCATTCACGTCGGACGCCGTGCGTTCATTAGCCAGACGTGCGCACGCTGCCACGCTGCACGCAGCAGGCTCGACGCGATAAATATTGTTTTAACGTTGAATAATATATGCGCGTCGGACGGGACGGACGGATTTTCGTGAAAACAACCGGTCTGATCTTCTTCTCGCCGACAGGCACGCCAACCGTAGGCGCAAAAGCTGCGACTTTTACGTCCGCTGACGAGTTCCGGTAATTAATTGCCGTCGCGTAATCGCGATTTATTCCGAGCGGAGGCATCGCCTTCCTCTCCGCTACCGTTCCGATATCGCGCATAATAATTAGTGTACGCCCAGATACGCTAAGTACACATTAAAGGTGCCGAGTAGCGTGACTTCCACGCAATTTATTCCCGATAAGAGAGCGAGACCCACCCACGCGACGCTCCTTCCAGCGTGATACGTAACGCGCGTGCGGTAATTTAATAGCCCTCTCTCTCTCTCTCTCTTTTTTCATTCTCTGTCTCTCTTGACGTATCCGGATAATTTTCCGACATTCTGTTCGCGATTCCGCCGACGAGAAGAGGGGGTGAAGAGAGAAGTGCAAGAGGCTGAACCTGAAGCCCGTCGTCGGAGGCTCGCGCATAACACTCGCGTTCGTTCATCCTTTTTCCACTTGCCATTTCCTCTTTTTTTCTGGCTGCCTCATGCGCGCACTTCGACGTCTCCTCGACGTTCGCCGGAGTGGCGTTTAAACTTTAATTTCAGCTTCCCGCCGCCGCGCGCACGGGACGATGACGTGCCCCCTCGTAGCTTAAACGAGGTCGAAAGACATGTGGCGCTAATGCACGCTCGTTGAACTACTTTCGAATTTTGAAGTTTGTTCGGCCCGGCGGAATCTTCCGCGCATTAGAATAACGGCGCCGAGCGTCTCTCACGCCCGCCGACGCCGTCCTCCTCCTCGTCCTCCTCCTCGACCTCCGCCTCCTCCTCTTCCTCGTTCTCCTCGTCATCGGGCAGTTTCTGGACGCCGCGTAATTGGATTTTCACGTCACGATCGTGACCGACACTCACGAAAAGCGTGACGGTTTTTGTAATGAGGAACCGGTCCGAACATCGATCGCGACCGTTCCGTGTGTGTCCGGCAGTCGCCCGACGTCGAACTTCTCAGCGATCTCGGGCGTGCGACCGTCTAATGGAGAATTTCAATTGCTCCCCTCGCATTGCGGAAGCTTTTAAGCTCCTTACGCCGCTTGCCGAACGGCCACGAAGGCAGAAATGCCGCGGAAATTAAGGAACGGCGGATGCGAGTAACGAATCGAGCGCAAGAAGAAAAGGAGAGAGACAGAGATAGAGGCAGATGCCTGGCACGTACGAGCTCGCCATTGTCGGAGAAAATTTGACGGGCGCAGTTTGATCCACTTTTTACCCTAATTTTCGCGTGTAATCGCAGAAAGGACAGAGAGAGAGAGAGAGAGAGTAGGAATGTGGGTCGAGTTTGACGCTGGGCCTTGAATGAGGAATTAGGGGAGGGTCGAGAAACAGTCACGGAGTCGAAAGAGTGTATCTGAGAGGTCGTTCGTGCGTCGTTCTACAATATTAATAAGTCCGATCCCGGCCAGTTACGGCGGACACTTTCTCCTGATAAGTCAGGGGTCACGTCGGTCGCCGGCATTTTCGAGCGGACGCGGATGTTATTATTTCGTCGCGTTTCACGGGTCGACGGTCTCTCGCAACAATTGTGAAAACCGGCCCGCGCCGCATAAAAGTTTAGACATTCGCCCGGAGCACTTTCCCCTCAAAAGCCGGCGGCACCTGCGGTTTCGAACTCTCGAAACAGAACGGTCGCGCGCGCGCGGTCAGGATTAAATTTATGCCCGACGATCTCTGGTTGGGGAAAGGGTATCCCGAGGAAGCCCGCGACACCCGCAACATCGTTCGAGACAGCCTCGCATTCCCGCGGCCGGGCCGCAATCGGCGGCGCAGTAATTGAAAGATTTCACCGAAATGCTTTCTATCGAATTAACGAGTGCCGCGGAGAGTCGGTGGTATAGGCAGCAGACGTCTATTTTCATCGTCGTGAAAGTTTCGAAACGGCGGCCGAGCGGAAAATTATCCGGGCTTCCTTTTAATCCGCAATTATTCCGGCAGCTTATCACACGGGGCCCGGCTTCTTTGTTAGTACGACCTAGCCGACCGCTCGAGGCGTAATCGCCGATACGTACTCGACGATATATGCGCGCCGATATCGGGTTCTCCGATCTTCACACGCTCCAATCTCAACCTATTTTTGTAGTAAATCAGTCTCTTGTAATTCCGCGACGTGCGCAGCTCGGCATTCCCGGTTTGCTCGCTCTATTATCGGGAATGTTGACTCTGCTGATTGAGCCTAGAACACTGCGCTGCCTCGGATCCAAATATATTGCTCTTCTCTACCCCCGGCCGTATTATTCGGCCGGGTACGTGCGTGACATACGAGTCGGGCGCGATGGAGTGCCGAAGCCTTTACAATAAGCAACTGTACCGTGCCCAGACGCTGCGCGAAACTCAATGGAGGCGTTAGCATTGCATTTGTTCTACCCGGATTGCTATTCTTTCAACCGTCCCGCGTCTGGCCCGTCTATCGTTGCAGCGTGATAAAGGCACTTCTTTCACTCGATCACGATCCTCTCTCTATACATCGTATAGGTTCCAGTTTTTCGACTCGGCTTTTAATACACCGGATGTCGAAACACGAGGCTCGAGTCGAGTGTTCGATACGGTCTCTATAGTAAAATTGATTTTTGTCCGATAATTCTATCTTGTCCCCGATTATCGCGTGAAGCGTCGAAGGTTTACCTCGACGATCGAACACGGAAAACATATATATTGCTTACTTTGCAGAACGCTGGCTGTAATCCGCAATTATTTAGGGATTCCGCGTATAATAACGAGGAGTAGAAATCGTAGGATAACCTTGAGGACCTCCGCTAATTCGATGACGGAGGATAGCCGGGTTTGGCCAGAACTTTGGCCACGTGCGCATCCACTATGAGCCGTAAATAAGTTACCGGAGAACAACCAACTAGTCCATCGAAACTCGGCCCGCCCAACGTAATTATGGATAATGCGTTTAAACTATCAGCTCGTGGACGGAGAGCAGACCGTTGCCTTGAACGGGGACCAGGGCGGAGCCGTATTTTATGCCGCGTAAGCAGCGTAAACTTTCGGAACTGACGTACGTACCAGCTCGCGTGCACCATCTGATCATGACTCGAAGGTAACGAAAAGCGTATGGTATAATGTATAATTTCGAACGCTGCGAGGACAGTCCAACGTCTTCGAGTACAGTACAGTACAGTTCAAACGACGTCGAAAATTAAAATCTTGCCCGGAACATCGAACATGCGAAACCTCCGCACCCTTAGGTACAGTCTCCCGCGGCAAAGTTCAGACAGCTCCGCTGGATCTCTGTTAAAATCTTCCGCTCCGCCAGACAGTCACATCTTTAACGTCGTCGGACCATCCAACTTTTCCAACTTCCTCCTTCGGGCCACCCCGAGGCAATAATATAAGAATTACAAAAACGAGCGTCTCCCGGGCGAAACTTAGCTTCCCAGCGGGAACTTTTGGCGCGCGACGTCGGCCAAATCGTAGTCATACCGACCAACGGGCAGACAACGGCCCGTGCGAATATGAACGGACGAGACAGTTTTCCCTTTTTACCCCCTCGTTTGGGTCGTATTAGCCGGTCGTACTTTGGCGAGTTTCGCTAGGCTACCACCCCGGCCAGCGAAGTCGTGCGCGAGGATTGGTCGGGGGGGGGGGGGTGTAAGGGTGGCATTGGGAACCGCGTCATTTTCAGAATTTCCACCGTAGAAACGAGGAAAGTTTCCGGGGCGGAAGTTCGCCAGGGGGCGAGAATCGTGTCGTCCGTCGTTGTCGGGGACCCGGCGCTAATACTTGAGAGCAACAGAGTAGTTGGGCGCGGGAAACAGGCAGGCAGACAGCCAGGCAGCCCCGTGTCCTGAAGTGCGCGCTACTTTAAACAACGTACGTGCCCGTCTCTCTGTGCCGCTGACACCCGCTAATTATAATTTGCGCCCGTGAGTTTCCGCTCCGGCTTTAGGGGAGGGCCGAGATGAGGAGCGGGAGGAGTGGGCGGGCGACCGTTGTGACGATACTGGAACAAAGGGTCCAGGAGGGAAGGGTATCACTTATTGTTCAGCGACCAAATACTTTTGGGGGGTGGAGGTCGAGCTAGTAACGCGAACTAACGGTCGCCTTTGAACCTTCGGCACGGGACGGAGTTCGAAGGGAAGTTTTTGAAGAGGTCACTGTCGCTTCGTGAAATGAGGGTAAGAGGATGCGTGATCGAATCGTGTACGCATCGTCGGGTCGGCGCCGATGGAGATACTTCGAGATTAAAAGATATTGCAGAGCAGCCAGTGCACTCTTGATTCTTCCGCTCGATTTCATTACTAAAGATTTGCAGCGAACTTCTTTATTTTTCTCGTTCTCCCCTTCTTCTTCTTCTTCTTGGTGCGCTTCCCATTCTTTCCGTTCCTCTTGTTGCTTCTCATTCGGCTCTTGACCCGCTTTATCGTGTTTCCTTCCACTCGGCATATTTCATTCTCTCTCCCTCGCACAATTTCCCCCCCTCGCTTTTCCCCGGGCCGTGTCCGTCGACACCCGGAAATGCGCTTAGCGCGACTAGCAGCCGCCTCTAATCGGCGGAACGAGGTTTACGGTCGACGGGGAAAAAAGAAAATTGAAGACGGCAGCTCGCCGCCTTTTGCCCAGAGACGACGTTCCGTTTCGATTCCCTCGTTGTCGTCCTTACCTTTTGCTCCTTGCCTCCCCCATCGGCGGATGATTCTTTTTTCAAACCGATTATCGCGGATGTTCCCGCCTACCGAGGCGTGGACTCGTCCATTGCGAATTATTCGGCCGTGCCAATGAACTGTTGACAAAACATCAAGCCAAACCTGTCCATCCTCGACCGAGCGTCGCTACAATCTCACCACGCTCTGTTTACATTTCCCCGTGGCAAAGGTCCACGCTTCGGGCAGAAAAAATGATAAAGTCCATTTCGTCGCAGTTAATTGCTTCTCAGTACTTCCATTGGCGCTCGCACGGACACGGAACTTTAATTTCGAACCGAACGTCCCGCTTACGCTGCAAGGCACGATCGCTTCCCTTCTCGAACCGATAAACATCTCGAAACGCCCTAATACCTTCCCGATGGATCCGTAAATCATTTCGGGTGGCGACCATTTTCCACCCGCAGAAGGACACTTCGCGATGCACTCGCCGGCGTCGGAAACTGTTTGTCTCAGCGGCTGTCTCGCGATTCCATAAACGCTGGGTACGCTTTCCACTTGGCAATATCTCCCTCCACCTTTGTTTCTTCTCTCGTCATTTGTCAGCCTCTCCTTCTTCTTCTTATGACCCTCACTTTCTCCCCTCATCTCTTCCTTTCTCTCCATTATCACTCTCTCTTCCTCCCACCATCTTTATCAACCAAAGATCGTTGATAGCGACACACGTAAAGTGACAGTCTCTTTTGTCGAAGCAAACGGAATCTGCCGCCTCTTCTAACCCAACGTCGCGCCCCGTAAGAGCTCATATCGCGAAAGTGCTGTTAAAATGAGTCTTCGGTCGGTGCGGAGAAGGAAGTTCTCGCAGCGTCGGTAATCGACGGGAGTGGGAGGGACAGAATGAAAATTCGCGACGCTCGGGGGTGAAAGGCGGATAGAATCTGGCTTGCAAATTTCGCCTCTCTCGCCCATAGGCCAGCCCCGAAGAGCCCCAGACGGATGCCGGCGTCCTCCTCGTCGACGTCGGGTACTCGGGCCAGACTATATCGCGAGTTGACTCGAGGGCGCTTTAACGCCTCGCCGACTCGAAAGGGTATCGATTTTATTCCCCGCTCGAAACTGTTTCCCAACCTCGCAGCCGCCGACTATCCGATCCTCATCCCCCGCAAAACTTTCACCCTTACAACCTCGAATTACAACGGCCATTAATGGACTTTTACGTCGTCAATTTTCCTCTCACGATGCGCCGTTTATTATGACCGTTAGCCTCACCGCCGCCTTTAGTATCGATTCGGGCAATTAGCCGCTGAAAGCGCTTCTTCTCGCGACGCCGTACGTCGATCCGATAGGACGCCTTAATTCTTTTTCGTTAATCGTCGGATTCGCGGCGTCGTTTCGTCGGCCACTTTTACCTCGTTAAGTTACCTAGACGTCTTCGTCGCCTCTAATTGGAGTCTTAATCGGCGCGGAGGCCCGTCAGTAAGAACGTAAGAACGTACTTTACGAGCCGGGGTGCGTACGCGCACTAACGCCAGGCATGAATTATCCGAACGAAGGCTTACCTTCGCCGATAATTTAGCCGTAAGTCGTCGAAAATACTGAAAATCCTCATCCTCGCCGCAGACTCTTTCGACACTCGCGCGGATACCGCTGACTGTCGTAATAATCGGCACGCGTCAGGGTCTCCGCGGAGCGAGATTCATTACGAGAAAGGTGAAAATGGAATGTCGGGGAGTCGGGGCGAGGGGGAACAAGCGACATACCTTCTGGATGCGGTGCCGATTGTGATGTCACAAATTACGTTACGTAATCAGCGGGAGAGAGAGTGAGAGAGAGACACACGGACGTACCGACACACGCAAAGAGCGAACCGGATGGGCTGGATCGATGAGAAGAGGGACAGAGAGGAAATTCTCGGGGGCGTCACGTACGTTTGTACATCCCAGCTGCGTTTCGTGCCTCTTTTCCACCTCGAGAGTCTGTCTCGCACTCATCTCTCTGCCGGCTCGTCACGTGTCCCTTTCGTTAGAAAGAAGCGAGCCAAGGCGAACTGCATTGCGCGACCCGGCGTAAGCGCATTTTTCTTTTATTAATCGGCGAAGGACGAACGCTAACGAAGAAAGTATTCCTCGAACTCGTCCCGGACAATTCTCGGAGTCCTCGAGAAAGGCTCTCGCGGACGATCGTTCGTTCCGACGAGCTGGATTCGATTTAAATTGCGCGGATCGACGGCCTTGGCCGGCCGAGTGTGAAACGTCGATGGATATTATTGGGTCAGGAATAAATTGAGCTTCGATCCGGCCGAGCTTATTTATTTCCATTGCCTCGCGCTTCCGCCTTTTCCCGCTAATAAAGCGAGGCGACGTCAAGGATATCCTCTCGATGCGGATGTATATTTCACGGATCCTACGGATCGCGAACGTGTATGACTTTCTTTTTCTTGGCTGGCCTCGTTTAACGTCGGGAATTTTTCTCTGTTACAGAAGGTGGACCCCGAGCTGATATTTACGAAACAGGAGCGGATCGGTAAGGGCAGCTTCGGCGAGGTGTTCAAAGGTATCGACAACAGGACCCAACAGGTCGTGGCCATTAAGATCATCGATCTCGAAGAGGCGGAAGATGAAATCGAGGACATACAACAGGAGATCATGGTGCTGTCACAGTGTGACAGTCCATACGTCACGAAATACTATGGATCCTACCTTAAGGTGAGTCAGATGAAAAAGCCAGCATTTTAATCTCCTCACAATGGGAGCCAGATAATCCACGCGCTAGATCCGACGAATAATGCGACATGGCAGGGGAACGTGTGATCAATGTCTCCTTGGATATGAAATATAATGCCATTGAGGCATAAAGCGCGGCTCGATAAATATTCCATGTAAATTCAGGTTCCGCACGGCGCACTCATATTCGATTTATACCTCCCCGCGAAATAATATCGGACGCGAGCGCAGGAGGTGCAGATTTAATTTCGACATTCTCCCCCCGCAAGCTCTCCCGCTGCGCGCGCGCGAAATTTATTATTAACGCGTTAATCGGAACTTTTTCCCCTCGTCGTTGCGTCGAATCGGCGAACGCTCGCCGAACGCAAAGCTCATAATGCGAATCAATCTTAATCGGCGGAGGTCGGTGATAAAATAAAAGCTAATGGCCCGTGATAGGTCGCTCGTCCCGGATCGACAGAATTACCGATTGTGTATACCCGCCGTCTGTGCGCGCGTGTTTATTTGCCGAAAATCTCGTGCCACGCCTCCCTGGCGCCCCGCACGTCGATGAATCAGTGGAATATTCTCATTGGAAGGGGTTACGTCAAATAAAAGGGGACAAAAAGAACCCTCCTATTTTATCGGGGCCACTTGGCCGATACGCCCCATCATTTTTCATGCTTCAAAGAATGGGACGGACTTGACGCTCGGTTAACCGTCATTTCCGTCTCGACAATGTCGCACCGGCACTTCCGTTTCCTGTGAAAGGTTCGCTGGGCCCCTGAGCGAAAATATCGCGAGTCTACGCTCTATACCTGCCCATTGTCGATTGCGATAATAGGACGTTTCCATAGAACGGCTTATTGAAAAATGCTTCGTACGGCTTACCGATGGTATAAAATGTTCTTTGATATGTACTGGTATTACGGAGGCAGAACGTAAGCTATCCTCCTGTTTTAACGGGACTTCGCAAGAGCTTCTCCCCCCCCCCCCCCCCCCCCCCCCCCCCCATTACCGACGTACGCTCAATGCCAGGTTCTTAGGATATTAGATTGAAATCCGTTCGGTGCTTTGAGAATCAGCGAACGAAGTCGGATCAAAGCGAGTGAGATGGCCACGAGGTAGGATAAGTCGGCAAAAGGCTTCCTCCAGCTACGCGGAAATATGCAAAATACACGTGTTCACGGTTCACCAGTCTCCGGGAAGAATGCGAGACTTATGTAAAGTAGCGATCGCGCGATTGAACGACCTTCTCCTCTGCGGATGATTCTGATCCCATCGACGATACGTTCACTGTTTCTTTTCCAACCGGGATAATATTCCCCGTCAAAGATCCTTTCTCTCCAACCCATTGAAACGCTTCGGTTCGATACGAAATTCACCTCGAATCACTCGGAATTACCGAAAACCGCTGAATCATACGCTGCGAATGACGTCACGCGCGAAGGACGACGTACGAAAATGGATCGGTAAACGGCGATAAATTTGGGCTCTCTCATAAATTGAAGAAAATCAGGCGCACGTCCCGGAGCCACCGCGGATGTCTTTCTGACCCCTGCATTTCTCATGAATTACCGCTAATTGCCGACGTCCCTCCCCAAAATTGCCGCAGCCGTCGTCATATTTTCGATCGGGGACAGTGCACGCAGACTCTCGCGCTGAAACGGTCGGATAACAAATGAACGCTAATGACTGTATCGCGCGGGCGAAAAGCTTATGGAGGCTCGATTCATTTCGCAGGTAACCATCTTAATTTTCCGCCCGCCGACCGTCGACCCGAAAGGGTTTCCGCCAGCGATAATCCGTTTCTGCTGTCAACGTTCTTATCCTCCCCCTCCTACTATTCGTATATCTCCCCCATGCAAATTTTTGCGAGTGTGCGAATCGTCGGGGGTCGACGACCGAGCACTGGGGGTGCGTTCAACCCTTTTTGTTTCGATTTAATGTCGGCCTATGTGCCTCCGACGATGCCGCCGATTCGCTTTAAATCCACCCCATGCCGAAAACGCGAGCTCGAATCGATGATTTCATTAACTTTCACCGCGCCTCGTCAGTATGTCCTTTATCTGACCGTTCCGCGAACCGAGGGTGGCAGGGGCTGCTAGCGTATTTCTCACAAAGGGCTACTTCAACCGAATCACGAAACAATATCCTCGGCACTGTGAACTTGATATTGTTTCAATCCGAGAGTTTGTGTCTCCTATCACCCCCTTTCCGCAAAACTGCGCAAACCCTTGGACTCCCATTTGTCGCATTTGTCCAGAGTTCTCTGTAGGACATAAATTATTTAAATGAAATAGCAGGGAAAGGTAAAAGGATTGAGTTTTTCCGCTTAATAAGAAAATTAATTTTCTTGAGCGAGACTCATTCTGCCGAGCGTTTCGTTACTCATCGTCTTGGCATCGGGATGAACGGTATATTCGCAAATAAGGCAACTTCTTCCGTCGGATTTCCTCGCACTCTCGCCGACTGTTTCCTGCGAATCCTGTTGGGCTTTTTCCATCTGCCCCACTCTCGGCAGTCCTCCCTGAAGAATTTTTCCGCCGTAGAGCGATGCAATCGCGGTATGACGCATCGTAGCTACAATCTTCTTTGCTCCACGGTTTCCTCCTACTCGTCTTACGATGCGGCCAGACTATATCATAACCGCAAGTTATAAGTGTGCCGTGCACAGTGACATATAATGTATCAGCCGGTTAAAGAATCGCAGCTTTGTTTCATCGCCATTATTCATCGCCGCCGTCGACCGGCTCGATCGTAACTCTTACTTTGATTCCTGTTTATAAATATCATTATTGAAATTAACGCGCGTCGACTCGCATCTATACGAAAATTAACGCATAATTTACTGGGTCAGCGTTGATCGAATAATCATTTCCCCGGCACGGCAGAAATTTATCTCTCCATATAGGTACATCGCGACGATGATGGACCGCGTCAGTATCAGTATCCGTAATACAGAATGCGGAACTGGCAGCTCCATTATTCATAAGTATAATGGCATATTCAGAGACGAAGGACTGTAAAAATGAGACTACCATTGTGAAGCACCGCGTTCGCGGCTCCGACACTCTTCTTCGCCGTCCTGGACGAACATTATACGCAGTGTGCCTACGCGTATCTACGCCTGATGTCATCGTATAACGGGTGTATCGCTGTTGCTCCTCTCTTACGACGCCCCGCGTCCCTCTCGCACCTACGGTCCCGCGTCGCTCGGCATCCTATCTCGGAAAACTGTTATTAAGCCGACCAAGTTGGTCAACAACGGTTATCGAGCTCGATGCACGGACACACCTTCGAGTTTCTCGACGCCGAGCCATACATCATCCTAATGCCTCGCGAGTGTCTTTTAATAATTTCCTCCGCCGCAGCATCGATCGCGTGCAATTTCCAAGTTTAATCGCGCCCGACATCGAGAGAGTCGCACGTTGCTCCGCCGATGTGTTAGAAGTCCAGGTCGAAAAATTCGTCGGAAACTGTGCTAACGAGGATCCGAAGACTGGCTAATACCCGTGCCATTGATCGCTCACCGGCGATAAGCAGCGAATTATCTACCGAACAAGAATGACACGCGATCCGATCGCCGTTGCGCAGAAGTCTGAATGGCAGCGTCATTCCCACGTTGTTTTCTCACCTCGGCGCAACGGAGTCAAGATTACTCCCGTCCAATTCGAGAAACGAGGTCGACAGTTCCTCTATAAAAAAAAAAAGTCGCCGAGTGCGATACCGTCGATCGTGCTTCCTGCGGAACATCGATGACTTCGATTAATATTAACCCGTGCCCGCGTTAACGTTTACCGCTCATCGTTACGATTATAGTTGGCTGCCGATAATTGCGGTTTAATTATTCCATTAACCCCCGGCGCGAGCTACCTAATTATATACGCCGCGGACCTTTTGTCGCGCGTATCAGCGAAATGCGCAATGGCCTGTATCGAAGCGAAGCGGCCATTACGTATTCCGGTGATTAACGTTCACCTACGGGAAGCGAGCCGTCGCTCGGGGCGGCGTTGCGCAATGCTCAGATTTTAAGAGACGGTCGGATAAAGTCATGTCCCTCGTTACTCGGGGACTGTCTCCCGACTTCGCTGGCAGGCCGCGCGGTTCGATCTAGGTAGGTCGAGGTAAGCAATAACAGTGATCGCGCATCGAACGACACTCCTTCGGCCGTTTCTCAATCCGGATGCATCGAGGATGATGAGAGGCGTACCATGGTAATTCTCCCCGCTTCGTCTTTGTCGGCATCACTCTCCTGTCTCTCTCCCTTTCCTCATCTCTCCCTCGCGGAGAAAGGCGACTCATTATTGTTCTCCGCCACTTGAAACGCAAAACCCATATCCGCGCCGACGAAGCCCACGGATAATGGCCCGATTCGTCGCGCGAAACGCTCGCGAGGTATTTCTAACCCTTTTGCGCAACGATGTTCGATAACGATTTGCATCCCGCTTCCCGTAGAGACACTGATCCGACATTCGTTACTATCTTACGCGTAAGTCCCCCGTGTCACGCGTCAACCCAGCTCCCTTTCGTAATAATCCGTTATGCACGACGTTAAACGTGGAAAAGTAAAAGGAACTATGAATTGCGTCATACGCGCCGCGCATATGAATGAAAGTTACGGTTATTGCATTAACTCCGACGGCGATGGAGATAAGTGAGCGCGGATAATTCTCCGGCCAAGAAAAGACTCCGGTAATCGTGACGTAACGGCGGCAGGATTCATCATTGTCTTCGTTTATAAGTATTAAAAGATTAAAAAGAGCCGTGATCAATGGATGAAGTGGCGGACCAGTCGGCCCCCTCCCTCTCCTCGGACTCGGATTGCAGGCTCTTAGCAGGAGGAGACGAGAAGCATGCGGGCCGAAAGCGGACCTCTCCGCTTCTCGCGGCGTCTTTCCTCGCCATTATACTCGGCTCATTGTTTTCGCGAACAAAGGACAATCGCGCGTACTCGCGCCGTATTTAGAAGGCCGGCCGGCTCGCGACGATTCCTTATGAATGAATATACATATATACATTGTCTAAGTGTATAATTGGGCGTCTCTTATCCGGCGCTCGGTCCAGGAACGAATGCTGCGAGGCTGTCGCTGAAGGAAATTGCGACATCGTCGTCGATTAGGTTTTACTAGCCACGAATTGCGCTACCTCTCGCTCTATCTTTCTCTCTCTGTCTGTAACTCCATTTAACCCTTTCCTTACGGCAGTCCGCTCCGCTGGAGTGACGCCACTGAACGGGTCACCGCGCCGCGAAGTGTGCACTTTGCTCGTCAGTAGTCTTCGATATTCGGACTAACGTTTTTCAACGCCACTTTGTCATTGATTTGTATGTACACTTTTTTAAGAGCTACATAACAACTGTTTCATCGTATTATAGGAAAAACATGAAAATGAGTATGTATATTGTATGAATATTCAGTTATTTACATATTTACAAATTTTGCTATTATATTATTATAAGTAAAAATACAATTTGGGGTACTTAGACATTAAATTATAATTTTTAGTAATTTAATTGAGAACGATAAATTCTAAAACAAGGGTCGACGCAGAGACCTACATTACAATTTTGGCATTCGTATCTAGACTCGCGTCTTTTGTCATTGGCGCTGCAGACAACGCACCTTCTCTTTCGGTTTTTCCCAGCTGGTACATAGAGTGAAGGAAAATGTCGCTCTACTATAGGCTGCACCCGTACACATAGGTCGTCGCGCGGCCGCCGCCTATAGTCGGCACCCGTACACACAGGTCGTCGCGCGGCCGCCGCCTATAGTCGGCACCCGTACGCACAAGTCGTCGCGCGGCCGCCGCCTATAGTCGGCACCCGTACGCACAGGTCGTCGCGCGGCCGCCGCCTATAGGCGGCACCCGTAATGAAAGGGTTAACTCATGCGCAGAGCCTAATAGTCGATATATCGACTCTGTGCCCTCCTCGCTGTAAATACGCGCAGGAGCCGATATATCGGCTTTTACATAAGCTCCGTGTAAACACGTAGCAGTTGCAAGAGTGAGCTACAGCCTCCTCGTAATTAAGAACACGGTGGAAATTATTCGAAGAAACCCGTAAAAACGGATATTGAGCTGGCCATTCGATCGCGTTGTGAAAGCTTTTCTTCCCATGCGTCGGACGCAGACGCTACGCTTGAAACATCCTCGGCCTCTTGGCAGACAGAGGCCTTTTTTGCCCGCGAGAGAGGCATGAGAGTAAATCGACACCGATTCGAGCATCGGCAGACAAAAGCGGAAGTGGGTCCCTGCTGGCCGTTGAGAATGGTCTGCCAACGAAGTCTCCGGTGTACCCTTCCAACTTCTCCGGCTGTTATCGCCCTGTAAGCGGATGTCTATAATCCTTTGTCCGATTGTGTCGAGGTGCACGAGGGTTGTTGAAGAGAGGCGAGCGTCGTAACCGAGGTAAACGCGTCGACGCCGGTCATATCGGCGTCTCTTCCCTCGACGCTCATCGACGCTCATCGACGCTCATCGACGCTACAATTTCGTAACGGACCGCTGCTTCAGTCTCGTTCGGTCGAACTCTTCGACGACGCGCCACGTTGCACCGTTGTTTGTTTCTCGATTGGCCTTGCGCTTGAGATAACGCGCCATCGGACGACGTGCCAAGGTAGAAAACAACTTCTGCATCTTGTTTGGCCGAATTTCGCCTCGACTTTTGCCCGACGGCGACGATGTCCTTGGCATCTAATTGGCGAGCTTTCGTTGATATTTGACCGATATTCGTCCCTCCGGATTACGTAACGATTTCGTATCTGCAGTGGGCACTGGTATGCGTCCTTGCGACTTCCGGGACGGTAAACGCTTTGCGAATGTCCCGCTTCGGGCCCGACTCTCGGCTAAGGGGTAATGGCTAATATCTCAGGACACAGAGGGTGGACCGTACGTGATACCTCCGCGTTCCAAGTCCATTAGCCTGCTTATTAGACGGCGCCTTCGTCCTGCTTGGCACACATCTCTCACTAATGAAATTACCTACCCGTCTCTCTTCCTATCCCACCCCCCGGCCGCATCCGGCAAATTGCGCCTCCCTCGTCAGCGTTTCGTGGAAAACTTACGACACCGTCTATGAATCGTTGATACAAGCCATACCCCTCCTCGGAATGTCATCAGCGACGTAGCTCGTCCTACACACGGCCGCTCGATTAATAATGCTTCCAGGCCGACCGCGAGAAATTTCCTTTCCATTCTGACGTGTTCCCGGAAGATGATTTCTAGTTTCTAATTTTCCGCGTTCTTCCTCCATACATTCTAAAAAATGTTGTCTTTTCCGAAGCCTTCCTTTGGAAACCGTCGGCCGAGCGAGCCTATGCGCGTTCTGCTACGATATCTAGAGCGGGAAACTGCTTTACGGTGCGCAATTTCGAAACTTGTTCGCTCGCGGAGGTAATTGACTTTGAGTATTGCGAGTGTTGATCAATTATCATGCTCACGACTCTGGCGAATCGCGAGGCAGGTCTTACGGGAATACCTGACGCCCGTAATGGCAGATTACGGTGCAGTTCTCCTACTAACAGCGCTTAAGACGCGTGTCATTTTCGCGAACGATACGACTTGTTAGCCGAAGAAGCAACATTTTCGTCAGGGAACGCTTCTCTCCGATACGAGGTCAATTCTCGCCTCTGCTTATCTTCCCGCTTGGACCCGGTACATGAAACCACTCAACGAAAACACAGCGGTCGGTCCCCCTTTGCGCTTGCCGGCGCAAATTATATCGTTTCGCTTCTGTATCGCGGCTAACGAAGTTACTCGAATCGTGTGCATCGCTTTCAGGTATCCTCGAGCATCGACTAGAGTGTCGCGCACGAACACGCTCTCGCCAAGCGTGCACACATCGTCATAGTCCCCCCCTCCAGCATGTGTACCTACATGCAGCTTGGTGCGCATTCTTCGTGCGTCAGCCGGCGATACCGTTACGCGGGAGTTACGTTATTCGAGCGTACTGTTACGTTATCCAAGTGCGCTGCGCGATATTGCATCTATCCTCCTCGCCTTCTATCCACCTTCCACCTAACCCTCCATCCACCTTCCATCCGCCATCCATCCACGTTCCTCAAGCTTGGTCCGCCCCGTTCGCCGAGCGAGAGCGCGCTTCCCTTCATTCGATCCGCTTATCTCTCGAAATATCTCGCATTGCTCCTCCCATTTCAGCTCCTCGCCGGAATTGAATAATGTCGCCGTGCATTTCATTTTCCGAAATGCCCTCGTACGTGCGACCTTCTTATCGTCGCACGGAGGTAGGTAGGTATATCTCGGCGCCGTGGCCGCGTATCAACGTCGCCCGTACGCGCGGCAAGATTGCCCCGTAGATTTGCATAGAAAGGAATCTCGCGCGGAACCGGCGAAAGCTTCGGATGGATTCTAACGGTAAGATCGTTTGCACGTACGACGCGGAGGCTCGATTATCCGCTGACGCAAGCGAGCGGCCCGTCGGATAAACGGAAATCCGTTCATCCGTGCCGAAGGTCCGCCGATGGAGAATGAACGATGCGGACGCATGCTCTCTCGCGGCGAAAGAAGACTCGTCGTAGTCATCATCGTCGAAGTCGTCGAAGTCCGTCGAAGTCCGCTCGCGCGAGAAGGTCGCGCGCGACGTAATAATCGGTCGCGCTCTCGAAACGGGCCTTTAAGGAGGCGACTTTACGTAACGCGCGCTCTCCGCGAGAGGGAACTGCTATTATTAGCCGGCCAATTTCCTAATGGCTCGGACCTCTTCGCTCTTCGACGTCGGTCCACGAATAGAATCGGTCCCCTCTATCGCTCGCGCCTCGCTCCCGGTCGCGCGAATCATCTTCCTCCCTCCCCACGAGTGTCCAGTCACAACATCCCTCCCTCTCCTCCCTCTTTCCTCATTATTCCTCTGCAAATTCCTACTTGCGCAAACATCCGCCTCCGCGACGGCCCTATTTCCCGGTGGCGTCGAATCTCGGACGAAACGACAGGCTGAACATTTGTTCTGCCGAGCGCCTCACGTTTCTTCTTTCCGTCGCTGCTCTTCCTCGCGCGCTGTTCGCGGCAATTTGCGCCTAATTGAGGGGTATCAGAAATTGGCCGCTTTCACTCTCGAGCGACGTTCGTCGCGTCGTTCGGCATCGAGGGGCTCGATTTCGTCGGTTCTGCCGTTCCTGCCCATTTTCCTCCGACGTCGCTTGAAAGAATCAGCCTCCAATCCTCCCCTTCATTGCTTCTCGCCTTCCCCTCTCCGCCTCTTGCCGCGGAAGCGAGAATGTTCTTCCGCGAAGTCAGTGTCGCCCACCCCCTCCCTCTCTGCTCGTTTGCCCCTTTATCGGGCAGACAAGACGCTGGGGGTTGAGGGAGTCATACGGGCCTCCTGATGAGCGAGTCTAGACGCTGTTATCCACGAACTTCCGCGAGTTCGGAAGTTGAAAACACCGGAGGGGCAAACGAGACGAGGACGATCCAACTTTACACCCTATCGCGTCATCGGGATGTCGGAAAATTGTATTAGCTCATTCAGCGCGGCGGCCGTTTCCACCGTTTATTCACGAAACTACACGAACTGCATCCTCCGCCCTCCCTGGACGAAAAGTACCCGGTAAACTCGGGAATATTACGTTCGAGGGAGAACGCATCCCACTTCGTCCACGGCCAATATCAAAGACCTCGCGAGACATCGAACCGTTCCTATCCGTTCGACTATTACTTTTATCTTTACAGCCGCGAGACTCGGTTCGGAGCGCGGCGAATGTCGCCGACTCTATTCAGCGCGATGCAATCAATATCGAACTTTTCCCCAGCTCCCCCCTCTCTCCATTTTTTTTGTTCGTGCACAGAAACTCGTTGTCAACCTGGTATTTAGCGCGGCCCATCGATACCGATAATCAATACTCGCCGCTGTTAAACACCCCCTCCACCCTCCAGCTACCCCCCGCACCCCTCTCACTCCTCGGACACCCTCGCGTGTACCTCGTCGCGAGGAAATGTAATACCCCTCCTTCCCTTTTGTATTACCCACCCCCGCTTGCCGATCTCGGCGGCGTACAGAGCAGCGCCGGCAATTTTTGTACATCGAGCAGCCGGAACGAATAAATTTCGGGGCCTCTGCTAGTCGCTGACTCGCCGAACCGTACGCGACGGCAGTTAAATCCGTTCCCAGGCCACCCTCGCTGGCATTTTCGCGATTTATCGACGTTTAATTCCCTCGTTTTACACGGACGCCCGCGGAGGAGCCTCGCGAGAGCGGCGGCGAGAGGCCGACGGCGATGAGGGGTAGAGGAGAGGGGTGGAATATTTTCGCGGGGCCGAAGATTAATTCCGTCTCGTCGTTCATCACTGCCAGCGGCACTCCTGCCATTTTCGCGCAGAGCGGACGAACAAAAGAATCGCGGGGGCCCCACGGCCGACCAACGGCCACGCGCGGAAAGAGTAGCGAAAATCGGTTTGCCATTAATCACCGGCTCCCGCTCGGGCAGCCTCTCGAATCCCATTGTCTCTTCCTCCCCCGCCCTCCATATTCGTCCCTCCGTCCGTCTCGATTTCCGTCCCTCATCTTTTCACTTCCCTCGTCTTCGTCCGTTATGCTTCCGTTCTTGCCCCGACGCACTCTGTAAATTGGCTCGCCACGAGAGGATGCGACGCGTACTCGCGGTAAGTCTCGACTAACGAACGGCCAATCAGATCCCTCCGTACACCCTGCTACTTGCCCGCAGGTTTATGTGCGTCGCCAGCGACGACGAGGGTGTTTTCAAAGGCCAGCGCAGTGCCGGATGCGGTCGGTGGAGTGTTTTTCGCGTCGAGTACCGCAGCTAGATACTGCTTCGCGCAAGTTGATTAGGAATCCCAATTAACAGGAGCGCACCGGGCGCGAATGGGCGACGAAACGATCCTCGGGCATGCGACATGCATTATGCAGCTCATAACGGGCGATTAGTTCGACGCCAGCTACAGCCGACCAATTCTAAGCGACTATCTTCTCCGCTCAACTTGCATCCAGCGTAAAATCCGACGCGGTAACGACGTCCGTCTGCTTCCTCTTATTTCAGAGCCTTCGGCCCTTTTACCAGTGAAACCTCTTCGCTGATTAGTCTCGCTAATTTTTTCGCCGTCGATGACACTCCGTCCGCAATGTTAAATTTAGCGATCTCTTTGACCGACCGGCAAAGTGCTTTGGACGCGGCCTAAAGAATTCTGCGGAATAAGGGCGTAGCGGAATCGACGTGTATCGTTCGTGAAAAGTGTTATACCCTTCCGGGCCTCTCCTCGTCCCGGGCTTTTTCTCTCTTAAGAGTGAGAGGCTCCCTCGTCGAAGACGGGAGCTCGTTTCTGGGCTGCAGCCGCGGGAATTTGACGTGAAAGGGGACGGCAAGGGCGGCGCGATGATCAAGCGGGATAAAACGTTCTTTTGAATCTGCACTTCCTTCAGTATCGCCTACTGCGTAGTACTCCTTAGGGAGATACGTGTATTGTAGGCTGATAACAGTCGTGCGTCAATCGGCTCCTGCTAATTAGATACATTACATTAATTGCGTGTTTTCTGCTTTTTCTCAATTTATCTATTCGCATCATTATCGGCGAATTTGCGTCATGAAATGCACTGCGCAAGAGCAAACGTCAATGAAGTTAGGTAGAGCGTACAAGGATCGCTCGTAAGCAAATGTTTAACGTAGAGTCGTAACAATACGTACATACAGAGTGAAGTACGATACTACAACGTCTAGCGGCTGGAATTCTTACATTCTTTTTCTTGGCTGGCGTCTGAAACGGTGACCCGATTTCCTCATCCTCTCATTTCCCCGACCTCAGCCATTTTCTTAACGCTCCTTATGCACTTATTTTTACGGACACCTGCCGCGACATTCCTTCCGCAGCGCTGCAAGTCGGCGGCGACATTCTCATCGGCCGAGATCTTGCATAATGCCTGCCCGGTGCTCGCGAGAGGCGACCAGTTATTCATTAAGAACTCGCCTTGGGAAGCGGTCGTTCATCCGCAAAGGAAAATAATTGTGACGCCGAAGCCGAGGAAAGTCCGGGCAGAAATTATCCCGTGGGCGTAGCGGAGTCAAGGGACTCCGGTGCCAACTCCGTGTGTACGGTGCCGTCCACCGGAATAATCCAGCTGCTATCACCAGGAATTCCTTAAGCATTCTCCGTACCAAACTCGCCGTGACAATCGCACTATAATAATTAAAACTTGCCACAACGCGGACAATGAGCTACCACCGGGGACCCGAACTGCGGACGGAACTAAAGTTCAAATCTTTGGAACGGAGTGCAATGGACGTAGCCGAATAAGATGGTCGAAAATAGCCCCTAAACCGATTTAATATCCGAATCGTGTATTACGGATTAAAATGTTGACAAAAATATTGTGAACCAATCTGACAGTAAAGTATAATAATGCTATTGGCCGGCCAATGGAGGGTACTTTGACATAATTTGATCATACTAAAACATGATAACAACATATCAGATGACCAGAAACGGTTTCTTTCTATTTCTACATTATTTTACGTGAACCAACGAGACTTTTTGCATACTTTGACATTATTTCGCTTAGTATTATACTATTTTAGACCACTTTACGTTATTATCATCTCATTATTATGGATTATCATTTGCCTTATTTTCGGGGTTTTGGGAGACTGAGGAGCATTTTAGCCTGCATTTAATACACGTTTGACTGGCTTATCTATATAATGCGACATTGGGCGACCAAGAAAGGGTACCTGGGCTTAAATTAGACCTTGTTAAAGACAGTAGAACCATCCTAATGGCTTTTATGAGATTTTGCTCAATAAATGCCCATGTGAGCTCCATTTTGAAGCATGTTTGATTGCCTTACGCTTATAGTATGACATTGAGCGACCAATGGAGGGTACTTTGGGATCACTTAGACCTATCTAAACGTGATAGAACCTTGAAAATCGTCAAGAAAAGCAAAACCATCGAAAAAATGGAGGTTGAAAAATGGGTAAAAAATAAAAGTTTTCCGATCGACTTGTGGGTATGCACACTGAAAGAGAATCGAACGAGGGTCACAAAAATCGCAACCGGAGCCTTCTAAGTGCAATATTTTCGAAGTTACGGCCAAAAAGGTGTGGAAAAAATCACGAAAAGTGGATATTTCACGGGCTCTTCGCCATGTGGCAGTTTCTGCCTCAATTATTCCACTATATTATGATAGAGCAGTCAAAATAGTTTTCAAAAATCGGAACCCGAGGCTTCTAACTGCAATAGTTTCAGAGATACAGTGAAAAAATGTGAGAAAATAGTGAAAATGTCATGAAAAACCGATATTTTGCCAGCCCTGTAGCGTATGATGCCTGTTACCTCAAATATTCAGTTAAAACATGAAAAATATGACCGTCCAATGTACTCAATAACATCAAATATCCCATCAAATAGTTATGTGACAAAAATAGTACCAAAATTTACCCTCTGTCTGACAATTATACCGTGAGTCCTACAACACTGCCTGCAACAGACGAAAAAGGAGTGAGACGAAAGACTGGGCTCGTATCCCGTTAGCGCTGAAAACGTACTCATTCAAAAAATGAGATAGCACCTACCGCGCACGCAATATTACGTGGAACGAGTAAAGTTTTGCCGAGCATCTCCTCGGAGATAATGCGATTTGCGAATTTTTGCGCCACCGCTCCCGCTCTCTCTCTTCCCCTCCACGCGTCGCTCGCCGTCCTTTTCACTTGCCCACCCGCTTCATCCCCATTTACATCCCCTGCCCATTCTCGCCGAGCTCTTAGCGCGAAGCGGAATGAGCGTGTGGGCGTGCTGGAGTCCGCGCCGGATAAGGGAATGATTTAGCAACCCCTGTGTACGCTCTCGCAGAAGTGGCTGGTTGAAGAAAACGGGTTGAACGAACCCTCCCGACAACCCGGAGTTGGCCACCTACATCGGCCCCGCGAGGGATCTACATGCGAATGAGAATACACCCGGTGCACTCCCAGCGCGTCCTCCCCCACCCCCTCTGACCGAGGACGGGAGACGGTGATAAATGGTGCCACTTTATGGCCCGCCATACGCACGTCATCGGACCCACCCTGAATACAGAGTTCCGAGGCCCGGAGCGTCTCGAACGGTCACACCGGCCAAAAGATCGACGGGGAAGAAATTTTATTGCCCCGACTCCATGATTTGCGACCTTCCGTCAAAGTCCGCTGTCAATTTTACGCCAGCGAAGTCGTCCGCGACTCTTGAAGAAGCATGTCGTTGTCTGGACTTTAATACTCAACGATATCGTCTACGGTATGCACCGCGCACTCTTCGCGGCGATATAAATAACAGCGTGGGAGAACTCTGTAATCGATGCGTCGGAGCAATCTGATACCCTCCGCTGAAGTCCACTTCGATGATTTCGCGGACGGGAAAAAAGCCCCCAGAACGGTCGCTCTCCGCGTCGAGGAGGTTCGTCGAAAAAATGTACGTTCGAGCGCCGCTGGACGAGCAGTATCGAATTACGCTCGACGGGCAGCGTTAAACAGCGAGTCCGAAATCTGTAGCATCGCGTCGACCTGTGAAAACCTGGGCCAGGGAGGGAAGTGGCCCTCAGGGCTTATTGGCTGGCAACGGCGAGTGCCGAGAAGAGAGAACCGCTGTACGGCACTGCTTTGTGGCACTGGTTTACAGCACCGCTTTACAGCACACTGCTTTACAGCACACTGCTTTACAGCACTGCGGTGCTCTTCGATTCCTCGGCATCGATTCCTCAGCATCGATTCATTCGAGTGCATCTTCGACACCTCCGTGTTGGGCACGAGCCACCGATTCGGGCCATTGATCATCAATGGCGATAATTCGTCATCGGCCTTCCACTCTCGCGGCGTGCTATCGACATCGTACATATATAATTTATCGGATAAGTAGCTGTAAGTCAATCCCCTCTGACGATGGACGCGCGAGGCCATCGGGGCCGGCAATGATTGGTCATCGATGTCGGATATAATTAACGCGGAGGATCCGGCTCGCGGACGAAGGAGAGGGGGAGGGGTTGAATGTGGGGCTGAGGAGAGAATGGGGGAGGAGCAACAGGAGAGTAAAGGTGCATTCTCCGTTGTGCGCCGGTTTCGCGGGAGAGAGACGGAGGGAGGAACGTGGCTTGCCTCTCTCGCGAGTATAAAGGGATAATTTATAGGCGTCGGGAAAGCCTCGATAAATCATCCTCGCCACAAACGATGTCCTTCGAGAAAAATTGCCGCCTCCCCGCCAGGGGGGGTGGGGGTTGCTTCTATGGCTTTCTTGCGAACGGACATCAACGGAAGAGAGGGTGGGCTCACCCATTCGGTCGCGTTGTGCTTCCTTTCGTCGGGCGATCTGCGTAATATTTATCCTGAGCCCTCCGCGAGACCTCGTCCCGCTTACAACGTTGCACTTTCCTCTCAATGAATCTCTTTGTCGACGCTTTACTATGCGAGGCGGTTAAGGAATTTATGAATCGCTCGGGCAGAGAATGTGGCTACCGGTGGTGCAGGTAATTAACTGTGCTACGCGGCGAATTAAGAGTTGTATTCGCGTGAGTTCCCTTGAGAGCAGAATTAAATGGAAGATTTTTAGGCGTTCCACAGAGATGCTTTCCTCTTAGTACTTAGGGTCTTGACATATTCCGGGTGCTATCTTTGCGACTGTAATATAGTCTACGTTCATGCTAACGTCTCCGACTTCGCATTGTTCCAGGGCACGAAGCTGTGGATCATCATGGAGTACTTGGGTGGCGGCTCGGCTCTGGACTTGATGAAGGCCGGTAACTTCGAGGAAATGCACATCGCGGTGATATTACGCGAGGTGCTCAAAGGACTGGATTATCTTCACAGTGAGCGCAAGCTTCACCGCGATATTAAAGGTACTGGCCCCTACCTAGCCTTAGCCTGAAACATTTTTCCTCAGACACACGAATGTATTTAATAATGTCTGGATCTCGGCCCTTCTTTCGTGGCTTCCGGTCGGTCTATTTGCAAATCTTACGATCGGAGAAAATGAACACAGCCTCGCAAAAGAATATGAATCTTATCGCACGTATATTAATAAAGTATTATGAAAAAAGTCTTCTCGATTTCTATCGCTGTACGATAACACGTGCGATACGATTGTTTTGCAGCGGCGAACGTGTTGCTCAGCGAGATGGGAGACGTAAAGCTGGCCGACTTTGGCGTTGCCGGACAGCTGACAAACACCACCAACAAGCGAAACACCTTCGTCGGCACGCCATTCTGGATGGCACCAGAGGTCATCAAGCAGTCCGCCTATGATTCAAAGGTAACATCCTCCCCACATCTCGCGTAAATACACAAGCCGCCTTTCCACTCGCAAGCCCGAGCCATGTCAACAACCTCACCTTGCAAGGCCTTAAAAACGGAAACCTTTTCAACTCGGAACAACTCGTCCTACACTCCTATCATACGTATACGCCCACTCGCCTACCGAGCTTTCAACTCTTAATCACGAACCGAGGAACCCAGCCGCGATTTCTGCCTGGCAAAATTTCTCCATTCTTCGCATTCGGCGCGAGTGTACGTTTTTGGCCCGAAAAGTGATCGAGGCCGGAGAGACGGCACTGCACGGGTCACGTTGTCATTAACGTCTTGTTAGCGCGAATGGCCGTCGGGGCCTCGACAAAGGATGAGGAGCGAGACGAGATAGCCGCCGACGGACTGACAGTGTGCCCGTTTTTCTTAGGCGGACATTTGGTCGCTCGGCATCACGGCGATCGAACTTGCCAAGGGTGAGCCGCCCAACAGTGAGATGCATCCGATGAGAGTGCTCTTTCTAATACCGAAGAACAATCCGCCGCAGCTGACCGGCACATACACCAAGCAGTTCAAGGAGTTCGTCGAGGCGTGCCTGAACAAGGATCCGGAGAACGTGAGTCTGTCCCGTCTTGCTTTCTAGACTCGCGCGATCCTCGGCTCGAGCCGGATTATTGCGGTAATATCGATCTCTCCCGGTGCCCGGATTACGATCCTTTCGAAAATGTTACGCCGATCATGCCCGTTCATTTTCACGTCGGCGCACAGAGACCGTCCTTTGACATTTAGATTTCGACGCTGAGTAGGATAATGATACTGTCGAGTTGCGGACGATGTGGAAAGTGATACGTGATGTGCGGACGTTAATTGTATCGCTGTATCAGCCGTTGGCCCATTAGCGTTACACCAGACGGTACTATCCGCTTATCGATATTACATCGATTGACAGCGCTGATCTGTCGCCAGAGCCAGCGGCAATGTCGACGCGTCGACTCTCAGTCGATGATAACCTGGACCTATTAAAGGGAATTAGTGATACAGTCGTCAAGACACAGAGCCAATATCAGTCTGTCGAGCGTGAGATGACGATGAGGTTGACGTTTCGAATCTGATAGAGTACAATGGTCCTAGTGTTCGTACTCTTTATCCCTGTCATTGCACGTAATTGAAACCGAAACAAGTCGCGTTCGGTCGGTTTTCCTTCAGCCTTTATGTGGAAGGCAACGGTTCTTCGAAACGATTCTGCAGAGATCTCTGTGCAATTAAACGTTATGTCGTAAACACCGTTCGGTGGCTAATCGTGTTTTCCACGTACGCGCCGAAGAATCTCTTCTCACTTATCGGATCCGCGATACTCGTTAGACACCGTTAATACCTTTAACCGGCGCAAAAGTCGCGCCGTTGTCGCTTTTCATTCTTGCCCGGGGTCGACCGGCGGACTCTCATAACGTCGCTTCTATTTTCCGCCCATATACAGAGGCCAACGGCAAAGGAGTTGCTGAAGTTCCAGTTCATCAGGAAGGCGAAGAAGAACTCGTACCTGATCGACCTGATCGACAGGTACAAAAAGTGGAAGTCGCAGAGAAGCGAGGAGTCGGAGACGGAGAGCGAGAATTCGGACTCGTAAGTATCGGGCGATTGAATTTGTCCAGATTTCTGTAAGAACAGAGGCAGCGTATCATTTAAGTCCGATTCTTCACCGCTATACGGAAAAGACTGAAGCTTTATTATTCCGTTCGCAGAGAGGAATCCAAGCAGGGAAGCGACATGGACGAGCCGTGGATCATGACAGTGAAAGGTCCACACGGGGTCAAAGGGTCGGTGGTACCAATGATGCCACTCGACGAGCAGCCCTTGATGAACTCGTCGACGCTTACCTTGATACACACGTCGACGCTTACCTTGATACACACGCAGAAGCCACACGCGAACGGAGCGTCCCGATCGCCGCCGAAGGAGTCGCCGCTCAATCATTACAGAAGCGAGTCAAGGGACTCTCTCCGCGATGGACAGGCGAAACATATACCGGTATTACAAATACTCCGATCCTTCGAATCTTCCAACAGTCATACTAATTGCGGACGACGTAAATCTGAAAGAAATAGGGAACATTTTAATTGAAGCTTTGAGAGAGTGGGCTCTAAATAAATGGCTAGTTCCGATACATGGCATCTAATACCTTTGTTATGATTTTCAGTCCCGACCACACGAGGCCGCACCTCCACCGCCGGTGGACACGCGAGAGAAGCGAGAGGAACGAGAATACCGAGACTCGAGCCGAGAGTCCACGCTGAGGGAGACGACGAAGGATTTGCGGGACAGCATCAGCAGAGAGCGGGACCGCGACGGTCGAGATCGGGAACGGGACCGGGAGGGCAGAGACAGGGACAGAGACAGGGATAGGGAGAGGGAGCGGGAGAGGGAAAGAGATCGGGATAGGGATGCGAGCGCGCGGGAGAAGAGGAACAGCAAGCCGGAAGTACCTGTCGTGCCGATGGTCGATCACAGGCCCGGCGAGGACAAGCAGAGGCCAAGAAGTTCGCAGGAACTGAAGCAGCCACGAAGTGCGGCCCTGTCCGGCGTCGTGCTGCCTCTTCTGTTCGAAGTGAGTTCAAGCTTTCATCCTTCGCTTTTCGCCTCCCGCGATGGGGGCGCCGTATGGCGGAAGTTGTCGAACCTGTTGCTGAAACTCTTTCGATGAACTTCGCAGCTTCAACGGAAGCATCAATATTCAGTGCGAGACAATAACGGCGAGGGAGGAAGCGGCGTCGGGAAGAATGCGAATGCGATAGACGAGTTGCGCGGCGCCTTCGAATTGGCCGAGCGCACGTCGCCGGGAATGACCGAGGCACTCATCAGGGAGATCCTTAAGTCGTTGCTTCCGCCTAATCACTCGGAAGGTCGTCTGTCCATGCTAATGGAAAAGGTTATTTTAAGGTAACTGTGACCAAACCGTACGATTTCCGTAGATGCCTCCGGCAGAGCTTGAGGAAGTAATGAGCGGCTATGTTTGAGGCAGCCGTTTGCGAAAATTCGACAGAATCTTTACATTTACCTTTTTAGGGATACGTAGGGACACGAGAGGGCGAGGGTTCGCAAGAGATTGTGGTCCGAGAATATCCTGACGCTGTAACCACTCGTTTTATTCATCGCTATGAGCCGGTACGTCGTCAATAAAGCAAAACGGAAAAGCGATAGCGCTGTTTCCTCCGAACGTGAACGGAAGTTACGAGAATGGAGACGCATTCGAACGCTGGAACAGGCTCGAGGCACGTCTATCTCTTCCCAGTCTTCGATGCCGAACTACAACGAAATCTATCGAAACTCTATTCAAATAGGTTACACCGACCACACACACACACACACATACGCTCCCATTATTTTTCTGCAAACGCAGCCGTAGGGTATGAAAAACGTACATATGCGCGGCCGACTGAACGATAGAATTATATCCCGTCGGCAAACTTTGCAGATAGTTCCTATCGAGACCCCGATTATCATTGAGAAACAGTTCAAACGAAAAAAAAAAAAGAAACAGACAACGCCAATGAATAATTTCCATAGCCCATGCAAAACAGGTGTCAATTTAGATAACTTAGAATTAATTTCTCCCAGTCTCTCGCCAATAGAATTAAAATACGAAGCGGGGTTACACCCGCCAACGAGCGTACACAAAAATGAGCTTAACAGATACAAAAACATCCCGAGATACTCTGCGAAAATTCGAAACGAACCGACGCGCGATCTTGCTGCGCAAATGAAGCCAGGAAGAAAGAAGAGGTACGAAGAAGCAAGACAACGTAACGGACGACCTTTTATAAATAAAAAAAAAAACAACGCACCCTTCATGTTCGGCGTAAACGCGACGCAACAATATTAATAGCAAACTCGTACGGGCTCAGCTCTATCCGATAATGAAAATAGTGGGGGGTTGGGGGGGGGGGGGGAGTATTCGGTAACATGGTCTTGCCTCATACTGTAGTTACGCGTTCCGGGACGTGCATCCACGATCGACGTTCAGAGCACGAGTGTAAAGCGAATATAATAATGATAAAATAATAATGATAATGATAATAACAATAAGTACCCGACGGACGCTAGTGAGGAAGCTAAAGCGGCGAGAGTGTCCACCTCAGTTGCTTCGACGCATTAGCTTGAAAAGCAGTGCTTTATCGCGGACGCGCGCTTTCTTCTCCATCGACGAGAGTATTTATTTGAAGTGATAACGTTTTCGCGCAGGGAACGCTGCTCCGTTCTCGTTCTCTGGATAGATGCCTTCCCGTCACTTCTCCCGCGCTAAACCCGGTGCACGTTCCGGATCGATTGGGGAGGGAGGGTGGGAGGGAAGGGGGGGGGGGGGGGGGAGAGAATGTTGAAAGAAATGGTTTAAAGAGGGAACGAGCCCTAGCTGACGACGCGCGCTAGTGGCCTTGTAAATATGTATGTAGCATCATAAGATAGTCTTATTGTTCTGATGATCGATGTCTCTGTCAACTGTTCGCGCAGCTCCGTTTAACCACCCGGTACATCTCCCGACCCACCGCCCATTCCCCGCCGTCCTTATTTAATAGGTCCCATCAATCTGTCCTCCCCCCTCCCTCCGTTCCGAATCTGTGTCCCGTTCGCTAAACGTGCGCGGATCTACTTTTTATTGTTTTTCGTTTCTCCGTCTTCTTTCTCTTTATCCGATTATCCGTTGTCCGTGCTCGACAAACGTCCGCATTAGCCTTAGTGGTTTTAAATCTTTTAGATTGTACGTTTGGTGTCATATTTCTTTCTCTTTTTTTCTCTTGTTTTTTTTTTTAATCGACCCCAAAAGGATGCGTCGTCGAATGCGATTGTGAAAATTAACAGGAGAGGTTAACGTTTAAGACGTGTAGCGAGGAAATACACTGTGGGATTTTGTTGCAGTGAACGATGTTTGTTTTTTCCTTTTTTCTTTACTGTCACTGTCACTTAGTCGTGATCCCCCCTCACCTCGAACCAATACTGTCCAAGTCCCGATGTCACTCTCTCTCTCTCTCTTTCTCTCCCTTGTTTCCCTGTTCAATCAAATTCGAGCTGCGACGAGTTCTGCAGGACTGCGGCACTTAATCCACATTGTTTGTAAACTAATGTATTTTATAAAGTACATAGAGAAATTCCTTGTGCGAGATAGTGGAGATGAAAGGGGGGAGCATAATTTTTTAGGCTCCGATCTTTTCTGAGACAGGATATATATTATATCGTATGCATCTGATCGCAGAAGGAACCTATCCGATTTCGTTTTACTTTCGTTTCTCGAGCGTGATTGAAACTTCCTGATTTTCGTCGAGGACCCGACGCGCTATTTTTATTTTCATTGTCCTTAACGAGGGTCGCGGGACAAGAGAAGTTTATTTGAAACGTTAACGAGAAAAATTGTACGCACGAGGTCCTTACACTTCCGTACTCGTTCGTAGGTGGCAAAAATTTATGGATCATCGTATGCCAAGGATTAGCGGAAAATAGAAAAGGGTGATAGAGTGAGAGAATCCACATATATTAAGTATACGACGGAGTGGGGAGAAAAATTGTACGGTTCGCCGATAACGTTAGCTTAAAGTTAATTAAAGTTGAAATAATATTACGTAGCCAGAAAGAATTACGGACCCCGAAAACGAGGAGGGTTCTATTATAAGTCCAAAAGTATATATTGCGTAGTTGCGTTTTAATCGTGGTGAGAAAGAGCGACGAAACGAAATTCGTTATTTCTCCGATTATCAATATTACGAGTGCCCGATGAATGCCGGGAAACATCGTAGAATCTGCATCTTCGAACTCCACTCTACCACTCCTTTTCACTTTTCCATTTGTAGACCTACCGCCTGTTCGGACGATGATCAAATCGGAGCATATGACACGTACGAGATTTTCGTTGTTAGATGAGTCGCGCTAATTATTCATTTACGCATCGTCTACTGTTAACGATATTATCGATTATTCGTTCTTAATATTCTTTCGCCGGTTGGGTTAGGTTCTTCGTTTCTTTTCTCCCTCTTATTATCGCGATCGCTACCACGGTCATCCTCATATCGCTGCCATAAGACGCTTACCGGCTGCAAACCGAAAGTCGATCGACGAAAGAGACGCAGATCGATCCACGTCTACCATACAATGTATATGTTCTCCGTGGCAAATATGATTCGAGTGGCAAACATGCACCGACGCACCCTTTCAATAGAATCGCATTAGCGCAAAACAGTTTTTACCATCCCTGCGAGAATTTTCCGTAAAACCTTAGCCAATTGCCAAGAGACGAGTGTCGAATACGTATGCCCGTGTAAGCGGTATAATGTTTGTTAAAAAATTTGTCGAGAGTCCGTTGGATAGCGATCGTACTTGCGTCCAGTTACAATAATGGTCGTTCATTTTTAGAAGAGACACTTTTCCGAGGACGTCGCGCGTGACGTGCCAGATGTATATGCAGACTGTATGTATAAAAGTATCGTCTTTAAGAGTATTAAGCATGTCCCGTTGCTTGGACTACGAGGATACTGTAATATACAAGGAGTACGAAATAACTTAATAGAAGTACCATTACAAACGCGGTTCGCGCTGTTAATTTGCCGCCAAACAGTGAAAGGAGAAGAAGTGACACCTAATCTCTTCTTTCTTTCTCTTTTTTTTTTTCTTGCTGCTCCACATTTATTTTCCTATCCGGACACGATCGCGCGACAGGAACGTCGAGGCGATTTTAGGCGAGACTTTTGTTTTACTCTTGCGATCATTGTCACGCGATGATAATTTCGGTGCGTCGATTGAAAGATGTTCTGTCGAGCGGCCCCACATGACGTGCAAAATGAGAATTGTCAATGACGAGTTATCTCGTCTTCCTTGGTTAAGAAGTTAGCAATCTGCGATGCGTACGGTTCACAATGGCGAGTTTTGGCGTGGAGCAGACATGAATCGAGCGACATGCGTGTTAGAAATGGGGGTAGATAGGGAATCATCAGCCTTCTTTCGTTTCTGTGAACGCCAAAGAGATCTACGAGTTCTCCTCCTTGTTTTCGTTCCCGCGCTAGCTACGCGTCACAGTTTCTGAAAAATTTCGCTTTAATAATTTCCACTTAGCGTTTTGTTCCTGTTTTCACCTTTTGTTTGCCTCTTTATAACGTTTATCCGAGATGTTACTGCAGCGCCAGACTGTGATTTGCAATTTTATCAATGCTCGTTATTCTTTGTATATTTATATGGTGACCGGGCGATTAAAAAATATGTAGTCGGGGAAGGAAAAAAAAAATTAAAAGGCGTAATCACACGCGAGCGATCGGCTAGATATGCATTGGCGAACACGTATCATGCGGGAGAAGTCTGTGAAACCGCACCACATTCAATCCGAATTACGTGTCCTACCGTATCCAGCACCCTTCTTTGTAACATATTCTTAGCTACTATTAATAATATATTCAGCGTTATAACATCGTGGTAACAATAATATCGACGTAGAATATATATATATATACATATACATATATATTTTTTGTATTTTACTTCTACCTTGGCTGCGTTGGACTGTATTATATTGATTGTATGTGGCATGCCGAGGGCGTGTACAAATACGAAATAAATATTAAATAAATCTCGACTGAAAACTTGATTAATACCAACCGAGTCCCTTCCCATTCATCCCATTATTCAATCTCCTTATGTTGTCCATTGTCAATTTCGTGCAATCAACCCCCGTTCATAAAAATGCATCGGATGAATTTGATTATCTCGCGCATGCCTCGTGATAACGTGCTACGTTCTTGCATAACGAATGTTCTAATCGCAATTGTTAAGAAAATTCGGCAACGTTGCAGCCTGCCAATCCGTAGACAAACGCATGCGTCATGATGCACGTCATGACGCATGCCTCAGGCGGTACCACACTTTTTGCCGCAGTGTCTAAGTCGATCTACGGTGCACCACTGGTCGACGGCGCATCCCGACGTCCAGAAATGTTCTCCAGCTAAGGTTGCTCGCGATGCCATTATTCATGACGCGTCGTCGGTCGACATGATGGAGTGGAGCAATCAGAGGATTTTGGAGTTTATCGAGGACTATCGTAGCCATCCCGTGCTCTGGTGCAGCAAGCTGCGGGACTACAAGGTGAAGAAGTTCAGAAACGCCGCGATGAAGATTCTCAGTGCGAAGTACGAGTGCGACGAGAGGGCGCTCAAAACAAAAATCAAAAGTCTTAGATCGTACTTTCACAAGGAGCATTCGAAGACGCTGAAGAAAAAGGACGCGACGGTCAGCGAAAATTACGTATCCAGCTGGTTCGCGTACAATGCTATGATGTTTATTACGGAGGTTGATCCGCCTGCCTTGGAGCAGGACGCGGAAATCTATGGGAAGTACGAGGCTAATATCAGCGAAGGCCGAAGCAGGGTAAGATTTAAATTTGTAGGGTGCGCGACGCTATTTTGTTTCACGGCGAAGGAAAATCGATTTTTCGGTACAGAAGGACTTGAAAGTGGTTTAGTTTCAGGATGACAAGGATATAGAAGGCAGCGAGGAGGATGGAAGTAATGAGCCGTTCTTCGATGAGAATCCCGATGCAGAGGATGCGGAGATTAAGTTTTCCTCCTTCTTGGCGGATGTTTCAAAGAGTCCTAACGAACGAATGAAGGAGCATGGCTACAAATCGGGCGAAGGTCGAAATTCGTCAAAGAAAATTCAATGCGCTATTAACTCGCGAGACGAATTTTCGATCTTCGGAGAACATATAGCTTGCAAGTTAAGAAAGTTGAATGACGGCCGGTTGCAATCAATCGCCGAACAGCAGATCAATAATGTTTTGTTTAACATGGAGATGGCAAATGTTTACCAACCTAAGAACGGACCTGCAGCTAATTGCCTTCAATCAACCATATTCTCGCAGACTGCAAATATTAATTAAATTAATTGAATTCCCCGGTTTCTAACTGTACCTTAAATATTTTACGTTTATCGAAAAGTGTTTACCATCAACCCCATAACCTTAACATTGTACCATATATATCTAATACAATAAATTACTTATTACATATACGCATTGTCGTCACGCAACAGTTATAACAATAAACCCAACCACCACCCTGCCTCAGACCGTCCAACCACTCTACCACGACTCGCGTCAGCATCCCCGACCATTCAAAAAATACAACAAAAATAGCGTCAGAAAAATAATATTCGCCGCTCAATCGGTAGGGAATATTGTCAAATTAATTGTAAAATGAAAAAAAATGCAAAAAGTTATGTGGTCGAATCGTATTGACCAGGCTGCCAATGCGGTTCCACTCCCGGGCGCGATCCCACTACTGCCCGCCACGGAGACTTTTGACTGCTGGGTTCCCCCCCTGGTCCGATTCGCCTCTCTTTAGCCAACCTGGTTACCCCGGACTCCTCCAGGGTGACCATGTTGATGGCGAGCTTAGTGCGGACGCCCAGTCGACGTGGACCCCGCACCAACAGTGACCCCCGACCTCAGATCCTCCGACATAACCAGCCTCCGAGTAGCCGGATTACAGGAGCCGCCACACTCCCAGCTGACAGTTCATGACACTCATCGGCCTCTTAAGCTACGACCTTCACTTTCCACACTGATCACCGCACCCACTCTCGATCTCAGCTTCCCGAATCTGTTCACCTCATTAACGGAATTTGTTATTTAAGGAAGGAAAAGATTAATATTGAAGAAAATACACGTGAAGCGTGCGTTCTCCATTAATCAGAACCGACGCCAGCGCCCTCTGCGCAGCTTGGTCAAACACGTAGACGCCAAGTAGGCCGACGCTGGTAGGTCGGTACAAGGCGTTGTAACATGGAAAGGTAACCGTGGAATTCCAAGTTCCGATAAAGTTGCAATAATCTAATGCCGAGTACATCCCAGATTTCATTCAATGCACCTATCATGTTCCGAAGAAGAGTACATCCTCCCACATAGCAGGTACTTCGGAAATGTACCCTGTCGGTACAACAGTCTCATTCCGCCTGATCGTTCCGCGACATAATCCTTCCCACGGCAGCTCGGATAAACAATTTCCATATAGTTACTGTCCCATCAGGCGGAAGCACATAAGCCGTTATATGCAGATCGATCTACCCCCCTCGCGTGTCTCAAGAGTTCCATGCACTTCTGTACATAGCCGTAAGCTGTGCGGAAAATGCGCAAGTCAGTCCGGGGTGGTCCGGGGGTAGGAGCAGGAGCGGAGGGATGCTGTGGGTGAGGATGCGGGTGGTGGGGGATCGGTTGGCGGGCCTAGGGATTTCCTGGACGCATCTCTCAATGCAGTAGTCGGCAGCATCCCGCGGGTGGTCGCGATCGAAGAAGCATGGGCGGGAAAGCCGGCGAGCGAACCGGACGAAGCGGACGGGGGTGGGCGCCTATTCTCTCTCAACCTGTCTATCCGTCTGTCTACCGCCTCCTCCCCCCGTCCAGCCCGCGATCCCGCCGACATTGAAAGACGAAAGTCGCCTGCCGAGTTCGGCGGACATCCGAGCTTCTCGCAACCGAGCGTGTCTTCGGCCGAACTCTCTCAGCGGCGTCGCTCGCGGCGATAAGGATCGACATGGAGGACATGTAAACAAAAAAAGGGACACAGGCAGAGTGGAGACGGGAGTCTGGAGGGGGTGACGGCGGTGCGCGTCGCGTTGGCGGGGACGGATGAGGGAGTGATGAGCCGGGGAGAGCTTCTCGAAGTTCGCTGATAAGGGCGCCTTCTCGATACAGTGCTTGTCGGCGCGGCTCGATTCGGTAAGGAAGGGGCGTGTATGGAGGGCGGTTAAAGGCGCGCTTTGCTTCTTCGCCGGTGAATGGGAAGTCTCGTTAGCAAGGTGCACGTAAGCGAGTCAACTCGATAATAACGTCGCTGGACTCTTATACGCAGTGTCGTTTCTGAGATGGGTAGGAGTAGTTGGATTTTCGAAATAATTTGATCGTTGGATCGAACGATTGTGGATCACTGTGGATGACTGAAGGTGTGGGTATAGCGATGCATGAATTTTGATGAACTGTGACTTCGGTAGATTGGATATTTCCGCGGATCGTGCATCGTCCACTTTTAGCCACTGTTTCCATCCGTACTCCTTTCTCTTTCCGTTCGTTACGCGAACGCGGGCGACGCACGTAAGAATACATAAACTTCGCTGTTCCTACATACATACATTCATGTACATCCTCCGATGTTAATGCCGCGGTCGGCGACGCTCCTTACCTTCCGTATTTACGAGTTATACAACCCTCGAAGACGCGCACCGCATACAATCGGTCAACACATGCGCGCCGCGGCGCACACACACGCGCGATTACGAAAGGCGGGCAAAGTGGAACGAATTTCTAAGATACGAGCGTAGCGAGGCAGAAGTTCTGCCGCCGTTACGTATCCCACGGTATATGCGCGCGCGTTCGCTCATTGTCATTCGATTGTTCAACGAATGCACGCAAATTAATTGTGAAAGTCCCTTTCAGCCGGGTGGGACCGGCCGTGATTCCGTTTTGCCGCGACGCCATGGTGGGCGTATTTTCATGCATCGCCCAGTCGGGAATTCCACGCTCTTACATGCCCAGAGCGATGTCTAAACATTGACTCCTCCAATAAGAGCAATTAGTACCTCCGATACGGAACTTTCGACCGACGTACTCTCGACTGAGCATCCGTTACGGCATATCGCGAAACTCCTGTGAAATGTGAAACAGTAAAACGGAACAGCGTATAAATAAGTACCAATTTCTAAGAAAATGAAAAGTAGGGAAACTCGGCGCGTACCCGGGTAAGTAAAACAATTATTCCGATCATTATAATAATTGGATTTAACGGTGGCTGGAGGAGGATTAATTCAGTACGCCACCTGATCTACCGCAATCGCGATCAGTTCTCATTAACGCGCCTCTTTTATCCGCCCCCCACTCCCTCCCCCACCACCTCGCCTTCCGCGATATCTGGAGAGCCGAATACAGTCGGCCTCTCCGCCTGCGTGACAGAGCGAAACTCGGAGCGGAACCGGGCGGGAAAGCCGGTCGAGCACGAGCGAGCGTCATTGCGATCGAGGAACTTCCCATTTTAATTTCCTATGCCCGCCAACGAGCCGTGCGCCTTCATCGCAGATCATTGATTCGAACGCCAGGTTCTTCTTCCCGATAGCGCGCGCACGGAATGTTCCGGATTAAGGCGCATCGATAATTAATCCAGCGAGACCGAGCGAAAGTCCGATCATCGATATCGTCCGACGCGATCGATAATACGCAACATCGAAAGTATAGGCTTCCTATACTTTCAGTAATAATGGCCGCGAAAGCCTTAAATCTCGAATACGCAACATCGCTCTCATCCCGCGCGCATTATCATACCAAACGAGATCAGTGGGAAAATCTTTCTGCGGAGGCTCGCGATATGGCGGGCGCGATCGGACGAGATTAAGCAATACATTCCATCCTCGCACGTGCGATTCCAACTCAGGTAGCCGGTGGGCGTCATCGCGCGTTACGAAATCAATTGTCAGCCTCGGCCGCTCGTCGGCTTCGCAGAAACGCTCGAGCCAGCGCGCCCGTTCATTGACGCGCGCGGTCCCCTCCGCGCAGAATTTCAACGGTCAAAGCGCGTTACGGATCTCTCGCGCGGAGTTCTGCGCGCGCGCGCAGGTAGTCGCCGACGCTTTAATTACTTATTTTTCTTGGCCGCTCCAAAAAGGCAGCGATGTGTAATAGAGGCGCGTCGTTGGCGGGCAGTTGCCCGCGGGACATCGCGCTGCCTTCTGGCCGCAGTGAATCTTCAGTCGGCGTCGAGGACGGACGTCTTTCTCGTACCTCCGGTTCCATTTGCCGGGGCCTCGAGTCGAGCTTTGCACCGAGCTTTCGCTCGCCGTGAGTGCTCTCTCCGCTTCTCGTTCCTCTCGACGCGCAAAGCTCTGCAATTAAGCCGGCGTTGCCGCGCGCGGCACTCGACTCTCAGCTTCCAGCTCCGGGCCCGCGCATTCTCAAATGATCCTTGTCCCACTTGTCGCCTACCGCGAGTTAGCGTCGGCTAATTCTAAGCGGGCGTCCGCGAGCGGATTCCATCTTCCCCTCTCGCGCGGACAATGTCGTGCACGCGCCGGGCCGGACGGCGAGCGGACTCGGCGCGACTCGCCGCGAATCGATACGCTCGGCGATAAGCCGGTGTCAGGGCGAGCGGGGGTTGAGAATCCCATTATTCAGATTGATCCTCTGCGCGATGACACCTGTCCCAGTTGCGGGTCAGCGGGAATTCGCGTTATCCGCATCGTCGGCGCCGGGCGGATACGTGCCATTTCCGGTCAGGGGCGTTGGGGCTTTTTTCGTTGGGTGGATCTTTTTGACGCTGACACAGAGCGGTAGGGGATGTATCGATAAACGGAAAGGGGATTAAGGAAGCGCTCGGCATCGCTTCCGATAGCTATCCAGAGTGGTTCGGTAAATAGCGCGCTCGGTCAGGAGAAAAAAACTTGGGAGAGATTGAATCTTTTACAGAAACTCAGTAGAGCATTCGATGCAAAGACTGTGGAGGTGACTTAATAAGGATGTGATGCATTGAAGCAGCGGACGCCGTTAGTTGAGATCTTTTACATTCTCCGTTAACGATATTTGCCAACTTCGGTGCAAAGCAACGATCGGTGGGAAGTTTGATTGGATGAAACTTTGCAAAATACGAGAGGCATTGTTGCGCTCGCGGCGGGAACATTTCCATGGAAACGCGAGCGGCGTTCAAACCCGTTTCTTTTCATCGTTCCGCCTGGTAACTGAGATTCTTTTTCAAACGAAAGCGATCCAGAGCGAGCCGCAAAAATGATCCCTCACTGTCGTGGAATCGTTCTCGCGGTACCGTACCGTAATCTCACCCGACGCGAAACTTCGAACGTGTCTTCCCGTCCGCTTCCGTCTTTAGTTTCGCTGAACTTTCGTCCGTCGAATGCTAATTAGAATCGAACACTTCCAAATCGTCGACTGAACGGACGAAAATTAAGCACGTGCTAACGTTCTCCCCACTTCGGGCCCTCCCCTCTATTCACGGTGACCCTCGTATTTTTCAGGTGCGTAGGACGTGGTAGGACGTCGATCGCGTGAAAATTGAGAGCGTCGAGCTTGAGTCTCGTGTCACGAAAGGGGCAACGTTCCGAGTCTAGTCGACTCTTTTCATCACGCTAAACAGCCCATTAAGCCTAATGTCACTTTCATCCCCCTCTCATGCCGCCTTTCTCTCATCGCGCGATAAACGACCCCGAAGAACTGATACCCAAACAACGAACTTCGCTAGCCGGTGTAGACGTTCGAAATTCGTGGGTGCGTTCATCGTCGAATCATGGCCACTGATCGAAGCCAGCGAGTGGGTCTCAGCTGCGTAATATCGCTTATAATTAAATAGCCGATCGAAATCTCTTACTTCATCGTACGCGGCGGACCTTCATCTGCTTCGCGAGTGTTCTAAAATTATGTCATAGCCGTTTACTGTGGCTGGCATTAGTCTCGGTCGCGGTGCTGTTTGGCACGGACACGCCAGCGGCTCGGGCATTACAGGTGGAATTCGATCGAAGTAACGTCGTTAAAACTTCCTGCCCCGACAGTAATTGCCGAAAAATATCTCACTATCGATCCTGTGCTTTTTCGCGAAGGAAAATGTGGGTCGGAATGGGCCTATCGTACGATGACGAGTGCTTTACGAGTGCGAACGCATTCGCGAACAGCGCGGGACAATTGACGAACGCGAACGAGCGAGTGTTCCCGATCGCGAGTGTGGAAGTGAAAGAGAAGTGAGGTGGAGAGTAACGCTGACGAGAGAAGCGCAACGGGAGGAAGATCGTAAATAAGCCGAGTGCAACTGCCTACTACGTTAACATAGTTCGCACGTTCGCGTGCCATCGCGATCGACTGCCAAAAGTCAGGAGCGTTCGTTATCGTGACAGTCGAGCACTGAGAATGCAAGCCGATCGGAGCGTAGGTAGGGAGGCGATGCGAACTGTTGAGAAAATCCAAGGTTCGAAGGGTGCGGAAGTGGTACGTGCCTGAATATCGATGAGCGTGCCGAGTTCGTGACAATTGACTGTTGCGAGCAGGAAAGTCATGACAAATGCCGGGGGAGCGTCGCCGACTCTGAGAGACGGAAGAATAAAGCTCGCAACTCTACGGAAATAGCGATTCGCTCGCAATATCGGTATATAGTAAACGCTCCCTGGCAACGGCACCGAATTCCGACGAAGTAAATGTATTAGAGCAACAATGCTATGATGCACGTGCGGTGAAGTATCGACGTGCTTCAGGGAAGTGGCTCGACGTTCATTCCTTCGCGATCGATCGAACATGGAGAAGAGGAATTCCGAGGCGCGTCCGAAGATCGAGATCGTGCGAGTCAAATCGATCGAGCGCAATAACACGCGGCCGTTCGATGGTATTCTGCTGAGGACCAATTGCATCTCTGTGCGGGAAGGAAGTCAGTGTTCGGACACGGAAATGAAGCCGGTCGTCGTTGGCAGTGGGAAACCGCCGATCGAGCAGTCGCGGAAGTTCAAGAAGTGAGTTGTACAGTATCGTCAATGAAACGAGTCAGACGTCGCTGTTCGCATTCATAGCTCCTATTAGTCGGAGACGATTCAGTGAGTCCAAGTGCGGCTTTCACGTTTTATGAAACCAAATGTGCCCATTCATGCTTAAAAAGCCACCGGTCTTTCCGTTCGTCCATTCAATGCCGATCAGCGAGCGCACGTAACACGTGCCAATTCGCTTTTACTCCTTCCAATCTGGCGCGAGCGTGTACCGCCTTAAACGATATCAGTCGAGCTCAAACATCCTTTTACATAATTCGCGTTAACCGAACTCTGAAAGAGCATACTTGTCCGCACATAGATCGCTTATCGTCGCCTAGATATCTCACGATAGCTAACCCGTCCCACCTTCCGGAAATGGGCAAATGTTACTTAGTAATTCTAGCATTCTTTTCAGAAACCTGGGACCAGTATCGAGACTCCTGAGACGTCGCCATCACGCAACCTGCCTTTCAACGAAATCCTGTGATAACATTTTTACCGTCAACAGAAGTACGAACTCTCTCGACTGGAGGGTCGGTCAGAATGTCAACGAGTCGAGTAAGTTTGAACGGCAAAGACACCGTTGCCGATCGATTATTCCGATCGAGATCACGCTTGTCGCGCACGATTTTCACGATCGTCGAATCGAATTGCAGGTTTCACGGGTAGACAGAGTACCAGTCTGGACTGGAGAGTCGGACGGGCTGTCAGCTTCGGTTCCAATCGGCTTCACTGCCGCGATGACACCACTCGCAGTGCGGAACAGCTTTCCAGGACGATGCCACTTACCGGCGAACACCTGCACGCGCCGAGCACAAAGTACGTCAAACATTGTCAACGTCAAGTGTCGGCGTAGACTTGTTTTAGTCCGAGGCGAATACATCGTACCTAGTGTCACCTGAGAATGAGGGTCGGCATAAGTATGTCAGACGTCAATGTCTTGTAGTCCCAATGCAGAAACCTAATTAGACTGTCGATCTATAGCATTTACCAATAAATAATATAGAGGCAAAAATTTATGTATATTAGGAGCGATGGAATTTTTGTTACTTTCGATCTAAAATACTGATTAATTTCGAACAGATCAAAAATCGTATCGCTACTGAGGCGACTTTCGCCGCGATTGCCACGACCTGGAAGCAAAGGATCTTTGCAAGCATCGCCAACTCTATGTCCTTGGGTTCAAGTGGAATACTCGTCGGAATCGCTCGATGGAGGAGGACGTGAGGAATCACAGGAGAGCGACGTCAGCTTTCAGCAAGAGCTGCAACTGAACGAATTGCGGAAAAGAATGGCTGGAATCACTACTTCGTCTCAGGTAATCGTGTCTATCAAAGTTATATTCCGCACCGTAATATGAGAAGGATTTACTTACCGTATCGAATAATGTGAATCGACCACCGACGTAAACCGCCAATCAGGCTTCGGCACATAGATGAGTAAAAAGATAAAATGATCAAAATTCCCGTTATAGTGCGCGTAAACGGCCGCGTGCGCACGCACGTTAAATCGAGCAGAGACATGGTGAAATAACCGATATGATTAAAACGATCGAATGGGCGTATATGACACATGAAAGACAAGTCAATTTAACGCAACCCACTCGCTCCGATATCATATCCGATCGACGGACATTTGCTGTCGTCTCAGAGGACTTGGTACGAGGTCATCTGGAACGAAACGGTATCGAAGGTGCGCCCATTAATGATTTCCGTTTTGGTCAGGCGAAAATAGGCAACGTTTGATCGTGAAACAACGTTCTATGTCAGACGATCGTCAACAATCGCGGTTTTGACATCGACTCGCACGCATGGACGATGAAGGGATCGCATTGAAACGGTTTCCCGTTCTAGGTGACGGTGAAGACTGTGAACGAAGCTGAAGAGGAGGAGGAGATACAGCCACGCGCGAAGATCGAAGTGCAGACATTCGAATCCGAGTATAATCCCTACATCTACAGAGCGTAAGCTTTAATTTGATTTTCATTTCCTCACGAGCGAGAACAGTCGTTTGCTTAGATTGACTCGAATTTACCGACATTCGTATACGGGATTACTTAAATAATTTTTGGATTGCCATCTAAGCTGACGACTGTCGACAGCTCAGCTTACTTATTTTTGTAATTTTTTAACGATGACTAACGGGAATGTTTTTTTACTACTGTGCATTTACGAGTCACGTATTATCGTTGTCATCATCGCAAAGTATCACGATCATCAGAGTAGAATAGTGAACGTGCAAGTGTAACAAGAAGTAGATATTAAACTGTACACTCTATCGTCTACATCCCATATTCCTACCTAGCTCATCGCAAATATCGCACTGCATCCTTCTTGCGAGTAATCGTGCATGTCTCTTCACCATAAGTACTACCACTCTCACACTCTACGATATGTGACTCTGTTACGCCATGTAAATACCACACCCAATAAACAATTGCGAATGTTTCCTGCATTTGTAACCTTAATTTTATACTTTAGCTGCAGTAGCTTTTTTCGAACATATCGTTGCGCAATATCACTAATATAATGTCGCCTCACAAATTTCCAACGACCGTCGACAATGTCATTTGTTCACATCGAATATCATTATAAAGTAATACGAACTATAGTATAGCCATAAATACTGATAATTTTATTAATACGAATACTATATTACATTTCATTCGCAGTGCACAATTTACTTACAATGGCCGATCGGATAATTTTTTTATTCTTCCTTTTTAACGCGTCGACAATTCATCATCTAAGGGACGCTCAGCGGCTGTACAAATCATGATTTATTTTATTTCTTTTCCCTAATGAACAATTTATTACCATCCCCGATTTGGAACGATACTCGATTCGCCGAAAGAATGCAACAATTGTCAGACAGCTACGCTATTCGTAATACGTGCATATCAGATTGTAAAAATAATCTTTACAATAGTGATTCACATACTTGTGAACGCGACAGGTACTTAACGTTTTGTATACCAGGCAGAGGTGATTATCCTTCGACGGTATGTGAATTAGTGCACCCTCCTGCTCCTTCGGATCGACGTAATCTATCGTGTCCTCCTCCGGCACGTGGCTCGTGTGAAATTGCATAATGACGTCCAATGCGCCCGGCTCGCTGACGTTCGGATCGTCGACGTCATCCTGATCCGAGCACTCCAGCGAACAGTCCAGCGGATCCGACAGGTAGTCACCGATATCGGAAACGTCAGAGTCGTCCGTATCGATGGTTCTGCCCGACTTTTGCGGCGAGGAACTCTCCAGCTTCGAGGAGGACGATTGCTGCGAGACGTTCAACTTCTTCTTGGACCTCGCCGTCTTTCCCTTCAGGATCTTTTTGAGAATCTCATCCTCGTCTACCACCTCTTCGTCCTCCTTATTGCTTATCGGCGAGGCGCACTCCATGCCGGAAGAGATCCTCCCGTAGACGTTCAGCTGATCTTGATCGCCCTCGTCGAACTTCTCGATCGCCGATGTTCCCGAAACGCCCGAATCCCTCTCGTTACTCTGATTGCTCTGTCCGCTGTCCATCGTGCTCGACCTTCTATCGCACATTGACATTGCATTGTTTTCATTCGCTAACGACTTATCACATATCAGCGTGTAACAGCCCTTCGACCATCTCTGGAGCTCTATGGTCATCCTCGGCTTCATCGACTCTTTCTCGGGCACGAGGTCCAGTTCCGTGTAATCCTTTAGTAGTTGAAAGACTGGCAGCGATTTGAATATATTGTAGAACTCCTTGAGACAAGGTGGCAGCGTCTCGTCGTCGGCGACCTCGTAGTTTCGATAGTCGGCCGGACCGACCCTCTTCCAGCGAATCGAGTCCGACTTCAGGTCAGCCAAGATTTTCTCGTAAACGTCAGGTATCAAGAAGTTCGAGAGATAGGCGAACGATTCCTCCTCGACGTCCTGTTGAATTTCCTTGACGATGCCGGAGAAAAGGTAACACTTGGAGACCCACGAATTTAGATCGACGTCGGTCTTCATTGGCTCTATGCAACATACGACCGGGTCGGGTCTCGGTGGTCTCTTGCTTACCCTGAGCGGTCCATGAAACCAGCCATTGATCGACCATCTCGACTTGTCGGGCGACGTTACCTCGGCTACTTGGTGATAAGAATTGTCAACTACCTCAAAAAATACCAATGAATTATATTCCGGTATCAAAGATCTGACAATGTTCCTTGGAAGACCATCACTGTCCGTGTCAAAGAGGTCCAATGTCCCGCCATCCTCAGCAGTCCAATTTTTTGATAGATAGAGTATGAAAGCAATTCTTCGATCACCCATATTGTCATCGTGGCACAGTAAATAATCTGTCTCCGAGTAGCAGGAGCTTGACATTGATATCTTTTTGTTCAGCTCTATTTTTGTATTCTCCTCCATCCATAATACCAGATCAGATTGGAAGGTCTCGTACAAAAGTTTGAGGCTCTTGGTATCGACGGTGGCAAGATCACTGGTCTGCTCAAATTGATATAGGTCGATGCTGTTTCTTCTACTCTTGACATCCAACAGCTCATTCTTTATATCATCCATAAAATCCTCATTACTTAAAAAATTTGATATCTTACATACCCTAAATGGTTTTGATATGACCTCAAGGTTCTCAGTTTTCAAGTCGCTGACGTTGTGCCAATGTTTAGCGAATGTCTCCTTAAAATTGGCAGAGTAAAGATGATCTGATATTATGGAATGCTTAAATTTTTTTGGCTCCGGTTCTTCCTGAGCCATATCTTTTTATCTCCAATAATAATAATTTACGTAAGGCCTTGATACCAAATTTACAATTATTCCTCTTGTTCAGTCTTATCCTCAGTACGAAATGGATTTTCTTCAGTCCGCTCGATTGGTCTTAGGTGCCAATTGATAATCACAATAACTAACAGTCCTTTTTCTTTTTTCAATTTCGTTTAAATCGCCTGGACTCTCATAATACATAAAAAATTTAAACTATATCACATATTTCTTTTCTGCATACTCCATGCATATGCATTACATTCGCCGAACGCACTCGTCGATCTAATTCATTGAGAAATTCTTCGAAAATACCTACGGAATATTATATACATAGACGTATATACAGGCGAATGCACACGCGGATGCATATACCGAACCACTGTACAGCCGCAACGTGCAGATTTTTAATTGCGTTAACTAAACGTGGTAGAGCGACATCGATCGGTATCAAGTTTTCCCTTACCAGAGCGCGCGATGCTTTATTAATAACGGTCAGTGTCGGCTTGTCTTAAAAGGAATATTTCACAATTTCATGTTGTGCGCTCCCTGAACGGTGCGGCACTTGCTTTTCGGAACATGCGGCCCACGTGGTCGGACGACCCACATGTGTCCTGAAAGCATTCGATTGGAGAACGTGATTAATATTAATGCCTCGATAGACACGCCGAGGACAACGTACGCGATATAATTCGCCACGCCACTCAATTCGTCCATTCATGGATATTACGTACCAGAATTGCACGGCTATCCAAATTTAGAGAACTAGATCTGTCGCCCCGTGTCACGTAGTTGCATTCTGTCGAGAGTACGATATTGTCGGTCTTGAAAACATAAACCCGATCGAAGGCAGGAACGACTCTTGCGCCGACAGTACCCTCGCCTGTGTTTCATAACACGAGCGCAAACTTTCCTCTGCTTTGCAACAAAATCGTCCGAATGGTATTTATAGCGTTTAATAGGTTATCAAAATTTCACTCTCAAACAGTTGTCAAACAGCGATGACAAAACAGTTATGTGTCTCAAACGAAACGCAAGGCATGTAAAAATTGCATCAGCCGAAACGTTGTTTACCCTTGCCACTTGCACAAATTAATTTGTCACCCGGAAATTTTGAATGTATCTACTAGATGATGATTACTTGTCGACGACCATTTTGTACGCTCCGGATTTCTAACAAATGAATAAAGTTAGCCGCACGTTACGCTAAAGTGTCCTACTTGCTCCGAAAGCCGCAATCTTCTCGCCAAACATTTGGAATAAAAACCCTAAACCTAATCACCTCGTAGACTATTTACTTCCAACCAAAAGCTTCAGTCCTTTAAAAAATATCAAATAACCACCCTCCACTCATCTCTATATATAAAATCTATCCAACTAATCCTCAAAAAAATCATCAAATCCGTCTTATGCCACCACTACTTTGGGAAAAAACGAATTTCAACACATTTACCATCGTTTACAATTAAAACCGTTCAATCAACTCCCCCCCTCGTCCTTGACGCGAGCGTGCGGAGGGCGCGAAGCCGCGACGCGATTCGAAATCAGCGGGCAATCGAGGCGCAAGTTCCGCTAATCGCCGCCGCCCGTGCGAGTCGCGCTCGGCGTCAAGATGGCGGCATCGTTTCACGTTTGACGGATGCCGTTGGTCGCATGGAAATTCGGGGCACACCCTGACCGCTAAATTGTACCGTGTGAGACGTCGTCGCGACGAGTGGGCGATCGTCACGAGAGCATCGCGCGTTTCAGCCTGTCAGCTGTGATCCCGGTGACCGGCAACAGGACGACACGAGTCTACGTGAGTAAACGAGGGAAGAAAGCGCGGGGGGCACGAAACGGTGGCTGATCATCGTCCTCGTCGCGTGACAAGCTTCATCGCGGGCACGACCTGACGTTTATCGCCTTCCTCCTCCTCGTCCTTCCGCGTCCGCCCGAAATCGTCCAGCCAAGGACGAACCGCGTACCTTGCCCGCCACCTCGTCTACGTCCTGGCGACAGGCTCCCGAGGGTGGGGTCCTTGGCGAGTTTCGCGGAGGTAAACATCGTGGCAGGACATCCCGCGGGTACCGTGCACTCTCCTCTTGTTTGTGTTGCGCGCACGTTGCCAGGTCGTCCCAGGAGTCTTCGCGTAAGTTGGGTTAAGTAACGTCGGACGCCGTTGAACGGCGTCGCTAACGCGCCGAACGGCCTGATTTTGGCGGAACCCGACGTGTCCTGGTGATTTCCTCCTGCCATCGTCCTTGCGAGACGCACATGTACGCAGGCACCTGCGATTTCGTGAGGTCCGTTATAGGCGGACCAGCTCGCTCGTCGAGGTTATAGATTTCGGAGTTTGAACGCTATCGTCGTTGCGATCGTCTTGACCTTGAGCGGGACATTCCTCCTGACCCAGTGAGGCGAGATTATCGGGGAGAGACCGGAGGTGTGTCGGGAGGATATCGGTGGCAGTTTTCTTCTGTGCGCTCCGTGGGTGTGAGTTGAGCAAAAATTCAGATCTCGCCTGGCGCGTGGGCCTCTGTCCGAGGTCGGCTTCCTTGTATTGGCCGCGATATCGCTTTCTTACTTCCGGCGAAGTTCCACTTCGCCGCTGCTAAGTCATTATTGATCTCGGATGGGTTCCTCTTACGCGATACGCTCGCGGGCGAGAGTTCGGAAGGAAGAGTTTAAGTGAAGACGGCCAGGTAGAAATTTCCCTCGCGCCGCGGACTATAAACAGTTTGACGCGGATCGCGGAAGGTGCTGTTTCAGCCGGCTGTCTAGGTAGTACAGGCCAGTGACGTCATCGCCGATTGATTGTGAAATCGAGGCACGATCGGGACAAGTGTTACACTAATCGGGAAACGGGCTCGCTCGCAGTTCGTTGTCGTCGAATCCGTCCGGAGTCGTCCTTGGGGTCGCCGCGAATTGACGGATCAATTTTCAACGTACGTAACGTATACTGTATGCACGTTCGCGATGTGTGCCTCTCGCAATGAGGTAGGTCATTACCCTTTTTTTCCTCCCTCATCGGCAAAATACCTTCAATGGCGATCAAGTGCCTTGTTCAACGATTGCGCCACTCGAGGCCGGCAAGCTGTCAGTCCTGGCATTAAAGTGTTGTTAAACTCTCGCGAAGTGGCTCGATTAATGCGGGGAGACATGTGCGTGTATGTACCTGCGGAACGGCGTCGGGACCGTTATGCGTTCCTCTGCGTCAAAGGAGGAACGTCGATTGACGTCCGCGTAACGCTTCTCATGCACTCACGTCTCGGCGCTCTCTCGTTATCGTTCGCGTATAAAATGTCGCCGGACAAGAACACGGCGCCCTTATCAGATCGCGTTCTCGCGATGGATCGGCAATGGCGCGTGGCGCGGCAGGAAATTAAGACGGGAGCATCGATATCTGTCGGGCAGCAATTACGGTCGCTCGTTGTCCGTATAAATCGTCGGGCGAGACAAATCGATTCTAAACAAACGCCACCGGCTCGCCTATCGTCCGGCATAGCAAGTGGCGGCCGGGGACTGCGCGCGGCTTCGAAGGTTGGTTTGATCGATGTCGACCATGCGTTTTGATCGCCATTCACGAGCGTGCGGTAACGGTAACGATCCGGGGAGCGTAACCGAGCGCACGCAGCGAGCAAATTCATGCCTCCACGGCGGAAAAATGTGCCGAGCGCATTTCCGTCTCTTTCCCTTCCTCCGGCCCTCTCCACCTCTCCCTTCCTCTGGGACACATTTTGTGCACACACGATGCCGACCCAACGGAGTCCGCCAACCGGCGAGTACGCGTCTCGAAAACTCTTGGCGGCATTGTTCGCCAGTAGAGTGCGTCGTTGCACGGCGTATCAAAAGTTAATTCCTATACCTGACTCCTTTCGTCCGATCGACTTCTTCACGGCTGTGATTCTCGATTCTAGCTAGTCAGCGGCACGCGGTAACCCACTTCTTGGCCCGTCCACTGCCGCGGGACAGTACGTCGTATTTCGGTTCCGAGTGTAACGACCACCTATGATTATCTCGATTACCATTCGACGTGGGAGTCGGACATGCTCGAACGGCGCAGTTGCCGCCAAGTTTTACGTTACGTCGGAAACTTTCCTCATTTCCGCTATTGTTCGAACACTTTCAGCGACGCTTGGCTTCTTCCGTAGCGAATCGCAATGTACAATCTTTGTTGCGCACAGTCCTCGCAGGAAGTTTGACAGCGGTCGGCCTCGTTCCTTCTATAATTTAATCGTCGTAAAAGTTGAGAAGTACACTTTGTTGCTCCGGTTTTACATCGATATGTCACATGTCGCTCGTTGAATAATCCCGACATGTTCGATGCTGTACAAGATCGAGTCGGCAGGCTGTAGTCGTTTTTAAAGTGCAACAGCCTTCGCAAGGACCCTCGTTAAGTGCAGGTTAGGACGTAAAGTTTAATGATCATCGTTACTATCGCTCGCTTTGGTTTCGCTCGGCCGTTCTCGGACAGTGTACGCCCTTACTGGCTTACATAATGCAATCCACTATCTAATCGTCATGCGTGCCACGAATTTGTCAATACTTCGCCAATTATAAGTACGTATGCGCGTTCGCGGAATGCCAACGAAGTGGATTCGCCGAGTTACCGAAAGACAATTTGGCCCCGTTTCCTTCCGTTCCATTTCGAAAAACGACTTCGGCCGCATCCGATTCGAGCCTCGGCACGCGAGTCGGCCGGGCACGTATTAAGTAACTACATAACCGCAATAAAAGGCAGTTGGGAGCGCTGCCGCGAAAGGCAGCTGCCGCATTCTCAGTTCGCGCCGCGGTGCATCTGCAACGAGGCGATTTTGCTCGCGCAATTTCTTTCTCGCCTTCCGTGGATCGGCACGCGTACGGTAAAATTCGAGAAGCGCGTAGCGGTTTTGACATATATAAGTGACCGATTAACGCACCGGTTCCGCGGATAGGAGGCTAAGAGCGGTCTCTCGTCGCCGTCGAAACCAGTTAGTTACTAGACGCACTCGTCGCCGGGCAAAGCGTATTGTGCATCTGCTCCTCGAGGGATAACAGTCTCGGCTCGTTCGGGAATCCTCTGTCGAGCACTTCCAGTCGGGACACATATCCATCGGCAAGCCGGAGGAATGCTGCGAGTGTTGCAGATTAACGCCAAGTACGTCAGGTTTCCGCGTCCTTACTTCCCGCAGTTCTTCGATCATCCGCGAAGACTCCCTGCAATTTCCCACGTGCACATTTCCCGCGATAGTCGGTTCGAAGCTTCCACGGTCTATTACGCCTTGCCAATCGCGCGACTTCTCTTTCGAGGTCTCTCAGCTTTTGTCGCGATGGAATTCCGTGCTTCGTTCGACTTCTTGCCCGGCCGAAGAGCGTCGAACCTTTACTACTCCGGCCATCGATACACCTCTCGTTGTCTAAAAAGCACCTACCTATCTTCCTCGTGCCGCGAGCCGGGCTTTTACGAGCGTCTGTTACAATAGACACGGCGTCAGATCCGGCCGTAAGCGGAGGCTACCGCGAGAACTATACCTCCCCGTCCTTAAGCTACCTGCACACCCAGCGTACGTGTACACGCACACCTCCGCTTCCCCCGACATTTCTTTGTACCCCAGCTCCCGGCGACTATTTTACACGAAATACCGTACATACCGGTTCCGCGTCGATCGATAAAAAGGAATAACGAACATGGCCAGAAACCACTTCGCGCCCGAGAGCATTTTCCGTCCGCGGAGCGGGTAAGATAAAAATATCGGCAGCGAACTTTCATCCGCGGAGAGAACCCTCTATGGTGAAAGAGGTTGTACAGGAGCGCGTACGTGCGTGCGCGCGCGCGCAGTCGTGCTTTATCGTCGGTGACGTTACGTAATTACGCGATTAAGCAATAATGAAAAGGAGGGGAGGATAGTGAATTCCGCGGCGAGCGGCGCGCTCGGGATAATTAGCGAGCAACAAGTACGGAAGGGACAGTTCTCGGGGCGAGAGTTCGAAACGGGAGTCGGTCGCGTCGTTCGAGTTTCGTTCGCTGATTGGCCCGATCGCCCCGGCAGGAAATTGCCGCTCGATGGGAGTTCCTGAGAGCAACGACATTAAGCCACTGACGCCCGTTTCCTCCGTCTGCCTTCGAACCGTCGTTTCCGATCGACTCGCTTGCCGGTCTCATAATTTTCTCCCGTCGCGTGCAATTACGTATTCCAGCCTTAGCGCGTCCGGCTAATGAGAATTTCGTAGGAAAGTTCAGGCGCGGACTACGATAGACAGAGCCGACTTCGGGCATGGAACGTCTAACCCTCGCGCCGCCGCGCGATTCTATCCGCGTTTGTCGGACTAATATCTGGAACGTAACAGGTTCTTTTATGGTGCCCCCTTCGTTCCCGCCTCCTCGTATAATTTATCGTGTTTGCGTGGGCGCCCGTGCCAGGCAACGTTACAACAGGCAACCTGCATCCCGATTCGCTTTCCCTTTTTCGGAAATCCGGTTCCCCGCTTCCCTGGACGCTGCCGCGATCGCGTACATGTGCGAGCGTATGCTGAGGAGGGTGAGGAGGACGGGAGAACAAAGATTCGCGAGTTTACATCAGCCACCGTCTCGTCGTGCCCGACAATTTGCGGATCGTTCGACAAAAACCGAACGATTCCGCTCCATCGTAATCAGTGTACATATTTCATTAGCGGAGATTCATTAGCGGTCATCTGCTACGGTAGATGTTTGTAGAATGGCGATTGGAGTGTGCGACGGTGACGATTTACGATTATGGGTCAATTAGTGTTATATATGTCTGTCGTAGAGGACTTTTTGTCCTTAGTCTATGTAGCGCTATCATTTCACAGAACGCGTAACTACGCTCGGCGCACCGTTGCCGAGTGCCTAGCGCCATAATTTTCGACGAGACATCGCGAACCGACGTTCGAATGTACATATCTCATTCTCACACTTCGTATGTATCTATCCATCTATCTATCTGTAGCCGTCTCTTGATTAACAACCATTCACATCACACACGTCACGCGTGTATGCGCACGTTGAACACACAGCGTAAGGTTATCACGTTAATTACCATCGTACTGTCGAAGAAAGTGGTAAAAAGGGAGGTAGAAAATGAGAAAGCCCATTGTTCAAAGAGGAGGGACAACATTTTCATTGTGAATAGAATGTTCACGTGGCGATTAACGTGTTGACAGGCGTATTAGAAGTACGGACGCACAATCACACGCATTTAGTTGTATAACGACTACCACGCACGATCCTTATTAAATATAGCAAAGACTTTTCCGTAAGGTTAGCGCTTAAAATATCACTGAGAATAACACGTTTTCTTGCACGCCACCAAGTATGCGAGTGCATAAATCACCGCCGATACGCATCGATTAACCCGTTGTTCTCGATGTTTTCCACTCATCCGCACGGTAGCTAGTCCTCATCCGTTTTCATCGAATCATACCATATTCGTATCACGCCCGACGTTCTCTCATCTCGTCGTATAAGGCCGCCGGTATGGAAAAGGATGTGACGACGCAGAAATCTTTATGCATCGTTCGACACATCAGATTAGGAACACAATGCTCTCTATCCCACTCTCTGAATCTCTATTCATTTCTATCTCTGTCGTCCGTTGAAACGCGGCAAGATTTTCGTCTAAATGTCGACATACGGGTCGAGAGCACTCCGATTGGCTCGTTAACGCTCCGGCGCATAAAAGAGACGCGTTAGGCCTATAAAGCCCACGCTCAATTTATACGCATGCACGGGCACAATGGTGCGACAGAAAAAAGGAGGAGAGGCGCTCGTTATCCGCCGCCGACAGTCCTCGCATCTAAGAAAACGATCGACCTGATAACCGCAGCCGACCTAGGGGGAGAACCCGAAGCTTCCTGTCCGCCGGCGAAAACAAAAATCTCGCTTCCACGAACTAATTGGAGCGCGACTTTACGAATATCATTTCTGCTGAGCGAAGAGAGATAGGAAGAAAGAGAGAGAGAGGCTCGGAAGGCCGAGTCTTCGAACGACGCTCCGTGGAAAATGGCAGTCTGCCGTTGACAGACTTTGTGGAATTCTCTTCTACGACGGTCGGCTACGCTCACGGGGAACCTTAAAATTACGAGGCGAGCGACGGCCATCTGCTCTCATGATCGATGGCGGAGAGAAGACAAACGCAACGGGGAAAAAAAGGCCGGCTTTGAGAGATTGAAAGTTTCGCGTGGAGCACACGTGCGAGCAATGATTCGGCTGAAAGCTTTAGGACAAATCTACGACCGCGTCGGTCGAGGAGACTAAACTTTTCTTTGACTGGGATTCCTTCGGTCGAAAATTGCGCGTCGGTGCTTCATTGGGGGGGAGTAATGAGGTTTTCGTCGTCGGCCTCTGTTCTCGGAAGTGACTGACGAGAGAGTCGCGCCCGCTGACGTTCCTCAGCTTAATGCGGGGTCATCCTTCATCGCCGTTATGGATCCTTCCGCTTACGATCGAGGAGCGCGCACGTGCGAGCGGACACATTTATTTCCTGCCGCGGCCGACTCTCCTTCTACGTACGAGCGAAAACGCCGAGCCGACTTTTTACCCGCGAAATACTTGTCGTGAAATTAATTCCTCGTTATGCCGAGCTAGTTCTTGTTCCGTTCGCGCGCGGGATCGTTAAAACGAGTATTTCATTCACTTTCGACTCTCACTACCGTTTGTCCATAAAACTAGTAGCGCCGTAATCGGCCTATTTAAGGACGGATTTAAATTGCGAGCGCCAAGAAATGGACCAATCACGTTTCCGCACCACTCGAATCCACTTTCCGAAAGTCGAAATGATCCCTTATAAATATAACGAATGGATAGGATAATTTCGCGTCACTGCCTAGGTAGTCGTCGCTGTTGAAGCGTTAAGGCGCGCGCGCACCGTAAACGATGAGATACTCATTTTCATTGGACGCCAACGCGAGATGCGATTACGATCGGCGTTTAAGATTTAATGCCCCGCGCATCGAGCGCATTAATTGCGACGACCCGCGGACTCTTGACGAGTCTCGTTGCCGCCGCCATTAACGTGCCGCGAGAGCGGAGAGGCCCGACACCATTTACGATCGACACGGCAGATTTATTACGGCGTACGTACGTAAGCCTCGGCTGGAACTCGCGCGTGACCTCCCCGAGCTCTCGGCACCGAGCGTACACGGATATGTATCTCGGACGTACACCTTTCGCGTTTCGCCCGCAGAGAGAGAGACCGTAATTTCTGCCAGCGCTAACGACGCACATGTCGCGGCGAAAATTGTTCCACCCGGTAATTGAGAAATTAAAGGAACTCTCTCGCGCCCGGGATGCTCTCACTCGACGTACGTGAGCCTCGGATCTTCATTCACTTCGCCGAAGATCGCACGATTTGTTGCCGGGATAACGCTGTCGTTCTCATGACTATGTAATTCGTACCGTTAGATCGAAGAACGGCGGCGTAATTGTCACGAATCGTACGGTACGGTAAACGCGTACGGTTTACGACGAATTACCGTTGCGATCGCCGTACGTACTGATTGAAATTTATTATATTAGCGCGGGACGATCATCGGCCGGATTTACGACAGTAATTTTCTCCTGACGCCGGTCTTTCAGTTCGATTTACGGTCATACCTTGCGAGCGCGTGTAACGGTTGATGGGATATGTTGGAGGACGGATAATGCGGTTCGGAAGAGTCGCGAAATTATTGTCATTGAGCGAGGTGTCAGTTTCATGGGCAAACCATGTGTCGTGCGCATTCTCCGGCGCTCGACGGTGTATATATTATATTATTGTCCGACCGTCCGAGGTTTCATTTGGCCATATGGCGGAAACCACGTGTCCCAGCCTCAAGCCATAATCCGACGTGTACCCCGTACCCTCGCTTTACTGCTTGCCCGTCCAGTTCGGTCGCGCGCTATTTATAGAATTTTCGATTCTCGCGACAAATCTATTGTCTGCCCTCACGGACCTTTTACGGATGGCGAGTGGTTGAAATAGAATAATATCGCCCGCCGCGCGAGATGCGATACGTCGATGCGGACGAAAGCGGAACAAATTGAAACGTATAACCGGTTGATGTGCCGTGAAAGGGCACAGTCGAATAAGATGGTCCAAAGTGCCTCTAAAATGAAGGAAATTTTGAATTGTGTATTACACTTTGAAATCTTGACAAAAATAGTGTGAACTTAGGTATGTGACAGTAAGGTATAATATGCCATTGGGTGATCAATGGAGAATACTTTCGCATAGTATGAACCCACTAAACCACCTTTTAAATGTCCAGAAAATGGTTTCGTTCCATTTCTACGTTATTTTACGTGGAGTTACGATACTTTTTCAATACTTTGACATTATTTGGCATTATGTTAGACTATTTTACATTACTTTACGTTATTATATCTCATTATTATGGATTGTTTGCTTTATTTTCGATGTTTTGGGGGGGCAAAGGTGTGTTCTAGTCCCTATTTAATACTGGCGTATCTTGAAAATACGACATTTGACAATGAAGGAAAAGTACCTTGGTCTAAATTACACCTCTTTAAAGACAATAGAACCGTCCCAATGGCTTTTATGGGACTTTGCTCGATAAAAGCCTATGTTAGCTCCATTTTTAAGCATGTTTCACTGGCTTATGCTTATAATATGACAGTGAGCGACCAATGGGGAGTACTTTGGGATCATTTGAACCTACCTAAACGTGATGGAACTTTCAAAATGGGTAAAAAACGCCAAACAATGTTTGGTCTTATTTTGGATTTTTAACTACCCTATCCCATAGATTTTTACTCGCCCTGAAAGTTGGTCGCAAGCAAAGTTCCGAATTCCTAATAGTTTTCAAGATACAGCTATTTTTCGGAGGTGAAAAAAATTTTTTTTAAAGATCGACTTTCGGCGATAGTCCTACAGATACGAAACTCGCTCAAATGCTTTTTTCTTTACAAGCCATCCAATAATTGATTTAGAATTTCCACCGGTTTAGAACCAGTTTTGATCATATTATTCGGCTATGCCTTTTCTCGGGCAAAGCAAACCTATCGATTTCTAATTCCAGGAATTGACGGCCCCGAGAATAGTTAACGCGGTGTTATTAAAGTGCCGCGCTAATGACAGATTTGTAGGGACATATTTACCCATCGTTGGTGGCACGTATCGGGCGGGATGCCTTGGGAAGGTGCAAAGTGCATAACCACATTCTTCGTGTCACCGCGATATGATCGTCTGAGAGCGCGCGCGCGCGCGCAGGAAAGAGCGTCGACGGTTAGGATTACTATTCCGGTCGCGCGTTTAAGACAATGCTGCCAATATCCGTGCATAATGTCATTAAAATTAGCCGACAGCGTTGCCAAGCCCTTGACTGTCCTCCCGGCCAGGGCATTCGTCACGTAGCTCTGCCCTTGACGTTGCAAAATTCCCGTAAAAGAAGTAGCCTCCGCGCCCAGCGCGCATTCTCGATGTACCAATCGGCTAAAAATAAAAGTAAACCGAGTCGAGTATTTAGCAACTTAAGTGCTTCCCGGGCGCGTAAAGAAAACGGTCGGTGCCACCCTGAAATCCGTTCGGGGCAACCTTCTCTTGATTTAGTTGACACAATTTTTCTGGACGATAGTCGCGACGACGAACTCCGTGTATGCCGTGCGCGCTCCTCTTCCTTCTGCTCTTCGCTCTCTGTCTGTCTCTCTTTCTCTCGCTTTCTCTCTTTCGTACATTGGGGTGGGAGACAGAAGGCAGAAGCAGTTTGGAAAGAGGAAGAGAGTCCCTGCCCCGACGCCGAAGCGTGCGGCCAGAAGAGGAGGGAAGAAAGTGAGGGGCGACACACGACAGAGCGTATAGTTCAAATGTCACTCTGGTTTATTTTCGTTTATATATAGAAACGAGAGAGTTCACCCGGTGTCACTTACCCCTGCGTACCGCGGCGACACTGGGCAGATGATTTTCGAAAAACGAGGAGAGGGAAGATGCGTCCTGTCGTCTCTCGCGGACGCCTTTGCCAAAGAGCGGGACGCGGTGCCGCATGAAAGGCTTACGTTCAACTTACGTCCAACGGGAAATGTCATCGCGAGCGTAAACCCGTACCTTCGCCATTAATACCTCGCCCCCAGACGTTCAGTAAAACGATCCTTACCCACTTCGCCCGCTTAGGAACGATAACGCCACACCGCGTTCCAGACATCCTTACTTCGCTTTAAAAGATCGTACTACTTCGTTAACGTTTATCATGACGACTGATTGTTGTTCGAAGAACGTTCGTTACGATAGAAAGTTTGGAATTGAAGAAGATTTTCTAGAGACCGGGGCATTTCACCGGAATTTCTCCCGTCTCTACTTTTGGCATTTGTCCGACAGAACCTTGACGCGGTGGACATTAATTGCTTCGGTTCAAGTGGCAATTTATCGCTGGTGAATCCGCGACCGACGTTTCACGGCATTAAAATTTCGAACGCGCGACACTCGGGGCCGCTCTGATTTCTTTCACCGACTTCTTTCCTCGGTCGACTCAGATTTTGCTTGCGGATGAGCATTGTCGCACTTTCCTCCCGTACCTCCTGCCGCCGAGCCGGAAGGTAGTTTCAATACTGGTATTTAAACCGTGTCGCGGTGGCAGTGACTCTCTATTTTCGGCCCGACTCCCCTCGATTCGCCGTTCATTTCGTAACTCAATATGCCCGGCGAGCTCTCTTCCGACGGCACTAAACCGGAGAACAAGGAATTCCGCGCGAACTCGCTTCAATCTTGCGCGAATAACGCATTTTACTCGGTCGTACGTTCACCTATTTCGTGGTCATTACGTCTGAGCTGATGGAAATGCACGTTGAACGTGCGTTCCTACGTGAAATTCGTACTCTTGGATCGAGACAAAGATTTGACACGCTTTTCCCATTTGATCGTGCATCGATGCAGCTAGGAGAGACGGAAGGAGGGTGGCCCTTCTACGTCCGTCGGTCCCGGGTGATTCTCTTCTATCTCTTCCGGACATTGTAAAAAGTGGGCTCTTCCTGCAACGTGTGGGCAGCATGTGTGCAGCGAGGCCGATGAAAGTCTTACGGCGTCGAACGTAACGATAACGAATGAATAATTATGAACGTCCACTTTTTCTAATGAGGAGCTTTCTAAACCGGGATCTCACTTTTAAATTTCGAAAATCGTTTTCCACGCAAGGAACTCATCTCTCCGGTCGATTTCGATCAGCTTCGATTATTGAAAATTTTGCGATTACAATTTTATGCTCTTTTCGATCTCGTTACCGGCAAACGGATTCCGTGAAGGAGGAAGCGAGGAAAGGAAAGGTTCTGCCGTGTGCGATAGGGACAGGTTCACTTTTAAATGTAGAAAATCATTTTCCACGTAAGAAACTCATCTCACCGGTCGATTTCGATCAGCTTCGATTATTGAAAATTATGATTACAATTTTATCCCCTTTTCAATCTCGTTACCGGTGAACGAATTCTGTCGAAAAGGAAGCGGGGAAAGGAAAGATTCTGACGTGCGCGATAGGTACATGTTTGTTCCGTGAATCTTGCGCTATTCATGCCGGACGTTGTTCGACGCGTGTCATCCGCGCTGGCAAGCTTTTCCGCGTTCGCGCAGGTCATCGCGTCGGTGCGTGTCTTCATTTAAAATATGAATGCTAGCTTGCACGGACCCTAGACGGTCCGCGCACTATTTCTGGCCACGCTCGCGATGTTTTAACTAATCACTCACGGCGATGCTTCCCGCGAACCATTAACTTCAATCTCCCGCTGCTCGTTAATCTTTCCGGGGCATGAATCGTTCGAGGTCGCATTACAGGAAGAAAAAAAAAAGCACTAAATATTCGAAGGATCGAACCTACCTAGAAGACCGACGACCCACCTCGAGAAGGGGGAAGAGTTAATTGTCGGGGGTGAAAGAACGATCGGAAGAGAATGAGTCGGACAAGTTCGAGGGAGCGTTAAGCGTTGTCAGCGCAATTTGCGGCCTGGCCATAAAAATCGCCGAGACAGCCTTCATTGTTCTAGTCTAAGGCGCGGTGTCAAGTCCACGGTCTCCTTGACCGGGGCGGATTTCTTTTGCAATTAGCGCGAGCCGGCTCACCGGCACTTACCGCTTGCGAAACACCGGCGTACACGTGTACACCGCGGGTGTCATAAATCACGGGTGGAATCGTTAGTTCGCGAAAACGTTCGCCTCCTCTGACGTCATAATACCGACGGCGTGCCGCGCGCGGGACGTCATATTATGCTTTGCGCGAAGTAATGACGGGTATAAGAACGATTTGAGAAGCGAGCGATACAGTTTGCCTCCGAGAGAAATCAGTTGACGATAATTAAACGTTGAACTAACGTTGGTCAGAGTCATTTGAGCGAATTGAATCGAACGGCGCGCTCCGCAGCGGAATTTAATGATAGAGCCCGGCGAAGAAAACTAAGTGCAGGCTCATTTCCGCGGTTCTCGTCGGTTCTCGCCGCTTCTTGCGAGGGCATTAATGACGCCCGGCGCAGCCGCGGACAAGCGAAAGAATGGCCAAGTAAAGACGTGAGCGCGCCGAGCCGCTCTCAGGAGCAAGGAACTCGATAGAGACAACTGGTTGGCATGCCCGGTAGTTACTGTCTTCCTCGAAGGAACATCCACGCGCGCGCGAGCGCGTTCCGCACAATAATGCGCTTCGCAGACGTCCGCGCAGACAGTGTGTCGGCGTAGCGAGCGAATTCTATTTATACTCGGCACTATTTTTACGAGCGAGTATCGATCGCGAATTTTATTCATCGACCGACACTCCAGCGCGGAAGTGTGCCACTGATAATGATCATTGGCTATCTATCGGGCTCTCTCGATGGAAACTATCGCGGCTGAGTGCTTGTTTCTCGGTACGTTATCGGAGTACTTAGCCAAGGAACGAGAGACACGCGCCGGAGGGAAACTCGGACATACGTAAGAGTTGTAATGGACGACGATTTATTGCCGTTAGAGACGTGGACGTTGTGGTCGTCGTTGTCGTCGTTGCTGTTGTTGGAGAATGGCAATGAGATGTCTGACCATTGAGCCGACACGAGTCTATCCATTTTTCGCTGACGGGAGAGACTTCGCTGAATCGTCGATATCTTATCGGACTTTGCCACGTTCTGCCGGCATCGAGTCAGTCTCCAACTGCAGTGCCGAGATAAGGCCAGGTGCCGCTCGGACACTCGATCCGTCCTCGAATCCTGCGAGTCACGCCGTGAAATCCGCCCGCAGATAGCGGAGGAGCGAACTGTCAGGAACTGTCAGGAAGACGGATGGAGGATATTTAATATATCCTCACCGAGACGCCCACCGTCGATGCCAGACGTTCGCTCGCGTTTCCTACTGGAATCGAACGATAGGCGACGCTGCACTTATACGGAGAAGTAGCGCGTCGCATAACGAGCAGTGCCGAACACGAGCGGAAGTCCGAACGAGGAAGTAGAAGTGATAACAGATGTCGGTAAATGAAACAATGAATGTTATTAATAATTGCTCAGCCTGCATTCGTTACGTGGCCGGAGTAATAATTGTAACGGTTCCCCGTTCGCGTTAATGATGGATCGTGATCCAATTAACTCTTCGTTTTACTCGCGCGATGTTACCTCTTCGTTTCACTCTTCTGCGTTAATTAGACGATCGCCGTAATAGATACATGCTATTAACCGTCCGTAATACCGGATTGAGGTATCGGTGCGGTATAATGATACGTCGGGTTGTAAGGGCGAGCATTGGATTAATTGCATACCGACCGCGAATGATTGAGCGTAATCGAACCCGATGCGCTTAGATAGTGGAAGTCGGAGGTATGAGTCGACAGTTTGCGATGGGGTGGGGTACCTCGAAGGTTCTGTAATTGATTTCGGAGCGATTATTAAAACACACATAGGCCGGCACGCAGCCGTGCACGCCCTTAACTTCTCGTGCAGTGATCGTCTACCTACGCCAGCTGCGCCTGGCTGCCGCAGAATGCAGCTTCCAACCGCGGCGCGCCATATTGCATTTGAATTCATAGGCTGCGCTTTCTGCATTCCCAGACGACGGCTCTTGTTTCGCACTGGCCGCGTCTCTCCGATCTCCCTCTACTCGCCGAACCCTTCTTTGTGCCCCGATTTTTCGCGACCTCGACCTTCCCTCCCATCGTGCACGCACGTTTCACGACGAATAAAGAAGCTCGTATGCCCCCATTGAACAAGGATGAATTGAGAGATACGTAGGATCAAATAGCGACCTTGATATCGTTGAATTGGAAATCGGAACCTAGTTTTCGTAGGTGTTTTTTGGTATGTAATTTAAAGGCGACTAAATGGTAGAGTTAAATTGTTATCGATGGCATTGTTTCTATGCACATGCTGAATGCAAGTCGAAGAGATAACCCATTGCCGTGCCAGGCATTTCCCTGTCATTATTCTATTCCCGTGCACGGAGGGGAAGAGCGTCGGGTCGTGATTTACGAGTTCGGTAATTGAAACTGACAAGGTCTGGGATGTCGCGGCGGGTAGGAAAGAATTGAGAGCTTGTGCCGAAGGGGTTCCTGCTTCGTTTGCGTCGACACTTTCGTATTGTCAATGACTTTCGAGTGGCGCTTATCATACGCTGTCTTAGCGTCTGATAGCATTATTCGAGATTATTGATTTGCGCAAGTGATCGTCAATAAAATTAGACTAGATTATTTTCAAACTTATTTCGATCACATCTCAAGGCTCTACCTTTAGAACAGTGGGGTTTGTTACTGTTAGAAAAATAGACAAAAAAGGTGTGAGATTACATCGTTCCACCGTGTAACTAAGAAGAATTTACAGTAGAGACGGTAATAGGCAAAAACTGGCACGTTACGGTATCCCGGAAGGAATCCGCAGTCTGCGGAGATGAATGTCAGTGACTCTGGAGAGGCTCTAACAACCTAACATTGAAACTTAGTTGTCTCTGACATGCCTCACTGGAGGTTACTGTTACGCTATCCCGGTAAGTCCGGCACGAAGCGAGAGGACGGGACAATCGACCATTTATTCGAGCACACGGAACTCAGTCGGGTGTGACGATTTTCAAGAATTTCATCCGAAACCAATTTGAAAGGACGAAGAACTACCGTTGCCCGTCACTTATCGACGTTGAGAAACTGGCACGAATGGATTTCGCAGCGTCAGCCGGTTAAATGAAAACTACCAGTTAAGGCGATTTCTATAAATATTGCCTCCTAGTCGTGACGGAGTGGGAAAAAACGGTTGCTCCTTAAGGGAAGCTTTTCTCACGAGCTTAAGAGAGACGAATCGCTCACCATCGCGTCTCCGAACGCTAAATTCGGCCGCGTGCCAAATGGAGATGACTGCAGAAATTTCCAGCCACAAAGTCGTCTCATTTATTTGCGAACGATCCTCGACGACTTTCTCATCGCGCCGAGGGAAAAAAAAGTCGCTGCGCCATGAGGTCGCAGGGGGGCTAAAAACGGGTTAACAAAGTACGTACTCTCCCTCCCGCGGCTATCTCGCTAGCCACTTGAGAGTGCACCGAATTTTTACTCCGGCCTTATCGCCTGTCAATACACTCGACTCCGCCATCGGCCAATACGAAAAAATGCCCACTTTAGATACGTCGAAGATATCGATAAGAAGTCTTCCCGATTCCCAGATAATCCGCGCGTAAGACACCACGCGCGCCCCGCCGAACTCTGCACCGCAGAGTTCTATGAACCCAACCCAGATCTCGATTCCGAGATAACAGTACTTTTAGGTACGAAAGCGTAAAAGTACCTACCGCTAATCGCGTCCGCGCAACAGGCGTCATTCTCGACGCCTTCGGTTCGTCGCCCGTCCTCCGTATGGCTCAAAGAAGGTAAAGGGGTAGGTGGGGGACACAGGGGTCTAGTCTGACCCTCGTATCGTTCGAACGTAAAGAGGCTCGTACGAATTAACGGGCCGTAAAAGAGGCTGGCGGCAAAAAGGGCCGAAAAGCGGCCGACTGTCCCGGCTCACTTTCCTGCTGTCTCTTCCCGGCGTGGGTGGGAGGGGGCTGGAGGGGGATGGAGGGTCCAGGCTGTTAGCGTCCTGCCCTCGGACTCGTCTGTTCGTGCCGACGATCGAGTTTAGCGCTCGCGCTCGCGTGAAATCGAAAGTGCGAAGGCGCCTACCGGCACTTTCCGTTTCCGTTCAGCCCCGGAGTCCGACTCTGAACCTCGAGGGTTCCTCTCGGCACGCGCGTGCCGGGCACGTGTACGCGTCCAGCCTCGAGATTGAAGGCACCCTAAATCGGTGTGCGCGCCTCCCGTGCCTGTGTGCGACAGAGAAACAGATGAAGAGAGACAGAGACAGAGATAGAAAGAGAGGGAGGACAGAGAGGAGATTGCGCGCGCGCACAAACCGACGCGAAGAAGGGAAGAGGGCAGGCATTCGGGAGGAAGAGGGAGCGTGCCATCGTGGTTTTTTGAGTGTTCCCAAAATACTCCCCTGGACGCCTGGTAGGGGGAGGGGGGGAGAAGGAGGGAAAGAGGAACGGAGCGAGAGCGACGGGCTCGTAGGAGAGAGATGAGACGGGAATGCCAGTCTTCGGTAACTAGTCATCCTAGCAACGTGCCTCTCCAACCTCTCTACCTCCTTGCTGTTCCTCTTTCGCGCCGACTGACAAAGGGCAGGAGGAACGCCGCGCGGAAAAGGAAAAAGGCCGATCGATCTGTCTTCTCGGGGTAGAAACAGAGAAAGAGAGAGACAGAGAGAGGGAGAGAAGTACTGTCGGACACGTGACGCGTCGAGCGTAGAGAACTGAACCGTTCCTACTTCTATAAACTTCTCCATACTCTGGACTTCCAGAGTCTAGAAGCCGATCGGTCGAACAGGAGCAATATAATATTTCCACTCGCCGGAGGCCGTGAGTTATCCCGCGGCAGGGTGAAAAAGCTCGGAACTTTTATTTGAAGGGGAGAGGTATATCGAATGAGTCAAGTTGATTAGTCGACGGAGCCGGAAACGTGAGTAAACAGTGTCTCGATATCGCCATTAGTAGATTGCACTTTAATGTCGTTATCCGCTCTCTCTTCTTCTACCGCGGGTGCCGTTGACAAATAGTCCGGGGTAGCTTTCGCGGGAGGAGGGTGGTCGGGGGCTCTGTGAATTGAGACAGAATAACGGGCCGGGGCAGCAGGCTATACGGCCCATTCGGCTTAATATATTCGCTCGACGCCGCTTTTACCCGTGACAAAGACCGAGTGCCGGAGTGAAGCGGCGTGAAAAGAGGAGAAATCGTAGAAAATCGTTGCGGCGATCGCATCGGAACGGAGAAGAGCGGCACGTGACTGGGGAAAAAGTAGACGAATGGGCCCGTTGTGACGCGAGCGCGTCGATCAAGTGATTCAATATTTGCCCGCACGACGCTAGACGACGTCAGACAACGCGAGACAGCGAGGCGTGTAGAGAAAAGCGCTCATTGTTGGCGCCGATGAAAAGGCGTAATGAGCGATCGGCTTAATTAGTCAGCTGTCGAGTCCGGGTAAATTGTCCTCGATAGCGCCATTAGTCCGGTGGGTATCCCGGAATAGTCGGACGATCGATCGTTCGTTCAGCAACGGTGCACAGCTGTGCCCGATGTGAATCGAGTGTGCACGCGCGCTTAAGGTGGGCACGTACGTGGGCCGAGAGGATGCCTCTCAAAATCGAGAGCGGCACTTACACCGTGAATCCGCCGACGAAAAAGAATGTCTCCAAGTTCCTCCTGTGGAAGCACTGGAGAAGAAGGTACGATAAACGCGTGTTGCTTCCTAAAACGGGGTGTTGCGCTTTTTCGCGAGGACGACCTCGAGCTACGGCTAACTATCCGTGATTAATTTGCGTTGACGTGCCACGAGGACTCCGTCGATCTTCCCGGAATGAATGATCGCACCTTGTACGGTCCCGTGGGTGGGATGAGTTGGCGAACCGTTTCGTTAATTTTCGGAACGCGCGCGCTGTCGCGATAAGGTTCGGAGGAAAAAAGGGTCAATCGGCGGGCCGGGACATATGGTCCTATTTTTGAAGAGGCTTTCCTCGACGCGAGGGTTCCAGCCGGCCGACAGCCTCCTGTAAACGAGTCGCGCATTTGTATTTTTAACGGGCACTCGCCACTTTCGAAGTGGCCGCGATCATTTTCACGCCCGAACACATTCATCATCACCGATCCCCCCGCAAGCATGATTCATTCACCCCCCACCTCTTGAGCACCCGAGTCTCTCGCTTCTGCTGCACGTTATTAAGCTGTTGTACACGCAGTCATATATATGTCCCCCACCCCTTATAACCGACAACCTGTAAATAACGAGGCACGATTTCTTTCGCGCCTTGCGAAACTCGGTCGTGTGACTCATGCCGGAAAGAATTATTATCAGGGTGGCAATACTTTTTTTCCGCCCGACTACTCTGTCCGGACATCGTCCAAATTGACCGGATATTCGCGTACGTCGATGAAGACGACGATATGAGTTTCCCTGGCGGGGAAGTGTTTGCTCATTGAAAATGTTCGACTTTCTCGTCTAGACGAGAGATACGACATGGTTCGATATCTTAGGCAAACCGTAAGACTTTCCACCCTTCGGCACAGCCCCCTAAGCACTCCAGTGCATGTCGCGCTAGTGCAAATATTCTCGCCTTTCCCAGATCGATGCACCCGCTTTGATGCACTGGTTTCCGTGATTGTGCGCGGTCGATGTCCTCGCTGTTCGAGATCCTGATAGATCGACGGTAGGCGTTCTCACGGCAGGCGGCGGCTTAATATGGATGCCAATTTATTCGCGATTTGTCATGCGACCTGAACGCCGCCTGTCCGCACATTGTCCGGCCTCCATTACACATTTCATGAAAGAGGCATTCCGCACAACCGCGTCGCACTGCTGTGTTCGTGTGTTCGTGTTCACGAAGATAGTTGCTACGCGCCCGGACAGTGTGCGCGAGAACGTTTTATCAATAGAAGCGAGATCAATAAAGCATAAATCTGAACACTCATGCTACGTATACTCGAAGTGTTATTCGGTAATTGCGGCATTTCTGCACTTTGCCACGGTAAATTATGATCGCTGCAAATTCCGGGATTGATGTAGGACTTTAAAGTGATCTTTTCCGCGTGTTATTTGAGGAGTTCGTTCATTGTAATTCACGGCGATGTTTTTGCTCTTCCTCGAGCACGGTAATGTCCGTGTAAATACTGCTATTACAGTCGAGACTATGGAGATTCCCATGGCACTACTACATTCGCGTTCATTGAATTCGCCCAGAGATTACGCGCGCGCTCTCGGAACTTTCCACTTAATGTTTTCTCACAGGGCTGAAAAATGCGAGCGCTACCGGGTTGCAGACTTTTTCCGCGTAACGCGTGCAACTGGCGGAAAATGTGCATTAATTAACCTAGTTGTACAACGGCGCGTCTCTCTTAATAAATGTCGTTGAAAGCAAGCGCAAACCTCACTCTAATTGCGGAACGGTTCATTAAACGAAAGCACACAATACTCGCGCTTGAAACTGGAATTTTTGGGAAACTCTTATTTTCGCTGCCAAAAGTCTGGAAGCGATCGCGCACTTCGAACAATCCATTTCTATCTATTTTTAAAAGTGTATACCGAATGTTCGCCCCAAATATCTATGGTCGTTCTCAAGATTCGACGCGTTGCACGAGCCTTTGTACATTGAGAAAGTATCTCCGAAAAACTTTCGATTTTTAAAATTCCTACATTCTCCCCTTTACTCATTGTTCGAAAAAATTACTAACGTCAACGAATTTATAATCAATTTCTGCATGCCGTGAAAATGACACGAAATTAACATCGATTAAATAATCAGTGTGTTAACGTTTGGAAATAACATGTAACACTGCGATTAATGAGAAACACGAAAGTTTCTACTTGTCACGTGGCATGAGACGTCAGACACAGTTCATAGTACTCTCGAGCTCGATATCGCGTATTCCGAATCAGATCGAGTTCACGTGTCGCAGTTTCTGCCAATGCACGCCGTTCTCGGGCCATGTAAAGAGGTTGAAATGAGCTGAATCAATTAAGTGGCAGCGCGGGCCGCTTTCTCGTGTTCAGCATTCAGTCGGCCGGACTCGCTCCTGACATTTTGTCGCCGGCGCAGTTTTAAAATCGCGGAGGTGTGCGCGACTAGTTTTCCCCCCCCGCTCGGCTCGAAAATCATAAACTTCCTGCGGTGAGCATGCGCAATTGCGTCATCGACTGAACTTGCGTCGTTCGCAACTTGGCGATATACGAATGCAAATCCTTGCCAAGCGCAAGGTTGGCTGGACACGCTGTTTTCCACGGCCGTAAATCATATTACACGGGCTCGCCTTGTTAACATCGATCGTTACTATGTTCCGAGTTCGAGAGTACGTGTTCAACGAAATATCATGCAATCTTGACATATACGAATGTAAGAAACAAAGTCCAACTGAGCATTAAAATTTAGTTCTGTCTCGAGATTGCACGATAGTAGAAATATTCGAATGTAAGAAAAGAAGAATATGGATACTGGAGATGATTCATGCCAAATGCTTGGAATTTGTCATCTTTGTCGATTACTTGACGCCAGCCGATCTCGCCGATCTCACGGTGGAACTTCACTTCTGCTTCCGATGTTTTGCCAAGAATAAACCGTCGGGCGTGTTTGCTGTCTCGCCTTACCTCGTCGCGAATGTTGCAGTGGCGCAAGAAATTGGAGGAACAATGGGGCAATATCCCGTTTATCCGCTGCCTACGTGCGATCTTGAACCAACCTGCCGCTTACCGAGCATTCTGCAATACGGGACGGAGAGGGAGAGAGAGAATTTAAATCCAACGCCGTCATTATCCTCGAAACGGTCTTACGTTCGTTCACGGTCAAGGAATAAAGTCGGAATTAAGCTGGACTTAACTCCCATCCTAACGCGTTCTCACAGTCCGTAAATTCACTTTGAAACCGTAATCGCGTACCTGAGAATTTCTGTGAAGCTCACCGTGAATGCACGCACTTCGGTAATACGCGCTCACTGTTTTTTTCCTACTCTGAATGAAAAATGTTCTGAGAATTGCCTGAAGTTTTAGGATTCTAAAGATAAAAATAATTACTAGCGGTCGAGAGTTGTATTCAACGATGTATCTGCATTTCATTCAGAAGCGCGCGCGTCGACTGACAGAGTAGGAATCTCGTTGAACGAAACGATTTCAGGGATCGGTGAACGTGGACTGACAAAATGACGTCAGGTTGACCACAATTGCCATTATCGCGCTTGCTCGCCCCCGCGTCTGAGTAAGGCGTGCATCAGGCTGAAGTAACAAACTGGTCATCTTACAAAATGCGAATCTACGAACGAGGTGCACGATCACGTTCGACAAGTTTTCACCCAGCAAATTGGCTAGTTTTACTGGTTCGTTCAATGTCAACTACATTGACAAGCAGCCATTTCGAATCGAAAAAAAGCATAATTTGCCGCTTTAATAAGAGATAAACTTCCGTGATATGAAGCTCAGTCGAGACGTCCCAATAATTTCAGCAAAAGCGACAAAGTAATAAAAAAAAAAGTCACGCTAACTCGCCCGGCGGAAACAATATCGGGACTCTCCATTTAGGAGGGAATCAATTTGCGTCCTCCCGCATTCCCTCAATCCCAGGCTAGACGGGAAATTCGTTACTATCGGCAATTATCGGAACAGACCCCGTATTAGCGAGAGCAATAACGCGCCCGACGCGAAACTCCAATTAGTGCTCAGACAGCGAATTTCCGAGTCTCGCTCAAAAGAGGATAGACTCACGCAAAATCCACACGTACAATCATCGCACTGACGCAACAAAGCCCACTGCTCAAATTACATCCCACGTAAAGCACTTTCGCTACGTCGAAACGCTCAATTTCTCAACCCACGCTTTCCAGAAGAAATTAAAGAACTAAAAAATCTAGTGCGCATATTCAAAGCTTGCTTGGAGCAGTACGGTAATCCGCTGCATCGCTTAGAGCGAATCGGAATAGGCGAGATCGGCAGGCGCGTGTGATCGAAGTGAGGCGAGATGAAAGAGTAGCAAAAAAAAAAAAAGATCGGTTGGGTACAGCGTGCACGAGGACCGCGACGACGAGGAGCGTCGTCGAGCAAGCGGGAAAGGTCGCGGGGGCGGCGAGGTGGCGGGCCTGGAGGACGTCGGCGAGTCCTGCGCCGCGACGGTGACGTCCTCGGTACCCGGCGTCGGCGGCATCAGGTCGAATCGACGCACGAGGCCCCTCTCCCTTGCCGTACAGCCGCTCAACTACCATCGACTAGATCCCGACCCGAAACCGCCCGCCACCATTACGGCGAGACACCATCCTAACATGACCAGCCAGGAGAGCATCGGCAGCTGCAGCCTCGACGTCGACCGCTCCGTGTCAGACCGATCAGGTTCGCAAATCCGAGCATTTCCGATCACTCACGGCGGACAGAAGCCTGTCTGTCCCCCCCGTCTGTCCCACCGAACGCACCCAGTCGCGAGCAGTCGATTTCCATAGCGTGGGGGGGTTGAAAGGTTACCAGCGATGATGCAGGAGGCGTGATATTCTCAGTGGTTTAAAGTTTGAACATATGCGGGAACGTGTGAGGCGGTGATGAGACGTGTGACTTTTCGGATAGGAGAAGCCAAGGAGGTTGGGCGTGGGTGATATCGAATCGCTTCCAGCTGCGGATAGGATAAGTGAGTTTTGTCGCCGTTCGTACGTTCTTCGCGGCCGATCGGGAGTCCTTTATCGGCCAGCCTCCGTTCAGTGCATTCACCGTTTGAAGGCGGTCAAGGTCATCGGGGAGGATGGGACACGATACCGCAGCGGTGGCAGTACCAGCAGCATCCGTCATTGTTCTCCACTGGAACGCGTCGGGCCGCTCGGGACGTTCAAGGTCGCGCAGAAGCGCGTTCGACACCGCGTACGACCTTCGAAAAGTAGATCGCCGATTGGCGTCTCGAATTCAGACCGTGCCGCGAAGTCGTTCGCGTGCGCCAACTCTCGCCGTTCGCCACCGGCGTTAACAAAAGTTGCGCTTATCACGCGCGCGTGCAGCGGGATCTGCTCCATTTCCCAATTGCGAGTCTCGGAATTGTCCGACCGTTAAAGGTTGCACACGCTCTTAACGACCGTTTTCTAACGAAAATCGAGGATCCGCAATCTTCTCAGGTCTTTGCATATGCAACGGATGCGTCGCGTGCGTGTTCCGCTTTTTCTCGGAAGTCTTATCTCGATCTACGTGACTTATTCGAGGACTCTCAAGGTCGCAGGCTGAAGTGGAAGTGGGCTGTTCGATTGAGACTGAACCCCGCCGGCCGGTGACGAGGATCAGGCCGACCTTTTTGCTCGTACGCTCGTGCCGATCGAATTTAGACCGTACCCGAGGGCACCAAGTGCAACGCCTTCTTTTCCCTCGTCTTCGTTGTTGTCCGTGCCAAGAAGACGACGCCGGCGAGTGCTGCATTGGTCTCTTTTGCGGACGTCGCGTCTTGGCCACTCTCTTACCACTGTCTCCAGGGCTATTCGTGGTGTCGCGTCTCAGTCGGGCTCGATTCGATCTCTGTTATTCACTCCTCTCGCGTGCGATTCGATTTCTACAGATCGAGTGCGAGTCTTCCAGTTCGCTCTTCTTCGCACTCGAACGCGCCAGTGGACGGAAGTGTGTTCGAACGATGCTCGGTGAAAATATATGGTACGTGAAAAGATAGTCTACGGCAGTAACCGCAGATTATCAGTTGCTTCTTCCGACTGGCCGGCGTGAGCTGTTAGTGACGATATCGGTCAGTGATGGTACATCATTGAGAATCATCTCGAGCTGTGTGGAATCGTAATTCAATCTCTCGGTTGAAGCGACGGCTTTCCTTCGGTCAATTATTTTTCTCAATCCGTTCCTCGTTATCCGCTGGCTGGATGTCATATTGTGAGGATGAACAGGATCCGGTGAAAGGAGGATCGATGCGATAAACAACTTTCGACGATCGTTCCCGGTATTCCCGACGTCCGTCGAACCGGTAGCCAGGCGGCGTTATATTCGGAGAGGAATTGTTCGGCGGAACGGTCATCGCACGCGACGCTTCCAATTCTGCTCGGCCGGACACGCTCGGCCTGCCGCGAGCGGATTCGCGAGAATCGGCTAACGGCCGCAGCGCATATTCGTACGACTTCCGTCAATGTCAAGTGGAGTCGTTTGCTTCCTTTTTCCGCGATAATTAGCCGTCGCCCATCGAAGCCTAGACCGTATCGCCGGACTCGTCTTCCTACACCGCGCGCGCGACAAAAGTGAAATTAAACTTGGACTAGTTGTATTTATAGTCCCCCCCGGGAAGCGAGGTCCAGCCAAGAAGGCAAAGTTCATTGATCCGCGGCCGGATATTGCACGCGGATGAGCCAGCTCGCCTTCTAAAGAAGCTTCTACCACCTTTCCAGAGAACAACATAGACTCCGTATCGGAGAGAACGTTGCACAGTTTGAACCTGTCGAACGGCGAGCCTGTATCGCCGGCCGATAATCTGCCGAACGGTAGCAGCGAGACGCTGCAGAAGTCGCACATCACTCCGGATGAGAAGGTAAACGTCAGCAATGGTCATCGCGGTAGCCCCGAACCGCAACAGCTGACAGCCAAGAAGCCGAGTTACCTGGGACTTGCCTGCAGTGTGAGCGGATACTCGGGCATCACCAGATACGACAGCAAGCTCAGAGAAGGCTTCCGATCGAGAGACAGCAGTCCGGGAACGAGGCTGATCCCGAGAGATACCAGTCCTGCGGGTTTCAGGTAATAAAACGTGCCCGAGT